>CM070512.1:45527748-46957630 GCA_036346375.1 Guadua angustifolia | reverse complement strand
TTTGTGCAAGGCATCCTTAGTTTTGGTGTGTGTGTGTTGGGGGGGGGGCAGGCAAAAGCTTCGTGCGAGGCATAAGGCCTAAGGGATCCACGCGATGGTACCCATTATATAGCCAAATTTTGGCTCAGTGGACACGTAGGCGCTCAAGACTTATCCAAATTTTTGCTCAATGCCACGCCAAATCTTCACACAATGGGAATAGGCTACATGAGGCATGACGCTCGAGGGATTTGCACAAGAGCAACTATGATTTATCAAAATTTTAGCTTGATATGCACGCGTGCATGCATGACTTAGAAATTTTGGCTTGATAACGCTTGAGTGCTTCACACGAGGGGCAATGGCTCTATGTAAGGTACAAGGCTTGAGGGATTCATGCGAGGGCACCTATGACATAGCCAAATTATGGCTCAATGCGCACGTGGGTGCCCAAAACATAGCAAAATTTTGGCTTCACGTTGAGTAAGTGCTCCATGAGAGGAGCGAGTTCTCCGCAAGGCACAAGGCCTAAGGGATCCACGTGAGGGCTCTCATGACTTAGACAAATTTTGGTTTGAAGGGCACGTGGATGCACAAGACATAACCAAATTTTGGCTCAATGCCACATGAGTGCTTCATGTGTGGGGCGAGGGCTCCATGTGAGGCATGAGGCTCAAGAGATCTGCATAAGGGCACCTATGACTTAGCCAAATTTTGGCTCAATAGGCATGTGGGTGCTCTAGACTTAGCCCAATGTTAGTTCAATGTTGCACGGGTCTCCTCGTGTGGATGTCATACGAGGGCTTCACACGAGGACGCGTGTCAAATTGGCCCTTCTCATTAGAACTTCGGGTGGTATGGTTTTCCTTGTTTCATTCTTAGTGACTATAGTTTTGCTACTGATGCGGATGGTGATCCACTCAAACTCTTAGGGATAAATACAAACTCGAAATCACAACTCAGATGCAATCCAAAAGACGAAAACCATCACCAACAATTGATAGACCCTGATGAGATGGCTCATCCAAACCTACCCCAAACCATTGGCTTTGATGAACATCAAAATAGAAAGAACACCCAAATTACAAAAACAAATTTGCAGGATACAAAGTCCTACCGAGGCAACCGGTGCTCTGATACCAAATGATACGGATCAGACCTCAGGGGAGATCACATCTAAAGGTTGCCCGATCTTCTCGACGTAGGAACATGGGATAAACATGGTGCCATGCAACTTGACGAACCGAAGTCGACGCCAACCATCAGATGAACAGCAACCTACGACGATCTTGCGCGCCCAACCACATGTTGGTGATCTCGCCTACTCGACCATGAGAAGTAGACGAGATGCTCTTGTAGCTCACAAGAACGAAAGAGATGCCTCCATGACACTCAAAGGTAGCACGTACCGTGCACACAAAAATTAGTTTACTTCAACTTTCATTGTCATATTTTTCTCTCCAAGATCTGTAAATGGGTAGAGTACATGGGTATTTATACTAGGAACAACCCTCCTAACTTAGGTGTGAAAGCAAATAGAAGTTAATGAATGTTTTCTTGGATAAGGAGAAGCCATCTCAGGTTTTCGCGCAGCATTTAATAGCCTGTGCGGTCTTCAGTAAAATGGTCATAACTTCCACCTCGAAAGTCCAAATGATGCACGGTTTGAAATTCTAGAAACTAGACTTCAATATCTATCCATCCATACAGCCCAAGGCTATATTACTGGTCGTGATTAGCACCAGCAACACTATTAAATGGATGGACAGATTTGAGTGGATCACCATCCGCATCAAGTTTCCATTAGTAAAAATAGATTTCCCTAGGCGTCACTAAATTCTGTGGTAATAGATGATTCCACTATCATATCTAGGGACAATGGTCTAGTGGTGCAAGCAGCAGGAAGACGCCATAACAACCAGACCCTCACCATGGTAGCACTTCTATCATTGCAGGTCTTGAGTACCCACGCATCGATCACTTGGGCCTTGCTTCAAGCATTTGGCAAGTCCATCATGCCCAGCTTGCTGTGCATGGGCACAACAATTGCCAAGGTAGCTGATATGGATCAGACCTCAGGGGAGATCACATCCATAGGTTGCCCGATCTTCTCGATGTAGGAACAGGGGATAAACATGGTGTCATGCAACTTGACGAACCGAGTCGACGCCAACCACTGTATGAACAGCAACTCACGATTTATCTTGGCGCTACCAACCACATGTTGGTGATCTCGCCTACTCGACCATGAGAAGTAGACGAGATGCTCTTGTAGCTCACAAGAACGAAAGAGATGCCTCCATGACACTCAGAGGCAGCACGTACCGTGCACACAAAAATTAGTTTACTTCAACTTTCATTGTCATATTTTTCTCTCCAAGTTCTGTAAATGGGCAGAGTACATGGGTATTTATACTAGGAACAACCCTCCTAGCTTAGGTGTGAAAGCAAATAGAAGCTCATGAATGTTTTCTTGGATAAGGAGAAGTCATCTCAGGTTTTCGCGCAGCATTTAACAGCCTGTGCGGTCTTCAGTAAAATGGTCATAACTTCCACCTCGGAAATCCAAATGATGCACGGTTTGAAATGCTAGAAACTAGACTTCAATATCTATCCATCCGTACAGCCCAAGGCTATATTACTGGTCGTGATTAGCACCAGCAATACTATTAAATGGACGGACAGATTTGAGTGGATCACCATCCGCATCAGGTAAAGCTGTGTTTCTGGTTTTTATGCTTGGTCAGTGAACACCTACAAGATGGGGAAGCTCAACGCGGTGCTCAACTGGTATTTATAGGCATCATTGGCAATAGGAGGCTCGAACATGCCTTGCGTCCGGGGAAGGAATGGTATGGCGATGCGGCGAAGCGATGGAACAAGCGGCAGAGAGGGGCTTGAGGTTCGCCGTCGCTCAGAGATCAAATCAGAAGTAAATTCGAGTGATGTTTGTTCAGTCGGAGGAAGAAAAACAATAGGGAACGGCACCTGACATGTGGGCCAATGGCCCACGAGTAGGCAAGGAGTGGATAACCCGCTGCTGGCTCAAGGGTCCACAAACAGTGAATTGGTCCCACATGGAAGTGTAATTGGGAAATCAATTAAGGGATGTGACTACTACACAGAAAATGGTCTCCATTTATTTGGATACCACATCAAGTTCAAAATTTTTGAAACTTTTTTCCTACGGTTCTGGGGAAAGGATGGGTCTCCCCAAAAAAATTTGGGTTTAAAATATGGTATAGAAAAATCACAATAAATCTGACTGCACAAATTTCCTTTCTTAGTTTTTATTTTATTTTGGGAAAAAAATGACGTCAAAATTTTTTGAAAATTTTTTTAAAGATTTTTCATGATTTATAATTCTAGGATAAAAATTTTACTTTGAGATAAAGCATAATTGTTTTATATAAATTCAGACATTGCAAGATTTAGATTTTCTTGATTTCTGGTTTTTAAATTTTAAAAGGTACTAATTTATATATTATTTTTTTATATTTTTATCGATATTAATATTTCATCGAGGAATGGTTGAAAATGACAAAGATAAGCTTTGGATATTTTTATAACATTCGACATTCCATTGATTTGAGCTCAAAATGAGTTATTTCACATTTCAACTTATTATTTAATGCATTAAAATCCTTTTGATAATTTAAAAAGGACACTAGGGATTCATAAAAATTTAATAGTATTTTTATAGATTTTTACGATCATTTAATTTTTACTTTTTATATTCACTCCCGAAAGATCATGTGGAGGTCTATCCATGCGTATGATGAGTTATTGGCAATGTTTAAACTAGTATTTGAGTTTGAGGGAGATTTTACGTTTAAATCTAAATTTGAAACATTTTGAGTACTGTCCAGCAAGGGTGGTGCTACCGGTGTGGCATAGGCGATAGCACCGGCTGGCTGTGCTATCAGCTCGGGTGCGGTAGCACCGGACCTATGGCTAGCGTGAAAATTCCAGAGAGGGTGATTTCTGGTTTGGCATCGGATGGTAGCACCAGCCTCAGTTCGGTGTGTTTTTTTTCCAGAAAAGGTGTTTGTCGGCGTATTTCGCTAGACAAGACCTTGTCAGCGGACAGGGTTTCTCCCAGGACGGAGAATAAGGTTCGGTAGAGGGCGTCTTCACGGTCGGAAACCCTAATGGCTCTCACACGAGGGATCCGGGGATCAACAGATCAAAGAACACATCGATGTACCTAGGTTCGGGCCCTCAGTGTGGGTAATAGCCCTATGTCCTGCTAGATCTTTGTTGATGTATCTTGAGCTGGTTACAATGCTTTATTTAATTCGTTCTCCTTTTTCTTTTTTTCTCTAAGTCTTGGTTTTCTCTCTCGGTCGTCAGGCCGTCAGAGACGCTCTTTTTTTCCTCCTTCTCCCCCTTCTTCCATGCACCAGAGCTCCCTTATATAGACTGGACTGGCTCGGGCAGGTGAGAAGGTGACATCATACTGATCTACGATTCATTTATTACACCCATCACTGTAGTCCTGTCCCTCAAGCCTCATTTAATGTCGTTGTATGGCCTCGCCCGGTCCACCCGGGTGTGACTTTCCTTCGACGGGTTAGGTGTGAGGCGTCAGAGGGATGGGCCGTCGTCGTGTCGACAGCAGAACTCTTTGCAATCAATGGCTCTGACACAACGTATCAGGGGAAGGAGACTTCGAGGTGAAGCCTCCTTCTCATTCTTTTGGCCGCCCCGGTGGCCTGGAGAGTGGGGCCTAACCGCCCGGTGAGAGGGGCCTAATCGCCGCCGCCAAAGCCGCCACGTGGGCGACCGGCGAGAGGGCTCGACCTCCGCCGCCGCCGGCGCGCCGGCGAGGGGTCGACGCCACCGCCGCTAGGATGCCACGTGGGCGCTCGCCCGACGAGTGAGGGCCGATCTGCCACACCGCCGCCCGTGGCCGGCGCCCGCGAGAGGGCTCGATCACCGCCGCCGCCAAAGCCGCCATGTGGGCCGACGCCGGCGAGAGGCGATAGCTCGCTGGCCGCCACGTGGGCGGCGCTGGCGAGAGGGGCTCGATAGCCCACCGCCGCCAGCCACCACGGGCCGACGCCCGGCAAGAGGGGCTGATTGTTCGGCTGTCAAAGCCGCCACGTGGGCGGCGTCCGGCGAGAGGGCCTAACCGCCACCGCTTGCAGCGCCGCGTGGCCGGCGCCCGGCGAGAGGGGCTCGACCGCCCGACTACTCGCCGAGCCGCCATGTGGGCGCCGCCCGGCGAGTGGGGCTCGATTCGTCCACCTACTCGCCAGCCGCCATGTGGGCGCTTCGCCCGCGAGTGGGGCCAATTTGCCCACCTACTGCCAAAGCCGCCACGTGGTCTTACTTATTCTGCGGCGGAGAGGGTACCTGGCGTAGTACGCACGACAAGAGTCCTCGTGTCCGTCCTTAATGCGCCCAGCTTTTTTTTAGGCCTCATTTAATGTCGGCGCGTTCCTGGATGGGCCCACCACTTTTGAGCACACAACCGTCTCAGTCCTCCCCACTTCCGTCGATTTTTCTCGGGACCCGAAACGTCGCGCACTTTTGCCCTTTTCGCGAACCGTCTGTGTGAGGGGTCTATATATACACGCACCCCTGACCAGCGGTTCACGCTCTTTCTGATTTCTGTGCACTTTGCTCTTTGCCCTTTTAACTTCCCTGTCTAAAGCCCTTGTTCTTGCTCCAATGGCGCAACCCTTTCAATCTGCTTCAGTTGACAGGGAGAGGGTGGCGATGCTCTCCAAGATCGCAGCCGAGGGTTCCCTCCACCTTCGTCATAGAACCCTTGCACCGCGATGCCAACCCGGGGAGATCGTCGTCTTCGCCTAGGGATTACTGGCGGGCCTAGTGCCGCCCTTCTCTGAATTTCTCTTCACTGTCCTCCATTTTTATGAAATCCACCATCTTCATCTCACTCCCAATTCTATTCTCATTCTCTCCACCTTTGCGTACCTCTGTGAAATGTTCGTAGGGGTAATGCCCAACCTTCCTATCTTCCGCTACTTCTACATCCTTCGCAGCTCCTCCGACGGCGGGATCGTGGGGAGCTGCCATTTTTGTCTCCGTGACGGGTTGCCCCCCCTACATTCCCCTCCAGCTGAAGTCCAACTGGAAGTCAATGCCGAGCGTCACAGATTTCCCCACCAGGGCTTGGTCGCTCTGCGATTTGGAGTCCGCGAAGCGCCTCCGGATCATCAAGCTGTTTCCGGCGATGGACTCCACCGGCCCTTCGGCACTGCCGACCCACGGTCCCTTGGTGATCAGGGACCCAGCCCCCACCGACGATTGGAATGCAGGCAAGCGGCCGTGCGCTCTGGACGTCACTGGCGCGGACCCCAAGAGGCCTCGCATCGAGGACCAGACTCTGAAAGCATCTAGGCCCCCATGTGTTTAATGGTTTTGGTAATTAATGACAATCACGGAAAAAGGGACTAATGTTGTTTGCATGAGTAAATTGAAAACAGGAAGATCGACTCTTCAAGGGACATCGAAATGTTACAAATACAAAAGGGAAGAGTATGCATCGGAGAAGCAAAAGAAATCAAGGTATGAAATCTTTAAGGATAAATTTTTAGTCATTTTACCAATCTCGGAGTTGGAAGAAAAGATCGGATTGTTAGGATAGTTGCCGTACTATTAAGAGGGACTTGATTGGGGTCTTGATTCTTAAATGTGCATCTAATATGGCTCAAAAATATATTTGTTCAATCATGCACTCGAGAGGCGCTGCATTCTGGAAATTGATGTCAAGGCCGGCACTACCGCAATGGGTAGAGCGGTAGTACCGCATTCGCGGTACTACCGGCCGTATAACTACGGTAGCTATATTGCAAAGAGCAATTTTCTTTGGCTCTTCATAGGCCGGCACTACCGGATTGGGTGGGCGGTAATACCGCAAATGCGGTACTACCGCACATAAGCCTGCGATAGCTTTTTAACAGAGGAAATTGCATTTCGGCTGGCAAGGTGCGGTACTACCACACCCATATAGCGGTAGTACCGGCCATATAGAAAATGCACAGTAACGGCTACGTGTCAAAGCATTAATTGCGCCAGAGAGCCGTTGGTCCCATGGGGTAGTACTACCGGCCCCTAGAGGGCGGTAGTACCGGCCATGGCGAGTTTTCTGGATTAAAAATTAAATAACGGCTAGTTTGGGGTTTTGGGGTTATAAATACCCCCTCACCTGTGCTAGGAGCTGGTTGGTGACTTCATTGAATACATTTAGAGCTCTAGCAACTCTCTCCACACTCTAGTGCATTCAATTCATCATTCTTGAGTTTTAGGAGAGGAAATTTGAGTGCATGTGCATGTGTTGAGCCATATTAAAGCACTCAAGAGTCTCAAGCCTTCATCAAGTTTATTACTCTTGGAGGTTGCCGCCTCCTAGACGGCTTGGAAGAGTGAAGTCCCGGTGATCTTCACAAAGAAGTTTGTGTGAAGGCCTGGACGGTTGTGAAGGCAAGGAGCTTGCCTACCCGGAGCGGGGAAGAGCTACCACGAGTGATCGACGAAGGCTCAAGCAAGTGGAGCCGGCTTGAAGGAGTTCAAGTTACCTCAACGTGGAGTAGGGGAGACCGGCAAGTCTCCGAGACCACGGGATAAAATCCACGTGTTCACCATTTGTGGTTTGCGTTGTTTTCACTCTTACATTAATTCTAGCAAATTGATCATCTTTGTGCAATACTTGTTTAGCTATTGATATATTTGAGTAGAGACATTATTTGGTGATCACTAGAATTGTTAGGTATTAAAAGTGGCAAAATTGTCATTCGGGCTTAGAAATCATTAAACTTGATTTTAGTGATAAAAAATTTAAAAACCTCCTATTCACCCCCCTCTAGTCGGTATCCTTGATCCTACAGACTCCCGCCGCCACAGACTCCGCCGCTCCTCAAAGCGCGCCCGGAGTGGCGGGATCTTCATCTGGGGCGACGACGTCCATCGCCCCTACTCCGGCGCCGGCTCCATCGACGCCAACTCCTCCGACATCGACTTCATCGGCACCGACCTCATTGGCGCCAACTCCGCTGGCACCGACTCCAGTGGCACCAAGAGTTGCCGCCACGACTTCTAGTTTGACTTCGGCTGGAGGGGAATTTAACGGGGGGCCAACCCGTCGTGGAGACGAAAATGGCAGATCCCCGCGATCCCGCCGTCGGAGGAGCTACAAAGGATGCAGAAGTTGCGGAAGAGAGGAAGGTTGGGCATTACCCCTATGAACATTTCGCAGAAGTACGCGAAGGTGGAGAGAATGAGAATAGAATTGGGAATTAGATGAAAATGGTGGATTTCATAGAAATGGAGGACAGTGAAGAGGAATTCAGAGAAGGGCGGTACTAGGCCCGCCAGTAATCCCCATGCGAAGACGACGATCTCCTTGGGTTGGCATCGCGGCGCAAAGGTTCCATGACGAAAGTGGAGGGAACCCTCGGCCGCGATCTTGGAGAGCATCGCCACCCTCTCCCTGTCAACTGAAGAAGATGGAAAGGGTTGCGCCATTGGAGCAAGAACAAGGGCTTTAGACAGGGAAGTTGAAAGGGCAAAGTGTAAAGTGCGCAGGAATCAGAAAGAGCATGAACCGCTGGTCAGGGGTGCGCGTATATATAGGCCCCTCACACAGACGGTTCGCGAAAAGGGCAAAAGTGTGCGACGTTTCGGGTCCCGAGAAAAATCAGCGGAAGTGGGGAGGACCGAGACGGTTGCGTGCTCAGAAGTGGTGGGTCCATCCAGGAACGCACCGACATTAAATGAGGCCTAAAAGAAACTAGCACGCGTTCCGGGACGGACCCGGGGGCTACTGCCGGCGTACTTTACGCCAGGGTACATTCTCCGCCGCAGATAAGTAAGTCCACGTAGCGGCTTAGCGAGCTGGTGGGCGAATCAGGCCCCACTCGCCGGGCGAGCGGCTCACGTGGTGGCCTGGCGAGCAGGCGTGCGAATCGGGCCCCACTCGCCGGGCGAACGGCCCACGTGGCGGCTCGGGCGAAAGCAGCGGGCGTCAGCCCCTCTCGGGCGCCGCCCTTCGCCGGTGAGCGCTCACGGGCGGCTCGGTGAGCGCGGGCGATCAAAGCCGCTTCGCCGCGCGCCGCCACGTGGAGGCTTGGCGAAGCGGAGGGCGATCAGCCCTTCGCCGTGTCGCCCACGGGCGGCTCGGTGAGCAAAGGGCGATCAGCCCTCTCGCCGTGTCGGCCCACGTGGCGGCTCGGTGAGCAAAGGGGCGATCGTGCCCTCTCGCTCGGGATTATCAAGCGGGCTCGCGAATGCGCTGGATCGAGCGCCCGACGGCAAACCTAAGTCGAGTTCTTAGGGAAACCACGCATTACTCGATGTCGACTCATCGACTCGATTCTGAGTAGAGTTGGAAAAAGTCAAAAAAATTTAAACGTTGGATAACATAACATTTATTGCCGTTGCCTACAACGCCAAGGCGGGTGTAGCACAATCATTCCGCTTTTTTCGCCAATCGAAGCGCCGTGTTGTGAGGAATTGAACCGTTCACCCGTAATATTTATTTTTGAGTAAAGTTCAAGGTGTTATATGGATTTTTTTCCATTTGAAAAATGGGAGTGTCTTCGTATTAGTCAACTGTTTCCTTAAAAAAAATCAATCATATTTTGGGGCCATTAGATCTTCATCTGACGTTTTATATCAGCCCTATCCTTCTAAACGCATCGAATAGTTCCGATCAACTTAGGCTATGTTCGAATACGAATTACGTTGTCTCGGATATTTATTGAATAATATCAGATCGAAAACAAATGCGGATTTTTTAGATATTTATTGGATAATATTAGATCAAAAACAAATACAGATTTTTCAAGTATGAATACTGATTCGGTAGTTTACTATTTATCAAATATGAATACATATCCGGATTATCCAAATATTCAAGGGCCGGATATCTACAGTGTATATCCTCTGTTTAAGCTTAGCTCATTTACATGATACTTTAGTATGCCATTATACATTAATATATACATCAATACATAGAGTCACGGAAGGAACCTTATCTTATATGAATTTTATTTATGCATGTTCTTCGTGAATGTTTAAATCAAACAAATTAGTTGGGTTTTTTTTCCCATTTTGTTCGTAGTTTAAAGGGTTTTCATATTTTGATAAGTATTCATGACCATATTCGATTCGATTAGCATTTGTTTTGTATTTGTATTCCATATTATTTATATTTATATTCATATCCACATTAGACAAAAAATGTGAAAATAGATATAACAGAACCATTATACATCTGTATTAGATCCATTTTTACCCCTACTCCATATAAGCACCACCTCTCAATTCCCACCTTGCTGTCACAATTAGGGCCTGCATGTGGCACATCACGACACACATGTGCACGGGTCGGGCCGACACGGTTCGATTGTCAGGGTTATGCTGGACCTAGAGGTCGGATACGATGGGCGGTACAACACAACATGCCTCGAAGTGTCTTGCTTAGGCCGGCATGGCACGCTACATGACCAATAGGTACAAAGCACGTACAATATAGTTTTGGCACAGGTTCTTTTTTTTTCAATTTTCGATAACATATTATGAAAAATTTGACAGTAGAAGCGGAGCAAAAAGAACTGTCTCAACAATACCAAGAGCACGGAGCGGTTTAAGTGCTTCACGTGTGTGGAAGAAGTTAAAAGGCAAAGCATATAGTTCTTTTTTGAAGCACTGAGCAGGTCGCAATCATGGTTCACAAAACCGTTGAAAACCGCTCGAAAATCGCGGTTTTCGACCTTATCGCTCCGGTTCGAAATAAAAAACCATTCGGTAAACCGTTCTAATTAAAAAAAATTAAAAATTAATTTTTTTTATAAAAAATATGTGAGCGGTTTTTCGTGAAAAACCTCGGTTTTTTTAAACTCTCCGGTTTTTGACGGTTTTTATAAAAACCGTACTGCGAATTTCGAATTTCGGTTTTTTAAACCCTGGTCTCGTTAGAATCCGCGTCTAAAGATCAATCATCATATAAACGTACTTTTTATAGAGAATGAACAAAAATATAGTTTTTTTTTAATATTTATATGCACTACTTTGATCCGTACTACTACAGCTTCTTTGCTCTCCTCGCGAAAGTGTAAATGGATTTGAGGTGGACAGACACACCATACGAAAACAGCACGACATAACTAACAATGAGCACAAAAGCGAGTCAGCGGTCACGACAGGGTCTATGCAACGGCTGATCGTGACCGCGCCGGCCCGACCGGCACGATGCCGGCTACCCAGTCCGCAACCGAGCTCGGTGCTGCCGCCTCCCACCGCGGCTGCCGTCGTCGCCACCTCATCCCCACCGCTTCACATACACTCCAACACCAACCTAGTGTAAAGAACACAACAAGTGGGTTCCTTTGTGCTGCGTGGTCTCTGCTCTCCCGAACTCGTCATCCCGCAATCCTTCTTCCGAGAAGAGACCAGAGCAGCAATGGAGAATCTGCTCTCCTCCGCCCCGTCCCATGACACGCTCCCGGACCGCTTCGTCTTCCCGCCAGATCAGCGCCCGCCGGCCTCCTCTGCCGCCGTCTCCCTCCCCGTCATCGACCTCTCCCGCGGCCGCGACGAGGTCCGCCGTGCCGTCCTCGACGCCGGCAAGGAGCTCGGCTTCTTCCAGGTCAGCCCCCAAATCGACCGACCAGCCTCCCCCACTTCAATTCGATCTTGGCTTGCTTAACTAACCCCTTCTGGCATCATTCACGGCGAAGGTGGTCAACCACGGCGTCCCGGAGCAGGCGATGCGGGACATGGAGGCTGTGTGCCAGGAGTTCTTCCGGCTGCCGGCGGAGAACAAGGCGGCCTTCTACTCGGAGGACGCCGACAAGCCCAACCGGCTCTTCTCCGGCTCCATCTACGGGACCGGCGGCGACAGGTACTGGCGAGACTGCCTCCGCCTCGCGTGCAGCTTCCCCGTCGGCGACGCCAAGAACGACTGGCCCAACAAGCCCCAAAGGCTCCGATAAACAACCACCACCACCAATTATTCGAACAATTCGCAACCAATCGATCAGTGAAAACTGTGAAATGGAGGAGATGGTCGTTCTGACCAATTCTTGCCGCAGGGACGTTGTTGAGAAGTTCATCGTGCCAACGAGAGCCGTGGGGATGGAGCTGCTCCGGCTGCTGTGCGAGGGCATGCGGCTCCGGCCGAACTACTTCGAGGGGGACCTCACCGGCGGCGACGTGATCATCAACGTCAATCACTACCCGCCGTGCCCGGACCCGAGCCTGACTCTCGGCCTGCCGCCGCACTGCGACCGGAGCCTCATCACCATGCTGCTCCAGGGCGCCGTCTACGGCCTGCAGGTCTCCTACAAGGGCGACTGGATCAACGTCGAGCCCGTGCCCAACGCCTTCGTCGTCAACTTCGGTCACCAACTCGAGGTGTAAATTACTAGATCGAAGACGGAATCATGAGATGTGATCTGATATTTCTTGGATTGTGATCAGTTTTATTTGGGATTCTATATATTCATCAGGTTGATTGGTTCTTGCTGTATGCAGATTGCGACCAATGGGCTGCTCAAGAGCATAGAGCACCGGGCGATGGCCAACTCGGCGGTGCCGCGGACATCGGTGGCGACGTTCATCATGCCGGCCATGGACAGCCTCGTCGGCCCGGCGGAGGAGCTCATCGGCGAGGACAACCCGCCGCGCTACCGAACCATCACGTTCCGCGAGTTCATGCGCGTGTACAAGACCGTCGGCGCACGGAGGGAGAGCGTCGAGAAGGCCTTCAAGATTTGATCTGATCCTCCCTTGTCAGTCGTCAGTCTCTCTTCATGGTCTTCGGCGTTTCCAGTTAATCCCGTAGCAAAGCGTCACTTGTTTTTCTCTGAGTTTTTCGGGTGTGCGAGTCTTCCGCTTAGTAGTGGAGCACGTCGCAACAAAATAAGCCGGGGATAGTGGCCCGGATTGTATGCTTATGCGTGTGTGTTATATAAACAACAAAAAGACCAAAAAAGCAGCACCAGTTGGCTGCGTCCCAATCTCTCTGATTTCCACTTTTTCGTTTGTGCTTGTTCAGTTCTTCGTCAGACTATTGTAGCTGATCCGGCAAAGCCGCACCGTAGAAGTTTCGCATCAGGTAGTGCTGATTCCAAAGCGTTGATTGAATCCAACGCCAACACTCCCAGCATATTTGTTGCTACCCGTACTTCAATTGCTCAAAAAATGATTTCAAATAGTTATAAAAAATTCTGAAAAAAATTTACATTGGAAGGGTATGATATAATCTATAATCCCATAAAATTTCAAATCTAAATTCATTTGAACACATTGAGGAAGACAAAATATGCTGAAAAGGAAATCAAAAATAAGAAAGGAAACAGATAAAGATATTATTCACTGAAATTTGTCCCTTTTTTTCACAATGTGTAGATTAAATTTGGATTTGAAATTTTGTGGGATGATATATTATATCATACCTTAACTATGTTATTTTTTTTCAGAATTTTTCACAACTATTTGAACAATTTTTCGAGCAATGGGAGCACAAGTAGCATAAAAATGTATGAGAGCACTGAAAATAGCGACGGTAATTCCCAGGAATAATGCCTGCATTATAGATGATGCGTAGCAACAACAAGTACAAACTGATCAATATAATATGGAAATTGGAAAAATAATTCTCTGAGGCCTGGAAAAATAATTGCATGTTCTTGTTCGTACTGGGTGGTATCAGTCTGTTATGTCTAGAGTGTGTACCATTTTGGTACGGGTGCTTCCTTAGCTAAGGTGTCAATTAAATCTATTGAGCCATGGCACACAAATCTTTAGGTGTTGGACCGTGAATCTGCATTGAGCGGTTTCGGTTCGCCGCCTGGACAATGGAAACAGAAGGAAGCTGATCGTGCGTTTGTATGCTGTTCAAATCGCCGGCGCCGGCGTCATAGGAAAGGATGTTCTACATTGCGTTCCTGTCCAAAACTATGATGAGCGCGAGTAAGGCTACAATGTCAATGGGGTTGCTTTACTATGGACGTGCATCCTCTGCCGTTACGGCGGAGGGCAGTTCTGCCCCTGCACGTGGGGCCCGCATGTTGTGGGGCCCACGTGCAGGAGAATTGCACCTGCCGTAACGGCAGGTGATATTTTTCCCTATACTATACTACTTGGTACTTGATTTATTTCATTCCAATAGTCACGTCCTTCTAGAACAATCTGAACCAGATTGTTCTAGGACTTGTACATTCATCCAAAAAAAACAAGTTCATTCAACATTTAGGTCCCAGCCCCGCTTGAAAAATGACAAAGGAATTTATACAACAGGCCATTGTTCATGAGAGTAAAAATGACAAAGGAATTTATACAAGTTCAAAGGCCTAAGAGTTTGTACAGAAGACTAAATTGTCCCTTCTACAAAAAAATTAAGCTATATGTACAAGTGGGGAGTATAATCTCCATCTGTGTAAAGGGCCATAGTTCTTGATTTGTGTTTCTTTTATTTAGGTGTCGGTTGTACTGTATTTGTGAGGCTATCCGATGGGTTGTCCCAGGAATGAAGGCATATCCTTAGGCTGGTGGGTCCCACCTATCATACGAGGCCTACTAGGCAAGGATGCCGTCTTGGATGGCCTCCGACCTCAATTGTAGTTCCCTTGACTCCTCCAAAAGGTCATGAGAGGTGTAGGGTCCTTGTGATGGGTTCTTGGGTCCTTGTGATGGGTTCTTGTAGGGGATGTAGCCCTTAACGATAAGGACGCCTCCCACACCATAGCCTTTGAGGACTAAGAGCAAGAGGTGTGGACTGACCGTCATTGACTCCTTGTCATCCTCATAGGATGGATGTTAGTCATTCCTCCAACACTAGCCCTCCTACTCCTCGGTTTTATGAGAAGTGCGTTGAGGGGTAGTAATGAATCAACGTTTATACTATGGCTTAGCAAATTTCTAAGGTGACAAGCGTACAGACGTGTGGGTGCACTGGCTTGCTTTGTGGGTTACTTACGAGACAAAGTCATAGAGTGGCTTTGATGGGTTTTCGTGAGACTAAGTCATAGAGCCCCTTCGAGAAGTGTCCTCGTGACTAGGTCGTAGAGCACAACATGGCCACACGAGGTCAAACCCCTAGTGGGCTCAAGAGGTGCCCATGAGATCGACTGAGTCATTGAGCACCTTCGATGTGACTAAATCATAAAGCACCATATTGGTAGGATGTTTTTGCCGAGCATCCTTAGTACAACGTTTTTGCAAGGTGTCCTTGGCTGTGCATCCTCGCAAGGCGCTTTGGCAAGGCGTCATTAGCAAGATGTCCTCGTATGGTGTTTTTGTAGGGACTTCTGCAAGGCGTCCTTAGTTTTGGTGGGTGCGTGTGGGGGGGGGCAAAGCTTCGTGCGAGGCATAAGTCTTAAGGGATCCACGTGATGGTACCCATTATGTAGCCAAATTTTGGCTCAGTGGACACGTAGGCACCCAAGACTTATCCAAATTTTTGCTCAATGTTGTGCCAAATCTTCACACAATGGGAATAGGCTACATGAGGCATGACGCTCGAGCGAAAGGACAACTATGATTTATCAAAATTTTAGCTTGATATGCACGCGTGCATGCATGACTTAGAAATTTTGGGTTGATAACGCTTGAGTGCTTCACACGAGGGGCAAGGGCTCTATGTAAGGTACAAGGCTTGAGGGATCTATGCGAGGGCACCCATGACATAGCCAAATTATGGCTCAATGCGCACGTGGGTGCCCAAAACATAGCAAAATTTTGGCTTCACATTGAGTGAGTGCTCCATGAGAGGAGCGAGTTCTTCGCAAGGCATAAGGCCTAAGGGATCCACGTGAGGGCTCTCATGACTTAGACAAATTTTGGTTTGAAGGGCACGTGGATGCACAAGACAACCAAATTTTGGCTCAATGCCACACGAGTGCTTCATGTGTGGGGCGAGGGCTCTATGTGAGGCATGAGGCTCAAGAGATCTGCATAAGGGCACCTATGACTTAGCCAAATTTTGGCTCAATGGGCATGTGGGTGCCCTAGACTTAGCCCAATGTTAGTTCAATGTTGCACAGGTCTCCTCGTGTGGATGTCATACGAGGGCTTCACACGAGGACGCGTGTCAAATTGGCCCTTCTCATTAGAACTTCGGGTGGTATGGTTTTCCTTGTTTCATTCTCAGTGACTATAGTTTTGCTACCTTGGCAATTGTTGTGCCCATGCACAGCAAGCTGAGCATGATGGACTTGCCAAATGCTTGAAGCAGGGCCCAAGTGATCGATGCGTGGGTACTCAAGACCTGCAATGATAGAAAGTGCTACCATGGCAAGTAATTCTAGGATAAAAATTTTATGTTGAGATAAAGCATAATTATTTTATATAAATTCTGACATTGCAAGATTTAGATTTTTTTATTTGTGTTTTTTAAATTTTAAAAGGTACTAATTTATTTATTAATTTTTTATATTTTTGCTAGATATTAATATTTCAACGAGGAATGCTTGGAAAAATTTTAGACAAAGATAAGCTTTGGATATTTTTATAACATTATGACATTCCATTGATTTAAGATCAAAATGAGTTATTTCACATTTCAACTTATTATTTAATGCATTAAAATCCTTTTGATAATTTAAAAAGGACACTGGGTATTTATAAAAATTTAATAGTATTTTTATAGATTTTTACTATCATTTAATTTTTACTTTTTATATTCACTCCCGAAAGATCATGTGGAGGTCTACCCGTACGTGTGATGAGTTATTGACCATGTTCAAACTAGTAGTATTTGAGTTTCAGGGAGATTTTAGGTTTAAATTTAAATTTGAAGTATTTTGAGTACTGTCCAGCAAGGGCGGTGCTACCGATCTGGCATAGGTGATAGCACCGGCTGGCGGTGCTATTAGCTCGGGTGCAGTAGCACCGGACCTATGGCCAGCGTGAAAATTCCAGAGAGGGTGATTTCTGGTTCGGCATCGGGCGGTGCTACCAGCTTGGGAGCGGAAGCACCGATCCACCATGGGCGGTAGCACCGGCATTAGTTCGGTGCGTTTTTTTCCAGAGAAGGTGTTTTTACGATTTTTGGGGGTGGTCATTGCATATCTTTTTGGACATTGCTATGTGATGGGTTTTTCTTGTCTTTGATGGTTGTAGAACATCGTGATCATGGTGAGGCGGAGGATGACCGAGACTAGGTGAGAAGCGTCGGAGGTCCAGACGGTCTGGATCGTTGGAAGATGATTGGAGACAGAGTCGGTGCAAACCTAGAAGACAAGGAATGGATGAGATGCTAGTTAGGAGCTGCTCGGATCAAGGAGGACCGTGTTGGATCATGGTCTAGATGACGAGTAGCGTGTCTAGTTAGTATGCTTTGAAAAGTGTGCAAAAAACCATTATGTGTGTGGGTTTCGGGTTAGCCCATGTATGAGTGAATGAATCAATCCTAACTCTTGATGGTGATTCATAGGATAGAAGGAACTCATCCAAGAGTGGAGGGTGACTCAAGAGTAGTATAAATGGAGGGGTAGGGGTAGCCTTCCCCCACTTGAAGGTTTTGAGGTTTTTGTGCTTTTTTTAGTTTTGCCCACCTTGTTGTGAGGCTTTGTAAACATCCCTTCCAGAAATCCAAAACACATTTCCTTATACTTGAATTTACTTTACGCATTTATATTATGTCTTAAATTCCGCATTCAAATTCCACACTTACATTCTTACAATTTACATTTTTGCAATTTGAATTTGTGTCCTCTCCTTCTACATTCTTTTGCTTCTTGCGCCAAAGATGTTGATTGATGGATAAATCTTCTTTAGATTATATCCTAATCATCTAGGTAATCTATGCATCTTTCTTACAAGAAACCGGTCATATGTTCTTCAGTGAATGATTTTTATAGATCACGTTTTTGGAGGTTTGGGCTTGTGTTGTTGCTTGCTGTGATATGCGGGAGGCTATCCAACATCATCTTGATCATCAAAAATCTATGAGCAAGTTTTAAATCAAGTTCTTGAGTTTTGCTCAAACTTGAGGTGTTCTTCCTTCAAAGTGAAAAGGTCGGAATTTTGACGTCAATCCTTACGATTAAAGGTTGGAATGAGTTCCTGACATCCTTAGAAAAATATCTACCAAGTTTCGTGAGTTTTTGTCCAATCGATCAAAAAATTCCTCAAAATTTGCTTTTGGAGTTCGTGCTATTCTTAAGTCCAGTGCTACCGGACTTTACATCGATCATACCGAATCCCAGTGCTACTGACCTTGGTCCGATGCTACCGGCCTTGCAAGATACTTACACCATTTCATTTGCTTCTTTTGAGAGCTTTGGTTGAGGAATTGTTTGGAATATTTTGAGTGAGGGAAAGTTTTATTTGGGATCATTCACATTCCTCTTATCGCCATCTCGATCCTTCAACTTCTTTTTCTAGTGCTATTATTAAATTTTTCTTTAAAGCAAAATTTCAAAATGCAACAAAAAGCTAGAGAAATTCAAAAATATATATTTTCAAATACAACATTTCCATTTTCACTTTATTTCAATTTTGGGATGTTACATTACTAAACGGGAGGATTCTGGACAGTTTCTCTCACAATCAGAAGTTATCCTCTAATAGAATCAGAATCCGGGTGCTAACTGATTCTCATCGGCCTGGTCCTCGACCTCCATGCGTAACCAGTCCAGTCCGAGATTCTCCTACAATCAGAACAAGCTTATCTTATAATCTAGAATTTGCACAAGTAGAGGATGTCTCGAAGGACCCCGAGCTTTGTGAGCTTTTTAATATGTAATAGATGGATAGAATTAAGACAGATAGATATCAACTTTCCTCCCTATTCTAAAGATGTATATCCAAACATCTATTAATAGAGAATTACTTATTTAACCCATCCAAAACAAGTCACGCCGAGATGCCTAAAATGCCGTGACATGTGATTAGGGCATGAATGCCATGCATGCCTTTCGCAACATCCTTATCTCCACCAGCTCACTATGTATATAAACACGGAGTTAGCATAGCACCAAGCTTGCAAGTTGCAACGTGCAAAACCTCCGGCGCCTCTAGCTTTGTACCTACCACCTCGCCATCGTTCCATGGCAAAAGAGGCGACGATCAATCTTCCAAGCAGCATGGTCCTCGTGTTCGACTCGGCAATCCTGAACCGGCAGGCCGACATCCCGGCGAAGTTCGTCTGGCCCACGGAGGAGGCGCCGGCCGCCGACGGCCGCGTGGAGGAGATCTCCATACCGGTCCTTGACCTCGGCGAGTTCTTGGCCACCGGCCGTGACGGCATCGTCGCCGACCGCGACCTTGCCGCGGCGTGCGAGTGGCACGGCTTCTTCCAGGTGGTGAACCACGGCGTCGACCCAGCTCTGCTCGCCGAGGCGTACCGCTGCTGCGAGGCCTTCTACGCGCAGGCCCTCGCCGAGAAGCAGCGGGCGCAGCGTCGCCCCGGAGAGAACCACGGGTACGCGAGCAGCTTCACTGGGCGCTTCGACAGCAAGCTGCCCTGGAAGGAGACCCTCTCGTTCAACTGCTCCGCCAAACCGGAGAATGCGCGCATGGTCATTGACTACTTCGTCGCCGTCCTCGGCGAGAACTACCGCCACATGGGGTACGTACGCGACTACTATGATGAAAACCCACGCATTTTACGTCGCTCAATTGCATGTTGGACCGCAATAAGGTGGGTATTCGTTTTTTTCCTAATTGGTCGGTTTATTCGTTTTTAAAATAATTCGGTTTTTAGAAACTGGTTACAGAATTTCTCATATCAAAATAACAAACCGAATCGAATTAATCGAAATATTTCAATTCGATTTTTCGGTCGACCGAAATATGAATAAACACCTGGTTTGATTAGATTGTTTCCTTCTCATGTCGCAACACAGAGTAAAGATAACTCCACACAATATTCATAAGTTATTGCAGCATAGACATAATAGAAATGTATAAATATATATACCATATAAATGCACAAAGATGTTAGAATGTTAGAATTGTTCGGTGGCTTTAGGAAGAATATTATAAAAGTGGTATTGTACATAGGGTATTTGGTAATTTTGGTTTTGCAAAGCAAAAAACTGAAATAATCAATTAATTCGAATCGATTCGGTAATTTGGTCTAAAATACAACACCCCAAGACCGCACTCTGATTGCATCGATCACTACCCTAAAGATTCCGAGGACATCAGTTGAATTTCTGGCTTTTGGATCTGTACCATAATTCATGATCTGGCCGACGGCTTGGTTGTCTTCTCCAGCGGCCGCGATGATAGGTTTAAAGTCGGACTCACTGATTTAGAGTTTGTGTTCATTGTGCCGGGCTACAGAGAGGTGCAGGGTTGATGCAGGCACGTCGGATATCGGCCGCGAAAGACGATATTTGGTAGCTTTTAAATTTGTCCATATTTGTTATTTCTATCGAGCGTATTTGGTACATAAGCAAACTAGCAATTCCGATTTGCCAAATTTAGTTATCATTTGGGCCGTATAAAAAAAATTCAGTAATAAGATTCTGTACGTGTGATCTGTATCAACTAATTGTTGATGGCTGTATGCATGCAGGGAGGTATACCAGGAATACTGCGACGTGATGACGCGCCTGGCGCTGGACGTTACGGAGGTGCTGGCGGTGAGCCTCGGCCTTGACCGCGGCGCGCTGCGGGGCTTCTTCGCCAACGGTGACTCCATCATGCGGCTGAACCATTACCCGCCGTGCCGGCAGCCGCACCTGACTCTGGGCACGGGCCCGCACCGCGATCCGACGTCGCTGACCTTGCTCCACCAGGACGACGTCGGCGGGCTGCAGGTGTTCACGGACGGCGCGTGGCGCGCGGTGCGTCCCCGCGCGGACGCGTTCGTCGTCAACATCGGCGACACCCTGGCCGCTCTGACCAACGGGCGGCACGCGAGCTGCCTCCACCGCGCCGTGGTGAACGGCCGCGCCGCGCGCACGTCGCTCACCTTCTTCCTCAACCCGCGGCTGGACCGCGTCGTCATCCCGCCGGCTGAGCTCGTCGACGCGGACCACCCGCGCGCGTACCCGGACTTCACGTGGCGCGAGTTCCTCGAGTTCACGCAGAAGCACTACCGGGCGGACACGAGCACCATGGACGCCTTCACTGCGTGGATCATGCGAGGCCGCGGCCGCGGCCATGCATGGGAGGCAGGACAAGAAATGATCTCTAAGAAGTAGCTTCCAGCCTTCCAGGGACAAGTTACCTAGTTTGTTAATAAAGGATAAGTTGTCTAGTAGCATTCTAGCAGCCAGCTAGGTCTTGAACTCATGATGGATGGATGTAGATGCGACATAATAATTAAACAACAGTTTTTGGCTAATGGTGGCGATGAGTCGGTGTAGTTCAATGCAATGCATTCGGGCGATCGACGGGCTCCATCGCTTGTGGTTTGAGTGGTTTCTGTGGGCGACGAGCTGCATGCAGGTGCAATCCATGGCCTTGTTTGATGTCACCGTGTTGGCTTGGCAGGTACATACGTTCAGAGCTTGCCAAGCGCCAAGAAACTAGTCCCTGCCAAACATAGCAAAGGTACGTGTACATACAGGGGGAGATGTCACGTAAAAATGGTGTAAATTCCACTAAATTTGCTCGTAAAGTTTTTGAAATTTTCTCAAAAAAATTGTCAACTGTAGCTAAGTGTGCGGTCTATATATACCTACTGAACGGTATTGACTATGCCCTTAAGTATATCTGACAATTTTGGCTCAATATCGCATAAGTGCTTCATGCGTGGGGCGAGGGCTCCATGTGAGGAATGAGGCTCGTGGGAGGTTTTTCTTGTTCATTCCTAGTGACCATAGTTTTGCTAGTTCGGCAATTAATGTGCTCACGCACGGCAAGCTGAGCTCAATGGACTTGCCATATGCTTGAAGCAAAGCCCAAGTGATCGATGCATGGGTGCTCAAGGCCTGCAACGATGGAAATGCTACCATGGCAAGGGTTTGGTTGTTATGGTGCCCTCCTGTTGTTTTGTAACATCTCGAAAAAATCAAAAATAATAAAAATAAAAAATTTAAATATAAAATTTTGAAATAAGCGAAAATTTTAATTTGAATCAAGATTTTGATTTAAAACAATATCTTTTTCCTCATTTTTCTGCATTTTAATCTTAAGAAAGGAATGAATAGCAAAATTAAAACCGTTTCTTTCAAAAAAATAAACTATAAAAATGAATTTAAAATGTGATATTAAATTGAATTTTTATTTTATTAATTTTCTAGCATTATTGGTTTTCGTGAGTTTTGCTTTAAAAAGAAAAGTCATATATATTGAAATGGTAAAATGGTAAAAGTAAAAGGTAAAAACATAAAATCAATAGAAATCTGGAAAAATAATATTTAAGTACCATAGCACTCCAGAACCCTTATCATGCTGTCCAAAGTGATATGAACACATTTATTAAAGATAAGATATGCGAAATCATAAAGACAAGACTGTAAACAATGTATTGTCAGATTTTTTAAAATATAGATATAGTATATGGAGCTAATATTTTTACCATGCTAACATAAACATGATATATATTTGGTAAAAACATTAAAAATTAAAACTTAGATTTGGAGCCTATAAATATTCAAAACAGAAAGGAAATAAATCTAAAAATAGTAATGCCAAAAATTTTGGAAATTATATATAAAATATAAATATATGAAAATTTTATAGAAGATAAATTTTGTCAATTCAAACCTTCATAAAAAATCTTCATAAAATATTGACCTCATTTTTATCCTTAATTAAATAAAACTCCGAAAGAATACAATTTGACAGCTTGCATTGTTAGACTTTTTTAACCAACCTATACAAAAAATTTTATAAAATATTGAGTCGTTTTGATGGCTATGATTAGAGGGAGAACTAGCATTGTCCAAAAAGATGTAGAGCCTTGTATGGCTTACATGTGGGGTCGGCCAGCTTTCTCTGTGCCAACTACTCTCTCTCTCTCTCTCTCTCTCTCTCTGCCAGCTAGGCCAGGCACCAGAACCCTCCTCACCTCTCTAATCCATTTGCCAAGTGGCCCATGGCCCACCAATCAGGATCCGCTTCTCCCTTTCCCTTTTCTTTCTCTCCTCCCTCGCGCATAGACATCACTGCCTCCCCTTGCCACCCTTCTTCCTTGTCTCTTTTGCGTCACAAGTCGCAGCTTGAGGCTGACCATATGTCGCCTCTCCTACCACGGTGTTGGATGCACTGGATTTTGCTCAGGCGCTGTGAGATTTCACTGAAGAACTCTCTACCATGGAAGAATGCGGCGCCGACGTTGCCCTTCGCGTTCAAACACTAGTTTAACCAACTTCACCGCCTATTTAAGCACCTCAAGGCTTTGTCTAGCACATCATACTCCCCTCAGCCTGCTCCATAGTCACAACACCACTCGGCCTCCACTTTCCTCCCTGTCACCCACGAAAACTAGCAAAAGGAGGAAGACTTGAATAAGCTGTTCTAGTGGACCTCACCCAAATTAATTCAGCTCAGAGACTCATCGTAGCACCTAGAACTCATCTTCGCCCCCCTTTGGAGCTCTTCTTCTCTGGTGAGCTGCTGCACCGAGCTTCTTCACCGCCATCACCCACGCACAGAGAGAGCCTTTCTTGATTATTCATTTTCGTAACCAAGAACAAAAATGGAACCACTAGAACCTGATGATTCTTATCTCGATGAAAATGAGTACCGAAGCCCCTTTTTAGCTTCTTCGTTGGCCAGCCATGGCGTGCGGTGGTGACCTGCCTTCGCCTACCACCGATGGTTACAAAGGCTACCCTCGTGTGTGCAAGGTCACGCTGGTACCAATTGCACCATCGCTCCACCGTTTTTGGTGCTCTTCCGTCACTGACAGTCAAGAGAACTCGCCGCCTATATTCTCTCTTTCTGCCGATCGGGACCCACAAGTTAGTCCCTAAGTTCACCCGCACCTCTCACTTAGTCTTTGCAATCCAGACCCCACCAGCTAGCCGCATTTTTGAAACCCTGCCGAATAAGGAAAATATGCTTTCCCAGTTCAAAGGTGTATTTTCCCTTTTTGGCAAAATTTTTCAATTTCAGCCTTTAGCCAAATCCTAGAATATTCCTTAGCCTATAACTTTTGCATTTCAAATCCAAATGAAGTGAAATAAATTTATATATTCATATAAAATCATTTATATATGAATATGTAAAAATATTTTGAAAATGAACTCTGTTTAAATTTTCAATTTAAAATTAAAGAAAAGGTCTAAAATATGCCATTTATAGAATTTCTGCAAATGAGCTCCAATTTAAATGTAACCAATTTTGTTAGAATCCTTAAGTCCTCAGAAACCCAAATATGCAAAAAAATATTAATATTTTAACTTGATTATATCATTTCCTAAAATAAGTTGTTTCCAATGTGTTGAATATTCAAATATGAATATCTTTTGGAAAAAGAGTTCAAATCTTGTCAAACCAATTCCAATGTGTTTAAAAGTCAGTAATCTACCTATATATACAAAAATATTTTATATTTATTTAAGTTTGAATCAAGTTTATATTTCATCTTGCTTCGAATAAATACATATGATTATTATCAAAATGAAATCCATAAATAAGTACAAAGATAAGAGAAATTAATCTGCAATGGTGCTATAGGTCTAAGATTAGTTAATCTTGCAAAGATATCTATAATGGCTTAGATTAAACCTAATTCTTAAAGTCATGTTTTAATCCTACTCAACCACCCTGTTCGATGGAGAACCGGCTTGAGGAGATGTTTGAGTGGGAGTCGCCGACTTTAGCACATTGGTCCCCAAGCAGCCCACTGGTCGTTCAGAATCTGTTGGATTACGTCAGAAGAAACTTCATAACATCCAAGCTAGCGATTAAAGATCACCTGGTTGGCTAATCTCGACGACAAGGTGCAAGGATGCTTAGCTAGTCGACGAGGCACTGGAGACATCGACCTTCTCTCTTGAGGGGACTCAAACCACTTCTTCCTCTTGAGCTGCTTCACGATCGCTTGGGACGAGGGTAGGCGCCGGATCGTTCAAGGGAAGGACGGCATCACTGGGGACGGAGCCCAATGCTTGATCATTATCTTAGGTCAGCTCGTCGTCCTCCAGGCCGATGGCTCCCATGATTGGCCCACTTTCATCACCAAACTTGGCTTCCTGAGGAAATACTGGGTTAAAGTGGAAGGCAGATGGACGAACGATGCATTACAAACCACGATACAGTACTCACCTCTAGCCGAGGATTGGCGAGCGAATACACCTCGATGCCGCAAGCTCCAGATTCTGATCCCTAAAACATCTTGCTCAGCCTAGAGGAGACGTTCGAATCCGACAAATCTGGCAAGTTACGAGTTAGTTCACCACTCATTGACTAAAGTAAAGGGAACAAGAGTATTACAAACACTTACCTTTAGGATTGTCCCTGGTGGCATCACCAACCCTGGAGTAGTCCCAGGCCAAGTGATCATGGCACTTCAGCGGACTCGATCGACGCATGATGAAATCTCTAGCTACATGCCACCCAGTCAACCCAATCTTCCTCAACTCCTCGATCTTTCGGATGTAATAAGCGTTGCGGGCAGTCGAAGGAGGGACTTTCATCCTAAGGTCAATCGAATTAGAGAGGAGTGATCGATAAGCTAGAGGGCAATTCACGGTGTCCGAAGAGGTGATGTAAAATCACCGTTCTTCCATTCTGACTACCAAGAAGAAGTTACGGGGAGAGAAATATATGTGCTCGATGCTCCACTGCGAAGGTGGAAACCGGCACCCCCAACAGCATCATTTTTTATCGTCCTCTTTAGAATGTAGAAGTGGCAGAATAGATTGAGGCTAGGCTTAATACCCAGATAGGCCTCACAAAGATGGACAAACACGCTAAGCATAGTGATCAAATTGGGGCTCAGGTGAAAGAGTTGGATCTTGTAGAAGTCAAGAACTGAGAGCAAGAACTGAGAAAGGGGAAAATTGAGTTCGCATCGGAAAAGGTCTCAAACACAATGGTCTCATCCTCATTTTGGGGGTGGCATACAGCTCACCGAGTGACGGCCTCCAATGGAAGAACTCTTGAGGAAGAATGAAGCCATCCTTCATTAATTCGGCAAGACGCTTCTTCGTCATCACTGATTTTTGCCACAACTTTAGGAGGGTCTTGTCCTCGAAGACCACTTCGTCGCTAGGTGAAGCAGATATGGTCGTCTTGGGATTCTTCTCTGGCAGCGGTTGAACTCCACTACTAGCTGAAGGGCGGGACACCATTGAGGAAGATGGACGGATTCTTCAAAGGTGGCGACGCTAGGGTTTAAGGAGCACGACAGAGGCTTCAAAAGTAAGACTGGAGGCAAAAGGGAGGAATAGCTGTAGTTCCAGATTTGAGAATTTATAAGACAAAATCTTCTCTCCAGGCAAACGGTTCACTCCCCATGGCATGATGCCTCGATCGACGGGAAAAGCGAAATGATGGCACTGCATGAATCTTGATATTGCAGACGAGAACAATAAATACTCAATTGTCCAACGTTTAGATTTTATAACTCTTCTCAGAGTCAAGTCGATAAGTCGACATCGAGTAACTTGTGGCTAACCTAAGGACTCAAGTTGGGCTGATGGCAGGGCGCTTGACCCGGTAATATCCCTACTCCATACTTAACGATTCCCAATCTACTCAAATCGTTCAACCGTAAGTCGGCGGGGCATTACTTGACCAAGCTAAAACATGGCAGTAATCGACCAAGCGCTTGAGCAGAGTTCGGGGACTATTGTCGAATATCTAAATATAGGGTACGAGTATGTACCAGAAACTCGAAGACTACACCATATATGCTCAAGCAAGCATCTAAAACCTTCAGATATCACAGGCCCTATTATATGGGATAAGGTATACGTGGATGGGATAATTCCATACTAAGAAGGAATTGATCACTTTCCCGTTACGAGGAATCGACTCGAGTACGCCTATTATCCAGGGAAGTTTGGATATACTGTGAAGATCGACACAATGATGGACTCCTCATCAGCTACGATATGATATCCCAAGCCGACTACAACTCAACTTGAGACAGGGCTACCCCAACTATATAAGGCCGGGGTAGGTATCCTCAAGAGGGGACAAACGGATAGTGAGAGAAGACGTAGAGCAACCAGGAGCCGACAGACCACCCTTCGTCAAACTCCAGCCATAGTTTAGCCATTGCCTAGATCCAATCTTTATTGTAACTACAACTAGACAACTCGCTCTGTACTCGATACACCAATTTCATACATCATCCGTATAGGACGTAAGGTATTACTCCATCTGGGGGTCTGAACCTGTATACATCGTGTGCTACTATCTTCATACTTGACTTTATTAAATCGAAGGTACCCGTAATCATAAGTTTATTATTGAGATCTAAACTTCGACACATCTTTCAGGCAACTGACAAGGCATAAAAACTCGCTAATAATACTCCTGCAACCTACGTCAAGGAACGTGTCATCTGGGGGATTGCTATCTTCACCTAAACCAACAAATAAGTAAGAGTGAGTACTTTCATACTCAGCAAGACTTAAAGTGGTATTTACAAATACAGAAATGCAAGTTATGTCAAAGGAGGCTTATATGGTTAATGCATAAAGCGACATTGAATTTGTAAATCAAGTTGTAATTTAGAAACAGAATTTATAAGAGCAAGATTGACAGATAAAATAACATGTAAAGCATAAGTAACAACTCACAGTCCTCCACGACATGAGCCTCGAATCGTTCAGTACTATCATATGGCATATATCCAATTCTTGCCAACACATGGCACAATAGCTGATACCAATACTTGCCAACACATGGCATAGTATTGTGTCATTTGTGGGGTAAGCCTTCCAAAAATAAACTGCTTTAAAAGTAATGGAACATCTAACTATGTGATGTCTTCACCAAATGCCTTTGATCGTGGATGCGGCTAATCGATTAGATTTACACTCTACAAAGGTGTACAGCTTTACCCACAAGAAATGATCAGCTCTTTGTGCAAGCTATTAGCACACTTCCTTTAGTGTGCCTGCAGAGTGATCATAACATAGCTGTTACATTATCTAGACATGACTTTACACTAGCCCGGTGACGATAACCCTTGCTATGGTAGCAGAAACTCAGAGCAAAGTCATGATGTTTCTCCCCATAGTAAGGCGTACATCATTGCATTGATATGTAAAAACCCATGTAAGCAGACCTAGCTAGAATGCCTATGTTACTCCAGTCTTCCAAAGTGCAAAGCCACATCTAAGTAACTTAATA
Source organism: Guadua angustifolia (assembly GCA_036346375.1). Lineage (NCBI taxonomy): Eukaryota > Viridiplantae > Streptophyta > Magnoliopsida > Poales > Poaceae > Guadua > Guadua angustifolia. The sequence continues at coordinate 46,929,460 of CM070512.1, read as the reverse complement.
GGTTAAGGCCGTCCCATACCAGCACTTGTGGTTGTACGTGTTTCTTATATCGATAGTGACGAATACTCATAACAGGGGTACCCCACAGCAAAGTATACATCCATCTCAAGAGCGTATTCCTCTCAGCCATATGGACATCCCGACAAAGATCGGCAGCGGCACAGAATGCTGGAGAGGATATTACCAAAGTCCCGTTCCCCACGGATGGGGTTATCCCAAAATATCAGCCAGAGCGCTAAATGGAACTTCTCAGGCCCAGCTCCGATCAGAAGGCCTCAGTCGGGTCATGAAGGACCCTCAGCCCCCACCGCGACCTCCGAGAGCGCTCCGACCTGGCCTCGGGTCGGACGCCCCGCGGCCTCCGACCTGGCCTCAGGTCGGGGGATTCCGCAAGCACCGACCGGGCCGCAGGTCAGATATGCACACAGCCCCTGACCGAGCCGCTAGTCGGGGTCTCGGCAAGCTCTATCTCAGCGACTCCTGCCACGTCATCGATCAACCATGAAGTTGGACACCTGCCGTCTAAATAAGATGGCCGTGCAGGGATAGGCAATCCTTCCCGAGGCAACACCAGAGGCGCCGCCCACACAACGTCTACTTCGACAAAGACCGAGGGCAAAAGACCTTCCCAATGGAGCGTCGCTAGCTAAGGCTACCGACAGGGCGCCGCTGGCTAAGCCTGCCAACCTATCAAGAGATAAATGGGAACCTGTCAGTCCTCAAAGACCGAAGACCAGATCTCTAGGGCATGCCATGCCCCAACCGCTCTTTTCTCCTGAGTCCCGTGTAACCTGCCTCCTCCGCCTATATAAGGAGGGGCAGGGTTCTCGGGGAAAAGGGGCGCCTCTTCTTTTCTTTTCCTTTTCTCCCAACTCGATCGGTGCTTGAAAGCTCCGAAGCTCCCAAGCCCGTTTCCACTCGGACGAGCTGCTCGGCCTGCCCCTGCCCTCGCTTGTAACATGGCGCGGTCCGCCGCGCCCAGAGCAATATACAACCACCACCACGAACTGGAAGTAGGGACGTTACGCCCAACCAAGATAAATCTCGCCCATGAGTCAACCATCAAGGAGTGAGCGCCACGCCCTTGACTTACAAATACACTTGCCAGTTGTACGAAACACCGACAGTTGGCGCGCCAGATAGGGGCTCGTGCGTCATTGTCTTCGTCTCCAGACTCCCAGTCATCTCCTTGATGGCCTCTTCCGCCTGCGACGGCGCGTTTTTGATGTGGAGCCGGACCGGGATCTTCGGGAGTGCATCCGAAGCGGACCAAAGAAGACGGCCCTCGCTCGCCGTCCGCGGGGGTGTCCGCGGCCACCATGCCGCGCCAAGGATCCCCATGGGGAGAGCCCTTCGCCGCTCCAGAGGTCCCCCGGCCCGGCACCGTCCGACTCGAAGATCCCGATGGTGACACCATATCCGGCGTGTGGAATATGGAAAAGTTAAGGCAACTCTATCCCTAAGAGCTTTTACATTGTTCCCAGATCTTCAAACCCTCCGAGTCCAAAGCGCCAAGATGACGACCCGCCCCACGGCCGCTATCGCGCCGCGGGCGGCTCGCACGATGCCCACTGAGCACAGGCCCGACCAACCATTAGGACCTCTCAAGTGGAATCCCGCCGACCAGTAGTACTACGCCCACGCCAAGCGGCTACGGTTGCAAAGTAGTGCTTTGTGGGAGAAGGGTACCTATGGGATGGCGCTGGTCGTTCAGTGAACGCGCCAGAGACCGCGATGTCGTTCTTCGTTTTTGCGTTTTCCCTCGGCGATTAGCGCTGGGGCCTACGCTCGAGCCACCCCTACGGTTCCTAAGGGCTACGGTCATTCAGCGGGCGCTAATCGTGAAGGAAAGATGCAAGATGCTAAGTAAAATGTCCAAAATACATCACACCATATGAAAACAAAAGAAAAGCGGAGGCGCCGGGAGGTTCCTTAGCCAGAGGCGTCATCGCCATCCGAGCCGTCGCTGCTCATGACGACGTCGCTTAGCGCCGCCACCTTCTCTCGCCGCCGCACTTCGCCCGAACTGGCTCAGATCTCTTCGATCCCAGCGACGGCCGCCATCGGTCGGCGAAGCGCCGCGGCCGGGCGCAAGAAAGCGCACATGCTCCGCCACGTCAACAGCGACTTCCCGCCCCTCGTGAACGGAGCGTTCGCGCAAGGCGCGGGGCAGGTCGGCCAAGGCATCGGCCGCCTGGGTGAGGCCGAAGGCATACCCCGATAGGGTGTGGTCCAATGTTCGCTCACCTCACCCCGAAGCGCTCCAGCTCCTCCCCATGCTCCCAAAGGCCAGCGGCATGGATGTAAGGGCCTCGCGAGGTCCAGCTCTCCGAGAATCCGCCAGCTCGCCTCGGCGACCTCGACTCGAGCCCGCTGCGACTGCGCTTCCTCGCTCGTCTTGGCAAGCTCCTCCCGGGCGGCCTGGGCAAAGGCTCGCTGCTGCGCTGCCTCCGCCACGTGGGAAGCGGCCCTCGCAACGTGGGCGTCAACGGAGGCCTCCAGCCGCGCCAATGCGGCTGACAGATCCGTCGTCCGGGCCGCCGTCAATGGGGGGTGACCCGGAGCGGTCGGAGGAGCATCGAAGCCGCCGCCAAGACTCGCCTCCCCTCGTCGCGGGCGGCGTGGATGGTCAGCTGCCGCGCAGCCGAACCGCTAAGAAAAAGAGGAAGCGGCCCGACGTCAGCAAAGCAAAATCGAAGCCATCCCGAGGCCTAGCAAAGAGGACTTACCCTCGGAGGGGGATCCTAATGCGGAAGGCCGACGGGCAAAGACGACCGCCCCTCGTCAGCGCAAGAAGGCCCAAAGATCGGTGCAAGCCCTCTTGGCGTCGGAGGCCCGCGGGCCCGTGGTCGCCTCCCGCTTTCCAGCCCTCCGGACGTCGCCGCTGTCCGCCATCTACCGTCCGAGATGCGACAACCTTTCCTTCTCGCGTTAATACAAGGCGCAGGGGGACGAAGTAGTAGAAACGGCAAGGAGTGACCACCCTCGGGCGCTCTGTGCAGCCTTTATAGAGGCAAGGCGGGGCGGGGCGGCCGAAGCGCGCGCCACGTCGGGCAGAGAGCCGCGAGCACATTAACTCCGCGCCCAGCGTGATGCGACGCGCCCCTTTCCATCCCTCCTGCCGCGCGTCGAAATGCGATGGGACGGCAAGGTGCTGCTTCGAGCCAACCACGGCATGACCCCTCGGTTTCGACTTCGACCACCAAGACCAAAGACAACAAAGGCAGTTCGGTGGGCTGCTATGGCCTCGAGGTGACGAGAGGCCAACCTGCTCGCCATGGCCGAGCGACGGGCCTGACCACCACGACGTCTCCAGCGCGCGGAACAATAAGGTTAAGGCAAACTTTACACTTCCAACTTGTTCATTCCCACGTTAAGCCCTTCGTTCCTCCGAAGTTCCGGCACACGTGGATTTACCACGCTTGGCCCTCACGCACCGCCCGGGGACTGCAAGTTCCTACACTCACACGGGTCGGTGACCCGGTCGGCTATACGGGTCTCCATAGCGGCAACCTTCTCGACCCAAGTCCTACGGCCCATACCCAACAAGCCACGGTTATGGCGTAGTGTCTTGCAGCAGAAGGGAATGTCCGTGTGGTACGATCAATAGTCAGTCGGGAACACTCCTCCGTGCCGAGTGCACGCGAATTTCTCGCCCCTTAGGTCCCTATCCTTTTCATGTCTTCCCCGAAGAGGTTGACGTGCTGACCTACGCTTGTACAACCCCTGCCACTACTAGAATTCCGGACTTTTGCAACGGCGAGAAATCGTTGCAATAGGGCCCATTTCGTTGCAATATGTACCAATAGCCACAATGTCACAATCGTTGGCAGGCGTGGCTATTAATTGCGTGGTCCAAAGTTTGGGCCACGATTTACGTTTTGTTGCAATTGTAATGCTAATTGCAACGGGAATATGCGTTGCATTAGTCCGTAGTTACAATGACGGTTTGACGTGGCAATAGTCTCAATTGCCGTGGCAATAGTAGTCTCTATTGCCGCGCTCTCATGTGTTGCATTAGATAGTAGTCGCAATGACCTTAATACCGTGGCAATATTTTTTTATTGTCGTGGCAATAGAGGTCTCTATTGCCACGCTGCTTAGGCATTGCATTAGACAAGATTTGCAACAAAAACCAATCCATGGCAATAAGTGAGGTCGCAACTAAATAATTTTCGTGGCAATATGATGTATTGCAATGAAATAACTTCGTTGTAATAAATTATAACAACGATCTATATCTATAGCAATTCTTTTTTTACGCAACGATCGGCCAATGCATATTGCAATAATATTTGCTTATATATTGTTGTTGCAAAAGAAATGTACTCAAATTAGAAATTGCACTAATGTAAATATCAATTATAGTCATCAAATCATATATAAGAGCATTTGTAACAATATTTTCAAGATGTACAAACATGAAACAAAAAGACAAATAATAGAATAATTTCATTGTAATCTCTCGAACAAAAACTTTAAATTTTTCAACTAAGATTATGATGACGAACTAATCTATTGACTAGTGACTTGAGAATAGGTTGTTCCACATTGTAGACTTGCTTGACTTGACCATGCCATGAGACCAGACGCTCCGCCAAATTGTATCCTGTTTGTTGAATAAAAGCACGGTTTATTCTTTTGAGCATAAACAAATCTAAGATGAAATTTTATAGGCTGCCATATTGTAAATACTACCAGATCGTGAAAGGACTCGACAAAGCCCATGAGCTCAAGTTAAACTAAACAACTACTCGCTTGATCTTACCAAAGCATGCAAGGAGTGAATAAACGAAGGAAACAACAATTGCATCACTCAAGCATGAAATTGACATGTTGATTAACTTTAAGTGCTTATCTCGCCGCTTCAACCAACAAAAAATGATAGCATGATCATAGGGTATGCACTGGCAAAGACTACATACAGAGTGTTATGAGGAAAAAGGTCCTAAAATTAGAACTTTGTTCAACAAAGAATAAGAGATCTAGGAAGAAACACTTTCACTTCACTTAAACCATACATTGTTCAAATATAAGTGTATACATGAACCATGAGCTAATAGAAGCACTGGACTCATGTGATGCCTTATCCATGCACATCCAACTCCTATAATCATGTGCCATGCTTCCAAGGCTTATCAATCAACGTGCAAGAAATTACTAACAAACTGTCTAGTTGCTTCCTGCATGAAAAACAACCAAAGACACGTATACACTCCATACAAATTTCAATTTTTCAATCTGTTTACTTTCTTTAACTGACATTACAAAGCAGTAATTAAGCTGATTCTACACCGCTTCTTCCTGTGGCTCTTCATAATTATTGCAAATCCTTAAGGAGTGGTCATCTAGAGTAAAGCATTTCATCGATGAGGTTGTTACAATATATTCTTAGCTATCTGCAGGCTCCCACAAAATTTACCTTCCTACAATTTGATAAGAACTTAAGCAATCTCACAGCTTTGCTAAAAGCAAATAAGGTAACATATTGTCCAAATGATATAAGAGTGATGTCTAAGAGTAGTTTCATTGGAGCAAGCAATAGGGAAAAGAATAACTCATTGATTGTCCAAATGATATAAGAGTGATGTCTAAGAGCGCTTTCATTGGAGCAAGCAATAGGAAAAAGGCAACACAATCAAACCAAAGGTGACAAAATAACATCATTAAAATTGAATTATGTACATATACTATAGTACATCCAAATTTATCGACTACAATAAAAAGATTTATGAATAATCTTATGTAAGCAATGAGAATCGTAATAATTTACAAAGGATTCACACAAAACAAGTGTTTTTGACATGGGTGCTAATCCACTAGAGTCGAGGTAAATCATCATCTCCCATATGAAAGGAGGAGGATCATTATGAGCAAGAAAAATAATGAGGCCAAGTGTTGATAAACATGAGAAAGAACTTAATCATGCCGGATGATCTGTCAGCATTAGTATAGAAAAGTTGGTCAATCCGTTCTATTTCCTTGGAAACCGCTTTAGTGGGACCTGGAACTAATAACGCAATACATTACCACAAATAGACCTAAGCAACCTGTGGTTCACTACAGATATACATGGTCTCTTGATTTTACATAGATGATAAAATTTAGTTTGCAAGCAAAAATACGCATGCGTTTGTCAATTCTAATTACTAGCTTATGAAACAAACAGAAATTAGGGAAAGACAGCCATAGCCCCGACATAAACCAATTAGTGAATAACATGATAAATGTCGAAGGTCTCAATTATCATATGACCAATCCTTAGCAAAGAACAGGTCAATGTGTATAAAATTGTCACAAGCTTGTCTGACATTTGTGGGATTCGCTCATAGTTCCAAACGCATTATGTAGTCATGCACACACACAAACTTACACCCAATGGATAAGTGCAAACAATTAGACAAGTCGAAAGAAAAGGAATCGCTTGATCTCACCACATTGTGCTTTCCTCACGATCAGTTTGTATCGACCCTTTTCTTTTCTCGCTTTTGTTTTTCATTAACTTGTTCCTCACCTAAATATAATCATTTGCTTAGTACTCATTCAGATATACATACCTCAAAGGGAGAATATGAGGGCTCCTACCCCAACACATTTGAAGAAACAAATATTGCAACAATAAATGTAAAGCTAAGATAAGAATAAAAGGCAATCATTTTGACGAGAAAATGCATGAAAAAATCAATTAAGACACAATTAAAATTATTTTAGAGCTACTAGTTACAAACACACAGCTTCAAGTTAAGCTTCTCAACTCGTTAATTTAGGCTTTTTGAAGTATAACTTAACATTACAAAAAGACACCACCAACTCATGAGAGCAAACTAACTCCCAAATGAGGAAAAATAATGAACTAGTCGGTTGGCACATGAAGCAAAGATGAAGAAGTGAAGTACCCATCGGGAGATGGATCAACACGTAATGTAGTAAGTAAATAATTCAAAACTAAATATATGGCGTACACTTGAAAAGCAATTGGGAGTAACTTAGCTTTGCTCACTATAACCTTAAACGCTCTTGAAGGTTCTCGAGTCTCGCATTCACATGAAATTTTTGATTGGTTCAATGGACCAAAAGTCCCTAGTGTGTATAAACCTTCGCCATATATCGAAACTAATCACCGATGTCGATTCATCTCCTTTCATTGTTTCGATTTTACGATTACTTTTTTCACCTAGAACAAGTTTAAGCAATATCTTTTCCTCTAATAAATGAGGTGGTTCATATGTGACCCCTTTGTGTGTAAATCAACGCTATGTCATACTAACCTAATAAACCAAGAAAATTATGTTAAGAGGATCACCATAACGTTAGCAAACGACTAACCCGTCACGTAGTCCAAAAAAAAGATTTAGACAGATATGTAGCGAATTCAAGGTCTTAATAGTTCGAATTGATCCTTAGGCAACAAATCACTACCGACATTGCAAACTAGAGCTAGAATATCGAAATAGATGCTAGCAGACAAATGCTCTTTAGCTATGCTTACAAACCCGTTCGGCATGGGACGGCACATGATCACCGACAATTGCCATCCACTTTACCATGAACATAAATCCGTTACTACAAGAACAAAATCACATCCAATTTCAGCAAATTTAATCAAAGATTCAAAGACCATTCTCTTACCATCACGCCAAATTGGCAACACCCTCAATCTACCCCGACCGTCCCAAATCCTCAGAATAAGACCCCACGCACCAACAACCAAGTAATCGTACCAACCAAGACGCCAAGTCGCCAACACGCAAAGACAAACCAAGAAGTCACCAACCGATGAACCAACTCGAGATTGGATCTTCCCGAGACAGAGTACCAGATCAAATCTCGCAGAAAAGAATCGACCACGAGCCCAAAGAGCAGCGACGGACTAGGACCAACTAAGAAACAAGAAAGACGCCGCCCCGGGGATCCGAGTGGAGGGGCGCGCACGCGGTGGCGTGACGACGACGACGACTTCTTGGAGGAGCGCCTCATGGTGTCTGCTTTGCTACTATCCCTCGCTTCTCGTCTTTTCTCGCGGATTCGGAGGAGCGCTCTCCCTTCTACCTTGCACAATTGCAAGGCCGAGTTCCCTTGGCTTCTCAGTTGTGGGTTTCGAGTTGCCCGTCGAGGGAGGAGGAGGAGAAGGGACGGGCGGCGGAGCAGCGTGTAGGTTTTCTCTCGATATAGCGCGGCGAGGGAGCTGGGCTTTTGGGGCCGGAGTCGTGGCTTATTTCGGCCGGGCTGACGAAAATACAAATGCAGGCACGTGTCTTATTTACGTCAGCTAGGATCGACGAAAACACCTCGTCTCAGCCATGTGGTCTATTTTCGTCAGCTTTAACCGACAAAAATAGCTGTATCATGCCATGTGTCATATTTTTGTTAGTCTAGACCGATGAAAATAGTCCAAAAAAATTTCGAATTTCCAGGGTGCGATGACTCAATTATTTTCGCTTACCGTTAAGGATACCGACAAAAATAAATGTAATTTCGTCGGTTCTAGCTGACCGACGAAATTAATCAGTTATTTACGTCGGTCTATTTTTTACCGACGAAATTATTTTTGGCCGATGAAAATAGTGTAGATTCCTGTAGTGTTTGCCGGGTAGTGCTCGCTCTGAATCCGTCCCGAATCCGACGCCGACTATCCGGTACTATCCGTGATCCGACTCGACAAAAAAATACCCGATTCAGATCCAAAAATCGTAAAAACACTACCCGTATCCGATACTCGATGGGTAGTACCCACCCATTTTCACCCCTATGCAGAAGCATGTAGGAGTTTTTAGAAACGAACTTAAACAGAGTAACGGCAAATCATTGTTCTGAATTTGAACAACAACAAATTATAGTTTGTACACTTCAGTTTGAGCAAGAGATAAATAATCACAACAAAAATTTCATTCTACAACAAAATCCTATAGTTCATACTCAGGTAGCAGGCCTAAGGTGCGTATCCAACGGAAGTAAGCTTAATACAAAAAATCAGGGGAAAATTCGGGAGATTTTGCGTGAGAAGGTGAATGACTTACGGAACTACGGAAGTGTGTTGAGGCTCTTAGGGGACTACAAATGACCGAACCGCCGATGGGTCTCTGGCGAAAGCAAAGAAGCAGTCTGGCAGCGCCCACCCACCACGCAGATAGTCAGAGATTGATCCACCACTTGCCACTCGAGAGGCGCCGAGAACAACTAGTCGTCGCGCCGCCCCTCAGAGCTCGAACACATCGTTAGGAGCACCGCCGCCAAGAGGCGCTTAGGCCGCCGCCCGAGGCGAAGGCGCAAAAACACGATGGGGGCTTAGGCCGCAAGCAGCCGTGCATCGCAGCGAGAATAGGATAGGAACTCAGAGAAGAAGAACATGGGCTGCATGGGTCAATAATCTACAAGATTCGTCCGATACATGTCGTGACCCATATGTAGACTTATTGCCACGTAAAAAGAAATCGTGGCTATAAAATTAAAAATCGCCACGAAATAAAATATTATAGCAACAAAATTTACCCGTGGCAATAAAATCTTATTTAATGCAACGATTTTATTTTTGTTGCAATACGACCAACCTTTTGCCACGACGAGCTAACAATATCGCAACGCACGAATTGTGGTAATATATTGGACGACGCCACAATTTTCCAAATCGAGGCAATAACACCACTCTAATGCAAATGTAATTTATGGTGTTGTAAAAGTTTTGTGGCAAAAGCCTGGATTTCTAGTAGTGTGCGGTTTTTAAAGCTATAGTGATCGATTGTTCGTCACCTCTGGGAAGTGTGAAAAATAAAGCCGGACCTATAGGATGGCCCGACTGGCCAAAACATAAAACGAACTTCGATTTATTACGCGGCGAAGTTTTTCACACGACTAAAAGCAAAACATTTGTCTTTTTTCCGCTTCCGGCGAAAAAACGCTCGTCGCAGCGCAAGGGCTGATCGGGCAGGAGAGGGCGAAGAGAAGCACCGAAGAAACTTCGAGACCGATCCTCTCGCCCACCGAGCACCTGGGCAGCCCCCACTCTGCCAGATCCTCCGGCGACATGGCCATTTCCAGCAACGCGGCCGCCGCGTCGCGCTCCTTCACCACCAACCTTCGCACCTCTACGGCGTGACAAGAGCTCTTCCGCAGCCCCGCAGTCGAAGTCAGCCGCAAAAAGCATACCAGTAAACGCCAACAAACCATCCAAGACAAGATCGACCAAAGTGGGCGCCAACCGAAGCGAAAGCATCACCGATCGGAGTGCCGAAGGTCTTACCGGAGCGTCGTGCCGCACCGCCGGTAAGATATACCAATTCCCGATCTTTTCCTTTCACATTTAATTTCCGCACGTGCATTAAGTACTAGCAAGAGACGCCAGACGCCGCCCGGCGAACGCCTCGCGACTTCGACCTCCGCCCGGCAGGCTCAAACTAAGCCGAAGCATGTATGAAAAGCCCACCGGGCAGAAGCGGCCTTGAGGTGGCGAGAGGCTCAATGCCCCGCGACAAGACTCGTCATGGGCGCTTAAGGCAAAATCCACCAAGTGGATCCCTAATCGCCCCAGCAGGCAAATCGAGCGAGGGGTGAGTTCAAGGCGAACCCTCGGTGGGTCTTTAGTTGGGTTGGCGGACGACCCAATCGCCTTAACTCGTGTCCGAGACTATACTTCAAACTCTCGTGAGCCTCGAAGGGCAGCAGCCACCGCGCCTCTTAACGAACGCTCGGGTCCGACACGGATTGAGTAAAGAAAGGTTTTTATGGGTCGCCCCAGCGGTCGGACACCGACGCAGGATCGTCCGCCGGAGATCGATTGATCTCCAAGGCCCACTCGACAACCCGCTTGTAGCTCCACGAGCACGTTGTTCGCCGACGATGGCAAACACGCGCTTGTTCACCTCCAGTCCCACACCGCGACACAGTAGGCACACGGGGACCAACAATGCCTCTCCTCCGCAGAGATAGCCTCGCCTAACGAGGACCCGGATGGATGCCTCGCTTAGTCAGCGGCGTTAAACCAAGACGACTAACTCGCTTAGTCTGCGGCGTAAAACCAGCGAGACTAACTCGCTTAGTCTGCGGCGTTAAACCAAAGACGACTAACTCGCTTAGTCAGCGGCGTTAAACCAAAGACGACTAACTCGCTTAGTCATGCGGCGTTAAACCAGCTCGACTAACGCGTCTAGCTACGACGTAAAACGAGCACTCGGGAACCAGAACATCTCGTGAAGGCATCTCGACCTCCTCGCCGACCACGGCCGCGTTTAGCTACGACGTAAAATGAGCACTCGAACCGTAACCTCTCGCGAATGCATCTCGACCTCCTCGCCGACCACGCGCAAGCGTTTAGCTACGACGAAAACGAGCACTCGGAACCGTAACCTCTCGCGAATGCATCTGGACCTCCCTGCCGACCACGGCCGCGTCTAGCTACGACGTAAAACGAGCACTCGGGAACCAGAACCTCTCGCGAAGGCATCTGGACCGGCCGACCAAGTCGGTCGGGCTTGTTTTGGTTGGGATAACCCCCCGACCAGCTCTCCGACCGCCGGGGCTACACCCATCAGGCCACAAGACCACCGGGACCGACCGACCAAGTTGGTCGGACTCGACCGAGCAAAACGGCCATCCGCGAGGAGACCCGTGCTTCGTTAAGCGGCGCCGTGCTGCTGAGAAGACCATGACAGACGAAAAAGAAGGGTCCATCCAGGAACGCCTACGTTTCAGGATGGTCCCGGGGGCTACTGACAAATACTCATAACAGGGGTACCCCACAGCAAAGTATACATCCATCTCAAGAGCGTATTCCTCTCAGTCATATGGACATCCCGACAAAGATCGGCAGCAGCACAGAATGCTGGAGAGGATATTACCAAAGTCCCGTTCCTCACGGATGGGGTTATCCCTAAATATCGGCCAGAGCGCTAAATGGAACTTCTCAGGCCCAGCTCCGATCAGAAGGCCTCAGTCGGGTCACGAAGAACCCTCAGCCCCCACCGCGACCTCCGAGAGCGCTCCGACTGCCTCGGTCGGACGCCTGACGGCTCCGACCGCCTCGTGTCGGGGATTCTACAGCACCGACCGACGCAGGTCGGATATGCACACAGCCCCTGACCCAGCCGCTAGTCGGGTCCCGCAAGCTCCATCTCACGACTCGCCATGTCATCGATCAACCTCGGTTAGACACCGCCGTCAATAAGACGGCCGCAGGATAGGCAATCCTTCCCGAGGCAACACCAGAGGCGCCACCACACAATGTCTACTCGACAGCGCATTGAGGGCAAAGCGCTTTCTCAATGGAGCGCCGCTAGCTACGGCTACCGACAGGGCGCCGCTAGCTAAGCCTGACAACCTATCAAGAGATAAACGGAACTGCGGTACCTCAAAGACCAAGATCGGATTCTAGGGCATGCCATGCCCCAACCGCTCTTTTCTCCTGAGTCCCGTGTAACCTGCCTCCTCCGCCTATATAAGGAGGGGCAGGGTTCTCGTGAAAAGGGCGCCTTCTTTTTTTTTCCTTTTCTCCCAACTCGACGGTGCTTGAAAGCTCAAGCTCCCAAGCCCGCTTCCACTCGGACGAGCTGCCGGGCCTGTCCCTGCCCTCGCTTGTAACATGGCGGCACGGTCCGCCGCGCCCAGAGCAATATACAGCCACCACCACGAACTGGAAGTAGGGACGTTCCGCCCGAACCAGTATAAATCTCGGGCTCCCTAAGTCAACCATCAAGGAGTGGGAGCGCGCTGCCCCTTGACTTACAAATACACTTGCCAGTTGTACGAAACACCGACAGATAGTGTCTTATAGTTCTGTCTTTAATTCGACACAGGGCCTTAATCTCCCCCTACACTACGTGCAGCACCTGCACCTCCGGCTATTGTTAATATTCGCCTGCGTCAAAACCATAGTTTTATTTTTAGTTTCTAATCAAAATACCAACATCCACCGATGTCATATCCAACCTTTTTAAGTTCTTAAGAAGCAGTTAATCTGTTTACCTAAATTGTTACTACTAAAGCATAGCTAAGCATGGTTAATTTGTAATTGCTTATACCCATGATAACATTATGTAGTGTGTATCCCTATTCAATGGTTATCAAGGTTCACATGTCAATACTTATCGATAAAGTTTCATGAGACAACAGGTATAACCTCCAGTACCGCAATATAGCAAGTTTATAGAAAATACACACATGCATAAATCAATTTGATAAACAAAATGAAAATTAAATATTGGGATTAATATGATCAAAGGGGGTACTTGTCTTGCTAATCTTTGCTTACGATGAAGTCGAGGTCATAGCTGACGGTGTCGCTGATGGAGTTAATGATGTTGAGTTCTACACGTTGTTCAACAGAAACATAGCAAATAATAAACTTTAATAAAGGCAAAAGGAAGATGGATAGTAAACCAAATAAAGATTTGCTACAAAAAACAGGCATGGTTCAGGGTTTGAATGACTTTATGTTCTCGTGTTCTTAGTTGATTGTATATATTATACTTATATCTTTAGGTTAGATGATGACACGGTTCCTTCTATAGATTATTTATTTTTATTTTATGAATTCAAGAGGCTAAAATTATGTATTTTTGTATTTATAATTTTGAATTAAGGAAGCAAAAATTATTGATAGAAATAAGACATTAATTAAAGTGTTATGTGTGAATAGTACTTGCCTAAAGCATTTTGTATAAAAAGTAATTTATATAAGTTAGGTCTACAAGATTAGGCTAATGTCTAAAATTATATGGTTACATGGGGATTCTTGAGACACAAGTACATTAACTAAAGGTTTCTTAAGCTCAGCTATTCATATAATATGTTTTGGCGACCATAACACTTAGGGTTATTGCACTTACAAGATTCAGATGAAAAGCAAGCTGTAATAAGAATATTTTTCCAGATTATTGTAGTCCATAACTTAAAGAGCATTTCTAGACTAATCTTCATAAAATTTGCATTTAGATGAGATATTTTATGAGCTGCAGAAAAGGCTTAAGTGTTTCTAAAGTCTACGTGATAAAGGTTCAGTTTTTGTTTTAAGTTTGCGACTACACCTTGTAAGATTATTTAACCATTTTTTAGACATTAATAGGGAATGACTCTAGGAGTGTGTTAAAGTTGGTTTTACAATATTTTGCTTTTGTCCGAGTTGGTTTTCATATAAGTGATCATTCTATTTTTAAATTTTTAAATAGATTAAAATGGGCTATTAATTTTTAATATTTTTACTATTGATGAGTTTATCTATACAGAGGATAATATAAAATTTTTAGATTCAGACAATGTCAAATTATTTGTATTAAATTCCGAAACTATTACCGTTGTTAGTCAAGAATCATTACTTGTCCTTTCATTTCATATTTAATTATGTTGAAATGACTTTTAAAATTTAGAATTGGATCTCTAAAGATTTATTGAGTTTAAATAAAATTTTTATTTATTTTAGTGTTAGAAGCTTTTGTTCTTTTTTCTCCATTACTTAAGATTATATTAAAAGGATTTCTCCATTAAAGCAAAAATCAAGAAAATTTAATAAAAGTCAAGAAAATTCAGAAAAAGCATCATTAAATATAATTAAATGTTAAAATTCAATTTCTCATTGTGTTTCAAGGTTGTATTGCAGAGGAAAAGAAAATAATTAGGTTAAATGTTTTTCTTAAGAACCAAAATTCAGGAAAATTTTAGATTAGATGGAATTTCAAAGTAAAATTTTTATTTTAAATTCACTTATAGTTGAATTGCAAGAAATGAAGAAAGATAATACTTTTAAATTAAAGTCTTGATTCTAATTAAAAAATTTTATTCGATTTTGTTTTCAAATTTTAATTTTAATTTTTTTATTTTTGAAATTTTCAGGATGTTACAGGATTAGAGTAACCATCATCAGCGAGGTTGGTAAATTCTAATACCATTTACCTGTTAAGTTGATAAATTTCTAGTTTCATTTCTTTCCTTTTTTAATATGACTCAATTTTGTACGCTTACAGTGGAAAAATATTACTAAATCTATTTTCAAGGATATAAACACTAGCTCCACACAATACGAGCACTAGCAAAGCTGTATTTCGACCCAAGCCTTAAGTTTGGCTCACGCTATAACTGAAATACTACCTTCGGTCACAAATATTTATCGTTTTAGATATTGACACGGTCCACAAAACTCAACTTATTTTATCACTAATTTATATTGTAATATATTTTTAAAATTCAATAAAATTATAATATAATAAAAGTATGTTTCGAGACGAATCTACACATGATTTTCATGCGTCTAATATAAATATTTAAAAAGATATCGACAGCTAAAATTTTAAAAGTTTGACCGTACATATTCCAAACCGACAAGTATACATTAGTGAGCACACCAGGTAACAGGGCTGGCAATAAATGGTCCGGATCAACATATAAAAAATATCAAAATCACCACAGTTTTATTCTTACAAAAATTCGAATGGGCTTCTATTACTAGGTAGCTATGGTAGGCAAAAACGAAATTTTAGAAATTAGTGTGATTTGTGCAGACGGAGACATCAACCAGCATTTTCTACGGGGGCGGAAGGCGATAATTGACGGTGATTAGGACAAGTGACAGTGCTTAGCTTACCTAGCTCCCTCACAAATATTTTTTTTTATAAATATGGTCTTCTTTTGAATAGGTTTGCAAAATACCACAGCAGTAATAATAGATGATACGAGTTACCTACCTGCCTGAGAAGCTCGGTAGCTTTGTGGGCAGCTACCGAGCATAGAAAACTTGGTAGGACTACTACTACCCATAGAGAGCGTGTTAGTAAGATTGCCACTGAGTATCAAGAGTTCAGTAGAAGATCTATCGAGTGGAGGACCAAACGCGTGAGCTCCTTTCCAGCTGGTAGAGCATGGCAGTGATGTGGGCTCGATACTGCTGGTATGGTTGGTCAGACTGTTACAAACATAGGAAGCCACCGAGCTACTCGAGGGAGGCAGGTGAGGAGGCTAGAAAAGGCTGTGAGGGGGTTTACAAAAAGCGTAAGGCCTACAAGTGACCGATGCTTGATCGTTAGCATGATCTGCAGCCACGGTCTCCTTGTGAAGCCGTCCCTTTGAAAACATACCCGCTTGGGGCCTATTTGTTTGGTTGGGTGTGGGGTTTTAAGGTAATTTTAGCTTTAAAAAAATTAATAAATCTCTCTAAACAGATCAGTTTTTAAGTGAAAATTGGATTAGATTTACTTTTATAATTTATTGCTAAGAGAAATTAGTTATTTATTAAATAAACTTTTATAAACTACTTTTTAGTAAAAAATTAAAAAAACAGCTTTTTTTTAGGAAAACTATGCATACTGATACAGGCTAGAGGCTATCTCCAATTCACCGTATATGGACACCTTCGATGACTTCACATCTATCGATGATTATTCAATTTCATGGTCACAACTCACAAGTCAACTGATGAGTCGGAAATAGGCCAAATGGCGGCTTGCGTCATCAGTGACGCCCAGGCCCAGCTACTCGAGTCCCTTCGGTAGAAGCATCTGCCCCTTCCTGAATCCTATATACGTCACGTGCCCTCCGAGCACTGCAGCCACCGAGCAAGAACCACTTAACAAATGGCCACGACCGCAACAACCTCTTCTCCGGCGCCGGAGGCTACGCTTCCCCTCGCTGGCCGCGTGGCCATCGTCACTGGCGCTTCGCGCGGTATCGGCCGCGCCATCGCCACCCACCTGGCCTCCCTCGGCGCTAGCCTCGTCCTTGGCTACGCCTCCAGCTCCAAGCAAGCCGACGCACTCGCCGCCGAGCTCCCGCGCGCCTTGGCAGTCAAGGCCGACGTATCCGACGAGGCCGGCGTCCGGTTGCTCTTCGACGCCGCCGAGTCGGCCTTCGGCGGCGCGGCGCACATCCTCGTGGCCTGCGCGGGCGTCGCTGTCCAAACGTACCCTACCCTCGCCGACACAGCCACCGTGGACTTCGACGCCACCTTCGCCGTGAACACCCGCGGCACGTTCCTGTGCCTTCGCGAGGCGGCCAACCGGCTGCGCCACGGCGGCGGCGGCAGGATCGTGGCCGTCTCGTCAACGCTGGCAGCGACGCTGCTGCCCGGGTACGCGGCGTACGCGGCGTCGAAGGCGGCCGTGGAGGCGATGGTGCGGGTGGCGGCGAAGGAGCTCGGGCGCGCGCGCGTGACTGTCAACTGCGTCGCGCCGGGGCCCGTGGCGACGGAACTCTTCTTCGAGGGGAAGAGCGAGGAGATGGTGGAGAGGTACAGGACGAGCAACCCGATGGGGCGCCTCGGCGAGGTCGGCGACATCGCGCCGGTGGTAGGGTTCCTCTGCAGCGACGCCGCCGAGTGGGTCAACGGCCAGGTCATCCGCGTCAACGGCGGCATCGCTTAACTGTTGTTGTGACTTGTGATTTTGTTATCAGTGGCCTTGATGCTTGAATAAGGTTGTGTTGGAGAATTAGAGATAAATAAGAGTTAGAGTCACGTAGATTCAGAATCACGGCGGGGATAGAATTCTAATTAGGGTCAAAATTAGAGATAGAATTTGGTTGTAATCTTTATGCTATAAATAAAGGATGTGGGGTTTTATGGACTAACACAATATCTCGCAAATTTCAACAAGATATCATAGTCGTTGTACCTGCTTTGAGCTGCCGCCATTCCCAATCCAAATCCTTTGTGGTCTGTCACACTTCACCACCGTCGTTGAGGTCTTCGCGTCATCGTCAAGGTCTTCACGCCGCAACCGTTGCTTAGGGCTATTGGTCCGCCACCACTGATCAGTGGGGCCACACCACACGAGCACTGCTGCCACTCGAGGCAGCCCGGTCATAGCCACCGTTTGGGACCATGCAGGTCACTGCCACCATGGCTACTACTCGGGCCATTGTCGACACTCACTTAGGTCATAGTTGTCATCGGGTGCTGCATCCACTTAGCCCCTACTGTTGCAACACTATCGACGTAGGTCCGATTGGATCTAGGAGGAGACGGGCGGAGAAGGGAGGAAGGTGCGATCGGCAAAGAGAGTCTAGGAGGGTGAGAGGGAGAGAGAAGTTAGGAGGCCAGAGGCTAGCTGTTGGTGAAGAGAGGGTCGCTGAAGGAGAAGAGAGAGAAAGGCTCTATCAGTTGAGGAAAAAGAAAAGCCGAGAGGAAAAGAAAAGGAGGAAAAAGAAGGAGAAAAGAACGAAAGGAAAAAAAGAGAAGAAAAGAAAAGAAAAAAGTGAGAAGAAAAAAGGAAACAAGAAAGGAGACATTGGTGCTTAAAGGAATGCTGTGGTGATACGCGCGGCATAGGTTTGTGATTGACATTACTTAGTTGTTTGGACAAGATGACCTCTGAGAGATTGAAGCTATGAGGAAGGCTAATGAAGAAGTTGAGTGAAAAGCTATAGAGAAAAATATTATGAACGTAGATGGGGAAAGTGGAGAATCCTCTTTGGCCACAAAAGGTGAGATGAGATATATATTGCAGGACCTCATAGTCATGGTCTTGATAGGCCTTAGGGCTAGAATGGGATCATTTAAATTAAGGCTTGTGCTAATACCGAATGATGTAAAGCTAGAAGGGAGAAGAATTACTTGAGTTGGTCCATGAGGGCTCAGTTAATTCTAAAGACGAAGGGGGTGGAGCATTATCTGTAGGAGACTTATGTTGAGCCTATAGACAGGGGGAGTATGGATTGGAAGATGTAGAACACTACCAACTCTGTGGTATAGAGTGCAGCGGAAATATGGAAGACACTAGGGAACATGTACTCCGGGTAAGCAATATGATGATGATAGTGAAAGTTTAGGGCAAGGTAAATGCTTTGAAACATAGGGAGAAGGTCGTGCATGAATATGCTAGTGAGCTACAAGTAGTTGTGGGCAGACTTGGATCAATATGATCCACTGCAACTGACATGTGCTGGTGATATTGAGTTCTGCACAGCATGGTTGTAACGTAGGAGGGTTACTCACTTCTTGAAAGGTTTAAATCCTAATTTTGAGAGTAGAAGGGCTACGATATGTTATCAAGTGGTATTGCCAACTATAGAGGAAGCTATTTTAGCTATGGTTATCGAGGAAGCTATTTTAGCTATGGTTATCGTGGAACTTGACATAGGGTGATGGTTGGCAACAACCCTATAAGGTTAACATACGCCATAGCTGATGACAGAGTGTGCTACAACTGTAAGAAAATTAAAAACTTGAGTTAGGCGCGTTCTCTCTCACAAACTAGAGGTGATCGTGATGGTGATTGGATTTGCCATAGTGCAAGATGTGGCAGCTTGAACCTTGCAAGAAGAAGTGAGTGTTATAAGTGTGGGACGTCTCGCCCTAGTAGAGATAGTGGTGGGAAGAATAGGCCTACCGAAGAGGTCAAGGTGGAGGAAGAGATGGCCCTAGGGCCAATGTAGCCATCATGACAGAAGTGAAGACCGCACAATTGAAAAAATTGTAGGAGGGAAAAGAGAACTGGAAAGAGGATTGAGACTGTAATCAAACGTAATGGGTGATAGTAGAGACAGAGATGGTGGAGGCCAAGGCTGGGGGTGCATGGGTAGAGGTGGTGGAGGCCAGGGGTGGCTAGAGGTGTGTGTAGGTAGAGGAGGAAGAAGTTGAGGCCTAGAGCAATTGGTAGATGGTGGAGATGGATTTTTTGGTGAAGTCGCTGGTGATATTAGTGTTGATATTCGAAGGCAACGTTGGTGTGTTGACTATAGGTTTGGTAAAATAAATGTTTTTGTGAGAGTATTGTATTATGTAACAAGATGACCATGAGAGTATCTCATGCCCATCTTGATAGGGAGCATTGGAGAATTAGAGATAAATAAGAGTTCGAGTCGTGTATGACTCGGAATCTTGTTAGCATAGAATTCTAGTTAGGGTCAAAATTAGAGATAGAATTTGGTTGTAATCTTTATGCTATAAATAAAGAGTGTGAAGGTTCCGTAGATGAACACACACAAACACAATATCCCACAAAATTCAACAGGTCGAGCACTTCGCTTAGGCTACAAATATTGTTAAGAAACAGTACTGCTATTTGGTGGTGATTGGTGTTTGTCAAGAAATGTGAGATATTTCAGTGGCAGTAGACTGTCATTGCTATTTGCAGTTTGCGTTGCATGGCGGAGAAGCTTTGACGCCGACTCAACTTCCCTCTGCCTTACGGCAGAGGATTCGCGTCCGGCACCCTTTGCGTTCTTCGGCAGTAGGACGACACGGCGATGATTCGTCTCCCGGCGCCGTGGGGCGGCCGTTACCGCCTCAGCGGACACAGGAGTACGTGCAGCGCTGCTCAGTATGAGGGTGCGGTCGAGGTCCTCCGTGGCAAGTGTCCACGAGGTAGGGGTACCTGTCGTCGATGACACCGACGTTGGGTCGTTGGCCACGAGGATGTGCGGAGCTGCGCCGAAGGCAGCTGACTCGTGGGATACGTCGGCCCCGACGGCCACAGCGACGGAGGAGCTCCGCGGCGAGCGCGGCGCCCTCGGGCACGTCTCCGAGGACGAGGCGGCTGGCGCTGAGGGAGGGCGCGCGAGTTTTCGCTTGCCTATCTATGTTGCATTCGTCTGTTTTACAGATGAATGTTAGGCTTCGACGAAGACGTGCTGCTGTGTCTGATGCTGGTGTATTTCAGAAATTCAGGCGTGCAAAACTGTAAACATAATGGAGCAGAATGCACCTTAACCAGGTCACATGCATGAATACCTGATCGATCGATCAAATCCACGTGTTCTTCTAGGCGATATGCGAGTTCGAAGTGATTGCTAATACTCTGCAGCGCTTGACACGGCCAACAACTAGTCTATTACCCCCTCACTGAATGTGGTCTTAGAATGAGTACAGTTGAGAAATTTTAGTTTGTGAAATACTACGGAACGCTATAGCGATAGTCTCTTTCCTAACGGGATTGTCAACTGCTGTTAGATTGGGTTTTTCTTAAGATTCTTGACTGCTAACGATCTTATCCAAAAATAAAGTCACGCGAACCACACAACCACTAGCTTTTGCACCTTGGCTGCCTTAAAGGCCTTGTCCCGGAAGAGCAACACGACACCGGCGCCATCCATTGCCCACACGAGGCCATCTGCCTAGACGTGCACGTGTGCCGTGTCAACCTCCACGTAGGCGTCAAGGAGCTCCCCTTAGTTGGCTACCTTGTCCTGCGATGTTGCTTGAGCGCCTTTGACCTCCACGAGTCGGATCAGACGCCACACCTCCTTTGTCATGACCTCCACTTTGGCCGGCCGAAGCAGCGGCACGTGAAGATGTGGAGGTGACAGAGGGTGCATGCCGCAGTGGCGCTTGCCAGAGACAGAGAGCACGAGTGGATGAGGAGGAGGCGGGAAGCGACTACACACCACATGGGCAATGTGGTGGTGGAGCTTCGATAGTGTGTGGCTCACCAACGGGAACCTTAGTGGCTCTCTAACTTTTCTAAAATTTTATTGTTTCCTTTAGATATTTGGATGAAACTTACGAAATCCCTTGTGAACTTGTTAAAACTCTATAAAAGCTTGAAGTTTGTCTTTTGGAACTTAGTTGAAATTTTTCTTAAACTTGTTTTTAATTAAGTTCCATATTTACTGTTGACCTGACCCAGCAAGAAATGCATATGATGAAACTTATAGTTTCAGGTTTGAAACCCATTGAAGTTTTTGGAACTTTATGAACATTTTGAAACTTTTTGGAAATATGTGAAATGTGCTTTGAAACTTTGAAGTTTGTCTTTTTGAAACTTATTTCAAATTCTAACACATTTCTTTAACTAAGTTTCAAATCTGAAACCGGATGAAACTTATAGTTTTGTATTTGAAAACCAACGAATTTTTTTGAAACATTATGAAACCTTGTGAAACTCATTCGATTTTTTTGAAATATGATGAAACCTACGAAACGTGCTCTAAAACATTTAAATCTGTCTTTTGAAATTCTTCCCAAAGTCATCTTTAATCAAGTTTCAATTTAAAATTAGATGAAACTTATAGTTTCATCTTTAAAATCTATTAAAATTTATTGAAACACATTTGGATCTCCTTTAAAACCTGATGAACAAGGATAAAACATAGTGAAACTGATTCTAATGGTATAGCGTGAGCTAGCAGCACTCTGTACAGTCATCGATATGTGTAGAAAGAGTGTACCACCTAGATTGATTGTCGTATGAATTTATTATCACCAAGTTCATTATGTAATACATTTTCGTAATATATACTATCGAATATCGATCTATAGCAGCCCACTGTTATAGTGGAGAGAGTAGCGCTTCCATTCCATGCATCACCCCTCCAATTGAAGTTGCAAACCTTGAAGCACCTCAAAGCATAAGTAGTTAGAGAGTCCACTAGTAGAGTAGACAGTAGCGGCCAAATATGTTTTTTTTCGATAAAGGAAGCTTTTATTAATCTTAGTAAATTATATCAAGGTGATACAATTATACTAAGAAGACTCCCGGCCTCTACACAGCTAGGGTGTACACAGCCAAAACGGCCAAATATGTACCTCGTAGATTTTCTTTTAGCTGAAGAACTAATTGTTGTTTCATGCTTCACACATTTCATATGATCATTCTGTAGAATGCGACTTGAAAATTCAGGGATCGCACCAAAGCATTAGACAATGATTTCTGATTTCAGCATATCGCACTCAAGCTGAATGGTCAGAAGCCGTGTCTCTGAACTGGAATGTCTTACACTTCGGCACGGAGTGCCATGATCTGAAACCTGAGATGTTGCCTAACTGTCCTCAATACGTGAAAGCAGCAACAAAAAGTTTGACAAAAGTGTCAAAGTACATCAAAAGGTCGACTTCCCTAAAATTTGCTACGTGCATAAATACTAAGAAGTGACCATAAGAACCTAAGCAAACAACACCAACAGAATATATATATATATAGGCAATGTATCCTGTGCACACAGGTCTTCTCGTGTACATACTGTGCACACCAACTAACAAAAGTCACGAAAAAATCTGAAAAAAAAATTATAGATGTACCTCATAGATTACTCTACCTATATATAAAATTGTAGGTTCAAATTCATTATATTTCAATAGTTACAAAAAAGAGAAAATTCTGACAAGGTTAAAGAGTTTAAACTTGTCAGAATTTTCTCTTTTTTGTTGCTCTCGATATATAATGAATTTGATCTTGAAACTTCATACATAGGTAGAGCAATCTATGAAGTACATCTACAATTTTTTTCAGAATTTTTCGTAACTTTTGTTAGTTGGTGTACACGGTGTGTATACGAAAAATCTGTGTGCAAAGGATATGTTGCCCCATATATATATATGGTATATTTGGTGCAAACCACCTTTACGGTGAAAACTCCGTGAAAATCACCCGTAAAAGTTTTCAAAAATTCTCAAAAAAATTGCCATACGTAGGGGAGGTGAGCCTCTACAATCCTGCAAAATTTGAAGATAAAACTCAATCGCATTTGAAAGATATAAAAAAGACAAATTCAGTATGAATACTAATTTTTCACTGTTTAGCACTATTCATTTTGCTGTTTGTCTTTTTCATATCTTTCAAATGCGATTGAGTTTCATCTTCAAATTTTGCAGAATTAGGATCACCTCCCTACATATGGTATTTTTTAGAATTTTCAAACTTTACGGGTGGTTTCATGGAGTTTTCACGTAAGGGTGGTTTGCACCACAGATGCAATCAATATAGGGGGCATATTTGGTGCAAACTACCGTTACGGTGAAAACTCCATGAAAATCACCTGTAAAAGTTTTAAAAAATTCTCAAAAAATTGTCATATGTAGGGGAGGTGAGCCTCTACAATCCTGCAAAATTATCAAAAACAGCAAAATGAATATTTTGCTGTTTGTCTTTTTCATATCTTTCGAATGCGATTAAGTTTCATTCTCAAATTTTGCAGGATTGTAGAGGCTCACCTCCCCTACATATGGAAATTTTTTGAGAATTTTTTAAAACTTTTACGGGTGGTTTTCACGGTAAGGATGGTGCAAACCACCCTTACAGTGAAATATATATATATATATGGCAGCACATTTAGTGAAAATCGCCATTACCGTGAAAACACACGTAAAAGTTTTGAAAAATTCTCAAAAAATTACCGTATGTAGGGGAGTAAGCTTCTACAATCAATTTAAAGATGAAACACGATCTAATCTGAAAGATATAAAAAGACAAATAGAAAAATAAATAGTGTTAAACAGTAAAAATTACTGTTGGAGAATATCTGAAGAAATACCACCGTGCAAAGATACAAAGTCAAGGGATTGCACTGCATTCTACCAAGACGATTTTACCCCTCTCTTGTGCTAATAGGCTAGTATCCTTATAAGGGGTATTTCGGTCAATTGTACCAAAAGACGACATTACCCTTCATTTGTAATTATAGTCTTACCATTCATGTAAGGGGTATTTTGGTCAGTTGTGCGGATCATGAACCCTATAAATACCCCTTCCCCTCTCACTTGTAAGGAGAGCTCTCTTGAGCATTATAAAGAGTACCTCGGAACTGACGAGCCCTCAGGGCCCTGCCCCCCGAAGGCCGACCCTCGTAGGCTCGTCGACAGGAGTAGGGCGGCCCTCTCGGACCCCCAAACCTGTATAAAATTCCCCGTGTTTTCCACACTCTCGTGGACGACGGCCCGTAAAACGGTCGACGTCCATCTCACTCCTCGTGTTCGTTTTTCACACATACGACATTAGCGCCGTCCGTGGGGACCGTAGTTAGTTCACACAAGGCTATGGCTCCTACCAAGAAACACTCTAAGGCTCCTCTAGCCCCAAAGAGCAAAGAGCGCAAGGATGGTCCTCCTCCTCGGTGGAACCCCCGGCGTGCACCGTCCTCAGAAATCGGTGCCGTTCACCTTGGGGTCGACAACGTCCTTCAAATCCCAGAACTCCCGACCGCAGCATCCTCCATCGAGCCGGGTGCCTTGAGCCCAGGGCACGGGGACCATGGTGCCCTCGCTGCTGTGGGATCAGGGGCTCCGGGACCAACCCTCGTCCCCGAAGTCCTGGATGTAAGCAAATGGCAAGCTATGGTGGAGGTGACCGCAAAGCAAACTGTGGAGTATATGATGGCCTCGTACCGTTCTCAAGGCGGACCTCTACATTTCTCACCGCTCCCACCACCGCCTTCAGTCCAAGTGTCCACGGACCCGAAGTGCGAGGAGGCCCTTCGTTTGGGCGAGCGGGGAACCTGTTCAACCTACCGCCACTCACCAACAAGGTGTCAAATGGAACTCCTTCCGCGGTGCATCCGCCGAACTGGGTTTGGAGGAATCATCTGTGACCTTTGCGGCTTGCGCCGTCACCACCAAATCCAAGGCCTGAACTCGCATCCTCAAGGATGGGAGCCCCGGGCCCTCCGCTACAAGCACCTCCTCCTGGGCAAGTACGCCTGCCTCCGGAGATGGTAAATCACCACACCGGAGCGTGCCCAGCCCTCAAGGTGTGGCATGGCCTGGGGCGGCAGGAGGGCCTCCAGGGCCAGAGGTGGCAGCTCCCTCAAAAGCAGTCCCAGACACTACGGCTATCCTCGAGCACCCTCAAGGTTCAAAGGGCCCTCATCGTGCTCGTCGCAGCCACGAGGGTGGTGGCGATTTCCACTCTGCCGCCACCAGTCGTGCTTCCCCTTCACCAAGTCGTCATTATCATCCCCGCCAGCGCAGGCATCGTTCAAGGGGAAGGGAAGCCGAGTCTGGAGTCTCCCGGCATGCTCGAACGGCTTGTTGGCAAGAGAGCTCTGGTTCTCCTGGACGTGGACGCCGTCGTCACTCTCGACAAACCTCAAGCTCTTCCAGCCCCGAGGGGTCTCGTCGCCGCCACCATCGACATGAGAGATCCCCTTCCCCTCGTAGGCGTGGCCGTGGAAACAGTCCTATGACGGGCAACCCCCTGGCCCGGGATATCTTCGAAACCCCATTCCGGCCCAAGTTCCGCCAGCCTAACATGGCACCATATGACGGAGACTCTGACCCAATGCAATTCCTGGAGGTGTACGCCACAGCTATCCGAGCCGGGGGAGGCGGGGAGACCGAGATGTGCAATTTCCTCCCGCTTTTCCTCGCGGGGACGGCAAGGTCATGGTTCTTCAATCAGAAAAGGGGGTCCATCCACTCTTGGGCCCAAGTGCGTGAAGAGTTCAGCGCAAACTTCCAGGGGAGCTACAAGCATCCTCTGCTTCCCAACCATCTCTTCACCGTCAAGCAACAGAAGAACGAGTCTACACGGGACTTCCTCAAGCGCTTTTCAGTCTGCGGCTGGTGGCGACGCCCAGCACTCCACGGTGATCAACGCATGTAAGGAAGGACTCCTCCCCGGTGAGCTGAACCGGGCGCTTGGGAGAGACCCCCCAGAAACGACCCAGCAACTCTTTGAGGTCGTGGAAAAATACGCCCGAGGTGAGGAAGATGACTTAGCTAAAAAGGGGCTACTCCCTCAGGCTGGAAGTGGCTCACCTGAGAAGGAATCCAAGAGGTCCTCCGGGAAAAAGAACAAAGACCGGAGGGACCGCTCTATCGAGGGTCGTGACTCCAAAGTTCTCGCTGTTGCCGATGCCCCTCCCCGGGGGAGCACCACCTCCAGGGGACCAAAGAAGGGCCCTAAGCCTAAAGATTATCGTGTGTGCGATGAAGGTCCTACTGAGAAGAAAGGTAACCAAGACCAAGGGGATGGTCGCTGGTGCGCCTACCACAAAATGGGCGGGCATGACACGAGTGAGTGTCGCCAGTACACCGCTGAGGTGGCGAAACTCCTCAAGCGTGGACCCGAGCCACGCCGGGATCACCGCCGCCCCTGTGGGTCACAGGTTATGCCTCTTCAGCAAGACACCTCGCGCCGCCTTGCCTGGCGGCCCTCCCCCTGGAGAACTTCGACAAGACATTGAGCAAGAACTTCCCTTTCAAGCACCGCAGAGACAGGTAAACGTCATAATGGGGGGCTCGGCCTACGGGCATGAGTCCAAGCAGCGGCGAAAGGAGTATGCCCGTGAAGTCAACGTCGTTGGGATAATTCCCCAGGGCACTCCTCCCAAGTGGGTAAACATTCCCATCAGTTTCACTGTCGATGATGCAGCAGGCTTAAGGTTCCCCCATGACGATGCTTTCTTGGTGACCGCTATAGTGTCTAACTGCGAGGTCTCTCGTATACTCGTCGATGGGGGGAGCTCCGCGGACATACTCTATCTCCGTACGCTTAAGGTGCTGTGGGAGTCGCGAGGAGGTTATCATCCGGGGATTCTACTCCTGTCCGACCGCCCTCTCACGGGTTTCATACCCGTGAAGTCTATTCAACCCTTAGGGAGGATCGAGGTCCTCATGACATTTGGGTCGCAGGAGAACCATCGTACGGAAGCCGTCAGATTCGATGTCGTTGATGTCGACTTCGAGGTATGACAACCTGAAAGTGTTTTTTCTTAGTAGGCAGGAAATAACAGCAGATATTCCTATAGACATACCTATAAGGTAGAATATTCTAAAGCATCAATTATAACTTTTTTAAGGGTATTAATCTGAACATTTCAGCTGCAACATCAACATGCATATCTTTCTTTTTTTTTAGATAATGGATAAAATCCGGTCTCTGCAACCGCACACAACCGAGTTATATAAAGGCCATAGCCCTGTATCTTTATTACATAAAAATGACTAAGAGAACTTAAAATTAAAAGCAAAGTCTATAATTGCTCCTCCATCCAAACTTGGCAAAGATATCCAACGCCACCACCTCCATTGCCTTACTTGCCAGTCGGATAAGTTCCCTTTTGCTCTCATGCTGCAATAGCGTCCAAAACCGTAGCCAATACGTTCCCTTGAAAATAGTCTGCATAAAGGAAGAATATTGTTTTTTCGCAAAAATTAAATCATTGCGAGTACCCCAAATAGCCCATAGGAGAGCAGCTCCCCCCACCAAAAGCAAACGTTTTTCACATTTATCAATGCCGACTAACCAACTACCAAACATATGAGAAATAGATTTGGGCAATGATAAACCTGTAGCAATATGCACAATTCGCCAAATCGTCTTTGAGTGATGGCAATCAAAGAATAAATGTTGAATAGTCTCATTACAATTACGTAAACAACATTTCGATTTCCATGCCAATTACGCTTAATTAGATTATCCTTAGTTAGAATAACTCCTCTTTGTAAATACCAGAGAAAATTTTAATTTTAATGGAACTTTCAACCGCCAAATAAACTTACGGTAAAAGGATTACCCCGTTCATTAAATATGCATACAAAGATCGAATGAGAATTGCCCATTTTATGAAGGCCCCAATGAAAAATATCCCTTTCATCTGTAAGCTGACAATGAGCTAATTTGGCAACAAGATTATACCAAGCCGCCAATTTATTCCCAACTAATAATCTTCAAAAGTAATATTCGGTGGCATCCGAGTCATAACCTTTTCGATCAGTATCCCGAGAGTGGTGGGCAATATTATAAAGACTTGGGAATTGAACCTTGCGTGTAGAATCCACCCAAGAATCCTCCCGAACCTAGCTCAGAACCATCTCAGATTCAAATGACCCACAATGAAGGAAATCATCCTTGACCCTCATAAGTCCTTTCCAAAACTGTGAGTCCCCCGGTTTAGTTTTCACTTGGGACAAACATTTAGAACTTAAATATTTATTTATTAGTAATGTCTGCCAAATCCCCTCCTCATTCAACAACTTAAATAACCATTTACTGAGGAGGCACTTATTTTAATTTGGAGATCAATAATCCCTAGTCCTCCTTGATCTTTAGGACGACACAGAATATCCCACTTAGCAAGATGATATTTTCTCTTAGCACTGTTGCCTTGCCAAAAAAAACCGAGAACGATAAAAATCCAATTTATGAACAACACCCTTAGGAATTTCAAAGAATGATAACATGAACATAGGAAGACTACTTAGAACAGAATTTAATAGAACAAGTTTTCCCCCATACGATAGATATTTAGCCTTCCAAGTACTTAGTTTTCTTTTAAATCTCTCTCAATGACTCCCGATCCGCATTACGAGCTTATGGTAGTGCATCGAATACCTATAATCAAAAGCGGATATGATCCTATACCACATCCAAACAAATCGAGTAATCCCGATCATGATTACGAGCTTCACCAAAGCAATAAATCTCGCTTTTGTGGAAATTAATTTTTAAACCCGATAATTGCTCGAACACACAAAGCAATAGTTTCATATTTTTAGCCTGTTCAATATCATGATCCATGAAAAGAATCGTATCATCAGCATACTGCAGAATCGATAAACCATCCTCTAGAAGATGAGGAAGCAGGTTTATATTCTGCATATCTTTCTGGTACAATTATAGAACCAAGCAGGTTTATATTCTGCAAAATGTTAACTTCATATTGTGCTGGGAAACGAGTACACTAGAGGCACAAACTTAACCTTCAGGCCAGGAACATGGCAAAAGAAAGCCTCTGGTGACTGAATGGTAGTGACCACCATGTCCAACAGCACCATAAGGAGATCAAATTGTTAAACCTAGAAAAGATGGTGCTATGATGAAAACTTCAGCATTAAATTTAGAATAATCCATTTTAGATGATTGGAAAAAAGAATTACCTCCACAGCTAAATTCATTTCCACTTCGATATCTGAATTTAGCTGCTTCGTTGACAATCTGTATCAGAAGTTGCATGAATAGGTTGGCGCAAAACATTGATCAAACCAATATGTATTCAGTCAACTTGAAAATAATGCAGATTGAGACTGAACAAGCTCAAATAAACACATGGTCAAGAACTCAAATGGTTTTACAATTGAGTGCAACAGTATCAACCCAGAGTTAAAGAATAAAGCATCGCAAATGTTTGCAGTAGAAGGATTTCACTGACAAAGAGAAGATTAGTATATGGTTTAGTAATCCCTTGCAACAAAAAGATAAGGTACTTCCTACAACTGAGAAAATATCATGTGGTCCAGCATAACAAGTATTTAAAAATGCGTGCTGCTGCCCTTAAGGGCACAAAAAACCCTATTAGGAAAAGACAATTATCAATGAAATCAGAGACATACCTGATCAAAAGCTGGAAAGATAATCTGCAAACTGGATTTCTGCAATAGCTCTATTACCCTGTATGTTGGATAAAAACCCAAAAAAAATTAGGCTTATTTTGGATGGTTACATTTTTTATTGTTATATCTTAATGCCAAGATGGTAGTAGTGAATAGTGATTCGCTGACTTACATATCTGCTTAACTGTTAAGAAAAAGTACTGGAGAGTTAATTAACTGATGCAAAAAGTGGAAGGTTTTCTGATGTGGATATGATACAACATCATTTTCATTCCATCTAAATATTTAACTGAATGAAATGGTGTATGTTAAATCACATATAATAGGTTAGCTCAAGTCTGACTAGTGCAGAAGCAAACTAGCAATGCAAGGCCAGTTCCACAAAAAAGAGTAGGAAGAAAAGATGGTCACAAATTACGCATCCAGTTTACCATTCAGAAGAATAATTACTTTTTTTAACCCAAAGGAATAATTACTTAATTAGGTTGCACAAGTTCATATGCCATAATTACTATTAAGATGTTGGTTTTGAAACTGTGGAGCTTGTACAGAAACTATAATGAACCATCTAGTATGAGTAAATTAAGGAACCTACAGACCAAAATTACATAAAACGAGTCAACTTTGTATCTGACTCACCATTGCTGCTAGGCCAATAGCAAATCCGGCAATACCCTGTTAAGAAAAACTGGTCAGTAAAATGTAGGTGGATCAACGAAATAACTTAATTAGATAAAGACCCTACTACTTAAGCCAACTGAAGTTCAGTAAAATGGGGTCAAATGTATATTCATAGTCAAGCATAGCAGAGTGTTAGCACTGATTTTTCATAGCTTTAGTGTTGCCATAAGCTTCAGAAAGTATGACAAGTAAAGGTGCACCTGTTCACATAACGGTGTATTGAATACTCTATTTCTGCCAAATCGATCAGCGAGCCCTGTTGTGCAGCGAAAGACGCCACCAAAACCCACATCCTCTCCAAAGACATAAGAACTGTCAAAATGAAAATTATCTTCAGTTGGGTAAACTGTACGTATAACCAACTCAAATGGATCGGAATCTGGGAATGTTCAGATTTGCCATTGCCATGCATCTCCGAGACTTACTTACAAAACAATATGATACAAGAAATCTGACACTGTTATACATTTCCCTAGACTCAAAAGTTACAACAAGTACAAAGCCTGTAACTGTGCCAAATCAATTTCCAAATGGCCATGCTATCACTTTAAATTGCATTATTAACTGACTGCCTGACCAAACACTTATCCCCAATTGAGGAACCAGCAATCCATGTACAGTACATAAATATTATTCATTCCCGGAGCAATATAGTCGAATGCAACAACCATGTACGATATGTATTCTACTGGGAACACTAGTACAACGCTAAGATATCTTAATCTCTTACCATAATATGAGTTGATACAAGTGGAACATGTCACGGTAAAGGGAAATGATCAGATGAGCGTAGGACAAGGAAATGTCGTAAGAGTTAAGAACAATGGAGTAGTGCTGTCTCGACAATTCTAAGCAATCCTAATTCCCCAACAAGACAAATGATCAACATCGCAATTGTTGGCCTTGTCCACAAACATGCAATCCAACGTACAATCTAGTGTACATATTGATACCCATCGAGTACTTGTAATCACAATCCACAGAATCATGCTTAGGCAAAATTGAAAGAACATAGCAAATCAATGGTTTCAGGGAACAGCAAAGCTGAAAGAACTGCGATGTCGAGGGCGATATGGAGCGCCTGGTTGATGGCCGTGAACAGGTTCATCGCGTTCCCCGCTCCTCCTCCTCCTCCGTTACTCTCCACCACGCCCACCGCAGCAACACCATCGGAGAAGCCTCTTCTTGTCCTTCCGATCCCCGCCGTTCTCCTCCCCACCTCCCTCAAAGCCCTCATGGCCATCAAAGATTCACGAGCAAACCACCGTGCTCTAAGAATTGGCCTCTCTGCGCTCTCCTGGGAATCAGAAGTGGGAGCAAACCTTGGAAGCAGCTCAGCTGCTTTTTGAACCTGCAACTGCTAGTGACGTGGAGATAAGCGCGCTCTGATTAGCGATTATGTGTTGCTTCGTTTGCAGGAAGCGGGGAGGATCCAAGATCCGGTAGGTAACAAACAACAGATTGCTGTCTATACTTGCTCGCAAATCTGATCGGGTAAACGAGTCACTAGATGAACCATGTAAATTTGTCCTTTTGAAGTGGTTGGAGACTTGGAGTAGCGCTGGATAATTGAAGCTTCGGTTTGATTGGCTGTTGCACTTTTTTTTCATATTTAGTGTTGTTTGAACCAAATTATAAATCTAGGCCCTTACTACGGAAGCTAGATATGCGACACGTGTTCTCTGCCGCGCTTCGGTGCCATAACATCTCGTCGACATCGTGACACCATAGTCCATCGCAGTAGATAAGGCAGTTACACCGCGATAAAAGAACTGCCACATATCCCAAGCTCAACAGCAAGTGCCACGGACTAATAGCTTATTCAGTGACTAATTAACTTTAGCGATTAAGTAATTGATTAACTAAGTGACTAATGGTCTAATTCAGTGACTAAGTAATTAAATTGATGGACCTGATCGGCAATGTGAGTTACAGGTGCACAACACCCGCTGCCGAGCTCGGGTCCGCGGTATCTCTTCTGCCACGGTGGATCTGCTCTACCTATCTCGATGGAGTATGGTGCCACAAATATTAATCGCTAGCAGGTCACGTTGATGCACTTGCAGTTGTAAATTGATCGTAGATGTATTCTAGTTCTCAGGGTATATGCAATACTGTTAGAACTTTTTACCACCGTTAATCGTGCAATGAGATCGTATGAGAACACACGGTGCATCAGAGCATCGGCGGATCTAACTGCTGGGTAGAGCACGTCATAAAAAGTATTTTTTTGTTAAACCTTCGTTCTAGACGTTAAAATTAGGTTTGCTCGGGCTCCCAAAATTTACTCTAACACATTTTTTTACCTTTTTATTAATCAAAACATGGGATCCAAATCCAGGTGTTACTCGATCATTTTCCATCTCACAAGGTTGTATGCATGTACACTGCGTGAATTATCAGGAGTATTGTATTGCGACTAGGCTGAGTTGCGCGTGATGCCGCGCCGGCGAAAAAATCCGACCCAAATTTTTTTGCAAAAAATACGTAATCCCAATCTATTGCGTCGAAAGAACCGGTGCTCGTGCTGAATTTGCGGAATTACGGGGTATTTTTTGCAAAATAACTGACGAAAGGACTTATTCATGATCTGTAGAAATATCTCTTTCGACAAATTACTTGGAAAATATTGGAGACCGAGCTAAAAAACCGAGGTGGGAAAATAGTCTAGAAGAAAAACGACGAAAAATTATCAGAGATGACAACCTTCTTTTGTCGAGTCTAACACTCTACGCGTTCACCGAGTAATAATACATGTTTAAAAAAATATCAGAGATTAAGATGGAAAAGCGAGCCAGGGAAAGAATCTAGAGATAGAGCGACACACATATTTCTAGTGACGAAAACATTTTTCTCAGGAAAAACGGAGAAAGGATCTAGACGTAAGGAGCAAGAGCCTGTTTATTATGTTTTTGGACCTGTCCGCTATCCTGAAAAATTAGAAAAGGGCTTGCTCGCGATTTGAATCTAACGGGACCCCTTTTCTGTAAAACAGCGCACGAGGGACCTAAACGCGATTTAGAAAAAAAATCTTCCCCTCACAAAAAATCACGAAGGATCTATTTGTAATCTACAGGGATTTATCCGTAATTTAAAGAAACAGAGGGGCTTTTTCGCGAATGTGCCTAGGGGGACAGATGGCTTCGGTCTCCATCCGGGGAATCCAGACGACATTATATGGTTAATATTCAGATGCATCAAGTAAACACAGGAAAATAAAAGCCAAATCACAGGTCATTAGATCAAATAAAGGAGTCATTCAATTAAAACCCTCTCCTGCCTCCTGTTTGAACATCGATCTTGAAAACCAATCCAACTTTTAAAATTCTAGATGATATTTTCTAACAAAAATATCCAGATGACAACTATCAAAACCCAAAATAAAATCAACATGCTTGACTTTTCACCATTTTTCATTACCAAATTCCCTCTCTTGAGGGGAAAAAAAACTATTTTATCCTCACGAGAAAGGGCCAGGAAATAGGTATAAATTGGGAAAGAGATATTTTCTCCATGCACTCCACAGAACCAGTGGTTCTGAGCCTTCTACCTTCCCTTCCCTACCCTCCAAGCACTCTCTCCCTTCTTCCGAGCTAGAAGACAAATGGCAACAGGAAAGATCATACCAAGGAACACTTGCTCTTGGTAGCTTCCAAGCTCGACAACTCGACCTTGATCCCAAGATCACACACGCGGGCACTCGCGAGCATTGATCGATGGCCGCCAAGGTAGCGGCGCCGCTAGCGCTCCGCCGCGACGTGCGGGGACCGCTCGGGCGGCCGCCGGGCGGCGGCAGGAGCGGGTTGCCGGGCGCGCTGGCCAGGCTGTACTGGGGCAATGGCGCCGGCAGGCTCGTGGCGCCGACGTCGTCGTGGCCGGCGCGGGCGCGCTGGAGGAACAGGTCCGGCGGGCGTAGCGCGACCAAGGACAACAAGCTCGAAGATGAGGAGGGGGAGGAGGCGGAGGCGGTGGTGATCGTCGACGGGGAAGACGACGAGGAGTTCGCCGGCGATGACCTGTCCGGGTTCAGGGGGCTGGTTCTTGATATCTCTTACAGGTAACCTCTTTGATATCTTCTTTGATGACACAAACTGATTATATATACCTTTCTTGTTAATTTTTTACTGCTTGTTAATGTAGTAAAGTACAGGTTCAAGGACCATAGACATATATACTCTATTTAATCCTGTTTATCAGTAGTAAAAAGACCCTTAATAGGATGCATACATAGTGCGCAGCACGAAGCTAAAGTGGAGTAATAGTGATAGAAAAATCAATTTACTATTATCTAAAACAACAATTTGCTATGAGCAAAAGGACTGCCAATATATACAAAATGAGTAATACAGAGTATAATACTGTTTACTTTCAAGCACAACATGGTAGCAATAGCAGTACATGAAAACAAAGGTATAATGATTAGATTAACATAAGCAATTGAGGTATGATATTTCAAACACCAGCCATCATAAATTTTCAGCATGATTTATCGTATTTTAAATAGCACTCGTGTTCTCCAAGTTTGAAGCAGTTTTTGCATTTTCATCCTTGAAATGTTCTGAAACTGTACCCAGGCCTGTTAACGTTGTCTGCTGGAAGCGCGCGATTTGTCTGGAATTCATGGAGAAGGTTAGTTTCCCTGCTTTCAAGCAACGCTTTAGTACTATTCTAAGGTCATAATTTTTTCCCTGTGCTAATCGAATTATTTGATCGTTTATGTCATCAACACATTATTAATGTGATGATCGTTTTAGTTATGCAGGCCGATGTATTGGAGTACTACGACCAGACTGTCTCTTCGCCTAGTGGATCCTTCTACATCCCTGCAGTTCTGAGGGTATGTACGTGTGATATATTGACTTGCCACTTGAACTAATTGGCATCATCAACTCACTGTGTTAGTCTTTTTGCCTTCTTCTTCTTCAGGTTCCACAGCTGCTGCAGGTTGTGAAGAGAAGAAGAGTGAAGCAAAGCCTTAGCCGTAAAAACATACTTTACAGGGATGGATTTATTTGCCAGTAAGTCATTGTTGCTAAAAGTTTGGTTTTACTTTGTGTAAGCTTGATTTTACTGCTATTTCCCTTGGCGTCTTGCACCATGGGTTCCTGAATTCTGAGTTGTGACTGACATGTATACTGGTAGCCTACAGATTATGAAAAGATTTGAGGATCAAAGAAAGGTTCAGAACAGCATATGGATATAGATAGTGTTACTGATTTAGCATGCTGGGTTCATTTTTTCTTTCAGTCAGAAATTAACTGATTGCATTATCTGTAGGTATTGCTCGTCTGGTGACAATCTGACAATCGATCATGTCATACCAACTTCGCGTGGTGGCCAATGGGAATGGGAAAATTTGGTATGAATGCCCACTGTTTCTACTCTCTTTTTGTTCTATTATCATTCTTGAAATTGACAAACAATTGGTCACGGAAATGAATAATTTTGTTAAAAAAACCTATTATGGAGTACATGTTCTTTTGCCATCTCTGAATTGCGCAGGTAACCGCATGCTCACGATGCAACTCCAGGAAGGGTCAGAAGACACCGGAGCAAGCAAACATGAAGCTACTCAAGATCCCCAAGGTCTGATGTTCTTCTCGTCATGACTACTGTAAGACTGTGAATTGCAGTTACCAACTGTCAACAGGGATGAACAATAATTCTTGCTGAATTGCATTGCAGGCACCGAAGGAGTATGACATTCTTGCAGTACCCTTGACGAAAGCTGCATTCAGGACGCTCCAGAGGAGCCAAGGGCTGCCTGAAGAGTGGCTGCAGTACCTTGCCAGGCCATCTCCATGATCAAGAGCTCCAGAGTACAGACCTTAGTAGCCATCTCTCTCATGTATATTACTAGGCTCTTCAGCCAAAGATTTATCTCTATCCATCACAAATTCTGTACATGCCATTGATTCTCAGCAATAAAAACAAGATTCTGACTTTAATATACATGTTCCGTTTTGGTTGGATATTGAGTTTTTCACAGGATGATAGGAGCACTAAGAACTTACAAAGAGGTAATTTTGTCCGTATCAAATTCGCACCAAGACATTCTTATAGCAGTAACCAACCTAAGAACTGAACGAAGTTTACACCATCCACCTGAGTGGACGCTGCATATGTACATAAGCAAACACCACAATCAAAATTCATGTAGTGAACTGGTACCCCTGGTTAAGAAACTTTGCATGCAGCACATCATATACGGCGAGACACAAATAGAAGCATGTACAATTAAATCTCTTACAAACTTTGGATCACAACAATAAGAAGACATTGACGATTATGGGAACTTTGCGTGCATCATTATTCACGATTTTCTCAGAAATATGGCAAGGCTTGCAGTAAAAAAAAAAAAGGTAAATTGCTAAACTGCATTCCCAGGTTCAAACACTCCTGACATACTTTCAGGTTCCGACACAACCAACAAGCTAAACAAGCTACATCTGCCCAAAAGACAGAACGAGAGGGAGAAAAAAATAAGAAAAGAGCTGCTCAAACCCCTGATCCATCGTTGCAATTTGAAAAACCCAATTGGAAAACCTATACTCCTGAATACCAGATGTGATAACCTGGGGGTTATCAGTTTAATTAAAGTATTAATTAAACAATAAAAGTGATTAGGTAAGATAATAAATGTAAGGGTTAGAGAAGTGCCGTCAGTCCCGCAGCGAAAAGTACAGCTCATTGAGGTACCTGACCTGTCCGGGACCTAGGCAGACACCTCTAGCTAGTTTCCAGATTCATCATTCAGCGCTTTAGGACTTACCTGGTACGGTTGCGGGTATCGTTAGTATTTGGAGTGAGGAATGACTATAATGCCCTTAGACTGAACATCCAACAGTAAAAGGCCAAGGGCAAAAGGGTCATGTGCCACAATGCCACATACATAAAGCCAGCCAAGAGCCAACCAGAGGCCAACCAAGCCTTTCCTGTCCCCCATTTCCCACACAAACTGAGAGCCCACAGAACACAGCCATTCCAGCCGAAGCAAAGCTAGTGCTTCCATTTCTCCAACACAAAGAACACCAACACCAGCCAAGCCCCAACCGAAGCAACCAAGCTCAAGAGCAACCCAACAACCGAGGGAGCTGCAGAGAAGGAGTAGGAGGCCAATCAGAAGAGGGAGGGGAACTGTGGAGTATATGGATCATGGGTATCTGCAAGGCAGGCCTACGAGGACCAACTAGATAAGGCCGGGCCAAGCCGACTGCATGGAAACAGAAGTTACCAGGGTTGCGCTAGACGTGCGAAACAAGGAAGCCCTGAGGATAGCAACCGATACAGATTAGGTAGGATACAATCGTAATCTAGGCCGTTATCAAATGGATATGTACAGAAGATATAATCCCTACCTTGTATCCGACCAGGACTCTCCTATGTAACCCGCACCTCTCTGCTATATAAAGGGGGGCGAGGGAACATCAGATGAGATCATCAGCAAATAAGCTAGACACATAAAATTCCAGAGCACAGGACTAGGGTATTATCTTCCCCGCGAGAGCCCGAACCTGTATAATTCTTGCGTCTTGTGCTACCGTCGAGTTTGGATCCGACGCCTAGCCCCGTTTTCATTATTGCCGATAACAAACGTCGACAGTTGGCGCGCCAAGTAGAGGCTGCGTTAAGATCAATCTCATCAAACTCGATGGCAATTCCCAGCGAAGTCATTGCCACCTTCGCTCCCACCCAGGCATTCCGTTTCAAAAGCCTGGACTTCATTGCCGACAATCTTGACAAGTTTATCCTTTTGGATTCGGACCAGATCCAATCTGGAAGTGATTCCGTTGTTCTCCCGGCCGGGCAGTCACTCGGATCAAGGAAGGATGTGGCCTTCTGCCCCCGGACAGTAAGCCAGGAGTTCGTTCCCCGATCTGGATGAGGTCTGGTCAAGGACGAGTCTCGAGTGGTGAGAAGCTTCAGCAAACCACTCAGATCCAAAGGTTAGCCTAATCTGTCTTATTGTTCTTCTGACTCAGAGAGCTGGGCAGGAGGCTTTCAAAGCTTTCACGGCATCTTCGTGATTGAAGATCCACGGACTGAGTCCTAGCAACAGAAAGATGTCGCGATGCCGCAGAAGCAGAACGCCTACGTTGTGAAGCGCAGGAGACACGTGCGAAGTCCCTCCAAACCAGAGGGCGCAACGTTAATGAGGACATCTTGCAAACAAGAATGGGGAATCAATCAGTTTTTCATACCCCTCAACAAAATATCGTCGCCTCAAAGACACTGCTCGATACCCTAGGACCAATGCTCGGTCCTGATAGTCCTGCTGCCTCGATCGTGGCCCAAGTCAAGGCCATGGTGACGGCGGCGGTGATCCAACAACATCAAGAAGAACCAGGGGAGAAAGGATACTCTCGTGCCCGCGCAATCACTCAGACTGCAAGCAGCAATACTGCCTGCAATCGATCCATGCGCGGCCGACTTGAACTTTATCGGGGCGAGGACGCCTGCCGGAGCATCAGCCGTAACTTTCGCTTGGATCTGGGCGCCAGGCGACGAGAGCGTGAAGATGATGAGCGCCGCCGGCGCAAAGACGACTACGAGTGTTTCGGCGTCAATCATGATGGACGGGACGACCGCAGAAATCCACGCCAGTGCGACAGGTGTGAGGATGAGGATCGCCGAGCTAGATCTCCACCTCAGCACTCCCCACGTCGGCGCGGTGACGGGCCTATTGATGGCATCCGTGCTTTCACTCCCTGGCTCCGCCGAGTGGTTTGGCCTAAAGGTTTCAACCCCAAAAGCATCACCAAATTTGATGGAGAAAGAGATCCAGAAGCGTGGTTACAGGTTTATTCCCTTGCAATCAAGGTGGCCGGGGGCGACCACAACGTAATGGCAAATTATCTGCCAGTCACACTTACACCTTCGGCTCAGGCTTGGCTCACATGACTTCCAGCGAACTCTATAGATTCCTGTGGAGATCTTTGCGAGCAGTTCATTACCAACTTCAAGGGCACCTATGAAAGACCTGGGACTCAATGGGACTTGTATCAACTTCACCAGAGGAAGGACGAAACCCTCTGGGGATTTATTCGGCGCTTCATGCAGAAGAAGAACACGATACAAGACATCTCGGAAGCCGCAGTTATTGTAGCATTCCAGAAAGGCGTCAACGACCCTGATTTGATTAAGATGTCCTGGAAGCCGCCGACCACGGTAAGAGAAATGTTTGAATTGGTGGATCGTTACGCAACGGCTTCGGATGCCTTAGCCGAGCGTCAAGATGATCACCCACGGCAAAAGGACAAGAAGGATCACGCCGAGTCTTCCATGCAGCGGGATAGGAAGCGAAAACCCGAAGAGCTGGTTGCGGTGGCCGAACGCGGCCGACCTCGTGCGCCACGGACGGACGATTATGACACGGTAATGGACGCAACTTGCCCTTTCCATCCTAAGGGAAAACATGCTACGAAGGATTGCTTCACTTTGAGAAGGTTCACAAAGGAGATCAACAAGCGGCCGGGCTCGGACTAGGGTGAAGCAAAGAAAAAGCAAGATCCCCCTGAAGATAACGAGGGTGACTACCAAAAGACGGAGTGTGAGCTCAACTACATATTCGGGGGCTCGGCTGCTTATGAGTCCAAGCGAAAGCGAAAGCAAAAGCTTACCACTCGGGACATCAATGCGGTTATGCCGGCAACTCCCCAATACCTCAGATGGTCCGAAGTCCCGATTGCCTTTGATCGCTCGGATCATCCAGATCACATTCCATATCCAGGTAGATATCCTCTTGTTTTGGATCCTATGATTCGCAGCGTTAAACTCAAGAGGGGAGCGGACTCAACGTCCTCTTCTCCAAAACTTTCGACGACATGAAGATTCCCCGCTTGGAGCTAAGGCGGGGCTCATCGCCGTTTCATGGGGTAATCTACGGGACCTCTTCGGTTCCACTCGGGCAGATCACCTTGTCGGTCACGTTCGGGACCAGAGAAAATTACCGGACGGAATATCTTAACTTTGAGGTGGCCGATTTTGAGACGGCATACCATGCCATCTTGGGAAGGCCAGGCCTAGCCAGGTTCATGGTTGTGCCCCATTATACTTACCTCGTACTGAAGATGCCAGAACCGAGGGGAATTATCTCGGTCCGCGGCGACATCAGGCAATCTTTCGCGTGTGATAGGGAGAGCTGCGAGATGGCTGAAATGCAAGAAGTGGCAGTCGATAGGGAGAAGATCCGACAGGCGGCCGCACATCAACAAGATGAGGGAGAAGTCCCAACCAAGAAGCAAGTCAAGACAAGCATGAAGCCCGACGAAGGGACTAAGAAGGTAATCCTCGACCCGTCCAACTCGGCTCAGACAGCTCTGATCGGGACAGGGCTCGATCGCAAATAGGAAGACATGCTCGTCACCTTTCTTGGGCAAACCGGGACATTTTTGCATAGAAACCTTCCGACATGCTCGGTGTCCTTAGGGAGGTGATCGAGAACTCTCTCAATGTTGATGAGAAAGTGAAGCCTATCAAGCAGCGGCTCCGACGATTCATTCAAGATCGTCGAGAGGCTTACTCGGGGTATCACCAGATCAGGCTGAAAGAAGAAGACTGTATTAAGACTTCGTTCATCACTCCGTTTGGAGCATTTTGCTACATCACAATGCCGTTCGGTTTGAAAAACGCTGGCACAACCTATCAACGCGCAATACAGCGGTGTTTTCACACTCAAATCGGATGCAACATGGAAGCATATGTAGATGATGTCGTCGTCAAATCTCGTGTAAAGGAGGACCTCATATCCGATTTGGTCGAGACATTTGAAAACCTAAGGGCCCACAAAATGAAGCTCAACCCCGAGAAGTGCGTCTTTGGAGTCCCCTCAGGAAAACTACTTGGATTCATAGTGTCGCAACGGGGCATCGAAGCAAACCCGGAGAAAATTAATGACATCCTGAAGATGAAGCCACCGATTTGCCAGAAAGACGTCCAGAAGCTCACGAGATGCATGGTGACACTCGGCAGGTTCATTTCCCGCCTGGGATCGCGGGGGATGCCCTTTTTCAAATTTCTGAAGAAGCAGGGCAATTTTCAATGGACTTCCGAGGCGCAGCAAGCTTTCGAGGACCTCAAGGCATTCTTGTCCTCGCCACGCAGATCGGGTCTCACCGATGCCCAAGAACCCTTTCGCTTTACATTCTTTAACGACTCATGTAGTCGGCCACGCAATCGTTAGTAGAGCGGAGGAAGCGTGGCACCTCCGTAGGTTCAATACCAGATTTACTTCATCAGCGAGGTATTAGGCGAATCCAAAGCACGGTATCCTTAGGTACAGAAACTGTTTTATGCCGTATTACTTACCTCTTGCAAACTCAAACATTACTTTTAAGAGCATTCAATTTTGGTGGTCACCTCTTTTCCGATTGGGGATATACTCCACAACCGGAGGCCACCGGG
This sequence comes from Guadua angustifolia, assembly GCA_036346375.1. Classification (NCBI taxonomy): domain Eukaryota; kingdom Viridiplantae; phylum Streptophyta; class Magnoliopsida; order Poales; family Poaceae; genus Guadua; species Guadua angustifolia. The sequence continues at coordinate 46,887,417 of CM070512.1, read as the reverse complement.
AGAATTGCAAAGTGGGCGGTCGAGCTCGGAGCTTTTGAAATCTCTTTCAAGCCGCGTACAACCGTGAAGTCTCAAGTACTAGCCGACTTCACCGCCGAGTTGGTGGAACTGCAAACTCCCACGACTTCTGAAGAACTCGAGTATTGGATAATGTATTTTGATGGTTCCTCATGCTCACGGCCATAGCAGGTCGGCGTGGTGCTCATCTCTCGACAAGGATCACCAAAATCGCCCTTGACTCCATTTCCCGGCATCAAACAACGCCGCCGAGTACGAGACACTCATCCACGGACTCCGTATCGCCATATCCCTCGGCGTCCGACGATTGAGAATCCGCGGAGACTCCATGTTAGTAATCAATCAAGTGCAGAAAGATTGGTCGTGCGTCGGTGACAGTATGACTGTATATTGCCAGGAAGTGCGGAAGCTCGAAGACAAGTTCGACGGGTTGGAGCTCATCCACGTACTTCGCCGTGACAATGAGGCAGCAAACGAGCTCGCAAGGTTAGGCTCTAGTCGGGCAATAGTACCGGTTGGAGTATTTGTCGAAGAGCTCCACAAACCTTCAATAAGTCGACAGCAGGAGTCAGACAAATCAGAGGAAAGATTGGCTGAAGAGGAAGTTTTGGTCATCAACCCTGACTGGACAACTCCATTCTTAAACTACCTGTTAAAGGATGAGCTTTCCGAAGACCGCGTGCAAGCAGAACGTGTCACACGCCAATGCAAAAGCTACATGGTAGTCAGGGAAGAACTCTTCCGAAAGAGTGCCTCCGGAGTCCTGAGACGCTGCATATCGGAGCAAGAAGGGAAGAACCTTCTCAGAGAAATCCACTCGGGAATTTGCGGGCATCATGCAGCGTCAAGTACCCTGGTGGGCAAAGCTTATCGTCAAGGCTTCTTCTGGCCGACTGCTGTATCTAACGCGGAGGATATTGTTCGCACCTGCGAAAGTTGTCAGTTCTTTGCTCATCAAATACATGTGCCGTGTAGGAGTTGCAAATTATTCCGATCACCTGGCCATTTGCAGTCTGGGGGCTCGATATGGTCGGACCCTTGAAGAAGGCTCAAGGTGGTTTCACTCATCTCTTCATCGCCATTGATAAATTTATGAAGTGGATTGAGGTTAAGCCCGACGCCACGATCACGGCGGCCAAGGCCAAGGAATTCTTCCAAGAAATTGTGGTAAGGTTCGGCGTACCAAACAGGATCATCATAGATAATGGTACTCAATTCCACGGAGAAGAATTTCAAGACTGGTGCGACGAGCTCGGCATCAAGATTTGCTTCGCTTCCGTGGCTCATCCAAGGAGCAATGGCCAGGTGAAGCGAGCAAACGGCATGGTGCTGCAAGGGCTAAAAGTAAAGATTTTTTATCGTCTCAAGCCTTATACTACGCGATGGGTAGAAGAATTGCTTTCAGTGCTCTGGGGGCTAAGACCACTCCTAGCAGGGACACCGGGCAGTCACCTTTTTTCCTGGTATACGGCTCAGAGGCGGTCTTACCTACCGAGTTGATGTTCGGATCCCCACGGGTTCGGAGCTACAAGGAGGCCGAGTCGGAGGAGAACCGGATAGAAGACCTCAACCAACTGGAGGAAGCCAGGGAGATTGCAGCAATCCAATACCTCCAGGGCCTACGCCGCTACCACGATCGGAATGTGCGGGGTCGTGCCTTCTCCAAAGGAGATCTGGTCCTAAGAAGGAGTCGAAAAAACGAGCATAAGCTCTCCCCAAGCTGGAAAGGCCCCTACATCGTTAATGAGGTGACACGCCCGGGGGCTTACAGACTCAAGCGTGAAGACGACGTGGTTATCGGCAACACATGTAACATAGAGCAGCTACGTCGTTTTTACTCTCAAATCTTGTACATTAGTTATGATATTCATGAATAAAATTTTTCTTGATTTGCTACTCAATTGATGCTCAATTAAACAATAAGTCGGGACTACACCTAATAGTGTTGTTCATGCGCAACTCTTCTTATGAGTCATTTTTTACTTCTCCCTAATGATTGTGACTGAGCTTGAGTGCATTAAAATCCAAATCGTGAAACTCTGACCTCACAAACGGCGAACTCTAGTTTCTCAAAGCGCGTGCCTGGGAAAAATGGCCATGAGCCGACTCCCGACGCCCAGGGGCTAGAATAGTTGGGCAGAGTGCTTAAACGAAAAAGGATAAAAACCACTCGGGCAAGCTCTAAAATCAATAGGGAAGAAACATTAAACAACAATAAAATCCCATTAAAAATATTTAGGTCCGGATACATCAATGCATTACATGAGAATTTTGCAGGAATCTAAAACCTAAGCGCAGCGCGCGTCCTACTGCCTCGATAAGAGCGTCCCTCGCCTCAACAAGCTTCGAGACGGCTTCGATCAGCACGTCGACGACGACGATGTCGCGGGCCACAGCCTCTTCCTCCGCAAGCTCGGCCAGCGCGAGCTCATAATCGGCCCAGAGTTCGGTGAGAAAGGCCTCCTCCTCATCGGGCGCCAACGGGCCTCATCTTCAAAGTCAAAGATTGGCTCCCCCGCCGGAGGGGGAGATGGTGGGGCCTCATCGCCGGACGAAGAAGATTGGGATGAAGAAGCCATTGAAGGTCTAAAAAAGAACGTCGAAGGTTGCAGAGAAGGACTTAGAGACGGGTGATCGCTCAAGTAGCGGTGGCGCCCTTATATACCCAAAACGTGGAAACCGAACGATTTTGAGTAAATGCTAGCGCGGGAAGCCGAAGTGGCCCAATCTTTGGCTGAGGCTGATGCAGGAACATCTTTGGAGGAAAAAGAAGATATTTTTTGGCAAAGGAGCTAGCAACTGCATCGGATTGGGGGTGCGAAAAAGGCTAACCCTAGCGACGGAGTTCGCAATAGAAGCACCGAAAGTAAGAAGATGAAGAGGCAGGTGAAGAACAGTGCGTAGAAAACCGCTTCGTTTGCACCGAATCTCATACTTATAGGGAGCGATGCTAGCTTCCGCCTTGAGCGGGAAAAACGCTTCGCCTTCCGTACATCCTGAGGTTGCCCTAGGGCACGCCTCAAAATGGGCCGAATGTTATGTACAGCAACCGCCGTGCACAAGCATTCTTGGGCTAAATCCAGTTTGGGATAGGGTACGCCTCACGATGGGCCAAAGGCCAATGACCGCATTAAACGGAACTTGGGTACCTTCCAAGCTAAAAAATCTTCTTATGATATGCCTCATGAAAGGTCGAATGCTGGTCACCGTTCAAAATGGAATCAGATATCATAAGTTGATTCAAAACAAAGATTCCAGAGGTATGCCTCATGATGGGCCATTAGCCGTATACTGCAAAAAGCAAGTGCGGGCACCAATGGGATAATTCATGGTATGCCTCATGACAGGCTAAATGGCACACAGGTACCACTCGGCTAAAAGTCAACCTAAACGGAGGTATACTCCAAGACGAGTCGTGGGCTGGCTCAATAAATTGGGCGAGTACCACTCAGAATGCTTACACGTGGAGCTCTATCGAGTCGTTCACGACCTCTTTGCCTACAACGGAGCATTCAGCTGGAGAAAAAAAACCAGTCGGGAAATCATGTCAATAAGAAGGCAATTCGATCGCAAAGCACTCGGGGGCTACTGTGGAGTATATGGATCATGGGTATCTGCAAGGCAGGCCTGCGAGGACCAACTAGATAAGGTTGGGCCAAGCCAACTGCATGGAAACATAAGTTACCAGGGTTGCGCCAGACGTGCGAAACAAGGAAGCCCTGAGGATAGCAACCGATCCTGATTAGGTAAGATACAATCGTAATCTAGGCCGTTATCAAACGGATATGTACAGAAGATATAATCCCTACCTTGTATCCGACCAAAACTCTTCTATGTAACCCGCACCTCTCTGCTATATAAAGGGGGGGCGGGGGAACATCAGATGAGATCATCAGCAAATAAGCTAGACACATATAATTCCAGAGCACGGGACTAGGGTATTATCTCCTCCGCGAGAGCCCGAACCTGTATAATTCTTGTGTCTTGTGCTACCGTCGAGTTTGGATCCGACGCCTAGCCCCGTTTTCATTATTGCTGACAACAAACGTCGACAGGAACCATCTAGAAGCAACCAGAAGAGGAAGGTGGAGGCATCCTGAAGCTGAAGCCAACGGCACCTCTTCTTCCCCAGCATCAACCCCATCCAGCCAGCCCCTCATCCAACTGAACCAACCTAGGTACCCATGTCAGTAGTTTAGCCGTAGCTACAGTGCGGGTTTCCATGGAAGAGGTTAGATCGGGGTAGGAGCTAGCTAATGGGGTAGCATGGGGAGGTAGATCAGGTCATTCCCGGGGTTCTTAGTTGATGGGATAGTCATTAGGGTTAGAGTAGCATATGTTCTTCATATATATAGCTCAACCCATACCACGTTCATCATAGAACCCTCATTCAAAGTATAAGCAATGAAGCACTCACAATAAAAATCTGCAAGAAATAAAATGGGGTAGAAACCCTAGCCCGGTAGATGTAGCCAAGCCCGAGGAGAGCAAGATCGGCTAGGTGAAGAGGGGAGCTGGTTGGCCATAGCCGACGGCGCCATGGGGGAAGGCTACGAGTCAGCGCCGAGCCGAGTAGGCTACGGGTGATAGCATCTAGGCCCCCCTCCTCAATTTTTATCATGTTTTATTAAACTGTTTTGGTGTTGATGACTGAGTTAATAATTTCCTCACATGAATAAGTTTATGCTGAAATTCTGGATGGAGCCAAATGGGCAAACAAGATTAAGGTATTTCATTCTTAGTTTATGACTTGGGAGTTGATTCAAGTCACATAGCTAGGTTTGTTTTTCTGTTGGCTGTACTATAAAGAGGGACTTTGCACAAGATTGGTGATTTGGTTCATAAGGCTAAAACATATTTAGAACGCTTGGAGTGAATAATCCTAGCCTTTCTAAGCCTTGATTTAAGATCCACTATCTTTTTTGGTCAAAAGTTTGTGACAGACCATTGTTCAAGCTGTCATTTCTAAGTCTGTCACAATCCAGCTAAAGTCGTTTTCACAAATCAAGGTTAATCATGCCCAACACCCCTAATAATTTTTAGTTCTTTATCCTTACTAAGATTCAATTGGTCTTTATCAGATCAAAACTCTTGTTCAAACTTTCCTCTAGTGAAAAACTCGTCTAAATAGTCATTGAACCCTGTTTACACGTATATGACGGACAAAATTTTTGTCCGCCATACTCTTGTGTTCATCCGATCAAAAGTTGTTTCAGCTGCCCATCTATGACGGACAAAATATTTTGTCCGGCATACATGAGCACCTCCAAACCTGAAGTTTTGTCCGGCATATATATCCACCCCCGCAATTAAAGTTTTGTCCGGCTCACATTCAGAGTATCACTTATCTGTTAAAACCATTCTTTGACATTCAGACTTTTTTCTTCCACGAAAATAGAAATATCTCATTTATAAAAATTACTCTGACAAAAGACCTATTGTGTCAAGTTTAAATTTTAGTCTTTGTCAAAATCTCAAAATACTTTCAGTTAAAATCTTTTTATTAAAACTGATCATTAGCTATGTCCTTACATTTCAATCCATCTATGACGGACAAAAATTTTTGTCCGCCATACATATGGTCCTCCTTGTTCTGACGGACTATATCCGATGCGATTCACTTGTGTGACGGACAAAATATTCTGTCCGTCATATACCTCCGTTTTTAGTCCGTCATACACATGATCAGTATCGCTAACTTAAGCTTTTTGTCCGCTGTAAACGTGTATTTTGACAAAATTTGACTCTCTGACACGTGCAACGGTCACTGTGGTAGGTACAACGGCTACTTTTCATCAGAACACCTATATAAGCATTGCCTGAGCCATCTACCACAGTTTTTGATGAACTCCCTGTCATTTTAGCATTAAAAGAGCTTTCACTCACTCAAGGAGTCTGTTCTTCACCTGCAAACACAAAATTCTCATCCTTTAAGTGTGTTCACTCCAAGTTTGTGTCTAGCTGTGAGATCTTAGCGTGTGAATCAAGAGACAGAGTTTGTGCAAAGTTTATTACTCTTGAATCAAAGTGATTCTAGACACTTGGAGGAAGTGAAGAGTGCGACTGTCCCAAAGAAGATTGTGGAAGGCCACTTTCGGTTAGAAGGGTTTGTTGCTCACCTCACGGGGGTTGTGAAAGAGCTTGAGTGGATACTATGGCTATCATGACTAGCTACAGTGAAGCTATACTTGAGAGAAGTGCTTCAACGTGAGTAGGAGTGAAACTCAACCACGGGATAAATTTTGTGTCTCATTCTCGATTCAATTGTCTTTTGTGTCTCATTCTCGCTTCGTGATTCACTCTTTTAGTTATTACCTTCTTCTGTTGCTTTGTAGAATTATCTATTTGACAGAACTGTTAACTGTGTCTTTTAATTTAAAATTGAAGAGTTGCCTATTCACCCCCCCTCTAGGCCAACTCGCTCCTACAAGTGGTATCAGAGCCTGTTTTTACCTTATTTAGCTTAACTAGCTTTGGTAAATGGTGAGGGAATAGTTCTCTTTCTGCTTAGCATAGGTCGAGTCCTGTGTTTGATGGTACTAATTATGCATTTTGGAAAATTAGAATGAGATGTTATTTAGAAGTCAGAGGGTATGATGTTTGGAGGGTTACAGAGAAGCCTCTGCCTCCACGCATCATGCTCAAGGGCAAAGCAGATATGGTGAACCCACCCCGTGAGATTCGAATATGCGATATGATGCTCAAGCTAGAAATGCTATTTTTCTTGCCTTAGCTTGGAAGTTTTAATAGAGTTAGTAATTTAACATCTGCATATGATATGTGGACTACCCTTCAAGAAATTCATGAAGGAACCTCGATGTTAAAGAAGAAAAATATTATGTTGTCGAGAAAATTTTGATCAATTTAAAATGCTTCCTCAAGAGAATGCAAATGATATGTTCACTAGGCTTAATCCTATTGTCAATGAGCTCAAAGGCCTAGGAACTAAAATTTCGATGTTGAAGTTTGCGGAAGATGATAAGAGTTCTTCCTCGAGCTTATCACAGCTTTGATCACCTACTTGTCAAACAAGGGTGATCTCAAGAGGCTCACTCCCACTGAGCTACTTGGAAAGATTTCAGCTCATGAGCTTACCTTGGCAGAAGAAGATGCACCAAAGAAGAAGTCTATTGCTCTTAAAGCCAAGGAGATTGTGCAAGACTCATCAGATGAAAGTGATGATGAGTCAAGTGATGCAGGTGATGAAGATGTAAAGAAATTAGCATTACTGATGAGAAGAGCAAATAAGATTATGAGAAGAGTGAATTTCAAGGATAAAGAAAGGTCAAACTCTTACTCAAAGAAAAATCCTTTTACTAATATTATTTGTTTTGAATGCAATGAAAAGGGACACATAGCTGCTCGGTGTCCTAACAAAAGCAAGAAGAAGAACAAGTACATGGCTAAAGATGATGATGACAATGAAAAGACTCATGACAAATCAAAGAAGAAATATTATAAGAAAAGCTACTCCAAGAAATTTTCAAAGAAAGGAAAAGGAGAAGCTCACATAAGAGAATGGATTACTGATGAGGAAAGTACAAGTGAAGAATCATCTTCGGATGAAGAAAACTCAAGGTAAAATGGGCTAGCTGGGCTTGCCCTGGATGAATCAACTCCTCCACCACCCTCATTTTCTCTATGTTTGATGGCCAGAACAGATGAGGAAAAGGTCAGTGACTCTCCTACATATGATGAGTTAGTTGAGATAGTTGAAGAACTAAATAATGCTTTGCATGCTAAAACAACTTCAACCAGAGCTCTCAGGAAGACTATTACTAGCTTAATTAATGATCAAGATTTGTTAAAGGATAAACATGATCAGCTTATTCATGAACATGCTAAGATTGTGCAAATAAATGATGATCTTGTCTCAAGTCATGCTGTACTTGTTAAGAATCATGAAGACTTGAAAAATAAGTATTGTGAATTAGAATTTAAAAATAAAACAATAGCCAACAAGTCTGAACATATCTCTGTCAACAATGTGTCTATTTCATGTGACTTATTAGTAAAAGAAAACTTGATCTCTAGCTCTTCGAGTACTTGTGATAAAAATTGCAAATTTGCCATATGTGCTCAAGAACTTAAGATTGAAAATGAAGAGTTAAAAGTCAAAATTGCTAGATTCGATAAAGGTCTAGAAAAATGCTTTCTGGGCAGTACTACTCTTGACAAAATCCTGGTTGAACAGAGACCTAACTTGGGTAAAAAGGGCCTAGGATATAAACCTAATGGCTGCCCAAGAAGAATGGGTCAAGCAGAAGCAAAACGGTTTTTGTCAAGAAAAGTACTCATTGTTATTACTATCATAAATCAAACCATGAATCCAAAAATTGTTTTCTTGCAAATGCACCTCACACTAAGGTCAACATAAATTGTATGGTAGATGCCCATTACATGCTGTTTAAAAACTTCAGGGGCAAAATGAATGTTAAATATATAGGTCCTTCTAATCTGGATAAGAAACTTAAGGCTGTATGGGTACCAAAGTCTATGCTACTAAACCCTTTTAGGCCTAAGATTATTGAGACTAACATTAAAGGACCCAAAGGCATTTGGGTACCTAAAATCAAGAAATGATTTTACAGGTGAATTACAAGAGTGGAGGCCGGCACTGGGTGATTGACAGTGGATGCACCCAGCATATGACTGGCACCTCAAAAATGTTCACCACAATTGAAGGAGAAAGTGACCCAAGTCACAAAATCACTTTTGGTGATAACAGCAAAAGAAAGGTAAAAGGGCTTGGTAAGATTGCTATTTCAACTGACCATTCTATTGAAAATGTACTTCTAGTTGAGTCTTTAAATTTCAACTTATTATCAGTAGCTCAATTATGTGACCTCGGATTCCATTGTAACTTCTCTTCTGATGGGGTAACTGTATTTGACAAAAATGAAAAGCTTATTTTCAAAGGTTTCAGATTTCAAAATCTTTACTTGGTAGATTTCAAATCTAACTCCTCATGCATCTCAACCTGTCTGTTGGCCAAAGTCTCACTTGGATGGCTCTGGCATAGACGGCTTGGACATGTGGGTATGTCTAATCTTAAAAAGCTTTTCAAAAATGAGTTAGTGGTTGGACTGAAGGATGTAAAGTTTGAAAAGAATAGGCTCTATAGTGCTTGTCAAGCAGGCAAGCAAGTAGCCAATCCTCATCCATCCAAAAGTATCATGTCCACCTCTAGACCACTTGAGCTATTGCATATGGATGTGTTTGGCCCCACTTCATATGCAAGCATAGGTGGTAACTCATATTGTTTTGTTATAGTAGATGATTTCTCTAGATTTACTTGGGTTTTCTTTATGCCAAATAAAAGTGAAGTTGGAAAGACTTTTAAATCTTTTGCAAAAAGGGCCCAAAATGAGTTTGATTGTCCCATCAAGAAAATCAGAAGTGACAATGGATCTGAGTTTGTTAACACTAACATTATTGAATACTGTGATGAATTAGGAATTAAACATGAATTATCTGCTACTTACACTCCTCAACAAAATGGTGTAGTTGAAAGAAAGAATCGAACTCTAATTGAAATGGCTAGGTCTATGCTAGATGATTATAACACTTCTGATGCATTTTGGGCTGAAGCCATTAATACTGCTTGCCATGCTGTTAATAGACTATATCTTCATAAATTACTTAAGAAAACTCCTTATGAATTATTGGTTGGTAGAAAACCTAATATTTCATACTTTAGAGTTTTTGGTTGCAAAGTATACATATATAAGAAGAGAACCCATTTGGGAAAATTTCAGACTATGTGTGATACTGGCATCATGTTAGGTTACTCTTCTAAGTCTAAAGCTTATAGAGTATTCAATAATTCAACTGACTTAGTAGAGGAAACCTATGATGTGAAGTTTGATGATTCTAATGGCTCACAAGATGAGCATGAGAATTTAGATGATGTAGGTGATGATGGACTGGTGCAAGCAATGAGGAAAATGGACGTTGGTGATATAAAGCCTAAGGAAGACAAAGATGATCCACCAACACACTCAATGGTTCCACATAATGGAACTCAAGAAGAAGAGGAAGGAAAGGAACAAGAGCTACCAGTCATAATTAAAAGTCATCATACTATTGCTAAAGATCATCCCTCTGATCTAATTATTGGTGAAATCAGTAAGGGTGTACAAACTCGCTCTAAACAAGCTTCCTTTTGTGAACATTATTCTTTTGTCTCTTTTGTTGAACCTAAAACAGTTGAAGAAGCACTAGAAGATGCTGATTGGATAATTGCTATGGAAGAAGAGCTAAACAATTTTGAAAGAAACAAAGTTTGGAGTTTAACTAAACGCCCAAAGGATCATAATGTCATTGGTACAAAGTGGGTATTTAGAAACAAACAAGACGAAAATGGTGTGGTAATAAGAAATAAAGCTAGGTTGGTAGCTCAAGGATTTACTCAAGTAGAAGGGCTAGATTATGGAGAAACATATACTCCTGTTGCTCGTCTTGAAGCAATTCGGTTTCTTCTTGCCTTTGCTACTCATTTTAATATCACTCTTTTTCAAATGGATGTAAAAAGTGCATTTCTTAATGGATTCATTGATGAAACTGTTTATGTTGAGCAACCTCCTGGTTTTGAAGATTCAAACTTGCCTAACCATGTTTACAAGCTGTCTAAAGCTCTATATGGCTTAAAACAAGCTCCTAGAGCTTGGTACGAACGCCTTAGAGATTTTCTGATAATAAAGAACTTCAAAATTGGGAAGGTTGATCCTACACTATTTCTAAAAGAGATCAATGGAACATTAATGATTTGTCAAGTTTATGTTGATGATATCATTTTTGGATGCACTAATGATTCTCGTTGCAAGGAATTTGGTGATATGATGGCAAAAGAATTTGAGATGTCTATGATTGGAGAGCTGACATTCTTCCTTGGATTTCAAGTTAAGCAATTAAAGGAAGGAACTTTTATCTCTCAAGAAAAGTATATCAAAGATCTCCTCAAACGTTTCAAAATGGAAGATTGCAAGACTATCAAGACTCCCATGGCTACAAACACGCATCTTGATCAAGATGTGGGAGGTAAGTCTGTTGATCAAAAGCTTTTTAGGTCTATGATTGGCTCATTGCTATATTTGACAGCATCTAGGCCTGACATTATGTTTAGTGTATGTATGTGTGCTAGATTTCAAGCTGCACCTAAAGAAGTTCACTTAGTGCTGTTAAAAGAATATTTAGATATCTTAAGTTTACCTCAAATATTGGTTTATGGTATCCTAAGGGTGCTCCCTTTGAGCTTCTTGGCTATTCAGATTTTGATTATGCCGGTTGCAAAATTGATCGTAAGAGCACCTCTGGGGGTTGTCATTTGCTTGGAAGATCTTTAGTCTCTTGGTGTTCCAAAAAGCAAAATTCAGTAGCACTATCAACGGCCGAAGCTGAATATATAGCTGCAGGAAGTTGCTGTGCTCAAATTTTGTTTATCAAACAAACATTTCTGGATTTTGGAATAAAATTTGAAAATGTGCCTCTGTTATGTGATAATGAAAGTGCTGTAAAAATAGCAAACAATCCAGTCTAACATTCTAGAACTAAGCACATTGAAATCAGACATCACTTTATTCGTGATCATGTTGCCAAAGGTGACATTGTGCTTAGTTATGTTAGAACTGAGGATCAATTGGCTGATATATTTACTAAACCACTTGATGAGGCAAGATTTTCGAGATTAAGAAATGAATTAAATATTATTGATTCTTCAAATGTTGTTTGATGTCACACTAAGGGGGAGCAAGTTTGCTTACTATGCATCTCTTGATAACCACAGTGTGAACAAATAAATACAGAGTGCTGAAACAAAATCAAATAAATATCCTCGAAACTTTCTTTGTCTTAAATTTAAGAAAAAGTTTTTGAAAAAGATCTTATCTTACTATGCTTCTTCCTTATTTCATCTGAAACATAGTAACTAAGTAAAATCGTCGTTATTTCAAAGCCTTAGTGACAAATTTCACTAGCTATGTCAGTTTCAGCACATGAGTCTGTTAATTGAGCTGAAAGTGCAAATATTCATGCTCATATGAAATCTGGACTCAAACATGTCCTAAAAAATTAAAAAAAAGGGGGAGACTCACAATTCTTTTTCATTGATATTTCTGCTGATTTTACTCATCTTAGTTATATCTGCTATTTCTAGAAAATTTCCTATATGTCAGTTTTGATACAGTTAAAATAATTGACCCATTGATGATGGACAATTCTCAAACCACAGCATGTGTATAACGGACAAATTTTTTTTCGTCCGTCATTAACAAAGTCTCCTGTCCGTAATAAAAATGGTTCATTTTGTTCCTCTGATTGAATCAGAATGACATATTTATAAAAAAAATCCTTTAATCTTCTTTCCTTTCATTTTTTTTGTTGTTTTCCAAAAAGTGGTTCAAAACCCTGCAAAAAGTGCTTTAGGTCTTATCCTTTGCTAACTCATCCTTGTTTTTGGGATCCCTTATTATTGCTCTTATTGTCTTCCGAAAAGGGGGTCCCACCACTTTTCACCCAGGCGTCTGTTCCTTTCAACCACCATACTTTATGGCGTCTGGTTCCAAAGATTCCTTTTACCTCTCTCTCTCTCAACCTTATTCATTGCTGCAATTTCATTCGATCAAAAGCTTTCCCTTGCAATTCTTGCCCCTTGCGCATTCTGTTCCTGACCAGAAACTCTAATTTGTTCCTCACCAAAGCCATCCCAAATTGGGGCATTGGCAACAGCGATCATCTGGTCATCTAGCGCAAGGTTCCTCCAAAGTGAGTAAGTTCAATCTAAACCTCTCCTATATTCTTATGAAGAAACCTAGAATTAGAACTTAGAAACCAGTACTTGCTTTTTAGGTCGGATTTTTGCGCCTGGAAAGGATCTGCATTTTGAGTTTGCCTAAAACAGAGTAATCAAATGGGGTCCAAGTATCCTGACAAAAGAAGTTTGATTAAAAAATGGTTGACAAAGTAAAAGGCAAGAAACAAAAAGTATCAAGTTCCTCTCCTGGAATGTCGATATCTAGACAACCTCAAGGCCCTGTTGTGATTCAAGATGCCCATAGTGCTGAAAGAAAAAATAGAAAAATTGTCACCGCTCATCCCATGAAAGGAAAAGGCAAAGATTTAGCAGAATCAGAATCCTCAGATGACAGTGAATATGAACCTAACAGTGATTCTTCATCTGAAAATCCTGACTTAGTCTCTGAAGTTGATCTGCTAAGTAGTAAGGACTTGAAAACTTTAAGTGGTAGAAAATTGAGAGCAGTAAGATTAGTAAGTGAAAAGTCTTGGTTTCCAGCATCCAGACCAGCTTTGGGAGAAAATTTTGTTTGTCTTCTCCATAAGAACATTTACAATGTTTATCAGAATAGGCTAGATGGAAAAGGGAAAGCTGTCTCTGCCTTGGCAAATCATCGATATGTGGATTGGGCACAAGTAAACTCCATTGTAGGATCAAATCGGTTGTTTGAATGCATAAGCTCCACTCCTGGTTTGGCTTCCTTAATGTCAAATAATACTATACCCTGGAGTGAATCAAGAACCCTAGAGTTCTATGCATCTTTGCTAGTTGATAAGCAAAGAAACTATATTATGTTCACTATAAATGGAAAGATTAGAAAGATAAAAGCTGCCCAGTTTGAATCAGCTATTGGAGCCTCAAGTCCATTAGTAAATAGAACCAGAGTCTTTGAAAAGATGTATCCTTGTCAAAGATGGAGATTAAATGGTGACATGCCTGACCTGAAAATTTCTGCCCACATCTACAAGGACATCACAAGTGCTGATTTCAATCCAAATAGAGTCTCTTGCTTATCTGAAGAAGCAAAAATACTGTTGCTTATATTAAGGTACACCATATTTTCAAGATCAGGATACAGAGAAGGTGTGCCCCCAACCCTTGCTTGGCTGCTACATCTAATACTGTCAAGACAACCCATTAACCTAGTGGAATACATTTTTGGGGAAATGGAAGAGGCCATCTACAGAAAAATGAGCAGTTCTCTGCCTTTTGCTCAGCAAGTTGCTCAAGTTATGTTGTCGCAAGGAATCATATCTCAGAGTGAAATGCAAAGAGACTTTAAGTGTTTCCCAAAGAAATACAACATGCACAAGTCCACTGGACAGAATCTAAGGGTCACTGGCTTTCTACAAAGGTTACAAGAGAATCAACCTGCAAAAGAAGAAGAACCAGTGCACCTGGATCTAGAAGAAGAGATAAATGAACCTAGTAGAGAAATTGTCCTTGAAGGTGATTCTACAAATGATGGAGAGTCAGAGATTGAGCCTGAAAGTAAATTTGACAACAACAGTCACAATCAGTCTCATTACAGTGAGAGTGACTATTATCAATCATATGATAGTCACCAACACTATGAAAGCTATCATTCTCATGAAGACACCGAAGCTCCAAGGCATGAAAGTCACAATCTTCACTATAGTCATCATGGATTGCAAAGCTCAAGTAGAAACAAGTCTGGAAATGAAAAGGAATCTAGTGTTCATAGTGTACACAAAAGCAAAAATGAAAGAGAGCCTAGTGCTCACAGTGTACATACAAGCAAAAATGGAAGAGAACTCAGTGCTAAACCTGTCAGCAAAAGCAAGTCTGGAAATGAGGGCTATATGGTTGATACTGCCGTGTCAGGCTCAGTTGCTCAGTCTATGAGTGCAGAACAACAAATTCATCATCTGCAAGAATTAGCCGCAGCAGCTCAGTTCATACAAGATCAGAATTTTGGGCCTGGTGCACATGATTATGAAGCTGGTGGGTCTGGGATGCCTCAAGAAGGTGAATCACTGTATCCATCTCATACAGCACATCCAGAGCATGATGCCAGAAACACCTTTCCTGGCTGGGAAAGTTTGTTTGACTATCAACATCAATCTGTCCATTCATATCATGAGCAAGTGCAGCAAGAATCTAATCAAGATCCAGAAAATACCACCGATGCTCAGCCCTCATGGTTCACATCCTTTGAACAACAATACTATGTTGATCAACGGGATTTTCAAGCGAGTTACAAGAAAGATCAAGAAAAGGCCACTCAAAGACATGAAGAACAGATGAGAGCCTTTCAACAGTATAATGAGCAAGCTCAAGATCAGATGAGAAAACAATATGAAGAGCAGCTAAAATTTAGAAATGAATCTTTTGCTAGATTTGGAGATCTAAGAACCTGGGTTACTCAGCTTGGCTCAAATCAGAACCTGCTCAAAGACAGACTATATGATATGAATCAGAAACTCGATACAAATTATAAGCATCTGAGAAATCAAATTGAAGCTGCACGTACATCAGTAGAAAGTAAACTGTTCGGACTCAGTCAAGATCAAGCATATTTTCGGGAAGATACCGAAAATGCCTTTTATGATTATGGACAATTTGCCGAACAACATCATATTGACCTGCAAGACCTATCTATGACAGTAGATCGTCTAAGTAACTCCGTGGATCAGCTTCAGCATGATTTTCATACCTTAGTCCTTCAACCTGGAGATCCAAATTATCCAAGCTGGCATGATCAAGCGATGGTTCAAGTACCAACTCAACCAGCTCAAGGTCAGTCAGAAGAATCAGATGATAATGGTGATGATGTGAAAATGGTGTCTCCTCCGACAAAAAGTTCTGTTCTGGGCCAGCTCAAGCGAACCTTTTCACGGCGCAAGTAGTAACCCTTTTTGGAGATTGTTGCCAAAGGGGGAGAAATCCTAGGTTCCTATCTGGTGTCTAAAATATAAGAGTGGAATTATGATATAGCTATGAAGTCTCTTATGCTCTAATAGCTCTGGAAATGTTACTTCACTTTGCTTATTGATTGAAAGATCAAAGAAATATACAATGTGCTCTAAATTAGAACATGATTTGTCACTATCTCTAAAGATTTGTAACCTTGGAATAACAATAAGTTCTGCAAATTGCTTCAAATGTTCTGATAAATGCTATTTATGAAACTTCTGAGAAATTAAAACTTTAAAGATCTAATATAGTCCTAAAATATCATAAATATCAAAGTTCAGATCAGGTATCCATTTAGGGGGAGTACCTTCATTTACATATATCTGCTTATACCCTGTCAAGCTAACTCTATTTTGCAGAATAAGTGAGATATTATTAACCGAAAAAGGTATGTTGTCATCAATCACCAAAAAGGGGGAGATTGATAGCATCTAGGCCCCCCCCTCAATTTTTATCATGTTTTATTAAATTGTTTTGGTGTTGATGACTGAGTTAATAATTTCCTCACATGAATAAGTTTATGCTGAAATTCTGGATGGAGCCAAATGGGCAAACAAGATTAAGGTATTTCATTCTTAGTTTATGACTTGGGAGTTGATTCAAGTCACATAGCTAGGTTTGTTTTTCTGTTGGCTGTACTATAAAGAGGGACTTTGCATAAGATTGGTGATTTGGTTCATAAGGCTAAAACATATTTAGAACGCTTGGAGTGAATAATCCTAGCCTTTCTAAGCCTTGATTTAAGATCCACTATCTTTTTTGGTCAAAAGTTTGTGACAGACCATTGTTCAAGCTGTCATTTCTAAGTCTGTCACAATCCAGCTAAAGTCGTTTTCACAAATCAAGGTTAATCATGCCCAACACCCCTAATAATTTTTAGTTCTTTATCCTTACTAAGATTCAATTGGTCTTTATCAGATCAAAACTCTTGTTCAAACTTTCCTCTAGTGAAAAACTCGTCTAAATAGTCATTGAACCCTGTTTACACGTATATGACGGACAAAATTTTTGTCCACCATACTCTTCGTTCATCCGATCAAAAGTTGTTTCAATTTGCCCATCTATGACGGACAAAATATTTTGTCCTAAGATACATAGCACCTCAAACCTGAAGTTTTGTCCGCATATATATCCACCCCGCAATTAACGTTTTGTCGGCTCACATTCGAGTATCACTTATCTGTTAAAACCATTCTTTGACATTAGGACTTTTTTCTTCCACGAAAATAGAAATATCTCATTTATAAAAATTACTCTGACAAAAGACCAATTGTGTCAAGTTTAAATTTTAGTCTTTGTCAAAATCTCAAAATACTTTCAGTTAAAATCTTTTTATTAAAACTGATCATTAGCTATGTCCTTATATTTCAATCCATCTATGACGGACAAAAATTTTTGTCCGCCATACATATGGTCCTCCTTGTTCTGACGGACTATATCCGATGCGATTCACTTGTGTGACGGACAAAATATTCTGTCCGTCATATACCTCCATTTTTAGTCCGTCATACACATGATCAGTATCGCTAATTAAGCTTTTTGTCCGCTGTAAACGTGTATTTTGACAAAATTTGACTCTCTGACACGTGCAACGGTCACTGTGATAGGTACAACGGCTACTTTTCATCAGAACACCTATATAAGCATTGCCTGAGCCATCTACCACAGTTTTTTATGAACTCCCTGTCATTTTAGCATTAAAAGAGCTTTCACTCACTCAAGGAGTCTATTCTTCACCTGCAAACACAAAATTCTCATCCTTTAAGTGTGTTCACTCCAAGTTTGTGTCTAGCTGTGAGATCTTAGCGTGTGAATCAAGAGACAGAGTTTGTGCAAAGTTTATTACTCTTGAATCAAAGTGATTCTAGACAGCTTGGAGGAAGTGAAGAGTGCGACCTGTCCAAAGAAGATTGTGGAAGGCCACTTTCAGTTGTGAAGGGTTTGTTGCTCACCTCACAGGGGTTGTGAAAGAGCTTCAGAGTGGATACTGTGGCTACTGCGACTAGCTACAGTGAAGCTATACTTCGAGAGAAGTGCTTCAACGTGGAGTAGGAGTGAAGCTCTGAACCACGGGATAAATTTTGTGTCTCATTCTCGATTCAATTGTCTTTTGTGTCTCTGTTACTATTTCTGTGATTCACTCTTTTAGTTATTACCTTCTTCTGTTGCTCTGTAGAATTATCTATTTGACAGAACTGTTAACTGTGTCTTTTAATTTAAAATTGAAGAGTTGCCTATTCACCCCCCCTCTAGGCCAACTCGCTCCTACAACGGGCGAGGTCGGGCCGGCCACAGGAGGAGAGGCAGTGAGAAAGCTCCGGGTCGAACCGACACCGAGAGGGAGGAAGCCTGAGGCCGGGGAGACGGTCGCATGGGGAGATTCAGCCGGCGGAGTGGAGAGGAGAGCAGTAGGAAGTGGGTAGGAGAAGTAGTAGAGGAGGTCGATAGGAGGAGGAGTAGCCGAGGCAACAAGGGAGAGCAGAGCCGAAGAGCTCTCAGCTAGATCGGCCGAAGGCAAGAAATGACAGGAAAGAAAAAGGGTAGGAAGAAAAAGAAAAGAGAAGAAAAAGAAAAGAAAAAGGAAAAGGAAAGGAAAGAAGAGAAAAAGATAGAGGAGTAGAAAAATAAATCGCGTCACGAACCGCCTTGATTGGGTGATCGCATTGCGGATCGTGTAAAAATCTAACAACTGGTACTAATAAATATTGCTTAGATAAAATTGAACGACAGATCAAAAAATCGGTTGGACGTCAAAATAATTAAATCCACAATGATGGCCATAGTAATAGCTTTATGTTTTCAGGTCTCAACCTGAACCGCCCCACCAATTAGAACTAATCTATGGGTGAGGCCGAACCGACCAGTTCTATTCCAGGCAAGATTTCCTTGATCATCTCTTTTTAAATGCTTTTAATGCTTTCAGATAATCTATCTATCTATCTATCTATATATATATATATATATATATATATATATATATATATATATATATATATATATATATATATCATCACTGCATCAAAACCTATTTCAAAAAGGAAATGTTAAATCTGAGGTGAATGGAGGAAGTGTGGTGAATGAACAACGAAAATGAAGTGTGGTTTTGAGAAAGAATGAAATGATGCAGTTGTGGCATGGTTTTGGAAATGGTGAAATGGTAAATGTGGTAATGTGGTGTTGGAAATGGTGGTTATGTGGTTAAGGTGGTCCACGAATGGAGTCGTGGGCTTATTAATAGACATAATTATGGTGGGTAGAGAGTGCTAAGAAAAGGGGGAGTCGCCCGTGCCGGTGGGGCCCTCTACATAGGCTATAATATAAGGCCAAACACCTACACTCGGATAATGAGTCCTATTTCAGTATCAACCACAGCGAGATAAATCGTTGTCAGAAAAGGTTGTCCTATGAATGTATTATGATCTTCACATTGGGTAAGTGAGGTATGGTTGAGCTAGGAAATACCGGTATGACCCAGGGGAACCGTGAGATGAATATGAGGATGAAATGTGTGTGGGCGGTATATTTGAATCCTATGGTGTACTTCCGGAGGTGCCGAAGTACAACTGTATCTGCGAGTCGTGGGATGGCCTAGTTGAGACTCCCCGCTCAAGTACAGGGTTGGAGATCTAATACGGGATTAGTGATAAACGTTCTGGAGCCTCTGTGGTGGAGGCTGTTATGGATAAAGTGATACGAACCTGCACAGGGTTAAAATCTTGAATTCAAGCCTATCTCCTGGATTAGAGGCTATGAAAGCTAAGTTTATCTCATATACGGGTGCTAGTAGTCAATTTTAAATTCTTAAAACTTGCCAACCCTTAAAGAAAACCAAAAACCTAATTCTTGTAAAAATGGATGTTGAGAGAGATAAGGAATGGGTGAAGTGGAGTGAAAAGCTCATGTTATGCATCTGTTACATAATGCTTGCTGAGTACTTTGTACTCACTCTTGTACCCTCCCTTTTCTAGAAGGAGATCCTGATGGATCGGCGTATGTGACCGAGGATGAGGTCTACCCCCAGGAGTATTATCAGGGCTATGAGGAGGATCATGCTAAGGGTTACTACTATTTCGACTACTACCAGGAGGGCTAGAAGCTTACATAGGCCTTATTATGCTCCTCGGAGATATTTAGTATAGTATAGGTAGTAGTGTTCTCTTTTACTGTACAGGGAAGTGTTGTAATATTATGTAATGAACATATAGCCCAGAATGGCTTGAAATGAATATATTTTCATTTGGTCTCTAATTATTGTTCTGCTGTAACACTCTGAACACGGCATAGTAGCCGATAAAGCATCAGATATTCCAATGTTTAGTCAACGGTTGTGCCGAGATTTATGTAATTATCTTAGGATAATGACGCTGTTACTATTGTTATCCTAGTCTAATTATATGGGTCGCCAAGTGATACGAACCTGCGCAGGGTTAAAATCTTGAATTCAAGCCTGTCTCCTGGATTGGAGGCTACAGAAGCTAAGTCTGTCTCATATATGGGTGCTAGCAGTCAATTTTAAATTCTTAAAACTTGCCAACCCTTAAAGAAAACCAAAAACCAAATTCTTATAAAAATGGATGTTGAGAGAGATAAGGAATGGGTGAAGTGGAGAGAAAAACTCATGTTACACATCTGTCATATAATGTTTACTGAGTACTCTATACTCACTCTTGTACCTTCCCTTTTCTAGAAGGAGATCCTGATGGATCAGTGTATGTGGCCGAGTATGAGGTCTACCCCCAGGAGTATTATCAGGGCTGTGAGGAGGATCCCGCTGAGGGTTACTACTATTTCGACTACAACCAGGAGGGTTAGGAGCTTCTATAGGCCTTATAATGCTCCTAGGAGGTATTTAGTATAGTATAGATAGTAGTGTTCTCTTTTGTTGTACAGGGGAGCATTGTAATATTATATAATGAACATATAGCCCAGTGTGGTTTGAAATGAATATATTTTCATTTAGTCTCTAATTATTGTTGTAACACTCTGAATACGGCATAGTAGCCGATAAAGCACCGGATATTCCAATGTTTTGTCGACAACTGTGTCGAGATTCGTGTAATTATCTTAAGATAATGGCGTTGTTACTGTTGTTATCCTAGACTAATTATATATAACATCCCCAATTTCAGTCTTTTGCCTAAAGTTAATTTAAAATTAATTAATTTCAAATTTTGGTTTTCCGTCAGTGTTCTAATTAACCTAGCATCCATATCCTTCCAAAATTAAAGTTCAATCCTTTACCATCCATAAAGTCAAAATTCCCAATTTCGGTCCTTAATCGAAATTTCACTCAAGTTCTAAAATACTCCAAAAATCTCAAAATTCATAGAATTAGGTTCCAAATATTCTAAAATGATTTTGGGAATTTTTTCAAAATTTATAGAATCCCTCTGGTATTTTATCTCTCACGCCATTTCATCAAATTTATTTTATTCGTCCCGGAATTATCTAAATTCCAAAATTTATCCAAAATCTGTGAAACCAATTTTATTGGATTCCATTTATTCCCTAGTAGTTTTAGAAATTTTTCTGGGATTTTTAGACCCTTTTTGCTATTTTATCTCGCACGCCATTGAATCTATACTATTCAAATCCTAGCCAATAGGAGAATGCCACGTGGTGAACACTGTTCATCTTCCTCATGCAAACTTCAGTACAGAGAAGCTGTTTCTCCCGTGCTTGGCTTTTAAATTTCCAGCTATCATAACTTCTTCATTAGTGCACCAAATCAAGTGATTCAGGTTGTGTTTGGAAGGTGTGATCGCAAGGAATTCATTCTCGGCCTTCTCCCTCCCCGAAACATCCCAAAGCCGTCGCAATAAGCATTCAAATCAAGATCATTGTTTCTTTGATTGCACGGCCGTTTCTTCGTCTTTTCGAGTGCCACCACCTCCTATAAGAGCGTCCCAGCATCCTCTACCCGGTGCTCACTTCCTCTCTCAGTATCTCCACTTCAATCTTTCGGGAGCTCGAAGAAAATGACATCGGTCGTCCTTCGTCGACATCACCGCGGTAACTTTTGATCCGGTGAGGCGATTGCAATTCCGTTCGCCCTCAATCAAATTCGGATTTCGTTGCAGGACGGCGATGAATTTCGCGGTTGAAGTTTCTGATTGGAGCGTCGTCCTTCGTCGATTTCTTGCAAACCGTTGATCCCCTCCAAAATCCGGCAACACCGCTAGGTTCGTCTCGTCGCATTCTACACGGTGCTTACTTTATTTTTGCAATTCCATGTCCCAAAATTTTATTTATTTATTTTGACCGCTGCCGTCGCCGGCATGCCGCAGCTGCACCAACTCCGGCCATCCTCCGGCCAAACCACCAGGTGCACCACCTCCCCTGAGTCCGGCCGCACCTGCTCTACCCCCTACGTTCTCTGTTCCTTTCCCATGAGGAAGAAGCACTAGTGTATGACAGCCGGCCCCACATGTCAATGAGTAAAGTAAAATTAGGAAAATCCAAGAAAAGAAGATGCTCTGGAATATTCCCTCGTTTGTCTTTTTCCAGCATTTTTAGAATTCAAATGCTTATAACTTTGTCATCCGAACTCCAAATCACTCCGTTCAAATTCCTAAATTCATCTAAATTCAATACCTTCCTGCCAGTACTAATTTTATAATTTTTGGATTTTGTTGGTTTTATTTTATTTATTTGGTTGTCTGGCTTTCGCAGCGTCTTAGAAGAAATCGCCGAAGCTGTCAATGCTGTCGCCGAACCTCAGGACTTTGATACCCTCGCTGACCAAGGCAAGTTCCCTGCAAATTTTCTGCAAGTTCCCAGCAAATTTTTGCAAGATTCCTTGAAGCATGTTGATCCATGTTTTGAAATGCTTTGTAGATTTACAAACTTGCATGCTATGTTGATTACAAAAAAATAATATATTATGATAGATTGTACTTAAATACCTTGTTAATATGTATGCTTGTTACATATTAATCCATTTGTCCTTTGGCTGCCCTAGAATGATTAATTATAATATAAATGGCTTGACATCTTGTTTAGTATAATAGTAGAGCTTAGTTATGCTAAATACTATTTGTATGTTTAATTGAAGGCTTGTTACTTGAAATTCTAAATGATTGAGTGAAAATATTATTTAAAAAGGACAGTTGGTGCTGCCAGTTTGGTAAAATAAAAGAAAAGATTTGGTATTTAAAAACTTGAATAGGGTGGAAGGTTGCAAGGCGGGTGCAGAATGCATGAGACTCGGGTTTGAGTATGTACCACCCTAGTCACCTTAAGGACCGATCCCTTGTGATTGTCAAACAATGTACAACAGTGCGGCCGCGGGTTCCGGTATGGGACGGGTCTGGCCGAGTAGCTAGTGAAAACTTGATTAAGACATGCTAGATGGTGGAGTAGGCGTGGTTGGAGCCACAGGAGTCCTACAGGTGCAAGAGGGGGCTTCCATTATGGTTGTAGCCATTTGGCAGTGAAACCTCAGTGGGCGTGACTTAGTTAAGATGTAGCTAGAGAAATGGCCTTGTGATTTTCACTTGGGGTTATATGCCAAAGGAAGTGTATGACCAAAAAGAGTGAAATATCCCTCGCGGGTAAAGCATGCAAACTCTGCAAAGTAAACAAACTATTTGAATAGCCGTACCCACGGTCAAGGGTGGACAAAGGGCGTTGTCACATGGTAGATTTTCCTATTTGGTTTCAAAATCAGATTTTTATAAAATGAAGCACGGTTGAAGCCGTAAATGTTTTGGTTTGATAAAAGTCTATGGTTGGAGCCTTACAAGTGTGGTTGAGAGCCAGATAATTCCTATACCAATTGTATGTATTGTATATTGCATTCACCACTATTTTTCTGCACTAAATGCCTCTGCAATTCAGATGAAAAGAAATGCGAGATACTTTAGGTTTTAGAAATATTACAAAATGAGTTAATGAGTGGAAACTACTTTCTAGTTTGTGCTATGCAGATATAGTGATTTGAAACACATGCAAATATCCTACAGTGTTTCTTTTGTGACAATGGCATTTGTTGTTTACTTTGGCATGCGTGGCGATCTACCACTACACAAAGGAACTAACACAAGCACTCACCAGTCACCAGGAACTAGATCAGGTATCATTTGCTCATCCTTCAGAACTTCCACAAGAAAAGGCAGTCCCTTGTAGTGAACCAGTAGGTCAGGTCGCTTGGGCTCATACTGCTCACCTTCAGGCAAAGAAATGTATTATCCAAGGACATCTCCTTCGCCGCCGATGGATGTCTGGAGGTCAGCACTGTTGGTGGCCCAACCAAGGCGGTGTGGCCAGAGAGGCCGAGGTGCAGGACCTTGGCCTCAAAGTACCAGGCACTGGTTGCGACACCGCAGGTGGCGCGTACATATCATGCGGAAGCCCTTGGTGCTGCAGGCGGTGAGGTGGTCGTCCGAGAGCTCGATCCTCTCGGACTTGAAGACGGGCAGGCAAGCTGGGCGAGTCGTGGTTGAACTCGGCCGCGAGGCAGGGTGCCGGGGTGAGGAAGAACTTGTCCTCGCTGTTTGAGGGCGTGGGGCAGCGGCGGCCGTTGGCGCTAGTAGGGAGATGGGTCGACTGCTTGGCCTTCTTCTTGCCTTTGCAGAAGGCTGGCTGGCCTAGTCCAGATATCCGAATAGGCTAGTATCCGAATTTTTGGTTCCTAACCGGTACTTCTCCATACTACATGCTCCGAATCTGATTTGATATCCAGATCCGACGGATATCTAGATTTCATTTCGAATCTGGTCTTGATTGGATCCAGATTCGAAACAAGTGGATAAATCCGACCCGCAAGATTGCTGCAACCATTAAAGGTATTTGAATGGAAGTGGAAAGAAGTTGGAATGGATTTCATTACAGGACTTTCAAGGACTAGATCAGGTCATGACTCAATATGGGTTGTTGTGGATCGATTGACAAAAGGTGCACATTTCATTCCTATGAGAACAACCTGTCAGGGAGATAAACTCGCAGAGCTGTATATATCAAGGATTGTGTGTTTGCATGGCGTTCCAAAGAGGATTGTTTCAAATCAAGGCATACAATTCACATCAAGATTCTGGCAAAAGTTGTAAGAAGCATTGGGTACCAATCTGAATTTCAGCACAGCTTATCACCCTCAGACTAATGGACAGACTGCTTGGCCTTCTTCTTGCCCTTGCAGAAGGCTAGTTGGCTTAGTCCAGATATCCGAACACGTCAGTATCTGAATTTTCGGTTCTGACCCATATTTCTGGATACTGCATGCTCTGAATCTGATTCGGTATCTAGATCTAATGGATATCTAGATTCCATTCTGAATCTGGTCTCAACTGGATCCAATCCAGAATAAGTGGATAAATCCAACCCGTTTTCACCCCTTATGTAACATCCTCAATTTCGGCCTTTTGCCTAAAACTAATTTAAAATTAATTAAATTCAAAATTTGGATTTTCCTCGGTGTTCTAATTAACCCGGCATCCATATCCTTCCGAAATTGGAGTTCAATCCTTTTCCGTTCGCAAAGCCAAAAATTTCAAATTCCGGTCCTTATCTGAAATTTCACCCGAGTTCCAAAATACTCCAAAAATCTCAAAACCCATTGCATTAGGTTCCAAATATTCTATAATATTTTTGGAAATTGTTCTAAGATTTATAGAATCTTTCTGGTATTTTATCTCTCGCGCTTACATTAAATCTATTATTTTCGTCCTGAAATTATCTAAATTCCAAAATTCATCCAAAATCAGCGAAACCAATTTTATTGGGTTCCATTTTACCCTTTAGGATTTTTAGGATCTTTTCTGGCATTTTTGGAGTTTGTTATCTATTTTATCTCGCGCACTTTTGATTTAGCACTATTCATCGTCTTCAACCTCCAACCATCCCGATGAACAAAGTTACCCATGTCTAACCTCATATTCAAATGCTCATATCTTTTGCAATTCTCAACGAAATCAAGTGAGGTCAGTTGCAAAACGACCGTGTCATCAAGGACTTCAATTCCCCTATAATTACCCCCTTTGAAATCAAGTGAAACGGTCGCAGCAATCAATTCTTTGCCGTTTCTTGTTTAAGCCATAACTCTTCCGTTTCTCCCTCCTCAATGTGTGTGACCACCCAAAATGTGCGTCTCAGACTCCCCAACACGGTGCTCACCCTTTCCCTCCATTTCCAGAACAGTTGCCCTTCCAAAAACCGAAGTCTTTTCATCTCCCGGGCGCCCTCTCGTCGGCCGGTTTTGGCATCATGTTCCTTGCCAACAGGGTGAGTTTTTCTGAGATCCAACCATGTCATCTCGTGTCCCATAGTACCATCTGTCTTCCCTCCAAATTTTATGCAGTTTCATCTGCGGAATCAAAAGTTATGGCCGTTCCAATCTCAAATCTTGTTTCTGATCGTTCTCCTTTGTTTTTGTGAATTTGATTGTGAATCTTTTTTTGTAGAGTCATATTGATGTCCTCTACATGGTGCTCATCCTAACTCAGGGTTTTGCCTGCAGGATTTGCATAGAAAAATCAATCTTTCCCGATCAGACTGTGTTCCAACGGCAGAAAACTTCGTCACGCGTTCCCCGTTGATCCAGATGGTAAAACTCAGATCCGTTCACGTCATGTTGTGCCTAATGATCCCAGATAGCTCTTTATAAAATTTGGTTAGGTTTCATCTATTATTTTAATAGTTATGATCGTTTGATCTATTGGCTCCAGCAGCCGTTCTTTGACAGTTTGTGATCTGTCCGTTGGGTTGCCGCCAAATCCGGCTATACCGTTGAGTTCGTGTCACCGCGTTTTACATGGTGCTCACTTTCCCTTTGCTGTTCCATCCTCTAAAAATTTTAATATTCGTTACCATCGCCTTTTTGCCACCGCCGCGCGTCGTCTTGTGCCGCCAACCATTTTGGTTTGTCGTGGCCATGTCATTGTGTTCAGTAGATCATTATCCTCTGTTTTGCCCATCGGGTGAAGTTCATTTGATCCCGGTTGCCGTCAAAGCCATGTTCTAGAATCTACCCATCGTCTCTTTGGCCTAGTCCTTCGTATCGGTGCATGTTTTGGTTCGCCATACTTGGTAACATTTAATCATAGAGCCAACCCTACCGTTCTACCCCATGTCAAGTGTATCCATCTTTGAATCGTTTCGCTCAAACCTGGACTTAACCTTTGGTCCAATTTGTCGTTGCGTCACGATTTGTGTACCTCGCAGATCGCAAATCAAACTTGAGCCACATCATGACCTCGCTACCCTACCATTGTACTGATGGTCGCCACCTTGTAATCTCATAAGTGTTCTGTTAACGTTTCACCTTCATCGTTAACGTTCCACTGTTAACGTTTCGTCGTTAACGTTCCATCGTTAACGTTCCACCGTTAACGCTTTGCTCTCGCTTCGCTATCATCGCATGCGCGCATTCAAGCAAGAGCGTAGCGCGATGTCATTATCCTTTCTATCATCCTATCGTGATCTAACCCCATTCCTTGTGAGTCTGGCTTTATTTTTCTATCATCTGCAAAGCCGGACCAAAACCTAACTTAAGACCGGTTCGATGGACTGGGTTCATCGTGAGCATGCTGCCAGATGCGGTTTCCCTCATTGTGTCCACCGTAGTAAGATATTTGTGCTCTGTCTTACTACATATCATCATCGCCCTGTTAACATCAAGTCTCTTCATCGTCGTATAACTGAACCCTAAGATCAAACCCTAGCTGATCGCTTATCGACCCTATGTGTTTGTGCCTTACCTTAGTAAACCTTAATTTATCATTGACCCAAGAATCGTTCGTGGACTTGGTCAATAGACCATTAGCCCATATGTCACTCTCTCGTGTCAAACCCTAATCTCACTCGCGTTCCAGCCCTATCTAATCCATTAGTCAACAAAAGTCAACACCGTGCCTAAGTTTAGTTCATCGTGAACCAAATCATTCTCGTGGACCCGATCTATAGATCGAGAGCCCATATGTCATTATCTGTCCAATCGAGTTAATTAATTTCGAAGGATATTCCCTGGAATATACTCCGTTCTTCCCTAATTATCAATCGTATCCTTCTTGATAAATCTTCTGAAAGCCTATTCTCTTTCATCCGATCTTCGATCAAATCTAAGTTCCTAAATTCAATCCCTTCGTTCAGTACCAATCTAATATTAAATTGGAGTTTATTTGAATTGCTTTTGAGTTTTGTTGTATTTGTGCTTCTTTGTCGTTAGACGTGTCGTCCAGAAGTTACCCGAAGTAGCTGAAGTACGAGGAAGTCGATGCATTCGATTGAAGAGCCAAAGGTTGAGGAAACCGAAGATCAATTAAAAAGAGTAAAGAGCAGTTTATAGCAAGTGCCAAGCAAGTTGTGCTTTGATCATATTGCTCCCAGTTTACAAATTTACTTTGATTCAAATTATTGCATGCTAGTTCAAGATCAAAATGATTTAAATTAATTTGGGATTAGTTATTCAATCCAATTGCTAATATCACCTTGCCATGATTATTTGTATGCAATAATTCATTTGTCACCCTAAGATGGTTGATTATTAGTTGGTTGTTATTACTTGCCAACGTGGGTTGTTTAGACCGTGTATAATTGCTTAGCCATGCCACACAACACATGTCTTTTGAAAATAAAAGGTTAATACTGATCAATGGATTATGAAATGTGTTTGTGAAATGGTGTGACGTGTTGCCACACGATGATATTGATATGTGAAACCAGTGTGGTTCTACATAGATGTTGAGTTGTTGTTGGCATTGTGTTGCGCAATAATCAACTGGGGTGGTAAAATGGTTTAGACTGGGGCAAGTGGCTTTATGCCAGGTGGGTCTTCGAGGCATTTGGGAGGGTTGAGTGTTGTGAGGGCTGTGTGCCAATTTTGAGAGAAGGATGTCTTGCCTTGGTCAGTTAAGGACTTCACCTTGCAAGCCTTTGACCTGAGTCACTCGTACAACCACATGTCTGAATGGGAAAACCTAGTTTAGTAGAATTCTGATATCTCACCTTTGATACCTCGGGGTGGCGATTACAGGAGTAATCAGTATGGGGAGCGATGCTGTGATACGGCTTGGTACCCTATCCAACGATGTTAAATCATCCTATACTTCGTTTGATGTGAAGGAAGTGATAGTGAAGGCAACCGGAGAGGTTCCTAGGTTGAGCTAGAAGTTTACGAAGGCTTTGTTATGATCGCTCATTTGCATACTCTTGTATGGCGATTCACGGCTGACGTGGTGAGTTGATTGTATCTTATGGGTAAAGTGTACAACCTCTGCAGAGTGTAAAATCTATTCGAATAGCCGAGTTCATAGAATTGGACAAAGCTCGGGAATTACAGTCAAGGGATAGATTTTGATAAAAATGAGGTTGAGAATGTGGACAATGTGAGATGGAAATTGGTTAAGGAAGAGAAATGCTTTACTTGAGAATGATTACGAAATTTATTATGGGTATTACTTGTTTTACTGTTTTTCAATCTATTTATGATATTCATTTGGAAATGCTGTTTTATGCAAAATAGCCAATTCAGCAATTCAATTGGAATAAGCTGTGCATATAGTTATTTAGACTTGCATTCTGTGCACGACTTGTTGAGTACGGTTGTGTACTCACCCTTGCTATAACAAAACATCACCAGTTGAGGAGAAGTCTTTGTCTTCGAAGGAGGAGAAGTTCTGTAAGAAGGCGAATATCTAGGAGTTAAACCTTGACAGATGCATGGTATCTTAATGGGATTCACCGGCGTTCTTCGTTCATTGCTTATTCGTTTTACTCTGAGTTGAAGCCATCTAGGCTTCACAATTGTAAGTTGACCTTAAGGTTGTTCAACATGTTATATTAAAAGATGAATTCTTTATTTATTATTCTGTTGTGTATGATTGTGATATTCATCTTTGTTAACTGTGGGTACTAGCTACTAATCATGGGACTAGTACTGAAAACACAAAGGGTTTCCGGATTGCGAATTCGGGTCCCGACACCTTAGTTATTTGAGTATTCAATCTCCGAAACAAAAAAGAGAGGAGAGGTGCTTCCATGCTTTTCTTTTTAAAAGTTGCACAAATATTAAAGTATGAACAAATAATATATAGTAATTACTTATCCTTTCACTTATTTTAAGATTTATACAACTTATATTAGGAGGAAAAACATAAAAGCACTTCTCAAACAAGAAGAAAAACAGAGGTTGGCGTGGACTGACGAATGGACCCGGCCGGCGTGCTGACATGGAACATGCCACGCAGCATGAGCACATGCCTCACTGCCTCAGCGGCTCCCCAGCCTCTCTTTTGATCTCCCTCGGCGTGTGCGGCCTCCATCTCACATCCGAACCCTCGTCCTCTTGGCGCCACAGAGCCAAAGATGAGCCACAGAAACCGTCTCCTCCTCATCATCTCCAACCCCAACACTGCCAAGATTCAGAAACGAGGGAGAAGAGAGGGGGTAAGCAGCTAGCTCGCGCAAGCTCCTAGCTAGCCATGGCTCTCGCTCGCCAGATCACCAACCAGCCAGTCCTCTCCTCCCCGCCTCACCTCCCAAGAAGCACCACCAGAAGCAATGCGCGGCCGGCGAGGCTGCACCCCCTCTCCGCGAAGCTTCTCCCGCCGCCGTTTCTTAACCAGGGCTGCCTGAGGCTGCAGAGCGCGCGGGCGGCCAGCGCGTTCTTCGTGCGGGCGTCGTCCTCGTCGGCGAAGGCGGAGCCCAAGTCGGAAGGCGGGGAGGGGGAAGGGAACGAGGGGCAGCCGTACGAGGAGTACGAGGTGGTGATCGACAAGCCGTACGGGATCAAGTTCGCCAAGGGCCGCGACGGCGGCACCTACATCGAGGCCATCTTCCCCGGCGCCTCCGCAGACAAGACCGGCAAGTTCACCGTCGGCGACAAGGTCCTCGCCACCAGGTCAGTCAGTCGTCAAATGACCCTCACACCAATTCAGCCATGAATGTGCCGCTGCTGTCTTCAGCAGCATCAACTGATCAAGAAACATTTCTGTGTTGCTGACTGATCGCAGTGCCGTCTTTGGAGAGGAAATCTGGCCGGCTGCAGGGTACGGCCAGACCATGTACTGCATCCGTCAGAGAGTTGGGCCTCTCTACATGAAGATGGAGAAAAGATTTGGTAAGAACAGTTACCTGCTTATGATCCTCTGCAAGAAAGATATGTCTGTGAATTCATAATTTTATATGTATCAATTGCCGCTAATTAATCGAGTCCAGGAAAATGGGATGGCGCTGCTGAGCTCACTGAGAAGGAGATCATCAGGGCTGAAAGAAACTCTGGAGTGGTCAGCAACAGGGTGAGGGAGATCCAAGTAAGTACCAGTTTATTTATTTATTTATTTTTGCTCTTCTACATCTGCAGATTGTTTAATGGCATTAATTCACATGCTAATTGTAAATATTGGGTGCAGTTACAAAATTATCAGAGGAAGATGGAGCAGAAGGTGCAGAGAGAGGAGGACCTTCGCATGGGGCTGAGGATGTACAAGTCAGTGAAATGCTGCCATTAGACTGCTGCAATTTTGAACTCTCTTGACCTGTTCTGAAAACTGCAGGGATGGGAAATACGAGGAGGCATTGGAAAAGTTCGAGTCGGTATTGGGATCAAGTCCAGAGTGCAATGAGGCTTCCATAGCCAGCTACAATGTCGCCTGCTGTTATTCGAAGCTCGACCGGGTTCGATACTTCTGTCACTATGAATAGAAAGACTGCAAGTCTGCCTCTCAATTCTCATGTGGGTGTTCCTCTCTGCAGATACAAGCTGGCCTTTCTGCACTGGAAGATGCCCTGAAAGCAGGCTATGAAGACTTCAAGGTAACTAGAGAACAACTGTTTCACAGCATAAAAACTGATCAGTCATAACTAGTAACAGGCATTTTTACTTGATTTCCTGAAGAGAATTCGCACCGACCCGGATCTAGCAAACTTGAGGAAATTGGGGGAATTTGACACCCTGCTAAAGAAGTATGATGAGTCATTCATCAATGAGAATGCTATCAACGCCATCAAATCCTTGTTTGGATTCAACAAGAACTAAGCAGTTGGATTTCTTTGGTCTTGCAGTTTGCATACTGCAGAAGCCTGCCAAGCTAAGCACTTGGCAATACAGTTCAGCTTTTCTCTCTGCCATTAGTTTACACCCTTAGTTTTAGCTATTCTTGATAAGACTTGTGGAATATCTCCAGGAAAGGATTGGCTCTTCACTTGTAATCAACCATTTGATGGAGATACGCTGTACATCCAAATGACAATCCTTGGTATGTAAGGGAAATATGTTATGATCATGCTTGTAACTTCTAAGCTATCCAAAATATGTTGAATATCAATAAAAAAATGGAGATTTTTCTGGTGAACACGAGCGAACTTTTGAGGAGATGTTGCTTTAGTTTTTCAGTTTCAGACAGGTTACAATGTCTGGAATCTTCAACTATTCTGATCCTTAGGTGGACCAAAATACACAAGGTCTGGCAAGTCCAGATATCCAAGGTTTGAGTGTGTTGGAAGATTAATACTCCATACATCATCAGGAATTTGAAGTTAAACATGGGCAACCGCCCAATGACAAGTGCATCAGAGGGGTGAAGTTAGAGTAGGCAGTGAGGAATCCACTGACACATATACCCAGAGAGATAACCTTCTAGTTCTACACTTCTACGAGCTATGAACACCAATATGATCTAGTCATCATTATGATAAACCAAACAAATTTGCAAAAATCGAAGTGCACATTTAACCAGTTATCTGATGGAAAGATATCAACAAACAATAAGGCTAAAACAACTCTTGTTTTACTTTTTAACCAGTTGTGCAAATCAGTCATTATCTGCTTCTGACCACAGGGGTCTTCTCGGTAGAAACAGAAGTGAGTTGTCAGACCCTCAATAGTACATATCATGTTAGCTATCCACTCAGATTATTAGCATGATATGGAATAAAAAAGGGGGGAATTTTCATATACCCCACTTCTTAGTGATAGATTTAGAGATATGCCATCTCTCTTTGCTTCTTCAAAATATTTTTTAGATAAAGGAAGCATTTTATTGATTTCAAGAGCATTACATCGAGAAGATATAAATCCTTGAAACATTTTCCGGCCTCTGCTTCACAAGAAGCACACAGCCCAAAAACCAAAAAATCACGCACACTCTAGTGACTATTAATGCGAAGACTAAACCGCCATCCATGCGCCTGGGAAAAGAAATCCTTGGCCACCTGAACCAATCGTAGTGTAGCTTCCACCATAATAGTTCGCAAATCCGCCTTCTGTAGCACAGCCCAAGTACGTAGCCAATGGGAAGTAGCATAGATAACCTGCAAAGGAGATGAGTTGGATCGCTTTTGGAAGACAATATCATTCCTGCTTAACCAAATAGACCAACAAATGGTTGTGGCCCCTAGTAAAACAATATTTTGAATACCCTTCGCAAAACTACCGATCCAACTTCCAAACATGTTGGAAACACTGAAAGGTCGATCAATACCAAAAGCAATATACAGGAAACCCCATACCATACGAGCAAATCGACAAGTAAAGAACAAATGCCTAATCGTCTCCGTTTCATGACAAAAGCAACATGTTTTACTGCCTTGCCAATGGCGTTTGGCCAAATTGTCCTTAGTCAGAATAACTCATCTTCTAAAATACCATAGAAACACTTTGATTTTTAATGGGGCTTTTAACTTCCATAAACGCTTGTTTAGATTAGGAACATCACATTTCATCAATGCCAAGTAATGAGACTTCACTGAGAAATGCCCAGATTGGCACAAATTCCAGCGAAATTCGTCATCAACCTGCGTTAGATGTAAATTGGCGATGCGTGAAAGCAATTCATTCCACTCCACCAACTTAGATCCAATCAATGACTTTCTCCAAGAAATGTTAGGTTGAGGAGCCATAAAAACTTCAGCAATAGTTATGTACTTTTTCCTTGTGATACTATATAACCCAGAATATTGATCTTTTAAAGCACAATTGCCAAGCCAGTTATCTTCCCAGAATCGCACCTGTAATTCATTATTGATTTTGAAAGTACCAAAGCGAAGGAAATCCCGTTTTACCTTCATCAAACTAGACCAGAAATGCGAATCTCCTGGTTTCCACTCGACTTGTACCAACGATTTAGACATCAGGTACTTATTTCTAAGAAGCTGCTGCCATGTACCATCTGTTGATAAAAGCTTAAACAACCATTTACTCAGAAGTGCAATGTTCTTAACATTTAAATCATGAATCCCAAGTCCCCCTTGATCTTTGGGTTGACATAAGATATTCCATTTTACAAGACGATATTTTCTTTTACCTTCATCCCCTTGCCAAAAGAAGCGAGATCAGAAGTAATCAAGCCTGTTAAGAACACCTTTAGGAATCTTAAAGAAGGACATCATATACATCGGAAGACTACTTAACACTGAATTGATGAGTGTTAGTCTTCCACCAACTGAAAGGTGTTTCCCCTTCTAACTACTGAGTCGCTTCTTCAAAATATGCCACCACTAACTAAGATTATTTTAATACATACTATTAAAGAGAACTACACACTATTTTCTCCTAATACAGTCCTTGTATTTGCCATTGTATTTTCGTATGGACAAATAGGGTATTGCTAATTTGAGGTTACTCTCACCAATTCTTCGAGGATGACATGTCCAGGTGTTGCCACGTAGAGCTCATCCTTGCACTCTCCATTCTCTTTCCTTTTCCCACCCCTTCTCCTCTGTTAGATCAATTCAATCGAAAACTTTTAGTTCAACAAACTTTTGATTTGAAAAGTTTCAACTAAAAAATTTTCGGTTCCAAAACTTTCGACTAATAAAACTTTCAATTAAAAATCTTTCTGTTCAAAAAATTTTGAAATGTTTTAAAAAATACTTCATATTCAAAAACTTAGGGAACTTTTGTTTTTCGTTTTAGTTTTAAGTGAAAGGAATAGAAGAAAAAAGAAGGATGAAGGGAAGGCCATTAAGTATTGCAACTAGAGAGCCTTTAATGACGAAGGAAAGTGGCACAAGGAAAAAGATGGCGTCACATGTTACAACGACAGAATATCAGATTCGGTGAGCGCGTCGTCAAATTAGCAATCCCGATTGGCGAATCCCCTTCTTCAAACTCTACACCAGCACGGCCATTCCCTAACGCCGGTTACACTGGTTTCGCCACTATGTGGGCCTCCACTCTTACCCAAATTGAAGCCACCACCACTGACTGCCTCCCTACTACAGCCCCCGCCTAGCCCCCACCTCAGCCCTACTACTGCCGCCATCGCCTAGTTCTCGACTCCCTCCTTCACCTAGCCCCACTCTCACCCAATTGTCGCTACCACTGCCACATGCGTCCCAACTTCCACCACCGCCTGGCCTCCTACTCTCACCTGCATGCCTGGGGCCGATAGACATCTGGAGCAGAAGTATGCTACTATAATAGAACGAAAGCTATGTGTCGACGACCGGGATCGCCGACCGCAGAAACGAAAACGGGGGTCTAAATGTTCAGGGACCCGAATCGGGCTTGCCCGATCGAGGGAGACAAGTCGTAATCGTCGAAGGTCGAAGCTAGGCGATAACGAGCACGGGACAGGAATTTATACTGGTTCGAGCCCCCGGCGAGGGTAATAGCTCTACTCCAGTCGCCCTGCGGCGGTGTCTATTTCTATTGATTATGCACAGTGGGGTGTTTACAGCTTAAGCTCTTACAATGGTTGTGGCTGGTGCTCAAGCTCTTCTCCCCCCGCTCGTGGACTCTGCCTCTCTTTAAAGACTGTGCCTCCGCGGACTTCGTGCCTCCCCTGCGCGTAACGGACGGGAGGAACTCCCGGGAAGTGGCCTTCATGCACGTTGAGGTGGCGTAGGCAAGAATCCGGGACTTGCAAAGACGATCTGCGCTTGCCTCGACTTCGCTCCTTGAGCAGCTGCCGGCCAAGCAGCTTGATCCGAAATCCAAGGGCGGACGGCGGCACTGGCAGGAGCCCGCCCGAACCTGAGGTCGGCGGGCGTGGTCGAGACTACGCGCTCTAGGTCGGCGCCCGGCGCAGCACCTGTGTCGTGGCCGAAGGCCGCCGGAGGGTCAGATTGGGGGTATTTGGACGGTCGAAGGGCCTTGACCCTCGTCGGCTAGCCCTCGAGGCTTAAGGTCGGGTCGAACACGGGCCGACCTTGAGGCTCCATAACCGACCGACTCCGGAACTCACCCGAGTCGAGGTCGAGGCGGAAAACGTGCGCCAGTCATGGATGATCGACACTGGCGCCTCTCGATCTCCGAACCCGATCTGGACCTTGAACAGTTGGCGACACTGCTTGGTCTTCTCGAAATCGCCGCCCAAGCCTTAATCGCGCGTCAAATCGCGCCAAGACGCCCCTCGGCGCATGACCAGCGGGCTCGATGTCGTGCGCGCTTATAATCGAGACCACAGGCGTCTGTTGAAGGTCGCCCGTCGGCATCATCCGTCTCCCCAAACTTCCGAGCTCTTAGCGAGAACTCCCCCTCCCTCGATCAAGATCGCCATGGCCAAGCTCGGGAGGAGCACGCTGTCGCCCGCAAGGATGAAGGAGCTTGAAACCCTGGGGCTGCTTGATCCATTCACATGGCGGCTGCCGGCCAACGAGACCGAGCCATGCCCCAGGGACGACGAGATCGTTTGCACCGAGCAGTACGCCCTCTTCGGCCTGCGGACCCCGGAGAGCGAGTTCCTCTCCGTAGTCCTTTCCAGCTGCGAGATAGAGCTCATAAACCTGGTGCCGAACTCAATTCTTACTCTCGCCATCTTCTCCCATCTGTGCGAGGGGTTCCTGGGAATCCTTCCCAACCCCTCGCTCTTCTTTCGCTACTTTAGCCTCTTAGCTCAGGAAGGACCCGGTGGTCGGTGTCTCTACTTCCGCCAATGACGGGCTCAAGTGGTCCTTCCCAAAGATCAAGCTCGGGACTCCACAGGGCCATGGCCCGGCGGTGGTTTTACTTGAAGAAAGGGGAGCTCGGCCTGCTGTCTTATGAGGGAAGCCGTCGGTGGGAAGAAGGAGACCTGCACGGACGACCCAGGCCGACCAAGAGGCCATTCGCCATCCACCTCTGCGAGGCAGCCTTACCGGCGGCGATCGTCGTCGACTTCTGCGAGCCGTGTCTCTCCCTGCGGCGGCGGGAGCACCCGTTCTACGAGATCGAGGGACGCGAGGACCCGACCCGTGAGGGTGCATCCGGTACGTTCCGTCCCCTGCCTTGAGGTCCGCTCGAGTCCGTCGTCATGCTTCTCGAGAATGGTTCCTTCTCAGCGGCTAAGGGAATCTTGGGTGGCGCCAGGATGAGCGAGATGTTCGAAGGCTGGCGCACAACTATTCCATGGGCGACTCGTCGTGAAGAACATGCTCGCCGTCGGCGCGGAGGTAAGCCATACCGACCACCGGCTGACGAACGCGACCGTGGCCCGCAATGACATTTTCGGTGCGCAGGACCACCAGGAGCTGCTCGACACGGCCAGGCGGATGCTCCCATTGCCCGGGATGGGCAAGAGCATGAAGGGGAAGAGGAAGGCCCCCTTCCCCCCCGAAGCGGACCGCGGAGAGGTGAAGAAACCCCACGTCGAGTGGGGGAATCGTGCCATGGTAAGGATCCTCATGGCCAAGCCCCCGAGCCCACGCTCGGGCCTTCTAGCCGTCGTAGCGTTTTCCCTTCAAGAAGAAGGCCTGGCTGGCGCCCGCTAGGACCCCCACCGGGCTCGGGGTGCGGACTCGGTCCTCCGGGAGTTCTTCTTTGTGGTACCATGGGCCTTCGGCCCTCATGACGGGGACGAGGCTTCATTGAAAGCGCCCTCCGAGGTCGAGGCAAGAAGACTACACGGCCTCCCATGGTGGCGAGTCATGCGACCCATGTAGCTTTTTTTTTTTTTTTTTTTTTCTCATTGTCTCATTCCCCCCCCGCGTCTTCTTAGCTTATCGCCCACTCTTGATCGCAGGCCCCAAGCACGCATGCTCGAGACTTGCCGTCTTGACGATGGCTCATTGTTCGAGTAGTCCGAGTCCGAGAAGGACGCCGAGCCGGTCGGCGCCCACCTTCACACCCGACCCGGACCCCCTCCGGGCCGCCAAGTCCGCCCCCCGATGGTGAGTTCTACCAGGGGATCGACGACCCGGACGAGGAGGAGATCGAGCCCGCGACCATGCGGACTTGAAGATGGGCGAGACGTATGACGTGGCCGGCAGCCGACCTTCTCGAGTCGCTGCGGAGAAGGGCGTTGAGCCCATGATGCGCACTTTTGGCGACAGCCCGCCTCTCGACCATGACGCTCGGCGGCGAGACGTCGTTCCTCCGGCCCCGAAGACGACCAGCCGCGAGGGCTGCTGCCTCGCTCAGCGCAGCTGCGTCGGACGCCGAGGCCGCACCCCAGTCATGGAGGTTGGGGACGCCGCAGCTGATCCGGCCTCCGCCCTTGGCGCTCGGAAGCAAGCGAGGTTCCGGTCGTGGAGGTTGGGACTGGCACTGCCGCCACGCCTTCCCCCACCGACGAGCTGAATCCACTGGGGAAGACAGCAGGAGACCAGGCCGCCGTCGGGGCGGGGGCCCAGGATACTGGCCCAAGTGTCCCAACAGTGGCCGAGGCCGACCCCGACACCGGCGCGGTGGTCGAGGAGGAGGAGGAGGAGATCCTCATAACCGCGCCGATCGGCCATGAGGAGTTCTCCCGCGTACGCCTGGAGGGTCGTCTCTGCGAGGTAAGGGTCTTTCCGCGCCTCCCGTAATTTGAAGTCCGGTTTCTCCCGTCTCTTACCCTTTGGCCGCCTCCTCTACCGCGAAGATGATCACCCATGCCTCCCGAGGGCTGCAAGGCCTCCAGGAGCACGCCGCCGTGCTAAGGGGGCTTTTGGACGCGGTAGAGGCGCGGGAGGTCGAACGCACCAGGCTCATCGGGACCATCGAGGTCGAGCAGGGGGAGCTCGAGCAGAAGGCCCAGGAGCTCGACGACCTGCGCCAGACGATGACGGCGCAGGAGGTAGCCCATGCGGCCGAGCTCGAGGAGGCCAGGATCTCCGAGCGCGAGCACGGCCTCAAGGCCGTGGAGCAAGAGCGCGACCGCTTGACCAAGAGGCTCGAGTCGGCGGGCCAAGGTCGGCCACAGAGAAAGCCGCCAGCGGGCGCTGTCGCTCCGCCGAGGGCGTCCTCGAACTTCGAGGCCAAGGTCCTGAACTCGAGGGAAACTTCGAGCGTCTTGGCAAAGCGGTTGAGGACGAGCGGGCCAAAGTCGAGTCTTTGGAGAAAACCGCCCGCGGGACAATCGTCTTCCTTGGCGAGGTGCCCTACCGGCTCGAGGCCAAGGTCTCGGGCTCGAAGGAGGCTTGAGCGTGCCAAAAAAGGCCGACGAGCGCAAGTAGCCTCAGCTCCAAGATTTAACGCCGAGCAGCGGGCGCCTCAAGCAAGCCGATCAAGCTGGGCGACCTCTCGATCCTGCGCGCCAGAATCGCCGAGCTCGAGCAGGAGAAACTTGACCGCGAAATGGCTGCCCTGTAAAGAAAGTGCCTGTCGCGGAATTATAGTAGGGTAAAATGTACATAGGGAGGACAAAACCTCTTCGCGTTATTCCATTTAGTCGAAGTTCCATGGCGTGTATCCGTTTTGCTTTTGGTCGCGCCCCTTAGGTCGTTTTTGGCTACACCTTTATCCGGCCCGTTGGGTCCAAGGTCGAGCAATGTCGGCCTTGGGCACAAGTCTTAGACGTGAGCAAGCGATCGCGACCTGCAAAGCGGAGAAAATGTCCACAGGACATGACAAGCAAGAGACTTGCCTGAACCGACGTTTAGCAATGCGACCTGAGTCCGTGTACCGTCCCATGGTTACAACTTCGCGACCTACGGCTCGAGCTCCAGGTTAGCCTGAGTGCGAGTGCGAGAGAGCTGGGTTGCGAGGTGTGGGCTTATAGTTAGCCCGACCACCAGGAGCGAGCATGGATCTCGCGATGCTAAGACCAAGAGGAAGTACGGAGCGTACGAAGGTCGCGCTCGAAAGACGTCGGGTGACAATGACGACACTCATAAGCGAGAGAAAAAAATTGACTTTATTGAAATTCGGGTAAAGGGTTTACACATAAAACTTTGAAGTTGGTCTATGTTCCACGAGCTAGAGAGCTTCGCCATCGGGCATCGCTAGCAGTAAGCCCGTCGCGATCTGCTGAAACGACTCTATAGGGGCCCTCCACATCGGGATAACTTGTTGGTGTTGGGCGATGCACGAATCCGTCTCGGGGCTAAGTCCCCAACAAGGAGCTCCTAAGGTCGTCTCGCAGCCGAGACGCATGTCTGCGAAGAGCTTGCGGTAGTCGTTGATCGTGGCATTGCGGCATCTTACTTCTTACTGCTAGGGCAAGGTCGAGAGACCTCTCATGCTCAAGTCGACACAGTCGACCAAAGTCGACCACTAGCAGAGCCCAGGCGTGACCTTGGGAGGCGGGGCGGCTTACATGCAAACACGGTGGAAGGGTGTGGACCACAGCAGCTCGACTTCTTGGTAGTCACGAATAGACCATAAGACGGTGGGGAGTTCATCCACCCAGGTCTTGCCGAATCGTTCGAGCTCATCTGCAACTCGTTTCTTGGCATACTCGATTATTTGCGGATGCGCTTCCATTGCTTTCCGTTGCTCTGGGCGAGCCACCGGGCAAGCATATTTTGATGCCGAGTTCCTCGCAAAACTCCTGGAACAACTCACTGGTAAATTGTGTACCGTTGTCAATGATAATCTTGCACGGAACCCCATACCTGGTGACCACAAACAAGCGGAAAAATCGAATCGCCGCTCGGCGGTTATGGTCGAGACCGTTCAGCTTCTATCCACTTGGTGAAGGTATCAATGGCGACGAACAGAACCTCTTCCCACCTCGGCTTGGGGAAAAGGGCCGAGGATGTCAAGCCCCCGTCCGAGAAAGGCCAGCGAAGCGGGATGGTCTGGGCGTGTAGGCGGCCGATCACGACTTCCGGGCGTGGGCGGCATGCTTTCGGTGGTGCAGACGATGTCGCGAGCATCTGAAGCGCAAGAAGGCGATGTAGCCTATGCGGAAAGCCTTGCCGACCATCGCCCCAGACTGAAGAGTGTGCCCCACAGAGGCTGAATGGATGTCATTTAGCAAGTACTTACCCTCCTCCGTGGAGACGCATAGCGTAAGAATCTGGGAGACATTCCTACCAGTATAGTGCCCGTCGACGGCGCATACAAACTCGCCGGTGCTTGACCTCGCTCTCTCGGCGGTCGGGCGGTAGGTCACCCTTGGCGAGAAATTATAGATGGGCTCGGCCATGAAGGGCTCCTTCCACCAAGTCTGAGTAGGACCTCTTGGTCGGAGATCGAGGGGGCCGCCAGCGTCTCCAGGATGACGTCGGGTGGGAGCTTGTCGTCGGAGGAACCGAGTTTGGAGAGGAGGTCCGCGCCGGAGTTGTCCTTCCTGGGAATGTGCTTGAGCTCCAGGTTCTGGAACCATTTTTCCATCTTCGCACCTCGGCTAGGTATTTTGACATAGAGTCCTCCGAGCATTGGTACTCCTTATTGTATTGGTTGACGACGAGCTGAGAGTCGCCCTTGACGACCAGCCTTTGTACACCCAATGCCTTGCAGGCCCGTAGACCCGCCAAGAGGGCCGTGATACGCCACATTGTTGGTCGCCGGAAACCGAAGCGAATAGCGTACCTCAAGTGGTCGCTTGGGTGACGATGAGGATTCCAAATTTCCGGCGCTTGAAGGACCTTGAGCCGTCGAAGAACATGGTCGGGGCCGTTCTTCGTCGACCTCGGGTTGAGGCGCGGCTCGGTAGTCTGCTTTCGACCACGAAGTCGGCGGCGCTTGCGATTGATAGCCGTTCGTGCCACGACACGGGACGTCGAGCGCCGCTAGTTCCATGGCCCACTTTATGATCCGTCCGCCGCCTACGGATTCCGCAAGATGTCCCCGGCGGAAAGTTGCTTTGAGACCACCACGAATCTTTGGAAGTAATGGCGAAAGCTTCGCGAGGCCATGAGAAGAGCATCTGTAGCCTGTACTGGGTGGCGCTCCTTTAGGCGTGCAAGACTTGACATAGTAGATCGGTCTTCCGGGGACCAAGCTCGACCACCAGAGGGCCACCGACGGACTCGAGAGCGGCCGCGAGGTAGAGCAATTTCTCGCCGGCCGAGGGTCGTGGCGAAGTGGGGTGGACAAATATACCTTGGTCGTCGAAAGACATTTGTGCCTCGAGGTCCACTCAAAGCTCCCTTCGCCTGCGATACTCGAAAGAATGGGAGCCCGCCACATGGGAGTCTCGAGATGAACTCATAAGGCGGCCATGCTTGGCGGTGAGGCTCAGCTTGCTTGACCAAGGTCGGGCGCCATCTTCTCGATCGCCTCGATCTTCTCTGGGTTCGACCAACCCCGAGCCCCGATCATGTAGCCGAGCACCTTCCCGATGTGTAGAACCGCACTTCTCGGGGTTGAGTTTAATCTCGTGCACTGGCCAAGTTGGCGAAAGTCTCCTCGAGGTCTCGAGCGTGGTTGCCTTGAGAGGCTTTTGGCGATGGCGTCGCCCACATAGACCTCGAGGTTTCTCCGATCTGGAGGTCGAGCGTCTTGGTCATCGACGCGTTGAAAAGTGGCCCCGATTATTGCAGACCAAAGCGACATGGTCGTGTAGCAATAGGTGCCGAACGGCGTGATGAACGCCGTCTTGCTCTCGTCGTCCGCTGCTAGCTTGATCTGGTGGTACCCGGAATAGGCGTCCAGAAAGCTTAGCATCTTGGCGTTCGCGGTGGAGTCGGCGATCTCGGTCGATCTTGTGAGGCGGAAGTTGTCCTTTAGGCGGCCGAGTTCAGCCCGTGTGGTCCACGACATCCTCCACTTCACGCCCTTCTTACGGGCGATGGCCGGATTCGCCAACCATTGGAGTAGTCGACCTCACGAATGAAACCGGCCTTCAAGAGTTTGTCGAGGTTCTCCTTGATGATCGCCACCTTCTCCGGAGAGAAGCGGCGAATTTCGCCAGACGGGTGGCGATCGCTGCGCTTTGTGCTCGATCACCTCCCTCGGGACCCGGGCATGTCGCGGGTTCCCGAACAAAGGCGCCCTTTGTTGGCGCGGAGGAAGGTGATGAGCTCGAGTTCCTATTTGGGATTCAAATTTCAGAGATGTGGGCCTTTTGGCGGGTCGTCCTCTTCGAGCTGACGGCCTTCGTTAGTCCGCGGGTTGGATTGCCGCCTTGTGGGCGCTCTTCCTCGCCTCCGGGCCTCGTGGGGTAGCACGCTGCAAGGGCAGGGCCTTGGTCTCGCACCCGTGGGCGCTGCGAGTCGCCCATGCACGGTTATGACACCGGGGTCGAGCAACTTCATGCACTGTGGCGTAGTGATTGGCCGCCATGAACTTGATCGGTGGCCTCCCGAGGATGGCATTATACGGAAGGTCCCTTCGACCACCTCGAAGGTGATTAGCTCCGTCTGAAATTGGCCGAAGTCGCCAAAAGTGGCGGCAAGACCACTTGCCCTGCAGGCGTGGTCGAGCTCCAGTGCGATCCCGAAGAAGGAACGGCCACGTTCTTCACCTTCGACCGGGAATCAGCATCCGGCCGGCGCTCGGCTGCGGCAAGTTGAGGCGCCACCGTCGACCATGACACGTCCGACCGTGGTGTTCGCGATGGTCGGGTCACAA
This sequence comes from Guadua angustifolia, assembly GCA_036346375.1. Taxonomy (NCBI): domain Eukaryota; kingdom Viridiplantae; phylum Streptophyta; class Magnoliopsida; order Poales; family Poaceae; genus Guadua; species Guadua angustifolia. The sequence continues at coordinate 46,844,095 of CM070512.1, read as the reverse complement.
CTAGGGCGGTTTTCAGATCTCGGGCCATACCTTGGAGTCGTCCTCCGGTGAGAAGGTAATGGTGGCTCCGGCCCACTTACCTTCTTGATCGACCGCCTTCCCCGGCGACACGATAGATGGTCCGTAGACGCTGCCTTGAGCTCACGCCATGTTGATAAGCCGACGAGTCACGCGAAGATGGCGTCGATCGGCGCTTCGCCTCTTGAAACTCGGTCGAGGTCGTCGCAGATCTCCCAGCGTTCACCCCGTCCGTAGGGGCATCGTCCTTTGGTAGCACGGGCATCTCCTCCCGGCCATCGTAGAAGGCCTCCAGCTTGCTTTGCCAAGCCACCGCAAGCCCGCAGTCGTCGTGGCCGCCTTACGTAAACAGCAAAATTTTGACTCGTCGTAGCACAGGCGCCCCTCGGCCTCTTGCGGCCGGGCGCCGGCCCGCCGCGGGCCAGGTCGTTGATCCTGCTGCTGAGGTTGGCCCTGCGCTTGACGTGATCGGGGTCGCCCTTGGCGCGACCGGGGTCCTTCCCGAGCTTGACCTCGGACCTCAAGGACCTCTCATGGTCCGCCAATACCGTCACCGTGGCGATCCGCGGCCCGTGATCACGCTCCGCTTTGGGAGGCGGCGCCACGGTCGGCGTCCTTCGGCCGGATGGGCGGCCGAGGGGTTAGGACCAAGCTTACCTTGGTCGTAATCATGCTTCCGATGGGCGGCGTCGTCGCGTCCGCATATCGTTCCGCCATCTGAAAAAGTTTGTTGGCGGAGAGCCGCGAGGCGATCTCCGTGTCCTCGGTGAGCCGCCGATCGCGGGCCCGAATTTGAAGGCCTTTATGACGGCCTCGTCGGAGATGCTCGGGATCAGATTCTCGTGCGAATAAATCGCCGCCGACGGTCGCGGAGCGCCTCGTTCGCCTCGATGATGCGATCGAGTCTTTCTCCTCCAAGCCACTCGTAGCAACTCGAAAGTTGGGCGGGGGCGCTCTGAACTGGCGCCACGACTGAAGGAACCGGGCTTTTGATTAAAAGCGAGGTTATGTAACCCGCCGGCCGACGGTCGGGAGATAGTTGGCCATGACGAGCTCGTCTCCTCCGTATAAAGATGGCGGTCGAGTAAATGGACAGGAACTCTTCCGGGTTCTTGGTCCCGTCGAAGCGTTCTATCAACGACGGTTTGAACCGGGCGGCCAACAGACTGTGACGAAGGTCGTCGAGAATAGGCAGCATGGCCGTGGCCGGGACGGGAGCCGGCGCTGGTCGTGGTCGCCGCCGACCAAGTCCCTCTTCTTTGCCAGAACTTCGGATTCGAGCTCCCAACGACCCGTCCCGCCACGACCCGGGCGCTGCGTGCGAAATCGCCCGGCGTGCGCAGACGATCATGGACCTGCGGCGCTTTGGGCGAATATCCGAGGAGGACCCGCGACCCATCAACCGAGGCGGAACCCGCGAGCTGACCCGCAAGCCCTTGCGGCCGAGCCTCGGGATAGCGGTGAGAGCAGGGGTCAAGGCTGGCGCCGGATTGCCGATGGTGTGGGCGCACTTCAGGAAGCGATGTCTTGTGAGCGCGTCGGTGACGGCGAGATGAGCTGCCATCGCTTCTCAGGGTGTGGCTTCCGTATTTGGACTGGTGCGGCGATGGCACGGCCTCGGATGCAGCCGGATCGAGCTCCTCGGCCAACGCCCGGCCAAAGAGTGCCGACCTTGCCCTATCGGGGTCGGCCATGACCCGGGCGATAGCGCGAAGGCGCTCCCCCGGAGGAGGGAGCCCGGTTTCGAGATGATGGCGCGACGCCGCTGGTGCTCTCGCCGGAGAGCGATTATTGCACAGTTGGCAGCAACCTCCACCATTCGGGCGTCTTAAAGTCTGCGGGTCACGGTCATCCGCCAGCGGCACCAGCGCCGATCGTCCGCCGCCAGACGGCGTCTTCGAGAGGCGGCGGTGAGGTGAGAACAAGGATGTGGAGTCGAATCGCGCCGTGTCGTGCACTCGCTGAGCGTGTGTCGATGAAGCGCCATGCTCCGAGACCAGCGATTTCCACCGCAAAAGAGCGAAACCAATCGGGCCCCACGGTGGCGCCATTGTCGGCAGATCCGGGATCGCCGGCATGAAATAAGCAGGGTCTAAATGTTCGAGGACCCGAATCGGGCTTGCCCGTCGAGGAGACAAGTCGTAATGTCGTCGAAGGTGAAGCTAGGCGATAACGAAAGCAGGGGACGAATTTATCTTGGTTCGAGCCCGAGCGAGGGTAATAGCTCTCTCGAGTCGCCTGCGCGGTGTCTATTTCTATTGATTATGCACATGGGGTGTTTCTGACAAGCTCTTACAATGGTTGTGGCTGGTGCTCAAGCTCTTCTCCCCACCGCCGTGGACTCTGCCTCTCTTTAAAGATGTGCCTCCGCGGATTCCGTTGCCTCCCTGCAGCATGTGACGGGAGGAACTCCCAGAAGTGGCCTTCATGCACGTTGAGGTAAGCGATGCCCCGGACTTGCAAAGACGATCTGCGCTTTGCCTCACGACTCGCTCCTTGAGCAAGCACGGTCAAGCGCTTGATCCGAATCCAAGGCGACGGCAGACAAGCAGAGAGCTCGCCGAGCTGGTCGGCGAGGCGTGGTCGGGAACCACGCGCTCTAGGTCGAGCGCCCGGCGTGCACCAGTCGTGGCGAAGCCGCCCAGAGAGTCGAGAGGGTCCGTTGACCGTGTTGGACCGGTCGAAGGCGCCGACCCTAAATCACTATCTTTGTTGTAATAGATCTATATCTTGGTTTCTAGTAGGTAGTCTTACTTCTTGATGAAATTGTGGCAGTTTGCAGAGTTGTCCTAGTTTGTTATGGGTTAGGCGGGTGTTATCTAGACACGCGTGTCCAACTTTTTTTGATGTGTCGATGCGTATCCCCGTGTCAACGCGCATCGGACATTCGCTAACACACATCGGACACCCTTGGTAGTGTTGTCTTAGGTGAAGTAGGAAGAGACTAGATGAGAAAAAATATGCTAGCTCAGCATCCCCTGTTTGTGACAATGATTAGGAAAAGCAAAGCTAGAGGAAGACTAGAAGAAAGAAAGAATGAATATTCTCATTCTCTAACATGGCTTTGGTGGAGGAAGAAGAATAGAAGAAAAGAAGCTTTCAAAGAAAAGAAATAATGGAGAGAAAGATGTTAGGGATGGGAACATGCTCACGTAGATTTAGAAGAGAAAAGTCATACCTTTGTTTTGTTTACTACTTTGCATTTTCATATATGATAGGTTGACAATGGGTAGCCATATCAAGGCAAGAGGTGGATGTTTTGTGCTGAATATGGATCTTTTATGCATCAGTCCCTCCAATTTCAGTGATGAGAGACTATTTGAGCACTTATTAGTATTATTTACAATAAAAAATAAATATATTCATTTATTTTTAGTATTATATTAATATATAGTAGCTGAATCCCCGAATCTTATTTTTTCAAGTCTCCCGAATCGGAAACCTGAATCTAAGACGGATTCCAATTCCGGTGTCTGTGTCCAGTAACATTGGTTAGGCCTCTTTGTTACTTACCCTTGAAAGTGCATCTAGGCCCCTTAATGATTTTGGTGATTAATGACAACAAGATTAAGTGACTAATGAGCTTTATGAGTATTGTGAACAGATGAATACGCTCATGGGAAAGTCGCTTAAGAAAAGAGGTCCCTCAAATCAAAGAAGAAAAGGCGTCGGTTAAACTCAACGGTTGTATATGGATTTTTAATTTTATTTGAGTTTAAGGATTGCCGTACTATAAAGAGGGATATGGCAAGAAATAGCTTTAGAATGACCCAATGTGCTCAATGATGAATTCTAGTCTAAAAATGAGTCAATGTGTAAAGTCTTGGGGGCAAAATGTTCAAAAAGGTTCGGAGTATCCGAACATATCTTCGGAATGTCCCGGCGGCCCCTCGGTTGCTCGAGCAAAATTTGGTTGAATGTCCGAACATAGGTTGAGTATCCGAGCTAACCTTCTCGGTTGGTCGAGTTCTTTTGGTTGGAATGTCCGGACATGGGTTCGAGTATCAAGCCAACCCCTCGGTTAGGTTTGGTTTAATTATATTGAATGTCAGAAGAGTTCTTGAATATCCGAACACTCGGAGTATCCGAGGTGTTCGGACTATCCGAAGAAATGTTCGGACTATCCGAGTTGGGGGTCTCGATTGCCCTGTGTTCAACCTATTCGGACTATCCGAACATAAGTTCGGACTATCCGAACAGAGTCGAGCTGAGCACAAAACGGCTAGTTTTTAGGAGGCTATAAAAGCCCAAACTCTCCCACCTACCAAAAAGTCAGTGCATTCATTTCATTCTAAACAGCTCTCTCACTCTCTCTAAGCCCTAGTGTTCATCTCCCTCAAATCTTTGATTCTTGAATCTTTAGAGAGAGGTCAAATAGAGAGATTGATAGATCTAGAAGTGTTGATTCATTTTGAGCACTTGGTTCATCCTCAAGCGGATTTCTCGCCGGATCTTTTACTCTTGGAGATTGAGGACTCCTAGACGGCTAGGAGTCATCGGTGAGCTCTCAATCTTCGTGTGGGGCCTTGCCGAAGTTTGTGAAGGTTGAATCCACCTCATTAAGGAAAGGATTCAAGGAAAAAGTAGGTGAGTGCTTTGTGCAACACCTAGAGGATTAGGGTTAAAAGATACCCCGGCTTTGTGCCGCCTCAACGGAGACGTAGGATCCCCTCAAGGATCTGAACTTCGGGGGAAAATCGTTGCGTCTCTTTGGTTCTTAAGATTTTCTATTTGTCCCCTTTTGTGCTTGGCTTAATCTTTTGGGGATTCAAGGGTTTGATAGCTTCTTGCAGTAGATATTGGTGGGATTTCATATTCTGGAAGTTGTCTTAGCTAAGATATTTCATTTGGTAGCAATCTTGCGCTCTAAATAGCTTAGATCTACTTTTTAGAGTTTTCGTGCGCAGAGCAGTTCGGACTATCCGAAAAGTCGCTCGGACTATCCGAACCATTCGGACAAATCAAGAAGAAATTCGGACTATCCGACAGCTTAATTCTAACTGCAATTTAAATTTGAAAATCGCCTATTCACCCCCCTCTAGGCGACATCTCGGTCCTTTCAATTGGTATCAGAGCCAAATCTCCGTAGTTTGGCTTAACCGCTTGGAGAATCTAGGATGTCGGAAATAGAGAAGCTTACCAAAGGCCGTAACCAAACTAAGACTACGGGCTCCGGTAGTGGGGTTGCAATTCCATATGAGTATCCCTCCTTTGGTGTCTCAAGCTCCTCATCTTATGTCTCCGTGCCCTCGAGCGCCTCATTTCGATAGCACTCACTATGCCGCATGGAAACATAAGATGAAGATGCATTTGAGATCGCTTCACCCTTTTATTTGGAAGATTGTAGAAACAGGTTTCAAGCCCGTTGATCCAAACAATCTCACTCTCGAAGAAGACAAAGTTCAACACTTCAATTATTTGGTAGTCAATGCCTTATTCAATGCTTTGAGTGATTCCGAGTTTAGCAAGTCGATGGACTTGAAGAGGCAAAGGAATTTGGGATAGACTCTTGGTTACTCATGAAGGGATATCAAGTGTCAGGGAATCAAAGATTGAGCTTATTATTGGTGAGCTAAGTCGTTTCACCTTGGAAGAAGGAAAGCGTGCACAAAAATGTTTGACCAGCTTGATGGTGCTTGTGAATCAAGCTAAGGGTCTTAGGTGCACCGATCTTCTTGACAAAGCCGTCGTCAAGATCATCCTTCGTGTGATCACCCCCACCAATCGCAATCTAGTTCAACTCATCAAGGGGTCGCCAAACTTGATACTTTGATGCCTCATGATGTTATTGGTTGACTAATGATGGATGAGATGATGATCAGGGAGGCGGAGGTTGTAGAAGAGCTCAAGTCTGGAAAGAAGAAGGGCATTGCCTTGAAGGCCGTCAAGATAGTGCGTCAAGCAGAAGAGAGCACAAGTGAGGATGAAGAGTCATGTGGTCCGTTGACAAATGAGAACATGGCTCTATTCGTGAGAAGGTTCAATAAATTCTTCAAGAAGAAGAACTTCAGACAAGGAGGTCAATCAAGGAGCTTTGGAAGAAAATCAAAGGGTAGACACTCCACCAGAAGATGCTATGAATGCGGTGAAACCGGCCACTTCATTACCGAGTGTCCGCATAAGGAGAGCAAAGATGAGAAGCCTCACAAGAAAGGCAAATACCGGGGCAAAGACAAAGAAAAGTGCAAGAAGTTCAAGCATTACAAGCACAAGGGACAAACTCATATTGGAGAAGAGTGGGATTCAAACTCCGACTCCGACTCAAGCTCCGAGTCCGACGAAGAAGGAGGAATTGCCTCCGTCGCCATCGCCGTGCCTACTACCTCAACAACGTCGAAGAGCCTCTTTGACAACTTGAGCGATGACAACGAAGACGCTCCAATGTGCCTTATGGCAAAGGGGCACAAGGTATCATCAAAAGCCTCCACTCCCTCCATTGTTGATGATTGTCTAGATGAGCACGATAGCGATAGTGATGATGATGTTGACTCTATGCTCAAATCCATGAAAAACTTTGACATTCATAAGTTAGATTTACTTCTAAAAGATATTGAAAAATTAGAGGAAGTTGTAGAACAAAAGGAAGCTACTCTCGAGGCTCAAGAGGATTTGCTCATTCTTGAAAAGGAGAAAAATCGTGAGCTAGAGAAGAGCTTATCTTTTGAAAGAGAGAAAAATGAGGAATTGGTTAAGAACTCAAAATTGACCAAATCCGATGTGACTAGTCTCGAGATCACCAACGCTTCACTTGAAGAGGAGCTTGCTAAGGCAAAGGACGCTTGTAAGGCTTTTGAGTTGAAGCTTGTTGATCTCAAGAATAGCCCTCCGATTACCTCGACCATTAGCTCCAATTCTTCATTACCTTCTACTAGCAATGGATGTGCTAGATGCTACAACGTTAATGTTGATACTTATGCCACTAACCTTGAGGCTTTGCAAGTACTAGCTCATGAAAATGAGAAGCTCAAAGGAATGCTCGAAGATGGACTTCAAAAGTCCTACAAGGCTAGCAAAGGATTAGAGGAGTTCCTTGGTAAGCGCAAAGGTAACCTCATGAAACATGGGCTTGGGCACGTTCCACCCAAGGGCAAAGGAAGCCACATCGTGGTTGCTCCTTTGAACAAGCCCATCCACTTTGTTAAGGCCGAAGCAAACTCTAAGTATAAGGTTCAATCCACTTTCTTTGCTTCTTATGTGCTTAAAAGGACTAACCTTGGTAGAGTAGTTGCTTGTCACATTGGGGGTAAGTCCAAAAATGCCTCCAATGTGCGATCTATTTGGGTTCTCAAATCACTTGTCACTAACGTGCGCGGACCTAACCAAGTTTGGGTACCAAAAGGCAAAATCTAAATTTCCTTTTGTAGGCCTACATCTCCGGTGGATCAAGTTGGATCTTGGATAGCGGATGTACACATCATATGACCGGAGAAAGGGTGATGTTCGCGCATTTGGAAGTAAATGGAGCAAATAGTAAAAGTATAATTTTTGGCGACAACGGAAAAGGTGAAGTGGTAGGTTTAGGTAAGATTCTCATTACAAATGATTTTCATATAAACAATATTTTACTTGTTGAATCACTAAGCTACACTTTGTTGTCTGTTGCTCAATTATGTGAAGCGGGCTACAATTGTGTATTTAGTGATAAGGGTGTGGATGTCGTTAAGAGGGATGATGGTTCAATAGCCGTTAAGGGTCGTTTAAAGGGAAATCTCTATCTCATAGACTTTACTACGGATAGAATTAACCTTGAAACGTGCTTAATGGCTAAATCCAGCATGGGTTGGTTATAGCATCGTCGACTTGCTCATGTTGGTATGAGGAATCTTCACAAACTCATTAAAGGCAATCACATCCTTGGACTAACAAATATTGTTTTTGAGAAAGATAGAGCGTGCAGCACATGTCAGCTGGAAAGCAAGTTGGAACGTCTCATCCCGCGAAGAACGTGATGACCACCTCAAGGCCATTGGAGATGCTTCACATGGATTTGTTCGGCCCCGTCACCTACATAAGCATTGGAGGAAACAAGTATGGTTTAGTTATTGTTGACGATTTTTCTCGCTTTACTTGGGTGTTTTTCTTGCATGATAAAAGTGAAGCCCAAGGAAGCTTAAAGAAATTCATGAGAAGGGCACAAAATGAATTTGAAGTGAAGATCAAGAGAATTCGGAGTGACAACGGCACCGAATTCAAGAACACCGGTGTGGAGGAGTATCTCGATGAAGAAGGCATCAAACACGAGTTCTCGGCTCCCTATTCTCCACAACAAAATGGGGTAGCCGAGAGGAAGAATCGTACACTCATCGAGATGGCGCGCACGATGCTTGATGAGTACAAGGTCTCCGACATTTTCTGGGCGGAGGCTATCAACACTGCGTGCCATAGTACCAACCGTCTGTATCTCCACAAGATCTTGAAGAAGACAGTGACGAGCTTCTTCTAAGCAAGAAGCCAAATGTATCCTACTTCCGAGTCTTTGGGAGCAAATGCTATATCCTCAACAAGAAAGCTAAGTCATCTAAATTTGCTCCTAAAGTAAATGAAGGTTTCTTGCTTGGCTATGGATCAAATGCTTATGCATACAGAGTTTTCAACAACACTACCTGTGTGGTTGAAATTTCGCGTGATGTGACATTTGATGAAACTAACGGTTCTCAAGTAGAACAAGTTGATCGTGCTGTAATTGATAGGGAAGAACCACCGTGTGAAGCAATCAAGAAATTGGCAATTGGAGAAGTGTGACCTCTTGAGCAAGAAGAAATCCCGAGCACTCCAACTCAAGATGCAACTCTGGATGATGCTCCCTCTTCTTCAATGCAAGCTCAAGATGGCTCGAACACCGCCCAAGACGATGAGGACCCAATTCAAAAATCAAATGCAACAGTTCCTCATCCAAGAGTGCATCAAAGCGTGCAACGAGATCACCCCGTCGACAACATCCTTAGAGACATTAACAAGGGAGTATCCACTAGGTCTAGAGTAGCAAATTTTTGTGAATTTTACTCTTTTGTTTCTTCTCTTGAACCTCTTAAGGTAGAAGAAGCACTCCAAGATCTGGATTGGGTGATGGCCATGCAAGAAGAGCTAAACAACTTTGAGCGAAATCAAGTGTGGAAGCTTATCGAAAGACCCAAGCAAAATGTGATTGGAACCAGATGGGTATTTCGGAACAAGCAAGATGAGCATGGGGTTGTGACGAGAAACAAAGCCCGGTTGGTCGCTCAAGGCTTCACACAAATCGAAGGTTTGGATTTCGATGAAACATACACTCCAATAGCTAGGCTTGAATCCATTAGAATATTGCTTGCCTTTGCTACTCACCATGATTTTAAGTTGTATCAAATGGACGTAAAAAGCGCCTTCTTGAATGGACCACTCTCCGAGATGGTCTATGTTGAGCAACCACCCGGCTTCGAAGACCCAAATCATCCGGACCATGTCTACTTCCTACACAAGGCTCTCTATGGACTTAAGCAAGCACCGAGAGCGTGGTTTGAATGTCTTCGAGATTTCCTTCTCAATCAAGGTTTTGTGGTCGGAAAGGCCGACCCCACTCTCTTTACTAAACATATTGATAATGATTTATTTGTTTGTCAAATATATGTTGATGACATTATATTCGGATCTACTAATGAATATTTGTGCAAGGAGTTTAGCAGGATCATGACTAAAAGGTTTGAGATGTCCATGATGGGCAAGTTGAAGTTCTTCCTCGGCTTTCAAGTTAAACAACTCAAGGAAGTAACCTTCTTATGCCAAACCAAATACATCAAGGACATGCTCAAGAAGTTTGGTATGGAGAACGCCAAGCTAATCAAGACGCCAATGCAAGCCAACGGGCATTTAGACCTCGACAAAGAAGGTAAACCGGTCGTCCAAAAGGTATATCGTTCGATGATCGGTTCTCTACTTTATATTTGTGCATCTAGACCCGATATCATGCTTAGTGTGTGCACGATTTCAAGCCGCTCCCAAAGAGTGCCACATGGTGGCCGTAAAGAGAATCTTGAGATATTTAGTGTACACTCCTCATTGTGAGCTTTGGTATCCAAAAGGTTCATCTTTTGAGTTAGTTGGGTATTCCGATGCGGATTATGCCGGATGTAAGGTGGATAGGAAGAGTACCTCAGGAACTTGTCAATTCTTAGGTAAATCCCTTGTTTCTTGGTCTTCCAAGAAACAAAATTCATCAACCTATCCACGGTAGAAGCGAATACATTGCCACGGGAGTTGTTGCGCAATTGTTTTGGATGAGGCAAACCCTAAGCGATTATGGCCTAACCTATAACCATGTTCCACTTTTGTGTGACAATGAGGCGTCATAAAATTGCCAACAACCCGTCAACATTCCCTTTACAAAGCATATCGATATCCGCCATCATTTCCTAAGAGACCATTCCACTAAAAGCGATATCGATATTCAACATGTGAGCACAAATAATCAATTAGCCGATATTTTCACCCAGCCACTTGATGAAAAGAGATTTTGTGATTTGAGGAGTGGGCTAAATATTCTAGACTCTCGCAATTTGGTTTGAATCATGCTCACAATTTGATTGATGATTGAAAAATGCTTTAGAAAATCTTATTTACTTTATTTCTCTAAATCTTATTGTGTTTATTGGTTCTTGATCTTCGGATCTTGTCAATTATCATGTGATCATGGTTTGATTGGTTGAGTGGCTTGCTGGTCACATGATGACTTGACTTCTTAGGACCTCTCATCTATTTCACCCTCCGGAGTCATTCCTGTCCTTGTTTTCATGCCATCCTGAGAAGATAGTTCGGACTGTCCGAAATTCCATTCGGACTATCCGAACTGATTCGGACTGTCCGAAGTGGGGTCTCGGGCTACATAAGCCAGCCCGACCCTCTTCTTCCTCCTTTTCACTTCTATTTTTGGTTTCTCTCTCCTCAAAACCGCCCCTCCTCTTGGATCTCTCGATTTGGCCAGAGTTCTTGCGATTTGAGGGCTCCAAGATCTTCTCCAAGGGCAAGGGACTCATCTCCATCAACTTCTTGCCCTAGATTTGCCTTGGGAACACCGGTTTTCATCTTCAAAAGGTTGGTTTGATCTATCCTCAATGTCGGTTCTTTCTCGTGTTCCTCTTGTGAATCCTTGGACTCTAGATTATTCTAGGGCTTGCTAGGATGATCTTCTATGATTAGATCTAAGTTTTATTGAATTATTGTCTAGTTTGAACATTTTAGGGTTTATGAACACTCACCTCGGACTATCAGAGTTTACATTGAGATGTCAGAAGAACACTTGGACTATCCAAACAAAACTTGATTTGTCTCAAGAAAGTTTGGGACTATCAAAGTTGGTGAGTTCATTCGACCTTTTGATGTTCATCTAGATTCTAATTAGGGTCTAATCTAATTTCCACCTTTGTGTACACTTAGAATGGATCCGTCTCGAGTGGCAATCCCGTTCTAGCAAGATGGACATCGGCGCTTTCATAAGAAGAAAGCCACGATCACCCGTCGGTGGCTCTTGGCGGCTCCCGTGATTCCTCAAGCTTCCCTCTGGAGTCTCCTCTCGCTCCATCGGTAGGAGGCAAGCGTAAGCTATTAGCAAAGGAGCAAGTCTTCCCATAGGGCTGCTTCAAGTCAAGGTGGTGGTGAGCAAGGTGATGAGGGGCAAGGAGGCAGTGGTGCTGAGGATCCTAGGGCTGCCATGCCTAGGTTGAGGGTAGCCAAGTGTGCTGAGCAGCGCCGTGCAGGCGAGTTGATTGGACCATTGGAAATTCATCCGTCTGTTCGCATAACTCCTATGGGTGTCACTCTCAAGAAAAAGATAGACTATTGCCTTGGTCAGGGGAGAGGAAAAGAGGTCCGCCAGCACAGAAGCCAAGACCCTTTGATGTATCTACAAGAAGATTATGTGGACAAGCGGTTTTGGAACCACTTTCAGCAAGATTTTTATGACTCTGTGATAGCTGAAAAGAAAAATCCAGTGGCTTTAATGCAATACATTGATTGGGATTATATGGCACAGCAGGAGGACGAAGTGTTCAATGAAGTTATTGCAGCATGTGAGCATCATAATCTGAGGGATATCATGTCATTCAAATACAAGTGGAACAATGAAGTGGTGGCACAGTTCTATGCCACCCTTTATATTGACACTGATGATGACATCACAATGTGGTTCATGGTGGATGGGCTCTACTATTTGGTGACTAAGGCTTTATTTGCAGACTGCTTGGGTTTCTCAACTGAAGGATGGGATAATCTGGATAAGCTGCACACACCGGAGTCTTTTGGCATAAATGACTTGGGTCCTCTTTATGATGAATCTCAGAATTTCAAACTTGGGACCACAAAGGGTTTGAAGCCTTTCTATGCTATCTTATACAAGCTTTTGAGGAAGACTTTGTGGCCTAAAGAGGGAGACGCCACAAATATCAGTTCCTATTCTAGGAATCTTCTGCTGAGGATCGGTGAGGGATCGAGGCCCTTTGATGTATTTGATTTTATCTGGCAGGAGATCCGCCTCAACTCCCTTAGCTCAGCGTAGCGCCTGAGGATTCATATATGTCATGTGCATGGTCGAGAGCATTTCCGGTCTGTGGTTTGCTAAGGATGTGGACCATGTTCTTTATCGTGTCAGATTGATCAGGGCTCCACCTCCTCCTCCAGTTCAGCCAGTGCCTGCTCCTTTAGCGCCCGGTACCAGGTCAGGGGCTCCTTTCTCCTCAGCGAGACCTGCGTCTCCAGTTGGTCCTTCCTCCCCAGGCGGCTCTATCATGTCCATGCTCCGTGCCATTTTCTGCCTTGGGATAAAGAACCACAAGAAAATCAAGCAAATGAATGAGAAGATCACCGATACTCGCCGTCAGCTCAACGTCATCAAAGGGAAGCTCAATCTTTCTTATTCTTACGAGGAGTCCGAGTGCGAGTCCGATTGGCTGACAGCTTGATTCGGCGACCGCGACTTTGATCTTCCGCTATTTACGCACCTCTCTGGCGATGATGAGGCGACTCTGCGTATCGCCACTTCGGGACAACGGACAAAGACGGACAATTTATTTATGAGGGCAGCGAGGAGTGACCCTTTTGGTGTCTTGATGCCAAAGGAGGAGAGGAATTAGATTTATCTATTAGTTATGTGTTTGCTTGGATGTTTAGTATCTGTTAGTTATGTGTTTGCTTGGATGTTTAGTTTTTTTTTTTGCTTGCTTGTTGGTTGGTTGTTGAACTATGTGTTGCTTGTTGGATGTTGAACTATTTGGTTAATTTCAATTTCCCTTTAGCAATGCATTTATGTGATATCATGTCATATTTATTTGTGCAAATTATCTGCTATATATCATGTTATATTCTCTCGAAAGCAAAAATTTAGGGGAAGCTCTATAAACATTTCCCGTAAAATATGTGCATTTGATACATCTCTCAAATTCCTCTAATGCACACATTTAGGGGGAGCTCCACCATGTATTTGGTTTTCCAAATACACTCTCATTTCAAATTTATCTATAAATCTAATCGTGTTTGTCATCAATTCACCAAAAAGGGGGAGATTGAAAGTGCATCTAGGCCCCTTAATGATTTTGGTGATTAATGACAACAAGATTAAGTGACTAATGAGCTTTATGAGTATTGTGAATAGATGAATACGCTCATGGGAAAATAAACTAAGAAAAGGGTCCTCAAATCAAAGAAGAAAAGGCGTCGATTAAACTCAGCGGTTGTATATGAATTTTTAATTTTATTTGAGTTTAAGGATTGCCGTACTATAAAGAGGATATGGCAAGAAATAGCTTTAGAATGACCCAATGTGCTCAATGATGAATTCTAGTCTAAAAATGAGTCAATGTGTAAAGTCTTGGGGCAAAATGTTCAAAAGGTTGAGATATCCGAATATATCTATGAATGTCGGGCTGGCCCCCTCGGTTGCTCAGGCAAAATTTGGTTCGGAATGTCCGAACATAGGTTCGGAGTATCCGAGCTAACCTTCTCGGTTGGTCGAGTTCTTTTTGGTTCGGAATGTCCGGACATGGGTTGAGTATCAAGGCCAACCCCTCGATTAGGTTTGGTTTAATTATATTCGGAGTGTCCGAAGAGTTCTTTGGAATATCCGAACACTCGGAGTATCCGAGGTGTTCGGACTATCCGAAGAAATGTTCGGACTATCCGAGTTGGGGGTCTCGGTTGCCCTGTGTTCAACCTATTCGGACTATCCGAACAGAGTCAAGCTGAGCACAAAACGGCTAGTTTTTGGGAGGCTATAAAAGCCCAAACTCTCCCACCTACCATAAAGTCAGTGCATTCATTTCATTCTAAACAGCTCTCTCACTCTCTCTAAGCCCTAGTGTTCATCTCACTCAAATCTTTGATTCTTGAATCTTTAGAGGGAGGTCAAATAGAGAGATTGATAGATCTAGAAGTGTTGATTAATCTTGAGCACTTGGTTCATCCTCAAGCGGATTTCTCGCCGGATCTTTTACTTTTGGAGTTGAGGACTCCTAGGCGGCTAGGAGTCACCGGTGAGCTCTCAATCTTCATGTGGGGCGCCGGAAGTTTGTGAAGGTTGAATCCACCTCCATGAGGAAAGGATTCAAGGAAAAAGTAGAGTGAGTGCTTTGTGCAACACCTAGAGGATTAGGGTTGAAAGAGACCCGGCTTTGTGCCGCCTCAGCGGAGGCGTAGGATCCTCAAGGATCTGAACCGGGGAAAAATCATTGCGTCTCTTTGGTTCTTAAGATTTTCTATTTGTCCCTTTTGTGCTTGGCTTAATCTTTTGGGGATTCAAGGGTTTGATAGCTTCTTGCAGTAGATATTGGTGGGATTTCATATTCTGGAAGTTGTCTTAGCTAAGATATTTCATTTGGTAGCAATCTTGCGCGCTAAATAGCTCAGATCTACTTTTTAGAGTTTTCGTGCGCAGAGCAATTCGGACTATTCGAAAAGTCACTCGGACTATCCGAACCATTCGGACAGTCCGAAGGAAATTTCGGACTATCCGAACAGTTAATTTCCGCTGCAAATTTAAATTTGAAAATCGCCTATTCACCCCCTCCTCTAGGCGACATCTCGGTCCTTTCACCCCTTCTTGCCTCCTTTTCAGTTCATTTTGTAGTGTAAAACACTTGGTTATATTTTCTAATAATTGAAATTGGGAGGGTTTGCCCTTCTGATTTTTTTATCTGTTGCAAAAGTAGCAGTTGTTCAAAGTTCAGGCTTTAAGGTTAAGAGTTCTTCCAGGTTATGATGACTTGTGAACAATGATGAGGTAAAGAAAGATGATCTAAAACACCTGTTTTTCCCTTGTTGTGGTTCGGATGAAGGAGCAGATGTATCAGTTGTTCGAAGTTGAGTAAAATAAAGAAGCGGAGCATATAGTCATGAAGCAGAGCATACAGTGATGCAAACATGCATACGTCAAGTACTTTTCGAATTAATATCTTAATTAAATAGAAAGAATTACTAAGCCGCATCAAATATTAATAGGTGAATTTGTTTCTTAGTTCATTTTGTTGTTATATATGAATAGTATACTAGTTTATAGCGGGTCATTCCTTGTTGTTAGGCACAAAGAATGGCCAAATAACAAATTGAGCCAAATTGCATCGATGAACCATGATGGAACCTAACAGGAGATGAGGGAGGATGGGTGTCATGTGGGAGATCAAAAAGGCAGCCATGACCACATGAGGCACCCGTGCAACCAAGGCACCAAGCCCATGGGGCCGACAAGTGGAGAGCAACTCATGCGGTCATAAGAACAACTTCATACCACTTGACCAAGGTGCAAGGAGGCAAGATCCAAACCTAATTCGGACAAGATAAGAAAACAAAGAAAGAGATAAGGTCGAATTGGATTTGGAGAGCAAAAGAGCTCAATTTAGAATGCTAGACCAGTCGGACATGAAAAGGTAATTCTCATGTACGAACTCGGATTGTGGCATTCTTGAACTTATTTGAAATCTTGGAACATCATCTTTATTTGACTCCATTACGAGACGTCCAGAATCGGCTTCTGTCTATCTTTAAATTGGCCGACATGTATCAGCTTCCAAATTGATCGAATTAGATTAGGAATATGAGTTAGAGTCCAAAAATGGTAGAACCCACCTTGGCCGGCCCTAGGCCAGGTTGCATGCCCTCTTAGTCCCTTGTATATAGTTGTGTTGTTCTCTATTGTAAAAGGAGACCACGTTATGTTGAAAAATTGCTAATATTGCTTATTTTCAGTTTTTTTATATACATATCACATTAGCCATCCACTCAGATTATTAGCATGATATGGAATAAAAAAAGAGGGGATTTTATACACCCCACTTCTCAGTGCTAGATTTAGAGATTTCCCGTCTCTCGGTTGCTTCTTCAAAATATGCCACCACTAAGATTGTTTAATACATACTATTAAAGAGAACTACACACTATTTTCTCCTATTATAGCCCTTGTATTTGCCATTGTATTTTTGTATGGACAAATAGGGTATTGCTAATTTGAGGTTACTCTCACAAATTCTTCAGTGATGACACATCCAGGTGTTACCACATAGTGCTCATCCCTTCACTGTCCATTCTCTTTCCTTTCCCTTTCCCATCCCTTCTCCTCTTATACAAAAACTTTCAGAACAATTCAATCAAAAACTTTGATTCAACAAATTTTCAATTCAAAAAATTTTGACTCAAAAAACTTGCAGTTCGTAAACTTTTGCCTAATAAAACTTTCAGTTTCAAAAAATTTTATTCAAAAACTTTCGAAATTGTTATAAAAATACTTTCTATTCAGAAACTTAGAGGAAATTTTGATTTTGTTTTTAGTTTTAAGAGAAAGTAGAGGAGAAAAGGAGGACGAACAGTATGCCACAAAATATCGTGACTAGAGAGCCTTTAAGTGGAAGGAAAATAGTACAAGGAAAAGGATGCCGTCACATGTTACAACGCTAGAGTATCAGATTTGGTGAGCGTGTTGTCAAATTAGCAATCCCGGTCGGTGAATCCTCTTCTTCAAACTCTACACCAGCAACGGCCATTCCCAAACGCCGGCTACTCTGGTTTCGCCGCTACGTGGGCCTCCACTCTTGCCCAAACTGCCGCCGCCACCGCCTTTCCTAATTTTTTTTGTATATCTGTTGCAGAAGTATCAGTTGTTCAGAGTTCAGGCTTCAAGGTTAAGAGTTCTTGAAGGTTATGATGACTTGTGAACGATGATGAGGTAAAGAAAGATGATCTAAAACACTTGTTTTTCCTTAGTTGTTGTGGTTCGGATAAAGGAGTAGAAGTATCAGTCGTTAGAATTTGAGTGAGATGAATAAGAAGCGCATACAGTGATGTGAACATGCATATGTCAAGTGTTTTCCAATTTAATATCTTAATTAATTGGAAAGAATTACTAAACCGTATTAAATATCAATAGGTGAATTTGTTTCTTAGTCTATTTAGGTACAAAGAATGGCCAAATATCAAACTGAGCCGAATTGCGTCGATGAACCATAATGGAACTCAGCGGCTGATGAAGAAAGATGGGTGCCACGTGGGGGTTCAAAAAGCAGCCATGACCATGTGGGCCACCCCATGCAACCAGGGCACCAAGCCCATCGGGCCAAATAAGGGGAGAGCAACCTATACATCCATGAGGACCACTTCATGCAACTGGCCCAAGAGGGAAGGTGCATGTGCTCAGTGGAAAGCAAGGCCACTTGACCAAGGTGCAAGACCCAAGTCTAATTCGGACAAGATAAAGAAACAAAGGAAGAGATAAGGTTGACTTGGATTTTGAGAGTAAAAGGGCCCAATTCGAAATGCTAGACTAATCGGACATTAAAATGTCATAATTCTCACATACAGACTCAGATTGTGGTGTTCTTGGACTTATTTGAAAGCTTGGAACATCCTCTTTATTTAACTCCATACGAGACATTCAGAATCGGCTTCCTTCTATGACAAGTATCAGCTTTCAAATTGACCGAATTAGATTACGAATGTGAGTTAGAGAGTCCCTTTGTATATATTTGTGTTGTTCTCTATTGTAAAAGGTGACCACGTTATTTTCAAAAATATCTAATATTGCTTATTCTCAGGATTATGTACGTGCTGCCTTTTAGGAATTAGGTGATTTTCTTGGAAATGCCTTCATTGTTCATGTGATTGTAGGAACTGTACGTCGACCTCTTGCATGGTTGAGTAGATGTAGATCACAAACCTCTTGCATGGTTGAGTAGATGTAGATCACAAACGTGTTCTTCAGCGAATTTATTTATCGCAGGTTGCTATATTAAGATAGTGGTTGACACCATCGTGTTCGTCAAGGTTCATGGATCTAAAGTTACCCTTGATCCTACGTCGCGAATAACGAACACCCCATATCATACAGATTGTGGGTGCTTTGGGCAAAATCATTGAACATAAGGCCTAGCAGATTGTCCATGTTGCAGATTTGAATAAGCAGAGAAGGGCTCGTGAAGAGAAAACTAGTAGGAATAGTTTACTGCATTGCAATGTGTAGCAAAGAAGCACCGCCTAGGCCACCGGGAAGGATGTGAGGTGGCGTCGCCCGCTGGTGCAACAGGCCACTGCTGTAACGACTATGTGGGATTGATTGGGTGCCTGTTGGTTACATGCTTGGGTCGAGGCATGTCTTTGATCCGGTGAGGACATATTTGTCTATACGAAAAATACAGTGGCAAATAAGAGGCCGTATTAGGGGAAAAAAGCTTGAACCAGCGTATATCAAAACAATCTCTGTTAACAGTGGTATATTTCAAAGAAGCAAATGAGGAATGTCATCCATCTAAAACTGGCGCTAAAGCCTTGTTTGGCTGGCCTTCAAATTCTAGGTCTATCCACCTAGATTCCGACTAGGAATGAGCCTCCCAGATAAGGCCTGAGCGGTGGCATATATCAACTTTTCCCTTGAAAAAACTATTGAGGAACAAATCCGTTGTACCTATGTCTCACAAACAAGACAGCCAGATGCCAACTACAGCTAGATCGAGCAGTCGACTTCCCTCAGAATCTTTGCAGCATCTTCAGGAAAAACTGGATTGATGTAGCACCCGCTTCCAATCTCAAACCCACCGATTACACTCAACTGGGGCACTATCTGGAGGAACCAGTGTGTGTAAGGCAGACTGGATGATGGGAGTCCAAATGGTGCACTGTGGATCATAAAATTAAATGGCGGATCGTTGAGCTGCTTAGACAACTTTTGTAGCATGGTCTTCAGTAGGGACCCAAGATCCAATGCCTGCAGACAGCAGAGCAAGCGCTGAATGCAACAAAAAGGTCATAAGCATATTCAAATAATTGCCAGGCTACTACACAAAATGGTCAAACCATAAGAACGTGCTAACAGGATTAGTGCTTAAAATATTGCCGAGCTTGTTCCAGACCACACCAACTTGTGTAAAGTGCAATTTGCCCTTTACTTAAATCAACAAGATGCAACGAAACACCATAAGCGTAACAGAACATGCGAAGTAAGTGAAGATGATTAAGTGCATAAAATATTTACTATACATATATGCTCTAGTGTGAATGTTCAGATCCAGAAGAGGAAATCATAAATCTTGTTAGACAGTATGTAACTAACAAAGTATTTAGGCATGTTACTTAACAATAGGCAATAGCTAAAAGCAAATGCATTGAATTATGAGGTCATCGCTTATCTAGCCCAATGTATCTCTTTTTTTTTCAAATTTGGCCCCCCTACGCATGCATTTACAAAACTGGCCCCTTCCCCACCGTAGAAGGCACAATAGGTGACACATATCCCTTATTGTGCCTAGGATGGGCAAAAGTTAGCTGGCACTGTGGGCGAGCGTGGCACAAAGCGCGCGGGCAAGCAGGCCAGGCGAGCAGGGCAACGGGAGTGCGGGAGGGCGGCTGCTAAGCTGGGTAGCGCGAAAGGAACCCTCCCATGCTCTCCGGGCGCGGTGGGGGACAAGTGTCGACTCTCATGCCTTTCGTGGTAGGGGAGGGGGCCAATTTTACAAATACATGCGTAGAGGGGCTAGATTTGCAAAAAAAAAAAGAGGTACAAGGGGCTAGATAAGTGATGAATTCTGTGCACAATTGGTTGCTTGGGGAACAATATCTGGGCACACTTACCTTGAATATTTAAGCGTGTTCATCCAAAATCCATTTTTAACATCTTCACTGCTATGCTAGTATACATGTTGAGTTGATTGGTGAGGGAAGAATCAGGCCAAGGAACTATATTTAAGATACCATGAAATTCAATGAAAAATGCAGAGACAGATGGGCAATTAAAACTTCCATTATTTTGGTGATCATAACAACAACTATGCTTCTAAAGCTATCGACAATAATACCTCATGCTAAGTTAGGTCAGTTCAATAGGTACAATAGTAACAGTACAAACAAATAGGAAGAAATAGTTCAAATTTTAAAATACATAAATTTTTACATAAAAATGTAATATGAACCACTATTGATTATATAATAATGAAACATCAAACAGATTCTGCAACAATCCATACCTTATCCTGATCTATTTCATGAAAATAGGAATTATGCTGTCGAGGAATAATCCATGTCTCAAATGGATAAGATGCTGCAAAAGGAACAACTGCAGAAAAATTGTGTGTCTCACTGACCAAAATATCCTTCAACGGAATTTCACAAAGGCTGCAGTTCCCCAACCTCTCAAAAACCTCCTTCATGCAGTTAAGCCGTGCGGTAACAGATGGAGGGACAAATGGAGTTCCCAACATCTGGCTGTGTGAGTGTGCCATTGAAGCACCAGCAGACGCTCCGTGATTCTTAAAGACCTAAGCATTTCCAAAACAATGGTGCTTCTTCAGCATAATAAGAGGAATTTAACAAGCACATTATACAAGCTGCAGTGAAAGAAGCAACTCAGATAGTCAATAACAGAAAGAAATAGCCCATTAATTACTGCTAAGTGGTAACCATGTACAGGACCCTAATAGAACAGACAAATGAACAGTTAGATATCAATTACAGAACAAAGATGGGATGCTATTAAGTTTTTGGTGCATTGGTATGAATTAGCGAGAGTTCGAACTACCTTATTTGTAAGTGATCAATGCAATATCAGTTACCGCCTTCATTAACAAGCAGGTTTTATTTGTATTTTAGATCAAGTAATACAGTTTTCAGTAGAGAATCAGAATATCAACCACAAGTTATTAAAAAAGCCAACCAAATGTGAGAGGTATTTGCAAGGAAAGAACCTAAAACTTCCGTACAGCACACTAGCACAGCGACAATGCAATCTTCCAAGTTAATACCTTTGTTCTTCTAGTAAGCACCAAACACTAGTAGAAGTTAATCCAACTACAGGTCTTTGCAAAAGATTCCATGCAGTCTCGACAACTAATAGTTAACATGCACAAACAATAAATGAAAAGAGCATGCATAATGTATATCAATGATTAGTTGATTACATATCAGTGCAGCGTTTTTTTAATTCCCTGAATGACTGGGTGTGCATGGCTGTAGTTTAACTACAAGATGCTCAACATCTTTTAACATTTGCAAATCAACATGTCCAATATCATGCAAATGCACTAGACAAAACATAACAGAACAGGGGGAATTGTCATTTTATGATGTAAAAAGTCCAATTTACAACCGTGAACTCTGGCCTCGGTTTAATTTTCAACCCTAAACTCTGAAACCGTTCGAATCAGAACTCAAACTTACAAAACAGTCCACTTTACCCCCTCGACCTACGTGGCATCCACGTGGATGCCAGTTGAAATCACGTGTCATCCTCTTAAGAACAAAAGATGATATGGGCATATGGCACTGGTGCAACAAAAATAAATGAATTATTAAATTAAAAAAATATTAGAGCCCACTCGTCAATACCTCCACACCTTCCTCTTCCTCCCTCTCCCTCCCAATCTTCTTCCTTCATGGGTCCATGACTCTCCCTTCCCACCCCTACTCTTGCCCCTACGGCCATGCCCATCTCCTCCTTCCTTTTTCTTCTTCCTCTCTCCAACGCACCATCAGTGAACGAGAGGGGCCGCCAGCTTTGATTGTCTTCCTCGTCACTGGCGCAGCCTAATTGGGCATGCTATGCCCAGATCTAGGCCCACCAGCAGTAGAGGCGAGGGAAGGGTGCCGCCATGGAGGAGGGGAGCGTCGGCTCGGATCATCTTCCTCATCACCGGTGCGACCAAACCCATGCAGCCATGCTTGTCGTGCCCGATTCTGGGCCCGCCGCCGATGGAAAAGGTGGCCACCACCGGATCTAGCACCTAATTGTTCAGGCAGCGGATCTGGTCTCCTTCCTTTTGTCCGACAGCTAGCTCCATACACCTTCTTCCTCGTGACCAACGGCGATTGATATGGCTTTCTCTCTTGCCACTACAGCTCGTTGCCGTTGGACCCGACCTCACCGCTGGACCCAAGCTCACCACCACCCTGGACCTCAACCTCGCTGCCGCTGGTCGGGAGTGAGAAAGAGAGGAGAGAGATGGGAGAGAATGTATTCCTATTTTGTATTCCCAACGGCATGATCTTGATGAACATATAGATAACACATATTTGAGGTGGAAATCCATCCAAGTGGACCAAATGCTCATTCGGTGATGTGGTATATAAGTGTCATCCATGTCAACAAAATGTGGTGTATACATGGCATCCACATCAACAAAACCACCATGATTTGTGTCGAGGGGGTAAAGTGAATGTTTTTGTAAGTTCAAGGTCCTGATTAGAACGGTTTCAGGGTTGAAATCAAACTAAGACCAGAGTTCAGGGTTGTAAAGTGGACTTTCACATTTTTTATTCGGTTTCATGCTAAAAAGTGCACAATTGCTGTCCATTTCTATAACACCCGGAAAGGTGTTTGTCACAAACAGGGGCTCACAGCAAGTGCATCTGAATCCAGTAAAACCAGTTTCCTCCTATCTTCGACATCGGGATCGACAACACCGCTTCCATCTTCTTCGACTGCAGATGAAGCTGCGGCACGAACGCTGCAGGCGAGCGCTTTGCTACGCGACATCGATCCACGCGCTTTGCCGCCACCTACCGACGAGGTCCACTTCGACGCTCGCGACGCTACCGATCAACCGATCACGTCGATTATCCTACCGCGCGCTGCTGCGCTATACAATTTTAAGCAAAGTGCGCACTGCGCCTTTGTCGGACAAGACGCGTCTGTTGTCTCCGCAAGCCTCCATCAGCTGGAACGCCGTACTTGCTATGGTCTCTCCGACGCTCGAGTTCTTCGCCGAATTGAGCACCGCCGTCGGACACTCAGGCACCGGTTTCTCCAGATACGCTTCACCGCCACGAGTCTTGTGCGCGCTCTACTTGTTCGACTTCGTCACACAACTCATCGCCAGCGCCTCCTCTCGGCCACTCGACAACCACGGCTGGCGACTATTCCGCCGTTTTGCGACGCCACCGGGAGGCTTGCCTGTCTTTAGACGCGACGATGGTTGGGGCCTTCGCTAGACGCCGATCGCAACACGGCGTTTCTCGACGTCTTGGGCAAACGCGACGCCGTCTCATGGCGACAAGTGACGCATTGACCCTTTCATCGATCGTTGTTCTCTGCATGGCGCCCTCTTAGGCTCGCGCGTCAAGTGGCTCTGCGACACGGTCTCCCCTTTTGCAAAATGAAGGAAGAGCTATAAGTCAAAAGAATGGAGGCACCGTTAATCAAACGAAGCTTCAAAAAGCCTTTAGTTTGGTTAATTGAAGGTAAATTGTTACCAAATGCTAAGTAAAGATTTTTCAAGATTATCGCGTTGAGGTGGTGAGTAAAAAACATGAGGGTTTTTGCGGCCGAGAACGAGAAAGGTAAAAGACTGGGGCGAGGGAAGGTCATGACATTTTTCTTCCTTTTTTTTGCTTATTATTTTAAAAATTTAAAAAGCCCATTTTACCCTATCAATCGGCCTGTAAATTGTTCTCAAACGTTTCTCAACAATTATTTCTTCAATCTTAAAAAGATAAAAAACATCTGCCCCGACCCCCGCCCGGCGACCACGCCACCCTTCAGACGGCAATGGAAATAAGCGACCACACAATATCCAAGAAGCTGGCAAACAATTCCTCCAAAATAATCTTAAATGGCAACCCTGGAGAGACTCTTACAAGCTCACGGACTCGCAAGGAGACCCATTGCTTGCACCCAAATTTAGGTGTCCGATGTCGTAGAAATCGGTTTTGGTAAGGGATATATTGGTTATAGCAAGTTGAATGCGCTTTGGATTGAAGGCCTCGATCCTAGGAAATCGAGTCCAATACTGGCGGATAGGAGATTGAGAAGGACACGATCGGGCTTTACATGGTAGGAGAGATTGAGGCCGATACGTGATCGAGGAAACCGAGAAGGACACGTCGACCGAAAAGTGCTATATAAGAGGACCGAGGCGAGAGCGAAAAGATGCCCAGAAAAAAAAAAAAAAAAAAAATGGACCTCATCAGCTTCTCTCAATAAAATCATATCAGGCCCTATTTTAGCGGTTCATTTGATGGGTTTAAATCGATTTGGAAAGCATGGGCTCTGTTGAAATGCAAGTTCTTCATATGGTTTGCAACCCAAAATCATTGCAGGACTACTGACCTTAAGTGCAGAGGATTCAAAATCATGGTCTCTGCAAGTTTTGTTCCTTTCGAGAGACAGTTGATCACCTGTTTGTCAACTGTTCCTGGTCTGCCGTTCTGGCACTGTGCTTTCAGGCTCGCTAACATGACACTACGGCGATGGATGATTGGCTGTCGGCAGTAGTCTATTGGAATGGTAGCTTCATGCGAAAAAAAGCACCAAAAGAGTTCAGGAAGGAGGTTGGACTCATTGATTATTCTTGGCACCTGGAGCCCATGGAAGGAACAGAATGCAGCCTATGGAAGGAACAGAATGCAAGGGTGTTCAAAAGCAAGACTGGAAGCCTAGATCGCGTTCTGGACAGGCTGAGAGCCGAGCATGGCGCCTGGAAGCTGGTGGGTGCAAAGGGGTTGCTACCAATTCAGGAGTAATCGCCTAACGACTTTGTAAGCAGCGTTTAGCTGCATAGTTAGGTGCACCATTTGCCCATTGTCTTTTGTTTCTTTGGCCTTTTCTATAATTTGAACGCTTTTATCTTCTAATGCAAAGAAGCGCAATTCTTGTGCGCATTCACAAAAAAAGGACCCCACGATATCTCCATCTAATGAGTTTTCAGTTCACTGCAATATGACCGCCTAGCGATACCTCAGTTCTAACTTCCAAATAACAACTTCCTAGGGCCACCTTCTGATGGTTAAAAGTTAGGACACATCACATTGGCACTTTGCCATTCCATAAAAGACATAGCCTAGGACACATCACATTAGCATTTTGCCATTCCCAAAAAGACATAGCCAAATGACATTTACGCTATCAAATTTTCACCATTTGCCAAATGTGACAGACTTACCATTTGATCTAATCTAACTACAAAAGCAGAAGCGGTGAACTTAAAAATGAAAGAACTCTACCTGAACATACTTCACCGCTTGGTGCTCAGCTAGCTGCCGCACGCGCCGCGTAGGCGAGCAGCACGTCGCCGACCCCTCCGCGTCCAGGTCCCAGAGCCGCACGTCGTGGCGCGGCGTCTCGATGACCACGTCGTGGAACCCGAACCCACGCACGGCGCGCTCACCGGGCCCCGTCCCCGGGCACCTCCTCCGGCGCCGGCGGCCCATCTCGCCGCAGCGCCGGGTACAGGTTCTCGATCACGCGGATCCGCCACGGCGAGTTATCCGGTGGCGCGGGACGCGGAAGATCTGGGCGCACTCCGACTCGCGGCCGAGGCAGAAGGCAGGACGGCTGGGGCGCCGGGCCGGGGTTGGTGGTAGGGTTCGCGGGGCTGTAGGACTTGAGGTCGTGGGGCGGCGCGACCGCGCCGCAAGACGACCCCGCTCGAACACCGCATCGCGGCGCCCTCGAAGTTCTAGTTTCCGCCATCGCCTACGCTCGAAGTTAGGAAATCGATCTATCGTCGAAATGCTAATGGCTCGTACGTCATTTTCCTACATCCTTTAATTGGAAATGCCCTGGATTTTTTGTTGATATTGGAAAATAATTCAAATAATTATTGATACATGGAACATATGTAGGTTTATCTAAAATACTTTATAGAGTATATCAAAATATTATAAATTGGAAAATAATATTTATTATAAGAAATTAATATTTATTATAGAGAAATTAAAAATATTTATATATAAAATTAGCGAAAATAATATTTATTATAGGTATATCAAAAATAGGAAATATATTATTTTTATCACTAATTTTTAAAATATTATAAAATATTTATATAAGCTATATCAAAATTAGCGGAAATATATTATTTTTTATCACTAATTTTTTATAAAATATTATAAAATATTTATTATAAAGTATATCAAAAAATTAGCTAAAATATACCTAGCTCAAAATGGAGCCTCATGAAATAAACATTAATTTATTTGATGTGAATATAGACAAACACGACTTCTTATCACTTGATAATTTCTTTTACTAATTTAGTAAATTTGATTTTTACTAAAATATTTTGGTCAAATTTGAGGTTCATTTTCTAAATTTAAAATAAAAATTCATTTTTACTAAATTTTTATTTTAAATCAATTTACGCGCGTTCCGGGCCGGCAAACCGGCGCGCCTCGTCCATGGCGGCTCGCAGTGTCGACTCGGCATTGACCTTCTTCTTCATCGACGTCGCCGTCTTCGTCTATGGCGCTCCCTCTTATCGCCTCTGGCGCTTCTGCGCCCGCGACTTTGCGGCTCCTCCTCTTGGCGACCTCAAGCGGCTCCCTCGACCACGGCTACCCTCGCGGCACCTCGACACGGCTTCGCCCTGGCTTAGCTACCTCGACATGGGCACAAGGGCTACCGCCTTGCTTGAGCAACCTCGTCGGCTTCCACTCCGACCACGATCTGTGGACGATCGATTATTCTGATGCGGGGATGTCACTCTCTGCTTCTTCTCTGATCTCATGTACTGCGCCTCCGCTGGATCATGGGGATGTTAGAGTATATTAAGCGAGCACAGATATGGTTAGTTTAGGATTGATTGTAATCCGTGATAACCTTCCTTATCTCTAGAGAGGCATCTTGCCCTCCAAGCCATGTACTCTATATAAACAGCCTGAGGGCTCAGCAATACATCATCCCACGCATTACACAATTCGAACTATAACACCCTGCAGACTAACCACCAAAACAAGCATGTGTACCACCGAACTGGGCAATGAGCTGATTTGCAAATTATATCATGTAAATGAGTTATCCATCAAACATAAAGCAATGCAATAAAAAAAACAACCCATAATCTCCTTTGAACATAAATGCACCATTCATTAAACACAATGGATTAGATGGCACCAGAATTTTCAAATTCAGTTTTGCCACCTCCATATCACCATACAGGAACACACTTACCATACAAAACATACATAGATACACCGTAGGGCCAAGGACAACAAATGGGAAATAGCGCGACCACACAATATCCAAGAAGCTGGCAAACAATTCCTCCAAAATAATCTTAAATGGCAACCCTGGGGAGAGACTCTTACAAGCTCACGGACTCTGGCAAGGAGACCCGCTGTTTGCACCCAAATTTGGCGGTCCGATGTCGAGAAATCGGTTTTGGTAAGGGATATATTGGTTATACAAGTTGATGCGCTTTTGGATTGGAAGGCCTCGATCCTAGAAATCGAGTCCAATACTGGCGAGGATAGGAGATTGAGAAGGACACGATCGGGCTTTACATGGTAAGGAGAGATTGAGGCCGATACGGTGATTGAGAAACCGAGAAGGACACGTTCGGACCGAGTGCTATATAAGAGGACCGAGGCGAGAGGAAAAGATGCCCGAGCCAACCCACAAGTTTACACATTACTTTTTACCTTCTGCATTAGGTTTAGATTAGAACAATCCTCTTCAAGTCTTGTACTCAAGTCTTGTCGTCTTCGTCGAATAATACGAGTTGCGCGTCACGGTTATTGTTCTTCGTTGACTCTATCCAGTCGATTTGCTCTGTTCTTTGCGCATCACCTTCTCGAGTTTATCGCCTTTTACCCTTCCATAGCCTTCATCGGCTAATTGCTACCCTTACGTTCCATCGGCTTGGCCGATCGATCTAAGCCACAACCGCACTTTGATCGGCCTTACGATTCACGTTCCCTTGTTGATTGTTCAGTCAATCGACGCGCTCGCCAAAACGAACCGGTGTTAAATGGTGTGTTGCGATCAAAAACCCTACATCACGTTTTGGTGTCAACACATTTTGCACGCCAGTGGGACAAAAGAACCAATCTACGAGGATGAACGCAAAACAAGTCCATCGCTCCGTAACGCGTCAACACGGAGGCGTCATCTTTGCCACAATGGAGGACTTGACTCTGAGCGGCGACAAGAGATCGAAGAAAGAAAAGCGCTCGAGGAGATGATCTTGTTGCTACCAAAAACCCGACGAGGGTTACCCAAAACAGCTCTCCGACGCTCAACCCTATCGGCGATATCAACAAACCAAGACCGGTAAGTCGATACATGCCGCGAGGCGAGTTATCTTCTATGATTGAGCGTCGGTACATCATGCGCGATCAACCAATCATCGCCTTGGTCACAACTTTGGGGCCGATGATAGAAAAGCAGCTTAAGACAATCGCTCAAGAGTTGGCCACGTCGAAGTCGTAGAACCATTGCAACAACTTCCGGCGTATCCCCTACACGGGCGCCTAACTAACGTGGCGGTTAAGTCAGATCGCAATTCTCGCAATGCCGACTCAACCCGCAGTCTTTGAGACAATCCGATGGATTCACTCGATACTATGCATATACGCGCATCTGCAAAACCCGACGCGTCGGCTACGCTATTGCCTTCGGTATCGCTGGTGCCTATACCCAATCGGCTACGATCGACGAGCACATGTATAGGCGATTCCGGCCGTGAATCGAGCGACTACGAGTGGTTTCCTACCGGAACCCTTTGCACCGAGCTAGAGCCACTGCACCCAAAGCCGATAGACGTGATCGGCGCCACAACAATACCGAGGTGATACCCAATCGGCAACTCGAGCTAGCACTCAAGGCGGATCTGTTATGGCCAAAGGCCTATCGGCAACCGAGTTGGCACTCGAGGCGGGATGTCACGGGTCGACCAAATCTCGATGTATTGAGAGACCAATTTGGCCGCAACCAAGGGTTAGGAGCGGATCGAAGCGAAAGCCGTGCGGATTACATTGATCACATGGCCTATCCACGCAATTACGAGTCCCGACTTTGCCAAATTCTCGGGGCGATTCGTTACTACTTTAGAACACATCGGACAATTTGTTGCCCAATCGCGTGAAGCTGCCCGATCGACAGTGAAAATCGATTGTTTCCTTTGTCTTTGTCAGAACCGCGTTTACATGGTTCTAAACTTACCTCCAAATTCGGTCCACTTTTGGAGCGATTTGGAAAACCATTCCATGAATATTTCTTTTTGGGAACCTAGAGTTGCGAATCTCGACCTAAGTTCCGTCGACAAAAGTCGGAGAATCGGCAATTGAGTACATTAAGAGATTCGGAAGGTTAGGAATCGGTGTTTTGGTGTAACTTTGCCGATAATCGTTAGCCGATTTGGCTTTCCATGGGTTAATTTCCATTAAAGGAAAGATTTGGCGGCAAGAATTCACGATTTGAGTCACCTACTACAAGTATCGGCTCAAGAAAGTTGTTTATCTAATAATGACGGCTCAGAGAATTCGATAAAATGAGATACAATCGGCTATAGAGGGTGGTCGATTACAATTTGCGTAAGAAGCGATTGAGTTGGATCGGCGTTTTCGTGAACATGGTTCCTTTGTTATGCAAAAGGAAATAGCGATACAAGATCTTGAACACGTCGACAAATGCGTTTCGACATCGATTGAAACGATCCAACAAACCGATATGAAGGCGACGGCGGTAAGGAGATGATACAAATCACGATCGGTTCAATTCGATTGAGACCGACCGTGAAGGCAAGCACTCCAAGATAATTAAACCAAAAGAGCTTAAAGTCGACAAGAGGTACAAAGTCGAGATCCATACCATCGAGGAAGCCGATCTGAGGCATCAACTCCAACGCCTCGACGCAAGAATTGCGGCCGACCAGAAAAGCAAAGGACGGCGTCATGTGTAAAAGCAAGCAAGGAAGATGGAGCGTGCACGCGCATGAGCCAAGGATTCATGAGTGTAGTATTCCAAAAGCGGTGGTCTCAAAAGTAAAAGATGATGCAATGGGATGACATTTTACCAAGAAACCGGTTGGAAAGCCGATTTGACATGTAATTTTGGGGCATGTTTAAACATACCCCAAAATTGGGACATATGTTTGCACCCAAATTTGCGGTCCGATCTTGTAGAAATCGGTTTTGGTAAGGGATATATTGGTTATAGCAAGTTGATGCGGTTTTGGATTGGAAGGCCTCGATCCTAGGAAATCGAGTCCAATACGGCATCCATCTAGCCTGTTTGGACAAACAAATTGGATAAATGGGCAATCAATCGAGGATCTAACGCCATTGTTAATCTCGCTGTTGAAGATAAGGACGCGTTGCACCAAAACAGTCAAGGAGATGCTCACAGAGAACTTGGGTACGACTGTACGAGATATCACAGGAGGCCTATCTATCTGAGCAATTCTCGACTACCTATGACTCTGGACTGTGCTAGATCAGTTTAAACTTACACCCAGTCAAGAAGATACAATCCTCTGGAAATGGACCTCATCAGCTTCTTAGGGGGTGTTTGGGACAGCTCCAGCTCCACTAAAATATGTGGAGTTGGTGGAGCAGGGTATTTCTAGCTTCAGAAATTTGTGGAGCTGGAGCTGTGGGTACATTAAGAGTGTTTAGGTAGATCATCTTGTTTACATTTTAGACTAAAAATATAAACTTAATTCACTTTATTTTAGCCTATAAGTTTCACTCTGAAATGGATCGGCGGAGCTCTCCCAAAGCAGGCCTTACTCAATAAAATCAGCATATCAGGCCCTATTTTTAGAAGCGGTTCATTTTGATGGGTTTAAATCGATTTGGAAAGCATGGGCTCTGTTGAAATGCAAGTTCTTCATATGGTTTGCAACCCAAAATCATTGCAGGACTACTGACCGCCTTAAGTGCAGAGGGATTCAAAATCATGGTCTCTGCAAGTTTTGTTCCCTTTCAGACGAGACAGTTGATCACCTGTTTGTCAACTGTTCCTGGTCTCGCACGTTCTGGCACTGTGCTTTCAGGCTCGCTAACATGACACTACCGGCGATGGATGATTGGCTGTCGGCAGTAGTCTATTGGAATGGTAGCTTCATGCGAGAAAAGAAGCACCAAAAGAGTTCAGGAAGGGAGGTTGGACTCATTGATTATTCTTGGCACCTGGAGCCCATGGAAGGAACAGAATGCAGCCTATGGAAGGAACAGAATGCAAGGGTGTTCAAAAGCAAGACTGGAAGCCTAGATCGCGTTCTGGACAGGCTGAGAGCCGAGCATGGCGCCTGGAAGCTGGTGGGTGCAAAGGGGTTGCTACCAATTCAGGAGTAATCGCCTAACGACTTTGTAAGCAGCGTTTAGCTGCATAGTTAGGGTGCACCATTTGCCCATTGTCTTTTGTTTCTTTGGCCTTTTCTATAATTTGAACGCTTTTATCTTCTAATGCAAAGAAGCGCAATTCTTGTGCGCATTCACAAAAAAAAGGACCCCACGATATCTCCATCTAATGAGTTTTCAGTTCACTGCAATATGACCGCCTAGCGATACCTCAGTTCTAACTTCCAAATAACAACTTCCTAGGGCCACCTTCTGATGGTTAAAAGTTAGGACACATCACATTGGCACTTTGCCATTCCCATAAAAGACATAGCCTAGGACACATCACATTAGCATTTTGCCATTCCCATAAAAGACATAGCCAAATGACATTTACGCTATCAAATTTTCACCATTTGCCAAATGTGACAGACTTACCATTTGATCTAATCTAACTACAAAAGCAGAAGCGGTGAACTTAAAAATGAAAGAACTCTACCTGAACATACTTCACCGCTTGGTGCTCAGCTAGCTGCCGCACGCGCCGCGCGTAGGCGAGCAGCACGTCGCCGACCCCCTCCGCGTCCAGGTCCCAGAGCCGCACGTCGTGGCGCGGCGTCTCGATGACCACGTCGTGGAACCCGAACCCACGCACGGCGCGCTCACCGGGCTCCCGTCCCCGGGCACCTCCTCCGGCGCCGGCGGCTCCATCTCGCGCCGCAGCGCCGGGTACAGGTTCTCGATCACGCGGATCCGCCACGGCGAGTTATCCGGTGGCGCCGGGACGCGGAAGATCTCGGGCGCGCACTCCGACTCGCGGCCGAGGCAGAAGGGGCAGGACGGCTTGGGGGCGCCGGGGCCGGGGTTGGTGGTAGGGTTCGCGGGGCTGTAGGACTTGAGGTCCGTGGGGCGGCGCGACCGCGCCGGCGAGAAGACGACCCACCGCTCGAACACCGCATCGCGGCGCGCCTCCGAAGTTCTAGAAGTTTCCGCCATCGCCTACCCCGAAGCTTCGTGCAACGGTTAAGGGGAAAATACGATGTATGACACTCAATTCGTTCGTCTCGTGTAAAATGACATTAAATTGGGACGCCTGATACGAAACGACACCGTGCCATCTAATTTCTCCCACCAGTGACATTCTGCCTATTGAATTGACGGAAATGCCCTTGGGTATTTGTTTTGTGCTTACGATTTGTGAATTCAATTTCTGGGCAATAAATAATTTACGCAATTTCAATAAATAAATATTTAATTTGGATACATGGAAACCATATATGTAGGTTTATCTAAAAAGTACTTTTATAACAGTAGCTTATATCAAAAATATTATAAAATATTAGCGGAAAAATAATATTTATTATAACATGAGCGAAAATTAATATTTATTATAACGATGGAAAATTAGCGAAAAATAATATTTATATTAATATTAGCGAAAATTAGCGGAAAAATAATATTTATTATAACATGAGCGTTATATCAAAAAATAGTGGAAATATATTATTTTTTATCACTAATTTTTATAAAATATTATAAAATATTTATTATAACAGTAGCGCTATATCAAAAATTAGCGGAAATATATTATTTTTTATCACTAATTTTTTATAAAATATTATAAAATATTTATTATAACTGATGCGTTATATCAAAAAATTAGCAAAATATATGACCCTAGCTTCCAAAATTGTGGAAGCCTCCGATGAAATAAACATTAATTTATTTTCATGACGGTGAATATAGACAAATGCATACGCACTCTTCTTATCACTTGGATAATTTCTTTTCTAAGACTACCTTGAATAATATTTTGATACGGTGAATATAGATAAATGCATACGCACTCTTCTTATCACTTGGATAATTTCTTTTCTAAGACTACCTTGAATAATATAAATTAATGTTTATTTCATCAGGAGGCTTCCAAAATTTTGGAAGCTAGGGTCATATATTTCCGCTAATTTTTTGATATAGCGCTACTGTTATAATAAATATTTTATAAAAAATTAGTGATCAAAAAATAATATATTTCGCTAATTTTTTGATATAACGCATCTGTTATAATAAATATTATTTTTCAAGCTAATTTTAGCTCTGTTATAATAAATATTAATAACAAAAATATTAACAATAATATTAATAAATATTATTTTTCCTAATTTTAGCTAATATTAATATAAATATTATTTTTCCCTCTTGTTATAATAAATATTATTTTTGCTAATATTTTATAATATTTTTGATATAACTACTGTTATAAAAGTACTTTTTAGATAAACCTACATATATGGTTTCCATGTATCCAAATTAAATATTTATTTATTGAAATTGTGTAAATTATTTATTAGTAAATTATTTATTGAAATTATTTATTGCCCGAGAATTGAATTCACAAATCAATCGACATAGTTCATAAAACAAATACCAAGGGTATTTCGTCAATCAATAGCCGAATGTCATCGGTGCGGAGAAATTGGATAATGACGACGCATTTCGTGATCGAGGCGTCCGATTTAACGTGCTGTCATGCGGCACAGAGGTGACAATTGAGTCAGTCATACATCGTAGCTTTTCACGGTTAACTTCTGGAGCGGTGGCTTTCGTGTTCGCGAACCGGAGGACGTTCGGGCTAGTTCTCTAGAATGACGCTTGGGCTGCTGGAGCTATAGCTCTGGCAAGTGGGACCCATTAGTCATTCAGACGTTAGATGGTGCAGCTTTCCGCTGGGTGGCTGGTCAGTGGGGAACATGGAGGTTGACCATTGTACAAAATGTGGGACCCACTAAGCCTCTTGATCGTCTCTGGAATGTGGGCACGGTTTTGAACGGTGGGACCGTTCGAAAAGTGGGACCCGTTTGCCACGAGAAGGCGACGAGACTCGGTAGTCTTCTGTTCGCCTCACTGAACAGTGGGACCCGAAGTTTGACCCAAGTCTGGATCTGGTGGGCAGTTCTGGAATTTCGCGCGCGGGCTGAGGCTCTGTTGTTTTTGCTGGAGGAAAATGATTGGGAATATTCTGGCATGGTTCCATTTTCCATTACTACTCTGTGTTGAGTGCCGTACACACTCGATGGCAGCAGTGTCCTTTCCTCCTGCTGCCAACTGTAGTAACATCAAGAACATGGCTGTCAGCAGATTTCTCCCGAGCTGCTCGAGATACCTGGAAATGAGATGGGGCACGAAACCTCTAGGGTAATTACAACAATAAAATCAGCTGCTTTTCGTATCTCTTATCTATATTATTTAAAGTAAGCACTAAAGTTAATTTATATAATAGCTATCTCTAAAAGTTGACTCTAGATGTTGTGTGTTAACTATCTCTTCTCTTTTGTACATAACTAATCTATCTATGCAACACGTACAATGCTTACTACTCCCTCTGCTCTGTATTGTTAGGCGTATAACTTTTTCTCACGATTCCATTTTGTAAGGCAGCATTGAATTCTCGATCGAGCAGATCAATCGGCGCGGCTAGCTTCATGCATGCGGACGACGGCACCACACCATGCATATGCGGAATTAATGCATGCATGCAAAATACTGAATGAACTTGCATGCGGAATGCATGCATGCGGAATACGGTGAACGAGGAGTCTTCATAAATACAAGCGATTAATTTGCATGAGTTAATGACAATGGCTATCTACTCCTTAGTCTTTGAAAAAAAAACTATGCGTCTAACAATACGAAATGGAGGGAATATTAAATAAGAGCTAGCTCTCTCTTTTTTTCTCACTCTTTCAAATAGAACAAAACTAATGTGGATATGCTAAAAGTAAGCTGAGGTGGTTTTATTATACATTACAACTGTAATTTTAGCAACTGTTCATTAAAAAGTTTAAATTGTTTGTTGTTTTGAACAGTTTTAACTTAAACCCACTTTAAACTAATAATACCCGTTTGGAATGAATTAATTTTTCTAGATTCCTACGTGAATTGGATTGTTTACGTGGGATTCGTATAAAATTCTTGCATTCCACCTCTCAACGTAGATCTTGTTCTTACTAGGGAAGCTAAGAAGATGATTAATTGCTCTTACTAAAAATACTTTGCTAAATTGGAATTGATCGTTTGGTCCATCAAGGCGATAAGTTATGCAAAAAGAAAAAGAGAGATACCAGTAGTGGAGTTAGAAAATTTTGAGAGCTAGGTGATGCAGATATGCACACGTCTTATATTTTTCAACTGAAAGCCTTAATTAACTAGAAAGAATTACTAAGCCGTATCAAATATTAATAGACAAAATTTTTCCTTAAGCAATCTTTGTTATATTTAAACAAAAATATATACTAACTAATAATAGGTGTTTTCTTGTCATTAGATATGAAGATTGCGAGAATATCAAAATCGAACCGATTACATTGATAAACCATGGTGAAACCTTGCGAGAGGCAAGAGAAACGGAAGCAATGTGCGGATAAGAAGGCAACGGCTATAGAGGGTGGTCGATTACAATTTGCGTAAGAGCCGATTTATTGAGTTGGATCCCACCGCTTTACGTGAACATGGTTCACCGTTATGCAAAAGGGAAATAGCCGATACAAGATATCAACTCGGTCGACAAGCAAATGCTTGTTTACATCGCTTGAAACGACCAACAAACCGATATGAAGACGGACGGCGGTAAGGAGATGATACAAATCACGATCGGTTCAATTCAGATTGAGACCGACCGTGAAGGCAAGCACTCCAAGATAATTAAACCAAAAGAGCTTAAAGTCGACAAGAGGTACAAAGTCGAGATCCATACCATCGAGGAAGCCGATCTGAGGCATCAACTCCAACGCCTCGAACGCAAGAATTGCGCCGGCCGACCAGAAAAGCAAAGGAACGGCGCCATGTGTAAAACGGCAAGGAAGATGGAGCGGCATCGCAAGATGAGCCGCCGAAGGATTCATGAGTGTAGTATTCCAAAAGCGGTGGTCTCAAAAGTAAAAGATGATGCAATGGGATGACATTTTACCAAGAGTATACCTGTTGGAAAGCCGATTTGACATGTAATTTTGGGGCATGTTTAAACATACCCCAAAATTGAGAACATATGTTTGCACCCAAATTTGGCGTGTCCGATGTCAGAGAAATCGGTTTTGGTAAGGGATATATTGGTTATAGCAAGTTGATGCGCTTTTGGATTGGAAGGCCTCGATCCTAAGGAAATCGAGTCCAATACGCATCCATCTAGCCCTGCTTTGGACAAACAAATTGGATAAATGGGCAATCAATCGAGGATCTAACGCCATTGTTAATCTCATTGTTGAAGATAAGGACGCGTTGCACCAAAAACAAATAGGAGATGCTCACAGAGAACTTGGGTACGATCATGCATTTAGATATCACAGAGGCCTATCTATCCGAGCAATTCTCGACTACCTATGACTCGATCGTGCTAGATCGCTTTAAACTTACACCCAATAAGAAGATACAATCCTCCTGAAATGGACCTCATCGACTTCTTAGGGGTGTTTGGGATACTCAGCTCCACTAAAATATGTGGAGTTGGTGGGCAGGTATTTCTAGCTTCGAAATTTGTGGAGCTGGAGCGTGGGTACATTAAGAGTGTTTAGGTAGATCATCTTGTTTACATTTTAGACTAAAAATATAAACTTAATTCACTTTATTTTAGCCTATAAGTTTCAGCTCTGAGCTGGATCTGGGAGCTGGAGCTCTCCCAAACAGGGCCTTACTCAATAAAATCAGCATATCAGGCCCTAGTTTTAGAAGCGGTTCATTTTGATGGGTTTAAATCGATTTGGAAAGCATGGGCTCTGTTGAAATGCAAGTTCTTCATATGGTTTGCAACCCAAAATCATTGCAGGACTACTGACCGCCTTAAGTGCAGAGGGATTCAAAATCATGGTCTCTGCAAGTTTTGTTCCCTTTCAGACGAGACAGTTGATCACCTGTTTGTCAACTGTTCCTGGTCTTGCACGTTCTGGCACTGTGCTTTCAGGCTCGCTAAGATGACACTACCGGCGATGGCTGATTGGCTGTCAGCAGTAGTCTATTGGAATGGTAGCTTCATGTGAGAAAAGAAGCACCAAAGGAGATCAGGAAGGGAGGTTGGACTCCTTGATTATTCTTGGCACCTGGAGCCCATGGAAGGAACAGAATGCAGCCTATGGAAGGAACAGAATGCAAGGGTGTTCAAAAGCAAGACTGGAAGCCTAGATCGCGTTCTGGACAGGCTGAGAGCTGAGCATGGCGCCTGGAAGCTGGTGGGTGCGAAGGGGTTGCTACCAATTCAGGAGTAATCGCCTAACGACTTTGTAAGCAGCGTTTAGCTGCATAGTTAGGGTGCACCATTTGCCCATTGTCTTTTGTTTCTTTGGCCTTTTCTATAATTTGAACGCTTTTATCTTCTAATGCAAAGAAGCGCAATTCTTGTGCGCATTCACAAAAAAAAGGACCCCACGATATCTCCATCTAATGAGTTTTCAGTTCACTGCAATATGACCGTCTAGCGATACCTCAGTTCTAACTTCTAAATAACTAGGGACACCTTCTGATAGTTAAAAGTTAGGACACATCACATTGGCACTTCGCCATTCCCATAAAAGACATAGCCAAATGACATTTACGCTATCAAATTTTCACCATTTGCCAAATGTGACAGACTTACCATCTGATCTAATCTAACTACGAAAGCAGAAGCGGTGAACTTAAAAATGAAAGAACTCTACCTGAACATACTTCACCGCTTGGTGCTCAGCTAGCTGCCGCACGCGCCGCGCGTAGGCGAGCAGCACGTCGCCGACCCCCTCCGCGTCCAGGTCCCAGAGCCGCACGTCGTGGCGTGGCGTCTCGATGACCACGTCGTGGAACCCGAACCCACGCACGGCGCGCTCACCGGGCTCCCCGTCCCCGGGCACCTCCTCCGGCGCCGGCGGCTCCATCTCGCGCCGCAGCGCCGGGTACAGGTTCTCGATCACGCGGATCCGCCACGGTGAGTTATCCGGTGGCGCCGGGACGCGGAAGATCTCGGGCGCGCACTCCGACTCGCGGCCGAGGCAGAAGGGGCAGGACGGCTTGGGGGCGCCGGGGCCGGGGTTGGTGGTAGGGTTCGCAAGGCTGTAGGACTTGAGGTCCGTGGGGCGGCGCGACCGCGCCGGCGAGAAGACGACCCACCGCCCGAACACCGCATCGCGGCGTGCCTCCGAAGTTCTAGAAGTTTCCGCCATCGCCTACCCCGAAGCTTCGTGCAACGGTTAACTTCGCAGCGGTGGCTTTCGTGTTCGCGAACCGGAGGACGTTCGGGCTAGTTCTCTAGAATGACGCTTGGGCTGCTGGAGCTATAGCTCTGGCAAGTGGGACCCATTAGTCATTCAGACGTTAGAGGGCTGCGCTCCGCTGGGTGGCTGGTCAGTGGGGCACAGGAGGTTGACCATTGTACAAAATGTGGGACCCACTAAGCCTCTTGATCGTCTCTGGAATGTGGGGCACGGTTTTGAACGGTGGGACCGTTCGAAAAGTGGGACCCGTTTGCCACGAGAAGGCGACGAGACTCGGTAGTCTTCTGTTCGCCTCACTGAAC
Organism: Guadua angustifolia; assembly: GCA_036346375.1. Taxonomy (NCBI): domain Eukaryota; kingdom Viridiplantae; phylum Streptophyta; class Magnoliopsida; order Poales; family Poaceae; genus Guadua; species Guadua angustifolia. Next base: position 46,805,055 of record CM070512.1, on the reverse strand, counting down.
AGTGGGACCCGAAGTTTGACCCAAGTCTGGATCTGGTGGGCAGTTCTGGAATTTCGCGCGCGGGCTGAGGCTCTGTTGTTTTTGCTGGAGGAAAATGATTGGGAATATTCTGGCATGGTTCCATTTTCCATTACTACTCTGTGTTGAGTGCCGTACACACTCGATGGCAGCAGTGTCCTTTCCTCCTGCTGCCAACTGTAGTAACATCAAGAACATGGCTGTCAGCAGATTTCTCCCGAGCTGCTCGAGATACCTGGAAATGAGATGGGGCACGAAACCTCTAGGGTAATTACAACAATAAAATCAGCTGCTTTTCGTATCTCTTATCTATATTATTTAAAGTAAGCACTAAAGTTAATTTATATAATAGCTATCTCTAAAAGTTGACTCTAGATGTTGTGTGTTAACTATCTCTTCTCTTTTGTACATAACTAATCTATCTATGCAACACGTACAATGCTTACTACTCCCTCTGCTCTGTATTGTTAGGCGTATAACTTTTTTCTCACGATTCCATTTTGTAAGGCGCAGGCATTGAATTCTGCATCGAGCAGATCAATCGGCGCGGGCTAGCTCATGCATGCGGGCGCACGACGGCACCACACCATGCATATGCGGAATTAATGCATGCATGCAAAATACTGAATGAACTTGCATGCGGAATGCATGCATGCGGAATACGGGTGAACGAGGAGTCTTCATAAATACAAGCGATTAATTTGCATGAGTTAATGACAATGGCTATCTACTCCTTAGTCTTTGAAAAAAAAAACTATGCGTCTAACAATACGAAATGGAGGGAATATTAAATAAGAGCTAGCTCTCTCTTTTTTTCTCACTCTTTCAAATAGAACAAAACTAATGTGGATATGCTAAAAGTAAGCTGAGGTGGTTTTATTATACATTACAACTGTAATTTTAGCAACTGTTCATTAAAAAGTTTAAATTGTTTGTTGTTTTGAACAGTTTTAACTTAAACCCACTTTAAACTAATAATACCCGTTTGGAATGAATTAATTTTTCTAGATTCCTACGTGAATTGGATTGTTTACGTGGGATTCGTATAAAATTCTTGCATTCCACCTCTCAACGTAGTTCTTGTTCTTACTAGGGAAGCTAAGAAGATGATTAATTGCTCTTACTAAAAATACTTTGCTAAATTGGAATTGATCGTTTGGTCCATCAAGGCGATAAGTTATGCAAAAAGAAAAGAGAGAGATACCAGTAGTGGAGTTAGAAAATTTTGAGAGCTAGGTGATGCAGATATGCACACGTCTTATATTTTTCAACTGAAAGCCTTAATTAACTAGAAAGAATTACTAAGCCGTATCAAATATTAATAGACAAAATTTTTCCTTAAGCAATCTTTGTTATATTTAAACAAAAATATATACTAACTAATAATAGGTGTTTTCTTGCTGTTAGATATGAAGATTGCGAGAATATCAAAATCGAACCGATTACATTGATAAACCATGGTGAAACCTTGCGAGAGGCAAGAGAGAACGGAAGCAATGTGCCGGATAAGAAGGCAACCATGACCACATAGGACACCTCATGCAGCCAAGGCACTGAGCCCATACGGCTAAGGAAGGGGAGAGCAACCTATGTGGTCATGCAACTGGTACAAGAAGAAGACGTATAGACTCAACTGGTAATAAAAGGCCACTTGAACAAGATACAGGGGCAAGCAAAAAAGCCTAATTCGGCCTAGATAAGGAAAGAAAAGAAGAGATAAGATCGAATTAGATTTGAAGAGCAAAAGAGTATAATTCGAAATGTCATATTAGTTGGATTTAAAAATATCATAATTCTCATATGGACTTGGATTACGACGTTCTTACACTTGTTTAAAAGCTTATAACATCCTCCTTATTTCACTCTATTATGGGACATTTAGAATCGGTTTCCTTCTATCTTTAAATTAGCTAACAAGTATCAGCGTCCAGATTAGCCGAATTAAATTTGAGTTAGAGATGAGTCCAAGTGGGAGGGATCCACCTTGGCTGGCCCTATGCTATGTTGCACGCCCCTCGTATCCTTAGCCCATGTTACACGTCCGTTATAGTTTCTTTTATATATTTGTATTGTTCTCTTTTGTAACAGAAGACCACAATTGATAATATACAATATATACACTTATTCTTCCTTATTGATGTTATATACACAATAGAGCAAGAAACTGGATGTTGCTTTTTCTAAAGATTGTTTTGTCTTTCCATTAGAAATTGTGAGATCGATAATACTTCAAACACTCATGTGATCTTGATGAATTAAAGAGTTATAAGCCATTGCATCTGACAGTGGAGACTGGAGATCACCTAGTATTAATCAAGAGAGTTATCTTAATCCTACATTGTGAAGATCGGATGCCTAGTATCATTAAGCAAGCCTAACTACAGAAGATGTGCGACGTGTGTTTTTACGTTTTCTAGCAGCGCGCAGCGTCTGCAATGTACGAGCGTTGACTCCACGTATTGTTGATTCGCGCCACGGCGACGTCGACCTTTATACCCGTCGTCTTTAGAGCGCCCATGTTTTCTGCATCCACGACTTCATCGAGTCAACATGCAATGCACACAAAAAGATTAACGCCGATTATTATGAGCGTTTTTGGCGCTTAAATGGTCGTCCAAGCTCGTGCATTGCAAAAACCGATCGAGTTCTTACTTTTTCTTTGGTTGTAGACATATATTTTTTAAATATGGTTCTATACGAAAAGATTTATAAAATAATCACTTCTTCTATTATAAAAGGAATGACATGGGACACGCATCACCTGCTCACCTAGGGTGCGTTTGGTTGTCTGTATGGGTGCCTAAATCGTATGAGTAGATGCAACTGTACCTGTTAGACACGTGTTTGGTTTCCTGTTCATCCATGCCAGGTAGATGCAATTGCACCTACTCATGCAGGATGGAGGAAACACAAAAATTGGGCTTTTCTCTAATGCAGGTCCGTAAGATGGATAAACAAGCAACCAAACAATTCAGCTTACATCCACTCATACAGGCCAAGACTAACTTGGATAGCTCATACAAAACAGGCTAGGATGGTGTAAACAATCAAACACACCCCTATAGACCACGAAAGCTAGCCAGTCCCGCAGCAACTAGTCGACCACTACAACAGTAACGTTAGTGTGGTGGTAGCGCTGTTGCCGAGCCACCCTACCTTGACAGGTGTTGCTACCACACTCATGGTGCTTGCCACACGCCTGCCGAACTAGGGGCATGCAGGAACACCGCGGTGGGCTCACCATCTGCTATTGTGATGACGAAGCTGCCACAGGTTTGACCACCTATCACGGTATATAGACAAAGCAGTACTTTTGTGGTAAAAAAGTTATTTTTACAGTTTTATTCGCACGGGAACCAGATTTGTGAAAACAGATGCAATCAGGCTGGGGAGAAAAACGGTGGTCCACTCTTGTGAGCTAGGCGTACGAATCATTCCACTAATAATCACTTACGCGTGGTTGACCTCTCAGATGTTTCCGAGCGCACATGGCATGCATGTTTTTTTTTTTCGATTTGCATGCTTGGTATTGCATGGGAAAGTTCATGGTAGACAGGTAGAGAAAGTGGGAAGGCTAAGCAATTAGTAGAAAATAACTTAATTGTTCTATAAAATCAACGAATTTGTACGAATTACATACTGAAAGGTAACATATGCATGAAACATTGGTCACCAACTCACCATCCGCACTTATTGAATAGAAACTTAAAATTTCTTATATAATTCTTGTAAATTTTGAGTAAAGTGTACAAACTAAAACTCTATTTGGATCAGAGAAATTTCACAGTAATTTCACTGCAATCAAAACATCCGCTCTCGATGAGACAATTGTCAAATAGAATTACCCTGTTCTTTTTGCAATAGATGGTGGAAACACACTGTCTTTTTTTTTAAAAAATGTTACAAGCTACAAATAGAGGTGGGTACTCGGGGCTAGGGGTGCAAACGGATCGGATACGGACGGATTTCGCTCATTCCGTATCCTATTCCAAATTTTTTCTCGGATATAGAATCGGATACTGACAAAGCGATTCAAATACTAATACGGATTACTTGTCATGAATACTGAATCGAATCTGATTGTTCCGGATATGGTTAGTCTCGATTCTAATAGTTAGTCGGATAATACGTGAAAGCGTAAACCATATATGTCGCGCATATTAAGATCAATCAACCATACACAAAACTTTACTAGAACCTTGGAGACATATAAGTGTTTCAAATTCAATAATAGTTGCCTTCCCTATATAAAAATAATATACAGCCAAGTATAATTCCAATCAACATATGAACTTATATGATGTAGAATGTTTATGTTTATCGGATCTGTTATCGGATATCTATTTCACTCATTTACATTGATATTTTTCGGATATCTCGGATATGCGGATATGGATCGGATACGGATCGGATACTTCTCTTTCCATATCTTACCCTATATATTTTCCGGATAGGCAGATTCGAATCCGGATCGAATCCGGATATAACCGGATATCATTTTTTCGGATTCGAATCGGATTTTAAACGAATTTGGTCTCGGATCGGTCGGAAATTATCCGCTCCGTTTGCACCCCTACTCGGGGCAGGCTTTTTTAGGCCGACTTAAGGCATGACAATACGGCTCGGTCCAAAGTTCGACCCGGCACGAAGTAGACCGTACGGGGGCGGCATGATACTGTAATAGGGGGGCATGTCGGGTCTGAGAACTGGATACGCTAAGCGGGACAACCCGGCATGACATTGTAGCACGAGTCGAACGGGGACCCGATGAACCAAGGCATGAAGAAGAAACATCTTATGAAGGTTACTGACTCACAAAGTATAAGCGATATAGACGCACTTAGTAGCATAGACTCCACCCCGTCGCCGACACATAAGAGAGGCAGACAATCTCATCTTTCAATCTCTCTCTCACCTGTTTCTCTCAATCTCCCTCTCTCCTACTGTTTTGCTTGATCTTTCCCGCTTGTCTCGCTCGCTCTCTTTCTTGCCCATTACCCACTTTCTTACCCTTGTTTAGCATATCCCTCTCGCTCTATATAACTGTTTGAGAATAAATAAATTTTAGTTCTTTTTTCTATAATATTTATGTCAACTGTCTCAACTCCATATGTTTCTAACTCCTTTCCTCTAGTTGCAATAGTGCAAATGGGTCGGGTCTGGACCGGCACAGTATAAAAGCAGGCATGAAAGGCAAATGGGCAATGCATGGGCTTCCTAAAGGTGAGTCGAGCGGGCACAACATGATGGGCATGACGGATTGTCGTGATCCGATATAGTTTAGACATGGAGCTCAATCTGTCTGCCATGACACCCATATCTAGATACAAAAAGTATATACGTTATTTTGCCCAAAGAAACAAAGGTGTAATTATTAGGTGTTGGCAATCAAACCTAGCAGCACTCCAAATCTACAATTGTTGACTTTTCATAATCTCCGCATCACACCGCCTATTCATCCACCCAGACCAGGCAGCCTAGCTAAGCCTAGGCTACCACTCCTACTCTCCACCCACATAAAGACGGACACTGACAACTCGGCCCCACGCGCCAGCGACACAGCCTGGCGCCCAACACCCCATGCACGAGGTGGCGCACACGGCACAGCACGAGGCGAGGCGAGCAGCTCCACCTCCACATTTTGTGCACCCCCATCTCCGCCTCCCTCTCCCCCACGCCCGCACGGCTCCCGAGGCGACGAATCCGGCCGCCTGCTCCGCCCCGATCGCCGATGTAAGCATCCCAGCGCCGATCTATCTATCTCCTCTCTGCCCCCTTCTCCGCGATTCTTTTTTTTTGAATTTTTTTGGGTCGAGAATGGTGTTCGGGTCGCCGCCGCGGCGATCGGGGGGTGCGGGGGCGTTCCGTGGGTGGAGATCTTGATCTGATTGGGTCTTCGTGGCCCGATTTGGCCGCGGACAGCCGATCGGGCCCCGGAAGGCTCGGTTCTGGGGCGTGCGTGCGCCGGATTTGGGCGAGGGATGGGGTTTCTGGCGGGTTGGGGATCGGGAGTTGGCTGTAGGTTGTAGTGGTTTGGTGCTGGATTGGTGGTAATCTGGTGGCAAAGGTGGGATTTTTTTTTCTTTCTCGATCGGAAATCTACCGGGGGCATCGGGTGATGGGGATGCTTCCCCCCTTCTTTTCCTTGCCGATTGACGCATTGATTCTTTACTGAAGGCTGTGGTGGTTGGAAGTAGGCCGCTTCTTGATGGCGGCTTCTGATGGCGATGAAAGGATCCAGCTCGACTGATTCTTCCATACTTTCTGTTACCTGAAATTGGTCGCCGGCGGCGGTGACTCGAGTAGATGAGTTTTGTCGCAGATTGGTTGTTCTTGTTGGCATATTGGTAGATGAAACAGTTATCAGATAGATTTCGATGTGTGTGTGAGAAATTTTACTTTCTTCTGTATGTTGATCGATGATTGTAACGGTGTTTGTGCATGTGGAGATTGGAAGGAGGTCTAAGGGCTGGAACGCTGACCCGAGTTGCATGGGGAGAGGATGCCAGAGCTGCGAAGCAGTACTCGCCAAGCACGTCTGAGGTCCAAGAAGCTCAACGACCAACAGCCAGCAGAGCCGGCTGTGAAGCCGGTGCCGACTGCTCCTCAGAGATCAGGAAAGCGTATTCCTCCCCCTGCTGTCAGGGGCAGAAAGGGTGCTGCTGGGAGAAGAGTGGCACCAGCACCAAGGCCTAGAAGAAAGGGGGTTGAGGTTGTTGACTTGGAGGCCGATCAGGCTTTTGAAGCTCCCCATAAAGCTTTTGCTGCACAGGCAGTTGTTGGTCAAGCCAGGAACCTTGGTTTGAACAAGGTGGTCGAGGGTGTTGCGAATAAAGGTTTGAGAATGGATGGTGAAAGTGCAGAGAAGTTTGTTGGGGCTGAAGATGAATCAACAACAACACCGGTCCCTGAGAGGGTATTACTTCTCTTTTGTATTTGTTACCATGGACTGCCATTTCCCATCCTTCATAGTTTTATTTCTGTTTTGTAGTTCATTTAACATAAATGCGTTGTTTTCAGCATTTACCAGCTTACCACAGACATATTCTCGAATATTCCATTTGTGTTAGATTTGTCTCATAGAACACAGTATAGCACAAGCAAATGGATCTTTACCGTTTGTTAACATTGTAAAAATTAATTATAGGATTATGGTGCTCTATGTTTAAAGCACAAAATAGATGTGATTTGCCTCTCCACCCTACCTAGACTTCACCTGTGATTTCCTGCCCCTACTTTCGACCATTATACTATTGCACTGGGGACTCATTTATCAATGTAGGCATTGGGCATTTCTATAGTTTGCTGTGGAATCTAGTTAGTTACAGGGAATATTTACCAAATTTCATAAAATATTTATGTTGTGGGTCTTGTGGCTCTAAAAAAGATGTTATTGATTATTTAATATGGACAAACGTAGTAAAATAAAAGTGCTTTTTATAACACCGCCAATGCCAATCACCCCTTCAATTCTAGTTAGATGCTATCTGGAGTAGATGGCCTGACCTGAAATGGGCCAAAGAACATCCCCACTAAACAGGTCAATCATTTTCGGTCCAATCCAACACACAAGCCAGTGGATTGTCATGGAAAAAAATGTTACTTCTTTATTGTTTGAGTATTGTTGTACATGACCGTAAGTAGATAGAACTGCAGGCTACCCCTTTATATTAGTGTTCATTTAATTGACAACTAAGGATCCCGTCAGTCCACTGCCTTGCTTTGTTGCATAATTCACATCACTGGAAAAGTCTGCTCTACAATGGTGTTATGTTGGACTCGAAATATCTTATTTGTCGCAGTCATGCTACTAGGAACCTTCTAATGCTATGTCATTGCTGCAGGTTCAAGTAGGCAATTCTCCAGAATATTTAACTGACAGGAAATTAGGTAAAGGTGGTTTTGGTCAAGTCTATGTTGGTAGAAGGGTATCTGGTGGAGCTGCTCGCACTGGTTCTGATGCCTATGAGGTTTGCTCTCTTACACAGGGTGTTGATTTTGATGCAAATTTTTTTCTTTGTTTCATTATTCCGATCCATGGATGACTATTATGTAGGTCGCGTTGAAATTTGAGCATCGAAGCAGTAAAGGGTGCAATTATGGCCCCCCATATGAGTGGCAAGTTTATCAGTATGTACTTTGTACAATCATCCTTCTTTTGTAATTAGACTATTATCTTCGTCTTTTGAGCCTTCTGACCATTGGCCTTTTTTTACTAGCACTCTCAATGGCTGCTATGGCATACCAGCGGTCCATTACAAGGGTCGTCAGGGCGACTACTATATTCTTGTGAGCTCACTTTAGTTAATCATCCAGATTACTTTGGACTTTATAGCTCAACAGATTTTATTCTGATCATATTTAAAATTTCTCAGGTAATGGATATGCTTGGTCCCAGCCTATGGGATGTGTGGAATTCACTGGGGCAGGCGTATGCATCTTCTCATTTCTTTTGATTCCCTTGTGTTTTTGCTTCCATACTAAAGATTTAACATCTCTAACAGGATGTCTCCACATATGGCTGCTTGCATTGCTGTGGAGGCCATATCAATTCTTGAGAAGCTTCATTCTAAAGGGTAACTTACAATTATCTTCAACAGATCAACCTTAGATGCATCACTGTTTATTTATGTTAACACATCCTATGTTTGTCAGGTTTGTTCATGGTGATGTGAAACCAGAGAACTTTTTGCTTGGTCAGCCTGGATCACCTGATGAGAAGAAGCTTTTCCTTATCGATCTTGGTTTAGGTATGCTATTAATCGATAAGTCCTTATCTAAGTATGAAATTATTCCATTTCATCACAATATTTCTTGACATGGCCCAGGGCCATGGTCATGGACTCGTTGTATATTTTATTAGTGTTCTTTTTGTTGAGTTACCTTTTTTAATGATATGGCGATGTTCAAATTGTACAGCATCAAAGTGGAAGGAGTCATCTGGTCAACATGTTGATTATGATCAAAGGCCTGATATCTTCAGGTTGGTTATATTCTCTCTGCACCTGTTTCTTTTTCTTTTATGGTGCCTCTTCACTTACCTGCTTCTTCTTCTTCTTTCCAGGGGAACAATTAGATATGCCAGTGTCCATGCCCATTTAGGTCGTACAGGTAGTAGGAGGGATGATTTAGAGTCACTGGCATACACCCTTATATTTCTGATAAGAGGAAGATTGCCTTGGCAAGGCTACCAGGTAGATTTTAATACGCCTATTGAGTCATTTTCATGACATTGTCCAGGTGCTCACTTCAGCCTATTCCAATGCTACTTGCTTAAAAACACAGGGAGATACCAAGAGTTTCCTTGTTTGCAAGAAGAAAATGGCTACATCTCCGGAGATGCTATGCTGTTTCTGTCCAGCTCCATTCAAACAGTTTCTTGAGATTGTCACAAATATGAAATTTGATGAAGAGCCAAATTACGCCAAACTTATTTCTCTTTTTGATGGTTTGATTGAAGCACCTGCCTCAAGACCAATCAGAATTGATGGGGCTCTTAAGGTCTGTACTACACTTTCCACTTTCCTTTATTGTTTACTTTGCTTATTGTGTGTCTCGCCATAAACCCTTTCTCCCTCAAATTATAGGTTGGGCAGAAACGTGGAAGATTGCTTGTGAATCTAGAAGAAGATGAGCAGCCTAAGAAGAAAGTTAGATTGGGGAGCCCAGCAGCACAGTGGATTTCAGTTTACAATGCCAGACGGCCCATGAAGCAGAGGTAATTACATTAAATGATTAAAATATATGATACAAAGTGTGATCAATTGATATCAGTTTGGACTTTGGGCACTTGCTCTTCTTTGACGCAATCATTGGTAATTCCAAAAATTAGTTATTGCCTTATCTGTGGTGTTAATACTTGAGATACCTGAGTATTCCAGTTAATTTGGTTAGAAGAATTGTCAAAATGTACTTGATGTTGGGCAGATGATAGATCAGTTAATTTTGGTCATTATAGCACTTCTTCCCATGTTATTTTTGTTACAGGTAGACCAGATATTCATGTTAAACCTGTTCCCTGAGTCTGGACCAACTATTTGTATTAAACATGCACCACCGTGCTAGGCCTAATATAGTTGATCTAGATTCCCAATAACTACCCATTTAACAGTTAACACAGTTGTGTTGTGCTGTGTCAAAATTTTGCTAACCCAACATGAAATATTTAACAATTAGCAGTTCTATATTGATTAGAACATTCTAAAAATTGATAAGCAGAAAAATGCAAACACTGTCTGTTTTGCAAATTTTAAGGTAGACATATATGAACTAAGATATCTTCTTCCGTGGCCTTCTAAGTGTAACTAGCTTGTGCAATGCCTGATATACTGGTACAGATATTCATTATGAAAGTATGAAATTGTTCTGCTTGTTTAGATGAAACCCTGCATGTAAGTGGTTGACTGGTAGTGATTCAGGCTTTTAGTTCACGCTTGTTAGTTGTTTCAAGCCTACAATATATACTTGTTGCGGGGCTCTCCATGTGCTTGCATTTCCTTTGAACATGAAATATCTCATTCTCAAGCCCACCTTGAGCCTCGGTTGATATATCCTTCTGTCGAGCTTTCTAAAGTAAATATAACCTTTAGCATTGTTATGCATTGTTGCTAAATATTAATGTCAAGCTATGTTGCTTATTTGTTAGGTATCATTACAATGTGGCTGACTCAAGGCTTCAGCAGCACATAGAAAAGGGTAATGAGGATGGCCTGTACATTAGTTGTGTGGCTTCTTCAGCAAATCTTTGGGCTCTCATTATGGATGCGGGAACAGGTTTCTGTTCTCAAGTTTATGAGCTCTCACCAGTTTTTCTACACAAGGTATGGTACAATCTGATGAAGCATGATCATGAATGTCCTGCACAAGTTGTTTAGTGAGGATTCCTAACTCTTTCCATTATACATAGGATTGGATAATGGAGCAGTGGGAGAAAAACTTCTACATAACAGCAATAGCTGGAGCAGCCAATGGAAGTTCATTGGTTATAATGTCCAAGGGTATGCGGGTCATGATTTATTATTACTTATGTTTGCCACTTCAATTTCCATTTCCTGACCATTTTTCATTAACGATAAAAATCCCAATGTTTTATTTGTACTTAGTTAACTAGTCGCTTCCCATAAGTGGCCCTTCTGTCAGGGCTTACTCACGATCAGCTACAATTCGTTGTGCCATTATTGCAGGAACTCCTTACACTCAACAATCATACAAGGTTAGCGAATCATTCCCCTTCAAGTGGATCAATAAAAAGTGGAAAGAAGGTTTTCATGTAACATCTATGGCCACTGCCGGAAATCGCTGGGGAGTAGTCATGTCGAGGAACTCGGGCTATTCAGAACAGGTTAGAATACTTACTTGGCCTTGTTGATCATATGTAATTATCCATTCCATAAATTTGCCAGCCTAGATTCATGTGGACTTTACAGTGATTGTAGCGTGACTACTGAGGAGGCCAAGTTTTTGATGCAAATTTCAGGTTGTAGAGTTGGATTTCCTGTATCCAAGTGAAGGCATCCATCGGAGATGGGAGACCGGTTACAGGATAACTTCAACTGCAGCCACTAATGACCAAGCTGCTTTTATCTTGAGCATACCAAAACGGAAACCAGTGGACGAGACACAAGAAACCCTTCGGACCTCTGCCTTCCCCAGCAACCACGTAAAGGTATCTGCGCAGCTCATCGAAATCCACTGCTTGTGTATCAGTCTATCAGAGTTCAGTATCATAGTGTCTTCAGTTGCTTTGCCAAAGCTAACCTTGGAACAAACTTGCAGGATAAATGGGCGAAAAATCTATACATAGCTTCGGTCTGCTACGGGCGAACCGTCTGTTGACCGGTGCATATTGAAGTCCAAGGGAGGGTTATTTAGTATTGTGATGATGAGCATTAAGAGATGTGAGACGGAAGAAGAGAATTCCCATGATAGGATTAGAAAGCCGATGTTACGGTATTGGTATCCTACCGTAATTGTAAAGAAATGTAGTACCGAATGACGGCCGTGGATCTTATCCATAAGAAGCTAACGCATTTCCGCATGAAATTCGCGTTTTTCGCCATATGGTCTGGTTAAGCTTCCTTCCTGGGCGATGGGAATTATCTGCGTAGATGATAGATTTTGTGGTGTTTACGTATCGATAGAGCTGTAACCATGTTCTCAGCCTGATGCTGTAGCCGACGAGGGCACGCTTGGACTGTTTGGCTCTTGCTTTCGTTTGCGTAACGTAAAGGACGCGACAAAGGATTGATCGTTCGATCCATAGTCATAAAAAAATCACTTATAATATTACCTCAAATAGATATTAGTGCTATCGAATACAACATATAGTTTAATAGACCGCGGTATGAATTCTATTGGTATGATTAGCATTGATTAATAACGAAGCTGGTATGGTCAGAATGAATGGTATTGATCGGTATCGGACCGTTATTGATCGGTATCGAGACAGGTAAAGTATATAATACTAATTTATATCAGTTTGAATACTAAAATAATACATACTGATCAAACCGATACGGTATTGATAACTATAGTTACAAACCAAACAAGCGCTGGTCTTCCATGGCATCTTCTGTGATGTTCGCAGAGGAAGGACACTCCTCTTGCGTTCTCTTAATTTAGATGACATATACTCTTCCAAGGTCAAATAAGTACGTCAAGATTAGAACAATATTTTTTTAAGTAAATTACGTAAGTGACGTATAACACCAGTTATTATTATGGCTCTCTTGGAAAGCAAGTTACACATGACATATATTGTGGCCCGAACATTGCACGGAACCACATGCTATTTTAATAGAAGCAGAGATGGCGTGGGCGTGGCCACCGACAAGAAGCTCTTGCCTTTGATTTTTTTTTAAAGACCAAAGTGATATAAAATAACTAATAAATTACTCAAAATATGAACAATGTAGTGGACTACTCAAAGTATGAACAATATAGAAGTAGAGGGAATTCTTTCTTTCTTTCTTATTCATTCTTTCATGCATACAACCCTCTATTTATAGGTAACATGAGAGGTTTGAACTAAATACAAAAATTGATGTTATAAAGGTTTCAATAGTAATAGCATAGGAGTTTCTCCTTAATTGATGTATGAGAGTTTATCCCAAAAAAGGGGTTATGGACATCCATTTGTGAAACAATATTTTGTAACACTCCCCCTTGGATATCCATTAATTTGTGAATATGTATGCCTCGTTAAAAACCTTACCAAGGAAAAATCCAGTGGGAAAAAACCATGGTTAAGGAAAAAAGAGTGCATAACATATTCACTCCCCCTGATCACTTAAGATCTCTGGATCGATAAAGTCCAATCATACTGGTCAATTTCTTGAACGTTGTAGTGGGAAGTGCCTTTGTGAATAAATCGGCGAGATTCTCACATGAGCGAATTTGCTGGACTTTCAAAACACCATCCTTTTGAAGGTATGAGTGAAGAAAATTTTTGGTGATATATGCTTCACTCTGTCCCCTTTGATATGTCCCTCCTTCAGTTGAGAGATGCATGCTGCATTATCCTCATATATAATGGTAGGTTCTTCTTTGTCTAAAAGTAAGCCACATGGTCTTTTAATATACCCTGTCATATTTCTTAACCAAACACATTCTCTACTAGCTTCATGGATTGCCAAAATTTCTGCATGGTTAGATGATGTTGCCGCTATAGTCTGTTTCATTGAACGCCATAATATAGCAGTGCCACCACAAGTAAAAACATATCCAGTTTGTGATCGACCATTATGGGGATCAGATAGATACCCTGCATCTGCAAAACCAACTAACTCTTTCTTGTATGCATCAGAAAAATATAAACCCATATCATTTGTACCTTGAAGATAACGAAATATATGTTTGACGCCGTTCCAATGTCTTCTCGTAGGACATGAGCTGTATCTTGCTAATAAGTTGACTGCAAATGCGATATCAGGTCGTGTATATGAGTAGAAAGATACATAAGTGCACCTATGGCACTTAAATATGGCACTTCAGGGCCGAGAATTTCCTCATCATTATCTGGAGGTCGGAAAGGATCTTTAGTTATATCAAGCGATCTTACAACCATTGGAGAACTTAAAGGGTGTACTTTATCCATATAAAATTGTTTCAAAATTTTATCTGTATAAGTCGCTTGATGAATAATAATTCCATTCTTAAGATGATCAATTTGCAATCCAAGGCAAAACTTTGTTTTTCCAAGATCCTTCATCTCAAATTCTTTCTTTAAACATTCAACTGCATTTGAGATCCCTTTAGTTGTTCCAATCATATTTAGATCATCAACATATACAACGATTATCACAAATTCATCTCCAGATCTTTTTATGAATACACATGGACAAATAGAATTGTTTGTGTATCGTTCTTTTATCAAATATTCATCGAGACGATTATACCACATTCGTCCGCATTGTTTTAATCCGTATAATGACTTTCTCGGTTTAATTGAATATTGTTCTCGAGAACCCGCCGCTTCGGCGCTTTGAATCCTTCGGGATTTTCATATAAATATCACTATCTAGTGATCCATATAAGTATGCTGTAACAACATCCATCAGACGCAAGTCAAGGCATTCCGTCATTGCTAGACAGATAAGATATCTAAAAGTTGTTGCATCCATCACGGGAGAGTATGTTTCTTCATAATCTATACCAGGTCTTTGGGAAAAGCCTTGGGCAACTAATCGTGCCTTGTATCTTGTAACTTCTCCTTTCTCATTTCTTTTTCGCACAAAGACCCATTTGTAACCAATAGGTTTTACACCATTGGGTGTATGAGCTACAGGCCCGAAAACTTCTCTATTTGTCAGAGAATTCAATTCTGCCTGAATTGCGTCTTTCCATTTTAGCCAATCATTTCTTTGTTTGCATTCCTCGATTGATCGAGGTTCTTGATCCTCATTACCGTGTATAATTTCTAGCGCTACATTATATGCAAATGCATCATTGACGTCAATATCACGGTTCAAAAGTTTTCCTGACATGACATAGTTTAATGAGATCTCGGTTTGTGTAGAATTAGGTACTGTATTTCTTCCAAATAGTATTATTAGTCATGTCATTCATCTCTTCGTGAGATTTTCCTTGGGCTATTATTTCCTCAACTTGACTATCTTTAGCTCCTTTTCTTCTTCGAGGATTTTTATCTTTCGAGCCCAATGGTCTACCACGCTTTATGGTAGGTTTTGTCTCATTTGCAACAAATGGTTGTCCTTCCGGGACACCAATTTTTTCAGAGCATTAGCAATTTGGAATATGTGACTTTGTCACTGTTTCAAATCTGTAAAAGCATCGAGCAAATTATTTGCTAAACTTTGTAGATGAATTATCCTTTGAACTTCATATTCACATTGTCTTGTGAGAGGATCAAAATGAGATAATGATAATTCATTCCAAACAATTTCCTTATTTAGTCGCTTCATTTCTCCCCTAATGTTGGGAAATTTGATTCATCAAAATGACAACAAAATCTAGTCAAAATAAATCTCCGTTAATGGCTCAAGATATTTTATTATAGAAGGATTCATACCCAACATATATTCCCAACCTTCTTTGTGGTCCCATCTTCGTATGCGTTTTTGTGGAGCAATTGGAACATATAACGCACAACCAAAAATTCTTAGATGGGATATATCCGCTCTTTTCCAAATACTAACGTAATGGAGAAGAAGTATGATAACTTGTTGGCACGATGCGAATTAATGATGCCGCATGCAAAATAGCATGGCCCCAAGTCGATGTTGGAAGTTTTGATTTCATAAGTAACGGTCTCGCAATTAATTGGAGCCGTTTTATAAGTGATTCTCGCAAGACCATTCGTGTATGAACATGTGCTACAGGATGCTCAACATTTATTCCAATTGACATACAATAATCATTGAAACCTTTTGAGGTAAATTCACCAGCATTATCCAAACGTATCGATTTAATAGGATAATCTGAAAATTGTGCTCGTAATTTTATTAATTGGGCTAACAATCTCGCAAACGCCAGGTTGCGAGTTGATAATAGAGAGACATGTGACCATCTAGTCGATGCGTCAATCAAAACCATAAAATATCTAAATGGACCACTTGCTGGATGAATAGGTCCACATATATCTCTTGTATGCGCTCTAGAAAATCAAGGGATTCAGCCCCTATTTTAGCTGGTGATGGTCTTACAATCAATTTTCCTTGAGAGCATGCCACACATGAGAAGTCATTGGACTGAAGAATCTTCTAGTTCTTCAACATATGTCCACACGAAGTATTTATAATTTTTCGCATCATTGTTGATCCGGGATGGCCCAATCGTTCATGCTATACAATAAATTCGTTATGGTTGGTAAACTTCTGGTCTACCACCATATATGATTCAATTTTATCAATCTTTGTATAGTACAAACCAGATAATAATGATGGCAATTTTTCCAATACATTTTTCCTACCCGATGATATATTTGTAATATTAAGGTATTCCCTATTTCCTTCATTAATTGTCTCAATGTGATATCCATTTTGACGGATATCTTTAAAACTCAATAGATTTCTTTGAGACTTTGGGGAATACAATGCTTCTTTCACACTTATTTTTGTCTTACCGGGTAATAATATTATGGCCTTTCCGGAGCCCTCTATCAAATTTACACTCCCAGATACGGTATTGATACTTCCATTATGCATCGTTAAATCATGAAAATACCTTTTATTCTTGAGAATAGTATGTGTTGTTGCCTTTGTCTACAACACATAGATCTCCACCATTTACCAAAGATTTTTTCCATTCACTCGTAAAACGATTTATCAAAGTATTTTTAGTATGTGAAATTTACGATAGCCTTTTAGAGGCGATCGTCTTTGATAACGTGATATAAAATAACTAATAAATTACTCAAAATATGAACAATGTAGTGGACTACTCAAAGTATGAACAATATAGAAGTAGAGGGAATTCTTTCTTTCTTTCTTATTCATTCTTTCATGCATACAACCCTCTATTTATAGGTAACATGAGAGGTTTGAACTAAATACAAAAATTGATGTTATAAAGGTTTCAATAGTAATAGCATAGGAGTTTCTCCTTAATTGATGTATGAGAGTTTATCCTAAAAAAGGGGTTATGGACATCCATTTGTGAAACAATATTTTGTAACACAAAGGAGCGCTTTATTAACTTTGAGTAGGGTTATAATCCTCAAGCAAAATCTCTTGTACGAAGCTTGATGTCTCGAGATATCACCAAAATCATTTCAAAGTACGAGAAACTTGTTTCACAATTACATGTGCAATATTATCACGCCTACTGGCAAAATAATACTCAAGTGCAATCGTTTACACCAAAATACCTCGTTTAGGGCATCTCCAATGGTACTAACTATAAAAAATGTCCATGCCATCTGTAGATAGTATATAGACAATCTCTCCAATAGATTAGCTATAGCATTGTCTATAAAATTAAATATTGACCCACATGTAATAGATAATAAGTGCCTTGGAATCAGTTATAGCCTGACTATACATTACTAGCCGGTCTATATCTCTCTTCTCATTTTTTCTCTTCCACCTAAGCAAAATGTTGAGATAGCATACTTATAGCTAGCTGAAGTGGCACCATTGAAGATGCCCTTATTTGCCACTAATATGAAGTGTTAGGACTTGGACATCCATATTTTATGGGCAAGCAACAAGTTATATCGATCTATATATATATCCATTCACACATACAATATTATTATGGAAAATAAGCAGTATACTTCTTTCGAGAGGATTCTGGAATAATCTCAAAGTTGCAAGAAGATATTTAGGACAAATTATTGGCTCACGACCAAAATAACTGCCTACATTATTTTGCAAGTATGAAAACTAATTTATCTTTTTTTTTTTGTTGAATCAAGAACTAATTTGCCTTGCAGAACCAAATGGAAGGTGTACGTCTTTTGGATGGTACATGGAAAATTATTGGTACGAATACTTCGTCCAATAAAAAAGTGAACTTTTTTTTTTTTACTTTTCTAAGTTAACAAGACGCTAAGTCGCTCCGAAAAAAAAATGCCTAATCCTCAAGCGCATCTAATTAATTGCAGTGATAAATTATTATTTCTTCCAATTTACCATCATGTATAAAAAAGCTATAAAAGTGTAATAATTTTGAAGTATTATCATTTTTATTCATCCAGATTGCATATTCTAACGATATCTTTAACTGAAATTAATATAAACTATATGGTCGCTTTGTCACTATGAGTACCCAAACTAACTTGAACTCAACTACATTAATGAGCCAAGGTTCCAAACGCCATCTTAAATTCGTTCAAACAAATAACACGCGGTTGCCGAAAACGGGAAAGCAACTATTACGTACAGAGGAAAGCATCAATTACGGCATAGTTTGGAAAACGACTCTTACAGGAAAGCAACAACTACGGCATAGTTTTGAACACGGTAATTTTTCTCGATTCCTACGGTGAATGCAAAGAATACACCAATACCATAGTACCTTGTGTAAAACTTCCCTTTTCGTTCTTCTTCTACTCTTTTTTTTCGGTTGTCTTCTGCTAGCTGCAAGCGATTGCTAGTTTAATGTTGCA
Source organism: Guadua angustifolia (assembly GCA_036346375.1). Classification (NCBI taxonomy): domain Eukaryota; kingdom Viridiplantae; phylum Streptophyta; class Magnoliopsida; order Poales; family Poaceae; genus Guadua; species Guadua angustifolia. The sequence goes on along the minus strand of CM070512.1, from coordinate 46,786,469 downwards.
CCCTGTTTGCTTATGCATTCTTTGCATTGCCTCTCATTAAAAGACCATGTAGAGGTCTACCTATATGTGTGATGAGTGATTTGTTGTGTTTGAGCATGTGGAGCTAAGGTTTGAGTTTCATTTGAATTGGATTTGAATTTAAAGTAATTTGGTTTGCTGCCAATGCTAGGCCGGCACTACCAGTCCCTGGATGGCGGTAGTACCAGGGGTGCAGTATTACCGATCCATGTGTGGCGGTAATTATTTTATAGAGGTGATTCTCTGCGTGTGTTAAGGATAGCACTACTGCCCCTGATGCGGTACTATCGTTCTCTAGTAGGTGATAGTCTTTTTCCAGAGAGAGTTTTCCAGTGGGTTTTAACAGGGTGGTACTATCGGCCTCTAGGGCGTGGTAGTACGGATGTGCGGTACTACCGGTCTCTGGTTGGCGGTAGTACGGACATTGCCAATGATTTGATGGTGTGATTTTGGTTATGTAATTGTTAATTGCATATTATTGTGAACAATGCTACGTAACGATTTGGTTGTCTATATTAATTGCAGTATTTCGGAGCTAGGTCATAGTGAGCCGGATGAGACCGGGACTAGGCTAGGAGAGTTGAAGTCTAGAACGGTCAAAGAACGCCAAAAAATGATTGAGATAAAGACTAGGTTAGGAAATCTAAGGTCTAGAATGGTCAAGGGACATCGGAAGATGATTGAGGCCAGGAAGTGATTGTGAGCCGAGAAGATAAGGAACCAAAGCATGAAGCATTGGTGATGGATATGACGGATATGACATAGATCGGGACTAGGTTCAGGGAGAAGCTGAGGTCTAGAACTAAAAAAAGGAAGCCGTAGCCATCATGGTGAAGCGGTCAAGAATATGTGGCGCGCTAGATGACTTGGGCTCGTTTGTAAGCGAGGATGGTTCGGGGGAGTCCGGATGCGTGAGAGGCTTGGCGGGAAGTCATTGAGGCCACATAGAAGATGACAAAGTATGAATGATGCTTCGAGTGGAAGAAAAAGACCGGTCGTGGGGCAAATTGATAATTTATCCATTATTGAGGATCGAGGCAGTTTAGAAAACTGCGACGGTGGCCTAAGTGATTTAGGTCAAGCTAAGTGGACATAGATGCAAATTCAGGCTCGTGGAGGAATTAGGCGTCATGGAGAAGGCTGTTTTGAGAAGTGTGTTTGTGTGTAAAGCCCATTATGTGTGTTGGGTTATTGGATTAGCCCATGTAAATATAGATGGCATCTACTTGTGTATCCAGGTTTTATGATTAGGGTTGCCTCATCTATATAAGGATATGTAGATGGAGATGAGATCTTAAGCTGTGAAGCCTTAAGACTCTAGGTTCAGGGTTTCTATAAGATTTTAGTTTTCTTGCGTAGGTATATGAGTACTTCTTGGAAGCTTTGTTTTCAGATGAGAGGCTTTGTAATCACCCATCTTGCTATGAAATGAAATCAAAATTCTTGCTCAAGTTTTGCCTCTTATTTTGATCTTCCTGCTTTTTGAGTTTTTGGTCTTTCTTAGTGATTTCTTCTTCTCTTGATCTTGTGTTGCTAAGGATAAATAATTGATGGATGAATCCACTATGGATCATATCCCAATCATCTAGGTAAGCTCTTATATGATCATTAAGAGATTTATCAAAAAAACCCCTTTTTGTCTTTAGAAGGAATTATTTGAGAGAGATTTTGATCTTACTCGTTTGAGAGTTTTCTCTTTTGTGCTCTAGCTTGCTATGATATATAGGAGACCATCTAAGGTCATCTTGATCATCAAATCTCTACGAGTAGACTTAGAGTGAAGTTTTTGTATTTAACTTCGTTTTGCTGCAACCTTCGCTAAATTAAAAAAGAACGAAACTTTGACGTTAATCTTTACGATTGAAGGTTGGAATAGGTTCCTAATACTTATAAGAAGGTGCATACAAAATTTCATAAGGTTTGGATCAGCTGATTAAAAGGTACACCAATTTTAGTTTTGGAATCATATTGATTTTTACTATTCATTGCCCTGATTGTCCTGTTCACTACGGTAGTACCGCCCCTACATGGTGGTAGTGCCGATTCTAGGCCGAGTTCTCTGGAAATTGATTTTTTTGCTTTCATTTGATCTCTTAAGGTTTTGGCTTGGTTATTTTGGGGAAGTTTTTTATTTAGCCAATTTTATTTGGCTCTTCTTCACCTCCTCTAATCGTCCTTCACTCCTTTGCATGCAGCAATGTTGACGGTTTTATTTATGGTATTTCGCTTGTCCACGTTGTGACGGTTGTTAAAGCTTTCGATATGGACAGGACCGTTCCAAAGATTTTGGGGGTCCGTGGCGAACTAAATCAAGTGGCTCTTTTATTGACTTGATCCTCACCGTTTACTTGATCCTCAACTGATGTTACTGTTACCACGGCCATAGAAGAACTTGAATTGACATTCAAATTTTTTTTCATTGCTCCTTTTTGTGAGTTCATTATTTCTTGATCATGCTTCCTTTTCTTTCTTTTTTCACATCCAGATAAATATTTTCTAGTAGACATACTGTACCAAGTGCCAACAGTAGTAAACACACAATTATGCAAAAGTGAAGCAAGAGATAAAATATAAAAATCAACTACTCAAGGGTTAAGACTTAAGATTGAGATAGAAAACACTTCGGATTCAGGAAGGGCCGCAGATCAACTGAGCCGACACGCTAGATTGGCCTCGGTCGCTCTTGCTCCTCAGTCCTCGCTGTTTGGCGCCTTGTCGCCCGATGCTTGTGACTCATTAGCGAAGCGACGAAGTCTAAGAAATAGCGCAACTTGGTCGCTTCTGTTGCTGTAGGAGTAGTAGTACGTGCAGCTCGGATCCGGCGCCGAGCAGTATGTAACTAGTACGTACATAAATCAAAAGCATTCACTTAGCAAAAGAACATTTTCCCATCTGTTATACTAAACTACAGTCTACGTACATTGCTAAAAGAAATAAATAACTGAGAAAATGAATAAATGATTTATTGATTCATACCTTATACAGTGGTTCGAAACTTCGATAGCGGGGAGTGCACCAGCACGCGGCTGGCCGACCGCTCGACCCTGACGAGACGACGGAGATGGTGGATAGGCGGAGAATGCTAACAGTCAAAAGTGAGTCGCGTTTGGGAGCGCAGAGCATCTCGCACAGCGGGGATCGACAGCCAGAAAATGAAACGTCGGTCGTCGGTAATTCAATGGGCCAGAAAACGAAACGTCACTATGTCAGTAATCCATAGCTACTCCCTCCATCCCATATTCCTTTGCATGCGTTGCATAATCCCTGCGCTAATTAGGGATACATAATTACGGCTAGCTTAATTACGCGGAATGCTATTTAATTAAGGGTAGCATCGGAACAAAATCAACAAAAAAAACAAATGCGCTAAAATTCGTGCCAAAACTAATACCCCTATAATATGGGATTGAGGGAGTATTAACTAATTAATTTGACCAGATAATAATAGACTGCTTGGCCTCCTAATACCTACAAACTATATGGGCCAAAGCCCTCCTAAATTAGAGGCCCCTGACGGTCGCACCGACTGCCTCCCCCTTTGGGCCGGTGATATGGACCATACCGTGAGGGTAGCATTTGTGCTTTTAGGGCTTGTTTACTTTGCTTGTGCTGTATTTGTATATCACCTTGCATGGTACTGGTGTTAGATACTTATATGTTATGGACTAGAGTACCCATTCATCCACGTGTTCTAAAAACAAATAAAAATTTTCCGGTGTATTATATTAGTAGTATATGATGGATAGCAAAATTAAATCGAGCTATTGATTTTTTAAAAGTATTTTATTAATATACTATTGAAGAAAGTATAAATAAATACTAATTAATTTGGTCCATTCGATGAAAAAAATAAATATCGTATATTAAATTTAGTGTGATGTAAAAGAGTTCGAAACAAAAGTGTAGTTTGGGAAGGTACGCCTAGGATTTTGAACGTACAGGTATTTGTTAACATTTTCACTGTGAAAGGCAACATATCCTATGCACACATGCCCTCTCGTGCACACGCCGTGCACACCAACTAAAAAAAGTCATGAAAAATTATAAAAAAATTGTAGATGTACTTCATAGATTACTCTAACTATGTATGAAGTTTCAAGATCAAATTCATTATATATCAAGAGTTATAAAAAAGAGAAAATTCTGACAAATTTAAATTCTTTAAACTTGTTAGAATTTTCTCTTTTTTGTAACTCTCGATATATAATGAATTTGAACCTATAATTTTATACATAGGTAGAGTAATCTATAAAGTACATCTACAATTTTTTTTAGAATTTTTTACGACTTTTTTTAGTTGGTGTGCACGGTGTGTACACGAGAAGGTCTGTGTGCATAGGATATGTTGCCTTTTGTGAAAAGGCTAAGTATTTTAGAATGGATAGAGTACTTAGGGCTTATTTGGTAGAGTCTTAGATTTCTGTTTTACCTGAGATCTGAAATTTATAGACTAAAATAAAGTGAATTAAGTTTATATTTTTGGTCTAAAATGTAAACAAGATAATCCATCTATACACTTTTAATGTACTCACAGTTCCAACCCTACGAATCTGATAGAGTTAGAAATACGCAGCTCCTCTAAATTTACAAATCTGATGAAACTAGAACTCTACCAAACACACCCTTTAACTACCGACAAGGCACACCTTGAGTTGTACAAGGTAAATAAGCCAACTTTGCCGTCCACTTCCAGGTGATAGAATCTGACCCGGGATGTCAGTAGACTACTGCGCGGTTGTGCCTTGTGTCTTTGCACAGATCGGCGTGACTGTGAGGACCCGGATTACCAAATCCGAACCCTCCTGTGTTTCAACCGCGCTAGTCCAGGAACAGATAGCGCACACAAAGATACAAAGGATGATAACACGTACATATCATAAAGTTCATAACAAGATAAGCAAAAGAGTGTAACAACATCATCACATTATTACAAGTATGAAGCCTTACTACTGAAGTGTAAAAGTAGCAATGAAATATAGAACAAAAAGAGCCAATCAAGATGCCCACAGCAACCGACCGGGTACGCCTCCTAGTAGTCCTACTGATCCTCCTCATCAAAGTCTTCACCACAGATGTCTTCATCTCTTTATGGAATAAGCACCCAATAATAAAGCGAGGGTGAGTATGCAACATACTCAAGAAGTCTCGGAAACTTAATGCAAATAACTAAATGCAAGGCTTAAACAAAGGATGGCATATAGGGTTCATTTGCATAAAGCTTAAATTGGAATTTAAATACAAGTAATAATTTCATAAAGCAAAGATTTAACAAAATGTAAATAGCATAAATAATTAAACTTGAAGTATAACAATTTTCGTGTTCCAACTACTGGTTGGCTCTAGCCGCCAAACTAAAACCCGGAGCTCCAAATTACTCACGGATTCCCATCCACATTTTTCATTTTAAACCAAATCCATCATTTTCCATTTTAAAACCAAAACCGTAAAATCTACTATGTGAAAGCGCCCACGCTTGCCCTTGTCCGTGGGCACGGCTACTCAAGTAGTTTTAAGACTCTGCAGAGTCGGTACACTTTACCCACACGACATGATCAACCCTTTGCGCCAAGCTATTGACACACTTCCTTTGGTGTGCCGCAGGAGATCATGACAAGGCCTTTACAATGCATATACCGCTACCGACTTCACCCGCTAAGGTTTCGCTCTCACAATTTCTTGCGCCTTGCAAGTGTCATCCCGACAAACTCGCATGACCCATCGGGCGAAGTCAAATAACGATACATGCAAATTACTTAGCTGTGTCGTACTCCATATAGACATATGGTTGTACTGTATAGCATGGCCCAAGGTAATACACGACCGGTCCTTAATTGACTAGGGCAGACAATCACATTCCAGAATTTTTGTGCATCCCGCACCCGCCATTCAACCAATCCACCCCGGTCTAAATCATTTTTCACTTTTAATTTCAAATTAATACCGGCAACACCAATTGCCATAATTTCCACAATTCATTTTGAATCAAGAATGAAATCATTTCCATAATGGTAAGGTACCGACGTGATTAAGCATGGCTAAGCATTTTCTACCGTTCCCATGATAAAATTAATTACCATTAATTACAGTAATTAGTTTTCCTAGGGTGTCAATGGTTGTCAACATGAATGTCAATGTGGTTATAACAATTTGGCATTTAACTAAGCATTTAAAATGACATTAAGATACAATTTCATAATTCAAATAGCATGCAATAATTTAAAATAAAATAGCATTTCATAAACTTGGGTTCAATATGGTCAAGGAGACTTGCCTTCAACCTCGCCCGCTGCTGCAACCTCCATTGGTGCTCTCTCGCTCAACCTAAAGGTTGCCTACACGCGAAACACGCAAATCGAGGCAAAAACAATAAATAAACAGAAATAAATAAAATTCAAAAATTCACAAAAATGACACCAACCGATAGATCTTGATTTTATATGAATTTAGAAATTTGAATCGTTCAAATCGGAGTTCGAACGGAGGAAAACGGGGCTTCCGAAGTTTAAATGGAAGAAAAATCAGGAAATAAATGGATTGACACGTGTCGCTACGCGATTCGCTGGAATTTTCGGATTTTCCGGATTTATCAGCGGTTTAAACGAAAAATTTGTGTCGCTGACATGCGGGGTCCATGTGTCGGCGGCTTGGTCCATATGGACACGGTTCACCGAGGGTGGCACGGGGTGATGTGGCGCGACACGTGGCAACACGTGGCTCACACATGGCGACACATAGATCTACGGTACAAGGTGGCAGTGATGTGGCGTTGAGATGGCGCTGACATGTCTGGCACGTGGCACCAACGTGGCGTGATCGGATTGATACGTAAGACTACGGTGATGAGGTGGCGCATACATGGCGAACACGTGTGCGTGTAGCAGGACTTGGCGTCTACGTGGCACGACGTGGCTAACACCTGGCGCCACACGGCAGGTGACTTGGCGGCTACGGCTGAGGTGACGATGCCGTGGCGCACACGTGGCTCGCACGGGGCGCCATGTGGCGGCTGACGAGGCAAGACTAGGCGGGACAGCAACATGGCGTTGCTGACGTGGATGCCACACGGAGATTAGGGCCTACGTGGCGTCTACGCGGCAGACAGAGAGGCGACATGGCTGAGGTGGCGAAATCGTGGCTCGCACGTGTCAATGACACGGCACCACGCGGCGGACACGCGGAGAAAATTAGGGTTACGGTGCGAGGAGACTGCATACCGGGATATGTGGCGTAATCTTGGCCGTTGCTATGAAGATCGACGGCCAGGCGCGAGCGAGGAAGGTCGACGGTGATTCGGCGGCGCTGGTTCGACGGAGGGGGAGAAGACGATACGCGAAACGGCGAGGGAATGCCAGATCGGATGAAAGAGTTAGTGATTCGGGCAGAGGTTGACGAGATGAGTTCAACGGCACCAGAGATGGCGGCGGAGACTCACCGTGGAGGGAGAAAACGACGGCGGAAGAACACGGGCACGGCCGGCAACTTCGGCGAGGTCAAGCGGCTTCCACACAGCGTCTCTGCCGGCGAGAGAAGAGGGGAAAGGGGCGGCGCGGAGAGGAGAAACTCGGGAAGGGGTCTACAGTGCCTTAAATAGTCTCGGGACGCGTGTAAAGGCGTGGAAGTCGAGGGCGGCGGCAGGCTAGGGCTCATACGGGCGGCGGCGCGGGTCGGGGCGACGTGGCGTGATGGGATGCGTCGGATTGGAAATCAACGGCCAAACGCGGGGAAAAAGTTTAGGGTTTGGGTTCGGCCGGGTGGCGGCGCGGCTCATGGCCGTTGGATCGACGATCCACGGTCGAGATTTGATCGCTGTTTTAGGGTTAGGTCTTCATGCGGGATGGGCCGGGGAGATGCACAGTGGAATCGGCCCAAAAGAAAGAAAAAGGGATTTGGATTTTAGGAAAAATTCAGAAAATCCGAATAAATTTTGAATAAATCAAATAAATAGCAAACAAATTTGGAAAAATCCCCAAAATGCAGAAAAATCAATTGAAGCATAAGGAACCCAAATAAAATAAGAAATAATTAATTTGAGATATGGATTAATCAAATTAAATCCTGGTTGATTTTAAAAATTCAATTTAAGCTGGAATTAATTCGAGCAAATTTTTACGGGTTCGGATTTTGAATTTTCAAACTTAGGGAATCGAAAAACGGAATGTTACAGTGACGAGTTCTACAGTGTACGTAAATTTTCTAGTTGTACTGTTACTGCTGTAGTGTACGTAAATTTGCTAGTTTTACTGTTACTGCTTCCATCCAGTGATCGAGATGGCATATATATATATATAGGAAAATGGTTCTATACTCACAGAGATGATTTCACCTTCAATATACCGCTTAAATGATATTATTATACCTCATTATCCTTTTGAGTATACTCTAACATTGATTATAAGATACTTCAAAGTGAGTTCCACAAAAAATTTCATCAAAGTCCACCCTTTATAACATAATTTATTTATATATTCTTTTCACATATGTAAAAGTGTATATAGCAAAACAAATATAGGGCTCCGATGATTTTTTTCAACCATGTCACATTGGAGTATCTTAGAATCATTATTAGAGTATATCGAAAATGCTAAAGAAATATAATACTTTCATTTAAGTGGTATATTGAAGGTGAGTATGTACTCTTGAGAGTACGGAAAAGTATATATATATATATATATATATATATATATATATATATATATATATATATAGGCATATTTGGTGCAAACCACCCTTACGGTGAAAACTTCGTGAAAACCACCCGTAAAAGTTTTGAAAAATTCTCAAAAAATTACCATACGTAGGGGAGGTTAGTTTCTACAATCCTACAAAATTTGAAGATGAAACTCAATGGCATTTGAAAGATATGAAAAAGACAAATTCAGCCTAAATAGTAATTTTTTACTGTTTAGTACTATTTATTTTGCTGTTTGTCTTTTTCATATTTTTCAAATGCGATTGAGTTTTATCTTCAAATTTTGCAGGATTGTAGAAGCTCATCTCCCCTTCATATGTTAATTTTTTGAGAATTTTTCAAAACTTTTACAGGTGGTTTGCACCATATATTCAGCCATATATATATATATATATATCATCCCCATATTAAAGCTTGCAAACTTCTCGGGAGGAGAGCACCCCCACGTGTCCCCTTGGCGATTTTGCGAAAAAACCCCTGCCTTTGTTGAAATTACAGATAGATCCCTATAGATTACGAATAGATCCTTCGCGATTTTTTGTGAGGGCAAGATTTTTCCCCCTAAATCGCGTTTAGGTCCTTCGTGCGCCATTTTACGGAAAAAACTCCCGTTAAATTCAAATCGCGAACAAGCCCTTTTCTAATTTTTAAGGATAGCGAACAGGTCCAAAAACGTAACAGTCAGGTCCTTGCTACTTACGTTTAAAGCTTGCAAACTTCCGGGAGGAGAGCACCCCCACATGTCCCCCTTGACGATTTTGCGAAAAACCCCCTGCCTTTGTTGAAATTACGGATAGATTCCTATAGATTACGAATAGGTCCTTCGCGATTTTTTGTGAGGGCAAGATTTTTTCCCCTAAATCGCGCTTAGGTCCCTCGTGCGCCATTTTACGGAAAAAAAACTCCCGTTAAATTCAAATCGCGAACAAGCCCTTTTCTAATTTTTCAGGATAGCGAACAGGTCCAAAAACGTAACAGTCAGGTCCTTGCTACTTACGTTTAGGTCCTTTCTCCGTTTTTCCTGGAAAAAAATATTTTCGTCACCAGAAATATGTGTGCAGCTCTATCTCTAAACTTTTTTTCCAACTCAATTTTCCATCTCGATCTCTGATATTTTTTAAAGCACGTATTATTACTCGGCGAACGAGTAGAGTGTTAGGCTCGACAAAAGAAAGTTGTCATCTCTAATAATTTTTCACCCTTTTCCCTCTAGACTTTTTTCCCGCCGCGGTTTTGTAGCTTGGTCTTCAATATTTTCCAAATAATTCGTCAAAAGAGATATTTCTATAACTCTATCTCTCTATTTTTTCCCTCGTTTCGTTCATTATTTCAACGAATTGAAAAATAAAACGCCGTCGAAAAAAAAAGAAATTTTTTCTACCGGAAAAGCACGACGCCATGCGTGTTACAATCAAGAGTCTCGATATTTTTAAAACATGTATTATTACTCGACTTTTTTCCCAGCTCAATTTCCCATCTCGATCTCTGATATTTTTTAAAACATGTATTATTACTCAGCGAACGCGTAGAGTGTTAAACTCGATAAAAGAAGGTTGTCGTCTCTAATAATTTTACACCCTTTTCCCTCTAGACTTTTTCCCCGCTGCGGTTTTCTAGTTCGGTCTCCAATATTTTTCAAATAATTCGCCGAAAAAGATATTTCTACAACGCTATCTTTTTATTTTTCCCCCGTTTCGCTCATTATTTCGACGATTTAAAAAATTAAACGCCGTCGAAAAAAAAATTTTTTCTTCGAAACGATACGCGCGCGTTTACCGCTAAAAATTTTGTGCCCTTTCAAATTGCTTGCTCATTATTTTGACGATTTAAAAATAAAACGCCACGAAAAAAAGACATTTTTCTCTGGCAACGCACGTGCTGCAAGCGTGTTACGCCGCGAAAAAATTTCTAGTATCTATTAAAGCCGGGAAATTTCGAGCTCAACCAGGCCATCCATGTGTCGGCGCCTGGGCGAGGCCCTTCAGAAATCTAGAAATCGCGTTTAGGTCCTTTCGGGAAAATTGAAAATCGTGTTTAGGTCCTTTCGGCCGGTTATTTCACAAAAAAATCCGTTGTCCGTGTATATTCGCGAACAGGTCCTCCGGTGGGTGGTTTTGCAAAAATAAAAAATTACATCCAGGCCCTTCGATCGGTGGTTTTGCAAAAAGAGCCCTATCGTTTCGTATATTCGCGTACGGGTCCTCCGCCTTTATTTTTTCGTTTTCAAATAAAAGCTCCGTGGTTTGTATATTCACGGTTGGGTCCTACGGTGGGTAGTTTTGCAGAAACAAAAAAAACATCCAGGCCCTTCTACCGGTAATTTTATAGAAAGAACCCTATAGTTTCGTATATTCGCGTACGGGTTCTCCAACTTTATTTTCCCGACAAGAACCAGCGAACCGAATTTCATACGGCGGCGTGGCAGCGGCCACCAAATTTATCCACGTGTCGCTTTTTTTGCGAAGAGACCCTCAGAAATTTTGTAATTACGTTTAGGTCCTCCGTACGGTTATTTTATGAAAAAATCCGTAGTCTCAGATATTCATGAAGGTCCCCGTGGGTAGTTTTGCGAAAACAAAAAAATTACATCCAAGCCCTTCTATCGGTAATTTTGCAAGAAGAGCCCTATCGTTTCGTATATTCGCGTATGGGTCCTCTGCCTTTATTTTTTCGCTTATAAAAAAGCTCAAATAGTCTGTATATTCACGGTTGGGTCCTCCGGTGGGTAGTTTTGCAGAAACAAAAAAATACATCCAAGCCCTTCTACCGGTAATTTTACATCTCCCATTATGGCATGCACGTTTTTTTATTTGTTTCGTTATTGTTCCCATCTATTCGTATATGCCGGAATGCTTTCGCTAAATGTGTTTTAGAATCTAAACATACTATCAAAATTCAACCGGCGCAACGTAGTGCGCAGATCAACCTAGCACTATATATTATAGCCGAAGGAAAGGGTGGCCATTCGGCCATGCCACCTGTCCCTCCTCGTGTTTAGCCCCTCCAGAAAATTGGAAATTACGTTTAGGTCCTTTCGGCTATTTTTTAATAAAATAGACTCGAAAAAAATGAAAATTGCATTTAGATCCCTCTGTGATTTACATTTAGGTCCTCCTTACGGTTTCCTTGCGGAACGGACCCCGAAAAAATATTACTTAAGGTCTCTCTACAGTTAGAAAACGCGGATTCGTCGAAGGTTTATAGCAGCCCATGGATTCGCCTCCGGGTATTTCCTAACGAAACGAACCTATATATTATAGCCGAAGGAAAGGGTGGCCATTCGGCCATGCCACCTGTCCCTCCTTGTGTTTAGCCCCTCCAAAAAATTGGAAATTACGTTTAGGTCCTTTCGGTTGTTTTTTTAATAAAATAGACTCGAAAAAAATGAAAATTGCATTTAGATCCCTCCGTGGTTTACATTTAGGTCCTCCTTACGGTTTCCTTGAGGAACGGACCCAAAAAAAATATTACTTAAGGTCTCTCTACAGTTAGGAAACGCCGATTCGTCGAAGGTTTATAGCAGTCCATGGATTCGCCTCCGGGTGTTTCCTAACGAAACGGACCCTTAAAAAAATAAATTACTTTATGTCCCTCTACAGTTAAAAAAACACAGATTAGCCAAAGGTTTATAACATCCCGTGGATTCGCCGACGGGTCATAGCCGCGGTTTTTTTTTAAAATTGATTCGCCGAAGGTTTATAGCAGCCCATAGATTCGACGACGGGTCCTAGCCGCGGTTTTCTAAAAAAAACACAGATTTGTTGAAAGTTTATAACAGCCCATGGATTCACCGACGGGTCAATCGACTCATTTTTTTTAAAAAATATACGAATTCGTCGAATGTCTATACCAACCCATATGTTTGCCGACGGTCCTAAGGCAAAAAATAAAAATACAAAAAATATTACATTTATACCCCTCCGTGGTTTTCTCCCAAAAACAAAAAACACTGATTCACCAACGATTTATAGCAGTTCACATATTCGCCGTCGGGTCCTAGCGTCCCTTTTTTCTAAGAAAGCAAGAAGATCGGAATTACGCAAAAAAAAACAAAAAACGTTTGTTTTCTCCCAAAAACAGAAACCACAGATTTGCGGACCGTTTATAGCAGTCCACAGATTCACTGATGGGTCTAGTGAACTATTTTTTAAGAAAGAAACACAATAAACAGGAATTTCACAAAAAATGAAAACATATTTAGGTCCCTCTACATTTTTGTCTAAAAAACACCGATTCACCGACATCTCTAGCAATACAAAGATTCGCCGATAACTTCTAATAACCCAATTTTTTTTACAGAAATATCCATCAAACAAAATTTCACGCGAAGCAACATCGTGACTGAATTTTCCAAATTTCACACAACACGTAATACACGCTACGAAATTTCGCATGACACGACGTAGCGCGTGGCACTGGCTTGTTCTCTACTATGATGCATGGGTTTATTGACAGCCCACAGAGGCGCTTTACTCACCGGAATCTGCGGTGGAAATTTTGGTGTCGGCTTTGCGTGAAGCGGGCATCCGCGATGGTTTCGGCTGTGCAAGTGATGAATCTTGCGCGGGGCGGCGACGCCAGGTCAGGTCGGCGTGGCGCTCGCGCGCGGTGAGGGAACAAGAGATGGGGGATCTTGTCGAACAAGTGGTGGCGAGCATGAAAGCCCATGGGATCGCGAGAGGGACGACGCGGAGGCGACGGCGGTGGGTCATGGACTCATGGCATGGATGGATGCGCGTGCCCCGGCCGGCAGAAGGGAAGCCGGGAGAACGACGGTGGTGCTGTTGGGTGGCGAGCAGCAACTGATCTTGCATGATCAAGAGGAAAATTTTACTGGTGCTGTTGAAGAAGTGTTTAATTTTACTTTTGTCATTACTCTTTTTCTTGTTTTATTATTGCCACTACTATTTTCACTTTATACTTTTTTTTGGTCATTTTCGTCAGTTGACCGTCAGCCAGAATTATTTCTTCTATTTTTGATTTTTAAAGAGAATAGATGAAATTCAATTCTTTTGAAGAAGTGTACATTTTTAATTCAATTCTTTTCGTCAGTTGATCGTCAGCTAGAATTGTTTCTTCTTTTGAAATTCAATTCAAAATTGTACATTTTTATAAAAATCAGGAGTTGGAGCCAATAACTTTATTTTTTAAAAAATATATAAGCTTGATCATGCTAGAAAAAATTTATGGTACCATCTTTAACAGTCTAGGATTATACAGAAAAATTTCAAAAGAAATTGAACTTCATTTGTTCTCTTTAAAAAATTAAAAATAGAAGGGACAATTCTGATATTGACGGTGAACTTACAGTCAACTGGTGGTTGACTAACAATCAATTCACAATCAATTGGTGATTAACTGAAAAAATGGCGAAAGGAGGAAGAGGAGCACAGACTAGTGGTAAAATAAAATGAGAAAAAAAAGTAGTGGCAGAAGCGAAATTGAATACTTTTTCAGTGGCTCCAGCAAATTTTTTCCTAAATTTTACGGTGCATTATACTCATAAAGGGTGAACTCTAGCATTGTTTTAACCTTAAGATGTGCATTTTGTTTCCAACTTTATATATACATGTATGCACACCTTTATAGGGTGTTTATGTTTTATCTTGGAGTTTCAATAGTATTGATCCATTTCTTCTTGCCAAATACATTAATGATCTTTACTTTGAAACTAATCATTGAGTATATATAACTTGTGTAGTTGTAGTATACTCATATCAATATAGAATAAACTTCGAAGTATTTTCAAATTAAATATATGCATATTGATTCAAAGTCAGTTATTTATATGCACATATTTAAAGAAGTTTATTCTATATATGTTTGATGGTCTCAATAGTATTGATCCCTTTTCATATACTACACATAATTTGGATCATTACAAACTATCAAAATGAGTATATGAAACTTGTGTAGTCGATATATACTCATAATAATTTAAATTGTATTCGGTTGTCGTCTAATTATAAGGCTTTTCATCATGTGTTGATAGTATGATTCGTTGATTAAAGGACAAATGAAAGTTCATGAGTACATGGAGTATTAGTTGCACTAATATACTAAGGACAAATCAAATCTTTCAATCAATTGATCTGGATTGTGGTTAATCATTAAAGGAGTAGATCAAAGGATCTTGGGGTATCCATTATATGTTAATGGAGTGCATTGATGATTGAAATAACCATATTTGTTGGACTAACCTTTTCTATAAGTTGTAAAAGTAGGTTGAGTTCAACGGTTGAAAGCATCTAGGCCCCTACGTGGTTAAGGTTTTGGTAATTAATGATAATCAAGGTTAAAGGACCGATCGTGTTTGTATGAGAATAATGAAAAGCAAGTGAGTCAAAATACTTCGAAGACCATAGAAGCGTCAAGTGAATGAAAAAGAGGAGTATGCATCAAATGTGCAAGCAATCAAGGTATAAAAATTTTAGGGTTATTTTTAGCTGTTTTTGCCGATCTTGGTGTTGAAGAAAAGATCGAATTGTTAGGATAGATGCCGTACTATAAAGGGGGACTTGATTAATAGATTGAACTCAAAAGTGCAACCAATATGGCTCAAATTTCACGTTAGTTCATTCAAGCATTCAAAGTTGTGTTTAAACTTGTGTCTTCACTGTCATGACCGGCACTACCGCAATGGTAGAGCGGTAGTGCCGCACCCCGCACCTGCGGCACTACCGGTATGATGATGTCGGTAGCTTTTTAACAGTAAGCGTGTTTTTCTCGGAAAAAGGTCGGCCAGCACTACCGTGGGCTAGAGCGGTAGTGCCGCACTTGCGGCACTACCGCACTAATAACGGCGGTAGCTATTTAATAGAATGATGTTATCTTTTGAAGCTGTCGGTCAGCACTATAGGAGTAGAGGAGCGGTAGTCCCTCACTTGCGGCACTACCGCATTGACATTGGCGGTAGCCTTTTGACAGAACGTTGTTTTTCCAATTTGCTCACGACCGGCACTACCGGCCCCCATAGCGGTAGTGCCGGGCTTGGAGGGAATTTTGAGAAAACGGCTATGTGTCAGTGCATTAAATGCTCAAACTAGCCGTTGGCTCCATGGGCGGCACTATCGGTCCTTAGAGTGTGGTAGTGCCGACCCTGGCGATTTTTTCTGGATAATTTAATATAACGGCTAGTTTAAGTGTGGGGGGTTATAAATACCCCCTCACATGTATTGAGGGCTAGTTGGTGACTCCATTGAATACATTTAGAGCACTAGCAACTCTCTCCTCTCACAAGTGCATTCAATTCTTGATTTTTGAGTTTGGAGAGAAAATTTGAGTGCATTGCATAGCAATTTGTTGAGCCATATTGGAAGCACTCTAAGATTTCAAGCCAACATCAAGTTTATTACTCTTGGAGGTTGCCGCCTCCTAGACGGCTTGGTGGCGTGAGGTTTCGATGACCTTCATGAAGAAGCTTGTGTGAAGGCCCAAACGATTGTGAAGGCAAGGAGTTTGCCTACCCGGAGTGGGGAAGAGCTACCACGAGTGATCGAGGAAGGCTCTAGCAAGTGGAGCCGGTTTGAAGTAGTTCAAGCCACCTCAATGTGGAGTAGGGGAGACCGGCAAGTCTCCGAGACCACGGGATAAAAATTCGTGTGTTCATCCTTTGTGGTTTGCATTATTTATTTTCTTGAGTAATTCTTCAATTCTAGCAAATTGATTGTCTTGCTTATATTAGTTAAGTGATTGGAGTACTTAAGTAGAAGAGATAATCTTATGATCACTAGAATTGCTTGATATTAAAAGTACTAAAATTGTCATTCACGCTTAGAAATCTTTAAATTTGATATTAGTGTGTAAAAATTTAAAAACCTCCTATTCACCCCCCTCTAGTCGGTCATCCTTGATCCTACAACGGTGATGAAGGTTTAGATGCCATCATATGTTGATATCCATCAAGTTAAGAATCAAGACAAAAGATGTCATCATGTGTTGATGAGCGTCAAGAGGAGATCCCGAATAGAAGAGCAACGGAGTTCATCATATGTTGATGAATGAGACGAGATCCTGACTTAGAAAAAAGGATGATGGCTATCATAAAAACTCCAAGTAAATGTGTTAGAGGCAAATATATAATTAGCCAGGGTTAAGGATGTGTTCGTAGTTTTTTATCGATCTCGGTGTTTGGATGAGAGACCGGATTGCTAGTTAGGTTGCCTTACTATTAAGGGGTTTAAGTCATTAATTTTGAGCTTCATTATGTGTTGATGAAGTCAATCTGATTTGCTCTAGCTCACTCTCTTAAGTTGTTTTTTACATGATGCTCATATTTGCAATGTTGCAAATAAGAGAAGCTTATGTAGTCATGCTTGCTTCTTAATTGATTTAGATTTTGCATAGAGTTATTGATTTGTATGTGTTGCAAAAGGAGATAGATTATGCATTTGGTTTAATGGTTATTCTTTGTATGAAGTTAAGTATTTGCATGTGTTGCAAATAGTGAAAGCTCATGCATTTGTCTTCTTAGCCTATGTTTAGTAGAGTTTGCAAACTTGTTTTGCAAATTGCTAGAGATCATGTATTGATTATCACAAGGCTAATCAAGTTTATTGCTTGGTGGTTGTAAAATGAGTTTTTACAAAATATTGATGCTTATACTTTTTATCTTATAGAATGAGATAAATTTTTACAAATGTGTTTTGAAAAGCGTTGTGATCATGTGTTTATCATCTCATGGCTCAAGATTTGATTTTAATTGAATGGATTTGTTATTTACAAATGTGTTTTGCACATGAGCTAAAAGTTCATAAGATTGGTTTTGGAGCATTTGTTGGCATTTGTAAATATGTTTTGTAAAATATTGAGATCATGTGTCGATCCTTACATGGCTCAAGGATTGACCTTATAGATTCTTGGTTTATTATTTGAAAATATGTTTTGCAAATAAGTTGAAGTTTATTGCAATTCTTAGAGCATATGTTGAGAATTTGTAAATGTGTTTTGTAAATTGGTGTGATCATGTGTTGATCACCACATGACTCAACGAATTGATCTAAAGTGGCTCTTGATTTGAAAAGGAAAGATTTCTATGTGAAATCTAGATTTGTCTGGAAAATTTGGTGCTACTGCTATGTTGAGGTGCAGTATTACCACTGGTCCGGTAGTACCACTCGGCCGGTACTACCGCTCCTCAGGTCTAATAGTTATTTTTCAAAAGGGTTGTTTTCTCGGAGTGTTTGGAGGCCGGAGCTACCGAGCATGTGTGAGCGGTACTACTGGAGGTACGGTAGTACCGACCCTACGGGGTGATTGGTTTTTTCTAGAGCATGTGTAGCTAGATGTTTTCAGAGACCGGTACTACCGTAGGTTGGGATCGGTAGTACCGCTCAGGCGGTGCTACCACTCCTATTTGGTCGGTGTCACCAGATCACTGTGCAATAGTTAGTTTTTGTACCATTTTTGACCGTTGGGGTCTAGACCAATACTACTGGTCCTACATGGGTTGTAGTACCGAAAATGCTGATTTTTATCCGTTTTGCCTCCCAAAAACTAGTTTTCTTTGGGGAGGCTATAAAAGAAGTCGGGCTAGCATTTGTGCTTGTTATGTTTATTGAGCATTTTAGAGGAGTTATGCATGTGTTGCACTCTTCAATTTAGTTCTTTAGCTAAGAGCAATTCTAATTTGCATGTGTTGCAATTAGAAGTGGGTTGAACGCTCCTTGTGCATGTGTTACACTTGAAGAGAGCCTTGTGCATGTATTGCACTCGGTGGGCACCAATGTGTATATGTTGCACTTGGTGAGGTTCAAGCTAAAAGGTTTGGCCTATTACACTTGGTGTTTACCGACACTTAGACAACCGAAAGGTGTCGTTGTCGATGACCTTCTCAACGGAAATTGTGAGAAGGTCCGATGAGTTGTGAGGGTTAGGGATGGCAATCGGGTCGGGTACCTCCGGGTCCAGCCTCCGTGGACCCGAACCCGAAGTCAGTCACGGGTCCAAACTCGGATCCGGACCCAGACCCGACGGGTACCTGGATCCGAACGGGTATCCAGACCCGTTTCGAATCATGCATAGTCTGTGAGGTACTGGAGGTGTGGTGGCAAAGAACTGACCACAGAAACGAAGTCTGCAGGACAGCAGGAGCAGGTAGACAGACACAGAAACGAAGGCTTCGTGTCACTGGGATTTTTTTCGGACCACAGAAACGAAGACCCGAGAGAACTGACCACAGAAACGAAGTCTGCAGTAGCGCTCCTGGCTGGTCATTGGGATTTTTTTCGGAGAGCATGGCTTTTCCCGCGCCTTGATGCCTCGCCCTCGACGCCCGCGCCTTGACGTCTCGACCATGCCTGCGCCTTGACGCCTCGAAACCAATGCTCGCGCCGCGCTTTTAGACGCCGAGCCTCGACACCCACGCCGCTGCGCCAAGGCTCAAGCGCCCCTGCTCAAAAACGTTGGAAAGAACGAGTTGGAAATAAAAATTGAAAGGAAGGACAACTGACAGCATGATGGATATCAGATTTGCCCCTAACTCTAGTAACGGGTCCGGGTCTGGGTACCCATGGGTCCAAAATGAGACCCAGACCCGGACCTAGACCCGAAATAATATACCCATGGGTCCAAATTTGGACCCAGACCCGAACCTATCGGGTCGGGTACCCACGGGTACCCGGACCTATGGGTATTTTTGCCATCCCTAGTGAGGGTTCGAGCTCACCTACCTAGAGAGGGAAAGAGTTACCACTAGTTGATTCGAGGTGGGTGCTCAATTCGTGGAGCTGGTGCAATGTGTTTGGATTAACTTCAACATGGGCTAGGGGAGACCGGCAAGCCTCTAAACACTACGAAAAAGTATGTGTCTCCTGTGATTTGCATTCTATTCTTTATTTACATCCAAGCAATTTATATTCATAGAATTGATTGATTGATTGCTTGTATTTAGGATTGCAAATTATTGTTAGAGAATTAGTTAGTTAGTGCACTTATTGAGCTTAGTTGATTTATGCTTTAATTATCAAAACCTTATAATTAAGCTTTCGCATATTATTTAGGTTTTGACATAGGTGTTGATTCGTTAGTTAGATATTGAAGAGAATTTTTTTTAAAACTGCCTATTCACCCCCTCTAGTCGCCATTCTCGTCCTTACAGTCCTACTTCCAAGCGATTGAAATCTAGGGCTTATTGATTTCGGGCGGACTTAATGATTATGTGTTGCCTAGCCACTCACGTTGAATCATAACTTAACAATACACTTAGTACTTAGAACTATCATAGCCTAACAAGGAGACTTATAATTACAAAATACTACTTTATTAACATAAACATAATTACAATAGTACACACTCCTTTAATAGCTTTTTAACACTCACACTTTTACTTCACCTAGCTTTGACCATACCATTATACTCTTGGTATGGCAAGAGGCAAAATCCTTTATTTATAAAGGTTAATGACCATTGGATTTTTTGACACATGTCAAAATCATGGCTCTTGATGTAATTAATAGAACATCCAACTCTTCTTACAAAATATGTATGCACTTTTCTAAATTATTTAAGAAAGTGCCTAGAGAGAACTTAAGTATTTTCTTGCTAAATAGTACTCAAAATTTGAGTATTTAGATCTAGATCCAATGGATGAAATCAATATGCCTCTTTTCCTCCCATTCGAGTACTATTTTGTTAAGGAGGACTCAATTTTTTAGATATTTGATGCATATGTGCCTATGTCCACTAGCTTGCTATTTAGTTATTAGCATGGGACGTGATACATTAAGAAATGCTCCAATGCAGATTATTCTTTTCTACATAATCTTTTTACATCAATTATATACTAGTTTTACACAAATTAAATTATATAAAAATAATGTAATAATTTGATATTGTGTAACAATCATAAAAAACACTCAAATATTGTGTAATAAACATCATTATTTAATTAGCTATTCTAGGGTACTCTATCAAATAGCTTGGTTCATGCAATGTTGGGTGCCTTCCGAATTTGCGTTGCCACGGTTCAACAGCCTCAACCTGTCGACGCTAATAGCGGTGGAGGTGTGGTGCCAGCGCTGGGTTCCCGAGCTGCTTGTGCGGTGGAGGCGGAGGAAATGGAGCGCCATAAGCAACCGTCATGTTGGAGCCACCAGAGTTTGGGTTGTCGATCGACGACGTCTACGCCGGTGTTGGGGAGTGCAGAAGCGGTGCCGGAGACAGAGGGGAAAGGGGAGATGGTGCAGGCAGTGTCGCGTCCCCCTTCTGCTTGTCGCTGGGCGCTGTTTGGTGCTTCTTTATGGACGCCAACTCGAGCGCGACGCGAGAGGCGACGCCACGAGGTTAGTCGTAGCTGTCGGGGTAGTGGACGTCGTCCGTGGGATTGATTTCGTCGACGGCGTGGCTCCTAGGCTGCAAAAGCGGCGGAGGGGAAGCGGGAGGAAGCTCGGGAGAGGTGACGGACGGAATCACGCGGCGGTGTTTGCGCCGCCGTGGAGGGATGGAGCAGCCAGTGGCGCGGCCTTCTCCTCGTGGTCGACACCGCCTGTCTTTTAGATGGTTTCTCGAGTTTGTGGTGTGGTGGATGGCGAGGTGGGTTTGGGAGAACATATTCTAAAACATTATTTCTTTCGGAACTAGTTCTGTATAATTTTTTTAAATTTAGCCTTCGGCTCATAAATCTCACGTACGAGAAGCGCGGCATATCAAAATGCAGCGCACAGGGAGCATGACAATGTCACGACACGACATGTGGTATTACTACGCCTCTGCTTAGTGACATTTGAAATAAAAAAAATAATATGCAATGGTACTATAGCATTGTAATGCTACAGTATCACAAGCGGCACTATAGCGCGGCCTTTCTTATTTTTATTTTTGAATTTGGATCTGTGGAGGCACAGTATTTATCGTCGGTGGTGTGCGATATTAGGTAATTCCGCCCTGCGGTTACCACGTGTCACCTTGTGTTTATTTTTGCGTATCCCAGGATTTGTATTTTCCGCACTCTCTGTGTGAGGGATTTGTATTTTCCACACTCTCCGTGTGCGACAGGCTAGGGAGCCATATTTTAAAAAAAATCTCACACAAGTTAGTTCTGGAAAACAAATAATTTTTTAGGGTTACAACTGTGAAGAATTCTTTGATTTTTTTTTCAAATATGACTCTTGACTCGTAAATCCCGCGCATAGGGAGCATAGAAATAAATACGAGACGACACGTGGTGAAAAACTGAATGCCGCGCAACCACAGAGCGGAATTATCTAATGTCGCGCGTCACTGGTGATAAATATCACGCCTCCACTCACCAGATCCAAAATTTAAAAAAGGCCGCTCTACAGTACCGCTCGTGGTATTGTAGCATTGCAGTGCTACAGTATGCTGCATGTTATTTTTTTAATTTTAAATATCGTTGAGCGGAGATGCGGCAATGCCATCGTGCTCCCTGTGCGCTGCATTTCGATATGCCACACTCCCTGCGGGAGGGATTTGCAGACTAAAGGTCAAATTTACAAAAGAAAAAAATCATACGGATACTAAATCTCGAAAAATTTTTAGGGCAAAAGTGAAAAGTCGGTTTGGGAAGTGGGTTGTTGAAGAAATTAAGAACCCGTTGCCCGTTAGTAGGGTTCATTAAACCGAAATTCACCTCGAAATTTGCAGTACAATTTTCGTAAAAACCGCTCAAAAACCGTAAAAAACGAGAGAAGGCGGGGGAAGGAAGCCGGTGAGTTTGGGGTGTCCTTTTTGTTGGGGGCGGGCGCCGGGTGCCGGAGGCTTTACGGCACCGGAAGAGGAGGTGGAGAGCCGCGGCTCTGACGGTCCGCCGCTGCAGTGCCACGGAAGCACGCGCGAGGAGCCTGCGTATGCCATCGGCAGCATCTGCGACGGCTTTTGGCGATCTCTCATCCCTAATGCCAAGTGCAATGTTGGCACAGAAGGTGCTCGACGCAATGTCACCCTGCTGCGCGCCTGCGCATCGACGACGTGCGCTGCGGCTGTGCAGTGCAGGCAAGGATGACCCGCTGTGGTGTATGTTTGCCGGGCGTCATGCTCAGCGAATCTAACGGTAAGATCTTCAATCTCACGCTCGCCGGCCGTGCCGTGCAGAGCTGCATCGTCTTGCGACGTGACCAGGACACTGGTGGCATCGACAACAACGGTTGGACAGATCTAGATTGGTGAGCCACTGATGCACATGCACTAAGGTTGTGAAGCGAAGCGCAGACCGTATGTGGGGTTACAGGAGCAGCCGTTGAGCAAATGCACACGATCAAGGCAAGCTGATGGATATAGTTGACATGGTTTCGGTGTTAAATGGTTACTGTGACATGATTGCTGCTGTAGTGTTTGATGAAAGATAACCCGGTTTGTGTACAGGACGTGTGATGTGTCTGTCTGCGCTTTCCTTAGCTACCACCCGCGCGGAGGACGACACAAAGACTGGAAGTGGGTAGTCGTTGCAAAAGTGTTGGCCAATAAAACGACTCGCTCGCGGCATGTCCTCCCCGACACGGGCACGCACGCACCATTAGCCATTAACGCGCAGCTTGTAAACCTTGCAGTTTCTCTCGTCTTGTCGAAGCATCCGTTGCCATGGCGGACCAGCTCACCGACGAGCAGATGGCCGAGTTCAAGGAGGCCTTCACCCGGACCGCCGGTAAGTAAGGCTTCGGGATGGATCATCTCCGTCCCCCGATTACTTGGTCTCCGGACCATGGTAATCGTTTCAGATCCCTCGTTCTTCGGTCTGTTGGTTCTTCGGTTCATCATGCAGCCTCTTCGCCGCATGGCTCCTTTCTGCTGCTTGCTGTGTTCAAGAGGTTTTCATTTCGTTTGGAACCTGTTTCTGTGGCTCGCACTTTACATGCGATTCTTGGGGGAGCCCCTGCTGGTTTTCATGTTCATCAAGCTTCCAGTTCCCATTTTCGTTTCTCAGTTGCTTCCAAAAAGGTTGCATGGTTGGTTCTGAACCTTAAAAGAGTTGTGTCTAGTTCTTTTGATGTTTCTTTCTTCCTTTGGAGAGACGGTGGTCCTAATTGGCAGAAAGATTTTGCGGTCTGGCTTATTGAGGAGGATCAAACATGGTCCTGGCCAAATCGATCGTTCCGCAAGAAAGTGCCTGCCCCTCAAAGTTCTTTGACTCAAGATTCTCAGCAGTCTTTCAAGCAGCTCTCTGAGGGCCGGGTGGCGTCTATCGATTCTGACCTTCGTCCTAATATTGAGAATTTAAAGTTGGATTTCAGAAGGGGCAAATCTTTTCAGCAGGAAATCAGAAAGAAATTTCACTCATCTGTGCATCATGCTGCTCCTACTCCAAGCGGGTCTTTCCTTTTACTGGCTTATTTCCGCAGACATTCCTTCAAGCTCAATGTTGATTCAGTTGGTTTGGCTCTATACTCGATTCTTGGAGGACATCCTAAAGGCTTTCATGTTCTTTACATTATCAACAACCGTTTCCGTATTTCGGTGGCTAACAAATTGGTGGGTCAACATATCTGCTCGTTGAAAAGGATCATCTCCCAGCACTTTGATGTTTACTTCTACCCTTGGCGTGATAGTGATCCCTTTTGGAGAATGGATAAGGAAATCTTCATTCAATCTGCTAAGGTTCTCAATGATAAGATGAGAAATGGCCACAACCATATCCTTCGAAAGTCCTCTGATAAGAAAAAAGTGAGGTTTTCAAATGTGAGTTCTTCTTGTGCTCATCTACAAGCTTCTGAAGATGTTAGTGATTATTCTCGCAATCATGGTTCGTCACTTCTTCCTTGCTGTTTCAAAGTGGGGGAGATCCCCTGTTACATTACCCCAGCTTGCATATCTCAGAGCAACTCACTGCGCTTCCACCTCAAAATTGGTGATTATCCGACCTTCAAGAACCATAACAATTCCTTTCGGAATGACTTTGCTTTACAAGGTTTCAATTCAAATGATATTTTAAATTCAAATTCGAAGATCTTTCCTCAGCAGACTTCTAAGATTTTGCACAGTCCCAAGGCCCTTGCTGGAAAGTGTCATGATCACCTTTAGTCTCTTGCCAGTGCTAGCCTCCTTGGAAATTGGCAACAGGTTTCTGACTCCCGCCAACCCTTGAAAGATTGCAAGAGTTTCTTTCCGCATTGTCTTCGCTGCCTTGGGATGGGCCATGAGGCCTCTTTCTGTTCCAGGACCATCAGATGTCTTTTTTGCTTCAATTATGGCCATAGGATGACAGCTTGTCTTAAAAAAAGGATTTATCAACGGTTCAGATGGCAGATGAAAACTCTTACGTTCCTTCCCGAGAAACAAATCCCATCTCTGGATCTTGGGGCCCGTCTCCCGGTAAACCTTCTGCCTCCTCAGTCCGGAGCCTCTTCGTCTCCCTCTTGGCGCAAACACGATTACCCTCCTCAGCTTCTTGCTGCTAATCCTGGAAACTCCGCCATCCACACAATGGCGAATTTCCCCATTTCCCCGAATAGATTCCTTCCCCAAGATGTTCCGATTGAAGATGGTGGCCCCTTACGTCTCGTTAGAGCTCAGGTTCATGTCAGTGGCAATCCTCCCAGGGGACATGATGAGTGGATTCTTGCTGTTGATCGGGATGGTGAGGTCGATGAAGCCGACTATGATGATCTCTTGCTCCAGGTAAGAGGTTACATTGAGGATGAATTCAATATCAGAGTTGTACACTGCTGCCGAAGTCCCCATGGTCTGGGTCTCCTTCAACTTAATAGTATCTTTAATCGGGATAGGCTGATTGCTGTCGGTGATCATTTTATTGAGGGGGTTAGGGTTCACTTCGTTGCTCATGACCATGCTCTTAATGCCCGCAACGCACCCTACCTCAGGTTAGGATGGTTTATGCTCTTGGGATTCCCCTTGGATTTAAGGTCCCACAGTTTCCTTGATCAAGCCTGTGCTTCCTTTGGAAGACTTATCAGATGGCAGTTACATAATCGAACTATGTCTCATGTTTTAGTCCAGTGCTTCTTTGATAATCCTATTGATGTTCCAAGAAGTTTAGTCATTAGGCTGGGTTCTGGGCTTCAGGGTGCTGCTTCCTCTTGGATTGTCCCTATTGTGATATTGGCTCACGAGCTCACTGACGGCAATATGCTCCCTGATGAGGATGCTCCTCCCCCGGAAATGGGCAACCCTCACCCTCTTCTTCAAGATGTCCAAAATGAGCATGGTATGGATCCTCCTATGCCAAACCCAATAGCCCTAGCTCAAGGTGATCCTGTCTGGGATATGATGGTTCAGAACGAAGCTGCTCAAGACCAAGGCTGGCAAAACTGGAACAACAACAATATGGCTGCTGCTCCTAATAATCCTGACATGATCTTACCTCTCCAAGCTCAGCCCCAGCAGGAAGAGCTCACTGACTTGGATTTTCCTGATGATGAAGCCTCGGATTGCGAAGTGATGGCCCCTCAGGTTGCCTCTCAGTCTTCTATTACAACCCTGGATGTTTCGGTTCCTCCCTCTCATACGGTTATTGCTTTGTTCGCTGAGTTCACTGTTTGTATGAACTCTAATGCTGGTCTCTCCGTTAAGATTTGGGAAAGTTTGGGGTGCAGAGAATCGTGCTTCAGAGTCTTCATTCCCAATAGTCCTGCTTTGCATCAGTTTGTTAAGTCCTTTGACTTATCAAGGCTTTTCAAAATCTCCCTGATTACGCCACATATTCTCTGCCAAGTTCTTTTCTTCAAGCAATTCTCCACCAAGGATATCTCCGGCTTCAAGGATCCTTCCAAAGGACTAGTCAAACCCAATCTTACAACATGATCCACCAATTGAGCTCCCTGACGCTTCCGGCAGTTCATAATCGCATTTCAGTGGTTTATGACAGGAAAAGGAAAGCTGCTGAGGTTCTTAACAATACTCCCTCGGACATCCTGCTTGATCCCAATTGGGTTGATGTCCCGGTCCATAACATCATCTCTTCCAATTTTAGGAGGAGCAAGAGATTGGAGGTCAAGTACAAGGGTCTAAGACAGCCAAGCGTCTCTGCCTTGCTGAAGAACCGGAAAATGACTCAGCATAATGCTTCCTCTGACAGTCCAAACTCAAAGGGTACACAACACTTACACTGTTCTACCCATAATCCTCAGCCCTTACAGCAGTTTCCGACTATTATTGAGGTCAATACATTCAGACATAATATTCCCCCAATATCCATATATGCTCTGCAGAATTTTGGAGTGGAGCACTGCGGGCTTCCCCCTGAGGTGGTGGCCGAGGATAAACTGTCACAAGAAGATGTTAACAAATGAAGTCCTTTTGCAAAAATAGTAGCTGCCCTACTATGTGGCAATTTCCGTGGGGTCTCTCCTTTTGTAGAAGATGCTATACTGATGTTTTCAATCCCTTGTTTGGTTGCAACATTGACAATGTGTGTTACTGTTACTGCTATACTCTCATGGTTGCGTATGTTATCGACATATCTCGGCATTTTCTTAACTAGTTGGTTATGGGCCTTTTGAAGTTGGCAATGATGATATCTGTCTTTACTCTCTTTGGTACTTTGCCTTCCTTTTGGAGGCTCTTTCTGTTGCATCTTCTGGGATATCACTGGGGCTCTACTTGTTTTCTTACCTCCCCCAATACCACCAGTTCGACACTTGTCAACTCCTTCACTCTGCTGTTGCGGTGTGATTCCATCTGCCTGCTCATCATCTCTTATCTTTATGGCATATATAAACTCTAGAAGAAATTGGGGTGTGCTCAACTGGAATGTCAGGGGCCTCAATGACCTTAATAAATGCAGACTGCTTAGAGCAAAGATTATGGATTCTGGTTGCTCGATTTTTTGTATCCAAGAAACCAAAAGAACAATGTTCAACCATACCATTCTTAAAAGCTTCGCCCCCAAAAAATTTAATCAGTTTGCTTACTCTCCCTCTAATGGTGCTTCGGGAGGTATTCTCATTGCTTGGACGGGTTCTATTTTCATGGGTGATGTTACTTTTAATTCCCCCTTTGCGGTAACGATTAAATTCACATCTCGTTTCAATGGCAAAATTTGGTACCTATCTTCTGTCTATGGTCCCTGTTCGGGTCAAGGCAAATCTGATTTCCTTAATTGGCTGTCCAACCTTAATCCTCCAGAGGATGAAGATCTTATCATCATGGGTGATTTCAATCTCTATAGATCCCCTCAAGACAGGAATAAAATCGGTGGGAGAAGTTCTGATGCACAATTATTTGATGATATTATTAATTCCATTGGCCTTATTGAAATTCCTCTCAAGGGCAGGAAATATACCTGGAGTAACATGCAGAGGAACCCCCTTTTAGAGCAATTAGACTGGTGCTTCACTTCGGTTCACTGGACTCTTTCTTTCCCTGGCACTCTTTGGTTACCTCTTTCAAGATCTATGTCTGATCATATCCCTTGTATGGCCCTTATTCAAACCCAGATTCCTAAAGCTTCTATCTTTAGGTTTGAAAATTCTTGGCTGGAACGTTCTGATTTTCATGAGGTTGTGCAAAAAGCTTGGTGCGGCCTTCCTGGCAATGGTCCTTGTGCTGCTACTAATATAAAAGTCAAATTTCAAAATCTCCAGTCCCACCTTCATAAATGGAAGATCAACATGTCTAGCCTTAAAGATCAGATTCATCATTGCAACACCTCCATTCAAGTTCTTGACAGGATTGAGGAATTTCGATCCCTTTACACCCAGGAGAGTAACTTCAGGAACATCATTAAAAATCATCTCATTCATCTTTTAGATATTCAGCACAGCTACTGGAAGAGCCGTTGGTCTGTTCGCTGGATTCAACTTGGAGATGAAAATACAAAAAATTTTCATGCTAAAGCTCTTGGCGTTCATCGCCACAACCTAATCACCTCCCTTACCACTGAAAATGGGGACATCCTTTATGATCATAATGCTAAAGCTGGTTTGCTCTTCAACACCTTTTATTCCAGAATGGGGTTATCGGAGTCTCTTGATTGGACCTTTGATTTCCGGAACCTGGTTCAACCTGTTGATGGTTTGGACTACCTGGTGTCACCATTCTCCAAGCAAGAAATTGATGATGTGATATCTACCTTTCGCCCTGACAGTGCTCCGGGCCCTGATGGATTCAATGGTCGATTCTACAAATCTTGCTGGCACATGATTAAGGATGATTTTTACAAACTTTGTTCTGACTTTTATGAAGGAAGCTTATCTCTTTCTACCATCAATCAGTCCTTCATTGTCTTGATCCCTAAAAATAACAACCCTGAATCACCTAGTGATTTCCGGCCCATCTCTCTTCTCAACCAAAGTGTGAAAATTATCACTAAGGTGCTGTCCACAAGGCTCAACTCTACCATCACTTCTGTTATTCACAAGAACCAATATGGTTTTATAAAAGGGAGATCTATTCAAGACTGCTTGGCTTGGACTTTTGAATATATTCATTTATGTCAATGCTCCAAAGATAAAATTGTTCTCATAAAGTTGGACTTTGCCAAAGCTTTTGACACAATTGAACACACTGCCATCATCAGTATGTTTAAAGCTTTAGGCTTCCCGGAAAAGTGGATCTTCTGGATTACGCAAATCTTAGGCTCTGCCTCCACCTCTGTCCTGCTTAATGGTGTCCCCGGAAATTCTTTCAATTGCTGCAGAGGTGTTCGTCAAGGTGACCCTCTTTCTCCGCTCCTTTTTGCGGTGTCTGCTGATCTTCTTCAACATATCCTTAACAAAGCGAGACAAATGGGTATCTTATCTCTTCCTTTGGACTTGGGTCCTCATGCTGACTTTCCGGTAGTTCAATATGCGGATGATACAATTATATTCATCAAGGGCTGTCAGAAGGAGGTTTTCAATCTTAAATGTCTTCTGCAATCGTTTGCGGCTGCTACCGGCCTCAAGATTAATTATTCCAAATCTGGAATGTTACCAATCAATGTCCTTGACTCTCATTTGGATCTTCTTGCTGGCACTTTTGGTTGCAACAAGGAAACTTTTCCTTTTACCTACCTAGGTCTTCCTATGGGCTCCTCTAGACCCCGCATTAGGGACTTTGAGAGTTTGATCAACAGGATTAACAGAAGAATCATGACCTTTTCATCCTTGCTCTCCTATGGTGGTAGATTGCAGATGGTAAACTCTGTCCTTTCCTCCATGGCT
The DNA here is from genome assembly GCA_036346375.1 of Guadua angustifolia. Taxonomy (NCBI): domain Eukaryota; kingdom Viridiplantae; phylum Streptophyta; class Magnoliopsida; order Poales; family Poaceae; genus Guadua; species Guadua angustifolia. Next base: position 46,756,709 of record CM070512.1, on the reverse strand, counting down.
ACGTTCTCCATGTGTTCTTTAAAAATTCCTTATGCGGTGATCAACAAAATTGATAAAGCTAGAAAACTTTGTCTTTGGGGCAAAAATGAAATCAATGGAAGGAGTAAATCGTTAGCCTCTTGGCAGAAAGTGTGCTTGCCCAAAAATAAAGGTGGTTTGGGTGTCATTAACCTCAGATTATTCAACGTATCTCTTTTACTCAAATTTCTGCACAAATTCTATAATAAAAAAGATACTCCCTGGGTGCATATGGTTTGGTATTCTTATTATCAAACTCATTTACCTCAAGTTTCTTTGCCCAAGGGTTCCTTTTGGTGGAAAGATGTCTTATCTCTTCTGGATTACTACAAGGGTATTGCCAATTGTCATATTGGTCGTGGTGACACTGCTATTTTTTGGGAGGATGTTTGGAATGGTATGCATATGGGATCTAAATTCCAACACCTAGCTTCTTTTGTCAAGGATGAGAAAATTTCATTGCTTCATTCCTCAATCATCCCGGTATATCTAGGCACTTTCATTTGCCCTCTCTCGATCTTGCCTTTCAAGAGCTTCAAGTTTTGTATTCCAATGTCTCCTCAATCTCAAGGGCTTCTGATCTTTCGGATGAATGGCATTATATTTGGAAGACGAGAGACTATGCTTCTTCAAAGTTCTATAAGTGGATTTTCAGCAATATCTCTGTTCCTCGTCCGGTTCTTTGGATATGGAAGGCCAAATGTTCTTTCAAGATCAAAATTTTCACTTGGTTAATGTGCCTGGACCGTCTAAACACTCGTAATCTTCTCAAGCGGAAAATCTGCCCTATCCATGGAAGCAACTACGATTGTGTCCTCTGTGATCTCAATACTGAGGAGACTAGGGATCATCTATTCTTCACCGCCCTTCGCCTCTACGTGCTGGAATGCCTTGAACATATTCTGGGATGCTAATGGAGATGTTTTTCAGAGGATTAGTATCGCTGCTAGGACTGCCAATGATCCTTTCTTCCGGATGTTTTCATGCTGGTGTCTTGGGGCATCTGGAAGTGCCGGAATGACTTCATTTTTAGAGCCAAACCGGCTAGTTTTAGGTTTTGGAAAGTTTGGTTTATTGCTGAGCTTAACCTGCAATCCTTTAGGTTTCCTGCTTCTTGTAAAGCTGGTTTGTTAGCTTGGGGTGATAGACTTTCTTAATTTCCCTCTTGTTTTTGTTTTTATTTTCTTTTGGCTGGCCTCTCACCAGCTTCTCTTGTTTCTGCTTTGTCTCCTTTGCGTTTAATAAAATCTCAATAGGGGCTTCCCCTATTGTTTCTGGTTCAAAAAAAATAGATCAAGGATATAAGTTGCATCGCGAGATTGAGGATTCAGAATGTGCACTTGCTGATATGTGCATTGGCTTGACTGCAAGCTGATTTTCGTGTGTGTGATCGATGGTTGGGCAATTGCAGAATTGTGGTGCTGTATTCCTTCAGGAAGGTTAGCACTCACGTGTCTTAGGCCCAGTACTCAAGAAGATCCTTTTGAAAAATCTGAACATACGCGAAGGCACTTCCATGGCTCCATGCTACATGAACTTGAGCAACAAGTGTGCCAGATGAGCACTTGAGCAACAAGTGTGCCAGCCAGATGAGCAGAGAGGTGTGAATATTAATTAAGAATTCAAGATTGCCTAAGGACTGCTTGGAGAGGGAAATGAATGGTGCTTACGATAACAATTCCTATTGTCTATGCTTCTTGTTATAATGATCTGTGATGTTGCCATCCATACGAAGATCACATTTCTTGACTTTGGGCTGACCAGATATTTTATTGTTGATGTCACTAATTTTATTCATCCTGGTACTCCTCCTGATGAGGAAGCCCCACAAAGGGGCACTTCTGTTCATCTTGTGAGACAGCGGATTAACATGCATCCAAAGCCTTTAACCGTACCCTTACTTATGTGATATGCATACTGAAGAAGTGGACTATTTCTGTTTCAATTTAAGAATGCTTCCTGTAATGTTAATATGTACTAGCATAGACGACTGATGGTTTCTCTGAATTATGTTGGTTTCCAGATGTTTATTCTCTTTGTGCTGATGTGAGGTTGGCATCCTCTGTCATTTGGGTGAGTCTAGTTCGTGACATTGTGTTGGTGTAATATCGACTTGTCTGATGTACAATTTCTAAATGTGGTCACTACCTTTTCTGCTCTTATTAAAAAAAGTTTTTTTTATACGGACAGATGTCCACAGTGCCTTCTTCCTAACACTACGAACTCAGATTGTCCAAATATTGTACAAAAGCTCAGATACTACCGCATGATTTTGCACATTTCTTTTCTGTTTCAGCCTTTACTATGCTTGCCATTTCCAAAACTTGTACCGGAGAAGCTTACTAAATTGTTTGATCTGAGGTCATACAGTAGTTCCTACATTTTGGAATAGGGCTGAAGCCTCTTATTTTCTGATGCTCTGATATTACAAGCAGGGTACTTATTGTAATCCGCCCTTTGGCAATGCCTAAATTTCTTCTTGGTGTTTTGTTATTTTTGTAATATTCTGTCTACAAGATTTGACACCTCATGCTGATATTCTTTCCACAAGGTACACACAGAGGGTTATCAAGTCTTGTGCTGCATTGTCAGGAAGCGCAAGCAAGAATGGACGACAGGTTCCTTCTGTCAATGCACCTTCTCATATTGAACATACGTATATGTGTGAAAGTAGAATTTAAGTTGGTCTGGCTGGTCAAAAACATTATCATAATCTTGGTCTTTTCCCCCCTGAATTTGCAGCCGTTTGGTCGATCCACTAAATGTAGACTTACAGAAATTAAATTCATTAGCAAAGGTTTGCTCTTGTGTTTACTCATCTCGTACTACAATAAATGTTCTTGTCTATTACTATTTACTACTGAAATACTCCCTGTCTAAAAATATAAAACGTATTTTGACTTTACATAAAGATTAAGGTTGCGTTGAAATTGAGAAATGTGTGATAGAAAATGACTTAGATGTCCCCACTTAATTGTCTTGAAAGATGAGAGATAATACTTTGTGTGAGGGGTAACGAATAAAAGCATATAGTTGAGAGAATAAATATATGTATAGAAGGAAAGATCTCATTAAATTTATATGTAAGCCTTATATTTATGAATAAGATCATTCAAAAAATAAGCCTTATAAATTTGGACGGAGGAAGTATTATTTCCAGACTTGTGTTTTCAATGCTTATGTAGATCATGAGGCATCGACGTTGTGAAAGAGGGGCTCAAACTCTTGCTTCAGCAGAAGTCAAATTCGAAATTGATATTGAAACTCATGATCCTCTGGACATAGGTATACGGTTTTGTAAACCTTATAGATGTGTTATTGCTAAATTTTTATAGATAAAGTACTTATACGCAAGATCAACAGAAATCTATCAAATTCACGAGGCAAATGAAATGATCGAAGAATATATGTTGGCTGCAAATGTTTCTCTTGCTGATAAGATTTTGAAGCACTTCCCTTATGTTCTTTGCTAAGGTACACTTTTTCTGTTTTTTATCTTATCACATTAATCAGGTTAATGTTACCATTCTGACAATCTGTACAGCCAAAGTTACCTGAATTTATAGGAAAAGCCCTGGGAAATGTTGACCATGTGTTAACCATAATTGAATATGCTTGGTGATATGTCTGTTGAAGCGTATAAAACTAGAGCTGCTGGATGCAATCATACGCTAACCAACACAGGAAAGTTCAGTCCAATGTGGTAATGAGATAGATAGGATGCCGAAATTATCGTGCTTATCACGAGTCACAACGTTTCCAGATGTACACCATGTTGCATAGATATGATTGCTCATGTACTCATCGTCATATAGATATATAATGGAAGGTCGGCAGCCATGTGGTTATTGGCCGCCATTGGTCATCGTTTATCTCAATGGTGATTCTGAAACTATTTTGTTGATCTCAATTATGTAATGTCGCAAATCAATTTATACAAACAATATTCTCCCTGGCGAAGGAATTGTTTCAGATATATTAGTGATTGCCTCATTAGTTTTTTTTCCAGATATATGCAATTATTTGAATTACAAAGTACAATTAAATCATACCTTTTCTATTTCTGGGAGGATTCCCAGCACCTCGCGCGTTTGACTCGGCTCAAATTTTTTTTGCGTTTTAGTCCTTTTAGAAATTACGAATAGGTCCTTCGTGATTTTTTGTGAGGGGAAGATATTTTTTCTTAAATCGCGTTTGGATCCCCCGTGCGCTATTTTACGGAAAAAAACTCCAGTTAAATTCAAATCGCGAACAAGCTCTTTTCTAATTTTTCAGGATAGCGGACAGGTCCAAAAATGTAACAATCAGGTCCTTGCTCCTTACGTCTAGGTCCTTTCTCCGTTTTTCCCGGGAAAAAATGTTTTCGTCACCAGAAATATGAGTGCAGCTCTATCTCTAAACTTTTTTCCCACCTCGATTTCCCATCTCGATCTCTGATATTTTTTAAAACATGTATTATTACTCGGTGAACGCGTAGAGTGTTAGACTCGACAAAAGAAGGTTGTCGTCTCTAATAATTTTTCACCCTTTTCCCTCTAGACTTTTTTCCCACCGCGGTTTTCCAGCTCGGTCTCCAATATTTTCCAAATAGTTCATCGAAAGAGATATTTCTACAACTCTATCTCTCTATTTTTTTCCCCGTTTCGCTCATTATTTCGACGATTTAAAAAATAAAACGCCGCTGAAAAAAAAGAAAATTTTCCTACGAAAAAAACACACGCGCGGCGTGTTACGCCGCGAAAAATTTTGTGTTCTTTCAGCCGTTTCGCTCATTATTTCGACGATTTAAAAAAATAAAACGCTACCGAAAAAAAAGAAAATTTTTCTACGAAAAAACGACGCGTGTGATGTGTTACGTCGCGAAAAATTTTCTAGTTTGTGATACGTGTCGTCCATGGCAAGGTCTCACCTCGTTTTGGATGGATTCATCATTCATGGATCTGTGCTAGAAATCTGAGTGCGTGTATCAGGCTATATGCCGCGTGTACTAGTAGCTGCTATATCATTTTGATTTGCTGACTTTTTCCGAGCCTTTAAATTTTCCTTTTGCCGGCATCAAGCGCGATCCTAGCCCAACAAAGAAGATGCTTGAGCCGTTATTCTTAAATTTGGACGTGTCATCCTCAAAAGCATTTGGTGAATCACTTGATGATGCAAAGGTGAGAATGAGTTGTATTGTTTGACTTTATGGAGTACTGCACTCTAGCTTATAATAAAATGTAGTTGGGTAATACTCCCTTCGGTCATAAATAATTATCGTTTTGGACATTGACACGGTCTTTAAAATGCAACATTGATAATTAATTTCTATTATAATATATTTATAAAACACAATAAAATTATAATATTATAAAAATAATATCCAAGATAAATCTACGTATATAATTCTCATATATCCAATTTAAGGGGGTGTTTGGGACAGCTCCAGCTCCACCAAAATCTGTGGAGTTAGTGGAGCAGGGTATTTCTAGTTCCAGAAATTTGTGGAGCTGGAGCTGTGAGTACATTAAGAATGTTTAGGTAGATCATCTTGTTTACATTTTAGACTAAAAATATAAACTTAATTCACTTTATTTTAACCTATAAGTTTCAGCTCTGAGCTGAAGCTGGGATCTGGAGCTCTCCCAAACAGGGCCTAAATATTTAAAAATTTATTAACAATCAAAGTTTCAAAAATTTGACTACATGTTTGGAGTGCTATACTGACCCGTTGTTACTGCATGGCATGCAGGATTGCAGGCCGATGACCCATACTTCAAATACCTGATTACACCTGCTAATAACCACATTATTAGAGCCCCAAACCCAAAAACCCTTCTCTCACATGAGTTCATTCCGAGGGAGTGAAAGTTCAAACTCTATTAATTTAGTTTTGGTATTATCATATCTTGATATATTTCTTGGATATAATATTCATGATTATATTGATAAATATACATATGAGACTAACTTTTTTTATTAGTCTCATCTTATTGAAAAATGAAAATCCAATGTATGCACTCGTATTCATTTTATGATATCTTATTGCATACTTAGAACTCAAGTTAAAAGGATGAACTCTTCCATTGCTTATACATTAAAAGATATGCATTTTATTTCCAACTTCATCTATATTACATGAATGCACATATCTAGGGAGAGTTCACAATTTAACGTGATTTTTCAATAGTATTGATCTATGTCCTCTTGTCAAACAACATATAGGATCAAGACTTTGAAACAATTCTTTAAGTATATGTAACTTGTGTAATTATAGTATACTCATGTTAATATAGAATAAACTCAAATGCTATCTAAGATTGATAATGTGCATATTGATTCTAAGTTCAATTATTTATATGCACATATTTAATGAAGTTTATTCTATTATTGATGGTATTAAGAGTATTGATCCATTTTCACCACTTCAACATAATTTGGATCATTACTTAGTAATCATCAAAATGAGTATATGAAACCAATGTAGTTAATATATACTCATGTCAATTTAAATAAAATTAAAATTGAGTTTGGTTGTCTTTCAATAAATCAAAGAACACTTCATTATGTGTTGGTAGTATTTCTTCGTTGGTTAAGGACAAACGAAAAGTTCTTAAGTATAATGAAATATTAGTGCATCAAAGTACTTAGGACACCTTTAAATCATTCAAATTGATTAGGGTTGTGCTCAATCGATCGTAGGGGCATCTATTATGTGTTAATGGAGTACAATTTATGATTGAGACAACCGTATTTGTTGGATTAACAATCTTTCATGAGTTATGAAGTAGGTTAAGTCCAAGAAAATAAAGAATCGGGAAGAAGAAGTCATTATGTGTTGATGAGCTTCAAGAATGAATTCCGATGTGAAGTGAAGCTAAAGAAGGTTCATTATGTGTTGATGAACAAGAAGAAAGGACTTGGCTTAGAGAGAAGATGATGAAAATCATAAAATCTCTAAGTAGATATGCTAGAAACTAAGGTATAACTAGCTAGGGCTAAGAATGTGTTCCTAGTCTTTTACCGGTCTCGGTGTTTGGATGGGAGACCGGGTTGTTAGTATAGGTTGGCGTACTATTAAGAGGGATTGAGTCTTATAGCTTGAGTTTCATCATGTGTTGATGAACTCAATCTGGTTTACTCTACCTCACTCTCTTATTTGGTTTTTGCATGATCGAAGAATTTGTGTAATATTGCGACGCCCCGTTCCAAACTCTGGGCCTTCCGCCGGGAGTGTTTTGGCCGTCTGGCAGATAATCTCAGAGGTGGTTAGTCCATCTGGAAGGGTTAGGGTTAAAGGTCTTAAGTTTGGGAGGGGTCTTTTTGGAAATTTCCCCTCACCACCTAACTTCACCCCTCCATTTCATGTGTGTGGCTGAAATTTTCTTTGAGTGGCTGCCATTTGTTTTCCTGGCCAGATATTTTTTCCCCCAAGCTAGTCACTGGCTCCCCCGATCCTTTCTGTGGCTGCCGATTCTCCTGGCCTGAGCGCCTCCTCCATGGCCAACGACGCCCTCCTCCAGGACAGCAGCGGTAGCAGCAGCAGCCAAGAGTGGCGCTTCCTTCCTCTGGCAGCGTGCGCCCCCGATCGGCGGTGCTCCGTGGTAGCTCTTCCTTGGCGGCGCTCCCCCCAGCCCCTCTCTGCTGCTCGTGTGGTGGCCTCTCCCTGCGCCCTTCCACAGTGGCTGACCAACATCGAGCAGAAGAAGCCTCCTCCTGCTGGCGCCTCTTCCTCCTTTCTCCCCAAAGGAGCAGTGGCAGCTGGCAGCAGAAAGAAGGCAGCAATGGCAAGGGCAGCGAAGCAGAAGCCGGTGGCTCCTACTCCAGCGCCTCCTGCAGCCTCTCCCCACCCCCTCCTTTCTCCATGGATCCATGAGCAAGCTTTGAGGTATGTTTTGGGGGGGATTTGCTTGCCTATATGGTGTTCGATGAAATGCCTAGCCTGATTGAGAAGCATGATGTTAATGGCATTAACTTCTGTATGAGCTCATGGCATGGTTACGCATAAGATCCCAAATTGATATATGTGTTGGTGTTCTTCTTTCATTAAATATATGTGCAGTTAAGAATGTCTCATGTATTGATCTTTTGTAATTGGTCAGCATGACTTGGAAATTAGCCGTACCTGTTCTGTTGTCTATCCTTTTGTTTATTTAGAGGGCTAGATCTTTAGCATTAGTATATCTGGCCCTAAATCAAGGCCATTCAACCTGCATATGTGTATGCATAAGCTTTTTGAATAGGTCCCTAGTACCATTGGACCATTTCGGTGGCCTATAATTGTTGGTCATGTTGGCATATGGCGATTCAGTTCCCCCGAACAATGCTGATTACATGTTGCATGGCTCGATTTTGCTTTGATATCTGGTGCTTGCATAGTTAACATTTTAGTGCATAGAGCCTTCAAGTTGTTGTTTTAATGCATATATTGCCCATAGTTAGTATAGATCTTGTATACATAAATGTGTCTGTGTTTTTATACTAGTTTAGCTGCACATAGGGCAGCAGAGAAGGCCGCATAGCATTTAAGCACTTAGCGGTGGTGTGATCTCTCACTTGCCGCCATTTTGAACATTTAGTCGCTGTTCATAATTCTCTTCCTTGTATTTCGGTAACTTCTAAGATTTGGTTAGTTATATATGGGAAGTTGTGCGACTTGTGCTTTACTAGTTGCTTGGCTGTCTTAAGAATTTCAGTCCGAACTATGCTCTAAAGTTGAGTTGGTGGATTATATGTCTTTAGAATTTCTTGGCTCTTTGCTATGTTCAAGGGTTTTGTGTGGTGATTGATTGATTGTTTGATCGGTAATTTGTATCTATGTTTGATTTCTGATTTCAGGAGGAGTGGCCTCATCTTCACGCGCCACTCCACTTCCTGAGGTTTAAGGCAAGTACATCGAGTAGGGTGCCCAATTGAATTGTTTATTGTTATATATCTGTTCATGGCTATATTCTATTGACTGTGGCAAGTGTTAGTTAGATTGGTGATCGTCCCTTCGAGGACGTGATTAGCTATTGGATTCGAGTGGTCACTAGGAAGCCTTAATCCTGGTAAGTTTACTGTACCTTTGTTAACATTTCAGTGAGTAGCGAGTATGGGGTACGTGGATCCTCGTACTTAATTGTGCCCCATCTGGGAAATGGAGTTGAGTGTGTGTGCGAATAGATTAGATGGTTAGTAAGGTGAGAATTTGGGCTATGTTTATGTATGAGTGTGGTTATGGTTATGAATGTGAGAATTCAGGCTATGTTTATGTATGAGTGTGGTTATGGTTATGAGTGTGAGAATTGGCTATGTGTGTGTATGTGGTTATGGTATGTTTGTGTAGGCATTGAATGAAAAATTGCATTTCACTCATGAAAATTGCATTTGTGCATTCATAATGGAAGAGGCGACCCATGCTGATGCGGGCCTCTGTGTTCACACGTAGTGAACACGAAAGTCCTACCTCGTAGTCCCATTCATCGAGGTGGATGGGAGCGAGACAGTAAGAGTAGGCACCTTCCATCTACGGGATGGAAGGGACGTGAGGGTGCACACCGACGGGTGGGCACTCGGCAGTACCGGTACGTGCATGGCAATGGGCATTCATGTGCATGGCAATGAGCATTCATGTGCATTGCATCTTTAATAATGAGTGTTGTGGTAAATGGCGTGTCATACGGATGGTGATTTTGGTAATTGAAGGTTGAGTCGTGGACTCAACCCAAAAAGAGGAGATTGAATTGAATTTGATGAAATTGCACATTTCTTTGCCCTGCGAATTATGTTGTATGAATATCGTGGAGTGAAGTCGAGTTATAAACTTATATGCAATGGGTGAAAATGGTTTGAGTTGCAACGAGGGGTAGTTGAGTCGGCAGACATTGTGACTTAGAGTTAAGTAATGCTTCTTTGGCGTTGAATGGGTTTATTATCAAGTTGATGGTTTGATTGCGTTAATGTTCTTGTATGGTCAAGTTATTACTTTATACGCATATTGTCCGGATGTTGTTTCATTTATATTACTTGCTCTTCTGGTCAAACACTTGTTCTGCTTATAGTAATTTGGAATTGTTACCCTTATGTACTTTGCTGAGTCATCGACTCACGCTTGTTTGTTGTGTTGTTGCAGGTACTTTGAAACCAGCATGCATGGGGGGGAGTAGTAGCACAAGCACGTTTTCATGAAACCATTTAACCGATTTGTAAAGCCTGGTTGTATTGATTATGGTTGTAATGTGTGGTTCGTCGTGATGTAGTTATTAAATTCTGTTGGATGTGTTATTGTTTAACTAAGGACCTGCTAGAATGATATCATAACTGCAATTGTTTTCTGTCTGCTGAGTGGATGGCCTAGTTTTAGGGGAAGTGCTGCCGAATTTTTTAATATTTATGACAACCTCCTAGTTGTTAGCTGCTTTGCAAATATTTATTCTTATCGATTTGTAATTTGTTGATGCTAGAGGGGGTAACATTGAGGCACGGGGTGCCGGGGTGTTACAATTTGCATGTGTTGTAAATAAGAGAGCTCGTACTTACTTCTTGTTGAATCTTAATCGATTTGATTTTTACATAGAGCTATGGATTTGCAGGTGTTGCAAAAAGGAGATAGCTCATGTAATTTGATTTATGTGGTTTTTGCATAGAGCTAAGTTTTGCATGTATTGTAAAAGGTGAAAGCTCATGCATCGGGTTCTTGCTTGTGATTTGATAATGTATTAATCATCACAAGGCTAAGTAAAATTTATACTTTGTGTTTACAAAATATATTTTTGAAAAATATTGATTTGTTATTTGCAAATATGTTTTGCAAATAAGCTTGAGGTTATATGTTTCGATCTTAAAGCATGTGTTGGTGTTTACAAATGTGTTTTGTAAAGTGTCGGGATCATATGTTAATCCTTATATAGCTAAAGGATTGATATCATAAGTTCTCAGTTTATTTGCAAATATGTGTTGCAAATGAGTTGTGATTAATTTGATATTGGAGCATGTGATTAGAATTTGCAAATGTGTTTTATAAAATTATTTTGATTATAAGTTGATCATCACATGGCTCAATATTTGATCTTATTAACTCTTTCTAGCTTGTAGTCATGCACATGATCAAGTTTATATGAGGGATTTCGAAAAATCGGATTTTAGATTTATGACTGCATTAGAGTTTTTGTTTTGGTGATATTTAAAAATATCTATGATTGCTTAAATCTTAAAAATGGGTGGAAATTGTAGCTCTCTTGATAAGCTTCATATAGAGTCCAAGACCACCAAAATCGGAGTTCGGAGTAAAAAATTATGGGTGTTTTAATAGCTGAAGGAGTGGTATGACCGCCCCTAGTTTGGTCATACCGTCTCAAGGTCTGGTATGACCGGACCCACTCTGGTCATACCAGCCTATGATCGGGGTCATTTCGACTTATTTTTTTTCTAGAGAAGAGGTATTTTGGCCGAAGAGGCAAATTTTAGGCCTGGTATGATCGGACTCTCTCCGGTATGACTGGATTTTTTGAGTAATGGCTAATTTTTTAGCTGTTGGCCTCTGAGGAGCAGTCATGCCGGCTCTAGGGTGGTATGACCGGGTTTCTTGGGCATTTTTACCCATTTTGCCCCCCAACGACTAGTTTTTCTTGTGGAGGGTATATAAGGAGCCTTGAGGGCTAGCATTTGAGGTTTGCTGAGGTTTTGGAGTGGTTGTTGCTCTGTATGGTTGTGTTTTGCATATGCTGCATTCTCTAATTTGGGTTTTGAGCTAAGAGTGAACTCTAATTGCATGTGTTGCAATTAGGAAGGGATTGAGAGCCTCTTGTGTATGTGTTGTACTTGAGGGGAGCCTTGTGCATGTGTTGCACACCATTGTACATGTATTGTACTTGGTGAAGCTCAAGCTAGAGAGCTTAACTTGTTATTCTTGCTGTTTGCTGTGGGGACCCGGATTAACCAAATCCGAACCCCCCTGTGTTTCCACTGTGCTAGTCCAGGAACAGCTAGCACACACAGTCATACAGTGATGATAACACAGACATATCATAAAGTCATAACAGTAATAAGCAAAAGAGTGTAACAACAAAAACATCCATCATCACATTATTACAAGTATGGAGCCTTACGGCTTAAGTGAAAATGTAGCAATGAAATGTAGAACAAAAGAGCCAATCAAGATGCCCACAGTAATCGATCGGTACGCACGCCCTAGAAGATCGCGTCATCCTCCTCATCAAAGTCTTCACCACAGATGTCGAACGGCGGATTGCATGCTTTTTGATAGCCTCTTCTCCCATCATCTGCTTTATGGAATAAGCAGCCCCGCATTGAAACGCGAGGGTGAGTATGCAACATACTCGCAAGTCTCGGAAACTTAATGCAAGTAACTAAATGCATGGCTTGAACAAAGGAAGCATATAGGGTTCATTTGCATAAAGCGAAATTGAAATTTAAATACAAGTAATAATTTCATAAAGCAGCATTTAACCAAATGTAAATAGCATAAATAATTAAACTTGAAGTATAACAATTTTCCAGGTTCCAACTACCTGGTTGGCTCTAGCCGCCAAACTAAAACCCAGGAGCTCTAGCCGCTCGCGGATTCCCAACCACATTTTTCATTTTAAACCAAATCATCATTTTTCCATTTAAAACCAAAAACCAGAAAATCTACTATGTGAAAGCGTTCCACGCTTGCCCTTATCCGTGAGCACGGCTACTCAAGTAGTTTTTAAGACTCTGCAGAGCTGGTACACTTTACCCACACGACATGATCAACCCTTTGCGCCAAGCTATTGACACACTTCCTTTGGTGTGCCGGCAGGGAGATCATGACAAGACCTTTACAATGCATATACCGCTACCGACTCCGCCCGCTAAGGTTTCACCGCTGGTAGGGCTACCTCTGCCCAGTCCAGAAGCCCCCTCTTGCGCCTTGCAAGTACCCTCCCGGCAAACCGCACAGCCCAATGACGAAGTCAAATAACGATACATGCAAATTACTTAGCTAGGTCGTACCCATAATAGACATGTGGTTGTACTGTATAGCATGGCCCAAGGTAACACACGACCGGTCCTTAATTGACTAGGGCGGACAATCACATTCTAAAATTTTGTGCATTCCGCACCCGCCATTCAACCAATCCGCCCCGGTCTAAATCATTTTTCACTTTTAATTTCAAATTAACACCGGCAACACCAATTGCCATAATTTCCACAATTCATTTTGAATCAAGAATGAAATCATTTCCATAATGGTAAGGTACCGACGTGATTAAGCATGGCTAAGCATTTTCTACCGTTCCCATAATAAAATGTTTACCATTAAGTATAGTAATTAGTTTTCCTAGGGTGTCAATGGTTATCAACATGAATATCAATGTGGGTATAACAATTTGGCATTTATCTAAGCATTTAAAATGACATTAAAGTACGATACGTAAATTAAATAGCATTCAATAATTTAAAACAAAATAACATTTCATAAACTTGGGTTCAATATGGTCAAGGGAGTCTTGCCTTCACCCTCTCCCGCTGCTGCTACCTCCGCTGGATGCTCCGCTCGCTCAACCGATGCGTCGTCTACACGCGAAACACGCAAATCGAGGCAAGAAATAAATAAAACAGAAATGAATAAAATCCAAAAATTCAAAATAAATACACCAGCAGATAGATCTTGATTTTATATGAATTTAAAAATTCGAATCGTTCAAATCGGAGTTCGAATGGAGGAGAATGGGTATTCCGAAGTTTAAATGGAAGAAAATCAGGAAAATCGGAAAGGATTGACACGTGTCGCGCTACGATTGGCTGTTAATTCGGAAATTCGGGATTAAATCAGGAAAATGGAAAACTCCACTGTGGCTGACCAGTGGGGACCACATGTCAGTGGCACAATTTACTGTGTGCGGTGGGGAGGTGGCGTATGGTGGCGAACACGTGGCGACACGCGGCGCCAGGTGGCACTGACGTGGTTCCACGCGGCTGACACGGTGCAAATAAAGCTGACGTGGCGTGACTCAGCGCAGACGTGGCTAGCACGTGGCGTGTTGTGGCGTGATGACGCGGGCACTAGGGCGTACGTGTCAGTGATGTGGCGCGCACGTGCACCACACATGGTGACACGCAGGCTATAGCAATGAAGTGGCGCGACGTGGCGGTGAGGTGAGGGTGAGGGTGGTGCGTTGTGGCGGACACGCAGATCTGGAGTGTACGTGGTAGTGATGTGGCTGACACATGGCGATGACACGGCGCAACAAGAGGTGACGAGGCAGTTGGCTGGCTCGGGGCTTACCGAAGAAACGTGGCTCAGATCTGGACGTCCGAAGGCGATCCGACGGGCGACGAGTGCGCGACTGGAGTCGACGGCGCAGGCAGAGCTATCCCACCGGAGTCGGAGAAGACGGCACCGAATCGGCGGAGGAATGACGGATCGAGCCAAAGAGTTAGCGGATCCGGAGGAGAAGAACGAGATGAACACAAGGGTACCAAAAAAATACGGCGGAGACTCACCGGAGAGGGAAAGAATGACGGCGGAAGGGCTCGGGACGGTGGGTGTACTTCGGCGAGGTCGTGCGCACAGATGGCGGCGTCTCCGGCGGCGAGAGAGAAGGGGAAATGTGCGGCGCGGAGAGGAGAGTGCGGCGCTGAAACCGGAGCGAGCTTAAATAGTCTAGGGCGACGGGAAAAAGCGCGGATGCCAAGGTTGGTCTGCGGCGCTAGGGCTACAGGTGGCGGCGCTGAGCGAGACGACGTGGCTCCTTCCTGTCCGTTGGATCGGGATCGAACAGGCGAGGCTCTAGGGTTTCGGCTGGAACGAAATACTCGGGCGCGGGGCAGCCGTTGGATGTAGATCCAACGGTGGGAATTGAAGGGAAATTAGGGTTTGAGGCGGCGGTATCGCTCGGGTGGGCCAGATGAACAGGGTTTCGGCCCACGGAAGGAAAAATGGATTTAGAAAATTCCATAAAATACCAAAAAATCCGAATAAATCCAATAAATTTCAATAAATAGCAAATAAACTCGGAAAAATACCCAAAAATACAGAAAAATCAAATTAAGCACAAGGAACCCAAATAAAATAATAAATAATTAATTTGAGTTATAGATTATTCAAATTAAATCTCTTTTGACTTTGGAAATTTAAATTAGGCTGGATTAATTTCGAATAAACTTCCACGGGTTCGGGTTTTGAAATTCAAACTCCAAGAAATTGAAAAACGGAATGTTACATTTGCCGACACCTAGATGGCGTGTGGAGGCGTCGTGCGTGATGATCTTCTTAAGAAGATTGTGAGAAGGTACGACAAAGTTGTGAAGGTCGGAGCTCACCTACTTGGAGGGGGAAAAAGCTACTACTAGTGGAATCGAGGTGGGTGCTTAATTCGTGGAGTCGGTCCAAAGCGGTTCGGGCTTACCTCAACGTGGATTAGGGGAGATCGGCAAGTCTCTGAATACCACGGTAAAAAGTATTGTATCTCTTTGTGTATACGTGCAATTCCTTATTTACATTGTTGCAATTTACATTTCTAGAATTAAATTGTTTACTTGTCTTTAGGATTGTAATTTTTGTTAGAGACATAATTAGTTAGTGCATTTAGTAAGCCTAGTTGATTTAGGCCTTAATTGTTAAAACCATAATTTGAGACAACGCTCGAGAGGTTTTCGATTTGCGTGACACGGAGAAGCCGAAGGCAGAGGCTAAGACGATGCTCCTCCCTTGCCTCCCTGGCTAGCTCCATCTCCTCTCCACCGCCTCGGGGCTAATGTCGTCGGATCAGCACCTCACGAGAGCAGCAGCTGGCGACGACGCAAAATCGACCCATCACCGTAGCTTTTGACTTCCCGCGTCGAGTTTGACCACACCACGGGTGCCTTCGTTGACCTCGGCGGCGGCTCCACCACTACTACTAGCAATGCCCCTCCTCCCCCTCCTTTGCTACAGTCTCCATCCCCTGGCAGCGACGTGTACCCCTCTTCCATTATGGACTTCTCCACCTGCTCCACTGCTCTAGGGCCTGACATGTAGCCTGGAGGCATCCGGCGGCAGTGACGACTGCGAGGCTACGGACGTCACCGGTGAGCAGGACATGAAGCGGAGGGAGGAGGAGGCAGTGACATGGAGGGAGAAGGACATCTGGTGGGAGGCTCAATTGCAGTCCATACTCCTTGAGCCTGCAGGTTTACTCTCATCATAAGAGCCTAATCCGCGTAGTTTGTACGCGTAAGCATTGGGTAACACAGCGTCACCCCAATCTCCTTTGACGCCCTATGTGTCAATTCTTCATGGCCGCCATTGCTGCCAGAAGCATCCCAATGGCCACCATTGCCGCCGAGATCATTCTCGCGATGGCCGGGGCCGTCGGAGTTTCTGATTGGAAGTGGGTGATGTTGACCTTGTACCTCACGGCGTCATTGTAGGAACAAATACCGCTCTGATACCAAATGTTGGAATATCAGGTGATATCAAGAAAATACGATCTCATGAGGCACTGGAAAACGCACGAACGCAAAATAGAGAGACGGAGAGTTTCAGATTGTTTGGTGCTGCTTAATGTCCCTCCGCAGCTTTTCGGTTTTTCCTCTTCATTACTTACGTAAGCTAGAATTTACATGCATATGCAGATAAGAATCAAAGTCTGGGCTCTGTAATCCTAACACACTTAACCGAGTACGACACTTTCTAATTTGGCAACTCTGAAACTTTGCAAGTCTGAAACCAATACAACTGGAACTCCTGCAGAGTCTGAATACGAAAACTGACTCAATGCTAGACCATGATATCTAGCTAACAAAACTGAATTTAAGCTTCATGCACAAGATTATCTGCAACAGGCGGCAAACTAGATTCCACTGACCTCTTCCAATAACAGAGAGAATTAAAGAGAGCGAAAGCAAATTAAGATCGTGAGTTCGTGACACAACAAAGGAAGAATCAAGAACGACGCATATATGGGAGGTGCTCTACTAGTACATATTTCACAAGTAAATCCTTGCAGATGATATGAACAAACGAATCGTCTGCTACTATACATCTGGCGGCATTGGACTCGCTAATCACCTCACTATTCGCTGCAAATGGACGGTGCGGGTGACGTGGGCGGTGTGGCTAGCTGCTGCTCGGTGACGAACAACAGCTAGCGGCAGTAGGGAAGGGGAAGGGTTTCTGCCTGGCGATGGTCGACGGGGCCGGGGATTCGTCGATCCGATGGCCGCGGACAACCGAGGGAGAATGGTCGAGGATTTACTTGAACCAATGTGTGTTAGGGTGGCTAGCAAGAAGGATAAAAATGGCCATATGAAAATACGGATTCGAATAAGCCATATGATTTCATGTAAAATGGGCTAGTACTGACCACAATGGCATTTTTGAAGGCATTATATGATTGGAGTGGCATATTTTAGAGACATGCAATTGCGCGCAGTGGCATTTCTCAAAGTTGGAACGAGGCAGGCATATATCCAATTATCCCTTTATTAATTCAGCAGCTACGTACATGACGCGGCCGGCCAGCCGGAGCTTGAAATACTTATTCGAGCCGCCTGTAGCTAAACAGCACGGAGATGCATCGCGCGACTAATAAGATGGGCAACCATATTGCAAGAACAGCGAACAGTCGTCTTACATTAGAGTCTAAGCTCGAGGTCGAGCTCGCCGCCGCCGGAGCACGGGGTGGAGGAGGCGGTGCCCGACGGCGAGGCGGCGCTGCGGTACTTAATTAATCCAGTTGAGCATCTCGATCGCGTCCTGGCGGCGGACGTGCATCGGCATCGCGTAGCGGGGTGGCACTGCCGCTCCGCCGCGGCGCACCTCGGCCTGGGCGACGACGGTGGTCACCCCGTGGGAAGCGATGGGTACGCTCGCGCCACCAACGGCTCTCCAGGCGTCATGCGCGACGAGGCCGGCTGCGGCGCCGTAGACGTAAGGGTTCCAGCCGGCGACGCGCTCCTTCTTGTGCTTGTTCTGGTGGCCCCCGAGCGCCTCCGACTTGAGGAACTTCTTGTCGCAGAAGAGGCACGGGAACAGCCGCACCACCTTGCCGCCCACGCACGCCGTCGGCGCCAGCTTGTACCGGCCTCCGTCGCCCGCCGGCCCCAAGGTCAGCGACAGGTCCAATACAACTTCTTGATCTTGCGACGAGTTCTCCATGCTAAGCAAATATATATACACAATTCTCTCGCTTAAAAAATCAGAAGTACTTCAAATGAACCAAAGCTAGATGATCAATGAGACAGTGACTAGCCAGTGGCCAAATATATTTACAGTTGACATCATATAGATCGTACTGTATGGTACATATCCATTAAAAGATAAGGTCAGAACATAGCCAAGAACATAGGCTGGGGCTTTTCTCTGGTAGGAAAAATGGAAGGACGCTTGAAGCTTTGTGTGGAGCTGATTACTAGTATTCTTGTTACCTTTTGGTACTGACTTCTGAGTTCTGAGTACTAATCTAGAATAGCTAAGGCTGGGGGCCGGTTATATATAAGCGAAGGCCAGGGCCCAGCCAGAGAGACCGCATACTACCAATTGGAAATTTGGAATATGCCTAGTTAGACGCATGCACTGATGGCCAGAGCCCAGCCAGAGAGACCGCATACTACCCATTGGAAATTTGGAATATGCCTAGTTAGACGCATGCACTGATGGTTCCTAAAGTAAAGAGAAACCTATGCACACTGTATTTCAGTAGTTCTCATTTTGAGTCTGGAACACATGTTTTCTGTCCAAGTTGTCAGAGTCTCATTTCGACTCTCGATCTTATGATTCCAAGAATCTAGATTCATAGTCGGTTAGCCGTGCAAGTACATGGTGTAGTTTAGGTAGTGTTACTAATTGCCTTTTTTTATTTTTTTCTGTCCAAATCAGTACGTATCTAAGCAGACTGCTATCTCCTCGTTCTTCTTGAAGCTTTGTTTTTCCTTGACTACGCTGAGATCACACCACACAAAAGGTCATCACAAGCGGTTCAAAAACGTCATTACAGACGATTCAATCATGTATCAGTGATAATAACGATACATCATAGATGGTTAAACGTATCATAGATGGTTCTTTATAAGAACCGTTTGTGATAATTTGATATTACAGATTGTTTCTAATAGGAACCGGCTGTGATACCTGATTTAGCTTAATCGATCATGTTTCAAATGAATATCTTATTCACTCACGTCCGTCCTTAAAATAGCATCTCAAAGTAATTAATTCATGACGACTTATTCGAGGATGGTGACTATATTGAATGGTCACTAATGTTCTAAGAGTTAGGATTGTCACACACAGATACATGGCTCTGAAGATGAAAGAAATCTCGGTTGCCCAAAATAGCATGATGAACACGAGCAGAAATGTGATGTAATCTATAGATTTTTAGCAAGCTTTACAAGTTGTAGAGAGAGGCGTGAAAGAAGTCATTTTAGGAGGCATGATCTGCTAATGTGTAAAGTTTCAATAATGCATACAGATTGAATCGCAAAATCGCACCAAAATGTTGAATGGTAAAAAGTAGTCATACTGCTACCATTGGCAGCATAGTAATACCAGGATAGACATAATTACCTGATCAGCAGGCCTTGACAAAGCTGGGGAGACTGATGTTCCAGCAATCAAACCAGAATCTGAAAGAATATCTTTAAGAGTGCCTCTAATTCCAAGAAGAAGAAGAAGAAGGAGAAGAGTTTTGGCTGCCAACAGCGATCCACTTGCACATGTTGAGAGAAGACGGATTAAGCCCTGAAAGGGTGTCCAATTTAAACCTAGCACATAATGCTGTTATCATTCTAAGAGCGTCTCAAAGGGAAGTTGATCTACAGATTGATTCCATGTTTCTGGCTTTCTGCTGTCAGTAACCTACACAGAACCAACACATTAACATCATTTTTTTACAAGAAGCAGTAAATTAACACATTGTATTTTACAATATGCTCAAGTATTTTAAATTAACAGTCGATCAATCACACAAACAACTTATAATTGGGTTTGATGAAGAACAGGAAGCAACGCAGTCGCTGTCGTGGGAGTAGTCGACGTCGAGGAAGAAGCAAAGTGGTCGCGCTGATGCGCTGTCCAGAAACCTTATTGCTGCCCATTGCAGGTGATCTCTGCGGCAACGGCTCGGAGATACCGCTTACCCTCCTTCATGGTGCACATCAAGAAGGAAGGCCAGTGAGGTTCAGCCACTCAACACAACAATACAATAGTCCGAAAGGAGGAAGAATAGAGGAGGAATTCGATGTCTCTAGACTGGATGTCTCCAAGTGTTTATATACACACGTGTTAGTAACTGACAGCATTATGTCAGTTGAATACGGTAATTACCGGTAACTGACCGCATAAGCCAATTGACTTATTAGAAACTAACGGCGTTATGACACTTACACCGAATTAAAATAAATGTTTAAATCGCATTTAAACAAAATGAATAGAAAGATAATTGTAAGATTCAGAAAAACAAAATGTGAATTCAAAGTGCCAGAGTGTAGCACCCCGGCGCCAAGCGCACCACGGATGCTACCAAAACTCTGAACAACTAATGTCACCTCTAGTGAAGAGACAGGAAATAACCTCTGACTCTTAAAACCGGTTTAAAACTAAGCCACCGAAATTTACAAAATTTCGCAACACCTCCCTAAAACTAGGACATCCACTCAAAGGACAAAAGAGCAATAGCGAGAATATAATATATCAAACACTTAAAATAGAATCAAACCATCTAGCAGGTCCTTAGATAAGCAATCACACATCCAATAGAAATTAACAACTCTAGCACGACGAGCAACACATTACAACACCATTATTTACAACCAGGCTTAACAATTTAATTAAATGCGGTGGTGATGACCGGAGTTGTGTACGTGCTTCTACTCCCAACCCAACGAGTCGTCTGCAAGGTACCTAAAAACAAGAAGCAAACAAGCGTGAGTCCAAGACTCAGCAAAGTGCAATCAAGCATAAAAGTAATGAAATCGACTAGAATATAAATGCTACAAGACATAAAGTAAAAATTTCTTTAATTGATATCCGTAAATAAAAGAAGCAGTTAAATTCATATACAACCAAACATATGAGCACATCTACTTCATCGTTTGACATAAACACTACTTAAGTGAAAATCATACAGTAAAAGAAGCAGTATCTATCCCCATTTACCACATACAACTTGGAAACGTAACTAAACCATACTCACGCCTCAATAATCGTTCCAGGATGAGTCCACGACTAAATCCTCAACTTGTCATTTCCCTTTCTCATCAATTAACATTTACCAAATTGCAAAACACAATGCAATGCTTTTATGCTCTCATCCCTTTTTCCTCATGAATCAAACAATGAATGCACCATGCATGCTCATAATGCACATTGTCATAGCGTATACCGGTATAGCTGAGTGCACACCCGTCGGTGTACACCCTCAATCCCACCCATCCCGTGGCGGGCCTACTTTCTTGACTCGCTCCCATTCACCATTGATGAATGGGACTACGAGGTAGGACTTTTGTGCTCACTACGGGTGAGCACCGAGGCCCGCATCAACATGGGACGCCTCGTCCATCATGAATGCAATTATGCAATTGACGTGAATGCATTTCACCCCTCATCCATTTTCACCACACATAGCCATAACCAATATGGAAGTACCAATTAACTTGCTATTTCCCTGGTGTGACTCATTCGAGAGTAAAATAAAGTCATGAATAAAATTCAGGGAAAGGCTTCACATAATTTCTATAAGGTAAATTAAATTTACAGATATGACCAATTAGGTGATTATAGTGCAAGCTTGTTCCTACACTTGCATCAACATAACCATACCCATTCGTACAATTTCGTAACGCAATGCAATAAATGGGAATTGAATAACTTACTTACCAATTTGCTAACATTCATCCATCCTCATCACCATACTAAAAACAACTTCTAGACATGCTATTAAACATAACCACATCATTAGAAGTTTCATAATCTTATCGCAAACAAAGCATTTAACACCCTAATAACACTCTAGAGGTTGCACTTGCCTTTTATTGAAGACAGCGCGAGGAGGGGTCGAGGTAACCCCCAAAGACCCACTACCTGAGTATCTCGAGGGAACAACAATTGGAGGAATGCAGCAAATCGCAAAATCAACAGCACGAGCAATGCAACCAATAATTGCAAATACGAACAACTTTTGCCATCAATTGGATGGCATTCCTCCATATCCAGGACCAGGACTAAAAGATCCTCCCAAAATCCTTTCTTGCAAAGGAAGATGGCAGTCCGCTTGTTGCAAAAGAGTGACCAGCGCTTCCTCCCCAAGGCACATCACCCATGGAAGCAGGTGGAGGTTCTGCCATGCTATAATTAGGCCAGACAGACTGACCGCTGAAATGGTTGTCCATGACGACTTGGGAAATTTCGCTGAGAATAACTTGCATGGTTGCAGCAATCATAGGCAATATGACCAATAGAGTGGCTACTCTCTCCAAGAGATGAGGCATGAAATTGGCGGTCACTTCTTTGATTCATGGAGAAAGGGTTTGAGTTTGCAATAGCATGGCTTTGGATATGGACCAATCTGCTAGATCGGACCGATTGACCACTTGCATCTCTTAGGTGAAGACTGCTTAACTCAGCTGACAGTGAATTATCCTCTTGCAGGAGTGACTCATCACTATAGTTGGGATCCCCAATCAGCTGGATCAGGTAACAATGAAGTGGAGGCCAATGCATCTGCTGACACATCAGAGTGCAACGGGGGAAATCATTGTACTGGGATGGTGGAAAAGAACCATGACTAGAAGAATGGTCTGCAGATAAACCACTACCGATACCAACTAATCAAGATAATATATATACGCAATCACATTCAACAGACCTAAACCTTCTAGGCATTTCATCAAACATCTAGCATGCAACAATTAAATCCCCACATTTCTTAGGGTTTTACCTCAAGGGAAACATAGGGAGGAAGGAGGGGGTGGGGGAGATGCTGCCACACGGGGGGAAGCAGAGAGCTCGCCGGCCGGAGGGGGGAAGGTCGCCGGCTGGCCGGAGCAGGACCGGAGGGCGCCGGCGCTGGGTGGAGGCGGAGCTAGGCGTCGCCAGGGGAGAGGCAGGGCGCGCCGGCCAGGAGGTGCTGGAGCGCCGGTCGGGGAAGGAGGCAGAGCGCGCCGGCCAGGAGGAGGAGCTGGGCGCGCGCGCGGGAAGCAGCCCTGGAGGCGGCGGTAGCACGGGAGCAAGGGCACGGGAGCAAGCCTGGGAGCTCTTTTTTTTCTTTATTTGCTTCTCTCTCTCTCCTTCCAAGTATGCATAGACCACACTTATACATATATATACTTGCACATAACCAAATTGAGAGGATGCAATGAACAAAAACTAAGGGGAAAAGAGTAAAACGTCACAAACCCCAGAGACCGAAATTTAATCATCTCCAAGAATCTGACATTTCAAACGTGCAGAGAAAAGAAAACCCTTTTTGAGTAAAACTTGCCGCAAAAACAATTACGGCTCGGTGAAATCCCCTTTTTCCCGAAATGCATCCGGTAGAACTTAGAACTTCTCGCTAAAATCCTTAAAACTGCGAGATGCCCCAGAAACCCGGAAAAACAATCTTGGGGCATTACACTCTCCCCCCCTTCAACTGAATTCGACCTCGAATTCTGAACACCTCAATACTCACCCACAAGAGCAACATAAACTCAATCGCGAAACCAAGACTCCTGTTAAGACCAAAAACCGAGTACTTTCATGCAGTAGAAACTCCACAACTCAAACTACGGCTCTTCGCCAAATAAAAGGAGCAAGCAACTGAACTCATTTCATCCATTAAGAAACCAACACTCACTCTAACTCCTTAACTCGCGTGGTACAAAACTCGGAAACCAGGCCTTTCTCAAAGACCAACACTAAACAAAATCGACCTTCGGTTTTCAATCCCAAAAAGGTTTTTCCCTAAACCAGGGATCTCACAAGCATTTTCTCAACCGGAGGAATTCACAACTCTCACACTTAAACTCCAATAGATCCAGGCGATCAGCCAAATTCTCAATTCATACCATCTTCATCAACTATCTGACAACTCTTCTTTAATGCTTTATATACAACCTCCAATCAACCAACGATTCTTCCCGGAAGATCATAATACTAACTCCCAACTCAATTCTCATTTCTCTATTTCCAACCACTCAATCATCTATGGTTGCACACCGGACTCCTCCAGGAACCAAAACACAAATCTTTATCTTCTGCCGACGATTGCCCTTGCAACAAAAGGGACCAAAGTCATTCCTTACTATCGAAACGAATCGTCCATCAAGGCACAAATCCCATTTCTATCATAGTACCAAAATCATACTCTACCTTCTTTCACCTCTATCTCGCACGACGCGACAACCACTAGAGGAAACAATTCATAACTAAAACATTAATTCCAACCCAGGAAACCGAGGTTTCCAACATATTTAGACCAAGAGATAACAAAATCAATTGATCCTCTCCACAAGGGATTTGGACCAAAACATGCTACACCCTTCAATACTCTCAACTCTAAATCCAATTACTGTCAACACCTAATCCAGGTTAGACCCTCCATTAGAACCAATTCATACTTGGTTCTCTTGCTGTGATGGTCTTGCCCAAAGAATTCAAGCAACGAGCATACTCTCAATTTATACTCAAGAAAGGAACCACAATTAAACATTTTCTTTTCTCACCTTAGAAAGCGAAGAGAATCTCGATTCTCTTACAAAACGAACCACTTTCTTCAACTTGAAATCAATGCAATAAAATGTATAACAAGGGAAGACTCAACTGAGAAGAGAAACTTCACACCACTCATTCTTCAAAAGCAGCCACAAAATCGAAGAGATCTCCATTCTCTTAACAACATAAACCATTTCTCTCACCTTTAGCCCTAAGGTGGAAAACTTCGCAACAAAGAATCACTTGATTAAAAAAAAGCAACACAACACACTAATTCCAAAACCACATTTCGGGAATAGCAAAACGATCCTGAAATCCAACAATTTCCATTACATCTATTTATTTCCTTTAGATGGCAAGTCCAAAGACTATCATCACACTATTCCATAAGTATGCATTCTTTCTTCGTCATAATCTTTCATCCACTAACTCCACCACTTGGCGAAACACAACTCATATGGCAACTTCAATTGCACACCCAACAAAACGTCTTAAACAAAAAGGCATACATCCAAATGATTACACCGACAACCCAAGTCCATAGGTATTTAAACCTAAGCTCATCTTACATCCCATTATCTCTAAAATTCTTGCACCTTTAACAATAAAAGTTTCCAACTGATCACACTTAGCGCCTTTAGGAAGTCCCAACAAGACTTAGCAAGAATTTCACAACCACTCTTCCTTAGATCACTTTCTCCAGAATTTATTCTTTCGACTAATTACACATGCATTCGGAAATGTTATTACCACATTAAACAAATTCTCCCCCATCATACTCATCAAAGAAAACAAGTGATTACTTTATTCATAATCAACCTATCCATCAACACCACTTCATAATCTATTTTCAAGACATCTCTTTTCAAAACCACCTTCAGTAAGGATAACCCATCATCCAAACTTCATGTTCACCGACAATACGACGAACACATTAAATCAATTATTTAAGTCTCGAATAAATTAGACCATGTCTCCCTGAGACATAAATTGCCAAAACAATGGCTTTAAAACCATCTGCCGCTAAAGAGCAAATCAAGCTCCAAAGTATTCAACCCAATGTTTCTGCGCACTTTAACTACAACCTCGCCTTAGGTTATACTATCCACACTTTATAAAACTTATTATTAATCCACACAATCCGACCACTGAGGACACCTCGAAACTATTTAATCCCATCACCTAATTAAAACAAGTTCCTCAACCAAACTTGTCATTTTGTCATCATCATAATCAATACTAGCCCTATGCAACCACCATGTCCATTCCTCCACTCATAACCGTGGATTACCAAGGCCAACATTTGAGCCCTTAACATCTATCGTATTAGGGTTAACTACCCTAATGACACCATCCTGCTATTAAACTTTTACGAGAAGATCTTCAACCAACCCACAACTCACTCTGATTGCTGCAATCTCCTTTCGAGAAAAAGAAATCCAACCTGAAACTTCCAAAGAAGTTCGACTCTCAAAATTCCATGAAGGCAGGGAGTTGCGCAAATAAATTCACACGAATGAAAAGCAAATCGGCCGAATAACATTTTTTTCTTTTTAAAGCCCCAAACCTTAAGTTGTCACGACTAAGATTTTCACCAAAACTTCAACTTGGAGAACGACAACACGAAGAAATCCATGACTTTCTCCGCAAAGCAACCAAAAGAGGAGCAACATAATACTTTTTTCTTTGACTTAAAGCCAAGAAGACCAAAGAAGACAACACCCAAATAACGTACCCCATCAACTCTCCGATCTAAAACAAAAGAACAAGAACTCTCCTCACACGAGGTTATGAATCCTCCGGTGCTGGCTCTCAACTACCACACCGAGCCGGAATCCCTTCGGCACAAGAAGTCCCACCGGACCCCACAAATCAATCTATCACTTCATTCGCATAACCATAAATAATACCATAGCCTTATCAAAACTAATAGATAACATATCAACAAGTATCAACATAGCATGAATAACAAAAGTAAACATTGTAGCACAATGCAACGATGTCCCATCCCTTTCCTACTGTGCATCAGAGTGTATCAGATTTTAAATTAATTAACCATTCTACATCAAGCTTTAAGGTTATTGCCCTAGGGCCACATTTTAAAGGTTCAACCTAAACCATGTTTCTACTTTCATACAGCAAAATTTTTAATTCATTCTAGCATTACTCACTACATTCAAACACCACGGACCTGAAGCCCGCTCTGATACCAACTGTAGCACCCCGGCGCCAAGCGCACCACGGATGCTACCAAAACTCTGAACAACTAATGTCACCTCTAGTGAAGAGACAGGAAATAACCTCTGACTCTTAAAACCGGTTTAAAACTAAGCCACCGAAATTTACAAAATTTCGGCAGCACCTCCCCTAAAACTAGGACATCCACTCAGCAGACAAAAGAGCAATAGCAGTAATATAATATATCAAACACTTAAAATAGAATCAAACCATCTAGCAGGTCCTTAGATAAGCAATCACACATCCAATAGAAATTAACAACTCCAGCACGACGAGCAACACATTACAACACCATTATTTACAACCAGGCTTAACAATTTAATTAAATGCGGTGGTGATGACCGGAGTTGTGTACGTGCTTCTACTCCCAACCCAACGAGTCGACTGCAAGGTACCTAAAACAAGAAGCAAACAAGCGTGAGTCCAAGACTCAAAGAAAGTGCAATCAAGCATAAAAGTAATGAAATCGACTAGAATATAAATGCTACAAGACATAAAGTAAAAATTTCTTTAATTGATATCCGTAAATAAAAGAAGCGATTAAATTCATATACAACCAAACATATGAGCACATCTACTTCATCGTTTGACATAAACACTACTTAAGTGAAAATCATACAAGAAAAGAAGCGATATCTATCCCCATTTACCACATACAACTTGGAAACGTAACTAAACCATACTCACGCCTCAATAATCGCTCGGGATGAGTCCACGACTAAATCCTCAACTTGTCATTTCCCTTTCTCATCAATTAACATTTACCAAATTGCAAAACACAATGCAATGCTTTTATGCTCTCATCCCTTTTTCCTCATGAATCAAACAATGAATGCACCATGCATGCTCATAATGCACATTGTCATAGCGTATACCGGTATAGCTGAGTGCACACCCGTCGGTGTACACCCTCAATCCCACCCATCCCGTGGCGGGGCCTACTCTTACTGACTCGCTCCCATTCACCATTGATGAATGGGACTACGAGGTAGGACTTTTGTGCTCACTACGGGTGAGCACCGAGGCCCGCATCAACATGGGACGCCTCATCCATCATGAATGCAATTATGCAATTGACGTGAATGCATTTCACCCCTCATCCATTTTCACCACACATAGCCATAACCAATATGGAAGTACCAATTAACTTGCTATTTCCCCGGTGTGACTCATTCGAGAGTAAAATAAAGTCATGAATAAAATTTAGGGAAAGGCTTCACATAATTTCTATAAGGTAAATTAAATTTACAGATATGACCAATTAGGTGATTATAGTGCAAGCTTGTTCCTACACTTGCATCAACATAACCATACCCATTCGTACAATTTCGTAACGCAATGCAATAAATGGGAATTGAATAACTTACTTACCAGTTTGCTAACATTCATCCATCCTCATCACCATACTAAAAACAACTTCTAGACATGCTATTAAACATAACCACATCATTAGAAGTTTCATAATCTTATCGCAAACAAAGCATTTAACACCCTAATAACACTCTAGAGGTTGCACTTGCCTTTTATTGAAGACGGCGCGAGGAGGGGTCGAGGTAACCCCCAAAGACCCACTACCTAAGTATCTCGAGGGAACAACAATTGGAGGAATGCAGCAAATCGCAAAATCAACAGCACGAGCAATGCAACCAATAATTGCAAATACGAACAACTTCTGCCATCAATTGGATGGCATTCCTCCATATCCAGGACCAGGACTAAAAGATCCTCCCAAAATCCTTTCTTGCAAAGGAAGATGGCAGTCCGCTTGTTGCAAAAGAGTGACCAGCCCTTCCTCCCCAAGGCACATCACCCATGGAAGCAGGTGGAGGTTCTGCCATGCTATAATTAGGCCAGACAGACTGACCACTGAAATGGTTGTCCATGACGACTTGGGAAATTTCGCTGAGAATAACTTGCATGGTTGCAGCAATCATAGGCAATATGACCAATAGAGTGGCTACTCTCTCCAAGAGATGAGGCATGAAATTGGCGGTCACTTCTTTGATTCATGGAGAAAGGGTTTGAGTTTGCAATAGCATGGCTTTGGATATGGACCAATCTGCTAGATCGGACCGATTGACCACTTGCATCTCTCAGGTGAAGACTGCTTAACTCAGCTGACAGTGAATTATCCTCTTGCAGGAGTGACTCATCACTATAGTTGGGATCCCCAATCAGCTGGATCAGGTAACAATGAAGTGGAGGCCAATGCATCTGCTGACACATCAGAGTGCAACGGGGGAAATCATTGTACTGGGATGGTGGAAAAGAACCATGACTAGAAGAATGGTCTGCAGATAAACCACTACCGATACCAACTAATCAAGATAATATATATACGCAATCACATTCAACAGACCTAAACCTTCTAGGCATTTCATCAAACATCTAGCATGCAACAATTAAATCCCCACATTTCTTAGGGTTTTACCTCAAGGGAAACATAGGGAGGAAGGAGGGGGTGGGGGAGATGCTGCCACACGGGGGGAAGCAGAGAGCTCGCCGGCCGGAGGGGGGAAGGTCGCCACTGGCCGAGCAGACCTGAGGGCGCCTGGCCAGGTGGAGGCGAGCTAGGCGTCGCCAGGAGAGGCAGGCGCGCGGCCAGAGGTGCTGGGCGCCGGTCGGGAAGGAGGCAGAGCCCGCCGGCCAGAGGAGGAGCTGGGGCACACAGGAAGCACCGAGGCGGCAGTAGCACGGAGC
Organism: Guadua angustifolia; assembly: GCA_036346375.1. Classification (NCBI taxonomy): domain Eukaryota; kingdom Viridiplantae; phylum Streptophyta; class Magnoliopsida; order Poales; family Poaceae; genus Guadua; species Guadua angustifolia. Next base: position 46,727,128 of record CM070512.1, on the reverse strand, counting down.
AAGGGCACGGAGCAAGCACAGGAGCTCTTTTTTCTTTATTTGCTTCTCTCTCTCTCTTCCAAGTATGCATAGACCACACTTATACATATATATACTTGCACATAACCAAATTGAGAGGATGCAATGAACAAAAACTAAGGGGAAAAGAGTAAAACGTCACAAACCCCAAAGACCGAAATTTAATCATCTCCAAGAATCTGACATTTCAAACGTGCAGAGAAAAGAAAACCCTTTTTGAGTAAAACTTGCCGCAAAAACAATTACGGCTCGGTGAAATCCCCCTTTTCCCGAAATGCATCCGGTAGAACTTAGAACTTCTCGCTAAAATCCTTAAAACTGCGAGATGCCCCAAAAACCCGGGAAAAACAATCTTGGGGCATTACAAGGAGACACTTTACGACATGGCGCAGTCGCTCAACACAAGTCACACGAATGCGTGCGCGCGCGTGTCTTTAGCCAATGTCCACCCTATACAACCTCATACCATGTGTCATATTATTCAAAGAGTGACAAGGGCTCCATCTTACAAGCTGTCTTTTCTCCACTCTGCTAGGCAATATAGTACTAAACCAGGCATACTTTGGAATTAAAGGAAGTGGGTCTCCCATGGGCCAATTTCTAACACATTCACCTTTATACTTAGATGCGGTGTAACATCCCGAAAAGTTCAACAATGGGAGAACAAAAATTTAAAATTTAAAAATAGAATTAAATAAAAATTTTAATTGGAATTGAGATTTTAATTTAAATTATTATCTTTTTCCCATTTCTTGAATTCTGGTCTGAAGAAAAGAAAAACTACAATATTAAAACCTTTTCTTCCAAAATGAATAAACTAAGAAAATGAATTTTATGTATGATCTTATTCTATATTTCCATATTTTCTAATTTTTTGATTTTTGTTTTAAGAAAATATTTTATATTAATTATTTTCTTCTCCTTCAAAATGCAAAATCCAAAATCCCATAAGAAATAAAATTTAGAAAAATTAATATAAACTTCAAATCATCTCTAGGGCATCCCCAGAAATGTTCAAAGCAATGTGAACAAGTATAGTGCTGAAAAAAATAAAAAAATAGTATATTGTGACAAACAATAGTATGCATGTTAGAATTTAATATAAATATTTGAATAATATCGTCAACTAAAATTTTTATGTAATTATCCTCAGTATCTTGGGAACCTACCTAAAAATTTTAAAAATAAAATCTCATTTGAAATGCCCCAAAAACCAAAATTAGAAAAAACAAAATAACTGACATATCAATATTTGAATTTAATAAAAATTTATAGAACTTATCATATTTTGAAAATTTTATGAAAACTTTAAAATATCCAAGGGATCACCTAGAAAATTATAAAATAAAATAGACTCCATTTTCATCCTTAGAAAAATCAAGAACAGGAAGTAATTAATTGTAACAAGTCACATTGTCAGAATTTTTAAAAATGGAATGAACTAAGTAATTAGTTGAAATTTTTATAGACTGTTAAAAACTATCTCTAGATCAGTCACAAAAATTTTCAAAAAGTTTAGGCAAGATTTGATAGCCCAATTAAACCCAAGAAACATTATCAATTCTCATGATAGAAATCTAGTATCTTCTCTTGTATCATTGCCATGTGGGCCCTTCTCTACCTTGGCTCCACTTGACAGTGTCACCTAACCTCACCACCCTGCTTTCACTCCAGCTGACCCTTGCTTTGCTCTCACAAGTCACAACCAAACACTGCCCTGCCCTTGCCCATCTCTTGTCGTGACAACCAAAACCCATACGAATTACTATCATGGCAAGGATTGCAGTGTCTGCTTGACCATTGTAACATCCCAAAAAAAATTAAAATAATAAAAATAAAAATATAAAAATTGGAAAATAGAATTGAATAAAATTTTTAATTAAATCATGTGTATGATTTAAAATACTATCATCTATCTCCATATCTTGAAATCAAACCTTAATAAAAAAGATAAGCCACAATATCAAACTCTAAATTAAATAATATATAGTTGAAAATAAAATTTCACCTCAAAATTTCAAATAATGCTTTTTCTGAATTTTTCTGAATTTTCTTGATTTTTACTTCAATGGAGAAATCCTTTAATATACACTTAAGTAATAAAGAAAAGAAAAGAATAAAAATATGTAACAATAAAATAAATAAAAATTTTATCCAAGTTCAGGACACCTCCATTGACTCTATTATAAATTTAAAAGTCATATCAAATAATAAAATGTGAAAAGAAAGGTATTCAATTAACCTTGACTAACAACAATGGATGATTTTAGAATTTAATAAAAATAATATTATATTATTTCGTCTTAAAATTTTTATATTATACTCTATATGGATAAATACATAAAAAATAAAAATATTAAAAATTAACAATAAGTTTTTATATTTAAAAATTCAATTACGTAAATGCTAGAAATCCAAGAATCAGAATGTTAGAATTATATTAAATTAAATAAAAATATTTAAAGTTAAAAATTTTACTGAAGAATAATGTAGCTAAAAGGAAGGCATAAAAAAATTTCAGAAAATTTTGATATGTTATAAACTCCCAAAAATTTAAAAATAGAAAAATAAAATATATGCACCATACCTTGTCAGAATTTTGATAAATTATGGACAGAGTATTTTGATCTGAAATTTATACAGTATGAATAACATTACCTAACCATCACTCAGAAAAATTATAAAATAATTTAGGACAATATTACTATCTGATTTGATGGACTTGATCTGACTCAACTTGTTGAAAACCCTGAGATCGCTTCTCCTCTCACTATCCGTGTGACCCGAACCCTGTTGGGGCCACCTGTCAGCGAAACCACCAGTCTTCGTCCTCCTTCACTTGCTGGTGCCCCTAAGCAAAGCTTCATTGGCCTGTAGCCTGCGTCACCCATGAACGCCAGCCACATCCATCCTTGCACGCAGCAGCCTCGCCGTGTCTCCCGCTAAGTAGCCATACCCTGCCTACCGATTGCGCTATACCCTCCCTCTGCCATGGCCATCTCCTCTCCTGTGCCAAGCCACAAGAACCATGCTAAATCCTTGACCGAGGCCAGGCTCATTCACATCACCTCCTCGGCTATAAAAGCCACCCCAGTATGCGCAGTTGTCTAAACTTCATTTCCCCTCTCTTTCTTCATTCTCTCTGGCCAGAGCTCCTCAATCTCATCCCCTAGTCTCCATTGCTAGGAAGCATCAAAGCTCAGCAAAAACAAAATTGAGATGGAATAATCAACCAAAACCAAATTGCTTTGAACTATACCATCAGTAATCCTCAACAATCGAAACCCCTCAAAAATCTTTGGAACATTTTGACTGGAAACCCACTGCCACCGAGGAGCTTCTTCCTCAAATTCGATTGTCGGTGGTAGCCCGAATCAATTGACCTCCAACTAAGGTAAGTGGCAAAATGGATTCCCTACTACCCCTATATGCTCAATCATCCACCAATTTGGATTGAAACGATATCTTCTTTTCCCTGGTCGTGCCGCCTTTGAGCTCACAGTGGCAGGACATTCCAGCCAACGCCAACCATGATCAAACACACCAGCAGGTGCGCCTCGTTGAGCTATAGCTCATCTTGTCGTTGACCACGCCGGAGCCTCACCAGAGAAGCATCACTGGTGAGCCCTAGGAGGTACTCTACTCTGAGTCTATGCCGAGTAGGCCATTCATATCAGTGGTACAAGGTTGAACCAGTTCAAAGCCAAAAGACGTATTCAATGACTAGAGAACATATTTTCAAATATTCATTCAATTACCAAACTGAGCCACATTCACATACTAATATCTTGTACATTATAACTTCAATTTTTGTAAACTAAAATTCTAAATTCATCTAAAATCAGATACTCTTAGAATATGCAAAAATATTTTTAAAAAGAGCAATAGGTGAATTTGAGATTCAAATTTTAAAAAAAAGGCTGATAGATAGGTTGCGTATAAAAATTATGCAAATAAACTTAGATTTTGATGAAACCAATTTGTTTGCAATCCTCAATCTGCTAGTAACCCAAATATATAAAAATATTTGAATTTCATCTTTGTCTGAATCATTTTGTAATAAAGGTTAATTGCAATACTATAAAATATTCAAAAATATATAGTTTATCCAAAAGAAAGCCAAAATGAGAAGAATTGAGTTCTAAATGTTATTATGCCAATAGATCACCTAAGTATGCTAAAATACTTAAGAAATAATCTTGACTTTAATTGTTTCATGAATAAGAATGAGACCCTAGTGTAGAAGATATATGTATATGCAAGAATATTGAGTAACTAGCAGTAATATCTATAAACATGTATATATGTAGAACGGACCATGAAACTGAGTTACTTTACAACAACAAAATGTTTAATGAACTTGAGTTGAATAGCAGAGGAGGGCGGCTACAAAGGGGAGTCCGGGTCGGACACGAGATAGGGATTATATCTCCTGTACATATACGTTTGGTAATGGCCTAGATTATGATAGTATCCTACCTAATCAGGATCTTTTGCTATCTTCAGGGCTTTCTTATTTCGCACGTCTGGCGCAACCCTGGCAGCTCTGGTTGGGCCTCGCAGACCTACCTTGTAGATACCTGTGATCCACATACTCCACAGCGCATTTCCCTTTTTGGCCCACACTTGTGCTTTTGCACTAACAGCATGGGCCTAGTTGACAGTGACTAAGCTTTGGCTTGAGCAACTAACCAGTGGGCCCCAGCTGCAGCGATTGCGAGTAGTCAACAAAGGCTGACAACCATGGCCTGCATGGCATAGAGCCAGCTCAGGGGAGGTGATCTTCTTAGTCGCTAGTGGCAGAGGAGAGCAGGAGACGATGAATGGGTTCCACGGCGATTACCAGGGCATCTGTGCGCGTATAGGGGTGGTTCCGCTTTGGCCGGTGGTGGTCGGGATTGGCGTGCCACTGAGACAGGGCGGCGGCCACCATGGACACCAAGTAGGAGCTCAATTCACCAGTGTTTTAACAGTAATAAAGGGTAGGGCAAGCATCAATGAAGAGTATAGATTCGATTTTACCCTTTGGTTGTGGCGGGGAAGGCCTGAGCTGTTCTGCCAATAGGCGACCGGAGTTGGGAATGAACGACTGTGCAGCAGTGGAGTTTCAAGCAATGAAAGCCAAAATTGGCCGAAGAAATATGTTGATTGGGTGCTCTAAAGTCTGTGGTTAGCTCGGATTTGAGGTGGTATTACCAATTTCACTGGATTGACTTTGGTCCTGAAGCTTCACAGTTTGGGGTGGCTATGGTGTGGAAGACACAGTTTTACACGGTTATGGCAGTGAGGCGAGATGGGGTAATGCGAATGCACTGGAAACACTGGAGGGTCTTAAATAGATGAATTGAGGCAGTTATGCACAGGGTTTGAATGGGGTCACTGAGGCGACTTTGAAAGGACTAGGTGGCGCTGGAAAATGCGGGCATCAGAGGACAGAGAGAGGCTCTTGAGGCATTGACATGGTAGTAGTGTGGCAGAAGAATGGTAGAGAAACCTCGAGAAACGTGCAGTGCGGCAGAGTCGTGACAAGAGGTGAGGCGGTGCGGCTCGGCTGGCAGACTGCGAGAGAGAACGAGAGAGGGGAAAGGGGTGAAGAAGGTTGTAGATGGTGGCTAACATGTGGGGGCTAATTGGAAGAGAGAGGAGGGATAAGGCTAGTCGACAGGGTCTAGATAAGATGTGGGGTCCACCTATAGGTGTGAGAAGGGAGAACAAGTGGATCTCTTATCCTGACCGCATGAGATCTAGCAATTAATTGGGCTACCTTATCAAATCAAGATTTTGTGAAAATTTTATTACAGGTTGGAAAGATAAGGATAATTATCCAGTAAAAACATCACATTAAAATTAACTGTATAAAATTTCATAAAATTTTGACAATGCATGTTATCCATTTCTACACATTCTAATTTTTATTTAATTAAGTATAAAAATGAATTTAATATTTTATGTAGATTTTTTAAAGGTTTTAAATAACAATGTTTATCTTATGTAAAATTTTCAGATTTTTATCCTTTATACTTAAATTCTGAAAATTCTGACATTGCTATTTTCAGATTTATTTACTTCTGTTTTTTAATTTTTAAAGGCTATAAATATAAGTTTTAATTTTTCATATTTTTACCACAGATGGATAATGATCTGATGTCAACATGGTAAAAATCTCAGCTTTAGATCTTTGATGGAGATTTCTACAAAGTTCTGATAAGATCAGGATTGGAAATCTTATCTTCTAATTATGTTGCATTTTCTTTTATTTTAATTGCTAGAATTATCTCAAACACCATGATTAGGGTTATGGAGGATTCCAATATTTTAATATTACTTTTGTAGATATTTTGTTGATATTTTACTTTTACTTTCTTATTTTTACTATTTTACCATTTCAATATATTTGACCTTTTATTTTAAAGCAAAACTCAAGAAAAATCAATAATGATTTTAAAATATCATAAAATATAAATTAAAATTAATTTTATATTTAAAAGAAGTTTTTATAGTTTGTTCATTTTAGAAGAGTTCTAATATTGTATCTTATTCTTTATTTAAGGTTACAATTCAAGAAAGTAATAAAAAGGTAATATTTTAAGTTGAAATCTTGATTTTGATTAAAATTTTAATTCATTTCCATTTTAAAATTTTTATTTTCCCTATTTTAAAATTTTCGGATGTTACAAGAAGTGGGATAGTGGGATGTGAAACCATTTGCCGTATCGAGTATATAAATATCTTCTGTCGTCATAGAAATGGTTTGTTGTCATCGGGTTGGTGCAAAGTTAGGTTTAGGTAATGTAACGGTTATATTATGACTCTCGTCGCACCAAAGGAAGTTTGCTAATGACGTTGCACAAAGAGTCGGACATGTTTTGTAGGTAAAGTTGTACACCTTTGTATAGTTTAAATATTTTCGAAAAGCCACGCCTGCGGTCATGGACACTTGGTAAAATTGTCACATAGTTAGATGTTTTGGTATTTTAAAAAATAGATGATTTGGAAAGTTGTGCTGGAAAGTTTACCTATTAGGTGATTCGATACTATGCCATATGTTGGCAAGGATTAGTTTTAGCTATTGTGCCTTGTGTTGGTAAAGACTGATTTTTTGCTATGTGTTGGCAATAAACGATTTGATGCTCACGTCATGGAGGACTGTGAGTTGTTATTTTATGCTTTACATACTTATTATTTTCATATCAGTCTAACTTGTTTTTACAAATTCTGTTTGTAAATTACTACTCAATTTTTAAGTTCAATTTCTCTTTACGCAAAATAACAGTAAAAGCCTCCTTTAACATAGCTTATATTTACTGGATTTTTGCGATACATTTTAAGTCTTGCTAAGTACGAAAGTACTCACCCTTACTTATTTGTTGGTTTAGGTGAAGATAGCGAATCTCCAGATGACATACACTTTGGCGTAGGTTACGGAAAATATATTAGCAAGTTTTTCTATGGTTTATACCTTATCCCAGTTGCCTGAGGGTTGGATGGGCACACTACAAGATTTTTGTTTCTTTCCTCTGTAATATACTCTAAATTGAGAGACAACATTGTATATATAGCTTCCACAATAATGATATTAATTGTGCATGGATGTGCTATCCATGTTGTAAATGTACGTACTAGCCACTGATTATAGGACTAATACTGTATGCACATAGATAATTCTTCTTGGTATTTTGTACAAAAAAGAGGGTCGTTACATGTGGAGTGTGAATTATATCGTATTTTCTATGTCATAGTTAGGGTTCCAATTTGGGTTCATCAGCACAACATTAGAGAGAGGAAGGGCTAGTGGCAACTCAGAGATGGTTGGTAGCGATAGCGGCACCACGAGCTGGAGATGGCATCACCAGCCATGCATGGGATGCAGGACGGAAGTGGCCAATGGCAGCAGTGGAACGAATGGCAATGAACTGAGGGGGTCTGGTGGCATGAGCCACCAGAGTAGAGAAGAAGGCAAGGAAGCGGGGCGGAGGAGGAGGGAGGTCAGATGGGTTAGGGTTAATCTTGGGGGTGAGAAGTGTCTATATACTATGGCCCCCTTCGTTTCAGCTTAAATACAACTTCTGTTTAAAATAAAAACGGATTATGCGCCGAACAGTAGAATTCTAGACAGTTTCTCCAAGAATTAGAATCTGATTTGTACACAGAATCAGAAACTGTTACCTACCTGATTCTGCGGATTCTGACTTAGATTCTGTGAGTTCCGCCTCCCACGAGTTGTCGCGGGCACAAGAGTTTCCGCCGTCGTCCCTAAGCCCCTCCACCACCCTCATCCGTCACCGACGCCGATCAATAATCAACACAGATAATCAGAATTGCCGAACGACCAGATTCTCCAACTAGCAGATTCTTCAGACAGCCGCTTCTCTAGACAGCTGACTACAATCCAGAATCTGCATAATCAGAAGCTGTCCCAAAGGGGGCCATATGTTGAGAGGATCAGGGGGATGATAACGGTGCTTGGATATTGATCTAATGGCCCCAAAAACTCACTGATAAAGTAACGAAAATCTAGTCACCTAAGCGTTAGGCATGTCTAATTTAAATACTGTCCAAGAAAATAAGCAAATTTAAGTGAGTTATAATCTTATATCCACAAAAGGCTCAGGCTGCCTGTTTGCATCCAAATTTGGCAAGTATGGTCAATATCAGCAAGTCCCGGGTCAACGAAGCATGGAAAGAATGTAACTTAGGAATATCTCAGAAAATCTGTTTGGAAGGAAGAGACCGACACGGATACTGCTCATCAGATTTGGAAAGGAGAGGCCGATATGGATACTACTTGTCAAACGTATTCTATCAGGACTCTGGTCGGCTGTAGGCTATATAAGACATCCAGAGGCCAGGAGAAAAGGCGCCCAGAGCCAACCCACAAGTTTACACATTACTTTTTACCTTCTGTATTAGGTTTAGATTAGAACAATCCCTCTTCAAGTCTTGTACTCAAGTCTTGTATAGTCTTTCGTCGAATAATACGAGTTGCGCATCGTCGGTTATTGTTTTTCGTTGACTCTTATCCAGGTCTGATTTGCTCTGTTTTGCTGCGTATCGCCTTCTCAGAGTTTATCTGCCTTTTACCCTTCCAGCTAGCCCTCATCGGCTAGTTGCTACCCTTACGTTCCATCGGCTTGTAGCCGATTGATCTAGGCCGACCAGCACTTTGGTACTGGCCTCAACGATTCACGTTCCCCTTGTCGATTGTTCAGGTCAAATCGACTGGCACGCTCGCGCAAAACTGAACCCGGTGTTCGTCCGGTGTGTTGCGATCAAAAACCCTACATCACGTTTTTGGTGTCAACACCGCCCATCTAAATTGAAGGATTTCCAAAGGATTTTCGCAGGTTATGCTCTGATAAAAAGGCAATGGCTTAATTATATTATTTGCAACGGCATGCACAGCAAACAACACCACAAGATACTGTACAATCCGCTATATGTTACGTTATCTTGCCTAAGCTTGTGCGTGTGTTCTTTAGAGCTGACCAATGATTCACAGATCGAACTGTACTAACACGATAGACACGGTACAGCATGACACGTCTCGAAGGCCATACTTGGTTTGGCACGGTACGCTATAAGGCCGGCTGGTACGACGTAGGTACAGCCTGACTTTAGCACGAGTTTTTTTTTAAGTTTTTAACATATATTATGAAAAATTTTACAGTAAAAGTGGAGTAAGAAGAATTGCCTCAACAATACAATAAGTACGAGGTGGTTCGAGCCATTTAAACGGAATTTTTTTAAAATAATATTATTTTATTTCGAAATTGCGACATTAATACTCGTATTTAAAAAATTGCAGAAATAATATCCGGTCGCCAAACCGTTTGGTGATAATAGTGTAGTCGCCATACCATTTAGCGATAATAGGGTAGTCGCCAAGCGGTTTGGCGACAATAGCCTAATCCCGCATTTTGAACCGTTAATGTACCGCTTGTCGCTAATCAGAAGTAGTCGCCACACCGCTCGGCGACTATTATATAGTCGCCAAACGGTTTGGCGACTATATAATAGTCACGCCGAGCGTGTGGCGACTACTTGCGATTAGTACTGGTCACATGACGATCGACGACGAGCGCTGCTCGAGAAGAGATAGAGAGAGCAAGCGGCAGCAATGGACAAGTAGAAAAAGAGAGGGAGAGAGAGAGGGAGAGGGAAAGGGAGAGAGAGAGCACGGTAGAGAGAGAGAGAGCGCGCGGTAGAGAGAGAGGGAGAGCGCTCGGGAGGGAGAGGTGAAGAGAGAGAGAGGAGGAGGGAGAAAGAAGGAAGAAGAAGAAAAAAGAAGGTAAAATCGTTGATGTGTAATTTTTTTAATTTGATAGTGGCTATTATAAATAATTAGTTGTGTAGTTAATATTTTTGTGAATTAGCTATTCAATGTTAGCGATTTAGATTTAGATATTCAATGTTAGGGAGAATATTAGCGATTTAGATATTCAATGTTAGCGAGAATATTAGCGATTTAGGTATTCAATGTTAGTAATATTAGATGTGTAATATAATTAATTAGTTGTAGTTAATATTTTTGTGAATTAGCTATATTAGATGTGTAATAAAATTTTGTCATTGTAGTTAATATTCTTGTTAATTAGTGATATTAGATATTCTCGGTCAGCGATATTACATGTGTAATATAATATTGTCGTTGTAGTTAATATTTTTTGGTAAGTAGCGATATTAGATATTCTAGGTTAGCGATATTAGATGTGTATTGTATTATTGTAGTATTGGTAGCGGGATAGTATATTAGCGTTGTTTAGTTTAGGTTAGCGATATTAAATGTTATGAGTGATATAAAATTAATTTTGTTTAGTTAGTGATATTAAACGTTAGTGGTGATCTAAAAATCAATTTTGTTTATGTCTCGCAGTAATGTCGGATGCAGTGAAATTTAGGGTATATTATGGCGATGGTGAAATAAAAATTGGGCAAAATGGTGTTGGCCTCCAGGCCCAAGCGTGGCTGGAGAGTCCGGCTGGCAGGCACCACGCGTTCCCACCATGGTCCCCACGCCAGGTAAGTCGAGCTACTTATATTTCGTATTAGTATCACGTAACTACAATTAAAAGCTATTATCCGAACGTGCAGGCTACGTTGAGGGTGGTGGAGGACAGCTTCTCTCGACGACTCCTTGGCGACGTCGGCGCAGACTTCTTCACGGACCGCCTTCGGCCAGTACACGATTCAGACGCCTATCGCACCGCGCCACCCGCAGCCCTGACCGATGCAGGCACGCAGCCTGCAACCGACATAGTTGACGAGCGGACTACGGTACCCACGGTACACGTTGCCTCCCGAGACCGTCGACCGGCAGCGTTCTGACCGACCACGCCAGCGGGCCATCGCAGAGCTTCACCCACGCCCTCGTGGCGATGCACCGCCTCAAAGACGAGGGTCAAGAGGGTCGTCAGAGGAGGGTGCGGCCGACTAGGGACTCGTTGATAGGCTGTTGTCCTATTTTTGTTCTTACTTTGTACTATTCTACATTGTTTAGAGTGTTGTTCTCGCTTTGTTACTTTGTTCGTACTGTTTTACAATGTTAATAGTGATGTTCACGCTTTTTTTACCTTTCCGATATCAATGCGACATGACAACACGCTGCAGCCCACTTTTTCGGATCGATTCGACAACACGCTGCAGCCCACTTTTTCAGATCGATTCGACAACACGCTGCAGCCCGCTTTCCCAGACCGAAACGACAACACGCTGTGACAGCGACGATGCACACAACAGCTTTCTCGGGCGAGGCCACAGCACGCTGCTATCAGCTTTCTCGGACCGCGAAGTGACAGAGGGTGACAGGTCGTGCAGCTTTTCTCATAAGGTTTCAGGTCGTGCAGCTTTGATGATGGGTGACACGCCGTGCAGCTTTTCACAGAGGATGCGAGGCCATCAAAATGGACAAGTGCTGTAATTGTGTGGAGTAACCCCTCACCACCATTATAAAACAGGGCCGAGGGTAGACATCCAACACAGCCAAACCAAAGAATAAACGTCACCGAATCTACACAAATTAGGGCACAATGTCGTTTCTCACGCCTCTTCAAAGAAGCGTAAGTAATCCCGCCTCAATATCCGGATGCGATGGCGTCGGCGCCCTAGTTCTCCGGAGTTGCCCGACCCAAATGCGATCAAGAACCTACCAGGGAAGATGATGCAATCTACCCATGAAGAGACGGCCGCCAGCTCACTCATCAAGTTGTGCCCGCACCTCTGAAGTAAACCTACTGGTGTCCACACAATACAGGGTAACACTACCATTTCATGCATCGTTCTTTCTTTTCTCGGACAAGGACCGGTGTTGCTTCTTCCAATGGATCGACGGGGCCGAACGACGTGATCACTTAATTTCTCTCCAAGCGCCACGATGCCTACCCCGCTTCGCCGAGAACTTCACCCGGTGGGAGAGGCCGCCAGATATGTCCTTTTCTAGATCGACCCGAGCTCGGGGCGGTGGGCAAGGGCCAACCAATCGATGAGTTTCATGCGACATACTCATGTTAAACTCACAAAGTAGTAGTTCTAAACCAGTTCATCGCACACAGGAGTTCAAAAGGAAACTTGCGACCGGCTCAAGTCAAAGGAGAAACCTCCTCTAGGGCCACCCAAAGCCCGACTTTTGCGAACATGGCTCGCAGCGGGGTTGATACTGCCACGATGATCTAGCGGACCGAAGATTCTACCGGTGCCCTTGGCCGAGGATGAATGGTGCGGCTACTTCAAGCTGGTGGATCTCGAGACGCACCACCCACATCTCAAACTTCTGATGGGATAACTGGGGAGCAACCTCTCCGTGGTGCCACTACCGCCCGAAAAGCTGGACTTTAGTACGCCTTACGGTGTTATTCAACGATCAAGCGGGCATATTGCATTGATGCAGGCACGCTTCGTTGTCCAAGGATAAGCCCAATACACACCTCTTGTACCATATAGTGGAGTGCGAGACGAAACAGAGCAGGCGTCTCCGCATGTCTCCGCCAACAGCCAACACACCAGAGGTGTAAGAGGGTTCCTCCTCTCGAAGAAGAAGGGACAAGGGGAGCCAGCCGGCCAAGGTCCGCACCACGCAACAAATCCTTGACGCGTTGCGCAGACCAACCGGGAACCCGGGTGGTATTAACATAGGGGACGCCGGGAATCGGGATGACATGCCCATATGGGAGGGCAGAAATCCACATAAAAAAGACCAATAAATTATGTCTTATACACCCGAGACGTACGGCTTAGGCCACCCATTCGGCGACAGCTGGGTGAACTTGGGATCCCCATGGAGTTCTTTCATAGTAGGGATTGAGCGGTGTCCGATGACAAATCGCAAATTTAACACGGGTCAGGTAATATGCAGAAAATGTGGGACATCATTCTGGCTGTACCCAGATAGGCGGAGCGATCATTTGTTCCACCATGACAAACAGTGCTTTCGTTAGTTAGTTCGTCAAGCAATTTCGTCATTGTTGTAATGCCCTTGTAATATAATCTAATCTATTGCTTATTTTATCATCTGAACTTTCGGTGTATGTGCCCTTATATATGTTCAACAAATAATTTAAGTGTTCATAACATGAGTTGTTGTCGACTATAAAATTTTTATCAAGCTTTATAAATTTATAAAAATTCAGACAGTGCTACTGTCTGAATTTTGCCATATCGGACACTACCACTGTCTGAATTTTTAAAAATTCATAGAGCTTGATCATTATATGAAAATTTTATGAGAATATTAGTGATGCATCATAACCATGGACAAAAAATTTTAAAATTTTCTAACGTGGTTTGTTTCATTTTTCATTCGGTTCAAACTTGTGTGGTTTCATGGCCGCGAGTGCCTTTTTCGATTTTCGTAACTTCCTACCGGGGCAACGCCTGGCTTTCTCACCCATACGTAAGTGGTAGCCCGCGTTGCGTAGGTCGCCCTTGATTTTTCCGTAGATTTTTGGGCAGATCCGGCTTGTCCCGCTGAACCACGAAAACCCCTAAGTGGCCACGATTTCTGTGGTTTCATGGCATGCGAGTGCCTTTTCCGATTTTCGCAACTTCCTCTTGGGCAACGTCGGCTATCTCGCCCATACGTAGTAGTAGCACGTTATGAGGTCGCTCTAGATTTTTCTTGTATTTTTTGGACTGGATCCGGCCTGTCCCGCGGGGCTGCGAAAACCCTTAAGTGGCCACGATTTTCACGGTTTCGTGGCCGCGAGTGATTTCAGTCGCAATTCCAATCCGCGACAGAACTGCGACTATTGAGATAAAGATGTATGTCAATTTGGAATTGCGACTATAGGGTATTTCTGTAATTTTTTTTGACATAATATTTCTGTACATTTTTTTCGACTAGTCGCAAGTAGTCGCCACACCGCTCGGCGACTATTATATAGTCGCCAAAACTACTTCCTGACCTGGCGACAACTGGCTGTTAACGGTTCAAAATGCGGGATTAGGCTATTGTCGCCAAACAGCTTGGCGACTACTCTATTATCGCCAAATGGTATGGCGACTACACTATTATCGCCAAACGGTTTGGCGACCGGATATTATTTTTACAATTTTTTAAATACGAGTATTAATGTCGCAATTTTGAAATAAAATAATATTATTTAAAAAAAATTCCATTTAAACGTGTGAAAGAAGCTAAAAGGCAAGCCGTCTAGTTCATCTTCCGAAACGGTTAGTAGGTCGTAATGGAATCTATGAGTAGAGATCAATCACTATGGCGACAAATCTCTTGTGGAGAATGAATAAAATTTAGTTATTTTCCTAGTATTTGTGTCCACTGTCTTGGCCCCATGCATCTCCGGCTCCTTTCCTCTAATCGCAATAGTGCAAGTAGACCGAGCTTAGACTGGTACAGTACGTAGGTGACACGACGTGCTAATAGATTATACCTAGACTTATTGATGACAAATCGGGCCGATACATCAAGGCGGGTTGGTTGGGTCATGATGGCATGGTATAGTCTAGACCCATGGCTCATTGTGCTCGGCACCAGCTGGTACGATGCCGATGTCTGTGCACAGCAAACAACACCACAAGCTACAGTACAATCCGCTACATGTTACAGTATCTTACCTAAGATGGTGCATGAGTTCTTCGCTGATCCAGTGATCGAACACTCGAGAAATTCGCAGAACTGTACGTAGCACCATGAATATCGGTTTCTAATATAGGGTATGTGGGTGAGTGGGTCCAGAACCTGCGTGCTAGGCGCATATGTCGTGGTGATTGTCATACATCGAAGATCTTGCGCATTCTTGCCTGCAGATACGTGTGCTGTATATATGCACGGCGCGCGTCTATTATTGGTGGCTTTATTTCCTGTTGAGTCTAGGCGCCTTTGTTTCCCTTCTCTTTTCATTTACAATGGCCAGCGACTTGAGGACAAATAATCTTGGGTGTCGACTTGCCATGATGCCCATCTGTACGTCTGGGCTTTCTTCTTTGATTCGACATGGTGCGATACGTACGCTGCTTCTTTTCCCTGCAGCCAAAACGACAAAAATGGTCTTCGTAAGCGCATTTTAGGATCTGTTTGGCATAGATTCAGCAATCTGGTGAAACCGAAAATTCTAACTTCATTAGAATCGTGAAGCTGAAGCTGTCATGAGTACATTAAAAGTGTTTAGATAGATCATCCTGTTTACATTTTAGACTAAAAATATAAACTTAATTTACTTTATTTTAGCCTACAGTTTTAGATTTTAGGTGAAGCTGGAATCTAGAACTCTACTAAATATATATAGGCCCTTATTTTCTCCCTAGCTACCGTATTATCTCGATGCATACGTATGTGGAAAAAGGATTTTTAATCTCTTAACGGGACATCCTCCTCTCATTCGTTGTGTCTATCTTGTCTCCAGATTCACATCATTTTGTATTTTGTGTTTTATTATATTCTATATTCTCCAAAATATACATGCACAGATCTCGAGGTAAAGGCGGGGGGACAATCCTGGTACGTAGATCTGAAAATGTGAGACTAGTACTAGGATTTGCATAGTATGGGTCTCTCTGTCGTACATTTGTTTGTGCATGCTCTCATGACGTCGAGTCATTCTTGGTGACCATGGACAAAATCGAAGTGGAGTGGAGATGGAGAGCACATGCAAGCCTCCAAGATTTCACATGCTCCTGTCTCCTCGAAGCTCAATCTCTAGATATTTTAATTTGCATCCATCTGTGGCAATGATTATTCACTTGAAGTATATCTTAGTTGTTTGGAATGTAGGTGTTTTACAAAAATTTTGCGGGAGTTTCATGAGAAAAGGTCCAATTCAGGAATCAGAAAAAAATCCAAACGGAACCTAACAGTAGTACTATCTTTTCCCCGGGGGAAAAATCTTGATCATATTGTGAAAGTGTGAGATGGTATACAATATGTCATTCCTCCATCTCGATGTACATATTATTAGCATATTATAGTATCAGATGCAAGGCTTTTGTCGACGATTCGGGACAGGGGTCCTTCGCCGAGTTTACTTGTTGAATGGGGGATCAACCTAAGGCCCCTTTCCCACAAGGGCTATACGTCTGAGGGTGTGCCGAGCTACGGATCGGGGCGAATAAGACAATCAGGACGCGCACAAGGGTCGTTTTTGGGTCTGGTTCGGGCCTCTCACGGGGGAGATAACAACCCTACGTCCAGTGGATTCACTAATGAGTAGGGAGTGGTTACAACGTGCTTGCTCGGAGGGGCCTCGAACTAGCCCAAGGACTCCGGTGGGCAAGCTCTATGTCTGAGTATGTGTGGTACCGAAAAAGTCCAGCCATCAATACATCGTGCGAGGGAGTATTTATAGGGGATTTACAGGAGACAAGTTATTTATTACAGGGAGCGCTCTACTGTAGAGGACGTGGGCAGTGCAGTAGCCGCGCCTCCCGCCGGGTACCGCGCGACGTGGGAACAGCGAGCGTAGACCAAGGCGGCGCGGACCGTGTCGGCGCAGATCCCGGGCGGGCGGTTCCTCGAGCCGCGCGGCATTTAATGCCACGTCGCTTTGCCGTGAGCCCCCGAGCTCGGCTTGCTCGGGGACGGGGTAGCCCCACGAGCCGGGCTACCCGAAGGTCGGTCCTGTGCGCGCCAGCCGAGCAAGGCCATGGTCGGTTGGCGCCGGGCTTCAAAGGTCGCGGTGGGTACAGTGTATCCAATCCCCGACAGCTAGCTCCCGAGGTTAAAGGGGGGAAAAAGCCTTGCTAAGGCTCCCGCCTTAAGCCTCTAGACTTTTTAAAGAGGGATTGGAGTCGGGCGACTAGGAGCCCCCACGGTGCTTGAGTCGCCCTAGCTCGGGGACAGAGAATTTTGTAGCGAAAAGCTGCCGCGGCGCCCATGCAATCATGCTTGAGGGCGGTGATCTCATGGCGAAAGACTGCCGCGGCATCCGAGCTACTACGCTCGGGGAAAGGGATCTCGCAACGAGACAAGGCCTGTTGCGGCATCCGAGCAACCGAGCTCAGGAAGAGGCGCGCCCCAGCGGGACCGAGTGTACTTGGTTGAAGCGCGGGAAAAACTGCGGCGGTTCCTTCCCCGCGAAGCGTCACGGCGCGGTTCTGACAGCTTTTTGGGAACCGCGCCCGGTCAGGCCCGCTTCGGGGTACGTGCCGCCACGCGTCGGTAATCGACCGCCGCCACCAGCCCGTTCGGCTCCTTAGCCTAGAAATAACCGGCGGGAACACTTCATTCGTCTTCCATTATTCTCACCGCTTGCGACGAACACTCCACCAAAGAGAAAGAACTCGACGGCTCCCAAACTTCCTCTCTCTCTCCACTGCGGCGGTTCATCTTCTTGGGTCCTTCCATGGCGCGGTTTGGGGCGAGCAAGATCACGGTGGAGAGGCTCTTGGTTTTGGAGGAACTCGGGTACCTGGACGCCCACACCTGGAGAATCCCGGAGGGCGAGGGGGCCCCGGCGCCGCACGACGACGAGATAGTCTCGTGCGACCTCTACACCATCAACGGGCTCCGGATGCCGGAGAGCGAGTTCTTGGGGGATGTGCTTGAGCAATGCCGGTGCGAACTCACTCATCTGAACCCCAACTCCATCCTCGTTTTGAACGTTTTCGCCCACCTTTGTGAAGGCTTTGTGGGCACCCTTCCCACGCCAAGTCTCTTCTTCCATTTCTACAATCTTTTTCCAGACCAAGTGGATTTCCCACCGCGCTGTCAGATTTCGCTATGCCCGTTCGCCCGTACGAGTTCCCCATCTTCACCCTCAAGGACTCCGTCGCGGGCAGGGCCGACCACTGGTTCTACCTACGGAAGCCGCGGGACAACTCCCTGCGCTTCACCGGGGCGGCGGCGCCCAACGCCGAGACGTCGCTGTAAGTTCAACCTTCATTAGTTATGATTTTGGTGTTAATGACAAATCTAATCTTGTGTTAATGACAAATCTAATCTTGTGTTAATGACAAATCCAATATTGAGTTTATCCCCTAATGCGATAGTGTTATTAATGACAATCTTATATCGAGACTAACATGTTTATCTAGAATATCTTTGATTAGTCTCATCGCATTGAAAAATGGAAAACCCAAGGTATGTTTGCATATTCATTATAGTATTAATTACATACTTTGGATTCAAGTTAAAGTATGAATGTCCCCGTTATATTAACCACAAAATGTGCATCATGTTTCTCAATCTATATATTACATGGATGCACATATTTAGGGGGAGTTTGTAGTTTAACTTGAAAGTCTCTTTGTATTGATCTATTTTTATTGACACATATAAGGATCAAGACAAAGAAACTAAATCCTTGAGTATATGTTTGAATTGCCTAGTTATAAGTATACTCATGGTAATATAGGATATACTCCAATACGATCAAATTGGATATGTGCATATTATGTCCAAGTTAATTATATCTATGCACATATACATGTGGGGTGTATTCTATAGTTGATGATTTAGAGTAATGATCATTTCCATATAGTTTACATATAATGGATCATTACTTTTCATCAACATGAGTATATGAAAACTTGTGTAGTTAATATATACTCATATCAATTTAAATGATAATTTAAATTGAGTTCATTTGTCTTGTTAATCACTAAAGAACACTTCATCATGTGTTGATGGTGCTCCTTGATTAATTAAGGACAAATGGATAGTTCTTAAGTATAATTAAGCATGTGTTGCATTGTTATACTTAAGACACATTTACAATCATTTCAATTGATTTAGGTTGTGCTCAATTGATCTAAAGGCATCCATTATGTGTTAATGGAGTGCAAGAGATAATTGAGACAACCATGCATCTTGGACTAACTATTTGTATGAGTTGTGATTAAGTTAGGTCCAAAGATTGATGAGATGATGAGAACGGGACAAGGACGACATCATGAGTTGATGGGCGCCAAGAGTGGATCCCAAGATAAAGAAGGATAACGATCCCGGGGAATATCAAAGTGATGATCATAAAGACCCCAAAGGGATTGCTTGGCCAAGGTGAAGGTGTAACTAGATAGGCTAAGGACTTTGTAGTCTTTGAGTCTAAGGTTTTATCGCCGTGCTATTAAGAGGGTCGTTCCTTTGCTTGAGCTTCATCATGTGTTGGTGATCTCATCCGCGCTCACTCAAGCTCAAATCTTATTTGATTTGGTTTTTGCATGTGGGTTAACCATTTGGCATGTGTTGCAAATGTGTTAAGCCTATGCTTGGTTGTTTTGCATTATGCTCGATTTGCATGTGTTGCAAAGATGAAAGAGTATATGCATTTGGTTTTCGCATAATGCTTTGATTTGCATGTGTTGCAAGAAGTGATAAGCTAGTGCGTTGGCTTTTGCGTGAAGTTCACTTTTGCATGTGTTGCATTAGTTGAAGCTTCATGTTTTGTTCGCAAAACAAATCTTTATAAAACCTTGGTGTTGCTTGGAGCTAAGTTTTGCATGTGTTGCAAAAGGAGAGAGCTCAAGCATGATTTGATGTTTGTGTGTTTGTATGGAGCTAGAGGCTTGCATGTGTTGCGAGTAAAGAGCTAATACGTGTGATTTGGTTTTGGTGTGAAGTTTGGTTTTGGTGTTGCATTGAACTAGAGAATTGCATGTGTTAGAGAGTTCATGCATCTTGATTTGATGTTGCTTGGAGCTAGACTTTTGCATGTGTTGCAAAGAGTAGTGCTCAAGCATGAGATATGTTTATTGTGTTGTTTGCAAGTTCGTTGTATTTAATAAACCGAGGTTTATGAGTCCGAATTCGAGAGCATGTGAGTGGGGCTTGCAACGGTGTTGGCAAGTTGACCGGTCTTGTGTTGACCTTCACATGGCTAGGGAATTAATCTCATAAACTCAGTTTGATTTGCTTAATACGCTTTTGCAAATAGTCTTTGAGTTTGTTGTGAAATGTGTTTTCGCAATTTGGTTTGAATTCTTTGAGCATGGGCTAAGTTGGTGCAAATGTGTTTTTGCACGTGTTTGATCATGTGTTGATCATCTAGAGGCTCAAAGAATGGGTTTCGGTTTTGGATAAATGGATTTAGGAGTCGATCCGGATTTTCTCCCGAGGCCGCACTCTGCATTGTTGAGGTGCGTCAAGAATGCGTACTAGGGGTTTTGTTGCCAGCTCTTTACTGAGCGGTGTTTTTCTTGGTCGAAGGCCACTACCGCATGTTTGGGGTAGTATCAGAAGGAAGGTACTACCGCTTTTGGTTGGCAGAGCACTTTTCAAAGGCGCGTGTTTTCTATGTGGCCGCAGACTACTCGCCGGAGGCGAGTAGTACATAAATGCGGTACTACCGCCCTTAGAGGGCGGTAGTCTGAAATATGTCCGATTAGCCGATCGTTGTTGAGCTCTGGTACTACTCTGCCCTTAGAGGGCGGTAGTACCGCAAAAGGCTGATTTCGCCCATTTTGCCCCCAAACGGCTAGTTTTCTTATGGGGGGCTATAAATACCCCCTTGGGGGGCTTGGGGCAAGAGTTGCTGGTGTTGTTGCTGTGTGTAGGAGTTGTGTGCATGTGTTGCTCTTCTCCATTTGCCTCTTGAGCTTAAGAGTGAGACTAATTGCATTTGTTGCAATTAGGAAGTGGTTTGAGAGCCTCTTGTGCATGTGTTGCACTTGAGTGAGGCCTTGTGCATGTGTTGCACTTGGTGATCACCGGTTGCGCATTCGTTGTGCTCGGTGAGGTTCAAGCGAAGGAGCGGCTTGTTGCTCTTGGAGGTTGCCGACTCCTAGACGGCGTGGGCGTCGGCTTGCGGAGCTCTCGAGGTGTGAGAAGCCCGGCAAGTTTGTGAAGGTTCGGGTTGAGCCTACGCATAGCGTGAAAAACCACGACTAGTGGAAAGAGGCGGTGCTCGAGCGGGAGCCGGTCCAAGTGTGGGCTTGCCTCAACGTGGACTAGGGGAGACCGGCAAGTCTCCGAACACCACGGAAAAATATCGGTTGTCTCTTTTACCTTCAAGCATTTACTTTATTGTATATTTTTCAATTGCTTGATTATAATTAGAATTGCTTAGTATTGATTGTTTGCTCAATTTAGCAATTCTAGTATAGAGACATAATTTAGTTAGTGCACTAGTAAGCCTAGTTGATTTAGGCTTTAATTGTCAAAACCGAGTTTATCGCTTCCGCATATATCTTTGATTAGGTTTTGACCTAGGGGTGTATTAGAGCGAATTATTTTAGTGAGCGATCGAATTTTGTAAAACGCCTATTCACCCCCCTCTAGGCGCATCCTTGACCCTACAAGTGGTATCAGAGCTACGGTCACTCTCATTTTAGGCTTAACCGTCTAGAGAGTAAAAAGGATGGCGTCTAGCGGACTAGTGCACTCACACGATCCACTCATGCTAAATGAATCTAATTATTCATCATGGAAATTATTTATGATTAATCATTTTAAATCCATGAGCCCACAAATATGGTGGATCGTAGATGTCGGCATTTCTTCTCCACTAAATGAAATTGCTCCAACTAAAGGAGAGGAGAAATATCTACATCTTGACGCTCAAGCAACTAATGCCATTTTTAGTTTTGTGAGCGTAGAAATGTTTAATCTCATATGCAATCTCAAGAGCGCTCATGATATGTGGATTAAGCTTCAAGATTTATTTGAATCATCCACAACATCAATTGAGGATTGCAATGAGGAGGAAGTGTCGGTTGAGGATTCAACTTCAACATCAAGCGATGAACCGGCATCTCCATCAACCTCAACCTCCGCCTCAAGCGACAACGAATTTTCACTCCCATCAAAAATCCGTTGCTTTATGGCAAAAGGTAAAAATGAGGTAAGTGACGCCGAAGATGAGCCCTCTTATGACGAATTAATGAATATGCTAGAGGAGCTCAATGAATTTCTTGGAAAGGAGAAAAAGAAATATAAAGTTTTGAAATTAGAACATGATTCACTTCAAAATGAATATAATGTTCTAAAAGAAAATCATAAAAAACTCCTTTTCAAGGAATTTAGTAAAGCTAGTATGAATATTGCCACTCAATGCAATTTAGTTGATGAATTGCCTCACTCAATTCCAATTACAAACAATTCATCAAATAAATGCATATCCACTTCTAGCAATAATTTGCCTTGTCGCTCTAACAAATTTGCTTCAAGTTCCTCTATGTGTTTAGATGCTAATCTTGTAGAGGAAAACAATAAGCTCAAGGCCCAAGTCATTAAATTGGAAAATGACTTGAAGAGGTGCGTTAAAGGAAAAGCCCTCCTCGACGAAATCTTGAGCAAGTCAAGGGCGCCTCAAGACAAGCAAGGACTCGGCTACAACTCCAAGAGGGAGAATAGCAAGACAAGACACAACGCACGCCACTCGAAGATCGTCAAGTGTTTTGCTTGCAACAAGAAGGGCCACCTCGCCTCCGTGTGCCCTAATAATGTGGAGATCAAGCCACAAGCATCAACCGTGAGGCAAGCCGGCAAGGAGCAAGTCAAATTGGTCAAGAGAGGACCAAATAGCGTGACGTGCTTCAATTGCCGGGAGAAGGGACACTTCGGTAAGGATTGTCCCAAAGGTATAACTCCTAAGCCTATTCTTGTTAATAAAAATTATTTGCTTAGGAAGGACAAGAATGGCAATGTGTTTGCCAAGCTTGTCAAGTCCCCTATGCCCGCTAAAAATGATATTCATTTGCATAGGAAGAATAATTCTAGAAATGTGTTTGCTCAAAATGCTAGATTTCCTAAGAATAAGAAAAATCATGATGATCATATGCTTAGGAAAAATAATAGCAAAACATTTACTAGATTTGCTAGATCCTCTAAGCCATTTCATAATTTTAATTATCACATGCTTAGAAGAGATCAAACTAGAAATAGTTTTGCAAAGTATCAATGCCCTCTAAGCCATTTCATAAAAATGCAAATTATTTGCCTAGGAGGAATAATTATTGCAATTCTATTTCTAGTCATGTTAGTTAAGTTAAAAATGCTAAAATTAGGACCATTTGGGTTCCTAAATCTATTGTGACTAACGTTGTCGGACCCAACAAGGATTGGGTACCAAAAATCGCCTAAAAGGATTTTAGGCAATAAAGAGATGGATTGGACGCTTGCACATCAAGAGGAGAAGGATTACATTCGTCTACAAGTGGTGTCAAGCATGAAGACAATCATGTCCATCGTAAGCCAATGCCATCTCGGTAACAAGCATTTAAATTGATTACTATTATGTTTTATAGCCTTGTGTAGGTTATATTGTAATATTCATGCTAGAATCAATTTTGATTGCTTGGTATGGACACTTGCTCTCGCCTCTTATCTATTCTCTTATTGAAATCTTGAGCAAGTTAGGAAGTGGCACATTGAGGGGGAGTGTTAATTCATATTCATGTGTACCACATCCCTACGTGTGCCCATATTTATATAAGTGCATATATAGATAATTTCAAAATCAAACCATTTAGCCAAAAGTCAAAACTTTGTATACTAATTACTATGCTTGTGAAAAACTAATTGAAAAGTGTATACAAATGCTTTCAATAGGTTTTCCAATCGTTTTGGCTTTACAAAAACTAATTTCAAAAAGTAAAATGAGTTTTAACGTCAAAATCTAGTTACTAGTATCTTGATTTTGATTTAAACTTATAATTTTCATAGAATTAAAAGTAAAAGGATTTTGAAAGTAATTCCAAAACGAAAATCCTAGAGTTGGTCATTCTCAACAATTTTCGTGTTCAAAAGTTTTTCAAAAGACCAGCTCATCAAAAGTTATTTGATTTTAAAACTCGCCGAAAAACTATACTTGACCCATAATGGTCATATTCTAGCACTTAGTGAGTTTCTCCATTTGGATCAATTCTTGTGTAGAATTGTGATTCAAAATGGTATTCTAGACTCATACACAAAATTCAAATCCATATATCTTACCCCCTGCTTCATTTGAATCTTTGTGTTGTTGATTTTGACTTGATTTCTATTTGCTTCTTCAAAAAGGACTATTTAGGTCAAAAGTCAAAAATCATATTTAAAAGGCCCAAATTTATGAAAAGCTTTGTAAAAGTATTCTATTGAGTAATTCAAATGTTTTACAAGCTTTCAAAATGAAAATTCTATGTTGAAATCGAATTTGGCTCAAAAACGATTTGATTTAATCCAAAAATGCCTATTTAAGCAATATGCTCAAATCATGGCATTCGAGTTGGATTTCATCATAAATTTTGGCTAGAAACATTCTTGATACACCTATCTAAGCCATGGAAAAGGAAATTGCATGAAATCCAAACCGAAGTGCATTTTGAGGCTTTTCGTGAAAATCGATTTTCGTTTTTGCCTCAAAACGCAATTTGCCATAACTTTGAAAATATAATTGATTTTGAGAAAATTCCTTTTGCAAAACCTTCTAATTAGTCCAAAGTTCATCTCTGCAAAATTTCAAATCAATTGGACTTCATTTGAATCAATTTTGCCAAATTTTGCTAAAGCGCGAGGTTCTGGTCTGTCAGGTGCGGTACTACCGGCCCTGACCAGCGGTAGTACCGGGTTTGCGGTACTACCGGCCCTGGTGAGCGGTAGTACCGGCCCTGGCAAGTTGGTTCTGATTTTTTCAGAATTTTCCGAGTTTTGCTTTGGGATATCTTTTGATTGGTACTTCCTTTTTCAAAAATTCTTTGTGGGAAAGTTTCTTATGATCCCAAAGTTCATTTGTGCAAAATTTCAAAAGTTTCACAAATTATTTGATCTTGTTTTCAATGTGGTATCAGTTAGGAGCATTGAATTGACTTAAAGAGTGATTTTCACTTGATCTTTTGAAAAGACAAAACTTGTGCAATTCAAATGCAAATAACTCCATAATTCACCTGTTGAATATCTCAGGGAGTTTATTTATATCAAGTTTTGGGCACTTAATTGCTTCCAAGTGATATCATGTCTTTGTTTTTGCTCTGATACTCATCCTTTGTGATTTTATTGATCTTTCTTGAGCTTTTGATACCCGTGAGTACATTGCTCTGAGGATATTGCTCTGATACCCATCGATATTATCGATAATTCTTTCAAGTGGTATCAATCTTTGTGATTTGATCCTAAGTGGTATCAATTGAGCATTTGTTCACTCCATATGCTTACAAGTGGTATCATTGAGGTTCTCTTTTCTCCAAGTGGTATCATGGTTCTTATTGTTCATTTCTTCTAAGTGATATCCTTGATTATTTGGATTACTTTTTTAAGTGGTATCATTGAATTCGATTATTTCCTACAAGTGGTATTTCATTGCCTCTTTGTAGTATTACTCCGATACCCACATTCTTGATTAAGATTTTTCCTCGCAAGCTAAAATTGTAAGTTCAACCGCCTAAGATTTCTCTATGTGAGAATCTTTATGTGTTGTAATTCATAAAAGAGGAAAATATCTAGTTGAGCATTGTTCTTAAATCAAAAACTTCAAAATGCTCATTTCTTTTGGTTCTTCAAGCAAGCCCTTGAGATTAATTTTACAAGTAGTATCTAACCTCTCAAGTGGTATCTATTTCTTTTGGGTTCCTCGTTTGACCCTATTAGGCAAAGTATTGGATTCTTTAAAAAGAATCATTTTGAAAATTTGCAAAGCCTAATAAAATGAGGAGTGATTTATTTGAAACACATTCAAATATCTTTTTATTTCAAATAAACTGTGTGATACCCTTACTTCGTTTTTCATGCTTATCTTTACAAGTGGTATTTGTTTTACAAGTGGTATCCACAAATTCAAATATGGTCTCTTTTCGAGTTTTCCCTAATTTTAGACCATATTTCAAATAAAAACTTGTTTTACTTCTTGAATGTCCCTTCAAGTTTTTATTTGGTTTGAAATCTTAATCCATTCCCAAGGTCATAAATGTTCATTCAAATTCTTGTATGACCTTCATTAGGTATAACCCCTGAAAGAAGTTGTTAAATGTCAAAAGGGGGAGAATAAGTTTATGGGGGAGGATTAGGAGCTTAAAAAGAATTTGTTAAATGCCAAAAAGGGGAGAATAATTGAATAACCAAAAAGGGAGAAGAATGTATTTCAAGTTAATCTTTTAGTTTTTCCATTTTTGGTGCTTAATGCCAAAAGGGGGAGAATTAAGAAGCTTAATGTCATTTGGTTTAAAAAGTAAGCTTAATATGATTAAGGGGGAGAATTAATATGCATATGTGTTCAATTAGTTTAAATTCTCTCAATATGTTAGTTTTAATCCAAATGTGCTTATTAAGCTTGGATTTGTCATTATTCACCAAAAAGGGGGAGATTGTAAGTTCAACCTTCATTAGTTATGGTTTTGGTGTTAATGACAAATCTAATCTTGTGTTAATGACAAATCTAATCTTGTGTTAATGACAAATCCAATATTGAGTTTATCCCCTAATGCGATAGTGTTATTAATGACAATCTTATATCGAGACTAACATGTTTATCTAGAATATCTTTGATTAGTCTCATCGCATTGAAAAATAGAAAACCCAAGGTATGTTTGCATATTCATTATAGTATTAATTACATACTTTGGATTCAAGTTAAAGTATGAATGTCCCCGTTATATTAACCACAAAATGTGCATCATGTTTCTCAATCTATATATTACATGGATGCACATATTTAGGGGGAGTTTGTAGTTTAACTTGAAAGTCTCTTTGTATTGATCTATTCTTTATTGACACATATAAGGATCAAGACAAAGAAACTAAATCCTTGAGTATATGTTTGAATTGCCTAGTTATAAGTATACTCATGGTAATATAGGATATACTCCAATACGATCAAATTGGATATGTGCATATTATGTCCAAGTTAATTATATCTATGCATATATACATGTGGGGTGTATTCTATAGTTGATGATTTAGAGTAATGATCATTTCCATATAGTTTACATATAATGGATCATTACTTTTCATCAACATGAGTATATGAAAACTTGTGTAGTTAATATATACTCATATCAATTTAAATGATAATTTAAATTGAGTTCATTTGTCTTGTTAATCACTAAAGAACACTTCATCATGTGTTGATGGTGCTCCTTGATTAATTAAGGACAAATGGATAGTTCTTAAGTATAATTAAGCATGTGTTGCATTGTTATACTTAAGACACATTTACAATCATTTCAATTGATTTAGGTTGTGCTCAATTGATCTAAAGGCATCCATTATGTGTTAATGGAGTGCAAGAGATAATTGAGACAACCATGCATCTTGGACTAACTATTTGTATGAGTTGTGATTAAGTTAGGTCCAAAGATTGATGAGATGATGAGAACGGGACAAGGACGACATCATGAGTTGATGGGCGTCAAGAGTGGATCCCGAAGATAAAGAAGGATAACGATCCCGGGGGAATATCAAAGTGATGATCATAAAGACCCCAAAGGGGATTGCTTGGGCGCGGCGGTGAAGGTGTAACTAGATAGGCTAAGGACTTTGTAGTCTTTGAGTCTAAGGTTTTATCGCCGTGCTATTAAGAGGGGTCGTTCCCTTTGCTTGAGCTTCATCATGTGTTGGTGATCTCATCCCGCGTTCACTCAAGCTCAAATCTTATTTGATTTGGTTTTTGCATGTGGGTTAACCATTTGGCATGTGTTGCAAATGTGTTAAGCCTATGCTTGGTTGTTTTGCATTATGCTCTGATTTGCATGTGTTGCAAAGATGAAAGAGTATATGCATTTGGTTTTCGCATAATGCTTTGATTTGCATGTGTTGCAAGAAGTGATAAGCTAGTGCGTTGGCTTTTGCGTGAAGTTCACTTTTGCATGTGTTGCATTAGTTGAAGCTTCATGTTTTGTTCGCAAAACAAATCTTTATAAAACCTTGGTGTTGCTTGGAGCTAAGTTTTGCATGTGTTGCAAAAGGAGAGAGCTCAAGCATGATTTGATGTTTGTGTGTTTGTATGGAGCTAGAGGCTTGCATGTGTTGCGAGTAAAGAGCTAATACGTGATTTGGTTTTGGTGTGAAGTTTGGTTTTGGTGTTGCATTGAACTAGAGAATTGCATGTGTTAGAGAGTTCATGCATCTTGATTTGATGTTGCTTGGAGCTAGACTTTTGCATGTGTTGCAAAGAGTAGTGCTCAAGCATGAGATATGTTTATTGTGTTGTTTGCAAGTTCGTTGTATTTAATAAACCGAGGTTTATGAGTCCGAATTCGAGAGCATGTGAGTGGGGCTTGCAACGGTGTTGGCAAGTTGACCGGTCTTGTGTTGACCTTCACATGGCTAGGGAATTAATCTCATAAACTCGAGTTTGATTTGCTTAATACGCTTTTGCAAATAGTCTTTGAGTTTGTTGTGAAATGTGTTTTCGCAATTTGGTTTGAATTCTTTGAGCATGGGCTAAGTTGGTGCAAATGTGTTTTTGCACGTGTTTGATCATGTGTTGATCATCTAGAGGCTCAAAGAATGGGTTTCGGCTTTTTGGATAAATGGATTTAGGAGTCGATCCGATTTTCTCCCGAGGTCGCACTATCATTGTTGAGGTGCGGTAGTATCAAAATGCGTACTACCGGGTTTTGTCACCGTAGCTCTTTACAGAGCGGTGTTTTTCTTGGTCGGGCAAGGCCGGCACTACCGCATGTTTGGGCGGTAGTACCGCAAGGGCGGTACTACCGGCCTTTGGTTGGCGGTAGCACTTTTCCAGTGCGCGTGTTTTCTGAAGCGGCTGTGGCCGGCACTACCGCTCGGTGGGAGCGGTAGTACCGCAAATGCGGTACTACCGGCCCTTAGAGGGCGGTAGTACCGGAAATATGTCCGTTAGCCGACCGTTGGGGCTACGGGCGGTACTACCGGCCCTTAGAGGGCGGTAGTACCGCAAAAGGCTGATTTCGCCCATTTTGCCCCCAAACGGCTAGTTTTCTTGTGGGGGGCTATAAATACCCCCTTGGGGGGCTTGGGGCAAGAGTTGCTGGTGTTGTTGCTGTGTGTAGGAGTTGTGTGCATGTGTTGCTCTTCTCCATTTGCCTCTTGAGCTTAAGAGTGAGACTAATTGCATTTGTTGCAATTAGGAAGTGGTTTGAGAGCCTCTTGTGCATGTGTTGCACTTGAGTGAGGCCTTGTGCATGTGTTGCACTTGGTGATCACCGGCCAAGATTCGTTGTGCTCGGTGAGGTTCAAGCGAAGGAGCGGCTTGTTGCTCTTGGAGGTTGCCGACTCCTAGACGGCGTAGGCGTCGTGCGCGGGAGCTCTCGAGGTGTGAGAAGCCCCGGCAAGTTTGTGAAGGTTCGGGTTGAGCCTACGCCATAGCGTGAAAACCACAACTAGTGGAAAGAGGCGGTGCTCGAGCGGAGCCGGTCCAAGTGTGGGCTTGCCTCAACGTGGACTAGGGAGACCGCAAGTCTCCTAACACCACGGAAAAATATCGGTTGTCTCTTTTACCTTCAAGCATTTACTTTATTGTATATTTATCAATTGCTTGATTATAATTAGAATTTCTTAGTATTGATTGTTTGCTCAATTTAGCAATTCTAGTATAGAGACATAATTTAGTTAGTGCACTAGTAAGCCTAGTTGATTTAGGCTTTAATTGTCAAAACCGAGTTTATCGCTTCGCATATATCTTTGATTAGGTTTTGACCTAGGGTGTATTAGAGCTAATTATTTTAGTGAGCGATCGAATTTTGTAAAACGCCTATTCACCCCCCCTCTAGGCGCATCCTCGACCCTACAGCCGCGCCCGCCGGTCGACCCCGATGAGGAGCAGATCTTGATGACGATCCTCGAGCTCACGAACATGGGGCTCACCGGACGCGACATCGTCTGCGACTTCCTCCGAACAGAATATCCTCATTGCGGAGGAGAGAGCCCCTTCTTCAAATCACCGTGGGGCGACCTCACCCGTGAACCGATTCGTATGCTCCTCGGTGGTGATAGTTTTGCTTCATACGCGTTTCGAGCTTGTGATGACAGTTTGCGCGACGCGGCGACAAATTCCTGCTACGATCGGGTGGAGAAGAGAGTCGGCGAAATGTTCGACTCCCAAGGGCAAGGAGCTCGAGAAGAACGCCAAGTCCCGCCAACGTGCTCGAGCGGGCAGCGTAAGTGTCTCTCGTTACTCATCGCGCGGGAAAACATCCGGCTTTATGAGCATTTGCGAAGGGAACAAAGACTCCGCTTTACTTACGGTATTCCGCCTCCTGGCGGAGAGGACTGCCTGAGCTGGCGTGGCCGAAGCTTAAATCAAGGCGGGCGGCAGCGCCGCCCTGCTCGCATCAGAAAGGGAGGAGCAAGAGGCCGGCCGCGCCGACGAGCATCCGGTCGTCGAAGAGGCAAGCAGCAGCGCAGGGAGATCCCCTGAAGCGGCACATGGAGTACGCCGATCGGATGGAGGAGGTAAGCCGCCTGAGGCTTTGGCTGAAGAATTATAGCCTCGAAGTTCAAATCGAACAAATCGCGCGAGGGACGATTGATCAAGGCATGGTGCGGTCGAGCGGAAGCGCCAAGAGGGAGCTTGCCGAGACGGCGACCAACTCGCACGAGCTACCAAAGCTCGGGAGTTTGGGATCGCCGGGGCGAAGCCTCTCGCAACGGTACCCGGGCATCCGGGAAAGACGCTGGAGGGGGTCGACATGGAGGCAGTTGACCCTAAGCTGGCGAAGATCACTCAGGCCGCCGAAAAGACGGCCGAGCTGGTGGTCCTAGCGGCGGCAGACCCACTGCGCGCAACGGAGAGCTCTCGCCAAAGGTGGGCGCCGATCCTCGCCTTGCTCGCTTTTCCTTTGTTTTGTTTTGCGCCCGGCAACCCCACCCACCGCTGGGACGGTTAATAGCCCGTAGGGCCTTCCCGGACTGCCGCCAAATAGCTTATGAGCTTGCCCATCGTGCCTTAGCGGGCGTGCTGTCTGGTGCCGCCGACATCGTGATGGCCGAAGGCGCGGGGGCGACGGCGAGCACGGAAGGAGGAGAGAAGGCCGACCCCGCGGCCCCGGGCAAGGGGGCTGCTCAAGAAGGCACAGGCCCCGGCGAATCTGCTCGCTCGGGACAAGACGGCACCCGCCCGAGCGAACCACCGCTGGGGATAGCGGCCTCGAGCGATCAACTCCTGCCGGGAGGATAGCGAGCGGACTTTAGTGGGAGCGCCGCCAAGAGTGGGCCCCGTGCCTTGGGACGGACAACATGCCCAGGAGGAGGATTCGCCACTCGGACAATCCGCCTTCTTCCAGATTCCGGCTTGTCAAGACACCTCTGCTGGATCCCGACGACATTCAAAGTAGGAGATTTATGAGAGGTTCCGGAGAATCAAGACCGACGCTGCCGAGGTGAGGATTGCCCCGCTACCGCAGTAATTCTCCTTCTCTGGTTTTTGTGGGATCCCGCTTAGAGTTTTCCTGCCCGCAGCTTCTTAAAAAGTTTTTGGCCAATTTTGAGGAAGTGTTGATCATTCTCGACACCCTGGCCCGCTTATATGAAGAAAGCAAAGCCCGGACCACTAGGCTGGAGGAGAAGGTGGGTGACCTCAAGCTCGCGGACACCATAACCGTGAGAAGATGCCGTGTAGCGGAGCAGGAAGTCGTCGAGTCCAAGGGGAAGATCCTCGGGCTCGAGCAAGAGCTTGAGCAGTGGAAGAAAACGGCTAGCCTGGTGGAGGAGAGTCTTTCCCTTAGCCGGAGCAAGGTCCTTGGGCTCGAGCAAAAGCTTCAACAGGAGAAGCAGCATGCCCGGACCCTCGAGACCAAGGCGGCTGAGCTCGAAGTGTCGCGCCAGGCCGAGGAGGAGCTAGATCGATCGAAGCAGAGGGCTGGCCAGTTGGAGAAGGATCTGGCCGTTAGCCAGGACCTGGCTCTCGGGCTCGAGCAAAGACTTGAACAGGAGAAGCAGCGTGCTTGGGCCCTTGAAGCCAAGATAGCCGACCTGGAGCGGGCAGCGCGCACGGTCGCCGCCCTCGCCGAGCAAGATAAAGAAGAAGTCGAGCAACTCCGCGGAGAGGCCCGCGAAGGTCGCGACGCCCGGCGAAAGGTGATCGATCTTGAGGCCAAGGTCGCCGAGTATAGGCAAAAGCTCTCCGCAGCGCTTAGGGGGGCGACGCCTGGTGTGTAGGGTTATATACTTTTTTGCCTTTGCTGGGGCATAACTACTTCTTTACCTGAATGTTGCATCTGTGATGACGCCTCTTTTTTTCTTTTTGGTCTTTCTCTTGCTTTCCCTGCAAAAGATAGCTGCGAGATAGACCTGGTGTAAGTTAGATTGATGCATGAGCGACGTAGGCCCGAGGTTAGTTGAAATGAAATGACTTGCGCATGTACATAGTGCTTAAGAGCGAGACGTGCTTTTGCAGCACGCTATGACTTAGCGACAAGAAATATTTTCGCGCGATGACCCGCTCCTATCCGAGCCCCCGCTGCGAATGAAACTCGTGTAAGCACGAGTTTGTTTCGCAGGAGAGACGAGATAAAGCGCTTATACCTCCGACCAAACACCGCCTATCCGGTGACAAGCGGGTTAGGTCGGTGGAGAAAAACAAGCGTGTCTCAAAACTTCCTAACACTTTGCACGCACGGCCCTAATTCGCGAGCATGGTCGCGCGTGGGGGAAGCGCACGGTTCTTGGGGCATGGTGTGCAGCGACCATGCGCGCTTGGCCGAGCTAAGTTTCGTACCGACCAAAAGGGCGTCTGTTTGCGACTTGTATCGCGCAGCGGACGGCTGCTGCGGACCAAGGTCGGCTTATCGAGACCGGCGCCTTTGGTGGTAATTTTAATTTTTTTTAGCGGCTGGGCGCTGGTCGTGGTACCTTGTGCCATTCCACGAAGTGAGAAGTGTTTGATCGATAGTTTCATTGATTCAAAAGGTCGCGAATTTACAACATAGTGTGGGAAATGGAACATGAGCTTTTAGACATAGAACTTGCGCAGCTGGTCAATGTTCCATGAACTGGTGAGCTCGCGGCCACCCTCCGCTGCAAGGCGGACAGCCCCCGGGCGTGACACCGAAACGACCGTGAATGGTCCCTCCCATTTGGGGGAGAGTTTGTTGGCCTTCGATGTGTCCTGAATCCGACGCAGGACAAGGTCGCCGACCTGTAGAGCTCGAGGCCGAATGGACTTAGCTGCGTGCTTGCGAAGGGTTTGCTGGTAGACGGTCCGACGGAGCTGCGCTTTTAGGCGAAGCTTCTTGAAGGTCAAGTTCGAGGCGACGCCATGACCTTGGTGGATATCGTCGCCGCTTGCACTCTAGGGGACCCGAGCACGATTTCAAGGGAGGATGGCCTCGGCACCATAGACGAGCCGAAGGGCGTTTACGCCTGTGGCTCACTTATGGTGGTGCGACCACCGTGAGGACGGAAGGAGCTCGCCCACCCATGACCCGCCTTTGTCGGAAAGGTCTCTAAAGACTCTTTTCTTGATCCCTTGAGTAATCGGGCGTTTGCTCTTTCGGCAGCTCCATTGCTCATGGATGAGCTACAGAGGCGGCAAATTTTTGTGCCAATGTCCTCGCAGAGGGCTTGAAACAATTATTGGTGAACTGGTGTGCATGAATGCGTGATGAGGCGATTGGGTACCCCAAAGCGCCACCACATTATCATGAAAAATCTTTTGGTCGCTTGAGCCGAAATGGTTGAAACGGCTCGGCCTCGATCCACTTAGAGAAAGTGTCGATTGCGACGAGCAAGAATTTAGAACCTTTCGACCACGGGGGAAAGGCCCGAGGATGTCAGCCCCCCAGGTCGAGAATGGCCATGATAGTGGGATGGTTTGCAGTGCGTAGGCTGGCTGGTGGGACTTACGGGCGTGAAACTGGCACGCCCGACAAGTTGCCACGATCGCCGAAGGCCGCTTAGCGTGTTGGCCAATAGTATCCCAACCGAATGCCTTGCTCACGAAGCGTCCGAAAGGACGAGTGGGCCCACACATTCCTCATGGATATCTCGGAGAAGGAACTCGCTTTTTTCTCGAGATATGCACTTGAGAGGACTCAAGTGCCCCTTTATGATAAGGCGCCTACCACTGTGAGACGATGACCGCTTTTGCAAATGAACGCCGGCCTCTTCCTGCAATGTCCCATGGGCGGCATCGATGAATGGCGCCATCCAATCCGACCTTGCTCGAGGAAGGAGACATTACCAAGACGCCTCTAATGCCTCCTCTACAGAGGGAATGGAGAGCTTTCGCAGATGCTCGGCTAGCGCCCCGGGCTGGGCGGGCATCTGGGGTGGTGCCTCCTCTACAGAGGGAATGGAGGGCTTGTGGGGTGGTGCCTCCTCTACAGAGGGAATGGAGGGCTTGTGCAGATGCTCGACTAGCGCCCCGGGAGGGGCGGGCATCTGCGAGGAACCGACCTTAGAAAGATGGTCGGCCAGGGAATTATCTTTCCTGGGGATGTAGAGTACTTCGAAATTTCTAAAGTACCGCTCCATCTTCCTCACTTCAACCAAGTAAAGCGCCATTGAGCGATCGGAACACTGATACTCCTTGTTGACTTGGTTGATGACCAGCTGTGAATCGCCTTTCATTAGGCCACTTGGACTCGAAGCGCCTTGGACGCTCGGAGTCCGGCCAAGAGGCCTTCATACTCCGCCGCATTATTTGTTGCGGGAAGTGTAATTGAATGACGATCGAGTTGATCCTTGAGGGGACATCAAGACCACGCTGCACTCGAGCGCTCAAAAGCTCGACCCGCTGGCACATGGTCCAATGACCGCCTCGATTCGTGGGCCCTTGGTGGTGGGTCAATGGTTTGTCCATTCCACCACGAAGTCCGCTAGAATTTGAGACTTGATCGCGGTGCGGCGAGAAGTGGATATCGAACTCGCGAGTTCCATGGCCCACTTCACTATCCCACGCGGGCGCCCAGTTTTTTAGATCTCCCTAAGCGGAAAGTCGGTCGACAACGACCTTGTGAGATTGGAAGTAGTAGCGCAGCTTCCTCGAGGCTACGAAAGCAATGAGTATAAGAGTTTCGACCTCGTGGTAACGCCTTTGGTCCGTGCAACACTTGCCGACATAGTATACCGACGCCGCGTCCCTTCTCGCTTATCGCCAAGACCGCTTCTTACGGGCCGCCGCGAGGTATAGCAAGAGCGCTCTCCGACCTTGGCGTGGCAGATCGGAGGGTCGACAGTATCGCTTCACTTCTCGGCGAGCGGTTAGCTTCGTCTCGTCCAGCGAAACCATCATGCTTATGAGCGCCTTAAAGAAGGGCAAGCCACGCCTCCGACCGAAATGAAGCGCTTAAAGCGCCATACGTCCGGTCGGGGTTTGAACCTCCTTACCGAAGTTTGGGGCCGATTCTTTCGATGGCTTCGATCTTTTCCGGTTGGCGCCGATGTTCTGCGTCTGATGATATACCCGAGCACTTTATCGGATTTTACACCAAAACGCACTTTTCGGGTTAAGCTTTATTCGATGTTCACGGAGATTACAAAAGGTCTCCTCAAGGTCTGGATATATGGCCCGAGGATTTTACTCTTAACTACGATGTCATCTACATATACTTCCGTGTTCCGCCTATCCGCTCTGGAAGGTCTTTTGCATCAAGCGCCCGGAAGGTCGCCTGCTCCGCAGATCGGAAGACATGGTCGATAGCGTATCGTGCCAAGGGCGTGATGAAGGAAGTCTTCTCTCGCCCCCAGGAACAAGCTAACTGGTGATAACCCGAATATGCGCCCGTAAAGCTCATTACTCGATTCCGCCGCCGCTTACCACCGGTCGATGCGCCGCAGAGGAAGTTGTCCTTCGGCATGCGGCGTTTAAACCAGTGTGGTCGACACACATGCGCCATTTGCCCCCCTTCTTCTTGACGATGACCGGATTCGCCAGCCACTCCGTGTGCCCTACTTCTCTGACGAAGCCGGCCTTGAGGAGCTTTTCAAGTTCGTCCCGGATGATTGCCTGTTTCTCCGGGGAAAATCGCCGAAGCTCAAGACAGTCTTTTGTCGTCAATACCAACAGGCTCGATCACCTCCCTTGGGACCCGGCATATCGGACGGCTCCCAAAGTAACACGTCCGAAGCTCCTCCGAGGAAGGTGATGAGCTCGAGTTCCTATTTGGGGTCTAAGGAAGACCCCAAATGGAGGACCTTGGTCGGGTCGGCTCGTTGAGAGGGACCGCTTGGTTTTCCTCCGGCCGAGGGTAACTTTAGGCGGGAAGGTGGTGCTTGGTCGGGCCACGCCGAGGCAAATGCCCGACCATGTCGAGGACTTTCATCGCAGCTCGTGGCCGCCTGTGGTTGCCCTTCACGCGACGACGCCTTTGGGTCCGGGACCTTTAGGCGATGATAGGCGGATGTGTGGCGGCCATGAACTTGGAGAGGGCCGACCTGCCCAGATGGCGCTAGGTCGACCAAGTCCACGACTTCAAATTGACTAGCTCACCGAAGTTCGCGTGTCCCCGAACGTTATGCAAGACGATCTCGCCCAAAAGCTTGATCGAGGTGTCGGGACAATCCCGAAGAACGGACAGCGATGTTTTGATCTTGGAACGAGGGACTCGTGATCTCGCCCAAGACCGAAATGGATATGAGGTCCAAGGAGCTCCCGCCATCGATCGGACCCGCCGACCTTCGCGTTGTTGATGGTCGGGCTCACGACCAACGAAGCTTCGGGTTTAGTCATTCCAAGGGACAATCATCCTTGAGAACGTGAACGCAACTCGGACCACCCGAGTCAGCCAGACGGGGGCCTGCCTTGGGCAATATGGTCGACCTCCGGCGCGTTTCCTTTAAATCCTTCGATTTGTAGGCCGAGGAGCCCCGAATATGACGGCGATGTGATTATGGGGCCCCGGTAATCCATGTCGTCGTTGTCGCCGGCGGGGTTTTGCCTTTTGTCGCTTCCCCCTTGCTCGGAGAGAGCGGCATGGGGCCCTCGCCACAGAATTTCTCCAGCGATATGCCCAGTCCCATAGCTTGCGGAGGTCGTGACCACCACCGATGGAGCGGGCGGCGCCGTGCGCCCTCGCCACACCGCGCCGTCGCCTTTTCATTATCCTGGCCTTGGTCGGCGTCTGCCATTGGTCGCCACAGCATGGCCGTGCCGCCACGCAAGGCCATGCCGTGGCAGAGCACGAGCCGATCGTTGCTCGACGGCCACGACTATGTCCGACGCGACTTCTTCTTCTTAACCTTCTTCTCATGGAGCCCGAGGGTCTTTGCTCGAGGCGCCTTCCAGATCGGGCGGCGAAGCTTGCCCTCATCGAAAGTGCCTTCTTCCATTGCACACCTTGCTGGCGTTAGCAGAAGCTATCGGCCATACGAAATAGCTTCGCTGGCGGCGTCGGGTGAATCTCCAAGTCTTGTGTGAAGCGGACGTCATGGACCTCGAACTTGAAGGCCCGGACCACCGCCGTCGTCCGAGATGCTCGGATGGAGTTCTTACCTTTATGAACCTTGGACGAAGTCGCCAGAAGCGCTTCTTGTCCGCTTGATGAGCCGCCATGATCGCGCCAAGTTCGGGCGGTGTAGCAATTTGGAAGTTTGCCGAGGGCCTCCGAGAGCCGCTTCCACGAGCGGATCGATCCTCCTTCGTTAAAGAGCTGAATCTCGGCGGAGCCGCCGAGGACCGTGGGGAGGTAGTTAGCCATGACCCCTTCGTCTCGCCGGCCGCTCGATGGCGGTGGAGTAGATCGAGATGAACTCATCGGGTTTTGGGTCCCGCTGAAACGCCGATGTGGCCGGCTTGAATTTGCTCGCCACTTGACGTCGCGCGAGGACGCCGAGAAAGCCCGCATCCAACGCCGCCATCATGGCGAAGCCCTCCGTGTGACGGCCGGGCGCATCGGCTCAGCGGTCCTTGGCGCGCAAGGTGAGGCGAGAGAACGCACCCTCATGCGGTGCGACGGTGGCGGTTCGATGTGGAACATACGGAGCGCCACGGGCGGGCCGGCATGCCGTGAGCCCGTGAGGCTGCCCGAAGTACTTCGACATCTCACGGTGTTGACGCTGCTCGGTTCCTCGAAAGCAGGCTTCGAGGCCTCGCCGAGGAATGGCGCTTAACGCCCCGGAAACATCCTGCCTCAACGCCAGAGGTCCCGGGAGCCCGATGTCGGCGGCAAGTTTTTCCATGTTTTCGCCACGAGGGCCCTATGGCCGCCAGTCCGCTGGTTAGCGGTTCGAGGCGCGCGACGACTGCCGCCATGGCGCTGGGCGCTCGAGGAGCAGCGGAGGCGACTTTGAAGGGCGGTGGCGCCAGACCGGGAACGGTAATCGGGTCCCGCGAGCCCGGCTCGCCCCGCACCAGCCCGCCGCGGATTGGCGGTGGACGATCGCTGGTCCCGCCCGATAGCTCGGTGCTCCTCACCATCGTTATGCCGGCGAGGAGGAGAGGCCGCCGAGACAGCCGTGCTCGTGGTCGTCCTCCCTTCCCGCCATGCAGACGCGGGCGGAGGACCAGATCGCACGGCGACACCGGCGGTGTCGACGACGCGTCCTCGGCTGAGCTTCGAGACGGTCGGGGCGGCCCGACCGTTATATAGACCGCCAGATTCATCTCGCAAGCGAGGTATCTCGCCGGAGTGGAGGAAACGCTCTACCGCAGCCCACCGTGAGAAAGACTCCTGCTTCGGTGTGCCTTCGATCGACCGCACCACCCATGCCGTCCGCCGGGCGTAGTATTCATCGCCGCCCTCCACGCCGCCGAAGACGCAGAGGTCTTGATTGTCTTGCGAAGTTTGGCATCCTCGTGATTCCTTGCGTAGGACTTGATCGTCCCCACGACGGCGCCACCGTCGATTTATTCGACAGGGTCCTTCGCCGAGCTTACTTGTTGAATGGGGATCAACCTAAGGCCCCTTTCCCACAAGGGCTATACGCCCGAGGGTGTGCCGAGCTACGGATCGGGCGAATAAGACAATCGACGCCGCACAAGGGTCGTTTTTGGGTCTGGTTCGGGCCTCTCACGGGAGATAACAACCCTCGCCCAAGAGATTCACTAATGAGTAGGGAGTGGTTACAACGTGCTTGCTCGGAGGGGCCTCGAACTAGCCCAAGGACTCCGGCAAGCAAGCTCTGTCTGGAGTATGTGTGTACCGAAAAGTCCAGCCTCAATACATCGTGCGAGGGAGTATTTATAGGGATTTACAGGAGACAAGTTATTTATTACAGGGCGCCATCAGAGGACGTGGGCAAGGTCGTCAGCAGCGCCCTCGCCGGTACCGCGCGACGTGGGGAACAATGAGCGAGATTAAGGCGGCGCGGACCGTGTCGGCAGCAGATCCGGCGGGCGGTTCCTCGAGCCGCGGCATTTAATGCCACGTCGCTTGAGCCAGTGAGCCCCGAGCTCGCTTGTTGGGACGGGTAGCCCCACGAGCCGGCTACCCGGTCGAAGCTCAGGCGCCGCCAAATTAGCAAGGCCATGATCGGTTGGCGCCGGACTTCAAAGGTCACGCTGGGTACAGTGTATCCAATCCCCGACAGCTTTAATAATTATTTTTTTTACGGTGGATAACATGTGTAGTAAATTGTGGTAGTAGAAAATTAAATCTAGTTGTACATTTCTTAGGGGTATTATGGGCTTCGGATCTCTTTTTTTCCCGCCACACTGAATTAGATAGATAGAAGCTGCACACAAGAAATTTCTAGAGTGCAATGAGCGCCGTCTCCTGAACCAAGAAACGAAATGAAACTTTCCCGGTATCCATGATGAGCACTACAAGAACAATTAGATGGTTCACAAATCACAATTCCTCACTTGCAAATAATTCATAAGCGTCTCTATTGACGCCGTCCTGTCAACCCCAATCTCATACGACCGGATGGAGAAATCCTGCCGGAACACATGTCCGTCTTAATCCGATTGAACCCGAACATGTCGGTGAGCATGTCGGGTGCAGCGTCCACTGCCGCTCGGCGGTCAAGAAGACTGTCGTGATAGCCACAAGGAGCATGCTCCAGTCGGAGAGCTGGTTATAGAACATCCTCAGCATCGCCGAGGAGCGGACCGCCTCGTCCTCCCCGTCGGCCACCGCTGCCTTGCCACCGTTCACCTTGGGGACAGCTTGCACACGCGCCCTCGCGGACCTCACGGCTTCCTCCTCGAGTCCATCTTGGTAGTTACTCTTGAACACAACGAGCGGCGGCCACCAACACCCCCTAACCTTATTGCACAACACATCAACCGCAATGTCGGCCCACGAAGCAGTTGAATTTTAAGCTAAAACACTAGAAAAATACACATGCCTTCAAAATAGAAAAAAAGGCTAATTGCAATACTACTCTCATATGATTTCAACTACCAGTACTACCGGCGGAACTATAGCTAAATCCTAGCTAATCTGATCCGTTAGATTAAATAGAATGGATGGCTAATATTTAATATTATTACGTAAATGTGCTCTAATAATATGTATTATAAAATATTTTATAAGACAAATCTCATGATATTATTTGATGTGGCTAATCTATATAATTTTACGTATATTTTTCTTGACTTGTACTGATCATTGGGTTATAAAATATATAGGTCATTTGGTGGAGGGGTAAGGGGTACGTTACTGGTCATTTCTGTGTTAGCTCCAGTGCGGGACATCAGAATTTCTTCCACACTACTCCACCGAAACAAATGACGACTATACTGATCCCTCCCTTTCGCTATATTTATACATGGTCTCGGGAGCATTGTTTCCACTTACTACTCTTATATAAATATTTTGGAATATGTTAGCTAGTTATGTCATGTCATTTACTAGGAGTATGGATGATCATTCCTGCAGGTTAACCATTTCACTTCCTTGGTCTATGTTGTTCCTCCCTCTACTTTGTTGTTGGTCTGATTTAAATTACCATGTACTATAAAATCAAATATTTAACCCACTGTACTTTTAAAATTCAGATCAAATCAGGTTCGAATCTTGCCAAGGCGGTTTTGTGGATGATGTTGCAGTGTCCCAACATGGAAAATAGGCTAACCCAAAACATGCAAAATCGCTGAGTCAGTAGATGGGGCCCGCCTACAGGAGAGAGGGAGAGAGAAAGATGTGTCATCTTCTTACTCTCGCTAGGTACATAGACATAATATGCGGAGTCCGGACGTCCGAAATTTTCAGACACATTGCAACCTTTTTTTTAACTCGTGCAATATTTCTTTACACCGCGTGAAACATTTTTCTTCGACAAACAGTGAAATGCGTTACAGTAAACGGATGTTGCAAGCGTTCAAAAAAAATGTTGCAAGCCTCGGCAAAATATGTTGCAAGCGTAGGAATAAAATGTTGCAAGAGGCGTTCGATAAGATGGAAAGATGGTGATAGGGTACGACCTGGGAATTGCAAAAAGGAATGAGGGTGGTTTGGGCAAATGCACACCGAGGCGATCGAGGCGACACACGGGGCGGCGGCGGCTAGCGCGCGGTTCGTGCGCACGTAGCGACGGCAGCATGGCGGCTGGGGATCGATCGAAGAGATATGATCGACCATGTCAAAATGTAGAATGCGAGGAGGGTAAATATCTAGTATGAACTAATTGGGCGGATACTTATTACCAACGGAGATGTACGGCGGTGACATTTCGATCCAGTCGAAGTGGAAGGAGAAGACTTGATTCGTTTTCTTAATGAGTTGAAAGTTCAACTCGGTTCGACTCGTTAAAAATTTAAGTTGGCTTGAGTTAGCTCATTGTCTCTGACTATCTGCTAATCAAGGTGCTACAAGGCTTCAATATTCAATAATTTTATGACTGTATGAGCATAGATGCAGCCGAGCCGAGATTTGAGGAATTGCGGATGTGAAATGGGGAAAAAGAATTGAGTTTGAAGGTTGAAGGAACGGGGTTAGAGTTACAGACTTATAGTGTTTTTTTTCCTAACTCGTTAAGCTCGTTAGCTCGCTCATTAAGCTCGTTACCTTAATGAGTTCAAAACCCAACTCGATTCGACTTGTTAAGGAACGAGCTCGAGTTAAATCGAGTCGATCGAGTTTGAGACTGCTCATTTAACTCGTGAGTTTCGAGTTTTTTTCCACCCCTAAATTGTCGTCGTCTGAGAGAAAAATAATGAAATTCACTCGTTGGGGTGAATGAGAGATATAGCATATTTTGATACGAATGGTTTCTTCGATGAACTCAGCGGATCAGGGAGAGAGAGAGAGAAATCGCATTGGACGGAACCGACGGAGTGAGAGAGTGCTTCTTAACGCCCTAGCCGGAGGATCACAATATCTCCAAGAATTAGCTTGTGCAGTATTCACTGTTACAGAAAAGATTATAATAGACGGTTCTTAAACGTTATCACACACAGTTTTATAAACCGTCTGTAAACATGTGTCATATCTATCATAGACAGTTCTTTATTAGAACCACCTATAATATGTTATATATATCACAGATGATTGTATGTATATTACAGACGGTTGAAACTACCAACTATCTATTATATAAGTCATATCACGGACAGTTGGAGTTTCCAGCCATATGTGATCCTGATCTACCCTGCACAAAAGCAGCACTGTTCTGACCTGAACCGGGCCAATAGCAATGGGACGGCAACACTACTACAAAAACCACATTACAGACGGTTCATTAAAGACATCACAAGCGGTTTTGTGAACCGCTCAGATCAAAGGGTCATGATGACAATAGATCATCACAGACGGGTTCTGAACCGTCAAGAATAATTAACATCACAGACGGTTCTAACTTAGAACCGCTCATGATAAGGGCTCTCACGGTTTAGAACCGCTCTAGGAGCCCTTATCACAGATTTG
This sequence comes from Guadua angustifolia, assembly GCA_036346375.1. Classification (NCBI taxonomy): domain Eukaryota; kingdom Viridiplantae; phylum Streptophyta; class Magnoliopsida; order Poales; family Poaceae; genus Guadua; species Guadua angustifolia. Next base: position 46,684,087 of record CM070512.1, on the reverse strand, counting down.
GTTCTAAGTTAGAACCGTCTCAGTAATAAGTCATCGCACAATGTCTTCTTGGTAATTTAAAAATACTAAATTAGGGAGATTTCACCCATCTTAATACTACTAATACTACCCAGTCCCTAATTACTAGGCGCCCGTCTTCCTGCATTTTTTAACACCACATATGTGGTCTTCCTGGAGGTCATCCTATTACTACTCTCGTCTAAGCACGCTTAACTTCAGAGTTCTTATGAGATCCATTACTCTAGTAGTGGTATGATAACATCTGATATATAATGTGTCTCTCCTCCTCTTAACCCTGTGAAGAACCCAAACATTGATTTTCAATTATTTCAAATTAGCAAACTATAGAAGTAATTAGTGAAATTTAAAACTTTCAAATTTATTTTTCATACTTTTGACTATTAATGATGCTTGTAATATAATGTGCTAGTACTATTCACAGAACTTGTAAAAACATCATAACTTTTGACTCGTACCTTCGATTTTGGTGTTCTTGAGCTTTCCGGAATCATCAGATGATGAGCTCTCTGATTATATTTTTTTGGGCTCCGATTCTGGTTTGCAAATAAAAAATCCGGGCACTTTTGTTAAAATGGTCATAACTTTTGACTCAGAATCTCGATCGGGCCGTTTTTGGCTCGTTTGAAAGATAACGAAAAGTAGTACCCGAATTTCATAAGTGTGCCAAGATCAGATGGTCGGATCCTGCTGGTTTGTGCGAGATGCGTCTTGTGCGCATTTGAATTCCAAAAAGGTCGTTTAGGGCCTCAAACGGCCTCCAAGTTTTGAATCTGTTTAGCCGTTTTTAATTATTGCAAATGGAATATTAGTTCCAATTATTTCAAATATAATATTATTTAATTTTAATTCTTTCAAATTAGAAGGCAAGAGAGGTAATTATCAATATTTAAAATTTTCTATTTTTATTATTTGTGACGGTTTCAAATTAAAACCGTCTGTGATGTGGTGAACATCACAGACAGTTTTTGGCTAGAACCGCTTGTGGTGTTCACATTTTCTGAGACGGTTTTATATTACAACCGCTCTGTGATGTAAGAAATATCACAGACGGTTTCTAAATATAACCGCCTCTGTAATGACTATCAGATATATACGAGCGGTTGTGTTATATAACCGTCAGGATTTCACGACGGTTTTACTTAGAAACCGCTCGTAATGAGTATCGTAGCTATCACTGCACGGTCATATTTAGAAACCGTCAGGATATTTTGCATCACGACGGCTGCAATATAAAACCGTCAGTGATATCTACACCGACGGTTTGAGTACATAACCGTCAGGATAGTTCCATATCACGAGCGGTTTTGAAAAACCGTCTGTGATCGTGCGTCTGATATAAGCCTCGCTGTAGTAGTGCAATGGTGTTGCACATGCACGTGCGCAAAGCAGTAACAGATGCAAGCAGTACAGAACAACATGGAAGGTAAACATTCTGTAGCTTCATTCCATATATCAACACATCGTATTGTTAGCAAACCTTGACATCACCGCTCCTAGGTATCATTTTTAAAGTCCATTCATTAACCCATAAAAAAAATCTGCTAACATGACGAGCCTTACATAAGGAATTCAACTATTTAGGAGTGGATCACTCTGCTCTGAATATAGGAAAAGAGCTCACCGAGCTAGCTAGCAAAAGCATCTCTGAAATATTCCTCCAGAACGCTAATCTGAGGTTGGTAGCTAGGTGGCTAAACAAACTGAGGCATACCTATACATTGTATGTATTGCTAAGCAAATGCACCTGGACCATAGTTTTGAGCCAATATCTCCATGTGAGAGGATTAATCTCCACATAAGGGAAACAACAAACCTCAATGACGTAGACACAGAGAGAATCAACTGTCTGCAGCTCTTAACTCAATTTGCAGTAAAAAACCGTCTGTGATGATGCGCGTTGCTATCATCACAGATGGTTTTTGAGTTAAAACCATTTATGTTGTATAAATGACGGTTTTCAAACCGTTTGTGATTATATTTAATATAGATAGTTTTTAAAAACCGTTTGTAATGATAAATCTAATATAGTTATTTCTGTAATGGTGGTTGAGTTGGGCTAGGCCTCCTTGAGTACTAGTATAGAGGAGCTCATAACAATCAGCTTGTATCCATTTTAGACCTAATTTGATCTGGTTTTGAAAGTACAGGGTAAACAATCTGGTATCTGTTTTAGACCTAATTTGATTTGGTTTTCAAAGTACATGCGTTAAATATCTGATTTTATAGCATATGGCTGCGTGCATCTTACAGTGCAGGAGGCCAGGATATATATATATATATATATATATATATATATATATATATATATATATATATATATATATATATATATATATATATATATATATATATATCTTCTATTATCTAAAAAAATAGTATAAGATTCAAACCAAATCAATATAGAGTAGAGGGACCAAATATATATGGACTTTTTCCCTGTTATATACTACCTCTGTGCTCTTAGGTAGTTAGGTATCATCTTCCTCCTCCAAGTTCAGCTAGTTAATTACGTGAGAGAGCAGATGATACCTCCTGGTAGATCCATGCACACATGCATCGACGGCGAGGCAGGCAGCTTTTGCATGGTTTACTCCGTAGACTCTGGAGAGGCTTCTAGCTTCCCCTGTGGAAATCAAGTGGTATGCATATATGCCACCAAACCGTGATCACCTCGCGCACACCGTATTAACACACCATATCCAGATGTATTGGTTCAGTGCTAGGTATCTACCGACAGTGGCATTCGTAAGGAAGGAACATGAAAGGACTGGAGCATCGGTTCTAATCATTGTACCTCTGATACCTCTTTAGTCATATAATATTTTTTTAATAGTCTGTAAAGCGTCGTACCACACGCACCCACCATAAACGTAAGGAATCATAGCAAGACCGGGTACACCCTCTATTTTTCTCTTGAGTAGCATCAAACATGCAATAATGTGACAAACACAACGCAGCGAGAAGACTAGCTAGCTCGCTGCTAGGGTTACAAACGCAGCAATAGAACGCCATAATCTGGTGCAGCTAGGGTTTCTATTTGTTTGGCGTGTCTCACCCTCACAGGGTGAAGGACCGAAGGCTCATATGCGCATGTGACCGACCGGCCAAGATGGCCGACAACAGCCGACCTGTAACGTCGATCAGGTCCATGACACAACAAAAGTCATGGCCACCGCGAGGACGTCCTACTTGCTCTAACCTCGTCCATTTTCCTCCCTGCACTTCAACTGCTGACCGATGGCCACTTGAAAGCATGCTAAAAAATGATTGCCACCAAGGTACGGACTAACAGGACTCTGTTTAAAATTATTTGACGTTTTGAACTAGCTAGAGACGGTCTTCAATGAGTAAATTTGATCATTAAATTTCATAGCAACACATGAGTTAAAAATATAAAAATATTATATTTTGAAAGTACTTTTCGTAAGAAATCTAATAGTATAATTTTCATATCATCAACCTAAATAGTTTTGTACATACTGGTGGTCAAAAATAAGAATGCTTGACCACTCAGATTCTAAAACGTCTTATATTTCTTAAGGAGGGGTTAGCTTCTAAGAAACTGGTGATGGCCGGCTTGTTGAACGCTTGTTATCTAGGTGCCTTTTTTCAAGTTTTAGTTTGCAGACGAGGCGAGGCATATGCCAAAAATGGTCGATTTTGGCCTGCTCTTGGCTGAGCAACCGGCTGCGTAGGTTGCGCCCACTCCCAGTCGACACGTACCCAAAACCACGGCGAAGAGGAGAGATGTATCAAGCACCAACACTACATACTTCGACACAATACCTTTTGTCATCAAGTGAGTGCAGAACAACGTGCCTGATTAATCCTGAATTCCTGATGGCTGCTGACACAATCATACCGTAGTACATGTAGACATGTAGATCTGTGCTCTGCTGCTGCCATAACCAGCACAGTCCAAGACTCCAAGTCCTTTGAGAGGTGCAAAGGTCGCAAATGCGACCAAAACTGTAAGTGCAAGAATCTTATTGTCGTAGTCCGAGAAATTCAAAAATATAAAAAAAATTTAAAAATAAAATAAAATTTGAGTTTAAAATATGATTTATTTTGAATTTTTCTTGGATTTTAGTATTTAAGGAAATCAATTTTATTGATTTAAAAATATATTTTCCAAATAATGAAGACCAAAATCGTATAAGAGAAAAATCCAAAGAACATATATTTAAATCTAAGGATAACTCCAAAACTTTGAATTTAAGAAACTTTTGAAAACATTAAAACCTTAATAAAATCATTTACATTAATTGATATCCTATTTTTCAAAATGTGAAAACCAAAATCACCTAAAGGTAAAATCTGGGGAAAATCTCTTTAAATCCTAATCTGTCAAAGGCATGATGACAAAAAGTTTCAAAGGAGTTTGAATGCAATTAATGCATTAGAAAAATCAGAAACAGTATTTAAACAAGGAACATGGACCTATTCAAAATTGTTTAAAAATACCTAAACATGACCATCATCTGAAATTTTTAGGATGCCATTTAAAGCATCTAAGGAACTGGCATAAGAAGTTTCAAAGTAATGTGAAAACATCTAATATAGATGTAAAATCAAAACAATATGAAAAACCTCTCTTTTAATCTATCAAGGCCAAAGCCCAAAGGGATAAAATATAGATAAAATTTATCCATACCCTCAGACATGTTCTAAGATTGCTCAAAAAGTTTCAAAACAATGTGAGTAGATTTAACCATGATAAGAAAGAAAGAATAGTGCATGGAGACTAAGAACAGTAGGATTGTCTGAATTTATTTAAAATGTATGAATGAGATAATCCTTTGAAATTTGTACATATTCATCTGCAGAACCTTGTAAACTGACATAAAATTTTTTAGAAAAATAAAAGCTCAATTGGTGTGTTTGAAAAATCAAAAACTAAAAAGGTAAATAACTCATCAGATCGGTGTTAGCATTTAATAAAAATTTATAAAATTGATCATCCCCTGGAAATTTTATGATAACCTCTAGATATCTATGGGATCAATTATAAAAAGTAACAAATAAAATGGACTCCATTTATATCCCTAGAAAATCAAAAAATAGAGCAATTGATTGCAATAGTGGCATGTCAAATTTTTAAAAATCACTCATACAATATAATGAACAAAATTTTTTAAAGTATGACATGAACTGCATTGGGAATCCACATAAAAAGTTTGAAAAAATGCATTTTCCTGTTCAGAAAGCGTAATCTTCAATTTTCATCCTTTCCCAAACCGACTAATATTCAAATGGTTATATCTTGTGTATTTTAAGTCCCAATTTATTGAAATAAAATTTTAAATTCATATAAAATCATGTAGTCTCATAATATACAAAAATATTTAATTTTCAACCACATTTTCAAAATATTTGAATTAACATTTGAATAGAACCCTAATATGGACACCATATGAAGTATGAACCTTAGCTCCTAAAAATATAAAACAAATTTCATAAAATTTCTAAGACCTTAATAAACTAATTTTTATAAAAATATTTAGATTTGAATCTAGTTTTAGTTAAAATTGAAAATTAAATCATTATTCAATGCATAAAAACTCAAATAGTTATAACTTGTGCATATAAATACAAAATTTGGTGAAACCAATTCCTAGACCCAGATACAACCATAGCATCTTTATATATGCAAAAATATTTTATATTTAGTTAAGTTTGAACTAAGTTTACATATAACCTTTGCTTATAATACACTTATGAATAGAATATACATGAAACCCACAAATAAATAATATAAGATGTAAAACCTATTTTTAAATACTCCATAGGACAAGATCATTTAATTATGTAAAAATAATGGTATTTAACTTTAGTTTGCATTAGCTTCCCATTTAAGTTAGATTCTAGACATAGAAATACAAATAATAGCAAAAATCATGAGAAACAGTTCCTAAGCATCATTTGGATTATAATATACATGGTTATGCAGGAATGTTTCATAATTGATTTAGTTTGCACTAAGTTTATAAAAGACTTTAGGTGCTAGGCGCTTGTAATTAGTTTATAGCCATATAGTACAAATAAATGCTAATATAAAAGAAACTAGTGAGTAAACACCTTATAGGTTCATATCATATAATCTTGTAAAGATATTTAATGTTTAGCATAGATCGAACCTAGTTCCTAAATAGCTTTGCCTTTCATGTACAAAAGACTGACATATGCATATCTTTCACAAATATATAATAATAGGTGTAAAACCAATTGCTAAATGTTCTATAGGTTTAAACTACCTAATGATGCAAAAATAATTACAAATTGATCAGAGTTTACACTTAACCCCTTAATGAAAACATGCTTTTATGTAATACGCACATAAGGATATAAGATGTAAATAAAGAAATATAAATATATGATAGATCATGTAGGACCAGTTACAAAACATTTCTAATTAAGATCAGGACCAATATTAATCTACAAAAAGATCTAATGTTTGATTTAGTTTAAATTAAGTTCATATAGATTTAATTTTCTATGAACATAAAACCAAAACATTAGTAACTTTCACAAATAAAGATTAATCGTAAAAACTAGCTCTTAAATGCTCCCTAAGACCAGACCACCATATAATTCTATTATAATATAATTTGCATCTGAATCTTATTAAAAAGTACAACCCAATATAATATGAACCCTAAAATCCATAACACAAATCAATAAACTTAAATAATAAGAAATCAATATTTAAAATATTTTTATCACCAAAACCTTCAATCCTAATTCATCCTTGCATTTGGTATTATTTGACTTCTTTTTGCCTCTTATTGTCATTGCTTCTTAATGTTGTCACACAATACAAATGTGTAGACGCCGACACAATTGAAGCTACTACTAAAGAATTCGACCCCAAGTTGATTCATGAACCAACAAATCAAGGTAGGCACCCCTTTTGATCATATTGATCCTAATGTTTTATTTTTTGTTTTGTTTTGTCAAATCCAATTTTGCATACCTGTATTTTCAGTAAATTGGCTATATTATGGAACTAGTAGATATACCTATTATCTCGTAGAACTTCCTTAATAAATATTGAATTATGAACCTTGATAACCTTAGAATAAGGTTGAAGAATACATAATTTTCAAGTTGGGTATAAGCGATTACATAATGATCATGCTTAGCCATGCTTAGTAAGAAAACATGTTGCTCTTATAATTTAAAAAGGTTGGACATGATTAAAAAGGTTGGATATGACATTAAAGGTTACTGATATTTTAATAAAAATAAAAATAAAACTATGGTTTTGACACAGGGGATTATTGGCAATAGCCAGATGTGCATGTAATTTGCACATAGTGTTGGGGAGATTATCGCCTAGGTCAGATTAAGGACTGAGCTATGGGTTGTTATCAGGCTAAGGACACATAAAACCATAAGTGCTGGTGTGGGATGGCCATAAGCTATTAAGTTACTTCTATTTAACTTTGTACATTGGAGCGCAGGAGTAGTACGGGCTCTCCGAGTAGGTTTTCTCATAGGGGCTTTCACACAGAGGTATGGGTAAATGCATACCAATACAACGGTGTATGCCTTGTTATGGGTAGAAATGATTATGGCAGAGATGAACTGCCAGAGTTACTGTGTAAATGATATCATGTCTTAGGTGTATTGTTTCTACCGCCATAGCAGGGGTTTGACATCACCGGGCTAGTGCAAAGTTAAGTCTAAGTAATATAATGGTTATATTATAATTTCTCTGCGGCACATCAAAGGAAGTATGCTAATATCGATTGCACAAAGAGCTGATCATATCTTGTGGGTAAATCTATCTGTATACCTCTACAGAGTTTAAATCTTTTTGAAAAGCCACACCTACGATCAAGGGCACTTGGTAAAGTCATCACATAGTTAGAAGTTTTGGTATTTTCATAATGGTTTGCATCAGAAATATTTGTTGGAAAGTCTTTTGTTTCAGTTGTTTTTGCCAGGGAATAGCAATGAGATGGTATGATGCTCACATATGGAGTATTGTGAGTTATACTATGCTATGCTACTCTTATTTATTTATATAACTATCTAATTTGCTCTTACAAAATTCCGTTTGCAAATTACTACTTGATTTACATATTTAATTTTGCTTTATGCAAAGTAACTGTAGAAACCTTCTTTGATATAGACTATATTTATTGTACTTTTGTGACGTACCTTAACTCTTACTGAGTACAAAAATACTCACCCTTGCTTATTTATTGGTTTAGTTGAAGAAGAGGCCCCCGAAGATATATACTTCACCGTAGGATATAAAAATTTTGATGATGCGATCTTCTAGGAATTATATCTTGTCAGTTGCCTGAGAGTTTGTATGCGCATACCACAAGGTTTTTGAATTTTTTACTGTAATTTACTTTGAATTGTAAGACTGTATTGTATAATCAACTTCTACTAATATGTGTATAATATTGTGTATGGATATGATTCCAATTATTCTAAATGTGTGTACTAGCCACTGATCATGGGACTAGTACTGTATGTATATAGATCATCCTTCTTAGTATTCTGTACCAAAGAGGATGGTTGTTACACTTATGAGGGGAAAAAAGGTTTTCTGAATATTAGTTGCCTAAAACATTTTTTGATTATTAGTTTCCTGAAAATTTTCTGGAATTTCCCTATTTTTCTTTTCTTTTTTCTCCTCCTTTCTTTTCACTTCTCTTTTCTTTCTTTTCCCTTAACCGCTCACCACCTTCTTTTCTCTCCTCCACTCCCTCCCTTGCGTGCATGGCCTAGCGCTGCTGCTTCAAGAAACATGGCCCTCCCTCAGCCAAATCTAGAGCTTCAAATTGAGCTCCACAACTCCCTCTTCCTCCCTTCCACTCAAGAACAGGAATCTATGGAAGGCTTTACCTCTTTGTGTTCATGGTTGTGCTTTAGCATGGTTGCATGTGATTGGTGGTGAATGATGGTGACGATGTGCAATGTGACATCTATTTATAGCATGAACTATGTTGGGCTGCCTCATCGGTGACCTCATCTGTTTGGTACTTGGTGGGTGCCACCACCAATTTGGCCTACTTTCGTCAGTTCTTGTGATGAGGACATCACCAACATGGATACGACCAGCGTGACCGCTGCCCCTCCTTCCTCTCCGGCTTCTCCAATGACTACCGACGCTGCTTCATCTTCGTCACAAATGACCGACACTGCGGCAACTTCGTCGCCGAGAGGCCTTAATCCAAAAGCTCAGCTATTCAAGCCCACATCAACAGACAAGGGCCTCAGGCACACACCCCGAGAACAGCCCACGCGTCAAGGACGGCCCATATGGAAGCCCAAGATGCCAAAAAGCCCGGTTCGGCCATCCAGCAGCATGCCAACTTCAAACGGGCATAACTTGGGCTCCCAGACTCCGTTTTCAGCGTGCGACCACCCGTTTGAAATCTTAGGAGATAAGATTTCCAATGGATCCAGCCCCACTTCCAAATTCACTCCAGAACGACGGGAAAATACGAAACAATGTTACTGGCCAGAAATTCAGGGTGCTGCATCCCTCACTTTTGGGCCTATGGCCCATGTATCTTAGGGTTTTTGTGGCCACCGCTGTTTTGGCTGCCCTACTCCTCTTGGCCGCCGCTATATATGTGGCCGCCACCGTTCTTTTACGGTTAGGTTTTGTTGTGTTTGGTAGACCCCGTGTGCGTCCCTCCTCGTGTTTGCGCGTGTCGACTAGACCGCCCGAGCCGAGAAACAGAACCTCAACTTGTTTCGTTTGATTTCAATACTATCTATTCAGATTGCTTCATGCTTTGTTCTTGCGGGTTCTCGATTTCTTGCAGGAACAATTGATCGTTTGGATCTTGTATCTGTGTGGATTGGCATTGCGATTTTGAAGCTCCCGACCTGTTGGTAGGAAGCCCTTGATTCGGTGCCATCAACACCCCCAAATCGACGTATCATCATCTCACCGAAAGATCGGGATCACCCGTCCTCATCATCTTGCCAGTGTCCTCTTTTCCTCCTGCTTGAACTCTAGTTTTGCCTCAATTTGGGCATGAATGACAAGCAATGCTAGTGGATTTGTTCGATGGTTTTGTTGTTCTGAATCCTCCTTACATTGTTTCCTCTTGGATTGGAATCTATGGTTGTGGTTGAAATCTACGTATTGCTAATGAATTGGAAGCTTTTGGAAGATTCTAGAAGGTATGGCTAGATGGTTTGGTCTCATGTTCAAACTCCTAGTGGCAGGATTTGGACACCACGTGGTCCTAACAGTATTCCACCAGCACCACCAACGCATGCTGCCAAGACTATACTCATACCAACTGGTGATAAGTACGTACTATGTTAATTCCTTTTCTAAATACTAAAATGATGAGCTATTTGGCTTAAGTTCTTTTTACATTGATTATCTGTGTGATGCTGTTTTTTCTTGTAGAAATTGGATGGAGCGTCCTTTCAACAGGAAAGCTCGTGTCCCTAACACCATCCTTGGAGCATTGGTGAGGCATCACTACCCTCAGATTGTGCATGATGCCACACAGGTGCCACCATCTGATGTCTCTGCAACCAAGTGGCGTCATTGGTATATGAGAGGACCAAATGCCGATCCTTCAAAGCAGTTGTGTCTTGTGACAGGTAAAAATGGTTTCATGGTATGTTTTTATAGGTATCAGTACCATAATTGATCAATAACTGAATTACATACTTTACTAATCATTAAACGGTGCATGGATTAGACAACGGGTCAACCTGTGTGGTTGGTAACAAATGGTTTTTTCAGCCTCTATGCATTAAGCATAGGTAACAACTGAATCACACAATGATATTTCACGCAAATTGTTTTATATGTGTGTTTTATATTAGGAGAGGTACAAATGGCCTGAAGATCAGCCAGAACTCAAGGATAAGTGGATGAAGACCCTAGAAAAATGTTGTGTTAAACTGGCAACACAACAAATCTATCAAGTGAGGATTCATCTTTGTGATGTCGTACCATGCGAGAGGTTTTGCATCGTGGAATAAAATTTAAAGAGGCAAAATTGATCCATTTAGAGTCAAGTGAGTACCGTCAGGTACCTTTTCATTGGATGAACACTGATGCTTGGTTTAAGTTGTCTGACTGGTGGGGTTCAAGAGAATTCAAAAACATTAGCGCATTGAAGAGGAATGCACGACTTAGCGCTTCAGGGTCAGGGAATCGTGGGGGTTCAGCATCCATCGCGCGTACACAACAGTGCATGGTAACAACGTAATACTTTAGTGCACTTTATTCATTTATGACCAATCTCATTTTAATTTTGATCACAATTTTTTATGCAGGAGCAAAAATATGGAAGGCCTTTTAGCCTAGTCGAGTCCTTTGCTATTCACATGGGGGCTCCCAAGGATGCAGTTGCACAATGCAAGGGCAATGAGCTCCCCCCTCTTTCTAACGAGCGTGCACAAGAGAATCTGGTAGTAAATTATTATAGCATTTTTTATGTAGTAACAAATAAAGTGATAAACTACTCATTTCTGAATTGTATTAGGATAATTACCGTGATGGGATGACACGAGCTTACGGCCCAGATGTTCCTTGGGTGAAGGGACCTTTTGACCCACAAGTTATGTATGACAACACTGGACGAAAGCCTCATGGAAAGTTTGCAATTGCTGATGGTGCCTTCGATAGCTCAAAAGTGCAAATGTCTACTAATGCTTGTCCATCTCGCTCCCAAAGTTCTACTCAGAATGAGGTGCGACTCAGTCAAGAGGTTGAACAGCTAAAGCGACAAAAGCAAGCAGATGATCGAAAAATAGATGCACTACTCCAGTTCAGTATGCAAGTATCTCGGGTTATTCTTTCTTTTGCCAATGTCAATATTACCTCATTTAATGTTCTTATGCTCTCAACATTCACCATGACAACTTATAACTATGATATTTTAAACAGTATATGAACCGTGGACAAACAAATGCACCTCCACCTCAACTCAACATGGCATCAATTTTAGCTGGTCCTTCATCCGTAGGTGCACAACAGGTAATAATATATAATACTTATTAAAAAAATTGTTTCTCATTACTAATTTGGACTATTCCTGTTTGGTTCACAAGTAAATATCAAAAAATTTATGCACTCCCACTTTTTTGCTTGCAGAATGGTACAGAGAACTCGGCAAATATGGAGATACAAGAGGATGGTACAGAGCTATCTACAGATAGGGGAATACAACAACAAAGGGAAAATAATTCTACAAATTCACATCAAGATGATCAAACCTCATCTCAGCATGTAAACATCGAAGACGAGATGACTTATGATGAGCGTGCTGAAATTCAAAGATGGTTTGGAATCAATATCTAGGATAATTCAGCATGAGTTGATGATTCCTTTTTGGAATTAGTCCAGTATCTATGTTTAGTATTGAACATCAAACTTGAGTTCCGTGTGTTGATGTTCAATTTTAATTTAGAAGGATTGTCTTTTCTTAAAGTACTTAATCAGTGTGGACAAATATATGTATTTATGTTGACACTTGGTTCGAATTTGAACTTATAAATGTTTAAATTCATATTGTTATTTCAGCTTGCTATTTGATATTCGATGTGAATTTGTCTTTATAAATTTGAATTTCAATTTGTATGCCATCATTAAAATACATTCAATATGGCTTTCGGCTATGCATATGACATTTGCGACAATGCTGTTGATATTTCATGGTTTAATGGATGACAGGGATGCTGGTAGACTACAGATTGTTAGCCGAGAGTCCTGTCAGTTATGTTCTTTGTAATAATTGATTGTACTGTTGGTAATATATGTGAACACAACTGACAGTGCTGCCGGTAAATACCGACGACACACTTGTTAGGAACTGCGTCTGACTGCACTATTTGCCGACAGTTTGCCCCTGTCGGTAATGACAAAACCGACAAGGCTGTCAGACCTGAACCTTCATCCCTAACACAGCAACGCCAACAGTGAATCTCCGACAGCCGACTGTCGGGCATTTACATAGCCGACAGTTCTTGTACCTTTGCCGAGAGTTGTAGACTGTCGGGTATACCTTGATCTGGTGTAGTGTCTTTATGCACATAGTACTAGTTCCATAATCAATGGCTAGTACACACATTCTCAACATTGGTAACTGTAACGACCCTCATTTTGGCATAAAATGCTAAAATAAGAATCTACGTGCATACAATACTAATCCTATGATCAGTGGCTAGCACGGATATTTACAACAATTAATATCACATCCATACTCATTATTATATATGAAAGTGCATCTAGGCACTTATGTTATTTTGGTGATTAATGACAAACGTATATAATGACAATCTATATAATTGTGTAAATGCTTAACTTAGTGCTGAACAAATGGCAAACCTCTATAATGATTATATTGTTATGAGACTAACATGTTATTGCCTAGTTGAGTATCAGTCTCATCTATTTAGAGGAAAATCAAGTGGGATGGTTAAGCAAAGATAAGTTATGAAATTTTGGTATCTCTTTTATATTTGTTATTGCATTCCTTTTGTGTAAATGCATAGTGAACTCCAAGTAGCATGTTGATTATATATATGCACATTGGTTCATGTCATATTTATTTGTGCATATATATTCATTTGAGTTCATTATGTGCTTTGTTTTTAGTATGCATGTATTAACTAGAGTTAAACTTCACATTGCTATAGATTGACTTGGTGCATGCATGTCTTAGTTGTGTATCTTCTCATGCACTTCTTTTAGTGAAGTTTAATCTAGAGTTGGATTACATATTTACTCTTATTCAAAATATTAGTTGCACATGTACAATTCGTGTATATTCTATCATGTGCTTCATTTAAGTAAAGACTGTGATTCTTGTCATGATTTAATTGATTCATCATATCGGCAACTATCTCTCTAGTGCATATAGATCAATTACCTATTCATCATGATGCACTTAGTAGAGAACATTTCTTATGTCAAGTGTTTCCATTTATGTTGTGCTTCTTTATATGAAACACTTGTGGTAATCAACTACTCACAAATATCAATTTATTCATATCTATTGAGCTTTTGGGACTAATGTCTTTCATGAGTGGTTTGGAAAAAATTAGGTCCCGTATGTGTATGATGACCAAGGTATCCGGGAGGATGATCATTAAGCCGAGGTCAACAAGACGGCGGTGTCACCAAGAGTTGAGAACTAAGTCAAGATCGACTTGGCGTGGAGATCGTCGGAGAGAATGATCAAGTCAAGGTCGATAGGACGAGAGTCTCATGTGGTGAATCGAGTCAAGTTGAACAAGGTGAAGATGCCATCAATCATTTGGTAAAAGACATCATGCGCATTGCATCCACGGAGAAGACGGCATGCGGATTGAATGTAAGACTTAGATTTCTCATTTGAATTTGAGTCTAAGGATTGCCGTACTATTAAGAGGGATGCGACGTCGAATGACTTTTAGATGTGTCAAGTGCTCAAGTGATCCATCTTTGTGAAACTTAGAGAGAGAGTGGTGTTGGTGGTGCTGGAAAATGAGAATTGTAGGTCTCCCTTGGATTCTTGGTGAAATCTGGATTTATCCTTTGATATTTGGGTAGTGAGACCTTGTTAGTTGTGTAGTCCTTGTTCTTAGCTTTAAATAGAGTCCAAAATCACTGAAATCGGAGTCCGGAGTCAAAAGTTATGCTTGTTTTCGTCGGGCTGCTCAGTCCAGTCCGGAGTATCCGGGTTGATTCTCTCGGTTTGGTCAATCCGGAGTATCCGGGTGAGTCCGGAGTATCCGAGTTGTCCAGAGTATCTGGGGTTAAGTCTGGAGTATCCGGACTTTGCGCAGTTCAAACAGCTAGTTTTTTGGGGACCTCTATTTAAAGCCCTCTCTTCCCTATTTGAAAAGTGGCCGTTACTCCACTGGTTTGAGGGGTTCTCCTTTTGTTCTTGAGCCCCCTAAACACCCCTCCACCCTTAGATCTAAGTGATCCCCTTTGTGAGAAGGGTTGGGAAGAGTTTGAGGAGTGAGGTGCTAGGTTGAGTGAGATTTGAGTTGTTTGAGCACTTGATTTCATCTCCAAGCTTGTTCTTCGTGAGCATTTGTTACTCTTGGAGGTTGAGGACTCCTTGATGGCTAGGAGGTCGCCTACGAGCCACCAAACCTTTGTATGGTTGGCCGTGGGAAGTTTGTGAAGGCCAATTCCGCCTCCGCAAGGGAAGGAATCAAAGAAGTGAAGTCCGGCGAGTGCATTTGTGCAACACCGGGTGGAAGAGGGTTGAAAGAGACCCCCGGCTCAAGTGTGACTAAGCCGCACCGGCGAGTGCATTTGTGCAACACCAGGAGGAAAAGGGTTGAAAGAGACCCTGGCTCAAGTGTGACCGAGCCGCCTCAACGGAGACGTAGGATCCCCTCAAGGATCCGAACTTCGGGTGAAAAATCATCGTCTCCAAGTTTGCTTCTTACTCTTGCTTTAGTATTTGATTTTGAATCTTGAAATTGCCCGATCTACTTTTCTATTAAGTTTTCCGCTAGATCTCTACTTGTTCCAGGTACCTGGTAGTGTTTAGATTCTTTGTATTCAAGTAGATTTCTTAAAAGTCGTAAAGATTTAAAATTGCAACTCGAGGAGCTCAGTCCGGACATTCCGCATACTTGATCCGGATAGTCCGGACATACCGGAGTATCTGAAGTAAAGTTCGGAGT
Organism: Guadua angustifolia; assembly: GCA_036346375.1. Classification (NCBI taxonomy): domain Eukaryota; kingdom Viridiplantae; phylum Streptophyta; class Magnoliopsida; order Poales; family Poaceae; genus Guadua; species Guadua angustifolia. The sequence goes on along the minus strand of CM070512.1, from coordinate 46,668,436 downwards.
ATCCGAGTTGACCCCCTCGGGATTAATTTATTCCGCTGAAAATTTTTAATTCGCCTATTCACTCCCCTCTAGGCGACATCCCCTATCCTTTCAATTGGTATCAGATCTTGGTCTCTCATTTTATTAGACTTAACCGTCTAGAGAGTAAAGGATGTCGACTAGAGAATTAGTGCACTCACATGATTCTCTTGTGTTAGATGGCTCAAATTATGCTCATTAGAAATTAATTATGACTTCTCATTTTAAATCCATGAGCCCCCAAATATGGTGGATCGTAGATGTCGGCTTTTCCTCTCCATTGAATGAAGTTAATCCAACTGAAGGAGAGATGAAATGCCTACATCTCGACGCTCAAGCTACTTATGCTTTATCTTATGTTGTTAGCGATGAAATTTTTGATAGAATATGCAATCTCAAGAGCGCTCATGAAATATGGATAAAGCTTCAAGAACTATTTGAATCATCCACTTCCATTGAGGATTGCATTGAGGAAGAGATGTCGAGAGATAAAACCTCAAGCTCCACGTCAAGTGATGAAGAACCGACATCTCCATCGACCTCAACCTCCGCCTCAAGCGACGATGAAGATTCACCCCATCACTAATCCGTTGCTACATGGCAAAAGGTAAAATTGAGGTAAGTGATGATGATGATGATGAGCTCTCTTGTGATGAATTTATGAATATATTAAAGGAGCTCAATGAATCTCTTGGGAAGGAGAAAAAGAAGCTAGGAAGAAAAGAAGATGGGGGAGGAGGAGCGGTTGGGTGGGGAGGGAAAAAGGAAGAGGCAGCCGAGTGAGGGGAGAGAGGAGGGGAGGGGAAAAATAAAAAAAGGGGTGGGGAGAGAAAACTTCACCCGCGATAGAAAAAAATTCATCTGTGATATTACAAGGTGGCATGATGAGCGATGAGGATGCACACAGATGTGAATCAATCTAGCCACACACGAGAACGGATGCTTCAGATGCACTAGGGTTTCCAACAGCCCTACTGATCTCATCTGCACAAACAAGATCCAACGGCCACGCGGCTAGGTCTTCTAGAGACCCATCGAACTGTTGATACAAATCAACAGTCATGATCCAAGAGCTAGTGTGGACTGGGCCGAGTGGTCAGACCAAGCTGTTGTCGACGTTTGTTGTCGGCAATAATGAAAACGGGGCTAGGCGTCGGATCCAAACTCGATGGTAGCACAAGACGCAAGAATTATACAGGTTCGGGCTCTCGCAGAGGAGATAATACCCTAGTCCTATGCTTTGGGATTATATGTGTCTAGCTTATTCGCTGATGAGATTGTATGCTGATGTTCCCCCGTCCCTCCCTTTATATAGCAGAGGAGGGCGGTTACAAAAGAGAGTCCTGGTCGGATACAAAGTGGGGGTTATATCTCCTGTTCCTATCCATTTGGCAATGGTTTAGATTACGATTGTATCCCACCAAATCCGGATCGGTTGCTATCTTCAAAGCTTCCTTATTTCGCACGTTTTGGCGCACCTGGTAACCATTTCCATGCAACCCGGCTTGGCCTGCCCGGTCTTGTCTAGTTGGGCCTCGCGAGCTCGCTTTGTAGATACCTGTGGTGTGTATACTCCACAGTAGCCCCCGAGTGCTTTGCGATCGAATTGCCTTCTTATTGACAGGATTTCCTGACTGGTTTTCCCTCCAGCCGAGTGCTCCATTGTAGGCAAGGAGGTCGTGAAGGACTCGATAGAGCTCCACGTGTAAGCATTCCGAGTTGTTCCCGACCCAATTTATTGAGCCAGCATGCAACTCGCCTTGGAGTTTTCCTTCGCTTAGGTTGGCTTTTAGCCGAATGGTACCTGTGAGCCAGGACGCATAGCTTTTGGCCTGTCATGTGGCGTACCACGAATTTATCCAGGTGGTACCCGCATCTACTTTTTGCAGTGTACAGCTAATGGCCCATTATGAGGCATACATCTAGGATTTTTGTTTTAAGTCAAGTTATGATATCTGATTCCGTTTTGAATAGTAACCAGCATGTGACCTGACATGAGGCATATCATAAGAAGATGTTTTAGTTTGGAAGGTACCCAAATTCCGTCTGATGCGGTTATTGGCCTTTGGCCCATCGTGGGGCATACTGTATCCCAAATTAGATTCGGCCCAATTGTGCCTGTGCACAGTGATTCACTGCACATGGCCACCGGCCCATCTTGAGGCGTGCCCTAGGGCAACCTCAAGACATGCGGAAGGCGAAGCGTTTTCCTGCTCAAGGCGAAAGTTAGCATCGCTCCCTATAAATATGAGACTTGGTGCGAACAATGTGCTTTTCTGCGCACTGTTCTCATTTGCCCCTTCATCTCCTCACTTTCGACGCTTCTCCTGCGATCTCCGCCACTAGGGTTAGCATCTCTCGCCATCCCAATCCGACGCAATTGCTAGTTCCTTCGCCAAAAAATATCTTCTCCTTCCTCCAAAGACGCTCCTTCATCAACCTCGACCAAGGATTGGGCCACTTCGGTGACAACGGAGAAGCGATTGGAGGAATTGGTTGCCATACAAGATGGAAGTAGAACTGAAAGGTTTGCTCCTGACTCGTCTTTTGATCCTGCTACGCTTTTTAGCGTCTTTGGGCTAATCCGACTGGTTTTGCAGAATACCGGGCTAAGTCGCAGGCTCAGTATCGCGTCCTTGATGAAAAGATCAAATCTACTGAAGCGCGAGTCAGGAAGCTCCAGGAAGGCTCCGAGGTGTTGTTGCGATGCGGACGTCACCATCCAGCGACTGGCGGAAGGGCCCGAGAGGCTGGTAGCACACCTGAAGGAAATGGCATTCACGAGTGCCAGTCAAGCTCTGGCCATCGTGAAGTCCTTGTATCCCTGGGTGGAGCTCGAAGCTATCAGGGAGGGCTTTGCCTGCACCGTGGATGACGATCAAGCTGCGGCCCTGCTCGACGAGGTTAGGGACACTTCCGCCGCCCTAGCAGAAAACTTGGACTTGGGTCCCATGTAAATATCGTATTCTGAGACTTGATTTGTAATCACTCTTTTGAGCCTTGGTAAAAACGCTTGGCAACTTGAGTTGTGTTTTGCTTTTAATTGTTTCATTGTGTCCTGTGAGTCTTTTTTGATTTAATGCTTGCATGCGCCGCGTCTGGTTTGGTTTCCCGCGTCCATACGTCTTCTCAGTCCTTTTGAGTTCTGGTACCGGCGCATCTTTCAGAGCTGCTTCGGCTTCCTGCGCTAGCATTTACTCAAGACCGTTTGGTTTCCATGCTTTGGGTATATAAGTGTCACCGCTACTTGAGCGATCACCCGTCTCTAAGCCCTTCTCAGCAACCTTGGACATTCTTCCTTGAACCTTCAATGGCTTCTTCATCTCAATCTTCTTTGTCTGGCGATGTGGCTCCACCATCTCTCCCAGCCGGTACTGTTGCCCGACTGGAGCCTAGCCTTGCGAGCTTGTCTGCTACTTCATTGTCACGGCGGAGTACGTGGATGAGCTCCAGCCCGTCGAACTTGTCCTCGAGCTTCTGCACTTTCTGCCAATATACTGCCATGCTGTCCCCGACGCACGACCAGTCTTTTTGCACTTGGTTAATTACTAACATGGAGTCTCCGCGGATTGTCATCCATCGGACACCGAGGGATATCGCGATATGGAGTCCGTGGATGAGTGCCTCGTACTCGGTGGCATTGTTTGATGCTGGGAAATGGAGCTGAAGGACATACTTCAGGCATTCACCTGTCGGAGAGATGAGCACCACACCAGCCCCCGCGCCGCTGAGCATGAGGGAACCATCAAAATACATTGTCCAATACTCAAGTTCTTCAGAAGTCGTGGGGGTCTGCAATTCCACCCACTCGGCGGTGAAGTCGGTGAGTACTTGAAACTTTACTGCTGTTCGCGGCCTGAAGGAGATTTCAAAAGCTCTGAGCTCGACCGCCCATTTTGCAATTCTCCCGGTGGCCTCTCAATTATGGAGTATATCCCCAATCGGAAAAGCGGTAACCACCGAAATTGAATGTTCTTGAAAGTAATGTTTAAGTTTGCGAGAGGTAAGCAATACGGCATACAACAGTTTCTGTACCTGCGGATACCGTGCCTTGGATTTTCCTAATACCTTGCTAATGAAGTAAACTGGCCGTTGAACCTTATGGAGGTGCCCTGCTTCCTCTCGCTCTACGACGATTGCGGCGCTAACTATATGAGTAGTTGCAGCAATGTAAAGCAGAAGGGGTTCTTCGGGCATCGGTGAGACCAGTACTGAAGGCGAGGACAAGAATGCCTTGAGGTCTTCAAAAGCTTGCTGTGCCTCGGCAGTCCATTGAAAATTGCCCTGCTTCCTCAGAAGTTTGAAAAAAGGCATCCCCCGCGAGCTCAAGCGGGAAATGAACCTGCCGAGTTTCTGGACGTCTTTCTGGCAAGTCGGTGGCTTCATCTTCAAGATAGCGTTGATCTTCTCCAGGTTTGCTTCGATGCCAAGTTGCGACACAATGAATTCGAGTAGCTTTCCCGAGGGGACTCCAAAGACGCACTTTTAGGGGAGCTTCATCTTTTACTTTCAAATGTCTTGGCCCAGTCAGATATGAGGTCCTCCTTTGCACGAGATTTGACGACGACATCATCAACATATGCTTCTACGTTGCGTCCGATTTGAGTGTGGAAACACCGCTGTATTGCGCGCTGATAGGTTGCACCAGCGTTTTTCAGACCGAACGACATTGTGACGTAGCAAAATGCTCCAAACGGAGTGATGAACGAGGTCTTGATACAGTCTTTTTCTTTCAGCCTGATTTGGTGATATCCCGAGTAGGCATCCAAAAAACTTAAGAGCTCACAGCTTGCAGTTGAATCTACCACCTGATCGATGCGAGGTAGCCCAAACAGATCTTTCGGGCATACTTTGTTAAGATCGGTATAATCAACACACATGCGCCAGCTTTTATTCTTTTTATGAACAAAAACTGGGTTCGCTAACCAGTTGGGATGATACACTTCTTTTATAAAGGCTGTGGCTAAAAGCTTAGTGATTTCTTCCCTAATGGCTTCTCGGCGATCCTGAGCGAATCGTCGAAGCCGCTGCTTGATGGGCTTCGCCTTCTCATCAACATTGAGAGAATGCTCGATCACCTCCCTAGGGACACCGGGCATGTCGGAAGGTTTCCACACAAAAATGTCTCGGTTGGCCCAAAGAAAGGTGACGAGCGCGTCTTCCTATTTGGGGCTGAGTCATGTCCCAATCAGAGCCGTCTGAGCCGAGTTGGACGGGTCGAGGATTACCTTCTTAGTCCCCTCATCAGGCTTCATGCTTGTCTTGGCTTGCTTCTTTGCTGGGACTTCTCCCTCACCTTGTTGACTTGCGACCGCCTGTCGGATCTTCTCCCTGTCGGCTGTCACTTCTTGCATTTCAGCCATCTTGTGCTCTCTCACATGCCTTGAAGATCGCTTTGACGTCGCCGCGGACCGAGATAATTCCCTTTGGCCCGGGCATCTTTAGTATGAGGTAAGTGTAATGGGGCACGACCATGAACCTGGCTAGGCCTGGCCTTCCCAAGATGGCATGGTATGCCGTCTCGAAATCAGCCACCTCAAAGTTAAGATATTCTGTCCGGTAATTTTCTCTAGTCCCGAACGTGACCGGCAAAGTGATCTGCCCGAGTGGAACCGAAGAGGTCCCGGGTATTACTCCGTGAAACGGCGATGAGCCCCACTTTAGCTCCGAGCGGGGAATCTTCATGTCGTCGAAAGTTTTGGAGAAGAGGATGTTGAGTCCGCTTCCTCCATCAACCAGCACCCTCTTGAGTTTAATGTTGCGAATCACAGGGTCCAAAACAAGATGATATCTACCTGGATATGGAATGTGATCTGGATAATCCGAGCGGTCAAAGGTAATCGAGACTTCGGACCATCTGAGGTATTGGGAAGTTGCCGGCATAACCGCATTGATGTCCCGAGCGGTAAGCTTTTGCTTTCGCTTGGACTCATAAGCAGTCGAGCCCCTGAATATGTAGTTTAGCTCACGCTCCATCTTCTAGTAGTCGCCCTCATCATCTTCAGGGGGATCTTGCTTTTCTTTGCTTCGTCCTTTGCTTCACCCTTGACCGGCGCTTGTTGCTCTCCTTTACGAACCTTCTCAGAGTGAAGCAATCCTTCGCAGCATGTTTCCTCTTGGGATGGAAAGGGCAAGTTGCATCCATTACCGTGTCGTAATCATCCATCCGTGGTGCACGAGGTCGGCCTTGCTCGCCAACCCACTTTACCGATTCTTGAACTATCGCTTATCCATTGCTTGGAGGACTCGGCGTGATCCTTCTTGTCCTTATACCGTGGGCGATCGTCTTGACGTTCGGCTAAGGCATCGGAGGCTGTTGCGTAGTGGTCTGCTAACTCAAACATTTCTCGTACCGTAGTCGGCGGCTTTCGGGACATCTTCTTAATCAAGTCGGGGTCGTTGACGTCCTTCTGGAAAGCCGCGATGGCCGCAGCTTTTGAGATATCCCGGATCGTATTCTTCTTCTGCATGAAGCGCCGGATGAATTCCCAGAGAGTTTCGCTCTTCCTCTGATGAAACTGGTATAGGTCCCACTGAATCCCAGGCCTTTCGTAAGTGCCCTGGAAGTTGGTGATGAACTGTTCGTAAAGATCTCCCCAGGAATGTATAGAATTCGCTGGAAGTCCTGTGAGCCAGGGTTAAGCCGAAGGGGTAAGCGTGACCGGTAAATAATTGGCCATTACGTTGTGATCACCCCCGGCTGCTACGATTGCAAGGGAATAAACTTGCAACCAAGCTTTTGGATCACTTTATCCATCGAATTTGGTGATGCCTTTGGGGTTGAAACCTTCAGGCCAAACCACTCGGCGAAGACGGGGAGTGAAGGCTCGGATCCCCTCAATAGGCCCATCGTTGCACCGACGTGGGGAGCGTTGAGAAGGTGATCTGACTCGGCGGTCCTCGCTATTGCCCTTGTCGCGGTGGTTTAGGTTTCTGCGGTCGTCCCGGCCGTCATGGTGGATGCCAAAACGTTCATAGTCATCTTTGCGTCGGCGGCGCTCTTCATCCTCGCGCTTTCGTCGCCTGGCGTTCAGGTCCAAGCGAAGGTCTCGACTGATGTTTTGTCAAGCGTCTTCACCCCGACGAAGCTCATGTCGGTCGCGCGTGGACCGACTCAAGGCGATATATTACTCGCGATCGAGTGGTGCTTGGCGAAACGAGCATTCCCTCTCCGTTGGTTCTTCCCGGTGATGTTGAATTGCGGCTGCCGTCACCATGGCCTTAACCTGGGCCACAATCAGAACAGCCAGGCTGTCGGAACCGAGCATTGGTCCTAATGTATCGAGAAGTGTCTTCGATGCGATGATATACTGCTGAGGAGTATGAAAAACCGATTGGTTCTCCATCTTCATCTGCAAGATGTCTTTGTTAACATTGTGGCCCTGGCTTGGAGAGACTTCGCACGGGTTTCTTGTGCCTCACGACGAAGGCGCTCTGCCTCTGCGGCGTCTGCGGCATCTTTCTATTGCTGGGACTCAGTCCGTGGGTCTTCAATCACGAAGATGTTGCGAAAGCTTTGAGATCCTTCTGCCCTGCTCTCCGAGTCAAAAGAACAATAAGACAGATTGGGCTGACTTTTAGATCCGAGTGGTTTTCTGGCGCCTCTCACCACTCGGGACTCGTCCTTGACGGTCCTCGCCCGGGCAAGAGCAGACTCTTGGCTTCTTGTCTGAGGAGACGATGGCCACGCCTGTCCCTAATCCAAGTGGCTGCCCGGCTAGGAGAGCGACGAAATTACTTCCAGATTGGATCTAATCCGAATCCGAAAGGATAAGCTTGCCGAGATCGTCGACGATGAAATCCAGGCTCCCGAAACAGAACGCCTGGGCGGGAGCGAAGGTGGCCACGATTTCACTGGGAATTGCCATCGAGCTTGACGGGATTGATCTTAACGCACCCCCTACCTAGCGCGTTAACTGTCGACATTTGTTGTCAGCAATAATGAAAACGGGGCTAGGCGTCGGATCCAAACTCGATGGTAGCACAAGACGCAAGAATTATACAGGTTCGGGCTCTCGCAGAGCAGATAATACCCTAGTCCTGTGCTCTGGGATTATATGTGTCTAGCTTATTCGCTGATGAGATTGTATGCTGATGTTCCCCCGTCCCTCCCTTTATATAGCAAAGGAGGGCGTTTACAAAAGAGAGTCCTGGTCGGATACAAAGTGGGGGTTATATCTCCTGTTCCTATCCGTTTGGCAATGGTTTAGATTACGATTGTATCCCACCTAATCCGGATCGGTTGCTATCTTCAAAGCTTCCTTATTTCGTACGTTTTGGCGCACCCCTAGTAGCTTCTGTTTCCATGCAGCCAGCTTGGCCTGGCCCGATCTTGTCTAGTTGGGCCTCGCAGGCCTGCCTTGCAGATACCCATGGTTTGTATACTCCACAGCTGTACCGGGCTAGGCCACATAGGGTTAAAGCCCAACACTGTTTGTACTTATAATAAAAGCATTTCCATTTAAAATAACTCCAAAAAATAAATTAAGCCTAATAAAATAATAAAAATATCAAAAAAAATTTAGAAAATATTTTGAGATATTTGGAACTCAAATAAAATATTTTTGATAAAATATTATTTAAAGTTTCTCATTAATTAAATGATTTCCCATAGTAAGCCATATTCAAAAATAATAAACAAGTCCAAATAAATTTCAGGAAAATCCCAAAAATTTAGAAAAAATCATAAAAATTGTATTAAACCCAAATAATCCAAAAATTTGGATGTTACAACTTCACACTAGTCGACGATGACCAGAGGTATGGCGCCACTGTGAGCATGCAGTGGCCGCCATGGCAGAGTGGTGGGGAGTAAAAATTAGTGACTCTCATGCTTGTATAACATATAAGTAAGCATTGTGGGGTTCCAGGGGTTCCATTTTGGTGGCTTACTGTGGCGGAGGTTGGCTAGGGTAAGCTACCACCGAGCACCAAAGCTGAGGAAGAAAGGTTTTGGTTGATCTGCGCTGCAATAAAATGGGGGAAGATGATCACTCGGTGCTCAAAGTGTTGTTGCGCAAAGGAATTAGAAAACAAACCATCGAAATGCCTTGATTCGTTTTCTCCCCTTTCTTGTTGTTCTTCAGTAGTGGCAAGAACAATGGTGCAATTGAGTGTGCTTGGCTCGGAGAAGGGTGAGAGGGGATGCAGGAGGCTAAGCTAAGGCTCTAAGGCTTATATAGACAATGGAAGGCAATGGCAACAAGGCTCACGAACTCGGCCGAAGTGGGAATAGGGTTTCAGTTTTGCAGGCGACGCTTAGTTCTCTAGTGCCAAGGCATGTCCGAGGTACAGGAATGGGAAGACATGGCAGCCATCTCATTGTGGCAGTGCAATGCTACGGATGACTTAAGTCGACGCCACAACTTTCGCTCATCGTAGCAGCGAAAACAGGGCGAAATTGGCTGTTGTGGCATGTTCGGGCTAGAGAAGTGACATTCCGCTGAGGGAGGAAGAAGAAAAAGGGCGTAAGGGGCTTGCATGTGAGACTAGTCAGGGGTTGGGGCCTACTGGTCAGCAAGACAAATGCGGAAACCGACTTAACCTATCACTAGACAGACAAGGATTCCAAGCATTAATTGAGGGGACATTTTAGTTTGAAAATTTTTAGTAATTTTTGACTGAGTTTCTGAGATAAATTTTTTTATCCAGTAAATTTTTCAAAGTAAAATATTATGTGTAAAAATTCTAGTAATTCTAACAGTGTGAATGTTACAATTTATTACTCTCTATTCTTGATTTTTTTTCTGAGGACGAAAACGGAGTCTATTTTATTTTCCAATTTTCTAGGTGATCCCTTTTAGAAGATGATCAGCTCTATAAATCTTTATTAAATTCTGACACTGATTTGGTCATTTATTTCCCTTTTCTGATTTTGATTTTTCCAACATATCAATTTAGCTTTTATTTTTATGAGAAATTTTATTTTTGTTCCCAAGGTACTGAGAATAATGACATAAAAATTTCAAAGAATTATCTAATTCATATATTTTTATTGAATACTGACATGTGTACTGTTTTGAGCTAATTGTCACTGTTCTGGATTTCTTTTCAGCACTAAATGTATTCACACTCCTTTATAATTTTTATGGGTTACCCTGGAGGCATTTTAGGATTTATGTAGATTTTTTTCTGATTTTATCTTTATATAATTTGGTTTTTATATTTTGGAAAAGAGTATATTAACAGATGTAATATCGTTGCATCAACGCTAATACAGTTTAAATCCATCATCCCGGACTCCCACTAACTTCTGAGGCTCGGTGAAACCCGAATGCTAACCAAATAACCCTAAACCCTAACTCGCCGCTTCCACCATCAGAGAAGATGACCTTGTTGGCTAGAGCTAAAATTTCAAAGAAAATCAGAAGGTCAAAATTTCAACTATTTTTCTTTAAAAAAATATGCAACGGTTTTTAACAATTCCGTATTACTAAACCGTAATATCGCTGGATCAACGCGAGATAATGCACATCCCTAGTCACTCACTGATCGATTTAAACTGTACAAAGCAAGCAAAGTTGATGTTTCATTGGCTTTGACAACAACTGACATGGTTGCCTCTGGCAAAATCTTTAAGACGCACGCGCCGGATGATTAGCTCGCGTGTCAGCATGTGAACATGCACGATCGTACGTATGCTCTGTTTCCACTTTCCATGTGAACTAGCTTAATTAAGCTGAGATATTAACTAATATCGGTTACTATCTTAACCACCCTATCTCTCTCAGGCCTTCATTTGATCTGGCTGCCCTTAAATAGCTGTCCCGGTTATTACCTACCCTAATGATAGTCCTTACAGCACAAGGTCCACCATGAATGCCACTTGTATTGCACTCTCTCTGTCCTAAGTTTATAGGGTATATTTTCTTTTAGTATATAGACCAAAGAGATATTAAAAATAACTAAATTATCCTAATTATTATCTCTAAAAACTATATTTAATACATGCATGCATAGCATATATTAAGTAAATCTAGATATTTATTAAAAATATAAAAAACAACATCTTGAATTTTATGAGAATATAAAATACGATATATATATATATATATATATATATATATAGAAAGTCTAAATGGGGCACCATGATTTCAAATCGCTAATTCAAGCTATATTAAGTATATTTTTCAAAATTTCAATTGTAGGGTATATACCCATCTTTAATCATTCAAATGAAATACATACCTTTGAAAAAATATACTCAAATTCAAAGATTTTGAAAAATTTTGGATCACATGCTTTGCTAATTTATATATAAAATCAGCACATACCTACAACCAAACTATCATCAAAAAGGAAAACTCTAGTTTGAATTTTAGTTCAAACTTGTTTGAACTAGTTAGTAAACTGGTTAAGCTCAGCATACTAAAATTTTCAAAAGATTTCGCATGGAAATACATAGAGAAAATATCATTTTTAGATCATGGTGCCCATGATACCCTAAGTAATTATACTATCTATCTATCTATCTATCTATCTATATATATATATATATATATACTCCCCAGTCTGGCGCCGCCTTGCTGCCCAGGCGAGCCCAGCTCCTTCCCATGCCTTTGCCCTTCCCGTCGTCGTCGCTCCTTCCCAGAGCAGTGCCATGCTGGCCTTCCTGCGCCCGATCGGCACCGCCTCTCCCTGCGCCCTCCCCTGGCCGCGACAACAATGAGGCTTGCGCCAGCTGACCCGGCCGCCGCCTTCCTTCCTTCCTGGCGTCGCTCCAGGTCCTAGCCGGCAGAGCAGCGGCAACAAGGCAGCGGCAACAATTGACACCGGCCGGAGCCTCCTCCAGCCTCTCCCCCACCTCCCTCCTTCCTCCATGAATCCATGAGCAAGATTTGAGGTATAAATTTTTGGGGGAATTAGTTTGCATATATGGCGTTTGATGAAATGCCTAGCTAGGTTTTCATGAGAATGAATTGGTATTGATTGCAACTTTGATTCCCATTAAATTGTGAGCTTGAGGTACTACAGATATCGCATGGTAGATGGTTGCACTTCGCTCCATGCCTTTTCTGTTAACACTTCAAAGTTGAATTTATGTATGATTTTAGTGTTTAACTTATACACATGTACCGAGATCAGTTATCAACAGAAGATAATATCTAACATTTGCCCAATCTGTTCCTTTGATGCCTGATGTTTACCACTAAATGTGAAGTAAAATAAAGTGACTTTGTTAATGTGTTGATGTGTCATTAATTTGATCATGTTGTTTGGCCCAACAAAATTATTCCTGCATGATACAAAAGTCATAGCATTGTATGAATTAACTTGAGTTGCTTCTTCATCCCAGTAAACCAGTAAGGTACTTTAGAAATTATATTTCTTTTTGTAGTGCATTCCATGCATTCATGTATCTAATTTTTGTGGTGCGGACATCCAAGGGGCATGATTAGGCATGTCTGAGTTCCTCTAGAAACCAATTTGTGTATATCGACTTAAGTTGTATAACTATGAAATTTAAACTTCTTTTTATTTCCATCTTGATTTGATTTATGTATTGTAGGAATGTTTTGCCAATAAGCTCTTGTGCTGTATCTATCTTGCGGCATGGTGATGGTGATGCCATCTAGTCCTTTGGAATTGATTATCGGTCTTTATGTATAAAGTGTAAGCATGCCTTAGTGGTTTCTATTCTTTGAGTTTTTGTTTTACGCCTTTACCAACAAAAAGTGGTTGTATTTCACCCCTTGCTTTTGTCCATCATCTGTTAAGTCCTAGAGTTTAGCTCGGTTTTAGCCAATCAACCTTACTCTCTAAGTAAGATATGGAGGCTTGTATGTTCAACTCTGCGAGTTCTTTTTGTCTTGACCTGTTGGGGTTTGGCATACTATTTGTTCATTTATTGATCATTGTTGATAGAACTAGTTTTTCTTTTCTTTTCTTGATAACAAAAGATAATAGTAGTTTTAATGCAATAGTTATGGTTGGCGACATAAGGTTCTTAGGTTTTATTATACTACACCGACTTGCTATTACCATTTAACTTGCTGCTTTGTAAATTCAATGCTTAATTCAGATCATGTCGAATGTTTTAAGTGAAGTTGAAGTGAGTTGTCGAATCACGAATAATTGCTGTATTTGCTGTTTTTGGTAGTGGGTCTTTGGGGTTACCTCGACCCGCATCGCTCAAATCTTCAATAAAAGGCAAGTGCATCCCTAGGCGTCATTAGAGTGTTAAATGCTTTGCTTGCGATAAGATTATGAAAATTCTAATGGTTTGGTTATGTTTAATAGCATATCTAGAAGTTGTTCCTAGTATGATGATGAGGATGGATGAATGTTAGCAATTGAAAAGTAAGTATTCAATTTCAGGTATTGAAATGCCTTACAAAGTGTACAAATGAGTATGGTTATGTTGATGCGAATGATAAAGTGAGTAAATGGTAATGTGCGTGTTTATACTCATGTTTGTGTCGTGCTTATAACCATGTCCATGACCAAGGTGGAGTTGAAATAGGATAAAACTTGTAGTTCATTCATGTCACTTGCATCTTCTGCATTCATGACATGCATATGATAATCGAGCAAGGTCGGTGAGAAAGTCATAACTAATCCGGTGAAGTCGGTGAAAGTTATGACTAATCCGGGCGCCATTTGGAAGTCCTACCTCGTAGTCCCATCCACGGAGTTGGACGGGGCGAGACGATGAAGTAGGCCCCACCAGGATGGTCGGGTTTGAGAGGTGCACAAGCGGGTGTGCACTCACCTATCTGAGTATAGGCTAAAAGATTGCATTGTGAGCATGAAAGCATAAACGCATTCCATTGCATTGTGAGCATGAAAGCATAAACGCATTCTATTACATTGTGTGTTGCAACTGATAAATGTGATTGATGAGAATGGAAAGAACAGGTTGAGAATTGAGGCGTGGACTCATCTAGAAATGTTTATTGAGGCATGGGTAAGATTTAGTTATGTTTTCGAGTTGGTTGCGGTAAGTGGAGTTAGTTATTGCCTCTTTTACTGGTTGATTTCCATTTAGTAATGGCTGTATTAAATTCTAGAGTAAAAGTAATTCAGTTGAATTCATTACTTTTTATTATTGTTGCACTTTGCTGAGTCTTGGACTCACGCTTGTTTGCTTCTGTTTTAGGTACCTTGAAGGTGACTTCATTTGGGATGGGAGTAGAGCACGTGCGACGGTCACCAACAACCCAATTAATTGTTTCGTTAAAAATGGTTGTAATAAATGCGATTGTATTGTGTTGATCGGCGCTGCGTAGTTGGTTAATTGCTGATTGAAAATGTGATTGATTATATAAGGACCTGTTAGAATGATATCATATAACTGCTATTGTTCTTTTATCTACTGAGTAGATGTCCTCTGTTCTAGAGAGGTCATGCCGAAATTTTGTAAATTTTGGTGACTTAGTTTTAAGCCGGTTTAAGAGTTTAGAGATTAAATTCAGTTTCAATCTTTTCGTAGAGGTGTCTTTTGTTATTTAGGGTTTTTGGTAGCATTCGCGGTGCGTTTGGCGTCGGGGTGTTACAAATATTTTCGGCATACAATGCGAAAATGGAAATCTATGTGCATATAGTACTAGTCCCATGATCAGTGGCTAGTACGCATATTTACAACAGTTAGAATCACAACCATACATCATATTTTTAAAGCGGAAGCTATTTACATTGTATTCTTACAATTTAGAGTATATAGCGAAGAAGCAAAAAATCTTGTAGTGTGCCCATCCAACTCTCAGGTAACTGACAAGGCATAATCCCTAGAAAGATCGCTTTATTGAAGTTCCCACAGCCTGTGACGAAAAGTAATCTTCGGAGCCTCGTTTCTCTTCTACCTAAAAACAACATATTAAGCAAGATTGAGTACTTTCGTACTCAGTAAGACCTAAGGTGGTATTTGCAAAATGCAGAAATACAGACTATGTCAAAGGAGGCTTCTATGGTTAATTTGCATAAAGCGAAATTTAATTTATAAATCAAGTTGTAATTTGCAAACGGAATTTGTAGAAGCAAATTTGACTGATATAAAAGTAACAAGTAAGTAAAGCATAAATAATAAATCACAGTCCTCCATGATGTGAGCACCAAGATGTCCAATTCCTGCCAATACCAATCTTTGCCAAAACAGATGAAACTAACAATTTTGAAAATAATAAGACCTTACCAAGTGCCCATAATCGTGGGCATGGCTAATCGATTAGATTTACACTTTGCAGAGGTGTACAACTTTGCCCACAAGAAATGATCAGCCTCTTTTGCTAGGCCATTCGACACACTTCCTTTGGTGTATCGGCAAGAAGATCATAACATAACTATTACATTACTTAACCCTAACCTTGCACCTCTGGTTATTACCATAATCGCCCACGTCAAAACCGTAGTTTTATTTTTATTTTTAACCAAAATACCAACCATCATCATCATGTCTCAATAGCTACAATGATCAATTTATCTAATTTGTTCGTCCCAAATCTAAAGCATAGCTAAGCATGATTATTAAATCGTATATACCCAAATTGACATTATATATTGTCTAACCTTAATTTCTAGGTTTAACAAGGTTCACATATCAATACTTATCAAGGAGATTTCATGAGACAACAGGTATATCTACCAGTACCACAATATAGCAAATTTACAGAAAATAAACGCATGCATAAATTGATTTTGTAAAACAAAATAAAATTAAAACGCTGGGATCAATATAATCAAAGGGGTGCTTGCCTTGCTTAGTTGTTGTTTATGACGAAGTCGTGGTTGCAGTCGGTGTAGTCGATGACGGGATCAGTGACGTCGGGTTCTACACGTCGTTCAACGAAAATATAGCAAGTAATAAACTTTCAATAAGGGCAAAAGAAGTCAAATGAAAAACCAAATAGAAACTTATTACATATTACAGAAGTGGTTTAGGGTTTGGGTTGAATGATGTTATGTTCTCGTGTTTAGGTGATTATATTTGTACAAATATACATATATTGATATCACTAGCAGCTATAGGCGATGAAATGGTTTCTTTTTATAGATTATCTATTTTTGTCTTACAAATTCAAGATGATAAAATTATGTATTTTCATATTTATAGTTTTGAATTCAAGATGATAAAATTATTTGGATTAGTAGAAGCAAGTTATTAGTTAAAGTGCCATGCATGACTAGTGTTTAGCCTTAAGTGTCTTTGTATAAAAGCAATCTCTACAAGTTGGATTTAGAATTTTTAAGTTATTGGTTTTTGCCACATGATTATATGGTGATTCTTACATTGCGGGTACTTTGGTTAAAGACTTCTAAACTCAAATATTCATATAATACGGCTCCAGCAACATTATCGTTTAGGGTGTTTGAGCCATTGGTTTTTTATGATAAGCAAGTTTTAATTTTGATATTTTTCTATAACTTGGTTTTACATATACTAAAGGGTGTTTCTGAACCAATTCCTTCAAAATTTTCATTTAGACAAGTTGTTTTACGAGCCACCAAAAGGCCTAAGTGATATAGATTTAATGCAGCTTGTGATCATTTAGGGTTTTTGTTGTAATTGGATTCAGATGTGAAGCAAATTATAAATAATATATTTTTCATATTATGGTAGTATATATATCATGGAATGTTTATGACTATTCTTTCTAATTTTTGTATTTGTTCGAGGTATTTTATAGACTGCCGAAAATGCTTCCGTGATTTAAGTTATACGCATTTTGCGTCCTGTTTTTGTTTCTAGTTTACGACTGCACCCTATAGGATAATTTGACCATTTTTCAGGCATTAGCTGGGAATTACTCTAAGAGTGTTTTAAAGCTATTCCCGCGATATTTGGCTTTTATCCGAGATGTTTTCCACATAGTTGAACATTAGTGCCTTGTATTAAAATATTTTAACATAGTATAAATATTAGTTATTTTTACATAACCAGAAAGGATATCACTTTCCAAGATCTTATATAAATTGGTTTTGTCAAATTTGAAGTTCGTTTGCACAAGTTATGGCTATTCGGATATTACTCGTATTGAAACTTTGACTAACGAGTAACATTCGTTACCTATGTAAAAACTTAAATGTTTTTGTATATTTGGGATAACATCAGTAGTGTATCCAAACTATTTTACTTAGATTTGGATTCGTTTGTTACAAATTTTAACTACTTGGTTGCCTTATGCAAGAGAGGTGTTCTACATTCAATTTTATTGTTCAAATCTAGTTCAAATCCAATTGTTTTTGCAAAAATGGAACATTAGCAACCACAGGAGCATGTGAGAATAATTTCATGATTTTAGGGGCTATGGTTTTTATAGGTGCTGCATGGTACATAAAAGGGACATAAGTAAACTTGATTCAAACAATTTCATCTACATTGAACATATACATTTTTATTGCATAATCTGAATCCTTAAGTCTTAACACAAATTTAAAAATTTATTTCGCTTCATTTGGATCTTCCTAACAAAATATATAAATAGATGAAGTAAAATAGGGCAAAAAGGCAAAAAATTATGGCTGGGCAAGGACTTGAATCCCAAACCGGTTGAACAATACCAAGCACGCTTACCACCGAACTAAGTTGTTACTTGTGAGTAAGGGTGATACCTGGACTTTTAAGTGAAAAGGAAGAATAGATCAACAGTATTGGCTGGATGGGGATTTGAAATTGGGATGGCTAGCTCACGCACAAGTGCTCCTACCACTGCGCCATGCAATTACTGGTGACTAGAAGGGGTGTTAAATTATTTGAGTCGATCTTCTCTTACCCTAGAGCTATACTCAGCTGGCAATGGAGCTCGGCAGACTGGAAGACTCCGATGTGGCGGGGAGCTCGCTGGTGGCCTTCGGCGGAGGAGCAGGAGACTTGGCTCGGCTGCAGATAAGGCGGAGAGAGGTCATGAGGCTAAGAGGAGGATCCCAGCAGCCGGACTTGCTTGCGGAGCTCGTCGAGAAGAAGCTGGTGGCCGACCGTAGCTCACAGGCCCGACAGAGAGGCAAGGTTAGCGAGTGGAGGGATCCGGCTCGGCTGCATGCAAGGTAGGGAAACAAGCTCAAGCACCGGTGGAAAGAATCACGGGAAAGTTCACCGGCCGGCTGCGAGCTCACCTGAGGGGAATCCTGCGCGGAAGAGGTGGCTCGCTCTCGGCCATGATGAACTCGAGGCGAGAGCGAGCAAAGGACACAGAGAGCGGTCGGACGGCTTAAATGCAGCTGCTGGCCGAGAGGGCGAAGCGTAGCAGTATGGGCAGAGGTGCAATCAGCCGGTTCAAGTTTCACTGTGATGTGATCGTGCCATGGCGGAGGCGCGTCTTTGCCTTTGTCATTGCCGAGGATTAGCGAAGCTTAGCGATGGACTTGGCGAGTCGCTGAAAATGAGCCGAATCAACATCCGCGGCAAAGGCTTGATCGGGAAAAAACATCACGGCGAGGATTGGGCGGAAGGTGCGGTGGGGGCTTCGTGGCGAGACTGCCAAACTTGGTCCACCCCATAGCCGCATCGAAGAGTTCGGCTCGGATTGCTTGCCACGGCAATGTTTTTGGCTCCGTTTGCTTGCCACGGTGAAGATTGAGCCTGAGGGCGATGGGTGGCCGGCATGGGCACTTTGGCGAGTGGGCAACGCCGGTTAGGCTGCCGCTAGCAAAGAACTCTGGCGAGTCTTGCATGCGTATAAATGGCGAGAGAGGAGACGAGGAAAAGGAAGGAAAGAGAAGGAGGCTGGCTGGCGATGGCGGAGACATGGTGGTTGTGACGAAGCGCGAGGAGTTGACAGGAAGTCCACGGAGGGTGGCATGGGCAGTGGCACAAGGTTCCTATCGGGGCAGCAAAAATGGCGTCAAAACCATGCCGTGGCAGTATTTTGCTGAAGGATGGGCAGTGAACAGCTGAATTGAGGGCGCGAACTTGACTGATGGCATGGTATAGTAGAAAAGACGGTGTGCAGGGCATGGAGAAGACCACATCGACAGTGGGGAGTAATGGCGCCGCAAAATTTGGTCTTGTGCACTCGGTGTTGCTTGAGATCGGCGCTGAATTCTTGAGTTTGCTGTGGCAGAGGTTTCGGCTCGGTGGCGGCATGGGTGTGCAGTGGCTGACAAGCGAATAGTTGAGTTAATCTTGTTGTTCCAAATTGAGGTCTGCGTCAGTTTTCTTCTGAGTCGAAGAGTCAGTTTGCTTCTGAGTCGTAGAGTCCAAAGTTTTGGATGTTCAGATAAGCGTCTGTCTGTGCCGGAGTAGGAATAGTACTCCAAAGGTAAAGTGTCTTGTTTGGAGTCGGTTTGGGAAATCTGCAGAATCCAATCCGAATTGTAATCAGAGTCTGTCTTGAGTTATGTAAGCTCTTGGGTATAAGTATTAGTCAGAGAAATGAGAAAAAAGGGTGAAGTTCTGCATCGAAGTAAGAATCTCTGTGTTTTGCTTCTTTGAAGAGTAACTGCGCTTTTGTCATTTGGGAAGATCGGAAGTCGAGAGATAGCGTTTAGCTCTGAAACCTCTGCTTCCTTGTTCTCTGGATTGTATTAGGAAGAAGAACGAGCACGGGCGTCTGGATGAGAACATGAATAATCTTGGCAGTTTGGCTTGATTGGGGAAGAAGGAGATCTGATTCTGGCGACTAGAAGTTGGCTGGAACGTGAGCCCATGCTTGTGCATGCGTCCGATATTTTTGGTCATGAATTGGTTTGGTTCAAAGGTGGCTTTAGTCATTTTGAAATTTTCTACAAATTTGTGTAGGAAGATTAGGGTATGTAGTTTTCATTTTCTTTGGTTTCACTCAATTCGCCGCTGTGATTTTCATACAATAATTCATCAAAATTAACAAGTTTTCAAACAATTTTTGAATTTTTAGGGCAGTACAAAATCTATAATCGGAGATACAATAACTAGTTAAAATATTTCTAAACTTTTTAAATAAGGTCCTATGGTAAGGAAGGGTGTCCAGAAAAATTTTGGCCCCAAAATATGCTATATAAAAATTACAATAATTCTAACAATGTTGCTGTATTCAAAATCTATTTTCTGGTTTTTATTTTTATTAGATAGCACATGAACTTTATTTTATTTGTATATTTTTTATATGATTCCAATAGTTATTTTGATTTACTATAAAATTTTCAGATACATATCAATAGTATTTATTTTTATAAAATTCTGAAATTGCAACTTTTGTTTTTAAATCAATTCTGTTTTTTATTTCTTTTTAGTAGTAAATGAATTCATGTTGCTTTGAAAGTTTATAGATATTAAATATAGAAAATTTTAAATCTATATAATTTTTTCCAAGATTTATATCTTAAAATATATATATATATTGTATTATCTGAAGAAGAAATCATTAATGACAAAAGATTTTCTTAAAACCAAAATTTGAGAGAAATTCAGAATAGATGAAAATTCAAAAATAAATTTTTATTTTCAACTCATTTTTATAGTTTGTTTATTTTAGGAAAAAGATTTTATATTTCATCTTGTACTTAAGTTCAAGAAAATAAGGAAAATTGGTGACATCTTAAACCAAATTCTTGATTTCAAATAAAATTTTTATTTAGTTTCACTTTATATTCTAAACTTTTACTTTTTCATTTTTATAATTTTTGTATATATATATATATATATATATATATAAAAGCCTCTTTTCTACTCATGGGAGTAATTACTCCCTCGTTGTATCTCACAATGTAAGGAGTATCTCACATAGCGGATGGTATGTCGCGTGTAGTATCTGAGCATATAAGACTAAATAGGTAGTATTTATATTTTTTAGAGGTAGTATATATATATTTTTGGACATACATTTTTCTGCATCGATATACAAAAGTATTTGTAAAATCGTTAAAAATTATGTACTCCTTGCAATTTTTCATAAGGTTCACATTAGAATATCTTATAATTAGTATATGAGTGTACCCAAAGTAATAAAGAAGTATTTCAAGTTCATTTAGGTAGTATTTCAGAGGTGGGAGTAACTACACCGGAGTAAAAATATTTTTCATACATATATATATATATATATATATATATATATATATATAACATATCCAGTGAAAACCATCTTTACTATGAAAACTCCGTAAAACCCATGTGTACATGTTTTGAAAAATTATCAAAAAAACACCATATATAGGGGAGATGAGATTCTACAATTTTGCAAAATTTGAAGGCCAAACTCAATTGCATTTGAAAGATATGAAAAAGAAAAATAGCAAAATAAATAGTGCTAAAACAGTGAAAAATCACTTTTCAAGTTGAATTTGTCTTTTTTATATCTTTCAAATGCGATTGAATTTGATTTTTAAATTTTGCAGAATTATAGAAACTCACCTCCCCTGCATATGATATTTTTTTGAGAATTTTCAAAACCTGTACATAAAGATTTTACAAAGTTTCACAGTAAAAATGGTTTTCACTAGATATATACACACACGAGACAACTGCATGTTACAGGGGTAGAAGCCATCAAAGTATAAATGCACACTAAACAGATAATTAAATAGTGCTTTAACACTTTTCCTCCTATTATAAATTACACAAATCTTAGAGAGATCATCATCTACCTTTTATTTATGTTTTAATATTTATGTAACTGTAAAAAAAGTACGAAAACATCTCTCAACAATTAATTAGACCATTCATTCATACATTATCTCTGAGGCTATTCCCAGTGCACAGTTTCATTGCACTGTTTTCAAAACTGCCACATCATTTTTGTCTAGGTAAACGTATATCTCAGATTTCATCTAGATGAAACTCCTCTCATCTAAATGAAACTCTCATCATCTCTCTCATCATTAATTTCTTGCCATGTCATTATTTTTGCTTATGTGGCATAGCATTTAATGATATTGAAACTCAAATGAAACTAAGGGTGGATAACGAGTCAATTGAACTTTTTTTCGAGCTTTCTTCGACACTAATTTATTCTTATTTATTATAGTCTTCATATTGTTTGAGACCCAATTTTGAACCGAGCTTAACGAGCCGAGCCTAACGAGCCGAGCCAAAGTTGACTCTTGTTCCAAATCAACTAATTTTTATTTTAAAAGAAAAATGAATGTAATCGAAGCAATTTTAAAACGAGCCACCGAGCCCGCTCAACGAGCTTTTTTTCCTGCCCTAAATGAAACTAGCACCAGGAATATCCTGATAAACATCGTACAGAAACCGCTAGAGATCAGCCGGTTCGTGGCACGAGGGAATCAGGACCTCGGCTCCTTAATTGCAATGCCGGCCCTGGACAGGACGCTGCTCGCGTGGAGCGACTCCGACACCGACGACGACAAGGGAACGCCGACCACCGGCCGGGACGTCGCCGTGGACGAAGCAATGTACGACCGGCGCGGCGGGGAAGCCTCCATCGACGACGTGCTCGTTCCGGGGCTGGAGGGCGCCCGGGCCGGCAAGGCGCCGGCGGACGGCCAATGCCACCGCGGCGTCTGTGCTAGGCTGTCGTCCGGCAAGCGCAAGGTACGTGCGCGCATATATACATCCGTTGTGAACGCCAGTTGCGTGCAAAAGTACAGGTCGCGAGCCGTGAGTAGAGCTTATCGATCGGGCCCTGTCAATGCATGCAGGTTTGTTGCGCAGCGGCCGGGCTCGTCACCGCCGGTTGCCTCTCCGCTCATTTGGCCTGGCGGTGCCGCACAAGCTGACACCTGATTATATTTTGATTTTCGATCTACACACATTTCTACGAATAATCGCTGAATGAAAATCGCCCGCTTGGCTCTGTGATTTCACCAAGCCATACGCAACCTAACTAGCTCTGCATCCTATAATAAACTACGTACTATAAATACTCCATCCCATCTTAATTCTGATTCTTCTGAACACGCGTAACCACCACGTAAGGTTAATTACGCTGGAAATGCAGACTCTGAAAGCAGACCATACGTACTCCAGTACGCAGTAGTTTGAGCATGGAAGGTTCAATTGTTTTTTAGGAAGCACGCTGTGTGTTATCGAAGGTTAAACGTGGGATTTGCCACCAGTGCGGTGGATTCGACAACAGTTCAGGTCATGGGATCATGCATTCATCTCTAGAAGGTCGGACGTCGCCATTGTCACGGTTCTGTCCTCCGATCCCTCGACTGCCGTAAGGTAGCGCTGATCGCACGTAGGCGTGTTATCCAGCGGTATGGACAGGGCATGCGTCATCTACGTCATCGACGAAGGACGAGGTCCTTGGCGCACGACACGTGGCACTGCCAGGTCCGAGTACCCTTCGATATCCCATGCCGGCACCTTGCAATGGATGCACTTCTTTCGGGCACATTTGCTACCTACCTCTACGGTGAACATTGTATTACGAGCTAATTGCCATAGCGCTGGTCAAGGTGAGTTAAAAGGGGAAGTATACGGTGAAATTATGAAAGTAATCAAACAGAGGTATTAGATCAAACTTGAATGGTTCATATCTAAGTGGAATCCTACCTCTTCACTTAAACACGTTTTACACATAACCCCCTAGAAAAATTACAAAATTTCACACTTTAAGTGGAGGGGGTGGGATTTCACCTAGATCTGAACCATTCAAGTTTGATCCAATGCCCATATTTGATTACTTTCATGATTTCACTATATGTCTACTTTCACCATAAACTTCCCCGAGTTAAAAAGGTGATCTAGTGTAGTAAAAATGCCCAATATTTTTATTTTAGATTTTGTTTTGAGGTAAATATAATAAAAGATTAAAGATGCATAAATCAACAGACAACATTTTGTAATTCTGAATATGCTTAAAAATTGAAAAATTACAGGGTCGATCGGTTCACACGAATGATTTCCTGTTGGAATTATTGAAGAACAGGAAATAGCACAGACGCAGTCGTAGAAGTAGTCGACATCAAGAAAGAAACAGAGCAGACGCGTTGATGTGCTGCCCAGAAACCTTATTACCACCCTGTGCATGTGATCTTCGTAGCAACGGGTTGGAGATTCCGCTCACCCTCCTTCCTGTTTCACACTGAGGAAGGCTAGCATGGTTCAATTGCTCAACACCACATCATCGCTATCCAGAGAGGAGGAAGAAGAATGGAGGAGATATTCGATCCCATCTAGTCTGAACGTTTCTAGGTCTTTATATGGATGTGCGTCAGTTAAATGCAATAATTACTCACTAATAACTGATGTCATTTTGTCAATTAAGCAAGTTGAAAGACACATTTAAATCACATTTAAATCAAATGAATAGATTCTTCAATTGTAGAAGATAAGAGATGGATCTACTGATACAGTGAGAAAAAAAAAATTTACCGCTACAGGGACATGCACTCACCGCATCCACCATCAATCATTCGTTGATATGTCTATAGCAAAGATCGCCAAACTAATGCGCCAGGCTTGAACGGCATGGTACCTAACAGCTGTTCTGCCTCTTCAAAATGACCCCAGCAGCCAAGGACAAAAACAAACGCTGCAAAGTGTTCCACGGCTGGTTGAATATGCCCATATGTGCTTGACAAAGAAAGAAATACCCTGCATTTATCTGCAGTCTCTGGGCTTGTGTAACTGCAAGCTGATGTGACCAGAAGAAATGTAATGGAATCAGGCTTGATGAATAACCTCTCCATTCGAGACCATAGGTCCAGTCCAGTATCACATCTCCCTGGTGACGAAGAAGATGAGCAGTGATCAGTGCATTCGATGACATCTAGTTCATTTTCTTTTTTAGTAACTCTACCAAGGGCTATACACCTATAGTTATAGAAATCCAAGTCCCGACAAGACATTCGCTCAAAGAAATTGAATGCATCTTCCAAATCCCCGCACTTGCCGTACATGCTGATAATGGTGTTACCAACTCCGTTTGATGCGGACATATATATCCGCACAATACTTTTCAAGTTTAATATCTTAATTAATTGGAAGCCATGCATATCAAATATCAATATATAAACCTTTTCTTTAAGCACCTTCGTTATATTTATATAAGAATTATATATTATATAATAGCGGATCTTTATTTGTTGTTAAGTATTAAGATTGTCCAAATATCAATTAAAGTCAAATTACATTAATGCATCAAAAGTCATATGGAAGGACTATAGTCACTATAAGGTATATTGGGTCAGCCAACGGGCCAAATCCACTAGGCCGAGAAAGGAGGTGCCTGGGCCTAGATGGGAGGCTAAGCTACTTGACCAAAGTGCAAGGAGCAAGACTAAACCTAATTCCGACAAGACAAGAAAAAAAAGATATGACCGAATTGAATTTAAAGAGAAAAGAGCCCAATTCAAAGTGTCAGACTGGTCAACATACCGCGGGTTCCAGGATATCAGAAAACCTAAGGCACCACATGCTCCAAAAACAGTAGTTAGCACGAATTCATACGAACTGAACGTTACTGCTTCTGAACAATTGAAGGACGGTAGAAAGCGCTTTCTCGTACTAGCCAGCAATGAAAGCTCTCCTCATGGCGCCATTGCTCAAACAACAGATCGACGTGCGTCTCCAGACCGTCTACACTTGATGCACACGCCAATCAATGCAAGCAGCGTCAATCCGAGGACTTGAACCGCAGCCACAGCGCGAACCTGCTTGCTGATAGCACAAGCATTCAGGGCACCAGTCGCCAACCCATCCTCCAGCATCTGCCTAAACAAACCCAGCCCTGCCTCACAGCCCAGCCCCAGCCCGGAATTGAGCGACAGGGCGTGCACCGCCGCACCCTCGGGTAGGCTGAACCCCTCGGTGGCCGCAGTCAAGAGCGCCGACAGCGAGAACCGGTCGGCCCCAACACCGCTCGCAAACAGCTCGAACGACTCCTCGTACCTCCCCAGCTCGACCAGACCGGTCAGCACGGCGTTCCACGACGAGACGTCGCGCCGCTCCATCCCGTCGAACACCCTCAGCGCGTCGTCGAAGCGGCCGCACTGAACGTACATGCCGAGGAGCGCGTTGGCGACGAGGAGCGAGCCGCTGCAGTACAGGCCCTTGACGGCGAATGCGTGGACCTGGGACCCGGGCCGCGGGTTGCCCCTGCGGATACAGGCGGTGAGGAGCCCCACGAAGGAGTACTCGGTGAGGGCCAGGTCCGCGAGGCGCATGCGGCGGACGAGCTCCACCGTGGCGGACGCGGGGGAGCCGAGACGCGCGTGGCCCGAGATGAACACGCTGTAAGAGGCGGCGAGTCGAACACCTCCTGCGCGTCGGCGAGGCGGCCCGCGCACATGACGGCGTTCACGAGGCGCGCGTCCGCAGCGCCGGACTTGGCGACCAGCGCGTGCGCGGCGCGTGTGTCGGCAGCGAGCGCGTGGAGGGGGAGGCGGGGCACCGGGCCATGGGCGGTGGTGGTAGTGGGCGGTGGCAGCGGGACGGAGAGGAGCGAGGGAGGTAGGGTAGAGGCGGGAGCGTGAGGGGAGCAGGGGAGGATGACGTGGAAGTTGCCATTCCAAGGCAGGCGGAGCTAAAGGATGCTGCTCGCTTCAGCTTTCCGCACAGCCGCAGCTCCAACGCCCCGCCAAGGGTGGGCCGAGCAAATCCGGTCCGTTGCATTGGGCCAAGCCCAGTAGATTAACGGCGGCATTGTGGTCGTGAAAATTCGGCCCGTTACAATTGGGCCGGCTCAGAAGATGAACTTGGTCTACCAGCTCATCCTTGTCAACCCACGACCATATAGGGCCGCATTTCATTTTCTCATTCCTGCTTGTTTAATAATATTTTACTATCAGTCCTCGGCGACTAATTTCCAAAAGTAATCTTTAATTTAGAGCTCTTTTACAGTATATTAAAATCAATATAATCCATTTATTCCTTTGAATCTAATGGTTAAAATCAATTTAGATCTAGTTATACTACTATCTGTAGTATTAGTAGTAAAATTCAGAGAAAGGTAAAAAGATAAAAAATTATCATACTATTTATCCTCTACGGTAAAACACGTCCTGTGATCCTGATAAATAGCGGATAAATAGATAAGAAGCCTCTAAAAATTACCAAGTATTCGTTGAATTCAAAACTGTGAACGAATTATGAAAAGTCTAAAATACCCTTGATGAATGAATAGAAAAAGTTTAAAATACCCTTAAGGGATGGATGGTTAGATTTAGGGCTGAAAATTTGGCTCGCGGCTCAGAGCGAGCCCGAGCCGAGACTATTTTTGTGGCTCGGTTTTTCAGCGAGCCGCTCGTTGGCTCAGCTCGGCTAGCGAGCCGCTCGTTGGCTCGGCCCAATTAGCCCATATGAGCAAAACCCTAAGCGATACCTTCTAAATTTTGAATTCTTGAACTCTTGATGATGCAATGTCAGTGCTTCTGTTTACTAATTGTTCTATTGAACCTCTAGATTTACTAATTCTGAATGCAATGTTAGTGTTTACTAATTTTGAATGCATTTTTTGAACTCTTGATAATGAATGCAAATGCAATTCTGTTTTTTTTGTTAGTAATATCTTGACTTTATTACTTGAAAGTTATGTTGTTTGGTTATTTCTGAAGTTTTATATTAAAAATTGAAAAAAAAACTTCTATTGGTCTGGATCGCGAGCCGAGCCGAGCCGACTTTTTGGGCTCGTCTCAGGGCCGAGCCGCACCGAACCTGGCTCAGCTCGGCTCGTTTCTAGCTATAGTTAGATTTGATTTCTATTACCATTACTTACTACCTATGTTATCCATCGTAAAATTTCTCTTAATTTATACTTTAATATTTGCACCGGAACAATGCCCTGATCGTCGTTACCGTTGTCGGCCGTCGGTCGAGTGCCGCAAATCCGATTAGGTTATTCTGCGAGACCACACTGTATTTCCGGTACTTGCCGTCGTGTTCCAATTTCGTGTGTGCTTGCCGAAACCAGAGAATGGCGATGAACACCAGCGCAACAGTTGAGCAGGGAAGAAGAGCGTCAAAGACGTTTCCGGTGAAATATCGCCTTTTGTGCGCTGTGCCTGTGGCGGCCTCGGAAGACTTGATGCTGGCGCGCCTAAGCGCCCACGTCCCGTCGCTGGCCCGGAGGATCCCGGCGATGAACTGCAGCACCGCTGCCTTCAGTAGCCTAGTCTCGTCGTCCGGCCACGGCTCGCGGGACACGTAGACGACCACCGCAGCCTGGGATAGCAGCGTCACGATGTGCACGGGCTTAAAATTTGTTGATTGTATTGAATTTAATTTTGATGGTTTAAAATTTTGAAGACCTTAGAGCTATTTTTTTTTAAGACTAGTTATGTGTCTATGCCTTGTAACGAAAACTCAATTTGCGATAAAAAATTTATTTACAAAGAACACTAACCTTATTTGAATAACAATGTTCACTCTGAATGTGCAATAGTTAAATGTTTAAATCAATTTATCGAAATATACAAATTCCAAGCACATGTTTACAAGCTCGAATTTAAAAATAGCTTTAATTTCACAAACTTAAATAATTATAAATTTGTAACGCCATAATTCAAGATCGATCGATTGACCAAGAGAGGATCACCTGCTACCCTATAGACGTAAAGGCGTTGAAGAGGTAGACGTCATCTGCATATGGCTGCCACCATCAGCGACGTGTGGCTCATACGCTTTGCTCTGGCTATACCATAACCCCACTCCATCAACCAGCTCCACCGTATCCTTGCCTCCCCCCGTGAGCGCCTCCCTCAACCTATTGACATTATCCACCGTGGCGAGCTCCAACAGCACCGCTAATCTATTTCGCCGGCCACCATCGATGACCTGCCCCTACGTTGTATCGATGAGATCAGGAAGGTCACCCATTATCTCTGCTCAACGGATAAGCTCAACACATCTACAGGAAAGGCAAGAAGCGGTAGGGTTATATAGATTCAGCAAGTGAGATATGTATGGAATTCAAATTAAGAAATCATCGAATAAGAAAGGCAATAAAAGGAAAAGAGGTGGGAAGAGACCCAACTTTATGAATCGAAACTCTGCTTCCTTCGAAAGAGAATCAATCAATCCAATCCGAAAAGCAAGGAGCAATCGCTGCCGATTCAAATGCCAGCTCAATAGGAGAAAGGAAAGCAATAAATGAGTCATACATATTCATTTACCTTCTGTGACGAATTGATCCAATCTACCGGAATAGCCACTGTCCACTTCCCACTCAGCCACGCAGGTGCGCATACGTGTTGGGGTGTGGGTGGAGAACGAATGTACCAAAAGGTCCCAATCGACGCACAGTCCGTTACTAAATCTCTCCCCGTGCTTGATGAAGAGATCTCTGACCACCATCTCCAGCAATTTGCATCCTGATGACACCACATCTTAGTTCTCCTGAGACTTAGTACACACCATGAACGTAACCAACTGGCGCATATAAAGATAACCTGCAGTGGATTAGAGTTTTTTCTCATCAAAACACACATCATTTCGATATAGCCAAATTGACCAACAAAAAATGGTAGCCCCAACCAGAATTTGAGTCTATATATCTTTGCTCATCTCTAACAACTAGCTCCCAAATATATTGGTCATACTACTAGAAGGTGATAAGTTAAAAGCCATTTGGATGGCACGCTAAGCGAAACAAGTGAAATGGAAGTCAAAAAATAAATGTTGTATAGTTTTCTCGTTGTTACAAAAACAACATTTTTTAAAGTTATTTTAATTTCTTTTATAAAGGTTATCTTTTGCCAATATCATTTATATTGTGCTTTTAGTAAATTTGAAATATTAACGGAATCTCAAAAAATTATTTTTAGATCTAACGGTTTACATTTTGTGCTGCAGTATTCCTGCAATGTTGAACAGTGCTCACGAGATTTTTGTCCTGGAATCTTGATCTAGAAAAGTTGGTAGTAGTCATAGTTATACTACGAGTCTATGAACTAGGGGTGAAAACGGTATCGGTAATTCCCAAATTCAAAAACGTTTTGAAATTTTCAAGCTGGGCGATGTCGATATCGGTAATTTTGGAATCGAATCGAATCGGTAATTTTTGTCGGAAACGATAACTTGATAACGGTTTTGATCGGTTCAACCGTTTCCTTCGGTATCCGGAAAAATCGGTAAATTCCGTCGGTAATTACCGGAATTATTTCAGCCCACAAATCACACTCCTTCGATCACTAAAACGCCCATAACTTTTTACTCCGAACTCCGATTTAGGTGATTTTGAACTCTATGCGAAGCTTATCACGAGGGCTACAATCTTCACCTATTTTCATGATTTAACCAATCATAGATATTTTTAAATATCATAAAAACAAAACTCTAATGTAGTCATTCAAGTCTAAAATTTGATGTGTGTTCATCGTAAATTTGTGAATATTTATTAATTACTAATTTCTATGTGGATGTACTATTTGTGTGAATTTTTTGAAGTCAATTGGTGGTACATGTCCTTACGACGTTACTGGGTCTCTTTTTGATTCGATCGTTACGATATATATTTTGTATCAATTTTCGTTTCCGATATTTTCAATTACCGATGCCGTTTTCTTTCCGTAGTTATCGATTCGATATCGTTTCCGAGAAAAAATATGAAAACAAAAATGATTTTAGTGTTTTCCGACCGTTTCCGACCGTTTTCACCCCTACTATGACCTACAAAGGAACCATTTTCAGATGGACGACAGCATGGGTGCTTGGTGATCTCTTAGATCATTTGCTTAGTGTAATGTGCTAGTTGTTGTTTAAAATTTCACATGGCTCTGATATTGGGATGCCTGTCCTAATATCTGTGACATGACGTTACTCTTGACAGGATAACACGTTTCTTGATATGGAACTCTTTAAATCCAACCGTTCACAGTTTTAGCTCCTTCAAAAAAAACTTATCGGACTGGCCTTCGTGGATTTTTTTTCATGAATAGCCTCATTCCACAAAGGGAGAATGTGGAATTTGTCGGACCATCACACCGTGGCAAATACAATTATCGCGTGGCCCCGCCGTGAAAAAATCCAAATGTTGTGCCCCCATCCAACGGAAATTGGATTTCCAAGCATCCGTTCCGCAGCAATTGCATTCCTGCGCCCCCATTGGATTCCCTGTCACTGATTTCCTGCACACCCCATTCCACGGTAATTCAAATTCCCACACTTTAGGACAGCGGAAATAAATACCTCCTCATGGTACCGTAGCACGGAAATGCTATTTTGTAAAATTTTTAAAATGAGCTATTTTTACAAAGAAAAAAAAGAGTAAGAGGCTAAATATACTAGCATTATTCTGCACTGCACATGTTTTTTTTTCTGTATTGAACCAATTTTTCACTATGTCCTGGTGCTTTACATGTAGGCTTGAAAACGGTTCGGATAGTTTCCGACCGATCAGGATTATTTTCGGATACGGATAGTTTCGGATCGGATATTTTTCGGATAGTTTCGGATCGGATACGGATACGGATATTTTTTTCGGATACGGATACGGATACGGATTCGGATACGGATACGGATACGGATTATCCGATGAATAGTATTCTCGGATATCCGGAAGAGCACTTGACCGGGCCAGTCGGGCTTTTGCCTTAGACTTTAGTCATTAGCGTGGCCTGTCGTTCGCGGGTCACGTCGCGCGGCCTCCTCACGGGCCCTCGTGAATTCGCGTCGTCCGTTCGTTCGACCCACAACTCGCAACGAGTATATACAGAGCAAAGGATCCATGAACCAACGACGGAATCAGGCGCCGCTGGAGTAACCACGATATGTCTACAACCCAATCCGCACGTGCTAGCTCAGCTGCATGGATGAGTTAATTGGTGATGAGCCTGCTGCCTCCACGACATGGTCAGCCAGCGGCGGAACTTTAAAAAATTTGATGGGTGCAGCTCAAAAACGCAGCAAGTACTACGTTTTCTTTTATCTACTACATGACCTGCTATAGACGTAGTCGAGGAAAAACAAATAGGTAATGAAAGGTTGTAAGTTTTGATTGTTTATTTCTTGTGTATAATTTAAGGGGTTATTGTGTTCCGATAAATATCCGTGACCGTATCCGATTCGATTCGTATTCGATCCGTATCCGTATTCGATACTATCTGTATCCGTATTCGTATCCGGACTATCCGTATCCGTATCCGAATCCGAAAAAAATATGAAAACAAATATGGTACAGCCATTATCCGTCCGTATCCGATCCGTTTTCACCCCTATTTACATGGCATTGTTTTTCAAATTGAACTAACGTTTGATGGTAGTGGACTATTTTGATTAGGAAAAGTCTATAGACCCTAAATTTTGCTTGAAAGTCTGTCCGACATCTTAAACTATAAAAACAGGTATTTGACCCTCGAACTTTGCACTTCGATTCAAATAACACCTGATTCGATTTCGTATAGTAGTATTGTCCTGCGTGTGTAAGATCGAGGATGCCGATTAGAGGGGGTAAATAGGCTATTTTAAAAATTTATCTCTAAAGATTACTGTGGCCAAAGCCTAGAATTGATGTGAAAGCGTAAATCAAACGGTTTTAATAATTAAGGCCTAAAACAACAAGACTCACTAAGTGCACTAGCTAATTATGTCTCTACTCAAGAATATGCAATCCTAGAGACAATCAAGCAATTTTAATTCAAGGAATGAAAATTACAACAATATAAATAAGGAATTGTAAGAGAGCACAAAGTAACACACTGATATTTTACCATAGTGTTCGGAGATTTACTGCTCTCCCCTAATTCATGTTGAGACAAGCTCAAACCACTTTGAACCGGCTCCACGAATTGAGCACCTACCTCGATTCCACTAGTGGTAGTTCCTTTTCCCTTCCGGATAGGCAAGCTCTAACTTTCACAAATTTTGCCGGGGCTTCTCACAACCTCCGTTGAGAAACTCACCGCGCATGACACCGCTATACCGTCTAGGTGTTGGCAAACACCAAGAATAATAAGTCAAGCCCTCTAGCTTGAACTTCACTAAGCACAGCACATGTATAATGGTGATCACTAAGTGCAACACATGCACAAGGCTCTCCTTAAGTGCAACACATGCATAAGAAGCTCTCAGTCCACTCTTAATTGCAACACATGAAATTAGAGGCTCACACTAGCTCAATAAGCAAATTGGAGAAGGAAACACATGCACTTTACTCCCACAAACACCCAAATGAACCAACAACCAACCAATGCCCCCCAAGACCTCCTATTTTAGCCTTAAAAAAACTAATCGTTTGGGGGTAAATCTATAAAAACTCAGCAAATTTGGTGCTACCGCCCAACTAGGCTAGGTAGCACCGGCCTCTAGGCCAACAACTTGAAAACTCACAGGAAATCTGGTAGCACTGGCCAACTAGAAGCAATACTATCACCCGAGCCGTAGTACTGGCCACATACCCCGGTAGCACTGGCTAGAAAACCCAAGAAAACACCTCTCTCTAGAAAAAGCTACCGACCCTGAAGGGCGATAATACCGGACCTCCAGTGCTACTGGCCAACTAAGTTTGAGAGGTTAAATATCTAGTTTCATAGTTCAGAGTGCTAGATAAATTTTTGACCAAAGTTTAGGGTAAGTGGATCATGCGAATTAGGGGCCGATGGCTAATTCAATAGTAAGAGGATATGCATTTGCTTCAGTCCTTTAAGAACATCAGGAGATGCCACAACAACAATGCTGTCTTTGCTGGTACTTATCATCTTTAAGAGGCACCATAAGATACCACTAAATTACTCTTAAATTATTCGTATTTTTGGTACATCTTGGTGATAACTCAATAGATAGTTTACTACCTCACAAAAAGGGTAAAAAATCTGTGTGTATAATATAATCGTGTAACAGCCATGTTGCAATTGTGGCTGTTCCTCTCCTCGCTCCTCTTTTCTCTCGGAAAAATTAGTCCAGCGACACTCAATTCGGTGGTATTTAGTGATGTGTTTATGACATGTGGGTCCATCTAAGTCTATGATAGTGAGCCAGGGTGTCATAAAGTGAATCACGAATTTTAAAGAATGTCAGTGGCGCCAATCTCCCCTTTTCTCTCGTCTTTTTCCCATGTAATGCTACTGTAAACTCGTTTGTTTCGCTTGGAATAAATCGTTCAGGCCGCGCGGCCGGCGTTGCCGGCGAGATGGCCGTTGAGGCCGAGGTGAAATGGCCGGCGGCTCATCTTGGCAACATGGAAGCACTTCCCTTTTGAAGTTTTTACTCCTACCTTAGCTTGAACCAGTGTTTTGTAATTGAAGTTTGGCTGCAGGCACAACATGTGCCATCAACGTTCATCCCAATAGGCAGAGGATATGAATCCGCCAACACTTGTCCCAAAGCTAATGCCCATTTAGAACGACGTAAGAATTTCACAACAAACAATCAATACCTGTGCGAATTGGAAAAAAATTCTTGGGTTCTAATGGGAGCCTAATGGCCAAGTCATGCTCTATCGTCCATGCAAATCTGAACTAACATCAAAGGACCAAAAGCATGATCTTTGGACCAACAAATTAAGCCATCAGTTTCCTCAAATCACAGGATAAAGTTGGACGCACAACACGTACGCTGCCATGTCAAAAGACGATAAGGGAAAAGCAAAGACAGTCTCCATAATATGTTGCTGCCTCCTAGTTCATACAGAGTATTAGTGTACTACTAGTCACTGTCAATAACAGGTTTGGCCGTCTTGAAACCTTTTCAAGAAAAATGCAGTTTGGCCAACGACTCTCTTGCAATTTGACTCGGCCGATATAGCTGATTGTCAAAGGGTTAGAATTTCCCAGTTAGAAACTTTAAGCATCAACCTCCATTAAGACATTAACAGCGGCTTAGATACTCCCTAGTGCAAGGGATAACATGCATGCAAATCAGTGGAGTGGACTAGTTTGGTCTAAGGTTTGAAAGTTGGATCAGCTTTTAGTTATACTATACATATCCGATCTCGAACAAGAAAAGGTCAATCTGTTCTTTTTAAAACTTGAGAAAACAATTAGTCAAGTTGTTGAAGAAAAGTTTACCCATGCATCCAGTTGGGTTATTACATTATTACTCCTCTCTAGTGTACAGTTTCCCCCAAGATCTTCTAACACATCATGGTATCAGGACTAAATTTCTCGGACGAGACCCATCAAACTGTGTCATTAACGATGATTATATTTTTTTGTGTTTATAATTTATTATCTTGTTCCTTGAATAATATCATTGTTATTTATTTGCAAATGTGTCACTTGTTTTTGAAACTTTATATATGACCTTGTGAGGATTATTCTAAAGTGATCTCTAGTCGACAAATATATACAAGGACATACATGAATAGACTAGCATATGTATTGGTTGATGATTATATTTCACGGATCATCGATATGGAGATATCAAACTAATAATATGGATGCATGTTATAGAACATGGAGTTGGATCGATCCACTTTGAGACACTGTAAAAACGTTGTAATCTTACTTACCATCAGTTGGTCTCATATACAATGTGCATACTATATCCTTAGACTTAAGGGTAACGCATATATTCAAGATGTGTAATAACTTACTTAGGGGTTGCATGCCAAACACTACTTCGTAACTGGGTAGTTATAAATGTAGCTTTCGGGTTTGTCGTAAAGCATATTGCGAGACATGATCGACCAAGCTGAGATTTACCCCTCCATACAACAAGAAAGATATCTCTAGACCTCTCGAGTGGTTGGATTTTGAAAATGTATAACCATGCTACTCGTGGTTAAAGAGTTAACCATAGTCGGTGATTCCAAGTCACATAATCGAGAAAGAGTGGTCGATCTAACTAAATAAGGATGTCACATATTCGCCTTAAATTTAACCAATATCATGAAGTAAAGGAAATGCATATAACTAAGTATTATTAAGGTTCGTCCGTTATGATCTTTACATAAATTTGGGAGTCAGTATGTCATGCTAGGAGCCGCTACTGATTAATGGTCTAGTAAAAGTACTTGGGCTATGTTCAAGTATTCATAAACATATAATGTCGCATGTTTAAAGGATTAGGACTTAATTTAAATGGTGATCCAAATTCTGATGCACTTTGAGTTCCTAATGGGTCTTTAATATAGAGACCTATTGTAGGGCGTTTATATAAAGGGAGGAGATGGTGGCTTTAGATAAGTGTGAAAATGGGTCGGATATTTCCTATTCGAATAGGGATTGGATTTAACTATCCGATCAGATCCGAACAAGAATCCAAATACTTGAATCCGGATCCAGGATCGAATAGAGAGCAGCCAATATTCAGTAAATATGGAACGGGATCCGGACATCCAGATTTTTCTTATTAAAATATCAATAAGGCCTAATCTATTTCATTATATTTTTTTTCATAGTAGCCTATTTACATTAACAATTAGTTAGTTCTATTGATCATAAAGTATCATATCATTTCTATGATGCCTATTGGGTTGATTGATATATAACTTGCTATTATGATCATGTATTCGTATGGTTTAATTCAATATATATTATTCTATATATACGTGCAATATCCGTATATCTTTATCTATTTCCAATCAGAATCCATCATATATCCGTTCCATATCTGTATCCCGAATAACCCAAATTCATATCTGTATCCAGCTAGCCCATATTCGGTTTCGAATCTAGGAAAAAATATGAGTTAGGATATGGGAAGAGCAATATCTGTGCGTATCTGACCCATTTTCACTCGTAGCTTTAGAGTTAAGAGACACCATAGGAATTTGAAATTCTTAAAACCCTAGCCACCACACCTTCTTCGGCCCAAAACTGTGTGGCCGACGCTAGTACTCCGGCGCGTGGCATCCCTACCCCATACGTGTGGATACCTTAGAAGCATTGCTGTGAAGTTTCAACGCTAGAACGATCCGCAATTTGTTATGGTGATGAGGACGATCCGCAAACTGTAATGGTGATGAGGACGATCCACAACCTGTGACGGACAAGAGGAGTTGTTGGAGGAGATATGAAGCTAGTACGATTACAACCGCACCAACGTGCTACATTAACTCTACTTCTGCTACAAGTCTGCGCATCTAGTGGTAATTTCGTGATCTATAACTTGCAATGGTTCGTTAGTTACGCGGTAGAAAATTTTGATTTTATGCTAGAGTAACCTACCTGTTCCCCTTCACAACCGAGCTCAGAATGAACAGTTGCGAAGTTGTAAGCCTCCCAATATTCAAATTGATCACTTTTTTAGCTTTCTTATTATCTTTTACAAATTTGGCTTTCCTCTCAATGAAATTATAAATCTAGCCCTATACCCATCGTGGAATGCACCTTGTGTGCTCTCTCTACCAAGCGCCTCCCACACTCACCGGCTAAGGTGCGCCGACTCCTCCGTGCTCACTCGCCTGTGCCACGCTTGTTGACCTCCCGTGCTTGCCAAGCCCGATAGGGAATAGGTGTTGCCTACCGTACCTTCGGCGATCAGGAGAGAGATAGATTTGCAAATACATTCATGAATAGGCTAGATTTGCAATAAAAGATGTAAGGGGCCTAGAAAAGTGATCTTCCTCGAATATTCAGCTACCTACATATTTTTCATCTTTGCCTCTCTCTCAAATGAAATTGCAAGTTATCTTTTCTTGACCGTAGAAGCACCAGCAGACAACACGTGTTACCTACCGCACCCCCTATCGCGGCAACGCCTACTGAGATCTGGCACACCTTGTTCCGTTGGGCTCAAGTACTGTGGTACCCTATCTTACTGAGCTTAGGTACAACGGTAGTTTGCCTCCTACGATGGGTACGATACTGACGAGAAGAACATATTAGGTGATACGTATCTTCTACCGATACTTTTATCGTCAGGAAGTAAGCTAGATTATAATTTTATTCTTGAGAGAAGCAAGAATGGCAAAAAAAAAAACAAAAGATAAAAGAGCATCAAATATGCCAAAGCTCCCCGCAGCTGAGCTCCCGTGTTCCAGGACACAGCGTGTGCTAAATCTAGCGTTACGAGCACGAGGCAGGCTGACGATGAGAGGAGAGGAGAAACTGCTGCGAAGCATCCGGCCACACGCTACCGATAAGACGAAAGGGACAAGTTCCATTCCCGGTGCTTGGTCTCTGCCTCTGTCGCTGTTCACTGGCTGAAAATTCTTGATGTTAAGAGTGAGTATGAGACGCCATGGAGCATCAGGAATCGGATTTTATATGCATCCGCTGATCCATCTTCCTGCCTGGCTATCATGGCTATCATGAACTGAAGCTTAAATTGTAGAATATTAAGCATGTGCATAGGTTCTCCCTGTAGACAAGATGGTGTGTGAGCATTGGTCTATTGGATAATATTAAGTAATTTTACAACATAACGAATGTTTTTTTTTTGTAAAACTGTACTGAGGTTAGGTTTTAAAGAAGAAAAAATATATTAGTATCTATGATAAGCATACTTAAATACCGAGCACATTATTATGCAATTGGAGTATCTAGGTCACTATCTAGTCTAAAGCACCCGCTAAATAATTGACATAAACTTTCCATCATAATTTAGCTCTCACATAATCCTATCGCTCAATTGATTATTATGAAAGCAATCCACATGTTCCATCTAAATTATATTGGACTCGTATCCTCTCTCTTTCTGTTAGTTCAAGTCATGCTAGCTGTTTACCATCACCTTTCAGCATGTCTATCTTGTTTTGTCAAGTACAAATAAAGAAGCAAACATTTGGGAAAGTTTTGCAAGAGCATTCAATGTATTTCTTGTTTTCCATGGTAATTCTAAAATATTCTAAGTTTTCTTTTCACATATCGTGAAGTTTATCCCCACAAATAAATTGCCACTATAGGAAATTAAATAACTTAATAGGTAGATATGGTGCTCACTAACTAGGATGCGTAACTCCACGAATAATAAACCGCCTAAAATAAAAAATGGCCATCATATAACTATAAGCACATCACAAAGTCCACATGCAACAACGGTTGCAGAAAATCCTGGACAGTAAGTTACCAAAAAGATTGGCTGGAAGTCTTCACAGCAGTGAAAACTGAAGCAAAAGCCCCAAAGCAGAAACTTCACAGAAAAAGGAAAAGCAACACAAAATCCACATTATTTTTTACCTCATCAGCACTCGTCTTCTTCTACCGGAGAAAATGGAGATGGCAGTACTGGTCTGCCAGAATTATACATCTCCACTTCTATAAGGCCAGGCACCACTAGTCTTATCCTTTGCTTCCATTTGATCTCTTCAGC
Source organism: Guadua angustifolia (assembly GCA_036346375.1). NCBI lineage: Eukaryota > Viridiplantae > Streptophyta > Magnoliopsida > Poales > Poaceae > Guadua > Guadua angustifolia. The sequence continues at coordinate 46,629,471 of CM070512.1, read as the reverse complement.
CCTCTCCACTCCGTCAAGAATTCTCCCTGCAGAAGTATTTCTTCCGTGAGGTTTGTGTCAATTTTTGCTCGATTTCTTGTGGGGTAGGCTGCGAGACAAGGCATTGAGGCGAGGCAAAGCAGCAAAAGTTGCGATCTTTATTGGTTGGATTCCTTCTCCTCCTCCTCTCTCTCTCTCCCTTCCTCGGAGCTTCTTTGAGACCCACTTCCCTCTCTCTTTTGCCCCTTCCAACCCCCTGGTCCCTAGAAAAAGGAGATCTTTTATGCAAGATTCGATTTGTTGTTGTTTGTTGTTGTTGCCTTGCTGCGCAAAGATTTGCTCCTTTCTTGGTCTGTTTCTTGGCCGGTTTAGCTTGGTGTTGTTCTTGGAGTCACAAGGTTGGTGTGGGCAGTTCTTGATCCGGACTGGGATTGAAGTGCCGATTGATTGTTCCAAGGTGATGGTTGCTGTTCCTGGAGCAATTCTTGGTCGCATTCTGGTGGCGGTGGCCGTTCTTGATCCGGCTCTTGGGAGATTTGATTGATGTGGTTGGTTTTCTTAGAGCTCAGTCACCCAATTCGCCATTTTGATGAGGAGTTTCCACTGTGAGAGCTACTGCGCTCCTCCCTTGTGCTACCTCCCGTGCCTCCCCCAATCCAAAGAAGATGCAAGCAGTGATGCCGTCGCTGCGTCTCCGAGCGCACCTGTCGTCGCCGCTGTCACCGAGGACAAACCGCCGCCGGTCCAGAAGATTGAGACGGCACCGGTCGGCGATTGTGAAGAGGGTAGTAAGGAGGTGTTGGTGGCAGTGGCTCCCAAGAGCAGCCTGAAGAGGGCTAATTGTGTGGACAGTAAGAATGTGGTGAAAGGCAACGTGAAGTGGATGGATTTGCTGGGAAAGGATCTCACTGAAGTTAAAGAATTTGAGCCAAGGTACATTTTGTGTTCTTGCCTTGTCCCTTTACTGTTTTGTAGTTGAAATTGTGGGTGAATTTGGTACGATGGATCGTCAAATTGGTGAATGTTTGTATGTGATGTGTGCGTTCGTCAATTTAGGTAGTCAGTCCTGCTAGTGGAAATGTGGAATGTCTCTGATCTCTTGAGGAATGTTCTGGTTTTAGGTCTTCGGTATGCGCATTTGCTTACAAGTCATGCTCATTTGCAGTTGTGTTGGCATTAGGAAAACACTATCTAATGCCAAAGTCAATGGTTGTCTTGTGCCTCCTGTCCCTTGATAATGGTGGGCTTCTTTTGTTATTCCAATGTAGTGGGCAGTGGCTGTATGAGATGAGAAGGGGGCAAGTCATTAGTATTATACAGTTGCAATTCTAATATATTTTGACCTTGGTTGTTGTGTGTGAGCATGGATGCGGCTGCAGTGAGCACAGTCCATCTGCTCACCATCTGAATATCTGATTAAAAAAATTAGATGGCTGAGATCATACTCTGAAGAAGTAAAGATAGATAGGTGATTATTGGCTATAAGTTAGTAGTAATAAATCCCAATTTGTTGTGTTTGGATGACGCTGGAGATCAAGCCATCTTCTTTCCGATTGGATAGCTGCCCAAGGATCCTAACTGGGATCTGTTTTTTCCCCCCTTCAATGCATCCAAACAGACGGTTTTCTTCAATGCAGCAAGGAGAGTAGAAAATGTAATCAAACGGCTAATGTAACTTCTTTATTGCTATCTATATTTAGGTCAGTTCACTTGAGTAGCTTGATGGCACCGCATGGTACTTGTATGAGCTTGGTAATTCTTGCATCCTTTGCTTTCAGGCAGTTTTGCTATGTGGTTTTGAGCATGCAATGTACTCTGTATACATAAAATGTAAACCTGAAGCTTTCTGCGAGATTTAATTTTTCAGACTGCAAAAATGTCCATGCACCAGTCTGAGTTAGATTGAGGTGCTACATAGACATCATCTTTGAAATATTGGTTGAGTCCATCATCAGTGAAATGGACTGAGTGTATGTTAGTCAAGTAATCAGCAATTAGTGCATCCAATCAAGCTTGTTGTTTTCAGAAATTTTCTTCTAAAAACCTACACATCACACTGGAGTTGTCAGTGGTTCATATTGATTTGCAAGCTGCAATAATTTTATTTTTTTTGTCGTTTCCATATAAGAAAAGGTTCTCCTGATTTTTTTTTCTTCAATTAATTTGCAGTGTGCCATGTGGCCAATTGAATACGACCTTGTGATGATACTCTTCGATAGCCAATAGACAGCCTAGCTAAACACCGAGTAAACTTCCAGTCTAAATGAGTAAATCTTCTAAAAGGAAATGGATGCACAACCAAGCAATTGGGCACTTGAACCTTCATTTTCAGCAATCCGTCAGATTTCTTACGGATTTTCCAGCTTCTTTATAGCAGCATCCCATCGTAAATGGATATACTGAACACTGATTTGTTGAACGAACTCACATCTACTGAACACTGATTTGTTGAACGAACTCACATCTGCATTTATGCTAGTAAAGGAACAGTGGCACAAACATCATTTTCCTTCTTCTGTGATGGGAATACCATACAAACATAATTGTCCATTTTTCTGTTACTTTCGATCCTTTTGGAGGTGTGTCTGGTTTCAGGCTTTCCAAACTAGAGTCGATTGCCTTGGTTGCTTTGACTTCTCACCCTCTTATTACCAAAATAAAATCTTTCATAATTTATGTCCTTATTCTTGATCCTAAGACTACTTTCTTGTCCATGCAGCGAATCAGGAGACTCGGACGACGAAGACCGTAACGCGTGCACCTGTGTCATCCAATGAGCCCAGAGATCAGCATTGTAAATTCTGTGAAAAAACAACAACAAAAAAGGATTGTCTGAGTCAGTCAGCCATTAGTTTCCTGGAGGGAGAGAGAGAGAGAGAGCGAGAGAGAGAGAGCGAGAGAGCACCATTGTTGTGTTGGTATCTGGATGCCATGGTTTGTGTTGTATCAGCTGCTTCAAGAGTACATGTTACAAATACATAGCTTTAGAAGATTTCTGCCAAATCTATTATCATATTCATGTCTGAATTTTGTTCTGGTTGCTGTGGGTGATGGCTTTTGTGTTGCGGCACAAGTAGCATTCTTATTTTTAGAGGTACATGGACGTGCACACACTCACACCCCTCGCACACACTGCACATGTACATACATGCGTGCGTGTCTACTACACATGTCAAGGAAACTTTTTGGAGTCTCCAGCGTCTCTGAAGCGTGGAAACATGCTATCTCAATGAATGTGCACACATGTGTACCCACTTTTTATTTTTGAATCGGGCTAAATGTGAAGTGGTCTTTTTTTGCGTTCGCTTTGGTAGGCATCTGGGCTTACACGGCCACATCTAATGACACCAACTGGGCTGGTCTTAGGTTTATCAGACGTATTTTTTAATTAGTATGATATTTTTTATACTTTTAATAAATTAATATATATATATATATATATTTATATTCTCAATATATATATTGAATATAGTTTTTAGTATAATAATTAAGAGTGATGTGCTTCTTTTTAATATTTGTAAACCTAACAAACCGGGTGAGAGAGAGTGAGGGTGTGTGTGGGCCCATCGGAGCAGAGAGAAACAAAAGGCAGATGTTACGCTCTCGCGTGCCCCACAAACGTGGCATCGTATTTACGGTTTACCGTTTTACTGCCCCAATCTTCCTCGCCTCCCAGGCTCCCACTTCCGCCGTTCCGCGCCGCGCCCCGCGTTGCCCGTCTCCGACCTCCACCTCCGCGTCCCACCGCGCCCCCGATCTGCTCGGCTTGCCGGAGACGGCGCCACGCACCGACCGCCCGGGATGGCCTCTAGCAGCTCGGTCGGCCGCGACCCGTACGACGAGGAGGCCGCCGTCCGCCGCCCGCTCGAGCTTGAAGGCCGCGACGCCGTTTCCGCGTCCTTATCCTCCGACCACCGGTCTGGTGAGCTCGAGATTATCTCGTGTGGGGCGCGGAACAGTATAATTGCGAGGGATCTGGTGTGAGATTGCGGCGAGGAGTGTTGGAATTGGGGAAATCTCAACGGGTCGTAGGCTTGTTTCTGGTGGTAGAAGAGGGGATCGAGTTGAGCTGTGAAGAGCAAGGATCAACCGAGAGCGTAATTGACTGTGGATAGCAAGTTCTGACCTCTGAGTGCTAGGATTGTGGGTGCGTGATTCTTGGTTGGTGCAATGCAGTTGCTGTGTGCAGCTGCACTAGGTAAATTACAGCTAGGCGAGCCTTTCTCATGCATCGCTGTGAGTCTCTTGCCAGTATTTACCAGTTGTGTCCGATGTGTAGCAACGAGCAGAGCTAGAAAAATATGTCAGAAAGGAGGTAGAATAATTTCTATTTATACTAATATGTGGTGGAAATGTATAAGTTAGGTGCGATTTTGGAGGTTTTGCCCTGTCATGTGCTCGTTCCCCTTTATTGATTACCAAATGAGTTGCTGTACTAGAGAGTTATCATGTGCAATGCATTATAGACACAGAGAGGCATATTTACAAAGCCACCTCAACTTTAGGGCATACTTACAATTACTTCAAGAACGGGGGATTTGAGGATAACCCCCCAAGTTGAGAAGCCCTTCGTAAATATGCCCCATATGTGTCTATGACATATGGGCCCGGACCCATATGTCATAGACACAGAGAGGGGCATATTTACAAAGCCACCTCAACTTTAGGGCATACTTACAATTACTTCAAGAACCTAATGGCATAACAGTTGCAGTGTATAAAAAATTTCTGTGCCCGATACATTCTCACCTCCCCTGCCCTTGTGACATGCACCAGTACCATTGCTATTTTTTATTTTTTACAGCTTGTAAATAACTATTTTGTTGCGAACAGGGCAAACGCAGCACTTTCATTGGCTCAAGCTTACCGATTTACTCCATGCAATTGTGTATAATGCACTTCTTGTTTCTGTTCATATGTTGTGTGGAGCCATGTTAGAGCTTTTATGTAGATGCGGCACATTGGATGTTAGTCATTTAAAAAGGCATTAATTTTCTATACTGCAATTAATAGTGAGTTAATTTTCCTGGGTTGTAATGTGCAGTGACACTGAAGGAAGGATAGTTCAGCTTCTATTTTCTTCATGGAAATTGAGAATCAGTTTTGACCCTGTGTTTCACCAAAAGAAATATATGTATTCACTAACACATTAATTCATGGAAGATAAGAATGTGGACAGTCCCAAACATTGCTATCTCTTTCTTCTAATATTTACGCTGTCGCCGTAGAGCTGTTTTTTTTAACAAATACCATGTATGATACACTTCTTCAAGGAACTGTTTTGATACTGGATATCATTGTGACAACTAACAAGAAATTGTAACAACATAGTATTGGCATACTCCTAATCTAATTCTTGTTCTTGATTTGAGGTTATATAACTTAAGGTTGGATAAGGAATTCTAGATTAGTTAGTGGCATGGTTATCATGGCGTCGCCTAGGCGTCGGCGACGCCTAGTCGCCACCTAGGCATCCCAGTTCGAAGGGGGGCGCCAAGACCCGGTGCCTCGCCTGGAGAGTGCCAAGTGACCACCTGGACATCCAGGCGTCGCGGCGGTGCGACTAGGCATCTAGTCCAGGCATGACTAGGTGGCGGGTTCTCCTCGTAGGAGGCAGGGGAGGGCGCCGTGGAGGAGGAACAGGACAGGGGGTCGAGGTCACAGAACGGGTCATCGGTGGAGACGCGGTGGCGGGAGTGCGGCGGCTGTGGCGGAGATGCGTGGTGTGTGGAGATGAAGACAGGCAACACAAGGAGAGGCAGCATGGGAGGAGAGGGGTAAAGGCGGCACTGAGCAATGGGATGGGAGGTGGCTATAGGAGGTGGTGGCGTGGACACGAAAGGAGGGGTCTGTGCGAACACATTCGGGCAGCGTAAGGAGGACAGACATGAGGGGGTGGAGGTGGCAGCGGTGTTGCAGGGGAGGAGGTGGGGCATCGCGGGGGAGGGAGGCGTAGGCATGAGAGGGAGAGGGAGGTGAGCTTGGGAGGTAAAGTGCAAAGATTAGAATATTCCTGAAGGATCTGCAAAGTATTTCGCATTAGTGGAGATTGGACGAATCATATGGGCTGGAGTGGAGGGGGATCGATGGCCGTTGTTGATCAAATGACGTGGCGTGCTATTTTGCGCCGAAACTATATATGGAGATTAGAAGGAAGATACTCTTAAAAAAAGGGCAACTGACATGACAACTGCACGAAGCAAATATCTCAAGCTTCTTTTAGAGCCTTACGTCCAGACTCCAGGTGGGATTGGATTGCTTGGATTCTTGGGTTCGATGCGATGTGAGGACTAAGGAAGAAGAAGGTGGAGAGGGGAGAAGAAGCGAAAGAGGAGGAAGGTTGCGGCTGCAAGACACTGATGTCTATTTGATGCCGGCAATGCCTTTTTTTTGTTATATACTCTGACCAGACCAGTCGTGGTTGTTTGGTCACCTAACTATCGCCTAGGCATCCAGGTGACTCGCTTCGCGGGGGCGCCATGATAATTATGGTTAGTGTGTCTTCATTTGATATTACAATGTCAAGGTTGGAGTAGGCGAATGGAGACCAGGTGCTTCTATGGCCCCTTATAATTCTCACCAATAATCCGCGGAAAAAGAAAAAAAAAGCAGTGCATATATGGTCAGTCCTAGCTTACTTGTGCTACATAGGCTAGTTCAGAGTTTCTATTTCGTACTAAATTTGTGTGTGCAATTTGCATATAAAACATTGCCCCTTGCAACTTTTCTTTCGCATTATCTCTTTCCCCCTTTTCTTTTGGCATGATTTGTCTGTTATATTGACAAAAAAGTTTCCCCAGAGTTGGACAATGATGATGTGAATAGAATTTATTTGTTACCTGTGTACTCATTCCCATCATGGTTCTTATTGTAGGAAATATCATGCCTAGATATCAGGTGGGCTCAACTAAAGGTGATTCTAGTAACAGAAACTTGGAGGGGTGGCAGAAGAAGCAGTCCAGTACAGATGACGTGCACAAGAGCAAGTCCAGTTCAAGATACTTCACGGCATTTGGGGTAGACCTGTCCCCTGATAATATGGCAGTTGCCATTGTATATTTTGTGCAAGGGGTTTTAGGCCTTGCCCGACTTGCTGTGAACTTTTACTTAAAAGATGATCTTCACCTTGATCCAGCTGAGGTATGTGGTGCTCATTCTTTTCCCCTTCCTCTTATTACATTTTTTTTTACAATGGAATTATCTCCGGCCTCTGCCCTTCCTCTTATTACATGCATGCTATACTCTTAAAAACAATGGGTGTTGATAACTAAGATGGTTTCTATTATATAGACTGCAGTTATATCTGGTTTCTCATCCTTACCATGGTTGGTCAAGCCACTCTATGGCTTTATCAGGTCTCACGAATGCTTCTGTATACATTTCTTTCTGTTGTATCCGTACACTTGATGGCGCTATGACTCTGCTGCTCTTGCCTTCCAGTGATTCCATCCCGCTCTTTGGATATCGAAGAAGGTCATATCTTATTCTGTCAGGATTTCTTGGAGCACTTTCATGGAATTTGATGGCTACAGTAGTGAACAGTAAATATGGTGCAGCGCTCTCTATTCTTCTTGGATCGCTTTCTGTTGCCTTCTCAGACGTTGTAAGTACAAGATGAATATCTACAAGCAAGTTATCTTTGTCAATTCTTTATATTGGGTGTTATGTATTTCATCTGTTATTTTGTACAGTCTTTAGCATTCAATGAAGTTATGATGAGCTCCAGTTGTTTATTGCTACTTTCTTGTTCTCCTTTATAATAGTCATATTTGAACGCAAAATTTTCATGCAAATTTCCTTGACCTAGCTTACATTCCAATAAAGCTGTCTTCTGAAGGGGAGAAGTTGGCTTCCTTGTATATTGGGTTCTGAATCCTATTATTTATAGACCTATTTGTACAACTGTGGTTATTGTTGGTAATACAATATAAACCTTCGCTGATTTTCTCTTTTTCCTGAGAAAGGGCACAGTGCATGTTTGCATTCAACTATCTTGCAAGCCAATGTAACTTTATGGATTAATTCATACTGAAAACTTTTTCATAGGAACAAATACTACATTGAATTTTGAATCAACTCGTTGCATTGGTTTGTTTTGTCTGAAGCAAATATCTTCATTGTGCTCTTTCCCCTGCTCATGTAAATTGCCACCACTTATTTTTAAGGAAGACACCAATAAGATCAACTGGTTCGGCAACAATGATTGATTCATATTAAGAAAGACTTTCTTCTATCAGTTCCGAATTTCTATACATACAGACCTTATCTTCCCACATGTTACAACTGCATCCTTGAAGCTATTGACAATAATCTGATTTTATATTCTATAAAGTATTGGCATCGTCAACCTTGTCCAATACTCCAATTATATCATGCTACAGCACAACCAAAGAACAAGTGGTCACTATCCTCAAAACTATTACAACAAGGCAACCTCCCATTTCCCTACTTCCTCGTTACCAAAATTTTCCTTGGATTGTTATTAAGTGGAGGGACATTTTGTTTGGTTTTTAAGTTAGCTTGAGTTGTTCACTTGTTCTATTCGATGGTCTTGCAACATTGACTGAATCTCAGTATCTGAAGGCTTTTGTTCTAGCTAGTTTGGTGAATAATAATGCAGCCATGTAATTTATACAATACTGCCATTTTTCTTCAGAAAGATATTGGATACTACTTAACATGAATATATCTCCAGTTGAATTTGCACTTTAAGATTGACAGTTCATACATATATTTCCTATGTTATTCAAAGTTGTCAAGTCATTACAGGCCCTGTCAGGCTCTAAAATTGAAAACGTCTAGCCAAGGATGCCATTGTGCATAGAAATATTTCCAGATGAAGTTTGTCTTAAAAAAAAACCACCTCATTTTTATCACATGTTGGAGCTGTACCTGACATGAATTAGGACAAGGTACAACGAGTTTCATAAATGTTGTAGCTTCCTAGATTTGTCTCAATAACACAAGTGAAAACACTGCAGGTTGTAGATTCGATGGTAGTTGAGAGAGCCCGTGGCGAATCACAGAGTACATCTGGATCTCTCCAGTCACTATGTTGGGGATCCTCGGCATTTGGTGGCATTGTGAGTGCATATTTCAGTGGTTCGCTTGTGGATACTTATGGAGTAAGGTTTGTCCCATAGCATCCTTGCAAGCTACTTAAGCCTTACCTGTTTTGTAGTGCAGTTCACTGATGAAAGTATTCCTATAAACGCAGATTTGTCTTTGGTGTTACAGCATTGTTACCTCTGATGACATCTGCTGTTGCAGTTCTTGTAAATGAGCATCGTCTGACTTCTGGGGAATGTGCTATCTCAGTCTCTGGTTCTGGATTCATTGAGAGCTCTAAGCAGCACATCAGGCAGCTTTGGACTTCAGTAAAGCAACCTAACATTTTCTTGCCCACCTTATTTATATTCCTCTGTCAAGCAACACCACAGTCAGATTCCGCCATGTTTTTCTTCATGTATGTGTCACACTTGCTACATATCAGTCTGCAATGACAGTATCTTTTTTATGGTTTACATGATTGCCTTTGAGTGATGTTCTGGAGTAGTTCTAAACCCATTAGCGGCAGCTTTACAAACTACAGCATGTTACTGGATACTTCCTCTAGGTCATCTTTACTTGGAGCAATTTAATTACCATAGGGTATAACACATACAAAAAGGCAAACTGAATATCAACTTCACAAATTACAACAAGAAAGTGGCGCTTTCATCCTAATTAAGCTCTATATTGGATCATTGGTGTATCTGGGTTGCATTATAATTTGTCTGTAGCATATGCACATCTTTTCGTTATGTATGTTGAATGATCTGTGTGTTGTTTATTTAAAATGACTGAACTTTCATGCTCCCTTATAATTAATTTCAGTACAAATAAGCTTGGATTCACTCCAGAATTTCTAGGACGTGTAAAGCTTGCTACTTCTATTGCATCCTTGCTCGGTGTCGGACTTTATAACTCTTTTCTGAAGGCAGTTCATCTGAGGAAAATCTTTCTTGTGACAACAATCATAGGTTCAGCCCTTGGAATGACACAGGTGCTCTTTTTGCTATTTATTTAAGTGAGGCTGTAATTATTTCCCATCTTAAAAACTGAGTATGTTCTATATCTTCAGGTTCTTCTTGTCACTGGGCTTAATAGGCAGTTTGGGATCAGTGATGAATGGTTCTCCATTGGGGATTCATTAATCATCACAGTCCTTGGTCAGGTATGAAACATTACTGCAATTGCTGAGTAAAATCTTTTACAACCTACAAGGTTATGTTATTTGGTATACTACATAACTGGGGTGCTCGAAAAAGTTTGTTCATTGCATAAAAATGCATTGAGCTGATCATTTGTTTCGTTACTGACAGTGACATTAATTCTAGTTCCTTTGTAGCCTGAAACTGAGGCTGACCAATTTGAATTTTCTTGGCAAGTGATAATGCTCAGGATAAAACCACTCTTGAGGAGGGCGTTCCCATGTGCCAATGGCGCTACAATAACAGCTTTATTTAGATTTAGATAACATATCTGTCGTATGTGTGAAAACAAGACACGAGAGAGAGGGGACGACACTGGCCGTCTTACGGGCCACTGTCCAAAGGAGACAAAGCGAACACAAGAGTTTATACAGATTCGGGCACTTAAGGGAGTACCCTACTCCTGTCGGCGTGTCCCCCAGGAGGAGCAGGGGGCTCCTAGCTCAGACTCCTGCGGGACACACCAGTAGTTCGTGTTTTGTCTTCAATATGAGTCCAGGTTACATGTAGGGGTTACAACGGGGTTTTATAGGCATCCAGCCTAATGCTCAAAATACTATCCTATCCCTACCACTACGGCTTAATGCGAGGGCATCTTGGTCATTCTCGGGCGAAGGCAGTGGGTTCCACGTCATCGTTCCGTAGGGTTAGTCTCTGACTTCTGGGTCCCACAAGGGCCTCCCACGGGGTACACCCTGGAGGTACGCCTGCAGACTCCCGCGGAGTAGAAGGGTGGCTCCCATAGACGCCCGCGGAGTAGGAGGGTGACTCTCATAGACTTCCACGAGGTAGGAAGGTGACTCCGTTGGCCTTGCATGAGTAGGTCTCCAAAACTCAATGGGGCGGGAGGGTGACTCCGTGAGACGCCCGTGAGTAGGAGGCTCCCGAGAGCACTCCTTAGGGGTATGCTTTCATGAGGCATGAGGTGGACAAGGTCTCCTCCTTCGGGAGTTGGTATAGTTTCCTCCAACACTAGCCCCCCTGTCCCTCGGGCGCTCTTAAAAAGGACCGAGGGACAAGGACAATTGACCAGCCACCTTTTTGAGCTTTATACATATGCTTGACAGGCAGAGCCCCCAATAACACTTCTCACCTGGGGTTAGCGATAGTGTCCAACGTTAAAAAAAGGGGGAAAAACGCCAACTGGATGCCTTGACCCGTCTTCACTGGGCAATTGGGCCATCACCAAATCTCGTATATGGAGCCTTGTCTGCAGTGGGCAGTAGGGGCAGCGCCCGCAGTCCGCATAGACTCTTTACTGGAGGACAATAGGGAAGGTCTCCATGTCCTGCTCGGGACTCCTCTACCGGGTGAGCGTTCGGGCGATAGTCTTGGCCAAAGCCCGGACTTGATCGGCGTTCAGGCGCTGAAATTCTCGACTTTACTAGCCTGGGCGCTTTATTTTATCGATCCTTGCCCAAGCCGCTTGAGAACCATTCCCCTGGCGTTCCCCCGGTCACAAGTGCCAGCGCCCGGACGGGGTCTCATGCGCTAGCGCCCGTGGAAAAGTTTTTGTGGGCGTTCTATAAGTGCCCGGGCATAGCCATTCAGTCGACCTGTCTGTGTGACAAACGGGGTCGTAAACAGCAGAAAAGCGTTCCGGGCGCCCAGCCAAACCGGGGAGCAAGGGCATTTTAGGGCGCTGGGGCCAGCGCCCAGGACTTTTTCCCCCGAGCAGTATGGGCATCGCCCGTTTCTCCTTGGGAGCTCTGCCAAGCGTCCGAACTGGCCTGTAGAGAGCCCACTAGAAGCTTGTGTTCTTTTCTTGGTTCTCATTACTTCCAACCGTTCCAGAGAGCAGCAGCAAAAGGCAAGATGTGAGGCACCTCCTTCTTCCTGAACCATCTAGCCACGACACTCTCAGGCACAAAAAGGAGTATAGGCAAATGCTTGTTGCAATGCTCTGGGCGAAAAGACTGGAGCAAAACCAGGACCCACATCACGTAGGCTTAAAGCACTTTTGCGCCCATCTGCACCAGGGCACCACCGCAGGTGCCCATGCTCAAAGGCAAAGGGATGCTCAGCCTAACCCATGCCTTGGGACATCTGAATGGTAATTGGCGCAAGGGTCTACGCCCAGCTCTTGACCGTTAGCTTGGTTCACTCTGCCTCGAGGTCCCTTGTGCTGGAGCGGGCGCAGAGGCTAACGCCCGGCTGGTAATCGTCTGCCCCGGGAACGGGTGCCAAAAAATCGATGCCTCAACTCAGAACCAGGATGTCTCCCGAACCCCTTCTTTTGCATATTTAACATCGGCCAAGCAAAGGGCATCCAGTGTCGCCAACACCAACCGCGGAGGCAGCTCTGCCTCCAATCTGCACGTGAGTTCCCTCCATCAGGCCGGAGAGCTGTGAGAGCGCCGGTTGTTCAGGCCATCGCTTGAGCAAGGAAAAACGGCTCAACCTGAGGCTAGCTCGGGAGGCCGTGGTTGCGTGAGTCGTGGGATCTGTTGCCATAGGCCAGAGGACCGTGGTCCCATAGGAAGGAGCCGCGCTAAAGCGGCACGAAGTCGGCCGCCATTGCCGGCAGCTCGGGTAACCGGCGCGTGAGGGCGTCGCCACGAGTGCCGGGAGGCCGCGAACACTCGGGAGGTCGGCGCTGCCACCAAGAGGAGCGCGCGACGGAAGGTGACGACCAAAGTCGGCCAAGCAGCATCGCTGTCAGCGACTGCGCTGGCGGCCAATTGCGTGAAGGAAAGCTAGCGCCGGGAAGCCGCCGCTACTGTAGGCGGAGGAGCGGCACCAGGAAGAAAGCGCCAAAAGTCGGCCTGAGCGAGCGTTGTCGTCTGCAGCTCGGGCAACTTTGGCCAAGCGAGGAGCGTCACTTCGGGCTGCCAAAGAAGCTGCGAGCACTCGGGAAGGCTGCCGCTGCCTGCCGCCCGGAGAGGAGTGAGCGCACGGGAGGAAAAGCGCGGTTAGTCTTGCAGGCGAGGTCATCGTTGGCTTAAGCGGCTTCCACACGAAGAAGTCTTATACCACCATTCCGAGAAGGTCCGGCACTCGAAGAAGCCGCCGCCTAGCTGGTAGGAGTGGCCGAGGAAAGCGCACTTGGTCTTAAGACCTGGTGAGGCGTCGTTAGCGGCTCAGGCGGCTTCCCTCGCGTGAGAAGAAGTGCCGCCACAGGCTGCCGAGAAGGTTCTTGGCCTCGAGAAGCCGCCACCGCCGCCTGGAGAGGAGTGGCGCTGGGAGGAAAGCGCTTGTTGGTGTCGGCAGGCGGAGGCGTCGTCGCGACTCGGCGGCTCTCCCAGCGAGAAGAAGTGCCGCCACAGTCGCCGAAAATCTGCCGGTGCTTTCGAGAAGGTCTTACTTTGGAGAGGAGCGAAACACACTGGAGGAAAGCGCAGATTGGTGCTCAACGACGGGGAGTCGTCGTCGGCAGCTCGAAGTGGCATCAGGAAGTCAAAGGTTCCAGTATCTCTCTTGTCGTGGTTACCCCTTTTGGTCGGTCCGTGCCTGGTACTCTTGGAACAAGCCAAATGCTGAGTGCTTCCCTAGTGACGATAGCAGGTTGTATAAAAAGAGCCATCTGAGAAGTGAAGGCATCAACAACGAACCTAGGTGGAGGCAGGTCAAGTATTGCTTAGAGGTAAGCCCCCCTTTCCGCTGCATATTGGCACCCATCTCAGGACATGGGCCCGTGCGGAGTGTCTCGCTAGTATGGAGTTGGTATCGTTCGGGCGCCCCATGTGGCTCTTGGTGACGCTCACATGACTGACCTTTTAATTTGGCGTGGCAGGCTCTTGGGCTTTGTTGACAACACACCTTCCTTCGAGGAGAGCGAGGAGTCAAGACTTCATGGGTAAGGCCATGGACCATGTACACAAACGTTTAGCGGCTTCTTTTACTAGTCCTTCGCAATTGGGCATTGCTAAGCATGATTATTCCCGCTTGCAGGTGACCGCCCTCGCGGTATCCTTGCCAAGGGCAAGGGCAAGGCGGATGAGGCCGCCCCCGCAAAAGGGAAGGGCAAGAGCAGGCCTCCCCGTGGAGAGGACTATCACACGAGGGACATGAACATGATGGGTCCCATTAGTTCCGCCGCCGGTGCGGACCCAATAGGCGACGAGGGGCTCAATTTGGAGGAAGCGAAAGTAGACCTCGGGCCATCAGAGCTCATTGACGCGGAGAAGCTTTCTCTCATCCGTCGAGGAAGCCGTCTCTCCGCTGGGGACGTGGACGTCCCAGCACCGAGGGAGAGCCCCAACCCTCCGCCAGGGTATGTCGTGGCTCTCAAGTCATGGGTGGACGTCGGCTTTGGGCTCCCAATGCACCCCTTCATCAAGAGGTACACTTAAGCGCTCGGGGTGGAGCTCTCTCACCTTAGCCCGAACCACTTTGTTCGGCTGAGGGTCTTCTTATGGCTATGTGAGACGGTTATCCCGGGGACGCCCATGGAGCCATCAGTCGCCCTGTTCGACTACTACTTCCGCTCTCAGCGGGGGGATGTTAGAAGAGGGCCCTTGGGGTCCATCTACACCACCCCGCGACATGAGGAGGAGTTCCCGGTGCATGCCTTGAAGGAGTGTTGGCCCTTCGCCACAAAGAAGTGGTTCTACCTGAGGGCCACGGACTTCGTCTACACCGGGTCACACCCGGCTTTGACGACCCGAACTTACCCCGAGATGGGCCGCCTCACCGACGACGACTGGAAACTGCGCAATGCCATCCGGGAAGTGCGCGCAAAAAAGGGAGCCCGAGACCTCATGGAAGAGATGACACTCCTTAACCTTAGCACCCTTGTTCAACGTGCTAGGTTGGGGTTCCATGGCGCCTTCACCCCGGCATCGGGAAAGGTAAGAGCCCTTGCGCGGTCTGTCTCTTTCTTGGCACGTAACCCTTTTACCTCTCATGGTCCTTTTTTGCCTGCAGTTCGCTCGGTGGAAGCAGCGAGAGAAGAAGTTGAGATGATCCTAGGGAGGTGGTGTACATCTGAGGCGCGAGGATACGAGGCCGAGGGCATCCCTATGGAGGGAAGGAACTCCGTGGCCGAAGCGTTCGGCCTACGCCTTCCCCCGCGGGGTATCCCCGCTCCTGACCAGGCTAAACGGAAGAGGGCTTGGGCGGCAGCCGCGGGAGAGGACATCCGGGCCTCGCCTACAAAGATACGTGCCTAGAGGACCGCCGAAGGGCATGGCGGTGGCACCTCCCAACAGGGCACTGCCACCACGGTCCGTGCCACAGGTGAGAGGGGTCCTCCTCGGGTGGGGTCCCGAGGACTCCCGCCGCAGCTCGCCTCCAAGGGCAAGGGTGCAATGGGTCCCGAGAAGGAGAAGGTACCCAACAAGGAGGGCATTGGCCCTTGCCCTCAGCGGACGAACAAGCGTTCACCCTCATGTTCTCCATCTACGACATCCAACTCTTCTAGTGAGCCTACGTTAGACCCTGAGCCGGAGATCTGTCGGGCGCTCCCAGCAACTCGCTCGGGAGATCGAAGGGCTCATGGGCGTCGAACCCGATGGCCCAAACACCTCCCCGGCTGGTGCCGTGGTGGGGGAGGATGTTGGGTATGCCTACCTTGACGACATTGAGTCTTTTTTCCGCTTTTCTGAAGGTACGTGTTCAAGGTCATGTTAAGTTACCATGGAATGAATTCTCTCCTTGCATGCCCAAACTGCTTCCCTGCTCTTGCACAGATCCGGTGGAGCATATGGCGGCCCCCGAGGTGGAGCCTCCCGCACCAGTTGTGCCCCTAGAGGCTCCGATGGAGAACGCGACTACCCCGTGCTCGCCCAGGCAAGCGACACCAGCGCAGGGGGACCTCGGTGGTTCCTCTAGCGCCCTTCCTGAGTATGCCATCCCTCACACCCTGGACGCAAAGGCTATCGAGACGACTCGCCTCCTGGTCACTGAACGAGTGCAAAGGTATATGGCAGACCTGGTGCCTGGCGACCCCAGGAGGTTTTTGGAAGTACTAGGAGAGAAGTTAGCGACCACCGTGACCCTTCAGTACCAGGTACTGCAATTCCTTTTTCATTTCTTCCAGAACTCGGGATCCTTGTGCGTGTCTTGTTTGGACACTCGATACATTCACCTTTTTGCAGGCTACGGCAATGAGCAACGTCCTCTTTGATAGGGTCTCGAGAATGGTTGAGGAGATGCTGGCAGCCGCCCCTTCACGTGATACTCAGAATGACCTGGAGGCCCTCAAGCGGGCTTTGCTAGAAGCCCAAGAGGGTCAGAGGGCGGTGGAGGACAAGCTTTCCATGGCGGAGGACGAGTTGGAGAGGTACCGGCGACGGGTCAAGGACTTGGAGGCTGACTTGGAGAGATCTCAAGTGGTGATCTGAATGTGTAAAGGCGAGGCCGCGATGCACATGAGCAAAGGTATGAAGCGGACCAGAAGGCAATGGCTATATCTCTCATGAATCTTGCCATGTTGGTCCAGGTTACTTTGAGGGAGCTCGGGGCCAGAATGGAGGATCTCCCACCTCCCTTTGAGGATTGGGAGGAGTGGGCTGGCATCTTGCGAGGCCGTGTCGGCCTCCTTGCTGAAGGCGGCCGATGATAAGGGCAAGGCCATCACCAAGGTTGCCTTGACCATGGGGTTGCTGACCATCTCCGCCTCTCGACACCGCAGCAAGGAAGCCATCCTCACTGCGCCTCGAGGATCAGACACTCAGGAGGTTCGCCGGAGCGCCCGCGAAGGTATCTCCACTTGGGGGCCCCTTATAGGAGGCTTTGTGGACAACCTCACAAAGGCCCCTCGTGGGACCGGTCCCCGGGCGCCAGGAGAAGGTCCAAGAAGGTGAGGGTGAACGCCTGTTCGTCCGCTGAGGGCAAGGGCCAATGCCCTCCTCGTTGGGTACCTTCTCCTTCTCGGGACCCATTGCACCCTTGCCCTTGGAGGCGAGGCCATGGAGTCCTCGGGACCCACCCGGGAGGACCCTCTCACCTGTGCACACGGACCGTGGTGGCAAGGCCCTATTGGGAGGTGCCACCGCCATGCCCTTCGGCGGTCCTCTTGGCACGTATCTTTGTAGGCGAGGCCGGATGTCCTCACGGCCGCCCAAGCCCTCTTCCGCTTAGCTCGGTCGAGGCGGGGATACCCGCGAAGGGAAGGCGAGGGCAACGCCGACCACGAGTTCCTTCCCTCCATAGGGATGCCCTCGGCCTCGTATCCTCGCGCCTCAGATGTACACCACCTCCCTAGGATCATCTCACAGCTTCTTCTCTCGCTGCTTCCACCGAGCGAACTGCAGGCAAAAAAGGACCATGAGAGGTAAAAGGGTTACGTGCCAAGAAAGAGACAGACTCGCAAGAAGGCTCTTACCTTTCCCGATGTTAAGGGTGAAAGGTCGCCATGGAACCCCAACCTAGCACGTTGAACAAGGGTGCTAAGGTTAAGGAGTGTCATCTCTTCCATGAGGTCTCGGGCTCCTTTTTATGCCAAGACTTCCGGATGGCATTGCTTGCGAGCTTCGATTGTCGTCGGTGAGGCGGCCCATCTCGAGGTAAGTTCGGGTCGTCAAAGCCGGGTGTGACCCGGTGTAGACGAAGTCTGTGGCCCTCAGGTAGAACCATTTCTTTGTGGCGAAGGGCCAACACTCCTTCAAGGCATGCACCGGGAACTCCTCCTCATGTCGCGGGGTGGTGTAGATGGACCCCAAGGGCCCTCTTCTAACATCCCCCCGCTGAGAGCGGAAGTAGTAGTCGAACAGGGCGACTGATGGCTCCATGGGCGTCCCCGGGATAGCCGTCTCACATAGCCATAAGAAGACCCTCAGCCGAACAAAGTGGTTCGGGCTAAGGTGAGAGAGCTCCACCCTGAGCGCCTAAGTGTAC
This sequence comes from Guadua angustifolia, assembly GCA_036346375.1. Taxonomy (NCBI): domain Eukaryota; kingdom Viridiplantae; phylum Streptophyta; class Magnoliopsida; order Poales; family Poaceae; genus Guadua; species Guadua angustifolia. The sequence continues at coordinate 46,611,460 of CM070512.1, read as the reverse complement.
CTCTTGATGAAGGGGTGCATTGGGAGCCCAAAGCCGACGTCCACCCATGACTCGAGAGCCACGATATACCCTGGCGGAGGGTTGGGGCTCTCCCCTGGTGCTGGGTTGTCCACGTCCCCAGAGGAGAGATGGCTCCCTCGACAGATGAGAGAAAGGTTCTCCACGTCAGTGAGCTCTGATGGCCCGGAGTCTACTTTCGCTTCCTCCAGATCGACCCCCTCGTCGCCTGTTGGGTCCGCACCGGCGGCGGAACTAACGAGACCCATCATGTCCATGTCCCTCGTGTGATAGTCCTCTCCACGGGGAGGCCTGCTCTTGCCCTTCCCTTTTGCGGGGGCGGCCTCATCCGCCTTTTGGGCGGTCACCTGCAAGCGGGAATAATCATGCTTAGCAATGCCCAATTGCGAAGGACTAGTAAAAGAAGCCGCTAAACGTTTGTGTACATGGTCCATGGCCTTACCCATGAAGTCTTGACTCCTCGCTCTCCTCGAAGGATGGTGTGTTTTCAACAAAGCCCAAGAGCCTGCCATGCCAAATTAAAAGGTCAGTCATGTGAGCGTCACCAAGAGCCACACGGGGCGCCCGAACGATACCAACTCCATACTAGCGAGACACTCCGCACGGGCCCATATCCTGAGATGGGTGCCAATATGCAGCGGAATGGGGGGCTTACCTCTAAGCAACACTTGACCTGCCTCCACCCGGGTTCGTTGTTGATGCCTTCACTTCTCAGATGGCTCTTTTTATACAACCTGCTATCGTCACCAGGGAAGCATTCAGCATTTGGCTTGTTCCAAGAGTACCAGGCACGGACCGCCCAAAAGGGTAATCACGACAAGAGAGATACTGGAACCTTTGACTTCCTGATGCCACTTCGAGCTGCCGACGACGACTCCCGCCCATACCGACTCCAACTGCGCCTTCCTCCGGTGCGCTCACTCCTCTCTAGGCGGCTTCCTTCTCGAGCGTCGGCAGCCTTCTCGGCAGCCTGTGGCGGCACTTCTCATGGGAAGCCGCCCGTGCCGATGATCGCCCGCGCCTTGACTGACACCACCGCGCTTTCCTCCCGGCGCTCCTCTCTAGGCATCCTTCTCAAGCCGTGCGACTTTCTCGGCGACTGTGGCGGCACTTCTTCTCGCGGGAAGCCGCCGAGCCGACGACGTCGCCTCGCCTGCGTTTAAGACCACCGCGCTTTCCTCCCATCGCTTCACTCCTATCCAAGTCGCGGCGGTGGTGGCCTTCTCGAGCACCGAAGACCTTTCTCGAACTCCGTGGCGGCACTTCTCGGGGAAGCCGCTTGCCGCCGACGATGACCGCCCGCCGCAAGACTTTCACCGCGCCTTCCTCCCGTGCGCTCACTCCTCTCCGAGTGGCAGGCGGCGGCGGCGGTCTTCCCGAGTGCTGCGCTTCCATGGCGGCCGGTGACGCCTCGCTTAGCCAAGTTGCTCGAGCCGCAGACGACAACGCCTGTCAGGCCGACTTTAGTAGCGTTTTCTTCTGGTGCCCGCCTCTCTCACTTTGGCAGTGGCGGCACCTTTCCCGCGCTCAGAGTTTCCTTCTCACGCACTGGTTTGCCGTCATTCCAACAGCAATGCTCTTGTCAGCCGACTTTGGTCAGGTCACCTTCCCATGCGCCCGCTCCTCTTGGTGTGCGGCAGCCGACCTCCCCGAGTGCTCATGGACTCATGACACTGCTTCGTGGCGACACTCCCCTCACGCTACCGGCTACCCGAGCCGCTGATGTGGCTGACTTCGCGCCCGCCTTAGCCGCGACTCCTTCCTACGGGACCATGGTCCTCTGGCCTATGGCGACAGATCCCGTGACTCACTCAGCCGCGGCCTCCCGAGCTAGCCTCAAGTTGAGCCGTTTTTCCTTGCTCAAGCGATGGCCTGAACAACCGGTGCTCTCACACGACTCTCGGCTTAACGGAGGAACCGACGTCAGATTGAGGCGAGAGCCTCCCGGTTGGTGTTGGCGACACTGGATGCCCTTTGCTTGGCCGATGTTAAATATGCAAAAGAAGGGGTTCGGGAGACATCCTGGTTCTGAGTTGGGGCATCGATTTTCTGGCACCCATTCCTGGGGCGGACGATTACCAACTAGGCGTTAGCCTCTACGCCCACTCCAGCACAAGGGACCTCCGGGCAGAGTGAACCAAGCTAACGATCAAGAGCTGGGCGTAGACCCCTGCGCCTATTACCATTCAGATGTCCCAAGGCATGGGTTAGGCTGAGCGTCCCTTTGCCTTTGAGAATGGGCACCTGCGGTGGTGCCCTGGTGCAGATGGGCGCAAAAGTGCTTTAAGCCTACGTGCTGTGGGTCCTGGTTTTGCTCCAGTCTTTTCGCCTAGAGCATTGCAACAAGCATTTGCCTATACTCCTTTTTGTGCCTGAGAGTGCCATGGCTAGATGGTTCCGGAAGGAGGCGCCTCACATCTTGCCTTTTGCTGCTGCTCTCTAGAACGATTGGAAGTAATGAGAACCAAGAAAAGAACACAAGCTTCTAGTGGGCTCTCCATAGGCCAGTTCGAACGCTTAACAGAGCTCCCAAGGAGAAACGAGCAATGCCCATACCGCCGAAAAAAGTCTGGCGCCGCCCCAAATACTAAAATGCCCTTGTTCCCGGTTTGGTTGGCGCTGAACGCTTTTTCATTTTTACGACCCGCTTTGTCACACGCATGTGTCGATCAATGGCTATGCCTGGGCACTTCTAGAACGCCCACAAAAACATTTCCACGGGCGCTAGCGCATGAGACCCCGTCCGGGCGCTGGCACTTGTGACCGGGGGAACGCCAGGGGAATGGTTCTCGAGCGGCTTGGGCAAGGACTGATAAGAAGCAAAGTGCCCAGGGCTAGTAAAGTCAGAGGAATTTCGGGCACCCCCCCTGAACGCCCGATCAAGTGCCGGGGGCTTCGGCCAAGACTATCGCCCGAACGCTCACCCGGTAGAGGAGTCCCGAGCAGGACATGGATACCTTCCCTATTGTCCTCCAAGAAAAGTCTATGCGATCATGCGACGCCTTCATCGCCCACTGCAGACAAGGCTCCATATACGAGATTTGGTGATGGCCCAATTGCCCAAAAAGACGGGTCAAGGCATCCAGATTATGCGTTTTCCTTTTTAACCTTGGACACTATCGCTAACCCCAGTGAGAAGTGTTATTGGGGCTCACACATCAAGCATATGTATAAAGCTCAAAAAGGTTGCTGGTCAATTGACCTTGTCCCTCGGTCCTTAAGAGCGCCCGAGGGACAGGGGGGCTAGTGTTGGAGGAAACTATACCAACTCCCAAAGGAGGAGACCTTGTCCACCTCATGCCTCGCGAGCATACCCCTAAGGAGTGCTCTGCGGGAGCCCTCCTACTCATGGGCGTCTCACGGAGTCACCCTCCCGCCTGGCCGAGTCTCAGGAGACCTCCTACTCATGGACGTCAACAGAGTCACCTTCCTCCTCGCGAAGTCTATGGAGTCACCTCCTACTCACAGCGTCTTCACTGAGCCACCCTTCTACTCATGGAGTCTCAAAGCGTACCTCAAGGCGTGCCAGTGGGAGGCCCCGGGGACCTAGAAGTCAGAGACTAACCCCTGCAGAACGATGACGTGAAACCCACAGCCTTCGCCCGGGAATGACCAAGATGCCCTCACATTAAGCCGTGGTGGTAGGGGTAGGATGGTATTTTGAGCATTAGGCTGGGTGCCTATAAAACCCCGTTGTAACCCCTACATGTAACCTGGACTCATATTGAAGACAAAACACGAACCATCGTGTGTCCGCATGAGCTGAGCTAGAGCCCCTGCTCCTCCTAGGGGACACGCCGACAGGAGTAGGGTACTCCCTTAAGTACTCGAACTCTGTATAAACTCTTGTGTTCGCTTTGTCTCCTTTGGACGGTGGCCCGTAAGACGGCCAGTGCCCCCTCTCTCTCTCGTGTCTTGTTTTCACACATACGACATTTATACATATGCTTGACAGAGGCTCACCATGAGAGGTAAAAGGCCCCTCGTGGGACCGGTCCTCGGGCGCTAGGAGAAGGTCCAAGTTCCGAGCATGTATGACTTCCTCTGGAGAGTGTTTGACATCTTTTGCTAAATAGTTAGGTGATTCTCACCCACTGTACTAGGGCCCTTGACTCGCGAGGTGATGCACTTCTTTATGCTAGGGATGCATTTTTGTGATACTCATGATGATTAGTTGGGATAAGTTCCCTTCATTTTGTATAAACTTACCTTTGAGATTATGGTATGGACTACTTATTACTCTTGCAATGCTTTGTGTTAGGATGTGCCTCGGGGGGCTTGGTATTCGATACAAGCGAACGCACACACGTTTCTCGGGGCTGCTACCGATTATGCCCGCCAAAGAAGGTCTGCCTGCAGATCGGCGACTTCATGGGGGCATGATCGTGTTCTCGAACTGTGAGTTACCTCCGCCTTAAGCACCGACCCTCTCCTCTTGGCACGGCATGGCCCAGGCGGAGGGAACCTCCGAGACCAAAGGCGCTGTTTCAATGGCACCTCCTGTGGAGCGGCGAATCAGCACGACCGCCTCGAGCACTCACGAGGCTCCAGAGATCATCGCTCATCCAAATGGGCCAAGTGGAGGGAAGGAGCCATTGCTCTATCCGCTCAGGGCGAGCTTTTTCCCCTCCAAGTCATCGTGAGTACCATTGCCTCAGTGAGGAAGGCCAAGTCCGAGGTTTCCCGGACTCTCCGAACTATGCATCGGCAGAGGCCCTCTAGCTCTCCCGAGAGCGGGCGTCGGCGCCACCGCTCCCGAACCTCCAGCTCTTCAAGTTCCGAAGTCTCTTACCGTCGTCGAAACTTAGACCTAGCTCAGGCTCCCGCGGGACACACCAGTAGTTCGTGTTTTGTCTTCAATATGAGTCCAGGTTACATGTAGGGGTTACAACGGGGTTTTATAGGCACCCAGCCTAATGCTCAAAATACCATCCTACCCCTACCACCACGGCTTAATGTGAGGGCATCTTGGTCATTCCTGGGCGAAGGCAGTGGGTTCCACGTCATCGTTCCGTAGGGGTTAGTCTCTGACTTCTGGGTCCCACGGGGGCCTCCCACGGGGTACGCCCTGGAGGTATGCCTGCAGACTCCCGCGGAGTAGAAGGGTGGCTCCCATAGACGCCCGCGGAGTAGGAGGGTGACTCCCATAGACTTCCGCGAGGTAGAAAGGTGACTCCCGTTGACGCCCGCGGAGAAGGTCTCCCGCAGAGTCCAGCGGGGCAAGAGGGTGACTCTCGTAGATGCCCGCGGAGTAGGAGGTCTCCCGCAGGCTCCAGCGGGGTAGGAGGGTGACTCCCGTAGACGCCCGCGGAGTAGGAGGGCTCCCGCAGAGCACTCCTTAGGGGTATGCTCGCGAAGCATGAGGTGGACAAGGTCTCCTCCTTCGGGAGTTGGTATAGTTTCCTCCAACAATATCTGGCTTAGACCTGTTCTTTAAGGTTTCCTCTTGCTTTCAATTGATTTCCTTGTATGTAATCTCATGTTGCGGGAGCACTCCTTAGGGGTATGCTCGCGAAGCATGAGGTGGACAAGGTCTCCTCCTTCGGAGTTGGTATAGTTTCCTCCAACAATATCTGGCTTAGACCTGTTCTTTAAGGTTTCCTCTTGCTTTCAATTGATTTCCTTGTATGTAATCTCATGTTGCGTGAATTATGTTGTAGGCTTCATTTATGCCGGTTTTGGTGTTAGCAGCAAAATTATGCCCTCCAGGAATGGAAGCGACTTTGTTTGCCACTTTGATGTCCATTTCTAATGCTGGAAGTGTTACTGGTGGTCTGGTCGGTGCTGGTCTAACTCAGCTTTTTGGAGTCACTAGGGACAGCTTTGGAAATCTACCTCTATTGATTGTCATATGCAATCTCAGTTCCTTGCTGCCTCTGCCTCTTCTAGGTCTCCTTCCAGAGGAAACAGGCGATGCAGATAATGGAGAAACAAAACACAACTGACTGAGGTTTTCTCTTAATTTGTTCCAACTCTCTAGTCTCAACTATAGTATGGCTCATCCCAGCTTCAACTCGGATAACTGATATGGCCACAACCTGTATGAGTGCAGCAAATCAGCAGGGAAATGTGGAACTTGCACTGCATATAACTTCAGTTGTCACTGCTTTCATGTAATCTCTCAGATAAATGGACTCCAATGCTACAGAACACAGGTGTTTCCTTTTTTTTTTTTTTTGCATTTATCTAGCTAGCATGTACAACAAGACATTTTAATATTTTCCACGATCTTTATGTAGCTAATGTAACCCCATGAAAAGAGATGAGGTGTTGAAAAAAAATTGTAGTTGAACAATGATTCCCCATATGAATTTGAATATGTTATGCAAAAAAAATTAAATATTTTCCCTGTGGGAAGCTGCACTATGGATAGTGTGAACTGTGAAAAAAACAGAGGCTTCTGCTCAACGTGACTTGTGATAGTCTCAGATTCTTCGAACATCATTCAAACTAAATGCATCCCCTTAGGCCCAAAACAAATAGGGATCACAGAGACGTATGGAGAGCTACAAAGAAATGACATATATTCAAGAGCAGTATTTCTATGCTTTTCCTCTCTATACAAGTTACACAAATCTTAAAGTAAATGAAAGGGTAAGTAATCATCATCATCTTTTATTCATGCTTTAATATTTGTGCAACTTAATTCTCGTTGGGGGTGTGCGTTTTTTTGGAAGACTTTCTCATTGTAGTTTCACCGAAATTTCGAAAAGGAATATCTATTCCATGTAAAACCATGTACCTATAAATCACCAATCCTTCGCAAAACTGACGCACTGGCACTAAAATATGGCAATCCTCCACATTCCTTCATGATACATGTGAGCAACCCTCATTTTCGCATGGAATGCGAAATGAGAATCTATGTGCATACAGTACTAGCCCCATGATCAGTAGCTAGTACACATATTTATAACAATTGGAATCACAACTATATATTATATTTTTAAAGCAGAAGTTATTTATACATTGTAATTTTTTACAATTCAGAGAATATAGCAGCAGAAGAAGCAAAAGTCTTATAGTGTGTCTATCCAACCCTCAAGCAACTGATAAGGTATAATCCCTATAAAGATCGCTTTACTAAAGTACCCGCAATCTGCAATGAAAAGTATTTTTCGGAGCTTCGTTTTTTTATCCATCTAAAACAACATAATAAGCAAGGTTGAGTACTTTCGTACTCAGCAAGACTTAAGTGGTATTTGCAACATGCAGTAATGCAGGCTATATCAAAGGAAGTTTCTACAGTTAATTTGCATAAAGCGATATTGAATTTGTAAATTAAGTTGCAATTTAGAAATTGAATTTGTGAAAGCAAGTTTAACTGATATGAAAATAATAAGTAAAGTATAAGTAATAACTCACAGTCCTCCATAACGTGAGCTTCGAGACGACAAATACTTGCCAACACCATTCTTTGCCAAAACGAGGCAAAACAAATGAAACTAACCATTTGGAAATAATAAAACATCTAACTATGTGATGACTTTACTAAGTGTCCATAACCGCGGGCGTGGCTAATTGATTAGATTTACACTCTGCAGAGGTGTATAACTTTACCCACAAGTCATGACCCTTTTTTTGTTGCATGTTTCACGCACCTTTGGCGTTATGGCCAAAATGCTCATGACGAAAACATTTACATTACCTAGGTTAACTTTGCACCAGCTCGATGACGACAAACCATTACTATGGTGGTAGAAGATATTTGTACTCTTGGTACGACAAATGGTTTCACATCCCACTGTCCCACTTCTCCCTATAGTAAGGCGTACACCATTATATCGGCAAGCGTTATCCCCATCACCATAGTGTGGGAGCCCCTTCGTAATCCATAATGGAACAGCCCATACTACTATAGCCTTCCATCATGTAAAGTTAAGTTAGATAACTTAATTGGTTTAAGACTGTCCCATACCAGCACTTGTGGTTGTATGTGTTTCTTAACTTGAAAACAACCCATAGTTCGGTCCTTAATCCGACACGAGGCGACAATCTCCCCCTACACTACGTGCAAGTCCCTTGCACCTCCGGCTATTGTCATAATTGCCCATGTCAAAACTATAGTTTTATTTTAATTTTTAACCCAAAATACCAATCACCATCATCATGTCTCAATATCTCCAATGATCAGTTTATCCAATTTGTTCATCCAAAATCTAAAGTATAGCTAAGCATGATTATTAAATCGCATATACCCAAATTGACATTATATATCGTCTAACCTTAATTTTTAGGTTTATCAAGGTTCACATGTCAATACTTATCAAGAATGTTTCATGAGACAACAGGTATATCTACTAGTACCACATTATAGCAAATTTACAAAAAATAAACACATGCATAAATTGATTTGGTAAAACAAAATAAAAATTAAAACACTGAGATCAATATGATCGAAGGAGTGTTTGCATTGCTTAATTGTTGTTTACGTTGAAGTTGTAGTCACAGCCGACGTTGTTGATAATAGAAGTAATGACGTCAAGTTCTACACGTCGTTCAATAAAAATATAGCAAATAACAGACTTCAATAAGGGCAAAAAGAAGACAGACAGAATACTAAATAGAAACTTATGATAGAACAAGTGCGATTTAGGGTTTAATATTTAAGTTGTATGATTAGACACACATTTGGTTTATTATATGTGTATATATATTACTAACAACTTCAGGTTTAAACGATGATATTGTTACCTCTTTAACTTATCTATTTTTGTCTTATGAATTCGACAAACTAAAATTATGTACTTTTGAATTTATAATTTTAAATTCAAGATGCAAAAATTATTTGGATTACTAGAATTATTAGTCATTATATTGTATGTTATGAATGAATAGTACCTAACATTAAACAATTTTGCATGAGAAGTGGTTTCATATATATTAGGTATGTTAGATTTTAGGCCACATGTTTTATTTTTATAGTTTTTGAGAAGGTTTTGGTGATACAAATATCATAATTATTGATTTCTTAATTATTACTTAGTTCGTTTATTTATATTATGGATTTCAAAGATCATAATACTTAGGGTCATTTTGCTGATAGGATTTATATGCAAAGCACGATGAAGTGAGATTATTTCTTCGGAATAGGGTAGTCTATACTTTGGAGAGCATTCCTAAACTAATTTTATAAATTTTAGGATGTAGATGAGATGTTTTATTCATTGTTGAAATAGCTTATATGGTATCAAGGTTTACATTACAAGGAACCAGATTAGTAAGGTGTAGTGTATGATTAGTACTTAGCCCTATATGTGTTTGCATGCAAGGTGATTTATACATGTTGGGGTCTACAAAATAAGGCTACTGGCTGCATCTACATGGTTACACGATGATTCTTGTGACACAAGTATTTTAGCTAAAGGTTTCTTAAGCTCGACTATCTATATAAATGGGTTTTAGCGACCATAACACTTAGGGTTGTTACACTAGCAAGATTCAGGTACAAAGCAAGTTGTAAATAAAATATTTTTTTAGAATATGGTAGTCCATATACTAAAGAGTGTTCCTAGGCTGATCTTCACAAAATTTGCATTTAGACAAGATATTTTACAGTTGCCGAAAAGGCTTAAATGTTTCTAAAATTTACGCGATAAAGGTTCAGTTTTCGTTTTAAGTTTACGACTACATCTTACAAGATAATTTATCCATTTTTCAAGCATTAGGAAGGGATGTATCTAAGAGTGTTTTAAAGTTGGTTCCATGATATTTTGCTTTTATTCGAGATATTTTTCATAAAAATGAACATTAAGGTCTTGTATGGACTTAATTCAACATTGCATAAACATGGATTATTTTTGCATAACCAGCAAGGGCATCAATTTTTAGGGTCTTACGATTTGGTTTCATTGAATTTGAAGTTCATTTGTGAAAGTTATGACTATTCGGACTATAGAAGTATTGATACTTCGACTATTAAGCATATGATGCTAACCATGGAAAAATCTAAATATTTTTACATATTTGGGATCCTTGTGACCTCAAGAGTATAAGGAAATCAGTTTTACCAAGATTTGAGTTCATTTGATTCATATTTTAAATATTTGATTTTCCATACAAGAGAGGCTTCCTATGTTTACTTTTTGATACAAACTGAGTTCAATTCTAAATGCCTTTGCAAAAATAGAACATTAATATCCACAGGAATATGTGAGAATTATTTCATGATTTTTAGAGCTATAGCTTCCATAGTTGCTACGTGGTACAAAAAGGAGCTTTAAACAAACTTTGAATCAAATGATTTAATCTGCAGTGAACATATGAATTTTATTACATGATCTGAATTCTCATGATCTAACACAAATTTAGAAATTTATTTCACCTTATTAGGACCTTCCTATCAAAAGATAAAACTATTTGAACTTGGGTGGGTTAGAAAAGGTACTGGAATTAGCAGATCACGTTTTTTGTATTTTGGAAGTGCCTTTTTGGATTTAACTGAGCCGGCTGAGTTTCACTGACCAAAGGGCTCCTTCTGTCAGGCAGAGACCGAGTAGAGGAGGGAGGAACGATGGCTGTTGGCTACGAGAGGAGGCTGGAGAAGGGAGGCTCCGTCGGGGTGAGCTCTAGGGAGGTGAGGTGCAGATGGGGAAAGCCTTGGCATCGGCCGGTGTTCAATGAAGCGGGCCACCACCTGCGAGGGGCGACGGTGCCATTGGCGCACGGCCGTGAGGAAGAACAGAGGGCAATTGAGCTCGGGGCAGTGATGAATTAGCATATTGAGAACTTAAGCAATACGGATTACTAGTTGATTCAAGGCGAGAAGGTAGGAGGTGAGTTGCCGCTTTGTGCTGGCTTGGGAAAGAAGAAGGTGAAGCCATGAGCAAGGTTAGTGAGGGTTGAGTTTTAATGAGAAATGGGTGTGTATCTAGAGTTCTAAATAAGATCACCTTGGTGGTTAGCTCGGTGGGAAATCGACCGAAGCAGCAGGGCGTCGTGCGCCCTTGTTGAAGAGGATGAAGTTAGGCAGCGGCGGTGCTCCGAGTATTCAAAGCTACAATCAATGGCGGAGGAATGCTTAGGGCGCTGGAGTGAGGCCTCAAACCAAAGGAATTGGGGCAAGACTTACCGCGGCCGGTGATTTGTGAAATCCAACGCCTCTCTATTCTTTAGCCTTCGAGGCTTGACGGGGCAAGCTCTCGGCCAAGCAGAATAGGGTGGCGTAGGGGCAAACGATGGCTATGGCAAGGCTTAAGTAGGGTGAAGAGAGGGGGCTTAGCGGTAGGGAGGAATGGGCGCACCACTTGGCATTGTCTCCGCAAAAACCATGCACACAAGCGAGCTTGATGAGACAGCCGGGATTTGACAGGAAGTCCACAGGGGTGGCATGGGCAGAGGAGCAATCAGCCGGTTCAAGTTTCGTGGCGGTGATCATCTTTGTGGCGGAGGCGTCTTTGCCAACCTATCATTGCCAGGATTGGCGAAGTTTACGGTGGTCTTGGTGCGAGCTATCGAGAGATCGAGCGAATCGCTATCACTAAAGGCTTGGTCGGGAAAAGCTGTTGCGATGGGGATTGGGTAGAGGTGCGGCAAGGGCTTCGTGGCGAGAGTGCCAAGCTTGGTCCACCCCACAGCCACAGCGAAGAGTTTGGCTAGGATTGCTCGCCACGACAGTGGTTTTGGCTCTGTTTGCTTGCCACAGCGAAGATTGGGCACAGAGGGTAGTAGGTGGCTTCGGCATGGGCACTGGTGGAGTGGGCAACGCTGGTTAGCTGTGGCCGCGTGGCAAAGAACTCCTAGCTAGTACGCATGCAGTATGGGCGGCAGAGTGGGAGAAGAGGGAAAAGGAAGGAAAGAGAAGGAGCTGGGCAGCTGGGCAGTGACTAGAGCATGAGCATTGGTGGGGTCAGAGCTTGTCGCGGCAAGTGATTGGCTGAAGAGGGCTGTGGAGTTTGGCATGGTGGGGATTCAGAGGCGCCAAAAGTCTGGCCCTGAGCGGCATGGATGTGCAATGTGGTGGCGAATAATAGTATCGGCAGCTTTTGGCTTCATGAGGAAGAAGGAGCTACTGATTCGGCGGTAAAGCAACTAGAAGTTGGCTGGAACATGAGCTCATGCTTTGTACATGCGTCCGATATTTTTGTCATTAATTGGTTTGGTTCAAAAGTGGTCTTAGTCATTTCAAAATTTTCTAGAAAGTTTTGTGTAGGAAGATCAGGGTATGTAGTTTCCATTTTCTTTGGTTTCGCTCAATTCACCGTTGTGGTTTTCATACAATAATTCCTCAAATTTAAATAGTTTTCAAACAATTTTTGAATTTTTAGAGCAGTACAAAATCTATAAACAGAGCTATCATAACTGGTTAAAATATTTCAAAACTTTTTAAATAAGGTCCTAAGATAGGGAAGGGTGTCCAAAAAAAATTTTGGGCTTAAAATATGCTATATAAAAATTACAATAATTCTGACAATGTTGCTTATTGAAAATCTATTTTTTGTTTTTGTTTTTATTAGATAACACATGAGCTTTATTTTATTTGAAACTTTTTTATGATCCCAATGGTTATTTTGATTTACTATAAAATTTTCAGATACAAATCAATAGTATTTATTTTTATAAAATTCTGACATTGCAACTTTTGCTTTTAAATCAATTCTATTTTTGATTTTTTTTAGCAGTAAATGGGTTCGTGTTGCTTTAAAAATTTTGGGATATGAAATATAGATGATTTTAAATTTATATAAATTTTTCCAAGATTTATATCTTAAAGGATTTTAGATTTTGTATTATAGAGAAGAAGAAATCAAGAATGACAAAAGATTTTCTTAAGACCAAAATTTAAGAGAAATTCAAGAATAGATGAAAATTCAAAAATAATTTTTAACTCATTTTTATAGTTTGTTTATTTTAGAGAAAAAGATTTTATGTTTCATCTTATACTTAAGTTCAAGAAAATAAGGAAAATGGGTGACATCTTAAATCAAATTCTTGATTTCAAATAAAATTTTTATTTAGTTTCACTTTATATTCTAAATTTTTATTTTTTTCATTTTTAGAATTTTTGGGATGTTACAATACGATATAGGGAAGGATCAGTGCAATCCATCATTGAAAATTAATAGACATAACCCTGATCTTTCTATGGTAATCCATGGTACCCTCAATACTTTTAGGCCGAAATCACAAAGCTAAAAAAAGCACAATCCAAACTATCTCCTCTAACCCTAAAATATCTCTCCCACCCTCCTCTCTCACTCATTCCACCTAGCCATGTCTCCCCTAAAACCTTAGATCCTGTAGTCGCCGCCCTTCACCCAGCCGACTAACGGCTGCTACTAGCCGCCACTGCTCCTTCAACCTCCACCAAACCTGCAGGCCGTGTGCTGCCTCCCCTTCCTTCTCCCTCTACAGTTTCACCGTCACGCCACCCCTCCACCTAGCCTGTCCACCCCGGTGTATTTCTATGATTTGCTTCGCATTGAGAGCATGGTCCACTCTGCTTTATCCGCCTTTTCTGGTGTTGCCACAAGTTATGCGTGTTTTCTCCCATGGTAACTTGACAAGTGACAACACAAGCACCCATACCTTCCAATTTTTTTGTTGCCACTTTGAGCTTCTGAATCCTGCCTGGCTCCTCAGAGTAGCAAGGTAAGACAGTATTCAGCATCTGTGTTGCCGTTGCACTTGCACTCCTACTGCACAAGAGGTCGGTCTGCAAGGGATCAAGACGATGTGTCTGCACTATACATTCAGGTTTCTGTCAAAATCATAACTACGCCCTCTCAAAAAAAACATCTACATCATGGGTTAAAAAAGTTTACATCCACGTCATATTCTTGCATCATTTGCATCAGTTTATCATGCTCTTCAAGATTTCTAATCATACGGGGCCCATGAAGGCATATGCATCGTGTCAGCATCCTAGTGTTTGCTTTCCATATTCAAGTGCTCATCTAATCAGCATGGTTGGATCACTGTGTGGCACATGACGGCTTCTGAGTCGACCTATTGCACTGCATTGGTTGCCTTTGTGGTAAAGGGTGCATGTAGCAACATCAGCTTAAACAGTTGCAATAGCATCTCACGATTCTACATAGACTACTCAAATTATGCACGATGCTTTAGCACTATTTACTGTAGCAATAGGCATTGTAGCATGTGATCAATCTAGACCTTACCTCTCAAAATAGGCCGTTCAGATCGGAGCAGTTGCTGGACTTTTTTTTGAATTTTGATCAAAAGTTCTAGCATTCAGTATAAAAGAAGAACAATAACCGAACTACAGTTGCACACACGCTCACGCACGCACCCGCAACTATACCCGGCTCCAACGCGCATCTGAGCAAATCCAAGACTCGAACCCAGCAGACGGGCAAGCTCGCTATCTAGCGACGCGCGAACGCTCGATGCACAGTTGCTGGACTTTGATATTGCGAGTTTGTGCCATGGATCAACTGTGGACTGCATTATTTTTTCTTTCCTGATAGAGAAGGCTGAAGAATATATTCCCATCTGATCTTCGGGATCCGATCCAGCCTCGCTGTCTTCTAGGTCTGGATCATCAGTTCGTCACCATTGACCAGCATCCAGCGATGATGCTTCATACGATTGTAGAGGGAAGTCTAAATAAAACTCCAAAGCTCTCATCATGAGCTGAATTATGAATTTGAGTACAGATTTGCAGTACGATTACTTGTTTCTATGGGTGCCGCACTGTGGCGCCCATGCATGTCGTCCTGATGGTGACAATGACAAGTGACGAACTGACGAGTCAAGCCTATCCCATTTGGACTGACAGGATATGATAATTAATTGCCCTGTTCCAGACAGAAGCTTTCAATCTTTTTTTTTTTTATCTCAGATCGTATTAGCAGGTATTTATTTATATTTTTATTAATAAAACAGTAGAAATATTATCAATAAATTAACTATTATATCTAACTTGTACCGTTTACTTATATACTATTAGTATAATATATTTTAAAATTTCTCGGCTTAAAGCCAAGGTGCTTATTAGAGTAGTAGTCTTTGGACGGAGTAGTAGCTAGTGTGAGCTGCATAGGTTGATAGGTTGTCTTGGCCAAGTGGTGATCCAGTCGATAGTCGTAGTATGCAGTATGCTACTTCAACTTGCTAACTTGTTTGTGATTACTTGCCAGTTGCCACAGGCCCACAGCCATGGTTTGAAGGGAGGATTTTTTTGCCTATTTGATTTTGCTATTCTTTTGCTCACCGAAAAAGACAGACTAGCAAAGGTAAAATGTGAGTGCTAACCAAATACTTTAGTAGTGCGTAGGACTGGGCATCAAGCTTAACGAGTTATTATCGAACTTCTTTTAAAATTGATATAATTCAACGTAAAATTATTTTATTTATCATTTCAAATGTTATTTCAAATTTGAGATTACGAGGCACTAATGAGCCAAGTTCCATTAATATTTTTCGTTCGAAATGAGCTCATTTTAATTTTGAACTCATTAACTACTATGATCAAAGCAATTTTGATTCGAATTCCTATCGATAATTTTTACTGCCAGGCGGCCAAACCAAACAAAGATTGTTGAGCATAACTAGCATTGACGTGCATCTGATTGTAAACTCTTCACTGTTGTAGCCCCTCAAAAACAATTTTTTTTTCCAGAACTAGCCTTCGTACGATTTTTTTTCAAATATCAAATCCCGCACACAAAGAGCACGGCAATTAGAAATGCAGCGCATGGGGAGAGCAGCAATACCACGATGCGACATGTGGCAATGCCGTGCCTCCACTCAGCGGCATTCCAAATTTTTTTTAAAAAATGATGTGGTACTGTAGCACTACATTGCTTGCGTTCTTTTTTTTTTGAATTTTGGATCCGCTGAGTAGATGTGTGGTATTTATCTTCGGTGGCGTGTGGCATTCAGTTTTTCACTACGTGTTGCCTCATAGTTATTTCTGCACTCCCCATGCGGGGGATTTACGGGCCAAAGGGCTATATTTGCAAAAAAATCATATAGGGGCTAGTTCTAAAAAATATTTTTTTTGGGGTTACAATAGTGAAGAGTTCTTTTAGTGGAGTATAGAGTATAGACCTAGAAACCAGGAAGGATTGTATAAGGCAAGAAGCGAACGGCTAAACCTAAAACATGATACCATATCGAGTGGATTCCTTCCGGCCACAAATAATTGTCGTTTTAAACATTGGTGTAGTTAAACTTTTGAAATTTCGATTGCCAGTATCTTTCAAATATTTAATTAGATACATAAAAATTATATGTATAGTTTTGCCTTCAAAAGTACTTTCATAGTATTATAATTTTATTAGGTTTTATAAATACATCATAATAGAAATTAATGGTCAAAGCTGTATTTTGAAGACCATGTTAATGTCAAAAATGATAACTATTTGTGATCAGAGGGAGTACTTTGTTTGTTGCACCATAGGAGGCAATGGTATGGCACCATGTTCAGGAACGCAAGATTAATACCGATGGAAATATGGATAAATTTCTGAGTTCCATATGAGCAATGAATTGGTCTTGTTTCTTGCAATTTGTTTCGGAGGGTCCACGGCGTAGGTTTTTGGTTCATATTTTATGAAGTCATCTCATGCCTTTTATATAATGTAGAACTCTTCACTATTTAGTCTTAAAAAATTATTTTTTTAGAACTAGCCTCCGTGCAATTTTTTTTTCAAATATGGCCCTCTAGTCAGCAAATCCCACACACAAGAGCGCAGAAAATACAAATCCCACGCACGAGCAGTGCAGAAATTACCACAATGCGACATGTGGCAAAAAACCGAATGCCGCATAACCGCAGAGCGGCATTACCTAATGCCGTGATCCACCGGCGATAAATACCATGCCTCCACTTATCGTATCCAAAATTTTTTAAAAAAAAGCACTACAGTACCACGGTATTTTTAAAATTTTGAAATGCCGCAGAGTGGAGGCGCGACATTGCCATGTGTGTGTCGTGGTATTGTCGCGCTCCACGTGCGCTGTATTTCTAATTTTCATGCTCCCTGTATGCGGAATTTGCAAATCAAAAGGCTATATTTGTAAAAAAAAATATCACAAAAGCTAATTTTGTTTTTTTTTAAGGCTACAACCCTGTATAGGCATCTGGTATTTGGGGTCATGCAGTGGTGGGCCCAACCACTCGTGGAAGGAGGGCGACGTGTGGTTCGATTGCCGACGAGGACAGGACGAAGGGCCGCACACGTCACGTCGTAGCGTCTGTGCTTTCTTATCCTATCCTCTCTCGGAATCTTCGACCTCCCTCTGTTTTTTCCTTTCTTTTTTTTTTCATCGCCAATGTACACTTACTATAAAACCCCGAGAGGAAATTATCCAAGGCAGCATATATATAGATAAACATTCTTATCGTAAAAACTACGTAAAATCTATATGTAAAAGTTTTGAAAAATTTTTAAAAATTATCATACGTAAGAGAGGAGAGATTCTACAATTATGTAAAATTTGAAAACCAAATTCAATTATATTGAAAGATATGAAAAAGACAAACAGTGAAAATGTTATTGAGCTTTGTCTTCAAATTTTACAGAATTGTAAAACCTCACCTCCTCTATCTAAAGTAGGCTAAATTCGTAATCAGCGAGGGACCACCTCTTGACGGGACGATGACAGTTGATGAAACTGTGGGCTTTATCAATACTCAAATTATAGTATCTATCTATTATCTACACACGAATACATTTCAATAGGACTTTTGTGAGATCGTGTAATAAGAAAATTCCTAATCAGGCTCTTTTCATCAATCGTAACTTTAGTCCTAATCTTGGCAATTGGCATCACTCCCTCGTGCTATTCTGGTATTCTTCCTTTTAAAAAAATGAGAAATTAAACAGCAACATCGCCAGGCCAACGTCTCGTCACCACCACCATTTTTGGTCCTCCGCAATTCCCCACGAGGAATACAAGCAGGGAGCTCCGCATCCAGAGCGCGAATTTTAAGGCACCCGTCGCCTCCCAGCGTCCGATCTCCGCCTCGGTCGCGCGCGCCTAGGGTTAGGGTTTCGAGGCTCCCTCTTCGTGCTCCTGACGTAGCCGCGACCAGCCTCGCCCTCGCGCCATGAGGGTACACCCGGCCCCGCGGAAGCGCACCATCGCCGTGCAGCGCTGCGCCTCCGTCGCCGCCGCCAGCGGCGGCGGGAAGAAGCTGCGTCGCCTCCCGCACATCTTCGCCAAGGTGCTGGAGCTCCCCTTCGCCGCCGACGCCGACGTCGCCATCGAGGAGGACGCCGCGGCGCTCCGCTTCGTCGCCGCCGCAGACGGTTTCTCCCCGGCCGGCGCTCGCGCCCACGCCGTCGAGATCCACCCCGGCGTCACCAGGGTTGTCGTCCGCGATCTGTCCACCGGCGTTGGCGGCGACGACGGCGCCGCCGCCTTCGAGCTCGACCGGTGGCGATTCCGTCTCCCGCCCTGCACGCGCCCCGCCATGGCCACCGCCACCTACGCCGATGGCGAGCTCGTCGTCACTGTGCCTAAGGGCGCCGTCCCTGACGACGGCGACGGAGCCGCTGTCCTTGGAGGCGCCGGCGCCGAGAGCGTCCTCGTGCTTGTATAGTAAACCTAAGCCGTAACTCCACTATTTTGCTCACTTGCCTGTTTCTGATACTTATATGATGTGAGATCATATCTATGGTAAAAACAGGGCAGTAGGAATATGAAATAATGGATATGAATCACTGTTTGCTGTGAATTTTCTGTTGTTACGACTGATCTTCTCATGCAATTCTTGGTAGTATTGTCTGAGTCCACTGAAAAAAATTGTTGTCAATTTTGATGCTGCTTATGTAGTACATACTTAGATGATTGGATGGGTAGATTAAGCATGAAGTAGCATGCCAGGATGGGTAGATTAAGCATGAAGTAGCATGCCAGCATATGGTGTAGTCTGATTAGCTGGGTAGGATTTAAATGTGAGATATTATATCTGAGTCTGTCCATCTGGTTTTCTCAGAAATGGAGACTTTGCCTGAAGAGAACTGTTGATGAGTGATTGAGTACCAGCTCGTTAGTTGTTCATGTGTTCTAGACTAGTTTGCGTGGATAATCTAAATTTGGTGGTGTCTACTGTTTATTTTTTTCAAAGACTATCTAAATGATCAGGTATTATTTTGCTGGAGCTTTTCAGCAATTCGTTGATCTCATGGCACTTGATATCTGTAGATGCTTTCAGTGTAGTTATCTCTCAAGGGTAGTTATGTATGCATGTCTGTTGTGTTGAATCAATGAAAATTACTGTGTTTCATTTGGAGGTTAAGAGGTCACGGTTTGATTCAATCAAGTTTTCATTTTCTTGCCATTTTGTCTATGTCTTAAGCCTGGTCACAATCTATGTTATGATGTTGCCAATATGCTGGATTATTGATGCCTATCAATCAATCACCAATCCCTTCAAGGGCCATATCCTGTTTATTCTGCATATATCACAGCAAGAATTGCTTGTGTTTCATACAAAGTGCAATAATTGCATCCTTTAGATCAATAGAGCGAATCCTATCACCTGCTGAGCATGTAGTGTTAAATTTTTCATTGTCAGCTTTATTCTAGTTTTGTTCCTATGTGTTCCCTCCCTTTTCGTCTCATCTTTTGCTTTCAGAAGATGCTCGATTTGCTTGTCAAACTAGCCAACTGCTAGTGTGGTGTACCTAAAAGACTATAGGCAGGATGTGATAACCTGGATTCTTTTCCTCTAAAGCTTGAGGATGTTAGGGAATTGGTATATCTAATGAGTTGTGATTTCATTATTACCATGATAGCTGCAACTTAACTACTTTCTATTTCCACTCTAGTTATTGGAGGATGCGTGTTATTCCACATCCATTTTAGTGTCTGGAGAATGCATATTATTTAACTTTGATGTCGAAGTCCTAGGATCCCTCTTGCTCCAAAAAATTCTAGTTGCTTGGAGCAATCGCTTTCTCTGGTTTCTTTTCATGCATTTGTTCAAGGGGGTGAACTACCCATACCTGCTGGCATATTACTTGCCCATGGTTTTACTGGAGTGGATCTGTGGTGGGAGTAATTAGCACAGACTTCGCCGTTAACTGTTCGACCTCTTTGATGTTCTTTCTGTTTTGTCTGTGAACTGTCTGTCCTGTAGAAGTGACTTCTTCTGAGGTTGTTCATTCTGTTTTTCTTTATCTTTTCCCATTTTCATTACAACTCTGCCCCTGTTCATCCTTTAGTGCAACTCCAGATGTATTTGTAAAGATGCTGAGATAGTGACATTGTCATATCTTTCCTCGGGAGGAATGAAAGTCAGAGATAGTGACATTTCAACTCTTTTTTCCTGACACTTTCTCCGGGGAGTGGAAGCAACGGAACTTTGAGAATCTCCTCTCTACCCCTTTTTTTCTTTCGACAATTTTTGGCGTGAAACAATGCTGATATTTTTCTCTGCTACGTCGCAAAAACTGAAATGTAGAGAGTATGATGTCCTTTTTCTGGGAGGAAAGTGAAGCGATGCCCTTTCGGTAGGTAGACAATGTTGATTTGTCGCCATGGCCTTCATTTCTGTACTGGAATGCGCAGGCGTCTCCCATGCGTTTCCGAGGATGTAAACGCTGGGAAATGATCGGTAGACTTTGGCCCCTTTCGTGTCAGTTTAAATACAGCTTCTATTTAAAATAAAGGTAGATTGTACGTCGAACATTAGGATTTTAGACAGCTTCTCTAAAAATTAGAATTTAATTTGTACATAGAATTAGAAGCTGTCATCCATTTGATTCTGGATGGTCCTGACACATCCATAATATTCTCATAAAATTTTCATATGATGATCAGGTGTCATAAATTTTTAAAAATTCCAACAGTGCTACTATCCTGTTAAAAGATGATCAATAATAGATTTACTTTAGCAATAAGCAAGGTTTAAATTTTTTAAAATTTTTACATAAGGGTGACAAGGAAATGCATAACATCTCATAAAAATTTTGAATCATGATCACGCTCCAGCAAATTTATAAAATTCGTAGAAAGCACAGTGCTATTTATGTTCTTTCTCTGTTTGATTTTTGAAATATAATACAACAAATTAAGTTCAGTGCTTACTGCATTCATAGATTTTATTGAGCAAACAAAGAAAGTTTAATTTTTTTGAAAATTTTATAGCATGGTACTGAGGAAATTCTTAATCTGTCATAAAATTTTTAGATGATGATCACACTCGAGAAAATTTAGAAAAATCTAACAAGTTTACTGCCCCAATTATGTCTATTCTGTTTTTAATTTTTTAAAGATAACAAATGATGTTAAATTATTTTGAATTTGTTTTTGTATGATCCCAAAATACTAAGGATGGTACCATAAATTTTTCATATCATTATCAAGCTTTTAAAAAAAATTAAAATCTGACAGTGTTTCTACCCAAATTTTAAAAAAATCTCAAAAAAAATTAGTTTTTCATCAAATTTTCATGGAAGATCACTTTCTAGTAGGTTATTGGACCATATCCGGCCAAATCCGGTGGTCAAAATTCAAAGTCCGGATTAAAAACCCGAAATTTCCGAATTACTGTAGCATTTTCAAAAAAATTTGAATTTTTGAATTTGCCTGGCTTATGTAATCTCGGGGGGTCCGAAATCCGAAATTTCGCCGAAATTTCGTCGAATTTCGCCGAAAATTTGAACCCTGGTCGCCATGCCCTTCCTTCTGTACTGGAATGCGCAGGCGTCTCCCATGCGTTTCCGAGGATGTAAACGCTGGGAAATGATCGGTAGACTTCGGCCCATTTCGTTTCAGTTTAAATACAGCTTCTGTTTAAAATAAAAACGGATTGTACGTCGAACAATAAGATTCTAGACAGCTTCTCCAAGAATCAGAATTTGATTTGTACATAGAATCAGAAGCTGTCATCCACCTGATTCTGCGGATTCTGACTCAGATTTTGCGAGTTCCGCCTCCCACGAGTCGTCGTAGGCACAAGAGCTTCCGCCATCGTCCCTAGACCCCTCCACCACCCTTATCTGCTCATCTATCACCGACGCCGATCAACAATCAACACAGACAATCAGGATTGCCGAACGACCAGATTCTCCGGCCAACAGATTCTTCAGAAAGCCGTTTCTCCAGACAGCTGACTACAATCCAGAATCTGCATAATCAAAAGCTGTCCCGAAGAGGGCCTTCATGCTGGGCTTGCTTTTCTGAGTCTTGATCGTACGAACGCGTGTGTCAAATGGCTGGATTTGCGCCGCAGCGCGCAAGAGCATGATGACACGGGACGGCAGCGTAAAACAGTTGCAACTCGCGTGCATGTTCCATAGCACTGCGGTAAAGGAACAAAATCTTTCTGTTAAAGATGTTGTAAAGGCAGTACGCCCGTGGACAAAATCTTTCTGCTAAAACGTTTTGGCTAAAGGCAGCAAAGCGACCTCATCAAACACTACTAGCAAAAAAGAGGGGGAAAAAACAGAGAGAGAGAGAAAAAAAAGCGACAGAGCTATGCAATAGGACATCTACATCTCCATCAAGCCGCACACGAAGACGAGTCGTAGGCAAGGTTTAAAATTTCATCTCCGGTTTACATTGCGGAGGTGACGGGAGTATGAGATTCTGCCGAGATTTTGGAATTTCAGATAAATTTCGGATGGAATACAAAAATTCAAATTCAAATTCGAAATTTTTTTAACCGAGATTTCGCGAAAATTCTCAAATTTCGTTCGAAATTGCCGAAATCTCGGCAAATTTCAACCGTACGAAAAATTGTTCAAACAATATAAAAAATTGATTTTTTTTAATGGTCCTAACACATCACTAGTGTTCCTATAAAAATTTCAGATAATTATCAAGCTTAAGGAATTTTTAAAAATTCTGATAGTGGTACTACCTGATAAAAAGCTGCGATAAAATTGAATCGAATGAAAAATAAAACAAACAACGTTATAAAATTTTGAATTTTTTGTTGGATGGTACTGATGCATCAATAATATTTCCATAAAATTTTTAGATGATGATCAAGCTTAAAGAATTTTAAAATTTTCTGATAATGTTACTGTCCTGACAAAAACCCTACAGACAAACTTCAACCGAATAAAAAATAGTCCAAACCAAGTTATAAAATTTTAAAATTGTTTTGTATGGTCCTGATGCATCATAAATATTTTCATAAAAATTTCAGATGACAATCAAGCTTCAAGAACTTTCAAAAATCTGACAGTGCTACGTACTAATAAAAGTCTAATGATCAATACATAGATTTGCTTGAGCAACCAAAAAAAATATTTAGAATTTTTGAAAATTTTACATAAGAGTTCTAAGAAAATACTTAAGCTCTCATAAAAATTTTGGATCATGATTACATTCCAGTAAATTTATAAAATTCTTATGGAGGCACTGTATCATGTATATTCTTTCTGTTTTTTTTTTTTTTTTTGAAATATAACATAAGTTCAACGCTTACATAGATTTGATTAAAAAAAGATTAAAATTTTTAAAAACTTTAGAGAATGGTACAAAGGCAATTCTTAAACTCTCATAAAAATTTTGAATCATGATCACATTCCAGTGAATTTATAAAATTCTTATGGGGGCACTGTACCATATATATTCTTTCTATTTTTTATTTTTTGAAATATAACATAAGTTCAACGCTTACATAGATTTGATTAAAAAAAGATTAAAAATTTTAAAAACTTTAGAGAATGGTACAAAGGCAATTCTTAAACTCTCATAAAAATTTTGAATCATGATCACACTCAAGCAAATTTGTTAAATTCTGACAAGATTATTGTCTTAGTTATATTCATTCTGTTTTTGATTTTTTTAAGATAACAATTGAAGTTCAATTCTTTTGAAAAATTTTCTGTATGATCCAACACTGCTAAAGATAGTACCATAAATTTTTCAGATCATAATAAAGTTTGTACAATTTTATAAAAATCTGACAGTATTTCTACTGAAATTATAAAACTCTCGAAAATTCAATTCTTCAATAAGTTTTTATGGAGAGTGACTTTCATAAGGGTTATTTGGACCAAATCCAATAAAAAAAAAGTTGAAACCGGTAAAAAACCTCCAGATTTGGCAAAATCTTGCCAAAATTTCCAAGATTCCTATAACAATTTAAATTTTTTAATCCGACCGGATCCCATCCTAAGCTGAAATCCGAAATCTCATGCTAGAATTCCAAAATTTCACCGAATTTTGGAACCTTGGTCACAGAACGGCAAAACTGAATGCACGCACGCGTGCTTCTGCTTGCCTGCTGTTCGCCACGACACGAGCCATGTGACCATACCCCAGACGATCATGATCTAACACGAGCAATCATCATCGCTCACTGGCCCAAGGCCTCTACCTCCTCGTCCAAACCGACTCCAGCTGCACAACACCTAACACGAACAGTAATAAATATACACCACCAAACACCATCAATCTCAAGTACAAGAACAATCAAGAGCACACATCAATATACAATACGGGGTAGCTAAACTAAAAACGCATTTAATAAGTCCATGGTCCATGCGGTACTGAAGGATTACATGCTGATTTTTTTGTACGGACTTACTTATTCTTGTTCCTGAACAGAATTACATAAGGCATTACATAATGCGGTGAAAGTCTCGCTGATAGCATTACATAATTTACATCCAGGTTTCTTAGTGGTACAAAGTAGGGGTCTAAGATGAGATAACTAGCACAAAGCTTCTAGTAGTAGTAGTAGTTGTAGTAAGAAAGATGATATGAGATACCCAACCTACCGTTGTAGTCAGTCACTACAAAATAGGACTATTGCGTGAATTGGGTCGTCGGCCTCACAAGTTATTTGTCATATCATTCATCAGCGACTTTTCTGACTGATCCTACCGGTAGTAAGCCTGATGGAAGGCAGGCGCCATTCCATTGTTGTAAGCTCCCATTCCATTGCTGTAACCGCCATAGGCGGCGGGGTAGCTCATGAGAGGGGAAGAGTATGGCATGGCAAGGCCAACATTGGCCACCTCCTCGGCTGGGTAGACATATGGCTCCCTGATCGCCGGAGGGCTCCGGTTACAGTAGAGGCCGTGCCCAGACGGCCTGTCGTAAGTATAGGGGGAGACCGTGGCATACGATGTGTGAGAGGGGGAGGCCATGGCATAGGATGTGTGGGAGGGGGAGGCCGTGGCATAGGATGTGTGAGATGGGGAGGCTGTGGCATATGATGTGTGAGATGGGGATCGGACAAATGTGGCGGCAACTGGGAAAGAAGATACACATGCGTTGTTAGTGAGACGACCTGCCTTAGCAGGAGGCATTGGGCCTCC
Organism: Guadua angustifolia; assembly: GCA_036346375.1. NCBI lineage: Eukaryota > Viridiplantae > Streptophyta > Magnoliopsida > Poales > Poaceae > Guadua > Guadua angustifolia. The sequence continues at coordinate 46,586,243 of CM070512.1, read as the reverse complement.
ATGGCTAGCCCGGATGCGCTTGTTGGCAGGGCCACTGCTACCGCCACTGGAGGCGCTTGAGTTTGCCTTTTTCTTCTCGGTCTTGGCCTTCTCCAGTTCTTCAAGCTGCTTCTGAAGATCCTCGAGTGGAAACTCAGCTTCCAATTTCCGGTCCTCAATGCACTTTATAACAGCTCGCAGCGCAGATTGCTCTTTCTTGTTTGCATTGCTCTGCAGGGTAAATATATTAGATACCATTCAGGTTCCATACAACAAACAAACACAAAATAACATAATCTACTCAGTAGCGTAGAGAGGATAGCACTAACTGTATTAAGAAACACATATTATCGATTTGCCATTGTTAATAAGAACAGTTTGCAATGATTTTACTTTGAGTTCAAATAAATACTTTAAAATTGCTATTAGACATACCCCAGATTGGCCACTGCTAGTACTCAAATTATCCGAAGCAGCGGACAATGACTTCTTCGAGTCCTCCAGGTAAGATTTCAAAAGAGGAACTGGGGGGAACTTCTCCTGAAGACCAGCCTCATATGCGAAATTCACAGCATCAAGCTGCTGCCCCTTAGCAATTAGCTCCTCAATGATATCTGCAAAAGAGAGAAAAAAAAAGGTTGTCACTGATCTACTTGTCTGAACAAGATCATGACTAATTACTTGTCATCAGCAAAAACACACTCAACGTGACCAAGGAAACAGAAAACAGTCCATGCAGAAGCATCAGCTATGCAGCAGTTAGGGTACCCAGGAAGCAAACCCAAACTATGAACATCATAACTTTTGGCAGCAAGGTCAATGGTAGTAACAAACAGATAATTAGGGCCTGTTTGGCAGGGATTCAGTTTCTCCAGATTCTGAGAATCTGGTGAAGCTGAAAATTTTCACCAGATTCATGAAGCTGAAGCTGTGAGTACATTAAGAGTGTTTAGATGGATCATCTTGTTTACACTTTAGACTAAAAATATAAACTTAATTCACTTTAGTTTAGCCTATAAGTTTCAGATCTCAGGTGAAGCTGGAATCTGGAGCTCTACCAAACAGGCCCTTAGATACAGCACGGCAGAGGCACTAATTTATCAGTGTGTTATAGTAACATGACAAACTAATAGAATATGTGTTAGAACATAAGAAGGCTGTTAGGCACTATGTGGTGCTACAGTATGATGTGAGATACAGGAACAGTCCAGTGACGATGTTAACGCTTTACTGCAGCACGGAATTTGCCTTTCACTCTAAGGAAACAGAACTGTAGACAAAATCTGACGACATCTAAAGGCTAAAGCAATGGCCCCAATACTAGCGCCACTAAGAATGATGGCGATCAGGACACAAGACACAGTTATCCTCAGCCACTTGACAAACACTAGACAACCTTTTCTACCACATGGCTATGACAGTGACCACCCATCCCAGCAAAAGACATTGCTTACACCGAAAACATACTACATCCTAATCATAGTACTACCATACCCTTACACAGTAATTAGCAGTTTAGCACTGATTAGCACAAACAAACAGAATTTGTTCCTTCTTCCAAAGCCAATTGCCATGCTACTATGCTCTGATCTACAATTCCTCAATGACAACCAGTGACTCCTAGTGACAATCCAATTATAGATTAGGCCAATTTACACAATTTTACACTTGGCCATCTCCCAATTATCCGTCTGGATCCCCAAAGGTCCACCATTTCAGCACTTGATACACACAACACTTGAAGAACTTGCAAGAAGAACGTAGTAAAAACGCAACAATAATGCAGCAGAAAGCAAGAAGCGGGCATATACCAGCCATCTCTTCCTCGAGGCCAAGGGCAAGTGCGAGGCGGGGCATCTGCCGGCGCCAGGAGAAGCCGACCACAATCCTCCGGTACAGCGGCCGGTCCTCCCTCTCCGCCACGGCGAACGTTGCCACGTGCTGCAGGAAGGCGTGCGCATCGGCCGGCTTGGCCCCCTCCACCCCACCGTTCCGCTCCGCCGCCTCCTTCCACTCCGTCGCCATGCCGCGCGCGCGCTCCCGCGCAGCCCGCGGCACCAAGGGTCGCGCCGCCCCGATCTCCGGGTCCGGGTCGGCCAAAGCCGGCACCGCCGCCTCCAGGATGAGCACGCACGCCCAGGCCAGATCGGTGGGGTTCTTCACCTCCCGCTGGTCCACGGGGAACACGTCGGCGACGGCGTCCATGACGAACTTAGCCGGATCCACGCAGCACTTGAGCGCAGGAGGCATATCCGCCCGCAGCGCGTCGGCCTCCTTGCGCCGCGCGACCACGAACCCGAAGAAAGCCGCGGAATCCATCCTGGCGCAGAGCGCCCTCAGGCTCTCGGCGACGCCGGCGGCGGCGTCGTCGGAGGGGGACGACCCGCGGGCGCCGGCGCCGCCCGAGGAGGCGAGGGAGTCGAGGTGGTCGAGCGCGTGGGAGACGGAGCCGTCGATGGAGAGCTCCCGGCGGCGGAGGGAGTCGAGCGCGCGGTGGGTGCGCGCCTCCACCGCTCGGCGCTTGTGGCGGAGCGAGTCGGAGCGCGCGGCCAGCCCGCGCTCCAGCGAGGAGAAGTGCTCCGCGAGCTGCTGGTACAGCCGAGTGCAGCTCGCGAGCAGCTGCTGCTGCCGCTCCAGCTCCGCGAACCCCGCGCTCACCATCGTGCTCGTCACCCCCTCCCCCGCCTCCGGCGAAGCCATGGGGCCGGCGCCGCCTAGCTCCCTCGAAACCCTAGGCGCTCGATCCGCGAAACCCTAACGCCAGATCCCTTCGAGTGTTTCTCTCCGACGCCGACGCGTGTGTCGGATGGAGGGGAAAGGGAGACGTGGGTGGAATAAAGAGTGGGTGGGTAGGGGAGAGGGGGTCGAGCCAATGGGGAGACGACGCGTGGCGATTGCGGCACTGTAAAGTGGTCTCGAGATAGAGGAGGCCGGGGTGGTCTTGTGTTACGCGGGAGGGGAAAGCAGTGTGCTTGTTACAAGTGGGGTAGGAATCATCGTGGGGCCACAATGTCGGTCAGGGAAGTACGTGTCGTTAGGTAAGGGTACAAGGGGAGGGAAAAGCCGGAGGCGTGGCGGGCAGTGAGATGGCGGGAATGGGTGGTTGCAGCGTTGCAGGCTGCAACGTGCACCCTAAGAATGTACCCAAACTCGTCTATGTTGGCTGGGAACTGCGGACGCTGCTTAAGAGTAAGTCCTGATATAAAATAACTAATGAATTACCCAAAGTATAAACAATACAGTGGATTACTCAAAGCATGAATAATATAGAAGTAGAGGGAATTCTTTCTTTCTTTCTTTCTTTCTTGTACTCTTTCATGCATACAACCCTCTATTTATAGGTAACATGAGAGGTTTGAACTAAATACAAGAATTGATGTTATGAAGGTTTTAATAGTAATAGCATAGGAGTTTCTCCTTAATTGATGTATGAGAGTTTCTCCCAAAAAGGGGTTATGGACATCCATTTGTGAAACAATATTTTGTAACACTCCCCCTTGGATGTCCATTAATTTGTGAATATGTATGCCTCGTTAAAAACCTTACCAAGGAAAAACCCAGTGGGAAAAAATCATGGTTAAGGAAAAAAGAGTACATAACATATTCACTCCCCCTGATCACTTAAGATCTCTGGATCGATAAAGTCCAATCATACTGGTCAATTTCTTGAACGTTGTAGTGGGAAATGCCTTTGTGAATAAATCGTGAGATTCTCACATGAGCGAATTCTTTGGACTTTTAAAACACCATCCTTTTGAAGGTCATGAGTGAAGAAAAATTTTGGTGATATATGCTTCACTTTGTCCCTTTGATATGTCCTCCTTCAGGTTGAGAGATGCATCTTGCATTATCCTCATATATAATGGTATGTTCTTCTTTGTCTAAAAGTAAGCCACATGATCTTTTAATATGCCTGTCATATTTCTTAACCAAACACATTCTCTACTAGCTTCATGGATTGCCAAAATTTCTACATGGTTAGATGATGTTCTTTGCTATAGTCTGTTTCATTGAGCGCCATGATATAGCGATTACACCACAAGTAAAAACATATCCGGTTTGTGATCGACCATTATGGGGATCGAGATAGATACCTGCATCTGCAAAACCAACTAACTCTTTCTTGTATGCATCGAAAAAATATAAACCCATATCATTTGTACCTTGAAGATAACGAAATATATGTTTGACGCTGCTTCAATGTCTTCTTGTAGGACATGAGTCAGTATCTTGCTAATAAGTTGATTTGCAAATGCGATATCGGTCGTGTATGAGTAGAAAGATACATAAGTGCACCTATGGCACTTAAATATGGTACTTCAGGGCGAGAATTTCTTCATCATTATCTTGAGGTCGGAAAGGATCTTTAGTTATATCAAGCGATCTTACAACCATCGGGTACTTAAAGGGTGTGCTTTATCCATATAAAATTGTTTCAAAATTTTATCGTATAAGTCGCTTGATGAATAATAATTCCATTCTTAAGATGATCAATTTGCAATCCAAGGCAAAACTTTGTTTTTCCAAGATCCTTCATCTCAAATTCTTTCTTTAAGCATTCAAGCGCATTTGAGATTCCTTTAGTTGTTCCAATCATATTTAGATCATCAACGATCTGGCGATTATCACAAATTCATCTCGAGATCTTTTTATGAATACACATGGACAAATGGCATTGTTTGTGTATCCTTCTTTTATCAAATATTCATCGAGACGATTATACCACATTAAATGGGATTGTTTTAATCCGTATAATGACTTTCTTAGTTTAATTGAATATTGTTCTCGAGAACCTCCGCTTACGGCGGTTTGAATCCTTCGGGATTTTCATATAAATATCACTATCTAGTGATCCATATAAGTATCTTTGTAACAACATCCATCGACGCAAGTCAAGGCATTCCTTCATTGCCAGACAGATAAGATATCTAAAAGTTGTTGCATCCATCACGGGAGAGTATGTTTCTTCATAATCTATACCAGGTCTTTGGGAAAAGCCTTGGGCAACTAATCGTGCCTTGTATCTTGTAACTTCTCCTTTTTCATTTCTTTTTCGCACAAAGACCCATTTGTAACCAATAGGTTTTACACCATTGGGTGTACGAGCTACAGGCCCGAAAACTTCTCTATTTGTCAGAGAATTCAATTACTCAATTGCGTCTTTCCATTTTAGCCAATCATTTCTTTGTTTGCATTCCTCGATTGATCGAGGTTCTTGATCCTCATTACCGTGTATAATTTCTAGCGCTACATTATATGCAAATGCATCATTGACGTCAATATCACGGTTCAAAAGTTTTCTGACATGACATAGTTTAATGAGATCTCGGTTTGTGTAGAATCAAGTACTGTATTTCTTAGAAATAGTATTATTAGTCATGTCATTCATCTCTTCAGAGATTTTTCTTGGGCTATTATTTCCTCAACTTGACTATTTTTAGCTCCTTTTCTTCTTCGAGGATTTTTATCTTTCGAGCCCAATGGTCTACCACGTTTTATGGCTGGTTGTCCTTCTGGGACACTAATTTTTTCAGGAGCATTAGCAGCTGGAATATGTGACTTTGTCACTCGTTTCAAATCTGTAAAAGCATCAGGCAAATTATTCGCTAAATTTTGTAGATGAATTATCCTTTGAACTTCATGTTCACATTGTCTTGTCGAGGATCAAAATGAGATAATGATAATTCATTCCAAACAATTTCCTTATTTAGTCGCTTCATTTCTCCCCTAATGTTGGGAAATTTGATTCATCAAAATGACAATCTGCAAATCTAGTCAGAAATAAATCTCCGTTAATGGCTCAAGATATTTTATTATAGAAGGGATTCATACCCAACATATATTCCCAACCTTCTTTGTGGTCCCATCTTCGTATGCGTTTTTGTGGAGCAATTGGAACATATCTTGCACAACCAAAAATTCTTAGATGGGATATGTCCGCTCTTTTTCAAATACTAAGCGTAATGGAGAAGAAGTATGATAACTTGTTGGCACGATGCGAATTAATGATGCCGCATGCAAAATAGCATGGCCCCAAGTCGATGTTGGGAGTTTTGATTTCATAAATAACGGTCTCGCAATTAATTGGAGCCGTTTTATAAATGATTCTGCAAGACCATTCGTGTATGAACATGTGCTACTGGATGCTCAACATTTATTCAATTGACATACAATAATCATTGAAACTTTTTGAGGTAAATTCACCAAATTATCCAAACGTATCGATTTAATAGGATAATCTGAAAATTGTGCTCGTAATTTTATTAATTGGGCTAACAATCTACAAAGCGCCAAAGTTGCGAGTTGATAATAGAGACATGTGACCATCTAGTCGATCGTCAATCAAAACCATAAAATATTTAAATGGACCACTTGTTTGGATGAATAGGTCCGCATATATCTCCTTGTATGCGCTCTAGAAAATCAAGGATTCACCCTATTTTAGCCGGTGATGGTCTTACAATCAATTTTCCTTGAGAACATGCCACACATGAGAAGTCATTGGATTGAAGAATCTTCTGGTTCTTCAACATATGTCCACAAGAAGTATTTATAATTTTCCGCATCATTGTTGATCCGGGATGGCCCAATCGGTCATGCCATACAATAAATTCGTTATGGTTGGTAAACTTCTGGTCTACCACCATATATGATTCAATTTTATCAATCTTTGTATAGTACAAACCAGATAATAATGATGGCAATTTTTCCAATACATTTTTCTTACCCGATGACATATTTGTAATGTTAAGGTATTCCTATTTCCTTCATTAATTGTCTCAATATGATATCCATTTTGGCGGATATCTTTAAAACTCAATAGATTTCTTTGAGACTTTGGGGAATACAATACCTCTTTCACACTTATTTTTGTCTTGCCGGGTAATAATATTATGGCCTTCCTGAGCCCTCTATCAAATTTGCACTCCCGAATACGGTATTGATACTTCCATTATGCATCGTTAAATCATGAAAATACCTTTTATTTTTAGAATAGTATGTGTTGTTGCCTTTGTCTACTACACATATATCTCCTCCATTTACCAAAGATTTTTCCATTCACTTCAAAAGAAAGTTTTAATAAGATAAATGATCATTATAACATAAAATTCATTAACACATGAAACATTACAACCATAATTCAATACATAATATATTATATTTATTCTCGAACAAAAACATAACATGTTTGCATTATTAAAGATGTAACATATAAAATTTATTCTTGTACAAATAACAACTTAAAAAGAATTATTCTTGAATAAGAAAATCGAGAGACATCTAGATGAGTTGTATCATGTTGGCGCTATCTTCTTCTTGAGTTTTGCCAAAATATTCATTATCTTCATTACTATTGGCAAAATTGGTCTCTATCCTTTTCTCTTTCCTTTCAGCGATTGTTGATAGAGATCCACGAGGTGCTTTGGCGTCACGGCAATTCTGCGACTAATGATTTTTGCCTCCACAATGATAGCATATATTTTCATGTTTATAATTTTCATTTTTCCTGTATCTCCCTTTTCTTGTCTCTTCGGGGACCATTTGTATTTTGAAGGAAACATTATAATTTCCTCTACCACGACCTCGTCCATATCCACGTCCACGACCACGACCACGTCCTCGGCGCGCCCTCTATTGTTATTATTATATCTTGTCGCATTCGCTTGGGAATGGACTTGAACCATTGGACGAGCCTCATGGTTTTTCATCAAAAGCTCATTATTTTGTTCACCACAAGTAAACAAGAAATAAGTTCGAATATTTCTTGAACCATTTTTCCCAGATTGTCTGCTGCGAGAGCAAATTTGAAGCATGGAATGTGGAGTATGTTTTCTCCAACATTTCCTCATCTGTAACCTTTTCTCCACACAACAAAAGTTGTGAAGTGATTTTGAACATGGCTGAATTATACTCACAAACAGTTTTATAATCTTACAACCTCAGGTGCAACCAATCATACCGAGCTTTAGGGAGAATTACAGTTTTCTGATGGTCATACCTTTCCTTTTAATTTGTTCCAAAGAACAAGGGGATCTTTCACCGTAAGGTATTCAGCTTTTAACCCTTCATGGAGGTGATGGCGAATAAAGATTATGGCTTTAGCCTTTTCTTGGTTAGACGCCTTATTTCCCTCCTTAATTGTTTCGCCGAGGCTATTTGCATCTAGATGGATTTCGGCATCAAGCACCTAAGACAAATAATTTTTGCCCGTAATATCCAAAGCCATGAATTCAAGTTTTGCAAGATTCAACATAGTAAACTACAATACATAGAAATGCAAACTATGAATTATAATGTGTAAATTAAACAAGATAGAATAGGGATTGAAAGAATACTTTACCTTAGAAAACGATTTATCAAAGTATTTTTAGTATGTGAAATTTACGATAGCCTTTTAGAAGCGATCGTCTTGATAACGTGATATAAAATAACTAATGAATTACCCAAAGTATGAACAATATAGTGGATTACTCAAAGCATGAACAATGTAGAAGTAGAGGGAATTCTTTCTTTCTTTCTTGTACTCTTTCATGCATACAACCCTCTATTTATAGGTAACATGAGAGGTTTGAACTAAATACAAGAATTGATGTTATGAAGGTTTCAATAGTAATAGCATAGGAGTTTCTCCTTAATTGATGTATGAGAGTTTCTCCCAAAAAGGGGTTATGGACATCCATTTGTGAAACAATATTTTGTAACAAACCCACTCTTTAAACCTTTTTTTACCCTAAATTATAAGAAGAATTAAAAAAATATGAGCTCCAACTGAACCCTTATAAGGAACTCCTATTTCAGAGAGACCCCTTCTCACCCCTACATCTAGAAGCTTTCTCCTTCCCCTACTATTTTCTTCAACATTTTTTTATTTGTTATTTCTATTTTTAGTAAATAATTCATGGGTGCAAAGTAATAATAATGTTTAGATAAATAATAGGGGTGAGTAATAGGGAGTGTGGGTTAGAGACAAGTTTGATATAGAGTGCCTCTAATTTTTACACCACCCTTAAATAAGTGATTTAGGGAAAAATATAAGGGTTTGGGTTGGAGTTGCTCTAACATCGTCGTTTCTCACCGCATGCCTATAGCCCAGCTTAGTTTAGTTTCTGGACTATAGATTTCGAATTATAGAAGAAACTGTTTTTAGTTATAGGAGAATCTGGTTGAATAGGTTGCGACTTCTAGGTTTCGAACTAAACTGGTGAGAATCAGCAAGAATCATTGAGAATCAGGTTTCAGCCGGATTCTAATTCTATGCAAAGGGCAGCTTCTAATTGTGGGAAAACCTGCCTAGAATCCTTCCGTTTGGCAAATAATCCACTTTTTTCACACAGAAACTGTCCAGAAGCTCAAACGGACGGAGCCTATGGCCTGTTTTAGGGTGCTTTAATACAATTTTACCTTCTAGAAAGTTAAAAAACTCTTCTAGACAGCTTAGCCTTTAAGCGGTTTTTTAAGTATAAATTAGGAGCAATATATAATTAACAAAAGTTAAAAGCTAAAAGATGAATATGAACTATTTTTACAGTTTATTACTAAAAAAATTATATGTTTGTCAAATAATTTTTTTATAAAAAGTTACAGCTATATTATATCCTAAAAACCTAAAAAAATAACTTTTCAGAAAAACTATAAATCTCAAAATGCTCCATCAATGCTCGTGTACTCCTTGCCTTCTATGATTGCTTTGGTGCTGCTCACCGCCTCGCGCCGCTTCCTCTGCTCTTAAAAAGTTAAAAAGGGCAACGACTGCTGTGCAATCAGCCCTCCCGTGCAATCACCGTGCAATCCAACTAAGAAAAGTTTCAAAAAATTCTAAAAAAAATCATGGATGTACGTACATCCATGATTTTTTTAGAATTTTTTGAAACTTTTCTTAGTTGGATTGCACGGTGATTGCACGAGAGGGCTGATTGCACAGCAGTCGTTGCCGTTAAAAAGACCCCCTCAGTCAATTTTGTTGAGGTGAATCCTCACTATGGAAATCCTCAACTTCGATGAGCTCCATCCTAGAGCAATGCCAATATTTGTTTTTATCGCCCATTCTGTGTTGGGCTTGCGCGCGGCCCTACAGCAAATGTCGGAGAGGGCAGAGGACGCGAGGAGAACGTTCGACCAGATGAGCGTCCGTGGCACTGTCTCTTCGACGTCATTGTAGGCTACTCAATGTCTCTTAGAGTTAGGTCCCGTTTGGTACGGTTCTAGATTCTAATAGAAACGGAAACGGTTTCGGATTCTTGGTAGAAACGTTTCAGGTAGAATCAGAATCCGGAGGAACGGGTTGCTAGCCGATTCGACCACGGCGTGTAAAAATCAGAAACGGTTCGCTTTGAAACGTTCCGAGTCCTATTCCGTTTGGTTGGATTTATTTCAGATTCTAGGAGAAACAGTCCGGTTCCAAGTTGCCAAACGGGGCCTTAATCTCGTACGGTAGAAAATGAATTCGTTTTCGACTAGAATTCATATCCTTGTATGTTAGTTAGTAGTACGACTGGATAATTAAGATGGAGAAAAATAAAAATAAAAAAATGCTATGGTACTAAAAATATTCCTCTGTGACTATGTCTTAATGTTATTATTATGTTCTTTAGGATAACCTCAACCCATAGTTTCTATAAGTGGTTTCTAGAGGAGAAAGAGAGTACAATAAATATTCACTTAGACCTAATCTCTCCAATGTATAGTTTCTATGTAGAGGAAAATTTAATGCCTTCATACATGCATCGGATCCAAAAGAAAGGGGATGGAAACCACGATTTTGCTCCCAATGCAAATTGTCTAGTTTCTTTGCGTATCGGTCTACGGAAGAACTTAGTTTTCTGCGTGAGAAACTATTTCCCTCTCTCACCTCAATAACTCCATTGCTATATCACTAATATGTGGTAGCTCTATTAATACTATGAAAACTAACTGATATGAAGCATTAGGACTGTCCTTATACGCGAGTGTTCACAATTCAGGTCTGACCGTCTGAGACCAACAATTCGGCCAGGGAAGATGCTCGAGTCTCGAGGCGGTGCGGGTGATGGACATCACATGATGCCGGGAGCAGGACACGACTGCACGGACGGCACTCATCTCCGGGCATGAGCAGAATTGGGAAGAGGAGGTCGCGTTCTGAGCGGACGCCGGTGCTGGGCTGGGGGGTGGCTGCGACGCTACCCGCGCTGGCCGGCGCCGTCTCTGGGTTGCCTGGGAGGGGCTTCGTCCCTTGGGACTCCATGGCAGCAGGATCCTCGCACACGGTGGCCAAGGAAAGCAGTCGCTTGCCTTGTTCGAGACTTGGGAGAGGATGCTTGAAGCTGAGGTACAGCCAACCTATGCCACTGTTCTTGCTGTCCTCACGGCTTGCAGCTGTGCCAGTCTTATCTAGCCTCCTATGGCCGTCGGATTCTCAGATCAGTGCAGGACCATGGTGTTGCACCGAGGGCTCAAGCAAAAGCCGCCTCCTTGGATAGTTCAGTCCATGTCGTTGTCAAGTGTCAAGTGTTGATTATTTGGGCATTTGGGCCAAAGTCCACTTAATTGAGACAAATAAATCATAGAAAATCTCAAAGGCCCACTCATAAGGAGGCATGTGTACAAGCATTAGTCCCATATTGCTTGTGGATGTGGAGGATGACCAATTTATAAGGAAGAGATCTCTCTACCTTCCTAGAAGCATGGCAAGGGAGAAGAAGAGAAGTACACGCGCGCACTCGCCGGGCACGGGCGGAGGGCGCGCGGCACCTGCGTGAATGGTCCGTCGAAATCCGGTCTAGAGCCTTGCGCAGACGTGGTCTCCTTTTGCAGTTTATTCTTTTGCTACTCGGAATCATGGCAGTTGTAGTATGAGATAAGGATACTGTCAACGTCAACACCGTAACTGCACCAGCAACGTGATCATGATGTTCGTGTTATCTAGTATGTTAGAGAGATATATGCTAGTTTCTATAATGCTGTTCATGATTTATATTCGGAATTTAATCTAGAACTAAATTCTCAACATCAAAGGCCACGAGTAGTATGTCAGAATGTAAGTGTCATGAGTATGCCCTTGAGACAGCATGCATGTTGGCTTATCTACGTGCAATAGTGTGGTGATGTTTTTTTAAAAGTTGTGTGATGCCCCTTGACCCACTCCTTCTTCCTGCCTTATTCTGCATCGAACCTCCTCAACTCAACGTACCTGAGACTGAGCTGCTGCATGCTGGCGGCTGGATGAGGCGGCGATTGCTGGAGCTCCGCCATGATGCGCCACCTCCGCCGGAGCGGCGCCCCCGAGTAAGCGCCTGGCCAGCCTCCCGATCCTCTGCGCGAACGCATCGGCGAAGCAGCCGAGGGCGATCGCCAAGTTCAGCTCTTCTAATCGAATGCAGAGTGCACTGGTTGAGTGGTGCTAAAACATTTGCATTGAGAAGCTCAAGTTTGTCCATTGCCCTATCTTCCTCCAGAAATTAATGAACATCTCAAGAACAGTGCTTCCATGCTTTTCTACTCAATACAAATTGTATAAATCTTGAAGCAAGCGAAGGGGTGAGTAATCACCATCTACCCTTTATTCATGCTTTAATATTTATGCAACTTAAAAAAAACATGGAAGCACCTCTCACATCTCAAACTCTTCTAAATATAGCATCACAACACTACTTAAGCACCACAGCACATGAAAAACTCTTCTCAAGCTCGAGCCTCCTGCCAAACCGAGCCTAACGAGCCTCAGTTTCAGCCGAGCTTGAGCAAACCTGGCTCAAGTCGGCTCGACTCAGCTCATTTTCACCCCTAGAGGTACGGACTAGTTACTCCATGATCGAGTGAGTAATTGCTGAAAACAGGCTGTATGAGTTGGTGAAACTGCAAATTGTTTTTTTAAATCAACCTCTATGTAATTTTATTTATTTTTCAAAAATTCTAACCTATAGTTTAATAATTTTATAAATTTTAAGCTTGTAGCTATAAAATTTTATAAATTTTAGTAATAGAACAATAGCAAGTAAATTCTACCTCATTGTATCAGTAATTTTGATAGTACATATATTGTTTAAATTGTTAGTTTTAAATTAGTCTGTAATCATGCACAAAGAGTGTGATTAGATGGGGAGCTTCTGTGCTCCTCCCCTTGAAAATTGCACAAATTTTAACGGCTCGATTGTATTTTATTCGTGTCACTTGAGTTTTTTTAACACCACATCATGCATTTTCATTTGGACCCTTTGCAAACTTATGCGCAGTTTTCCCAACCCATCGGGCCATAGGAAAGTGCAAGCTTATAAGAGTAGCACACATGAACCGAACGTCCGAACCTGCCAGCAATGCAGCTTGAAAAAGACTGTTGTGAGTGTGACAAGCAACGTTACCGTATTAGAGACCGCAACATTGAAGGACCGAAAATGGTGACCAACGGCGATGAATGATCACAATCTAATTTTTATCTCAAAAAATCTAATCAAAATCTCTCAAGACCTCAAAAGAGCTGAAAAAGTAAAATATTATGAAAATCAGTATATAGGCAGTACTACCGCTTGTATATGTCCAATAGTACCGAGACGAACAGCAACCCTAATACTACTGGGTTATTATAGCACTGTAGTATGGTGAACAATAAACAGGGTATGAACAGTAAAATCAGCACGAGTTCAAGATCAAAAAATCGTATGACTTTTAATTGGCTGATCCAAACCCTGTGAAACTTTGTATGTACCTTTCTAAGGATGTCAGAAACCTATTTTAACCTTCAATCGCAATGATTGATGTCAAAATTCTAACCCTTTTGATATTTACAGAAGGTTGCACCAAAACCGGATCAAAATCTAAAACTTTGCCCTAAACTTGCTCGTGGAGATTTGATGATCAAGATGACTTTAGATGGCCTCCCATATGTCACAGCAAATAAGAATTCCAAAGAAATCATCCTCAAACGTGCAAGATCAAGATCTACCTTAAGAAATTCTTTCTCAACTCAAAAATCAGCTTCTTGAAAAAACTTGGATGATCAAGAAGAAACTTGCCCAGATAATTGAGGAGATAATCTACAGAGGGTACATCTATCAATCATACATCCTTGGCAATACTAGATCAAGCAAGAAAGAAACCACAAAAAAGATCAAGAGCCAATCAAGAAGGAAATCAAAACTTGAGGCAAAAATTTGAACAAAGAGATGATTTGCATTCATATCATGATGAAAGTTTACAAAGCCTCTCACCTGAGGGCAAAACTCCTCAGGAGCACTCACACAAGAACACAAAATCTTGTGAAAAATCTAAAACTCCTAGTGACTAAGTCTAAGATCTTAATCCTTATCTCCCATTACATTTTCTTATATAGTGGAGGCAACTCTAACCCTAAACTTAGACACTTTTTGCATGGGCTAAACCCGAAACCCAACACTCTTAATAGATTTTTCACTTACATAACCATGCTTCTCAAAATGATCATTACATTGATATCAAATCCGTCCCGCGCAAGTCCGAATTTGCATCCAACTCCATTTTTGCGTGACCCAAACCACTTAAACCACCACCGCGGTTTTCCAAACCGCCTCAACCGCCAGTATTGGATAAATTACCAATTTATTCCATGACCGATCTTCCTTCTCATGAAAGCATCGCCATGCTTCGCGCTTTCCACGTGGCTCCAATGACTTTTCGCTAAGCCTCTCACGCTTCCAAACTCTCTCAAACCGTCCTCGCTTGCAAGCGGACCCAAGTCACTTGGCGCACCACATGTCCTCATCAGCTTCACCATGACTAGGGGTGTAAATGGGTCGGGTAATACCCGACCCGTACCCGTACCCGGATGCAAAATTACCCTAATGGAAAACTATTTTACACTACCCGCCGCACGGTATGGGAATCGGTAGTACCCGGTAGGTTAGGTTCGAGTTCGGGTAGGGTACGGGATCGGCAATACGGGTCGGGTACGGGTACCGGGATAATTTTCACAATTCGGGTACTCGGCGGGTACTACTAATTTCCGAAATTTTGACGAACTTGTATTGAGCAAAAAATAGATCAAACGATATCGAAAAATTTTGAAATTTTTTTGAAGGTTCCTGACACATCAAATATGTTCTCATTAAATTTTCAGATGATTATCAAATCTGAGAAATTTTTAAAAATTCAAACATTGCTACTATCCTGATAAAACACTGACCGGCAAGTTTGAACCGAATGAAAATTAGAACAAACGAGGTTATAAAATTTTGAATTTTTTTTGGATGGTCCTGACATATCTATAATATTTTCATAAAATTTTCAGATGATGATCAAATGTCATGAAGTTTTAAAAATTCGAACAGTACTACTGTCCTGTTAAAAGGCTTATCGGCAAATTTGAACGAAATGAAAAATTATCCAAACTATGTTATAAAATTTTTAAAATTTTATATAATGATACTGATGAAATTAGTAATCTCTCATAAAAATTTGAGATCATGATCACACTCAAGAAAATTTATAAAATTCTGACAAGGTAAATGTCTCAATTATATTCTACTTGCTATCAACCTAAACAAGAGGAGCACATGACCTGGTTTCCTAGACTACAGATGCTTGTGATTTCACGTTGTTCAAAACTATTGTCATTACCTCCTATTCCTTTGGGATTGACCCAAGTTCCTCTCCTCCAATTCAACTATATGTTGAACTATGTATGTAATTTCACTTCATGTATTGGACTTTGTATTATGTGATGTACTAGTGTGATAGTTGGATTATTTTCATCGCATGTTTCGATTCTAGGTATTTCTGCACTACCCGATGAAGTACCGTTATCAGATTATACCCGTCCGCACACTACCAAACCCGATTTCTACCCGTCCAGTGAAAATGCTACCCATTGCTGTACCTACCCGATTTTTACTACCGTGCGTCTGCATTCGCATCGAGAAAAATATTAGGGTAGGGTATGGGATGACCTACTACCCGCCCGAACCCGACCCGTTTACACCCCTAACCATGACAACACCGGCTTCCTTAACCATTATGGACCTTAACTCCTCCCTGAGGCTAGTCCCAATCCATACCGTTGCCCGCCATGTCCATCACCAGTGTATCATACTCAGGTACCTTATCTTCTCGACTTGCAACCACTTCCCCATCTTAGTCATCTTCCGGCATCCCTTGATCATTCTGGATCTCAGCTCTTCTAGCCTAATCTCAGTCTTACCTTTGCCTCACTATGACCTAACCCCAGAGTCCTACAACCAACACAAATAAAAATACATCACATATCACTGTTCACAGTGATATACATTAATCAACAATTAAAGCAAACATTAAGCACAAGGTCACTGGAAACCCGGTACTACCGCCAACCAGGGCCGGAAGTACCGCAAGTTAGATACTATCGCTCCTGGTTGGCCAGTAGTACCACTCACCCTCAGAAACCTTGAGAGATACTTTCTGAAAGATAGCTACCGCCATTGGGGGTCGATAGTACTGCACCACCGATACTACCGCTCCCAGATGGCTGGTAGTACCACACTTGCCTTACCCCAGAGAAAAAACACCTCTATATAAAAAAGCTATTGTACCCTTAGCCAGTAGCACCGTAGGGCCTGTACTATCATCACCCCAGGTCGGTAGTATCTCCCGATCGGTACTACTACTCCCATAAGGCCGGTGGTACCACCAAACCTGAAAATAGCTCAAATTATTTCAAATTCAAAATAGAATTCAAATTAAACTCAAACTCGAACACATCATGCTCAAAACACTGTCGATAACTCATCACAATATATGAATAGAGCTCCACATGGTCTTTCAAACGTACTACTCCCTCTGTCAAATTTATAAAGCGTATTTTTTAAATGGTCTTATCCACAAATATAAAGCGTATTTTATATTGTAATGCAAGAACGGCGGGCCGAACGAAAGGATCTGCTTGCGATTCCATTTTTTGCGAAGGTTGTTTTCGCCAAAACAGTGACGTGGCGTAGCTGAGCATCCGGCTGGCCTTCCACGCTTAATATATAACTTATTCAAATATTATAGCAAGTAACGTATATCAAACCATCATCTACAAATGTTAGGCATCATAACTGTGATCGAGAGGTTTGAAATACACATTTCCTATTAGTGGTTCATATTTTTTAAAAGAAAAACGATATTAGTGTGTCACAGTTTTTTTCTCTTCCTTTCATCCATCTTCCACCAAGTAGTCCTAACTCTCTCTTTCTAAAAAGTATTCATAACCTTTTGAACTGAACTCTTATAAGTTCCTCACTAAAAAAAATCCTGCAAGTTATAACTACACTATAGCACCAAACTGAACAGCAATTTTATGGAAACCTTCCTTGATGCACAAGCTTTTCTTGCCTTGCCATTCTCTCCCTTTTCTATCAACTTACACAAATGTGTGCTACCTTTTCTCTCTTCTCTCACTAATTTCCCATTTAATAAGTCATATTTTTCTAGTATCATCACTTTTGAATTACTCATCTTTACAACTTGTAGTTTTCTTCATGGTAGTCAATCTATTTTAGTAATAATGTGGACTACTAAAATCCATCGATCAATTTGGGCCCTGTTTGGGATAGTTTCTGCTTAAAAGAAAAGTAGATTGTTTGCCGAACGGGAGGATTCTGGATAGCTTCTCCCACAGTCAGAAGCAGATATGTACACTAAATTAGAAGTTGTCATCCACCCGATTCTTGGAGAATCCAAAATCTGCACAATCAGAATCTGTCCAAAATAAGGCCTTAAACTTCTTATCATGAGCCCTTTTTAGGGACTTCTCCCCCATGAAACACAAAATTACTTCTATAAGGTCTTGTTTGGGAGCTTAATTCCCGGTCGAGATCCCCGCCCAATGCCGTGGATGAAAAGCACATGGCAAGTTCCCCTTAGGCAGATCAAGGGCCCATTTTGATGTGCACATGGATAGGGTTTTATGGCCCATCGTTGTCTTTTCCATGGGGAAACCACCCCATCTCCGCACACTAGAATTTCCTCCATTGTGTCGCAACTCATTGCTATATCCTTCTCCTCTTATGACTTTGCCACCAGCTGCCACATGCACCCCACCACCGCACCGTCTCCATATTCCACCTTTGACTGCGGCACCACCTCAACATTCTGCCTCCAATGTTCTACTCAAACCAACAATGTTGGCTTCACACACTAGATCTAGATCTGGTGGGTGAGGAACTTGAAGCAGTCCATGCTATAATGTACCTTACTAGCTAGGAATAAGACAACACAGAGTTTGCTAGCTTGTCGCACATCGTCACCGCTCCAAGAGCAGCTGTTGTTTGTGCAAAATTCGCCACCACCTCCCATGCCCTTCCATTTCCACGTTTTATGATTTTTTTCATCTTTTGCATTTTGAATTTTTGGTTTTTTTGGCTGTGAGGGATTTTTTGGGGGTGTTTGGGACAGCTCTAGCTCCACCAGAATCTGTGGAGTTGGTAGTGCAGGGTATTTCTAACTCCAGAAATTTATGGAGCTGGAGCTGTATGTACATTAAGAGTGTTTAGGTAGATCATCTTGTTTACATTTTAGACTAAAAATATAAACTTAATTCACTTTATTTTAGCCTATAAGTTTCAGATCTGAGCTGGAGCTGAGATTTGGAGCTCTCCCAAACAGGACCTTTATTCCTACCTCTCCCAAATGATGCCATGGATCATTATTTGGGGATGTTAAATTCCATGAGGTTATATCGAGCTAAAAAAAACTCACACAAAACTAATCTTCCTATGTAATACTCTCTTTCTCCCTCAAGACAAGTACAATAGCAAAGCCTACTATTTACTAATAGTAAGTTAAAAGCCATCTTATATAGTAATTGTCTCTAAAAGTTGTCTTTAGATGTTGTGCAATAGCTATCTTTTATTTCTTGTACATAAATAATCTACTTAGGGCAGTCCCAACCCATTGTTTCTATGAGTAGTGTCTAGAGGAGAGAGAGCGCAATAAACCAATACATAGTTTCCCAACTCATGGTTTCCATGAGCAGTGTCTAGAGGAGAGAGAGAGAGCAATAAACCAATGCATGCACCACAAACACAGCTTGGTTAGCGCATAGAAATGTCCAACCCCGATTTTGCTCGTTTCTTGTATCTTGGTACCCGCGCCGACCCAGTTTCTTGCATGAGACACGGTTTCTTTGTTTTTCCTTCTCTTTCTTCCTTAATTCCTATGCTACATCAGATTTTTGCTTAGTTGGCAGTGTAATTAATTCTATAGACACCAGCTGAGATGGAGAGTTGGGACAGCCCTTATGCTTTCGTGCAAAGCTGGAAGCTAAATAAGTGTCAGTTCTCTTCTCTCTCCTCTTTTCTCACTCCTCCACATAAATCAAAGCTGATGTGTACAGACTAAGAGATAGCTGAGGTGGTCTTATTGTACATGCCTTAAGGCAAGTACAATAACAAAGCCAGCTGCTTACTCTATTTTCTATCCATATCATTTAGAGTAAGCACTAAAGTCAGCTTGTACAATAGCTATCTTTAAAGATTGGCTCTAGATGCCATACATTAACTATCTCTTCTCTCTGGTACATAACTAATCTATCTATACTCCCGTGCAATATTTATTACTAAATAAGAGTCAGATCTCTTTTCTTTTCTTTTTTCTCACTCTTTTATATAGAACAAAATTAACATGAACATACTAAAAGTAAGCTTAAGTGCTTTTATTGTATATGCCCTAACCTAATAAGTCCGAAGAGAGAAACCCGCTACTCAGAGCCTATTTGCAAATAACAACAGTACAATCAAAATTATTGTCAAACAGCCCCCTCTCCGAACTACATATTAATCCGTAGATCTTAGATGGTTTTATTGTATATGCCCTGACAAGTCCGAAGAGAGAAACCCGCTACTCAGGGCCTATTTGCAAATAACAACAGTACAATCAAAATTATTGTCAAACAACCCCCTCTCCGAACTACATATTAATCCGTAGATCTTAGGTGATTTTATTGTATATGCCCTGACAAGTCCGAAGAGAGAAACCCGCTGCTCAAGGCCTATTTGCAAATAACAACAATACAATCAAAATTATTGTCAAACAGCCCCCTCACCGAACTACATATTAATCCGTAGACCCGGCGTCCTTCCCGACGACGAGAGCGAGAACCAGGTGAGCCAACCAATCCCGCGACGCACCGCCTCGTTGTCTTCTACCACCCCCAAATCCCTCGCGATCCCCGAAACCCTAGCCGTCGCCGCCGCAATCCGATCCCGCCGCCTCCTCCACTGCCTCCCCCCGATCCAGGTGAGCCCCGACTCGGCCCCATTACGTTGAATTCCGATCCGGGACGGCTGCGTCCCTGGCGGTCGGAGACCGCACCGGCGTGAAAGGTTTTGGTGTTTTTCATTGGGAGTTGTTTCGATCGAGAGTTGGTCGGAGATAGCTTGGGTGCTTGAAGATCGAGTTTTTTCTCGTAGTTTTTCACCCAGGGGCGCTCGGCGATGGTTTTGGAGCGAGAAGTTTGAGCTGTTTTGGGTCGGTTTGAGGAGGTTTTAGATGGGCTCGGATGGGGAAGGTGGCGGTTCGGAGGCCGTGGTGGTGAGGAAGGTGCGGAAGAGGCAGCTGGTGCTTGAGTCCAGCGACTCGGAGGCGGATGAGTACTACATCTCAACGCGGCAGAAGACTGACGCCGCCGCCGTGGGCAATGCCGGCGCTGGCGGCCAAGGTGGTGGTGATACGTCAGGGGAGAAGGTAGTGGTTGTTGGTCCTGAGAAGCATTCCGGGGCTAAGTCTACTGAAGGAGATGGCTCAGACAAGAATAAGGGAGATAAACTGAACATGAGTAGCTCACAACCTGATCCCAAGAGGATCAGAATTGAGGCTATCCATGGTGGTGGTGCTGGAAATGGTGGAAGTATATCCAAGGATGGAACTGGTGGGAAAATGCTGCGCCCTGGGTTCCCAAAATGGCGGGTTGAGAAGCTGGAGGTGAGGGCAGGGAGGGTCCTTGATGAGAAAGGTGGGGTGGAGATGAAGGCTAGCAGTGGCTCAAAGGTGGAGCCCCTGAAACATGAGAAACGGACGCTGTTGAAGACTGGCCAGGGCAACTCGGTTGACTCTGGCCGGCAGGAGGTTATAAGGGTGCAAGGAAAAGTGGTGTTTTAAAGATCCTGCCGAAGAACAATAAGGTGGTCAGGGAAACTGGTGATGGCATTCTGCCGAAGAAGACTAAGGTGGACAGGGAAATAGGTGATGGCAAGATTCTGCTGAAGAACACTAAGGTCGAGGAGACTGGTGATGGCAAGATTCTGACAAAGGGTGGTGTTTTAAAGCTTCTGCCGAAGAACAATAAGGTGGCCAGGGAAACCAGTGGTGCTAAGCTTCTTACCAAGAATGTTAAGGGGGATGGGGATACTGAGAATGGCAGGATTGTGACAAAGAACAGTAGTGATGGCAAGATTCCGACAAAGAACACTAAAGTGGACAGGGAAAGTGGTGACGACAAGGTGCTGATGAAGAACTGCACAGTGGATTTAGAAACTGGTGCTGGCAAGATTCAGGCAAGGAACAATAAGGCGGAAGGGGAAACCAGTGATGTCTACCGACGAGATAAGGAGAAAAATAGTGTCCTTGACGAGTCCCAAAAAAAGAATGCAAATGGTGAGAAGAGAGTTACAGAAAAGCTAGTCTCTTCCATCATATTGAGGAAAAGTGATCCAAGTGTAGTGGGAGTTTCTTTGGGCCAGAGATTGAAACAGCAAAATTCAAAGGCACAACTGAGGATCTCCTCACTAGGCCATTATCAGTCCACACCGAGGCTGAAAGATGGGAAAATTAAATTAGGTGAACACAAGAATGAGAAAAAGAGATTGCTTGAGCATAAAGGTTCACCAGAGAATTTATCAAAGAAGGTAAAATCAAAGGTAACTGATCTGCAAGGCACATCTGGTTCTGCTTTCAAGAAGCCTGGCATGAAGAAGCCAAGGGAAGGACCTCGTAACTTAATTAAGCAGAAACTCAGGGATCAGATAAAGTGCATGCTTTTAGATAATGGATGGAAAATTGATCTAAGGCGTCGGAAAAGCAAAGATTATGAAGATTCTGTGTATGTTTCTCCACGAGGAACTGGCTATTGGTCAATCACCAAGGCTTACGCAGTGTTCCAAGAGCAGTTTAAACATCAACATGATGAGAAGCATACAGGTCACTCATCTGAACTTAATAATCTTAAACCAGGTGTTGCAGATGCTTCCTGTCATGCCATATCAGAGAATGATCTAGCAATGCTACAAAGGAATGTGATGAAAAGAAGGACCAGGAAGGAACTTCATGCCGCTAAAAAGCAATACGGGGACAATAGAAGCAGAAACTTAAAAGATACCTTTGCTGGTAAAAGTTCTAGAAACAAGCATGAAAACAACGAGGATAGGGCAAAGACCAAGCATCGCGGATGTTCGCTTCTTGTCCGTGGTAGTACTCATAACATGGATGACAGCATGGATGACCATATCCCTTATCAATGGAAGCGGACAGTTTTATCATGGATGATAGATCTGGGAGTTGTTTCTGATGATGCGAAGGTCAAATACATAAATAAGAAGGGAACAGGGGCAACGTTGGAGGGTAGAATTACTAGGGAAGGTATTTACTGTGGATGCTGTTCTAAGATTCTCACAGTTGCAAAGTTTCAACTTCACGCTGGTTCCAAAGAGCAGCAGCCCTATGCAAACATCTTTCTAGAAGATGGTGGGGTTTCGTTGTTGCAATGCTTACTCGATGCATGGGAGAAGCAAGCACAATATGAAAAGAAGGGATTTTACAAGATAGATCCTGGTGATGATCCGGATGATGATACTTGTGGCATTTGTGGTGATGGCGGTAACTTGCTCTGCTGCGATTGCTGTACTTCAACTTTTCACTTGGCTTGCTTAGGAATTAAGGTGAGCATACACATATATCATGTGGAGCACTCATATTATTATTTTCTAATAAATATAGAGGAGGAAGCACATCCTTTCTTTAGTTTGCTAATTGTATTTGTGTCAAAGTTATTACAGAATACAGATCCTATGAACATACACACTGTTTCCCAACACATTTAGGCTCAGTTCTGCGTTATTGTGCCGTGTGGTACTTATTTTAAAGCTCTTGAGAAAAAGAAGTTGAGAAAAAGTCTATTACTCTATTTGGTAAATCAGATTAAAGTTAGATAATTTCTGTTATCCAATGTTTGTCTTCTCACATTTCATCTTTGCAACCTGATTAAGAAAAAAGCAGCTAGCCACACACCCAAATATCTACCCAGCTCAACCAAACAAGATTATCGTAATCCATAATGCCGAACAGAGGCTTAGATGAACAATTAACTGAACATTGGGGGTAGCATAATATGGGAAATGCTAGCCATGCTAGAATGCAAATGCTTATAGCCTTCCAATTGATTTGATCCTGTCAGTTCTTTTCAAATATCTGTATGCTAGGATGATATGCTAATTTATTTATTTTGCTTATATCTTTCTCAGAATGTCCATTCGTCTGTTGTCACATGCTTTTATGTTGATATTTATTTTGTGCCAATTGCCTCTGCAGATGCCATGTGGAGATTGGTACTGTCGTAGCTGTATATGTAGGTTTTGCGGTTCTGCCCAAGAAAGGACATCATCTTTTACTGAGTTACTTTCTTGCTTGCAATGTTCAAGGAAATGTAAGGCTCATGATATGCAAACCTCTCTCTCTCTCTCTCTCTCACACACACACACACACACAAGTTTGTGCACTTGGGCAATATCTTAAATAATAATGTTGCAGATCACCAAGTTTGTGCACCTGGAACTGGCAGAGACACTGTTTGTACCAAACCTGGTACCCCGATTGATTGCTTTTGCAGCCCAGGATGTAGGAAGGTATGAAATGTTAATTAATTCTTTTTTTATTTTATTTTTTTGTGAGGATCTTATTTGGTATTTGCACGCTTCAGTTTGTGTATTGGTCACTTGGTTGCTCCCCTCCCATTCTGCCATAGCAACATCACTCTGCATGCTTATGCTACATATGATTAGCACTTAGCATTACCTTGCACATGGTTCGATAGTTGGCAGTTTAATGGTACACACCAAATTTACTAAGGTTAAGCTTGCACAGTTTTCTGTTGCTGTGTGTTGACATCTAAGGCTGTGATAATTCAGCCAAACCAAAGCTTCAGTATGTCTTGTATCTTGGTATGGAGATGAGAAAACCTTCAATTAATCTTGTGTTCACCTGTTTTCATTTTTTTAGTCACCCATACTACCTTTTTTGTTTTTTTTTCTTTTGGTGGCAACTCAATAGAAGGTCATTTTTGGCTACTTCTGTACAGTGTCCTAAAAACGGCTTTACTAGCCCATATACTAGCAACGGTTGCCCCTACCTGTTACCACATAATGGCTGGTTAGGCCATATAATTGCTATTAGGTGGGTGCATGGTTGTCACAGCGTACCTAGCAACCACGGTGCCTAAGTGGCGCCAGGATGCCATGGCATCCTCAAGGCGAGGTAAGGCAAGCAAAAGGGCTTGACACTTGAGAGGGCAGATTAGAGTGGCACAAGAGAGGCAGCGCACAAACATTCACAAATCAGATTAGAGCAGATCACATCAAGAGCAGAGGAAGAGGAACAAAACAAGAAGTAGAGGCAGAGGAAGAGGAGTGGAGGGAGGGGATCTCACCAGAGGGAGTGGAGGCGGGAAGGGAGCCTGTTAGCAGCTGGCGCAAATGAGGGGCGGTGGCTAGGGTTCCATGCCCTGCAGCACCAACTTATCCCGCTCACCCCCTACCAGCTGGCCAAGGCGCCTGCCTAGCCACTCGCCGTGGATGCCAAGGCGACGCTGTGGATGCCGCAATTTCCTAGGCGCCTGCCTAGATGGCCAAGGTGAGGCGAGCATCCACGGCGTCCCATCCGGAGCACCATGACGCCTTGGTGACACCGCAACAACCATGGGTGGGTGACTGAACGAATACCGCGTACTGCTTTTTAGAACATTGCTTCTGTTTGTTGGGAATGTGTCACATATGAAATCTTCAGGAGGTGCTGGAATATATACACATGAACCTGGTTCTGTGCCCATTACTCTAGCGAAATGATGTTTTTAGCTATTTCCGTGTGTTGGGAATATATCACATATGAATCTCTCAAGAGGTGCTAGAATGCATACATATGAACCTGGATGTGTGCCCATTAATCCAGTGAAAATGATATTCTCCTGTTTGCATTCCACACCTACGATTAATCTCTTGCGTGTTGTATTCCCATAGCTTGCAGTATCTCCATAATATGTAGTTACAGTTCTACATTCTGCCACATTATCTATACTTCCTATTGTTGAATTTCTTAAGTGATGCATTTTGAGTTTCATAGTTTGTTTTTGATATTTTAGATTTTCTTGGCTAGCATATAGAAATTTTCATCATCATTGTTATCATCATCTGGTCGGACTGGCCAGATTTGTACTCTTCAGGGTTCTATTGATGCACAAGCTCAAATCTGCAGCAAGTTTGCAACTGAAGAATAATATCCATAGATCTCTGTTGTGCTAATAAAATATCCCATAGCATCGAATCGACCCATGAAACTTGTGCTTACCAATAACATGATATATCTCAATTAGTGATAGCTAATGTGTAACGTAAATATCATATTTGTTATTCTTTAGTTGATCATGTTCATTTTGATTGTTGAAATGCATGGACACTAAGGTTATTCTATTCTTTGAAACAAAACAGATTTATAAACGATTGAAAAAGCTTCTTGGGCTAAAGAATGATATGGAAACTGGATTTTCATGGAGTCTGGTTCGCTGTTTTGCTGATAATGAGGCTGCACCGCCCAGAAAGAAAGCGCAATTGGCATATTGCAACTCCAAGACAGCTGTTGCTTTCTCAGTTATGGACGAGTGCTTTCTGCCACGCATCGATGAGAGAAGTGGGATTAATATAATTCACAATGTCGTATATAACTGTGGGTAAGTATGCCTTTGCCTTCTTCGTTTATCACAAGAATCAAGATGAATGAAATGCACCCCACCTGGCTGATTATATGATTTTCCAGAACTAGCTGCACTTATAATGGAAGTCCAATTCATCTGGAAGCTAAGAATTTTATTTCTTTAACCTTCACTGTTAGTCCAAGTCACAATTTTTGGGGAAAAAAAAGTTCGTTTGAGTCTGTAAGAGCATCTCAACATAAAAAATTTTAGCAGATTATGTTCATGTGCTATAGGAAGTTTTATTTTGGAGAGCATACCATGACATTCCTAAAGCTGTCATTTAGTCTGTAATATGCTATTGCAGGTCGGATTTCAACCGTTTAAATTTTAGTGGCTTCTATACATTCATTCTGGAGCGGGGCGATGAAATTATTTCTGCGGCAACTGTCAGGTAAACTATTTTATGCATGTGCTGTTAAACTTTTGTGTTAGCATGTGGACCTTAGCCATCCCCATCTCATGTTCTGTCATGATTATTCAAACTAACTTTTGCCTGCAACATATATACCCTGAAATTTGTGTTTGGGATGAGCAGCTAATCATCTATTGTTTTTGAAATTTAGGTTGCAATTGGGCTTTTGATTTTTCAAGAATAGATATATTTGGTCCTCATTCATGCTAAGAGCAACTGCTACCCATCATGGCATTATGCATGATTTTTTCACAACCTACACACTTGCCCATCTCTTCTTGTTTTTCTGCGTTTATCAATGTTAGCAGAATTTTGGTACTAAAATCTTAAATTTGTTTCTCTGCATGAATCAGGATTCATGGAACTGACTTAGCGGAAATGCCATTCATAGGCACAAGGGGCATGTATAGGCGACAAGGGATGTGCCATCGACTGCTCAATGCAATTGAATCGGTAATGACATTTGTTTTTTCATCTGTGTTGCACAGCCATGTGAATACTGGCTTTTGGCTGTTTGCTGTCCAATGTTTTTCCTTGTGTAATACCAGTCAAGATTTCTTGCTTCATATTCTCGAGAGGTATCTACTCTGTTCTATTCCAGTTTACCTCCATGTAGGTTAATGATGTTTTCAAAGATTTCTTTGTGTAATTGTATAAACAACCCTAGTATGTTTGCTGAATTGAATTTGTTCATCTAATTGTGGAACCGACATGTCTTTGAGCTTTCTTGAAATGATTTGAATTTGTATCATCGGCAATCTGTACCATAGTATGACTGGTGACTGCTGAATTGAGTGACATGTTGATTAACATGTAATTGTTCTGCAAATTATGTGTTATAGGTAGGGTTCCAAATCCTGGCGGTAACATGCTTTTACCGCTGGAAACTAGAAAGCCCGTTGGGTACTGGGAGTTCTTTTTATTGGTGAGAGTATGCCATTTTGAGCTGTTATTACTTATTCTTGCTATTATATATTGCTGGGAGTTGAAAATTTGAAAGAAAAATGAGAAGAAAATGAAATGTGACCAAGATTTGGACAACCGCTCAGTTACCGGCTACTGGCCAGGTTCTGAGAATCTTCTCCTGAAAGGGTTTTGAAACCCTGGGTATAAGGATGTTTTTTTAAAGCTGTTGCGTATTGCTCAGCGTGCAAAATGGTTTTAGGTATTCTGGAATGGCATTAAAGTATCTTATGTTTTGTGAGGGAAAAATGTATTGTAGAAAAGTATGAGGTGTAGTGTCAGTTTTAGTTGTTGATCAGCAGAAGGGATCGATAAACTGACATTTCATACCTAATTGTTTACTTACAATGACAAGCTTTAGCCTTGTATTTGACCTAAACAAACTAGATTCTATGTTATCAAACCAAAAGTTTTTTCTGAGTAACTGGATATACTCAATACACAAGTTTTATTTATTGATTTCGCATGAACTTTTAACATGTTTTGGGGTTAATTTTATTGTTTTGTAGGTCCTTTGCTCTCTCAATATTCGAAGTCTTGTAGTACCCGCCATACCTGAATTGCAGAATACTTGGACTACAGTTTTTGGTTTTAAGCCAGTTGAATCTCCCAAGAAACAAAAAATCAAGCATGTGAATCTCTTGATTATCCATGGTACCGGTCTTCTAGAGAAGCGTTTGCTGCCAACAGGCACAGTGAATCAACAGACCACTGCTGGGACAGGTGAAAATACCAAACTATTCTGAGAAGTTTTTTTTCTAATTATCTTGTTAATAGTGTTGTAATGCTGTAGTTTTATATCTCAGTAATGCTCCGCTGTTCATGCAGTCAATGCTATTGGATGTGATAAGATGGATGCTCAGACAACTGGCGAAGCAAATGGATCTCTGACACCTGTTCATGCTTCTCGTGAATTTGCTGTGGGTGATGATCTTGAAATTAAGGATCATGAGAATTCTTGTGCTTTAATTGGGAGCTCCGCTGGCTTGACATCCAACATGCCTCCTGTTAAGGAAGAAAAAACACCAGAATTGTCATCTCCATTATCCGTAGATTGTGTTAATTTGCATACAGTTCCAGGAGTTGGTGATGACAACATGCAGTGCAAGGCTGAAACTGACAACATTGAAGTGAAATATACAGAAACAGATGGGACATTGATTGCTGAAAACATCGTCGCAGAACAGAAGCCTGAAGATAAATCGAATTCCAGCTATGCATCTACTATTCCAGTGACAGTGGATCCATGTTCACGTTCATCTAATGAGCTTGGTAAAGGTGAAAACTGCGCATCTAGTGAACTTTCTGTTGAAGCTGTCCTCTTAAGAGACGAAACTGAACCTAATCTGAACTCCAATTCCATCTCTGGCCTCTTTGTGAAACAAGAAGATAAAAATTCTTCTGTGGATACTGTTGATACTAGAGTTCCTATAGTCACTATGGATTGGAAGCCTGATAATCAGGAGTTGAAAACTGTCGTTACTGATGGTGATATTCAAGGCTCAATAGAGGTTAAAGGTTTGGAAGATATAGCTGATACAGTAAGTGGAAGATCAGTAGATGCCTATACAACTGAAGACCGTATTTTTGTTGCCAGTGTAACTAAAAATACTGTTGCTACTATTGAAAAAGACTGTGTTTCTGCAGTTGACCCTGAGGTATCAATGGAGAGATCTGTTCAACAAAAGGATGAGGTTGTCAAGGACAAAACTGGATCAATTTTTCCAGGTTCGAAACGTTCTTCTGTTAGTAAAATCATGCTGGAGAAATTGAATGAAACAAAGTCTGTTGAAAGTGATAAGATTGAAATGAAGGACACAAATGTTGAAGTGGGAATCGCAGTTGAGAACTCCCATGAAGCAGGAATAACAGTTTCTGCACCTGACATTTCAAATGACATCTCTGGTGAAGTTATGGCTAAGCCTACTTCAACTTGTGGGGAGGGTCAACTTCATGGAGAGGTATACAGTAATAGCATGGAAGATGACATAGCTTCCAGAGAACCAGTTAATGCATGAACTTTGTATGTTCTGCTACAAAATGCTGAAGGTATTCTTCTAAAGAAGGCAATCAATTTATATTTGAGCTTATCCTATGATAATCATATTGTTTATATAATAAATTCTTCATTTCACCTGCCCTTTATGTCTGTTTTCCCTGGGGAAAAAATCAGTGGTACGGTTTTCTTGACAAAATCCACTTCTGGCTGCAAATATTATAGTTTCACACTATCACATCAATGAAATAACACTTGTTATTCAAAAGATTTTTTAGAACTTGAAATGCAATCGAATAGTTGATCCATGAAATGTAATTCTGATGTTTTGTTTGATGTAGGTTAATCACCATAAGTGCATTCTGGTTACCATAATTTACATGCATCTGTTGTCGCAGCAATTTTGTGAAAGTAGACTGCATGTGCCATTGTGTTTACTTTAATAGATTAAATCATCAAAACTCTTGGCTAGGGATGAAAACGGAACGGAAACGGTCGGTAAATGGTTGTTCTGTTTCCGTTTCCACATTTTTTACCGGTAACGGAAACGAAATCGGAAACCTCGAAAACGGATACGGAAACAAATGGTAACGGAAACGGATGCGGAACGGAACGGAGGAACGGATACGGAAACGAAAGTAGAAAATTCCGCAAGAACGTAGTACATGATCACAATATATATGACCGCAAAAATAATGCAACTCATTCTACTTTAAAGGCGGATATAAAAACAATGTTATGTTCACCGGTATCACTAGAAAATTTTTCCTCAAGTTTGTCAGTTGAAAGCTCGCTATTTGTCCTCTAGATCAGACCATCATGTCCTCCTTCATATCATTATCATCGACATCCTCTTACTCCTCCAACTATAAAGATGTAATGCCCAAAAATTTGCATATTATTGTTCAATTTTCATTTATGATTTTCTGAGATTTATCCTAGATTTTCTGGAGTTTATAAATGCTATTATGCTATTTTTCAGATTTATGTAATTAATTTATTCATGAAAAATGAAGCTAAAATTATGCTAGAAATAATTTTTCTAGGTTTAAAATGTTCCAAAGTATTTTTGAGAATTTTTTTGAAAATTTTGAACTCTATTTGATATTTTCTATAAAGCTATTTGTATTTCTGAAATTATTTTAATGCGAAAATAAATGTAAATTCTATATTCTCCTTTTTGGGCCAAGTGGGCCAAGTTTCCGACGTAATTTCCGTTTTCACTTATGCGGAATTTCCGATTCCAATTCCGTTTCCGACGGAAATGGCTCTCCCGTTTCCGTTTCCGTTTCCGACAAAAAATTCAGTTTCCGTTTCCATACCGACATTTTCCGTTTCCGTTTCCGAAAAAAGGCTTCCGTTTCCGTTTTTCTCCGGAACGGTCGGAAATTCCGTTTCCGTTTTCACCCCTACTCTTGGCCATGTAGATGATGTAGCAATAAACTATAATCAGGTTAACTTTTTTGAAAAGCCAGGTATTAGTCATGAAAGATGTCACTTCACTCAGTTGTTACAGCTAGGATCCAACGTAGCAGTGGAAATCAGACAGTTGATACTTGAAATGTGGATACAATTTCTACAACTCAGTTCTATTTTACACCACCTTTTGCTTTATGTTCCACACCAGTTTACTACCGATTATTATAATCTATATAATTAATCTATACAGATTTCTGTATCCGTGGCCTAAAGATTGCTAGGAGAAAAGGAGTAACAATAAAATCATGTTTGAAAATCCCTTTTCAGTTTTCTTTGTCCTTGACATGGGGACGAACATATGAAGAGCACAAGAGCGTTGTAATGTGATTAATTTTTAGCAATCTTTGTAACCTAAAACTATTGCTAATTGTTATTTATTGAGTAATCAGGTATGACTTCAATTAGTAGGAAGATAAAATTAGCTAGACAACATCATCTGGTGTAATGGGATGGGAGTTTGTATTCCCCCATAAGCACATCAGACCCTTAGATGATCTGGCGTGATTGAGGCGCGATTCTAGTTCAAACCTTTTCCCCCCTTATTAAAAGGGACTTTATTGAACTTGCGATCCTTTTGCATTCATTGTTTGTTCCTCACCAGGTCTGAGCCTAAAAGACATTGTCTTATTTTTTATGCTGGCAGTGTTCGGAGCAATAGGGGACGATCTAGTTTTCTGGAAGGAGCATGTCTCAGTCTTCTCAACGGCCATAACGAAGCAACCAGACTTGCATTTTGCAGCTATGGCTCGTCGAAGTTTCAAGACTTCGGTTGCTTCAGTTGAGGCTGTAGTAGATCTTTTTTTTTTTTTTGAGTAGGCAAAAGTTGTTGGCACCAGAGAAGCTCTATACGACCCTCAAAATGGGTCAATTTTTTGTGTACAATCTTTGATGCACCTGAAAGCTGAAATCTCCCTCTGAAGATGGTCAATAGCCATGCTTAAGAATACAGACATAAACTTTCGTTATCTGCCCTGTACAAATATATGCAATCCAGCCCTTTTGTATGCTCGATTCCCTTGCCGATTCTTCAATTTGGAATTCTTGATGATGATGTGAGCATCTCGGCTAAAATCTAGCGTCCAGATCATACTGTAGTGACGACTGTTCTACTGTATACGCAATGATGGTGCATGGCTGAAAGCCTGAACGAAAACTTCGACCCTTGTTAAGCTGGATGTGTGCTTCTATCACTTCTGTTAAAAAGTGAATGGAAACATGAACACACGATGATTAACAGAGAGTCAACTAGAATCTAGCTGTTTGGTAGCTTAAATTAGGAGTACATTTTGTTTGATTTACATGTAAGTATCATGAGCCAGCCGGCCACCATTTGCTTGTGCACAATGTGGATTTTCCTGGTCCTGAAAATGCCATCATTTCAATTTTTTTGGCTCAAAAATGCCATTATTTTAAGTTCTTGCACTTCAGGGGTTACCGGGTTAGCCAATCTAAAATCTCATCCTTTTGTACTGAGCTCACCAAACCTTGGAAAACCAATAACAAATGGAGCTCTAGTATGGGGAAAAAAGAAGGAGAAAAAAAAAAGAAGAAAAAAGAGTCCAATGGGCTGATCTATAGGCCCAATAGAACAGTAGAAAGCCCATTGGAATCACGACCCTAGATCCCATCACATGCTTCCCAGCCGTCCGATCCAGAGCACCTAGGGTTCCACCCTCACACGGTCACACCCCCATCGCTATAAATTCTCCCCTCAACGCCGCCTCCCAAAACCCGTCCTCCCTTCGCAGCCGCGGCAGCCCACCACCACCGCGCCCCGCCGCCGCCTCCTCCCCCCGTGAGATCCCAAGCACCAGCCGCCGTAGCCGCCATGGTAAGCTCCGGTCCTCTTCTCTCTCCCCTTCAGCTGCTTCCTCTTGGTCCGACCGATCTGACGCGCGGTTGCGGTTGCGGTTGCAGTCGCTGATCGCGGGGGAGGATTTCCAGCACATCCTGCGTCTGCTGAACACGAATGTGGACGGCAAGCAGAAGATCATGTTCGCGCTCACCTCCATCAAGGGTGTCGGCCGCCGCTTCTCCAACATCGTCTGCAAGAAGGCTGACATCGACATGAACAAGCGGTAAACACTGTTTCTCGCCTCGGCTCATGTCTACTTGGAAGAATTCTTGATGGCTTGTGTTGCTGTTTATGTACCGGATTGATGCGTGTAGTTGAATCGTTAGAGCATCCCCAAGAGGAGTTCTAAATAGGTTGCTAATTCTAATTATAGGGCTTTGATGAAAAACAAGCACTCCAACAGAGGTTGTATTTTGAGAAAAATTATCAAAATAGGTTTAGGACTCGGAGCCATGTTGCTATATTTAGCAACGCTCCTCTCCGGCCCTATACAGGGATGAATGAAGGATTGGAGATTTAGGGTCTAATTGTTGGAGTCAATAGCTATCTTGGGTCCTAATTTTTTTAGTTTAGGTCCTATTTTGAGGTATAGGACTCTATTTTAAGGCTTGACTATTGGAGATGTTCTTAGAGGGTTAGGTACCTTGAATGATCAGTGTGTGATGTGTGGCTGGTTCGTGGCAAATAGGGGAAAACTAGCTCATTTGGGTATGTCTATTATTGGGTAGGCGAGCAGCTTCAGATTTGTAGCTTGCCAAGGTCTAGATTTGGGTTTAAGGTTTAGTGACTGATTCCTTGGTTCCTTTTGCTGATGCTAAGTATTCGAAGGTTAGGTTGGCTAGAAATTTTTCTAAGGAGTGATCTGTGCCTCTGTGGTGAGTGAAAAGTGTGGGAGGGATGATGTTTTTTATGTGGTGCGTTGAGTGACGTGGTAATGGTATATGAAAATCTTTGTGCTCACTGTCTTCGCCCAAAGAGGATTGGTATGGGCTTTTGTTCCTTGAATGCTGTTTGGCAACCGGAGCTGGCTTCCTTGCAAAGGGCAGGGAGGTGGTTTGCTTGTTCTGTTTTTGTAGTCGTATGGAAAAAAGGTTGAGGAATGTACATAAGATAGAGTTGGGTGATGAATGGAAATTTCTCTGTGGGTATCTGTTGTTAGTATGATATTATGTTTTGCCAACTAAGCGAGCTCCAAGCAAAGTGGGTATGTGGCACTTCTATTGTAAGGTATGGTAAGAAAACTTTTTCGTCAACTTGGCCATGGATTCAAAGTCCTGAATTTATTAGAAGCGTGGATATGCATGAATCAGCAATGCTGTGATTTTAGGGCTGATTTTTTTCGGTTGCTTCGCACTAGAGCTGCGGATCTATTAAATATACGTTTGAAATAGAATTATGACTTAGTTAAATATACGAAGCTGTGTTTATTTTTTGTATTAGAATGTTGCACATTCCATATAGTGTCACAGCTTGTTTCTCTTAAGAATCATGGACAAGAAGTGGTTTAATATGTTGTTTGGATATGAATTTAGGGCGTGTTTGGTTGCCTGGTCAAGTTGGCCAAGAAGTTTTCATCTTAGCAAGTCGCAATTATGATTAATAGTAGTGATAAGTTATTTTTTTGGATCTGGTTGGCATAGTTTGGTTAGTAAATGGTAGACAGGTGATCTAGCCCTTTTGATCTCCCTCATATGTTAGGTTTGGCAAGTGGGAAAATATTGTTGCTACCATCAATACATCAGTCGAGGTTGTTATACTGAATTCTTAATCCCAATGCTACTTGAGAAAATGTAGTGAATCTTGACCAGTGCCCTTTCAAACCGGTGCTAAATAAATAGAGAGATCAATGGCTATTGTGACCAATTACAAAGTACTACTCCCATGTTAACTAGTTATCTGAGATTTATGTACTATTGATAAGCAACAGAAGTTTGTCATATTAATAATTGTGTGCCATACTGCGAAAACACTAACTTCTATGTCTCTTGTTCATGGTGATGCTTCAATTTTATGTTTGTGCAGTGCTGGTGAGTTGTCTCCTGATGAGATTGAGCGCCTCATGACCGTGGTGGCAAACCCCCGCCAGTTCAAAGTCCCTGATTGGTTCCTCAACAGGAAGAAGGATTACAAGGATGGTAGGTTCTCCCAGGTTGTTTCGAACGCCCTTGACATGAAGCTCAGGGATGACCTTGAGAGGCTGAAGAAGATCAGGTCAGTCCACTGCTTAAATTGATGATACTATTTCAGTATGATGCCTTCTGTCATCTACTACATGCCTTCTGTCATCTACTACATGTCTAGGCTTCCTTATTGCCACTATTGGTAACCTGCTTTCATAGGATTTCTTAGTTGTACATTTTCATGTTAGCATTGCAATGTTGAAAAATTCTAGCTGAATTCTAGTTTGATATTCACAGCATTAGCCAGCCATGTTTGTGAACAATCTCTGGTTGAATTATATTCATTAGTGTCTGAGACTTTATACTTCTGTTCACACAAAATGTCTTTCTGCATGCACAGCTGCACATATTTGCTTTCTGATAATACATTGCATCTAATACACCTTTCTGTTATCCAGGAACCACCGTGGTCTGCGTCACTACTGGGGCCTCCGCGTCCGTGGCCAGCACACAAAGACTACTGGCAGGAGGGGAAAGACTGTTGGTGTCTCCAAGAAGAGATAAACTCCATGTCCATCAGACACAATATGCTGCCTTATCCTCAGATGCCTTAATGATGTGAACCTTGCCCTTCTCGATAGACAGTTTTGTTGGAGGATATTATGGTCTAGGGTAGATCGTCCGTTGCAGGATATGGGACTTTATATATATTGTAACTTGCTTATCTTTCGCTTTGCAATGCGTAACTTGCTTTCCTTTGATGTGTTCCTAGTGGGTTCTCTTCTATGTTCTCTCCACCGATTTCTTGATGTGGTTGTTTTGGTATCCTTGTCACTTTGTCCACAGATATTGTGATGTGTCTACGATGGAGCTGATATCTATTCGACTGTTTGTTTGGTGCATGCAGTCATTGTTGAATGTTGACCACTCTAGCAAGCTCAGAAATGGATATTGATAGTTTTGTACCATGCTTAATTATCTGAACATATGTTGGTAGAAACAAATCGGTAAAGAATGAAGAACCAGTGCCATGCAGACCGTGAACAGAGTCATGATTTTGAGGTCGATATGAAGGGACAAATAACAATGATGGCACTGGCCTTATTTAATTCTTAGGTGCCGGAGGGCCGCGCAAAACAAATTTAGGTAGAAACAAAATCAGTGAACATACTATTTAGGTTGAAACAAATTCTAGAAGTTTAGAAATAGATACTGGTTGTTTGGTACCTTGCATAATTATTTGAACATATCTAGGTAGAAACAAAGTCTCTGAAGAATGAAAACCAAGGCCAGGCAGAGCCAAACCATGTACAAAGTAAAATGACTAAAGTCAGTATGAAGGGGCAAATTACAGAGATGGCACCGCCCTTGTTTAATTCTTCAGTGCTAGATGGCCACACAAACATGGATTATTCTTGGGTTAAATTGTAAATAGAATGATATCATGCATATAAGATGGCAATCATACACCTCCAACCTTTTTTTGTAGTAGCATTGTGGTGGTAATGAAGATAGGAGGCATTAAATATAATAAAAGAACTAATACCATTGAACTATATATATATATATATATATATATATATATAGGGAAAATATTTGATGGAAACCCACAATTTGGTGGAAACCTGAAAACTCTCCTCCCTGGCCATTAGATCTCTTTTGGATGACTTGGATCCAATGAGGTGGAACCCCCTCCTCACTTATGTACTTTTGCAGATAACCCCTTGAAAATACTAACCTAATCCCCTCTTACCCCTTCCCTCATTTGTCTGTTCATCTCCTCACGTTCGAAAGAAGTCGCCTCCTCTCCTGGCGACGGCGCCGGCACCTCTGCGATCTCCTGGCGACAGCGATCTCCAAGGCTGACGCCGCCCCTGCAGCTCCAAGGATATACTTCAGTTACCTGGATATCTTTTCACTGCTGGGTACTTCAGTCTATATTCGGATACAGTGGGGGGGGCTCTCTCTCTCTCTCTCTTTTTCTGGAGGTGCCTACTCTTTAAGATTTGCAAATTCTCAAGATTAAATGCAATGAAAATGTTATGGTACCAAGTGTAGTACCATACCTTCTGAAATTAAACGGAGAGATTTCAAAGATCTACACCATCTACTGGTGGAAAATTGACTTTCCATGCAGACTATAAGGACCCAGAAATTGTGGTCGGCAATAACGTTGTGCCCTGCAAACTAGAACCAGAGCAAGATTAATTGCTCCTCTAGAACACGATTTGGACTTAACAAATCACTTGAATTCGTCAGGTATTGATGCTGTCTCCGAATTCCACTTCTCATGAGAAATACTTGCAAAAGGAACAGAACCAAGATGCAGTACAGAACAACCTGCAATGTTCAGCTAAATTGGTACTGGAAGAACATGCGCCGCTCGACTTCTTTCCCGCTCCAAGGCTGGGATAGGTGAGAAGGATGCAGAGCTACACGGCCAGGGAGATATGGGACATGGAGGAGTGCCAGAGCCTCGCATGGGCAGCGTCATCCTTAGGCGTCGGCAATGGCGTCGACCTTGAGCTGCAGGGCGGCGTCGACCTTGGAGATCGCTGTCGCCAGAGATCGCAGGTGCCAGCGCCGTCGCCAGAGAGGAGGCGACTTCTTTCGAACGTGAGGAGATGAACAGACAAATGAGGAAGGGGTAAGAGGGATTAGGTTAGTATTTTCAGGGGTTATCTGCAAAAGTACATAAGTGAGGAGGAGTTCCACTCATTGGATCCAAGCCATCCAAAAGAGATCTAATGGCCAGAAGGAGAGTTTTCGTGTTTCCACCAAATTGTGGGTTTCACCAAATATTTTCCCATATATATATATATATATTATAATTACTAAATTACCTAGTATACCATAGTGCTTGGCCACTGTGATCTAAAAAGGGTATTTTCTCTATGTATTTTCATGCAAAATTTTTTAAAATTTTTAGGATGTTGAGTTTAACCAGTTTACTAAGTAGTTTAAACAAGTTTGAACTGAAATTCAAACTAGAGTTTCTCTTTTTGATAATAGTTTAGTTGTAAGTATGTGCTGATTTTATATATAAATCAACAAAGCATGTGATCCAAACTCATTCAAAATCTTTGAATTCGAGTATATTTTTTTAGAGGTATGTGTTTCATTTGAATTGTTATAGATGGGTATATACCTTAAAATAGAAATTTTTGAAAAATATACTCGAATATGGCTTGAATTCGCGCATTTGAAATCATGGTGCTCCATTTTAGCCTTTATATATATATATATAAAAGCCTTTTCCGTACTCCTAGGAGTACATACTCCCACCTCTAATACACCACTTAAATGAACGCTTTATACTTCTTTATCACTTTCGGTATACTTCAATAATAATTCTAAAATACTCCAATACAATATGATTGAAAAAATTTCATGAGAACCCTTTATTTTTTTACTACATACCCTTTTCCATATGTAAAAGGAATATATAAACAAATACTGCTATAAAGGGTAGACTTTAATGAAATTTTTCGTAGAATTCACTTTAGAGTATCTTATAATTAGTATTAGAGTATACTCAAAATGATAAAGAGGTATAACAACATCATTTAAATGGTATACTGAAGGTGGGAGTATGTATACCCAGGAGTATGGAATCATTTTCATATATATATATATATATATATATATATATATATAGGGCAAATATGTGGTGCAAACCATCTATTCCGTGAAAACACCCGAAAAAGTTTTGAAAAATTCTCAAAAAATTACCATATGTAGGGGAGGTGAACTTCTACAATCCTGCAAAATTTGAAGATGAAACTCAATCGCATTTGAAAGATACGAAAAAGACAAACAACAAAATAAATAGTGCTAAACAGTGAAAAATTACTATTTATACTGAATTTGTCTTTTTCATATCTTTCAAATGCGATTGAGTTTCATCTTCAAATTTTGCAAGATTGTAGAAGTTCACCTCCCCTCTATGGTGCCCCATTTTGGCATCCTACACACACCGTGGTGCTATTAAATAGCTATTTTGTGCTTCGGCCAGAGAAATAAATTTCACATGCTGGCCGAAACGCGGTGAGTTAATGCATTGCAAAACAACACTAGTAAATGCAGCCTCCTAGTAAATCACAAAATATTTTACTACAGAACAACTGATGAATTTACTGGCAAAGCACACATGAATCCAATTCGGTAGTAAATCATAAATACATTTTACTATAGAACAACAGATTGAATTACTACTGAATCAGTTACTAGTTCATGCGATGGTCAACCCAGCTAGTTAATACGTATTGTAGTTTGTACATGAATATGTCTCTTCTTTGTTTTTTTCATATCTTTCAGCTAATATTGATTTTAGTCTTAAAATTTTACAGGGTTGTATAATCTCATATCCTCTTTCTATGGTAATTTTTTTGAGAATTTTTGAAAATGTGTACTTATAGTTTTTATGAATAAGAATATAGTTTTGTTTGCTAGACCTGCAGTAAAATGTTTGAAAAATGCTCAAAAAATTACCACACATAGTGGAATCAAGATTCTATAATCCTATAAAATTTGAAGACTAAACTCAATCGCATTTGAGAGATATTAAAATAATAATCTGCCAAACAACAGCATATCATATATTTTAATATAAAAAATAACATTTTACTGTGAAAAATTCTCAAAAAATTACCACACATAGGGGAGATGTGATTTTACAACCTTGTAAAATTTGAAGACCAAAATCGATTAAATTTAAAAGATATAAAAATAACAATATACCAAACAGCAGTATATACTACTTTTTACTGTCAAGAAAATTTCATTTTACTGCCTATTACTCAATGTGTTACTTTATGCTATATACAACAGATTTATAGTGTTGCGATGCATTGCTTTTCAGGAGCAAGGCTCATCAATTGTTGTCATATGTACAGGCTGAACGTGAAATACCGAAGGGGCCACATTAAAATCTTCAGGGTTTTCTAGATGGAGTTGATCGACTGAGAAGTATTGAGCGTTTCTTTAGCTCAAATAGGAGTTACCGCCAGTGGCGAAGCCAGAATTGAAATAGAGGTGGGCTCAAAGTCTTATAGGAATAAACTAAATTGAAACATAGCAATTATAGTAATGTACAATTAAAATTCATTCATAAAGAAAGGACAAGCATAGAAAAAAGCAAAAATAAACAATGAAAATACCTCACGAACTAAAAGGTGTCCCAGAATATGTGAATATGCATCCAATCCGAAGCGATCTGAATATCAAAATTTGCAAAATTAATGATACAATAGTAATTTATAAATGATTATGAACAATCAAAATGAAAGAAATATACCACTAATACGCTAGCTTGAATCACGAGGCAAATTCATTCTAGGAGTTTTCATGTCTTGAAAACGTTTTATGATTCTAGCATCATCAATGCTTCTAAATATCTCTCTCTCTCTCGGTATAGCATACCATCAAGTCGTTGAGCTAGTCATCCGCTACCTTGTTACGCAAATCTGTTTTGATAATCTTCATTGCCGAAAATATTCTCTCAACAGATGCCGTTGCAACCGGAAGAATCAATGTCAACTCAATAAGGCGATATACCAATGGGAACATTCTATCTTTTTTTTTTGTTTCAACCATCAATTGAGCAAGCTTTGAAATATCATGGCATACATGAAATTGCTCACTTCTCCTAATATTGAGTATGAAGGTCTGAAGCTGACTTCTTAACAAGAACCGGTCAGCTACCGTGAAATCATCAGCATAAATCTCAGCAAGTCGAACAAGTTTATCAACATCAAACCTAGAGAATGACTCACTTGGATCAAGACAAGACATGCATACTAGTTATAGTATGCATGTCTTGTCTTGATCCAAGTGAGTCATTCTCTAGGTTTTTTAGGGCCTCATTCGTGCTGTCAGTGTCATCAATTGTGGACCAAAGCAGCTTCTGAAGATTCTCAGCTATCTACAAGGTGTTCCCTTGAGCTCAGCTCAAGTACCTGCGGAAATTGATAGGCTGTATATCTCGAGCTTATGTTCTTGATTCAGTGTAGTTTTTCCTAAAAATACTATGGAATACCGGTCCAGTTCTCAGTATTGAGCATGGGTGATGAGCAGATGGAGCTTAAAACTCTTGTAATTCCTTGGGAATTCGTCTGATTGCTTATAGTCCACTTGGATTGGAAATGCTGACCGAGAAATTCGTTGGTTCTAACCTTCCAAATGGACCAAGGTAATGGCCAATGGGAGCGAGCAAATATGCATTTCTTTTCTAAACACTAACATCAATATATGATTGCATATTTAGGATCTGCTTATTTACTAACAAACTCTCCAAGATGGTACTTCCCAACAACCTCGAGCTTACTGTTCTTGCGCACAGTGAAAAGGTTATAGCTATCCTCTGCACCAACATAGATTTTATCATCAAGCATCTCGACTGCAGTCATCCAGCTTGGGTCGCAAAACCTAGCAAGCTTTTTAATCGCACTTTCCTCATGCTGCACAAAAGAAAAACTACAGTGATTGGCCTGGTGAAGAGACTGCCATAGAAATTATAAGATAATGATTTGTGCATTGAATGTCATAAATCAAGTAAATGATTAAAACCTACCTCGTACACAAGCAAGGATATTTTCGAATAGTGGCCTTTACGCGCTTGATGGCCAACCACAACGAAATCACCACGGGTTTGCGTATACAAGGCCGGTATAACCCCATCATGGCCACACTCAGATTGCAGTTCATGTGAACCATCCTCCCGTAGCATCCACTTATATAATCGAATCTCCTGGTTGATAGCCGCCAACAATTTTCCATTAAATGCATTCAGGGAATAGACAGCTCCTTCGGTTTTTTTCTCTACAATTAATTGCAACCTGCCATCTTCAACTGCAAATACAAGGATCCGGCCCTACACCAAGATGCATCGGCACGAAAGTATTAAGTGCAGAAGAAATCAGAAAAGTTAGTATCACTGAGAGTCTGAGACACAAGCTACAAGAGACAGTAAATTGAACAAGTACTAAAAAGAAAAACAAACCATTAAGGAAACATCAAGCAGTCAGACAAATTACCTT
The DNA here is from genome assembly GCA_036346375.1 of Guadua angustifolia. Lineage (NCBI taxonomy): Eukaryota > Viridiplantae > Streptophyta > Magnoliopsida > Poales > Poaceae > Guadua > Guadua angustifolia. Next base: position 46,544,484 of record CM070512.1, on the reverse strand, counting down.
TGTCGGTTCATTTTCCTTTGGTAAAACATATGCTGTTCCCACACAGTAATAAACGTTATTATCATCCGAGAATGAGCAGCTAATGATGGAGCAATCACGTTCATATTGATCAAGACGATGTGTACACAGAAACTCAAAAGTTTGATGATCTAACAGACGAACAAAATGCATCTCACTTTCCTTCACACTAGCCTGGTTGTACTCCAAACTGCATAATGCTAGTGTTCTGGACTGTTCCTGATGGCAAATGCGTCGTGCTTGTTCATTCAAGGGGATGGTGCGGATATGGTCATCAATGGTTCCAATTGAAAGTTCACCTTCTTTAGCAATTGCAAAGCTGTTATGTAAAAAAAAGAAGGAACTTAAAAGCAAATTTAAGACAATAATATGGTTTACAAAACTGCTACCATGAAAACATAATGACCATGTGAGAAGCTCATAGCATCAAGTAGAACAGCGCTTGCAACAATCATGAATCGATTAGCATATTACAAGACATAACTAGCAGGTCAGCAAGTGTTTGTTTTCTAATTTTGTATGTTGTGCCATGGGTATGATATATAAGAAACTAATCAGTTAATTTGAATGTTAATGATAAGATAGTTGATATGCATCAAGAACAAAAGGAGTTATTAACACTATTGTGTTCAGTACAGTATATGTCAAGTTGCATCATACGGTAAACAAGGTTGATTCAAATAAATTGATTCTACTGGTAAAAACATTTACTTTAATAATGAATCATTCAATAAAGGTGATGCACAAACATCTAATGCCTATGTAAAATGACCAGCACACACACAGACCTGTCAGGAAAGGCAGCTGTATTAAAAGGACACATATGATTAACTTCTTTCAAATTGACATTGCTGTACCGCAGCTTCTTATTGCTGCTGTAGATAACAGTTGGTCTATCCGATGAAGCAAACACGCGCGTTGTACCCTTTGATGAGAATGTACGAAGGCTAATCGGTTGGGTACCAAGAGAAACCTTCTTTCTATCGGTTAGTTCACCTGTAATTGCATTCAATAGAAAACTGAACAGGTGACCATCTCCAAGAGCACAGAGCAAATACGAAACCTGAAAATCAAAGTATAAGTCATTTGAAGTAGATTTGTTTTTTCAAGAAAAGTGAGGTCAAGGACATACCCCTTCCAAGGTGCACAGCAGAACAGAGCGAGGAACAATTTCTCCACCTAGAGTTTCCTTTCTGATTAATTTAAGGTCTGGAAGTGAAAATATTCCAACACTTATATCAGTCCACATCCCAATAGCAGCGAGAGAGCAACACTGTGGATTCTCCCCGATAGGGTTCAGATGAACACAAGAAATCTCATGTTCTAGCTGTTGCTGTTTCACTTCAACCAGCTTAGTATTCCTAATTTCTAGGTAAACAAGACAGCCACCACCGATTGCCAAAAGTACCTGCAAGACACATAATGTGTATTTATTATAATGGAAAGCTAAGTATCAATGTGAATTCAAGTTCATTCGTATTTAGAATTACCAAGCATATAGTATGTTGGCCTTTACAGTTCCAAGCTTCCTATTTATGAATAGTGTCTCTTAAGTCCAGACAAGGATTCAGAATTTTGGACTTGAGAAACAACGTTAATAATCCAAAGTGGTTAAGGCAGTATAGAAGTAGAAAATGAAGGCAAGAATTCAAAGGGACATATTAAAGGGGTGTTTGGGACAGCTCCAGCTCCACTAAAATCTGTGGAGTTGGTGGAGCAGGGTATTTCTAGCTCCAGAAATTTATGAAGCTGGAGCTGTGGGTACATTAAGAGTGTTTTGGTAGATCATCTTGTTTACATTTTAAACTAAAAATATAAATTTAATTTACTTTATTTTAGCCTATAAGTTTCAGATCTGAGCTGGAGCTGAGAGCTGGAGCTCTCCCAAACAGGGCCTAAGGATCACCATAGTATTGAAAGTGGATGGTTTTTATTAAAGTGGACTTGCGTGAGAACAGAAAGATCTTCTGATAAGTTTCCCATTCTTTTCTTGCTTATGATCCTTTTCTCTATTCTCTAAACTTCATCTGGGTGTATTTTGGGCAATTTGTAGGTGCAGAAAGTATTTGTCTGTGTATTGACAAGGAGTTAAACAGGAAAGCACCCAAAGTCGTAATGCTTCTAATCTTCTGTAACCACACATTTAATAATCTGATCACCGTTAGCAATAGCCCATCTCCTACTATAAATGGCCGAAATTTTCCCAAAGAAAAGAGAGGGATCCCAACAAGATACCCACCTGAGTGGCATGAGCTGATGCAATATTGACTGACAATCCTTTTGGTGCATTCCATTCATCCACTCGCTCCCGAGAAGTAGAACTGACTAACCGAACAGAACTAGCAGTAACCTGACATTGAAAGTAGCTGTTAAAATCTTGCAGTATTTATCAAAACATAGCTCATAAAGCAAAGTCACGTAACCACTTAAAATGGTGAACGACGACAACACAGAGCATACAACTTGCCAAATAAAATTCTCTCTCAAAAACCCTTGAAATTATTCCACAATATTTTTTCATTAATTACTCAGGATTTTCCAATTTCCATTAAGTGTTTCATCAAACTTACCTACTCTACCAAATATAGTTATCACTCATCAAAATGCAAGGAAAGCAAATGAAATGGTTCATTAGAAAAAGGCACCTGTATAAGCAGATCATCGATGGCATTTTGGCAAAACAAAGTCTGGGTTTGTGAATCGAAGCCATCTATCTCAGTTTCTCCTAATTCATCTTCCATTTTCATAGCCAACAACCGTGTCGCACCTATAAAGCTCACCACCAAGTACATGTTGTACGGATCATTGAAGGAAGATTTCAATGACCATAATCCCTTTATACCTTGGACCTCTGCTGAAGCCTAACGACACAAAAGAAGATATACAGCTCAGCTTTCTAGAATATACAATTAGCCATAATGGACAACTCTTAATTCAATACCTGCTCATTAATCCCTATACCAATACGAACCACCCGAAGGGAACAATCTTTAAATGCTCCTGAACAAGTGACAACCTGGCCTTGCCCCTGCCTATCAAGGTCAACAACACAGAAGTCCACAATGGGTCCAAGATTCACATACCGTTCAAGAACTTCAAAAATTGGACCACTTGCATCAGCGTGGAGATTCAGTTTTACCAGCTGTCAAGAACAATGAATTGTTTAGTGCAAATATATATTCTAAATAACCTACATAAAGGAGGAACGAAAATTTTCGATTTTCCAGAAAGTGCACACATTTTGTTCCAGAAAGATAAAACGGATTTTGTTGCATGTGCATACTTTTTTTTGTGTGGGTGGGTGGAGTGCCTTGCTGCAGGTTTTCCTTGCTACTTCTACAAGTTGTACAACGGAGACAACGAGGATAGTATGATTGAACTAGATGATTTTTTTTAATGACACCAATAGGCGGTTCGTTCAAAGAATTCAAGAATTTGAAGTAAGAGAGGCCTTAACAAGGAAGAAATAAGGTAAGGCGTTTGGGCCTGATAACACTCCTATCAAGGTGTAGAAATGCCTTGGAGACGTGGCGATTATTTGGCTAACTAAATTGTATAATAGCATTTTTAGGTCAAACAAAATGCCTGATGAGTGGTGGAGAAGTACATTAGTGCTAATTTTCAAGAATAAAGGTGACATCCAAAGTTGTACTCATTATAGAGGAATTAAGCTCATGAGCTACAATGAAGCTTTAGGAGCAAGTAATTGAACATCGTTTAAGAAGAGCGACTAGCGTGACAAAAAACCAATTTGGTTTTACCAAGAAGGTCAACCCTGGAGGCAATCTTCTTGACATGACAGTTGATGGAGAGGTATAGGCAGCAAAAGAAGGATTACATATGGTGTTTATCGATTTGGAGAATGCTTATAACAAAGTGCCAAGAAAGGTCGTGTAGTGGGCGCTCGATAAGAAAAAAGTCCCAACAAAGTATGTTACCTTAATCAAGGATATGTACGACGATGTTGTAGCTAATGTCAGAACATGTGATAGCTATATCAGTGACTTTCCTATTAAGATAGAACTACATCAAGGGTCAGCATTGAGCCCTCATATTTTTGCCCTAGTGATGGATGAAATCACGCGGGACATATAGTGAGAGATTACTTACTGTATGCTTTTTGATGATAATGTGACACTAATTGATGAGAGTAAGGTAGGTGTTGATAGAAAACTTGAGTTGTGGAGGAATACTTTAGAATCAAAGGGTTTTAGAGTTAGCAGGACTAAAACTGAGTATATGAGGTGCGTTTTCAGCGGTGCTATGGCAGGTGATGAAGATGTTAGTCTGAATGGAAAAGTAGTGACCAAGAAGGAAATGTTTTGATATTCGGGATCGATGCTACAGAGTGATGCCAAGATTGATGAAGATGTGTCACAAGATACGAGAGGGGTGGTTGAAATGGCACCAAGCATCAAGTGTTCTATGTGATAGAAAAGTCCCTCAAAGGTTAAAAGGTACGTTTTATAGGACGGCAATTAGACCTACTTTGTTATATGGAGCAGAATGGTAGGTGACAAAAATGCCAACATGTACAGAAGAGAGCATAGCATAAATGCGGATGTTGTGGTGGATCTGTGGTCATAAAAGACAAAGATCAAATCCACAATGATGATACACGTGACAAGGTTGGGGTAGCACCAATTGAAGAAAAGCTTGTCCAAAATCATTAGAGATGGTTTGGACATCTCCAACAGAAACCTCCTGAGGCACCGGTGTGTAGTGGAATTTTAAGTCATCTCAAAAATATAAGAAGAGGCAGAAGTCGATCGAGACTGACATGGGAAGAAGCAATTAAAAGAGCCTTGAGGGATTGGAACATTCCCAAAGATTTGGTGTTGGATAGGACTGCATGAAAGTTAGCGATTCACGTACTAGAATCATGACCTAAGATCGAAGGTTTAGGGTTTTATGGCTTCTTTCCTAGCCTACCCTAACCTGTTTGGGACAAAAGGCTTGGTTGTTGTTGTTGTTGGGGTGGGAGAGTAGTTTGATTTCAAGCAATTCAACGTAAGCACAACTACAAGGTGCCAATGGATATTTAAGAGTTATTTATATATGTAGCGGTAAAAACGAATAGCATGTGACTTGAATTGCTACATTGCACCAGAATAGACGCAAGTTGTTTTATCTAGCATGGAGTAGGAAGGAGAAGTAGCAGTAGCTTATTCAATCTAACCCACCTGTGAATCACCAAATCGAGAACCAACATAGACAACACCATTATCAATATATGATATTGATGATGCAACTGAAGTTTCTCCCAAGTACTCAATTTTCAAACCAGTTACCCTAAAAAAGCAACCAATACGATTAAAAAATTGTAAGTAGTAGGTCAAGAATCTTTTAGTTCCAAAATAGTGCACAAGCTGGTACCTTTCTCGTGCATTGGTAAGGACAAGTAAATGCAAAGTGCCTGTATTATCACCGAGTAAATAACGAGAACCATCTGGGTCAACCTGTCCATAAGCTCTTATGATGGACTGAGCAAGATATTAAAGATAAGGGCAAATATTTAGAGAGTATACCAGCATTTAGTTCGCACCACAAGGTGAATACAAGAAGTATAAAGGGAAAAAAGTATTACTTGTTTGATTCGTTTAACTTTAAATGTAGCATTAGCATTGCAGTAAACTATTGTCTCCTCGCAAATAATTATGACACCACCAAGTGGATCCTGTACAGGTATTAACAGACCAGCACCATTGTCTAAATTGTTCTGTGACCAAGGACCCTCAACCAAGTCTTTGTCCTTCAATGCAACTTCATATGTCTTAACATGCCTTGCATCCTTGTTATCCTGAATCATATTATGGAAAATGCAAATCATTAAGATCTGTTACTATTGTACTAATGGTCAAATTATTAGTAACAGATCGCGGTAGGTAGGAAACCTAAAGATAGAAGATTGGGCAGTCATAAACAGAAGGTAGGTTTAGTTAGTGTTCCAAAAGAAATAATTAATAATTTCAGTACATCAATGCTACAGTTTGATGTTAAAATCGGTTCAAAACTTCCATAGGGAATTAGGGACAGCATCAACATCTTACAATAAGTACCAGAACCACAAATAGTAGGTTAGATTTATTTTGTTTTTGTTTTTAGCAAGAAGACAATTAGGTAATTAAGCCACTGGTTTTGAAATGCGTTGACGTGAACAGACCATAATCACAAGCTGACAAGAGCAATATCATAAGATATAGAAAACAGCAGATAGTGTTTGTGCTAAATCAGAAGTAATTCACTGAATAACATATCCGCCAATCTCAAGTCTCAGCCCTACGAGCATTTAACAATAACTTATTATATACTGTGTACAAGCACTGCAAGTTGTGTACTGCCTACACTTAAAAAAGTAAACAAAAAAATCATGGATTAAAGGTGTATAACAGCTAATCTTTGCACCACTTTATCATAATGGCAAACCCTATGTATATATATGAAGTGCATATTCATCAGTAGACCAGTACAAATAAACAGAAGATACCATTGCAATTGATGTAGTACAAAACTGCCCAAGCATTTAGAAATAGTAGCAATGCAAAACAACTGTTAAGTGTGAGCAAACCTGGTAGAGAACAACTACAGTAGGTTTAACACAGCCATACAGGAACTTGATGTCCAATACTTGAAGTTCTTCAAGTCTGACATAAGAAAAGGCTAATTGTAAGACAATATACTCTCAAGACATCTAAGCTAATCAGGCCAAATATTTTAATAAAAATCATCATCCTTAATAAAACATTACTCTCTATCATGAACTCACAACAGTTGTGCCATAACACTGACAGTTGCTACAGCACAGACATAAACATTAAAACATTAGCACGGCTTACAAGTCGCCATGAGAAATGCTAGGCTTCATCTTGACCGACAAGCATGTATAGCGACAGAAACTAAATTACCCCACTCTTTTTATGCATTTTTCTACATCAATAGCGGATCAAGCGGCATCAATAAAAAATTGAGAAATAAAAACAAATCTTGATTTTGCATACATTATGGCTGTCTCTAACAAAAGCAAAATAAGATTCCATAAGAATTCCCACTATGGGCCCACCAACGCTAGGCATGCATACATGCTCCAAATTCCAATAATTCTAGTCACAGATTACAGTGCCACATATTTTTCCGGACTACATCACTAAATGAATGTTTCTAAAGGCATTCAGTTATTCATTGCCATACTGGTACCTGATATTAAAAGCTTCCTTCAGTTGTCCTTTGTTATCAAATGGTATAACCTGCCAACCAAGGGTCCATTCGAGGAAAGGAAATGAGAGATACATATAATTTCTCTCCTCAGAGAAGTGAACATACGCTTGGTACCAAGGATGAATGTCCAAAATTCCCAAAAAAAAAAAAACACTAAGTAGTAGACAGTGAGCTTACGTTAAATAATCTGCCGTAGAGGTGAAGACCAATAAGTCTACAGTCAAGGTCGATGTCAAGGTCGATGATCCCAATCTAAATTACAAGCAAAAGACCATCTAGTAGTATTATTGTTCCAGCTTAAATATAAGAGACAGAGTATTGCTCTCTCTACTACATAGAAAACTAATAAATGAATATTGCGAAATGAAAAGTTCAAATCAAATGAAGAGTTCAAACATGGACAAGTCACAGTACCTGTCCATTGTCCGTAGGGCGGCCAATGCGATCAGAAACATCTCCCATAGCTCTACATATTACAAATAAATTATACTTCTATATGAGAATAGACTAATACTTCTCAAAAGATATCATAGAGTGATAAGGCCACCTGCACGGTGACACATTGATAACAATGTGCAGGACTCGCAATAATTGCATAAGAGTAAATTTCACAGAACTAGATGTTTCTTGTACAAATTATCAGAAAACTACATATTTTAGCTTCAATTTTACAAAACTACAGATTTTAAGAGAACTTATGTCACAAAACTACAGGTTTTAGAATTAACAGTTTCTTGTAACAGGTTTAACAGTCTGGACCCACATGGCAACCTCACGCGTGAGTGAAACGGGAAATGAGGGCACGTGAGGCTGCCATGTAAGACCACACTGTTAGGCCCATTACAAGAATCGGTCAATTCTAAAACTTGTAGCTTTATGGCACAAGTTCTTTTAAAATCTGTAGTTTTGTAAAATAGAAACTAAAATATGTAGTTTTCTAATAGTTTGTACAAAAATTTCCTCATTGCATAACAGTCAAATGGAACCATTTGACTATCCAATTTTATGGCTCTAAAATACCAATATGCTCACATAATGCCAACCTCAGAAATTGCCTTCTAAAATAAAATCAAGAGAGTAAGTGTCCAAACCTAGTGAGAAGCTCTGATTTCTCTCCATCCCACTGCAGAACACAGAATTTGTATCTTTCCGTAGCAATGAAAAGGAGGTCCTGAGTCTCATTCTGAGGGGAGGACAGATGGGAAATTAATTTCAGAAGTTCAGCGCCAAGAAAAATACAACATCTCACGTCATCAGTCAAATAACAGAAAATCAACTCACATGACGCCGGAAGAGCTCAAGCATTGCAATTCTTCCGTATATAGGTACATCAAGCATAGGCTGCTAGCGAAACAAAAAATGTTATGGTCTTGCAGTAGCAGATTATCATGCAAACTAACAGGTAGTCGACAAATGCAGAAGAGCGCAAGCAGCATGCATGGGCCTCAATGTCATCAATCGCTAACCTCAAGGCCCTGAGGAGTACGCAAATGGATCTCGATGCGGGTGCATTTCCTGAAAGGTTGGTACACGTATGCGTTCAGTAAAAGATTAATGGGTAGGCAACAAAGAAAAACAGTGCCATCCAGTTCAAGTGCAACTAACGAAAGAGCTTCCTAAACGCATATGGCATACTTATATGAATTACTAGGAGACAAACTCAACGTCACCAAACATAAATACAATTGCTCATCCAGCCACTGTCGAATTGCTCATACAAAGAGACCAAACACAGCTGCATATGAGCCATTTTGTTCTAGCCCAACGTCCTTGGGAATTTCATACTGGAGCCTAGGGTTTTACTCTGCTAAGCTCAGATCACATATAACTAGGGGGCGTTAGTTCTCCCCGAAGAAAACTAGAGAGAGAAATTGGACATGTCCCCTTTCCCTGTCTCATCCCGCCCTTGAGTAAGGGAGATTGGCACCAACAACACTCTTTAAAATTTGTGATTCACTTTTTAAGACCCTGACCCACTATCATAGACTCAGACGGACCCGCATGTCATAGACACATCACTTAAAACCAACGAATTGAGTGTCGCTGGGCTAATTTTTCCCTTGAGTAAAGCCAAAACTCGGGAAAGAAATATTAGAAATTGCCAATCTCCAGGCGTCCTAGCTCGGAGCAAACCTAGACTGCCCCTAACTTGGACGCAAAACCTAGAGAGCGGTGCCACGCGCCCGAACCCATGTACGCCATCATTTCTGGAGCGGCGAGTGGCGCTAAACCCTATATCGAGAGGGAGAATACGGGCGAGGGAGGGGGTGATTACGCGACGATGAGGTTGAGCTGCTGGGGGCTGGTGAAGTTGCCGACGCAGGAATGGCTAACGCTGGTCGGCTTGTGCGCCGTGACGACGTAGTTCCACACGCTCATCTCCGCCGCCGGGGGAGGGTTGTGGACTGTGGACGGGAAGGAAAGGGCGTCGAGGTGGCAGGAGAAGCGCTCGCACTTCCTCTTTTTCCAGCTGCCGGCCGGACGTCGGCCGGAAGCCGAATTATGCAGGGCTGTCTGGGCCCTGATCTCCATGGGCCTTCTTTTCTGCTTAGTTCTCGCGCTACACCGAGCTGGCCAACAGGATGACGGCAGTGGCGACTTGGAGAGTGATGGATCTAGGCGGCGGCGATGCGGCCATGGAGGTAGCTCAATCGGCTACCCCGAAACGAAGCCCAAATTAGTGGCCGGCCTTTCTTGATGAGCGGGGTTTAGATAGGGGGAACGACTGCTGTGCAATCAAGCTTTTCGTGTAATTATCGTGCAATCTAACTAAGAAAAGTTTCAAAATATTCTGAAAAAAATCATGGATGTACATATCATCTTACCCCATCTACATATAAAATTTCATAATCAAATTCGTCCTATGCTAGAAGTTACAAAAAAGACAAATTCTTGAACCGCTAATAGAGTATAAATTGCAGTAGATCCCTCGTACTAAGCAATGATAACTAGACAATGTTGCAGTATCCACGTAGAAGCAAACTCTTTCTTGCACTTCAATCCTTCATCTCAAATTGATATTGAAGCAAAATCTTCACTTTTAACGGTAAGACTCTACAGAATATGATGTTAGCTACCACCATTGTGTCATCAGATTCTTAATAATTAATGTCGCCAAAGTCTTCATAATAGCCACGCAAGACATCCAAAATTGCAATATATCTAAATAGTGAATGAACACTAAATTCAATTGTCTCCTCAACTAGGGTTGGAAACAGTCGAGTCGAGCCAGGCTCGACTCGGCCCTGAGGCGAACCCAAAAAACTGGCTCGGCTCGAGGTCGGCTCACGAGCCGGCTCGTTGGCTCGCCGAGCCCGGGTATTAAACTAGACTAGAAGGAAATATTTAAGTATATAATCAAAAGGCAAGTGCAGCATAATGCCAGGTACAACAATCTTTTACTGAATGTAAACGATTAAATGTAATGCTGATGACTCCGATGGATGCAGTCTGCAAAAACTGCTACGAACTTTGTAAGCTGTGAACTTTGTGTTTCAGGGGAAAGATCCTGAAGACTCGTGTTATTGGTTGTCCAAAGACTATTGTTAGAGATCTGAAATGCAAGGAGGTTCCAACAAGCTTTGGATTTGACACTGCTTGCAAGGTACTAGTTTATTGATCCTTATGCATCATTTCCCAAGTTTTCTACAAATCCTAGTATCATACATATCCTAAAGTCTGAAGCCTTCGCCTGGAGACCGGCCACGTCGCGCCAAACCGCACGTGGCCGGCTTGGTTTGTTTTTTTTTATGTGTAGGTCTCTCAAAAAATACGTAATTACGTGTAGGTCTTTTTCACGATTTTTTTACGAAAAGAACCTTTTGGTTCAAAAAAATCGTGATTCTTTCATGAAAAGACTCTAAATAAATACCGAAAAAAGAATATAGTTACATTTGAATCATTCTAGTTATTTTGCACAAAAGGACCTTTCGATTTAGTGCAATCGTGGATCCTTCGTGAGAGGGCTCCAGCTAAATGCAAAAAAAAACGTGATTGCGTTTGTATCCTTTCAACCGTTTCACACGTTTTCTCGATGATTTAAAAAAAACGTCGTCAAAAAAACGAAATTGTTTCTACGAAAAAAACACAGCACGCGGCGTGTCACACCGCGAAAATTTCCGGCGTCCTAGGCATTTTGAGCCAAGCCAGCGGCTCCGCTGGCCGACTCGGCTGAAATTTTTTTTTACATGTAGGTCTCAAAAAAATGTAATTACATTTAGGTCCTTTCCACGGTTTTTAACGAAAAGGACCTTTTAGTTCAGAAAAATCGCAAATCTTTCGTGAAAGGATCCTAAATAAATACCAAAAAAATAGCGTGATTATGTTTGGATCATTCCATCTGTTTTTCACGAGAAAGACCTTTTGATTTAGCACAATCGCGGATCCTTCGTGAAAAGACCACAGATAAATGCAAAAAAAGAGCGTGGATGCATTTCTATTCTTTAAACGGTTTCATACGTTTTCTCAACAATTTTTACAAAAAACACCGCTGAAAAAAACGAAATTGTTTCTGCGAAAAAAACAGCGAACGCGGTGTATCACGCCGTGAAAATATTCCTAGTCTATATTCTATAGTAGACTAATAAAGGCGAGTATATTTCTCTATTACTTCCAAACTATCAATTGATACTAAATCAAATTATATCAATCTTGGGACGATAAGACGTGGACCTAGCTTGATATTAGCGGCCGGCTCGTTAGTTGGACTCTAAAAATACTTCCAAACTATCAATGAAATTATATTAAATCAAATTCAATTAACTCGGCTCGGCTTGGCTCGATAGTTGGGTTCTAAAAATACTTTTCGAAATATCAATAAAACGATATTAAATCAAAGCTTGATAAGACGAGGACGGGCTCATATTAGTGGCCGGTGAATTAGCTTGATTCCAAAAATACTTCCTAAATAATAATGAAATGTTATTAAATCAAATGCAATTAACTCAGATCAGCTTGGCTTGTTATATCAATTCTAAAAATACTTATAAACTATCAATAAAGTGATATTAAATCAAATTATATTGATTTCGGGAAAATTCTGATAAGACGAGTACCTAGATCGATATCCACCCCTAGTTAGTGACCGACTCGTTAGCTCGATTTTAAAAGTACTTCGAAACCATCAATAAAATAGTATTAAATTAAATTATGTTGATTTCGTGAAAAGCTCGATAAGACAAAGACATGCTCGATATCCACCCCTAGCTATTATTGACACCCATATCTGATCTCGACTAAGAATTAATTCCCCCTGCAAAAAGCATTGTTTTATTTCCTCCGTCAGATTTGTGTAATTTTTGCTCGAGTTCTTGCGTGCATGGTATTACCTGCAAGATAAGGCATGGAGGCAAGCTGGAAAAGCAGCGAAAGTACATTACGATATCTAGGAAACACGTTCTGTTGTCCATTGCTAGTTTAATATTACATACTACATACCATACCTCTGATTTGTTATTACTTATGTTCTCCTTTTCATTAAAACTAGCAAGGTGGTCCACACACTTGCGCGTGCATCATCCTTAAAGGATATTTAGATAACTTGACAATACACATATGATTTTGCCTTTTGAAAATATATTGCTGTATAATTCCATTTGTCATATTTTAATATTATATATTGTAGGAGAGAATATACTCACTCCGTTTCCCAATAATTGTTATATGTAACCGAAACTTTCTTCTCCAAGTACTTGCATAGTTAAACAATAAACATAGTATAATATAATATTTTTCATTTATATCAGCATCTCTTAATTTCATTATTACAATGTTTGTCTCTATCTTTCGGTACTTCTTTTAATGCACATCATATTGCTTATACCGGTATAGCCGATTAAACATATGATGATGTATCACTGTCTTAATCGCTTCATTCTATAGAGATCTACCAAATAAAAAGTCAGGATGTTTCTTTCTATTTTTGAGAATTTTTAGCATATTTTATATTTTTTAGCGACGGTAAAAAACCTAACATCCACTTATATATAAATCAAATCCCTTACTTTCTTTTAATTTTTCTCAAATTATCATATTTTTGGAATTTTAATTCTAAATAAAACCAAAATCCATATTTTTCTCTTACTATGGAATAGAAAAAAACAATCTCAAATTTCCTTTCATTTTTATTCTTATGTTATTTTTTCATTTAATTTATAATTTCATTTTTATGTTAGAATTTGTATATAAATCTAACTACTAATTTTCATCTAATTTTTATGTACAAATTTAATTTAGAGTTCATATAAAAATCAAATGGCTCATTTTCTTTTATTTTTATTTAGAATTTATGTTAAGTTTTATTCTGATTTTTTATTTTGCATACCTTTTTAGGTTAGAATTGGTACACAAATCCAATTTATAATTTTTATTTTGAATTTTAGCTATGTATAGATTTAAATTTGGAGTTTGTATGAAATATAATTGGTTGATTTTTTATTTTGTAATACTAATTTTTGTTATTTTTATTGTACTTGCTTTGGACTCTTTTTATAATCTAAGTAGTTAATTTTATTGTTATTTTTATTTAATTTTTAATATTAATTTTATGTTAGCATTCATATGCAAACCTAATTGCTAATTTGTTATCTTTTTTTAATTTTAGCTATGTAAGGGTTTTAATTTGGAGTTCGCATGAAAATCAAATAGCTAATTTCTTTTTTACTTTTTATGCCAAATTTTGGTTATTTTTTTATTGTACTTGGTATGTACTGTTTCTTTTAATATAAGCCATTATAACTCGTATATGCTAGATAGACAATTAGATGTTTTTATTTAAATAATAGCGTTAGTGTCTACTATAGTTTAATATAGTTATAATCCATTAGATTAAAGGCAATACGGCCACCTCTGGCCCTCATTTATATGAACATTTTGCTCACCCATTCCATCCGAGCTGTACAACTTAACCTCACCTACCACGTTAGAACACCTTGGACCAATACCATGTAGTCCACGTCAATACAAAATAGACAAGTCAATGGGATGGAGACACCGGGGAGGGGGTATATCAAACAACTATACCCTTGTAGGGGCATGTGCCACAAAAAGTATCTATGGGTAAATTAAACTACGTCTAACTTATGATGATAATATTTATTTTTTTCTTAGTAACTCTAAAACACTTGTATATTTTTTAATGCTTTTCATATTTATTAATGAGGGAATCTCTAGCGCACTAAGTTAAGAAAATATCTCCAATATCATCGGTTCGATCACAACACTTAAACCCTATTTTTAGGGAATGTTTTTTATTTTATTACGTGGGAATTTCTAGCTAGGAAGTTAAGGAAATAGCTCCAATCTCAGTGGTTCAATCATGACACTTAAATTGTAAGTAATTTTGTATAGCTTGCAGTACAAAATCGTATGACAAATCACGTGACACCTGTTAAAAATAATAGTTGGAAGTTAGAGGAAAAGATTAAAAAGAAAAGGATTTAAACATAAAAATCTAGAAGCTGTAGCACGTTCGTCTCATTCACAAGTAGAACATCTTGTAGGTTTCATGCATGCATGAGTAGGAGGACTACATCTCACGCCTGAGGAGATTGGTAAGTATTTTTTCCTTAGCAATTTTTTTCATGTCTGCTAAATAAGATTAGATGCTTTCTTTTAAATAATATCATCCAATATAGCTACTATAGTTTAAGTTCATTATGATCCACCAGATTTTTTAAATAATAATATCCAATGGTTACTATAGTTCAAGTTTGTTATAGTCCACCAGATTAAGGGCTAGATGTTTTCTATTTTTAGAAAAAAGATCCTATGGCGGTTATAATTAGGGTCCACCAAATTAAGGGTTAGATGTTTTGCTTTTTTTGTGATAATGTCCAGCCTATTTCCTTTTTTTTTCTTAGCGACTCTTATGAGCTTTTAATATATAATATATAATTGATAAAGGGAATTCTTGCACAAGGGGAGATGTTGAGTGCAAACTAAGCTAACAATTACATACTAGGTGCGGTTTGTAATATTTTTTTACGATAAAATTCAACGCCACAAATGTAATAAGCTTAGAAAAAATCGAATCCGATGTGTGATTCATGGGCTAATAAACTGCAACAAGCCACAAGAGTAGCAACAAACCAAACACACCTAAAAAGCTATATGGTGCATTTAAGATTAGACACGACAACTTAATGGCCTATTTGGGGAGGCTGCGATTGAGTTGAAAAGTTATTTTTGGTTTGTTGGATTGTAAAGCAGCTATAACTGGTAGTTGCGAGTAGGCAACAATCTAGTAAGTACAATGGCGACCAAGTGGGGAGGTGACGTGCATGCGACGAGACGGGGCGGCGGAGATCGAGGAGGCAAGTGAGCGAGGTGGGAGGCGGTCGAGCGAAACTACAACTGAAAAGTTCCTCCCTAGTGGCTACAGTTTTTAGGAATGCTTTAGCTATGACTTAGCTTTCTAACTATTTTGTAGCCAACAAACACAGATAAAACACAGCTCTCTTAAACAACCCCTGAGGCTGCAAACCAAACACCTTAGCAAATTGCAGCGATGCCTGAGATTTCTTTGTTGCAACTTTTAGAGTACACTAGGCTGAGTCGCACGCGTTGCCGCGCCGCGACGAAAAAAACATAAACGCGATTTCCAATTCAGCTATAAACCATCGACGAATCTGTGTTTTCTAAGAAAGCCTTTTTCCCGTTTTTTTAGAAAACCATGCGAAAAAAATCGACGAAAGGACCTAAATGCGATTTTCAATTTAGCTATAAACCGTGTGTAGGGTCCTAAACGAAATTTCGGAATTTATCGGGTCTATCTTACCTAAAAAACGGAGAAAGGACCTAGACGTAAATAGCAAGGACCTGTTTGTTACGTTTTTAGACCTGTTCGCTATTCTGAAAAATTAAAAAAGAACTTGCCCGCGATTCGAATCAACGGGAGGTTAAAACAGCGCGCGAGGGACCTACAGTACACTCGCGCACTAGCTGTCCAAGGTCCTGAGATTACTATGCATTTGACTATTTTTCCTTTGCACTCCCTTGCTAAGAACACCTGTGCTCTGGACGTAGGCGGATCTAGAAGGTGCTGGTATGCACCCACACCTCAAATAATTTGAAAATATCGAAAGATCATCTATTAATGGGTTAAATTTGTTGATTAAATTGGTTCCAATTTATTGGTATTATAACTATTTGTATTATATTTTTAGCAAATTTTCAATATATATGTATATTAAATTTATGATGTTACGAAGATATTGTACAATACTATAGAGTTGTAAGCGTGAAGTATACATCTTTATTGAAAATTTTCTATTTCCACCACTGCTCAAGACCAGTAGTGGTCACCCACTTCATCAAATATTGAACCCTAGGTTCTTCTCAATGTTGCCAACAACCCAGCTAATAGCACTAACAGATAGCTGCTAAAATT
This sequence comes from Guadua angustifolia, assembly GCA_036346375.1. NCBI lineage: Eukaryota > Viridiplantae > Streptophyta > Magnoliopsida > Poales > Poaceae > Guadua > Guadua angustifolia. The sequence continues at coordinate 46,527,863 of CM070512.1, read as the reverse complement.
AGCTGAAATGGTTCCAAACAACCCAGCTAATAGTTATCTCATTAGTTGGTTCTCTCCAACTAATTTCAGCTAATGGATGGTCAAAAGACCAATTTACCCTCGGCCCCTCCACCGCGGTATAATAGCAAAAAAAAATACAAACAACTAATTAATGCAAAGGTACAATAGACATCTGCATCCACAACCAAATTTCCAACCACCTTTTAGTTAGTAAATCCAAACAGATTCAGCTAATAATTAGCTAGCTAATAGTTAGCCAGCTATTAGCCATTAGTCAGCTAACTATTAGAGCTAATGGATCCAAACAAGCCCTTGACGTGCCGGTGTGTTCTTCGTATGGTTGTGAATTATCCCCGGTTCCCCACCTCTGCAATTCCTAGCGTGTGTATGCACACATGCAAATGCATGGAGCCCTTTCCTCCCATAAATAGAATCATAGTTACCATATTCACTATAAACCATCGCGAACTGTGAACTGGATTCGTCGAACCCAATCCGAATCAGTTTAGGATATAGGATTCATATCCGCCGTAAAAGTTAAAAGAAAAAATAGCAACCCATGAACCCGAATACTATACCGCTGCTCGGACAAACCGTATTTTTAGTGGTAACTACGAATAGAATGCTGCATCAAAGGCCTTTCAGATTTAGCACCATGGCCAAACAGCCAGGTGTGTGGTCAGGAGAACATAGCAGCTTCCTACCTTCCTGGTATAGCATCCTAACTCTATATCTGCGGCTTCTGCGCTTGTTGCTGGCGACTCACTAGAAGGTGTTGCTGCAGGTGTTGTTGTTCCTGGTAGAGCCGGAACGCCTGAAATTAAACAGCCATCCACTTTGTTTTGGTGAGTTCTTTTTTCTTTTTAAACAGCAAAATGGTTTGATGCGTTCAAGAAGTGATATACTCCCTCTGGTCACAAATAATCGTCGTTTTGGACATTGATATGGTCACAAAAAAAACTCAACTTTGACCACCAATTTCTATTGTCACTAAACTTGGACCACTCAATTTTGACCACCAATTTCTATTGCCGCTAGGGAGGAACGCAGTAAGCCACTAATGGCGCTTATATATTACAATAGAAATTGGTGGTCAAAGTTGAGTTTTTTTAGTGACCATATCGATGTCCAAAACGACGATTATTTGTGACCAGAGGGAGTATATCACTTCTTGAACGCATCAAACCATTTTGCTGTTTAAAAAGAAAAAAGAACTCACCAAAACAAAGTGGATGGCTGTTTAATTTCAGGCGTTCCGGCTCTACCAGGAACAACAACACCTGCAGCAACACCTTCTAGTGAGTCGCCAGCAACAAGCGCAGAAGCCGCATGCACCTAAAGGTGAAGTCGTTGATAAAACCTAACGAAAGAATATGAATTGTGTTTATTTCATATGGTTCATTATTCTTCCAGTACAAAATGGAGGACCAAATTTTGCATTGACATGTACGTTGCCCATCTCTGGTTAAATGAAAATATTGGTTCATATCGCTGTACAATAGATGGGTATTTGCCAAATGACCATAGATGACAGAAGTTCTGATGATCAATATATAGCAATACTCGAAAGAAATTGTTTCCAGCACAGGGCAAAATGCGTCGAGTTTGTGATCCAAATTCGTTTCGGTTTTGTTTCCTTTTCAAATATGGAGTTCTACTCCTACACAAAGTCTTCTTTGTACGCCTTATAAATATACCTCTCTAGTCTAAAGGATAGAGCAACATGGGCGTATCTAATATAGGGATATGGGTGTACTAATGTACACCCAAATTTTTTTTAAAAAAAATTAGTATATAACAAGTATATTAGAGATATATACTATTAAATGAGCTTAAAAGTACGTATTCAATCTTAGGTTTATTTCAACCTATCACACACATTCCCTCTTCTAATCTTCCCTACACGACCTATTCGCTAAGGTCCGTCTTCCTCCATTCCTCGAGCACAGCACTAACTATCTATCCCTTCATTCTTGACACCCCATGTTCTCTCGTTCTTTCTGTGACGATGGTGTAGGCCGCAGCCCAACAATAACGAACAAAAGCTATAGGGTAGGCGCAATCTGATAGGGAGCAAGGCAACAAACAAGCGTCGAGCAACAACTAGCATCGATGAATAGGCGAAGCTAGCAGGGTAGGTAGTGGTGAAAGGAGCGGTGTATGGCATGGCAGCCATGGCCCCTGTGGCTGCAGTGAGCACCGACTTGGGGATGGAGAGTGCAGCACTGGCAACGGCTAGCGGGTCAAGACGATGATGTCTAGTAGGGACGTGTTGCATAGCAGCCCTATGTCGTGCGAGCATCGAGTCATCGGGACAGGAAGTGTTGCTAAAACAGTAGGTAACAACTGAGCATTTGGTATGGACAATCACACAAGTGAATTTAATTCTTGATTTCCAAATCTGAAATCCCCAATTCACAACTCTATCAACGTTGTGTTAATTTGTAATGATGAATCATGGTTTCTTAAATGTAGCATGCAGGGCGTTCAAAAATAAAGAGGAAGTATATAGATTTGAAATTCCCAATTCACAAATCTCTAAATTATTTTAGGAGTCGTCTCTATTAACAAAACTTGTGCTTTGTTTTTTATTTTTGCTATTTTGAATCTTTATATTTTACATTGAGCGATATTTTTATAACTTCGAACACTCATTCCGAAAATTATGGATCCGCCACTATATAGCAAGAGCTTTATTGTAAATATCTCCTCGTATATTTGAAGTTCATACGCACTAGCCTAACTAGATTAGTCAATTTGATGCAGGAAGCGCGGAATCTAACGCAACATCGAGCTCCATAAACTCAAAGAATGCAGCAAGTTTAATGGTCACTATGCTTATTCCCGCTTGTGAATTGCTCTATGCTCTCTAAGTATTGCAAGACTCATCTTCATTGGCTGTGTCACCATGCAAACTTACTGTTGGATATGTAGGTATTATTTTAATTTCAGATTTGAATATGAGACATAATTCCAAAATAATCAAGCATAACAGGCTAGACAAAAGACAGCACATATTTCTGAAAAGTAGATCCACAGAGAAAAAATAGGAGAATCCTTACTATGGGCTTGATGACGAAAAGGAAGCAAAGGCAGAGCGGCCGTCAGTAGAGAAGTAGTCGACGTCGTGGATCGCGTCCCAACGTCCGTAGCGAAGAAGAGCTCGGCGCGGCATCAGTAGTGGAAGTAGTCGACGTCGAGGAGGAAGAACTCGGCGGTCGCGCAATGCGCCGCCCAGAAACCTTATTGCCGCCCCCGTGCAGGTTTTCGCAGCAGCAATGGTTCGGAGATCCCGCTCTCCTTGCCTCGCGGTGCACGCCGAAAGGAAGGTCGGTGAAGAACAAGTAGCACGAAGACGCAACACAGATCACTTAGGATGTACGCGAGCGTAAGAGACAAAAAGTCACATCTGTCTGGACGTCTCCAGATTTTATAGTCTCGCACCAGTAACGGTCAATAAATTGACCGTTACAACACCATTATCTGCTAGTAACTGCTGTCATCAAACAGACCGTTTCAATTGAAACTGACGCCATAATGGAGAGAAACCGAAAATTAAAAGGGTTTAATACGTGCCAGGAATTTAATCTACGGCACGGCGACAAGTCACAAGTCACGCGGGAAAAACACGCGGAAATACACGGTAATTCGCGAAATACGCGCGGCAGCGTGCGTGTGACTTTAGCCGTGCTCCTCACCCTCCATATGCCTCATTACAAGGCATTGTGAGAGCTCACCCTTTTAAATTGGCTTTCTCCTCTCTTAACTAGCAATATGGTATTAATTTTTGTAGCTTTGGTATTAGAGATAAATGGGCCAATGGGCCTCATTTCTAACACTTACATCTTATGTGACCTTGTGTTGAATCCAAATGATTCTTCGTTACAAAAAGATTACAATACAATTTGTACTATATGCCTCTCCATGGCTATCACCACGCGAGTCACCTCCGGTGCACCTAAACACCTAGGCACCTAGGCGACAATTAGATTACCAAAATAATGCATATTCAGCAGCAATTAAACTGTGAATATTCTTACTTCCAAGGACAAGTCACTTGATCCAACCTCATCCCTTCTCTATCCATCTCCCTTCTCTGTCCTTCTTTACGGGAGAGCAAACCAGTTTATCCTTCCACGGGAGAGCTTCTTCACTGGTGCAACGCGTGCTGGTGACCTCGGGTAGCCTCGACCAGCCCGATAGCGACGACCAGTCGCTGTCGCCATGACGCCTCGACACCCAAGCGGCTGCGTCTGCCTGGCTCTCTCCGGGCGGTGTGTTTGGCCATGGCGCCCCTCTCTGTCTGCTTGGACACCTAATCGGCGACTAGGCGTCGTCTAGACGACACCGTGATAACCATGTGCCTTTCTGATGAGTCTCACCAAACATTGTTGTCGCATTCAGCATAACCAGAATTGATTATCCAGTTTGTGCCCTGCAGTAATGAGTTATGCACGAACGAAAAGAACTCCAGTTAAGCCATTTAAGCAGGAGCTATCAGCAAAATGACATAATGACCACCTTATCAATGAAAACAAATAGTAAATCACCGAAGGAAAAAGAAAAGCATGCAATCTCAAGTTATATCATCGGCGGTTCGGTAAATCAGCATCAGGCATGTCAAACACAGAAAAGAAAAGGTCTGGTTTTAGAAACAGTGGCATTGTGATCAACCAAAAATGAGGTACTGAAGCATTCATGAAAAGTTCTCTCCACAACATATCACATATATAATAGCCACTGAAAGGGCCAGAACGCTCATGCTTCGATAATTAGCTACCATGAATTCCATTATATTATGCAAATTACAAAGTTGCATGACAATAACTCCTCAAAGATTATTGCCTTCCATGTTTTCTAAAATTAAAGTATGATGATGATTTCCTTCATTCAAAACAAATGGCCATAGAAACATCATGCAACTCGAAATGATGGGATTATCATCACCATGAAGAACATTAACTCAAGCATGAGGGTAGTTCTTTTCTTTTCCAGGTAGCTAATTCCTAAAGGAATGAATCACGCCATTGCTGGAGAATCTAGAGTCCGATTACAATAAGGGTAACTGACCAAAATAACATAAGAAAAAATACACATCATCGCAACTCCAGCAATACTTCCAGTCAGCTTAGTTCAGTAACTTAAGTTCAATTGGAAGCTTCATAACTTTGGAGAAGTCCTGTAATGATCTCTCTCATCATTTTGCCATTAGGATCCACTTGTTGGCAGTTCTCTTCAGTATAACCAGTATCATGATTATCTGGAAGTTGAACATCTGGAAGGAGTTCATCTTTGCAATCTATAATTATATTGTGAAGCAGGCAGCAGACAAGAATTATACTTGGCAACTTATGCTTATCAGGCCTCCACATGACTTTGTGCAAGATTCTCCAGGAGCCCTTCAGCCGTGCCAACGCTCTTGTTCCAAGCACCCTTGCAGTTTTTGCCTAGCATTAAAGTTGACCATTGGAGCAGACAGGCTTTTCCCTTCATATGGAGTCATAAGCCATGGGAGTAGAGGATAACACACGTCGCCAGCAATGAATTCCCTGATTTCTGCATTCTCCGCTGAAACTTTGACAGGACCATCCAAGCGTTTTCCGGCTTTGCAAAGCTTGAAAAACCCGGAGCACTTCAACAATCGTGAGAAGGTCATGCTGCCAGGCCAACCAGTGACAATATCAATAAACCTCATCTGATCATCAACAATCCCCTGTAGGAACATACTGTAGTTCTTGGCCGGGTCGCACCAATCTTCAGATGACTCCACAGCAGGAAGCGTCATGATTATGTGGGTCGCATCAATGGCACCACAGCAATTCGGCAGACCAGACAGAGCCTCAAACTTAGCTTTGATCTCCTCCATTCTCTCTGGACCCGGCCACACCAGATGACGCCGAGCCCTCTCTTCCATGGACTCGATGAACCTCCACGTCACTTGTGAAACAGTAGACTGCCCAACGCCAAAGGCAGCTCCCACCGACACCTGCGAATCACCGGATGCCAGCCTCCTCATAGCAATCGCCACCTGCTTCTCCACGCTAAGTAGCCTCCCCTCAATATTGATCAGCCCAGATGGTGGCCTCGAGATCAAATCCTCCCTTACAATGGAGCAGATGTAGTCGAACGTCTTCCTCGAAGTCCTGAAGAAGTACCTGAATGCTTCCGCCTCATCTGAAGGCGCACTGGGACCTGTCCAATCAAAGTGAATCAAGACTCAAAATTCTACCTCACACGGTCGGACGAAGATTCACCTCGTCATAGCATCACACCGCAAGGTCACCATTTCGCATCGAATCAATCGAAACGATTCAGCCTTCCGTCAAGAACACGGCGGTTCACCCCTAATCTTAGCAGAATACACGCGCAGGCACAACAAATTTGCCCGCGGGGGAATGCAGCACGCGGGGACAAGAATCCAAGAAACGGTGGGGAGCGGGAGAGAGGAAGCGGGGGATTAGAGAGGTGTACGCGTACCTGACTCGGCGTGCTTGTGGAGGAAGGCGTACCACCACTCGGTGTCGAGGCCGCGGAGCTCCGGCGGGAGCGGCGGCGGCGCGCCCCCGGACTTGGCGCTCTTGAGCTTGCCGGAGTCCTTGGTCTTGCGCTTCCCCTTCTTGGACTTCTTCATCGGCGGCATCCTCCGGCCGCTCTCCCCCTCCGCCGTCTTCCCCCCTCTCTTGCTGTCGTCTGGTTTTTTGCTCTTCCCTGCCTCCGGCGTCCCGTTTAATCCTGCCAGCAATACTACTCAAAGAGAATTGTTATTTTTTTTTTCACTTCCTTTTTTGATCTTCCTACGACTGACTGACAAGTGGGACCATAAGTTCTACCAGTGTGTAGCGTCGGCCAACTTGTTAATGACTATTTTGTAAAGAAATTCGTGAAATTCGTTTGTGCGCGTAGCTGTCATTGTATCAATGCCTTCCATGTTTTGATATGTATGATAATTATTATAGAAATCCATAGTAAGCCATTGAAATATGTCGATATGTGACCACCGCCACCAGCGAATGTATTTGAAGGATACAGTCAGCCATTGATATCTATTAATACAGACAACGTATCATATGCACATAGAGTTTTTCGTGCACACTAACAAAGTCATAAAAAATTCTGAAAAAAATTGTAGATGTACTTCATAGATTACTCTACCTATGTATAAAGTTTTAAGATCAAATTCGTTATATATCGAGAGTTACAAAAAAGAGAAAATTCTAACAAGTTTAAATAGAATTTTCTCTTTTTTCAACTCTCGATATATAATGAATTTGAACCTACAATTTTATACATATGTAGAGTAATCTATGAAGTACATCTACAATTTTTTTCAGAATTTTTCATGACTTTCGTTAGTTGGTGTGGACGGTGTGTACACGAAAAGCCTGTGTACACAGGATACGTTGCCATTAATAAAAGTGGTGCTTGCTATTTACCGACATCCATGAGATTCCTTGCAAATGTGTCATGGAGCCATTGGATCATGTGCGGGTGGTCATGGATCATCATCCATAGCCAAGGGTGAAGCCAGCCCAGGCCTAAGCCTCAGGCTGGCCCAAAGGTACTATTTGGTTTAGCTATGAATCCTATCTTCAGTAAGCATAAGCCTGGTAAGGATGCATTTTTCATCGGCTAGCCCAAACCTATTCAAATATCTTAGGCAAGCACAAGCCTAAGGATAGCAAAGCAAAAGAAGAATTTGCATGGATTTTTGGGCCAAGCCTCAGGCCCAGGTGACTTGAGGCCTGGCTCTGCCCTTGTCCATAGCAGAGGCGGATGTTCTTGAGTTGGAGAGTTCGGATCTAAGCAACTATGGCTTTCTCATACTCTTCTCGCATGCGAGTCATCGCACTTCCCTTCCTGCCCATTTCCCCTCCCATCCTCTTTTACTCTTCTTGTTTGCTCAGCGTCGCCATGTATATGGTTAGCAACAACCATTCCCCTTCCCTGGCACGTCGCCATGACGACTCATCATACCACAGGCGCACCTGTGTGAACTGCCACCTATTGGGGACCACGAAAGAGGGTGTCTAATGCTCGACACTCACATTAAAGACGGCTATCGGCGTCTCGACCACAAGCACGCCATTGCTGTTGAGGAGTACATGGTGTTAAAGTTACAGATTTGTTTTGAAAGTTTTTTCATCAATCCTGATTTGAAAGTTTTTATCAATTTTTGAATTCAAATTTTTCCGTGGTGGGTGGGTGGGGAAGGAGAGAGACAAGAGGGAGTGACATCGAAGGTAGGGAAGGAAGGGGCATCTATGAATTGTGCATCTCACGGACGCCCATGAATTAGCTACTCTAACTAGAAATTATAGTAACACCAAAAATAACAGTGTAACCTATTATGTGAGCATGTGCAAGTTTTTTTTTTGACAGAATTCTTACTTGGCATTTTTGAGCTTCCTATAATCATCGGTCTTCTGCTTGCCCTTCTTGGACTTCTTTGACGGTGGCATCTTCCAACCCTCTCTCTCTCTCTCTCTCTCTCTCTCTCTTTGTTACACGGGTAGTAGAGGCAGTGCACCGGTGGCAGCGGAGCACGGGGAGACGGGGCAGGGTTGACGTGTAGGCAAAGGAGGAGGCGACTAGGGGTGGGCATTTTTAAACCGAAACCGAATGACCGAACCGAACCGAATTAACCAATTATTTTGGTTTTCAGTTTTCGGTTCGGTTTTTGTTTTGATGTAATTTGGTTTTCGCTTTCAAAAACCGAAATAACCGAATAGCCCATATACAATACCATTTTTATAGTATTCTTCCTAAAATCACTAAACAATTCACATGTTATAATACATTTATGCATATGTTTAGTATATTTATCTGTTTTATTATGCTTATATTGTAATTACATATGAATATTGTGTGGGTTTATCCATACTTTGTGTTGCAATATGAGAAAGACTAAATCTAATTTACCTAGTGTTATTCATATTTCGGTTAACCAAAAAACCGAAACAACCGAACCGAAATATTTCGGTTAATTCGGTTCGGTTTTTTATTTTTATCCGAGAAATTTGGTTCCCTGTTTTCAAAAACCGAATTATTTTAAAACTGAAAAAATCGAACCGATTAAACCAAAAAAACCGAATGCCCACCCCTAGAGGCGGCAATAGCATGGCGGTGGGAGGAGGTGAGGGGATAGGGGAGAAGGCGGCGTCGGGTGGGAAAGTAAGGCTGTGAAGGCTCTTTTTTTTATAGCTAGGGCAACCAACTCTACCTAATAGATCCGACAACTTGATTTACATCCTACAGCTAAAAAAAAATCCAGTGACATGGCTAGCTCCTCGATCCACCTAGCCCAACTCCTTTTATAAGGAGTAATGGGGAGTTTCTCCATGATTTACCGGGCACCACCAGCAGTGACAGTTATGAATGGATTTTCGCAGAATTCTCAACAAAATAATAAATTTTGTGCCAGATTCCAGTTGATAGGGGCTTCTCAATCCAACCCTTAACTGAAGAAACAAGAGCGTATGAAACAAGAACATTTCTCAGCAAAGGATCAGCAGCTGAGTTGAAGGAGCAGCAAGACTGCTCAACATTGCTCAAGGTCATCTGTTCTGATTGCAGCAAAAACAGAGGCAAATCCCAGCTGGTTTGATCATACCGATCGTACATCCATTTAGACCAAAAAAAATTAACTAGACGAATAATGATTTCTAACTCATAGGCAGATATCTGCTAATATTGAGGCTGAAATTAGGTTCAGGGCTTCAATTTCACTGATGCGTCAGGTGCGTCGCCAATCCTTCTACCAAAAAGTACCTTTTGATAGCGGCATTGGCTGCTGCAGAATGCTTTCACCTCTGAAATATGAATTAGGATGAATCAACAAATGATTTTTACAAAACAAGAACCCCCCAAAAAGAATCTAAACTGTGTGTGATAAGTAACGGCTTCAAATTTTGTTTGCATATATACTACTGTAGTACTAGTAGGTGTATGCTTTTTGTCCTAATGAACACAGGATATGCACTGAATTTAGAATATAAATCAAGATCAGAGATGTAATTTATGTCGATCAATCAGTTGATGAAAATCGCTATCCTCCAAGACACGCTTGTACTGAGTCTCTGAGACATGAACTTTTGTTAGAAGAAAGTTCAAAAGAGCACAAATGGTTAACCCAATGCATCCAAGAACTCTAATAATCAGCACACAGCTGTTGTGGCAGTATCTACGGTCCATCCCATTCTCACCAGGGATCCTGAATTCAAGGAGACAGAAACGTCACCGTTCATAGAAAAATTCCGGGCCAGTAACAAAATGACTGACAAAGATTGGGGACCCCAGATCTACAATCTGTCTACCAGTGTTATGTTACGGACCACAAAAAAGTCAGTATTTAATCCGTTTTCTGAAACCTGAGATCAATTGATGTCGCTCATAGGCTCACAATGACAGCAATGCAGCATCAAATACTTTACAAGCTAGTTGCTACAAGCTGTGCCTAAACTATTTACAGAAACCATGTTGCTCTCAGGCAAATGAAAATGAAGTCTTGTTGGAGTGGCTGACGATAGACCATTTACATTGCGATTGCAGCCAAAGACGTCTCTTTACACTAAGTAGGTTACAATAAAGTATGACCATGATCTTATCTTGCACTTAAAAGCGTTTTAATTATCTCTGAACATTAGTTACATGAAACTAACCAAGACACCTAAACCACTAGTCAGAAAACTGCGACTAATTACACGCTCAATGCTGAATAAATTACAAAATTCATAAAACTAATCATCCCACCTCTGAACCAAAATCCCACAAATCATGCCAGATGCTAAAAATTAGCAATATCAAGTGAATTAATCTTACTGACAAACATGAAATTTGATGTGTAAACTGCAAATCGTCAGGATTCAGAATCTTTGCCTTACCTGTGCAAAAGAGAGCATCCTTGCCTTGTCCCAGCTTCTTCTTGCACCCATAGCAAGAGCTCAACTGACAGCAACCATCGCCACCGCCGCCGCAGCAGCAGCTCTCGACGACGCGGTCGTCGAATATGTGGGTCATCTTGGGATTGGGCCCCCGGGCGATGACGCAGGTGTAGTCCTCGGCGAGCTCCACCTCGCTCTGCGCCGCCCTCGCCGCTGACGACAACGGCGACCGCTGCACCGGGGAGAGCAACGCGAGCTGGGAGTCCCTGTTCTTGACGCCGAACTCGATCGGCGAGCTCGGCGGCAGCAGATCGCGGCCAAACCCCTTCTTCGGAGGAGGCAGCTGCACCCTGAGGCGTAGCACCCTGCTGTTCTTGCAATACTCCTGCTCGGCCTCGCCGGCGACGAGCACGCCGGCCAGGCCGGTGACTGGGCTGCCGATGCTGCAAGAATGGGAGGAACCGGAGCCATTTGTGGGGTTTCTTGGGCTGGAGCAAGGCGGGTTCTTGGACTGCTCAAGCATGGAGGTGGGGCTCATGGAGGCGTCAATGGAGAAGAGGCTCCTCGGAGAGAAGCTTGGGAGCGACCTCGGGGTCAGCAGCAGAGAGGAAGAAGGCCTGCCGCCATTGCTGTGCCTAGCGAGCTTGCTGCTGGTGAGAGGTGAGGGTGCCTGGGGGTCACACCCCATTAGGCCTGTCTCTGGCTTGCTCCCAACTGCTGCTCCTGACCCTGATGCCTTCTTCAGCATTGCAGATAGTTAACAATCCAGAAAATTTGATGAAATCTTAGTATGATCTGATCTAATCTATTTCAAATTAAGTCTGCATGTGGAAAGAAGAGATTGATCGATTAGTGTGATCAGTTGGAGCACACCAGAAAAGGTTTGCAAGAGAGGACTCACCAAACGCACTGTTTTCAGTGATCAAAGCTTGGTTGGAATGGTGCTAACTGCTAAGTGAACAGATACACTAATAGATAGTACAGAGCAAGGGTGAAAGAAACAGAACATGGTCAGAACTCAGAACCACTCAACTAAACACATCAAAGGAAGCGCACAAGCTTGAGGGGACAAGAGATGGATCAATTTTCGCCATCAGAAAGAGTACTGGATCAGAATTAAACCCGGGTTTTTAAAGACAAAAAAAAACCAACATGGGTATAAGATTGTTCAGTTAAGCGAATATAGCATGCAACATACCAGATTGCAAAATTTGGTCCTCCTTGCGAGGAGAAAAAAATATATATATGGCGTAAGCAAAAGAGCAAAAACAAGGTTGTCGAGAGATGGAAACTATTACAGATATTGCTGTCCCCTCGACTCTCTCTCTGTCCCTCGGAGCTGAGCTAGAGCTCTCTGCTCTGAACTGTGAAGTGATTGATGGCGATGATGACAATGGTGTGTACGTTATTGGTGCGCAGTGCAGGCAAGAGCTGCCAGAAGGAGATTATGCCGCTCACCGAGAGACGCCAGAATCCGAGGGTCTTATTTAAAGTCACCCTTCTAAAAGTTAGGCCATCCAAGTATTCTTTATTTGCATCCATGCCCAAAACACAGAGATGGCTATAGGGACTAAAATGGCAACAGTTCACTTTATTTTAACCTATAAGCCGGGAGTGCCTCCCAACAGGACCTTAAAGTCCCCTTCTAAAAGTTAGGCCATCCAAGTATTCTTTATTTGCATCCAAAATTTTTCCCGTCCCCATCCGCGTTTCCCGTCTCGGGGGAGAAAATCCTCCCGTCCCCATCCCCGTTCGGGTATCGGGGTCCCGTCGGGGACCCATCCCCGCGAAAATTTTACACAAGAGAAGAGCTTTTATAGCTATTTTAATTCTAAAATCATATCAACAGATAAGGAAAAAAAATGCATGCATTCATTGAAGATTATGTTGTCCCGTTTATGAAAATGTGAATATGATAGGCTAGAGAATATGTTTGCAATCTAATAACTAAATTGGACTAAACTAAATTTGGATCCCTAACCGGGTCCCCGCGGGGAAAAAAATTTCCCATCCCCGTCCCCGCCATCCCCGATGGAAGAATAATTTTCTCGTTTCTATCCCCATGGGGGACGATTTCTTCCCATACCCTTCCTTTAATAGAGGAATTCTCCGTCGAGAATCGGGGAACGGGTCCCCATTGCCACCCCTAGATGGCTATGAGGTATGGACAATAATGGTCGGTCAGTGGCTGACTGGCACGATGGTAAGGAAAAAAGTGGCCTACTGTTAGAGCAGTAATAACCTGTATTTTTTCTTTTCTTTCTTGGCGACCTATAGATTTTTTTAATGACATCTTCTTTGTTTTCTAGCCACGAATTTTTCGTAGGTCGTGTGATTCTTAAATAATAAAAGGACTATACCATGCCTTTTCTCCTTTTCCCTAAGACTCTTCTGTCCTGTCTTCATTGTGTGATCATCCTATGCTCATTCCATAGCCATAGTAACAACAACTCTACCTCAGCATTAATATGGCGACACGTATTGATGTAAATCCATAAGACAGTCTATCAAGTGGAGCATCAAATATGGTTGGAGCTGTCGTACCCAAACATCTTAAACACAAAATCCATACCCCTTACAGGGAAAACAATTAACAAGTAGAACCAAAAGAAGCCCAAAAAAAATAAATAAGTTTACAACAGGCACAGAAATAACAAACTGTGGATTGACCTTTTATGCAAAATGACCTCTTCTCTTCTCACGGTCTTTAGAGAAGAATTCATCGCTCATCTAGCTCAATGCGATTTTTTTTTGTGCAAACCTAGCTTTCTATATATATATTTGTAAATTTTGTCCTCTCCACTGCGAAAGACGCGACAGACGACACTGTCTCCTGCTGTGTCGGGAGAGCGTGGAAGCCGATGGAGCTCAGCCGACTGAGGGAGCAACATGGCGCACTATGGCAGGGTGGCTTTCGTGTTACCCGGGCGCAGCAAAAAGCTCCCGTCCAGGACCGTTCCAAAGATTTTGGAGACCCGGGGCGAGCTAAATTAAGTGGCTCTTTTATTGACTACCATAATTATTGCAGATAAAATATTGAATGCTTTCATATGTAATAAATTTGGTAGAGAATAAGTCACAACCAAAAGATAGTTTAAACATAATCAAACTCATGTACTATTCAACTAAATTGAGCTCTAGTCTCTAAGATGCACCTTCAAACCCACCCGTGCCACATTGCCATCACTACCATAAAGCTGCGACAAAAGCCATTCTCACCAACTCCTACAAATTTATATGGACCAAGGCCCTCCTAAATTGGGGGCCCCTAGCGGTCGCACCAAATGCCCTCCCCTTTGGGCCGGCCCTACTCCCGTCGTACACGCGCGTGCACGTGCTCCCACACTAGGTACTCCTGCTACGGTGTCGACTGGCTTCCACGCTCTTTGGTTGCGACTCAGGGCAGACGAGTCTCCCACGATGGACGAGAGACTAAATTTATAAGTACATATACATAGAGGCTAGATTAAGAAAAAAACGAAACAAAGAAATAGGGGTGGAATTGAGCCGAGCCGAGCCGAGCCCGGCTCGTTCGAGCTCACCGAAAATTGAGCCGAGCCAAGCCGAGCCCGGAGTATGAATCGAGCTACAAATTAAGCTCGGCTTGGGCTCGGTCGAGCCTCGAGCCGGCTCGTTGAGGCTCATGAGCCAAGCCTACGCGGGCCACCAAAAGTCCAAAACCAATCCACCGATTCGAGTCACTCGACTCCTCCCCCAAACCGGACTGCCCAAAGCCCCAAATCCATCGAAGAGACGAAGAGGAGAGCTAGGGTTCGGGGCTTGGCCAGGCCAGCGCCTCCCGACTCATGATTGCCCGGCCACCCGTCGCCGCCTCATCGCCTCCCCACGGCTCCACCCCGTCGCCGGCCATTTACCTATGACTAACAGATGCAAGCAAATTTGTCTTTGGTGTAAAACTACTGGATCACAGTTGAGTATCTCATATCGTAAAATCACAATTATCTCATATCGTGTTCTTGGATTCTAAGAAACTTCATCACGGTTGGGCTTGATGCAATCCTTTTTGTGTTTGATGAAACTTTCCTTGCTATTTCGTCTGTGATATTCCTTGAGCTTTCTTCATGCGTTAGGTGGATCGATCGATTGATAAGCTGACTGGTTTTCCTAGCTAGCTATTACTCGAAAACTATATGATACTCATTCTAATTTTTCTACCTTATAACTTGCCATGAAGTCTTTGTTGCATTCATGAAAGCACAGTTGTGATACCTATGCTTTGAACAGCCTGAAGCAACTGTTATTTGTTTCAAAACATCACCACGTAGCGGTGACCGTGTCGAGCCTAACGAGCAGCTCATGAGCCGCCTCGGTTTGGCTCGTTATCGATCGAGCTAAGTAGTAGGCTCGGGTTCACTCATCACAGATCGAGCCGAGCCGAGTCAAGACCGAAGTCGAGCCAAGCTCGAGCCAAGCTACCAGCCACAAGCTTAATTTCCAGTCCTAAAAAGAAAGTTAGATAAATAATAATTTCTGTATAGAAAAGGAAACTACCGTCCGATTTACGAGGGCGTGGATAGGCAGTGAGGCCATAAAAACCCCACGTACTCTCGTTTCCATCCTTCCACCACTGGCCCATGGGCCAAACAGCATAGTGGGACCACCATGTCATAGAGTCCACAGCCCCCACGCCACGAGCAGAGGGGGGTTTCGGCAGAAGAGGTCGCATCAAAAGCATTGTGCCAAATGTGGTTAAATTCCTATTTCGTTTTTCTCTTTTTTTTCCTTTCCCCTTTTGGATTTTTTTAAGATGCGCGAACAAAGCAGCGTCACGGCTTGAGCTGGTTCGAGTCGAGTTTGAGCTCAGCCTTACGATCCAACGTGATTCAAAACCAGCTCTTGCTGCCTGATAATTCGATTGATTCATGTTTGATCTTAGACCGTCAATCGAAGGAATTTCATGGAGCTATTTTCACGGGTTCTCGGAGAAGACCGCGGACCGGCATCAAAGGGGGACCAAACCTCTATCTCCAGCGGTAACTCTTCAGTCTTCAAATCCCTTCGTAGACGGATCCCAAACACTCCAACGAATTCCCTTCACGGTTTCCTTCGGAAGGGATTTGGAGTGAGAATCTCTTCAGAAAAGGATTCTCTCTCCAATCACTATACAAAATCTTTCGAGGGGATGCTGCTGGAGATAATAGAAATGAAGGGAATGAATATGGGGAAGGAAATGAGGGAAGAGAAGGGAAATTGTTGGATATAGTCTTAGAGCTTTCAAGTTCTATACCACCTTTTGTGATTTGAAGAATTAGCAATATTACGGTGTCAATACTCGTAATGGAGGTGTTTCTATGCATCATTTTATAAAAGTTATACAAATATTAAAGTATAAATGAAATATAGATGATGATTACTTACCACTTTGCTTACTTATTTGTGTAACTTGCATTGGAGTGACTTACTTGTATAACTTGTGTTAGAGGGATATACATAGTGACGAGGACTGGGAAATCTCTGACAAGTCAATGCATGGTCAACAAGGGTCCCTAACTCGGGGCGGTGCAGTAAGGGGGCCTCGATCGAGACCTAAGCAACGCTGGCACCCGCACGACCTCAAGCTCGAGCGGTGGGGGATTCCGTCCCCGCTCGACCTCGACCTTGGCTCGAAGGAGTGCGCTTACTCGGCGGTTCCCAGGACCTGGGTAGTGGCGTCAAGGCAGACGTGGGCGGCATTTCCGGGCTAGTTACAGCCTACCTTCAATGCGCACGAAGCCACTATCCCGGGAATCTCTTCCGTCCGTTACAGGCAACATCCGGGAGGATATAAGGCCTCGCAAGGCATGTGCATGGGGCCATGAACACATCAGCCATAGACCAGTAAATACAAACAGAGCACTCAAGCTCGAGCAGTAATCCACTCTCAGACTGCAAATAGTGAATTCCTCCGCCTCCGGAGAAGACCGGACGAGGGTCATTATCCTTGTGGGGGCTCGAACCAGTGTAATCCGCTGTCCTCTGCTCTCTGACGTCTCGCCTCGACCTACGTCCTCACCATTGTTGAGCGAAGCGCTTCCTGGGTCCCTCGTCCACACTAACCCCCCTTTTCACCTTTGCGGTCAGCGATCCCGATCGTCGACAGCTGGTGCCCACCGTGGAGCCCGAGAGCTTCGTTCAGCCGGAAGAAGTCCCAGATTTTCGAGGTATGGCGTCCTCCGCAGCAGTGCATTCCGTAAGCTCGGGTTCGAATACGGCCCCAGAGCATGGAAGTTCCACGTCCCTGTTCTCCCCCTCTCCGCCACTGCGAAATCGATTCATTCTCATGGCCGCTAGCCATGACGTGGACGTCGAGGAGGGGGAGCGCAGCCCGAAGACCCCTGAAGATGCTCGCCGGATGGCCTAGGTTGCCATCAACCAGGCCATAACCGCCCTCCGGCGAGAGGAGCTTGAGAAGATTAGAACGTCCTCGACGCCTCGCACTTTCACTCGGGCGAAGCCTCTGCGTGATCGCGACGAGAAGTCATGATCGATCCGCGCGTCCAACGTCGGGTCTTTTCGGCCAAGCTCTCGCAGACGAGCTCGACAAGGCAGCCACCGAAGCTGTGCCGTCACAGCGCCAAGGCCTCCCTATTGGGTCCCGGTCGTTGAGGAGCGACGGCAGCTCCTGCAGCGCCAACACCCCGCCGTCTCCCACGTCGGCGATCTCGAGACTGTCCCGTACACCGCCTCGCCGTCGCTCCTCGAGCGTGACTCCGGACGGGGTACGGCGACGACCGACGACAAATGATTCTCGCTCCAAAGAAGCGGACGCTGCCTTTTCTCCGACGTCCCACCAAGGCGCCGACGGGTCCATGAGCGCCTACAGTACCTCCCGGGTGATGCTCGGGCCCACCGCCGCGGCCGTCGAGGTCGCAGGACGGGACGCCAAAGTGATCGGGAATCCAACTCCAGCAGCAGCGAGAACCTTCCCAGGCGCCCCCCTGTCCCGGCATACGGCTGCGCAGCGTACTCCGACGACCTTCGGCGGGTGCGATGGCCGGCTCGCTTCAAGCCCGCGTTGATCGAGCGATTTGACGAGACGAAGAACCCTGATGAATTCCTCTCGATCTACACCACTGCCATCCTAGCCGTGGGAGGCGACGAGTACGTAATGGCCAACTACCTCCCTACCGTCCTGGACGGTGCCGCTCGCACCTGGCTCTTTAACCAAAAGCCTGGCACTTTCCGCTCGTGGCGCCAAATTCAGAGCGCCCGCCAAACTTCCAGAGTCGCTCTGGCGGCCGGAGAGAGAAGGACCTGGACCGAGTTATCCTGGGTAAGACCGAATCTCTTCGCGATTTCGTGCGACGGTTCATCCGCACTAGGAATCTGATCCCTAGTGTGTCTAACGAGGTCGTGATCAAGGCCTTCAAGTTTGGCGTCCGCGACCGGCGCCTCACCGAAGACCTGGAGATTACAACGAAGCTCACCGTCGGCAAACTTTTTCGCATGGCAGAGCACTACGCGGACGCGGACGACGCAGTCTGCTAGAAGCGCGATTATGACCAAGGTAAGCTTGGCGTCAACTCGGGTGAGGCAGGTCCTTCAGGCGCCAAGAATATCGACCAAGGCTCGGCCGCCAAGAAGCAGAAGAGGGACCGCAAGCGTGAGGGTGGTCGACCTCGGGTGACCGTTTCGGCGGACGGCCATCGTGAGGTCATGGAGGTTCGGGACTCGGCTCAGGAGAGGCCCCGTTCTCAGCAAAATCGACCACGGTCCCAGCAGGCGCAACGCCGACCTCGGCAGGACGACCACCGGGCTGGGTCGCGGTAGGCCGATGGCCGCCCACAAGGTCCTGAGGGGCCTCGGTTCCGACGGCTAAATTCGCTTGTTTCACAGACTCGTGCCACGACCGCGAGGTCGCAGGTTCGGCAGCCAAGTTCGAGGCCTTCACGACGGGCGGGGAGATGCCAACGCTCCGGCGAAGGAGATCAACCCGATAGGGTAAACGCGGGGGAGGACCAGGCCGACCTCGACCTGGATTTCCAGCAAGGCGACCGTCGGATCGACGTTATCTTTGGCGGATCGTCGGCGTTTCAGTCCCGGCACGAGATCAAGGATGCCGCGCACGTGGTCTACCAGGCCGCCGTCGGGAGGCCCGCGGACCAGCCCTGCAAATGGGCCGGGGTGACGATCACCTTCACGTCGGAGGATGCCCCCCAAGGTATGTCCAAGGATCTCAAGACTGCCTTGGTCGTGACCCCGACCATCAGCAACACCATGGTCCGGAGGGTCATGGTCGACGGTGGCAGTTCCCTCAATTTGCTGCTGGCAAGCGCGCTCGACCTGATGCAAATCCCTGTCGAAGGTCAAGAGCATTGTGATTCCGTTCTTCAAGATCGTTCCTGGGAGCTCGACCACTCCTTTGGGGCAGGTGGTTCTACCCGTCACCTTCGGCGCCTCGGATAACTTCCGCACCGAGCTGATCACCTTTGAGGTGGTCGAGGGTGACCTCCCCTACAACGCCATCCTCGGGCGTCCCGCCCTGATCAAGTTCATGGCAACCAACCACTACGGCCACCGCTGCATGAAGCTCCCAGGACCAAGTGGCGTCATCACTGTGCGCGGTGACCTCAAGGCGGCGCACGGCTGCGAGACCCAGGCCTTGGTTCTCGCCGGCATGCTGCCTCAGCAGGGCCCCGAAGCAACCACGAGGGTCGCCCGCTAGAAGACGGTCATCCAGCCCAGCGAGGGCTACGAAGGTCAGGCCGCCGAGGAGGGGGACCCGCCCGCGCGCCCACGCTCGACCAAGCCGAGTTCCAATAGAACTCGAGCTCGCCACCTTCCTCCGCGCCAACAAAGATATATTCGTTTGAGAGCCGGCAGACATGCCGGGCGTCCCGAGGGAGGTGGTCGAGCATAGATCGCAGTCGCGCCCAACCGCCGCCCGCGGCGCTGAAGCCGCGCGCTTCTCTCCTGAGAAGGTCGCAATAATCAAGGAGAATCTCGACAAGCTGTTGAAGGCCGGCTTCATTCGTGAGATTGATTACTCTGAGTGGCTGGTCAACCCCATCATCGTGCAGAAGAAAGGCGGGAAGTGGAGGATGTGCGTGGATCACACAGGGTTGAACTCGGCATGCCCCAAGGACAACTTCCCTCTCCCGCGCATCGACCAAGCCGTCGACTCCACAGCGAATGCCAGGCTGCTGAGTTTCCTGGACGCTTATTCTGGGTACCACCAGATCAAGCTGGCAGTCGACGACAAAAGCAAGACGCCGCTCATCACGCCGTTCGACCTCATCGCTACACGACCATGTCGCTTTGGTCTCCATAACGCCGCGCCGACCTTCCAAATACCGATGACTAAGACTTTCGAGCCTCGGATCGGCCGCAACCTCGAGGTCTACGTGGGCGACATCATCGCCAAGAGCTCCGCCGGCCGCCCACATTCAAGATCTTGAGGAGACCTTCGCCAACCCGAACAAGCACAAGATCAAACTCAACTGGAGAAGTGTGTGTTCGCGCCGCCTCTGGAAGGTGCTCACCACATGATCGGGGCTCGGGGTCGGCCCAACCCGAGAAGATCGAGGCAATAGAAAAGATGGCTCCTCCGAAGTTCGATGAAAGTGTAATGCCTCACCGGACGCATGGTCGTCTCACCATTTCATCTCGAGGCTCGGCAAGCACGGGCTGCCTTTCTTCAAGGCTTTGCGCAAGCACAGGGGCTTCGAGTGGACTCCCGAGGCTCAGCGGTCCTTCGAGGAATTGAAGGTATACCTGTCAACCCCGCCCTTACTTACGACCCAGCAGCCAGGCGAGAAGTTGCTGCTCTACCTCGCAGCCACCACCCAGGCCGTCAGCGCCATCCTAGTAGCCGAGCGAGACGCACGGCAGCACCCGATCTACTACGTTAGCGAGGTCCTTCATGGGCCAAAAGAGCGCTACCCTCAGGTTCAAAAGCTCCTGTATGCCCTCCTCATGGCTTCGCGCAAGCTTCGGCATTACTTCCAGGCTCACTCCGTAGTCATTTCGAGCAACTTCCCGCTCGGGGAGATCTTGAGGAATCCAGAGGCCGGAGGACGCATCGCCAAGTGGGCCATGGAGCTGGCCGTTTTTGACCTCCAATTCGTGGCGTGCACGGCCATTAAGTCGCAGGTGCTGGCCGACTTCGTGGTCGAGTAGACCTCGCAGCCGGCTCCTGAGCTCGAGGTCGATGAGGAGAAGCCCTGGGTCATGTACTTCGACAGCTCACGCTCGGGGGCTGGAATCCTCATTCTCACCCCGCAGGGCGACAGGCTGAGGTATGTGGTTCGTTTCGGATTCCCAGCAACAAACAATGCAGCAGAGTATGAGGCTCTTTTGGCGGGGCTCCGAGCTTGCAAGGCGCTGGGTGTTCGCCGTTGGTCGTCAAGGGCGATTCGCACTCGTCATCAACCAGTTCAACAAGGGCTACCAGTGCTCGGAAGATTCAATGGCCAAGTACCTCGCCAAGGCGCGCAAGATGGAGAAGTGGTTTCAGAACCTGGAGATCACGCATGTGGCGCGAAAGGACAACTCCGACGCAGACTACCTCTCCAAGCTCGGGTCTTCTGACAACGAAGTCCCTCCAGATGTGATCCTGGAGACCCTGGCGTCGCCCTCAATCACCGACCAAGGGGCCTCAGTTGCCTTCATAGACGGTATTCCCTCATGGGCGGTGTCGATCCATCGTTTCCTGGCGACGGGTGAGCTCCCGGCCGAGCCAGCGGAAAGGAGCAGGATCAAGTGCCGGGCGAGCTCGTATAAACTCGTGGACGGCAAACTTTATCGTCAGAATCTTTCCGGCATCCTGACGAAGTGTGTCACCACAGAGGAGGGTAAGTACCTATTACATGACATTCATTCAGGTTTGTGTGGGGCGCACTCTTCTTTCAGGACCATGGTCGGTAAGGCTTTCCGCATGGGGTTCTACTGGCCAACGGCACTCCAGACGCCAGCATTGTCTTATGCACTGCCGAGCTCGCCAGCTTTCATGCTCGGAAGTCGCATCAACTTGCCTACGCGCTCCAGACCATCCCACTCGCTTGGCCTTTCTCGACCTAGGGGCTGGACATCCTCGGCCCCTTCCCACAGGCGACCGGAGGGGAAGAAGTTTTTGTTCGTCGCCATCGATACCTTCACCAAATGGATCGAAGCCGAACCCGTCTCGACCATCACGGCTCGTGCGGCGGTCAAGTTCTTCCGCCTGTTCATGGTCACCAGGTATGGGGTTCCATGCAGAATCATTACTGACAATGGAACTCAATTTACCAGTGCGAAGACATCGGCAACAAGGTATGCTATGCCTCGGTGGCCCACCCGCAGAGTAATGGAGCAGTGGAACGCGCCAACGGACAAATCGTTCAAGGCGTCAAAAAGCGAATGTCAGATGAGCTCGAACGACACGGCCAGACCTGGGTGGACGAACTTCCCACCGTCTTATGGTCTATTCAGATTACCCACCGAGCAACAGGTCCACACCCTTCCACTCGTGTTCTGATGCGGCCGCCCCGCCTCCCGAGGTCACGCCTGGCTCCGCCAGGTCAACTTGGTCGATCAGATCGACTTCGAGCAAGAACGGTCCCTTGACCTTACCCTGGCGGAAGAAGTAAGATGTCAGCTCGCTACGATCGACGACTACCCGCAAGCTCTTCGCAGACATGCGTCCCGACGGACGACCTAGGAGCTCCTTGTTGGGGACCTAGCCTCGAGATTCGATTCAGTCTCAGCCCAACACCAACAAGTTATCCCTGGTAGGAGGGCCCCTATAGAGTTGTTTCAACAGATCGCACGGGGGCTTACCGGCTAGCGATGCCCGATGACAGAGAGCTCTCTAGCTCGTGGAATATTGACCAGCTTCAAAAATTTTATGTGTAACCCTTTTACCTCAAATTTCAATAAAGCTCTTGTTCAATTGTTATGATTGGTCTTTGCGCACCTTTTATTTCTATGTTTTCTGCTGGCTCGAGCTCAACTCTCTTTGAGTCGACCTACGGATGAGCGCTGCTTGCTTTAGCCAGTGTCGGGGCTTACCCTTCACCCCTAGTGGTCGAGTTACGTGTAAGTTTAACCTCTTCAGATCAATGCTCCCCCTGCGCCAGGGTTCGAACTAAGCCCGTGACCGGGTCCAACGAGCAACGCGCAAATCATTGTCATGACTCAAGCCTCACTCTAGATCCTAAGTTTTTCCCCGTGCGACCATGTTATGCTCTCTGTGGGCCTTTTTCGATCTTATGGGTCTTGGTCTTTGCAGATTTTAACTTGCGCCTAAGGCGGCCGCCGACCTTACGCTAATCTGGCCGGACGAGATATACCACGACCAGAAAAGATGACCAGAAAAGGCTAAGTGCACGACCGGGAAAAATTTCTTGGTCGAGAAATGATAAAGCAAACTAAGACAATTAAACTGTTCTAGCCAAAATACAGTCGTTCCATTGAACCGTTTTCTTACAAAAATCTTACAGGGAGTCTAGCCCTATCTACAGGTCGACCATCTCTCATGCAAGCTTTCTCCTGCTCTAGTTCGGCGACCTTGGCCCTCAAGGTTGAGAGCTCGCCCTAGAGTCGGAGGGCTTCGGTTGAGGCTTCGACGGCGTGGCGGCGTGGCGGCGTTCTTCTTGAAGCTGGGCCAAGGCGTTCTTCGCAGCCTTGCTCACCCTACCTAGCTTCTCCTCGAGTTCCTTGGCCTTGGCCTCGAGCTCAGGGGAGGCCCTCGACAAGGCGGCTGCCTGGTCCGCGGCGGCCTTGCGTAGTTCTTCGGCCTTGGCTCGCTCAGCCTCGCGCCTTGGTCGACCTCGCGCGCTCATCCTCGAGGGACTTGGTCGCGTGGTCCCGCTCCGCGGCGATGGCCCGCTCCAACTCGGCCTTGTGGGAGGCTTCGAGTGTCTTCACCGCCTCGCGGAGGCCGGCGATCTCGTTGGAGTCGTCTGCCGCCTTTTGCGCGGCCTCCTCCCGCTCGGCTTGCAGGTCCTCCACGAGCTTGGAGCGCGCCATCTCTCGGTCCTCCAGCACATCGAGCAAGGCCTTCAGCCCGTCGGAATGCGTTTGAAGGCCTTGCAGCCCTTGGGTGACTAAGCCGATGGCCTGCGAGGCTCAAAGGATCAACATGGCACTCGCCGGAAGAACAAGAGAGAAAGGAAAACGGCGAAAATCGAGCTGAGGTTCGGAGAAAACTCATGTACCTGGGCAAGACGGCCCTCGAAGAATGTACGGGAGTACGCGACGGAACTGCTGCCCGACGTTCCCGGGGCGGTGCCGCCTGCAGCTGCCGCTGGGTCTTCGGGGGTGCGACCTTCGGGTGCTCCGTCATGGGCGCCTGCGTCTCGAGCTTCCTCCTCGAGGGGGCTCGACTCGCCCCCATGCTCTGTCTGGTGGCGGCTCCGTCTCCCACAGCTGGAGGGTCTCTAGCCTCCTCTTCAGCGGTGGTCCTGGCCTGGTCCACGGCTCGGACCTCAGTGCTTGCCACGGCTGGAGCGTCTTCAGGATTAGTGGCTTGGGAAGTCATAACCGCCACGGTTGGGGCGGCCTCGGCGGTCGTGGCAAGGGCACCTCCGGCGTCATCTTCTTCGGTGGCCTCGGGCGGGTCGATGTCATCGTCGGCGTCTACCTCGCCGGTGCCATAGTCCTCGCTGGTCGCGGAGAGGAGCTCTTCCTCGTCCGGATCGTTGAGCCCTTGGTCGAACTTCGCCACGGAGCTCGGCTCTGGGGCTCAAGGCTCAAGGCCCCGGCCGAGGGTCGGCAGGCGCCAAGACGACTGCCTCCTCTTCCTCGTCAGACCCGGACTCGCCCTGGACAATAGTCATTGTCAATACGGGCAGGTGTTGAGCTCGGGCGCTCAAGGTCTGCAATTAAGAGTCACTACTAAGCTAAAAAGTTACAGGGATGGCTGAGCAAATGAAGGGCATGAAGCCTACCTGGGTCGGAAGTCTCCGTTTCGCAGGAGGCTGGCGAAGGCCCTGACCTCCCGAGGTCGAGGGGGCACTCTGCTTTCGGGTCCCCTCGGTCTGGGACCTTAGAGCCCGCGGTGGCTCTAAGTTCCCCGCAGCAGAGGTCCTAGGGCCTCCCTCTTGGAACCTTTGGGCCGCCTGAGGGCTCGAAGACCTGGCAGCGGCTGCCGCACTCAGCTGCTGCAAGAAAGGCATGTTAGAAGATGAAGAAGCGCAAGCATAAGCTCGGGGGCTCGACCATGGGAGTCCTTACCATTGCGCGGTCGGTCCATTCAACGTGGGGCTTCTTAGCCTCACAGTCGTCCGCCTTGCCCGGGCGGCTTTTCTTTCCTTCTTACTTTTGCCCCGCCAGCAAATGGAGCAACCTCTTAGCCATGTCAAGCGACTCCGGTGGTCTCGCGAGCACAACGAACTATCGTGAAGGGCGCCAGACAAGTCAAGAACGGCTTAGAGTGTTTACCTCGGCCTTCCGGCAATACGCCGACAGGGGATCGAGGGTATAGTCGTGCGCCCCTTTCCCGAACATCTCGTTCATCCTGGCGGCGACCCAGGATTCCTTCGGCGCTGCAAGAAAGTGGACTATCAAGAGGGCCCGAAGGACGAATGGGAACAAGTCTCAAGGGCAAGAAGACGCACCGGACGTACCCTCGCGGGTCATGTCATCGCGCCCCGTGATCTCGTAGAACGGATGTTCCCTCTTCCGAAGGGGGAAAACCCGACCAGCAGAAGTCGAGGCGATCGCCGCCGGTGAGGCAGCGTGCTGGCGCGAGATGTGTATGGCGGCGATGGCCTCTTCATCGACCTCCAGATCGTCCGGCTCCGGGGTCTCCTTCCCGGTGATCGGAGTTCCGTCGAATGACAGCGCCCTGGTCCGGCCCTTCTTCAGATAGAACCACCGCTCGGTCCACGAACCGAGGGAGTCCCAAGACTGGATCTTGGGGAAGGCCCATGGGATTCCCGTCCGCAGCCGGAAGTAGAGGCATCCGACCACGGGGTCTTTCCCGGAGCGGAATAGGGTGAAGAAACAAAAGAAAAGCGAGGGGGTGGGAAGGATTCCAAGGAACCCCTCGCACAAATGTGAGAAGATGGAAAGGAGGAGGATGAAATTGGGCACCAGATTGATGAGCTCTATCTCACAGTGGGCAAGGATAGCCGCCATGAAGTCGCTTCTCCGGTCCGCAGTCAAGAGCGTGTAGTGCTTTGCAGCATTTAACTCGCCGCCCACAGGATGTGGTTCGGTCTCGCCGTCAGGCAACCGCCACATCGCCGGGTCAAGTAGCCCCAGGCTCTCGAGCTCCTTCATTCTCGCCTGCGACATCGTGCTTCTTCCGAGCTTTGTCATGACGGCCGCTTTTAGGCTTGGTCGAGGAGGGGAGAGTTGCGCGAGCAAAAGGGTAGGGGTCAAGGAGCGCAAGGAGGTCGGGAGTTCTTTTTGTTCGAAGGTCGTAGAGGGCTTGGGCTTATAGGCTCGGGTCGTGGCCAAGTTTTAGCCTAAGGCGCCTCAAAAGCTGCGCCGATGATGATTTGACAGGCACAATTAAAGATCGGGTGGTAGTTTCAAGGCGTCGCAGGCACTCCCACTAACCGATCGGATTCGTACCAGCATCGTGAAGTCCAAGGGGCGCCAGGTGTTTTGGACCCGAAGTTTTTCCTAGTGATCTCCGCCCGACCTCGACCGACGGACCAGGGAGTCCGGAGGTCCGCTCCCAACGACTGCAGGCTTGAGGTCGATCCAGGTGTCCTCCTCGACCTTGAGCCTGGGGGGCTAACTGACGAGGACTGGGAAATCTCTGACAAGTCAATGCACGATCAACAGGGGTCCCTACCTCGGGGCGGTGCAGTAAGGGGGCCTCGATCGAGACCTAAGCAACGCTGGCACCCGCACGACCTCAAGCTCGAGCGGTGGGGGATTCCGTCCCCGCTTGACCTCGACCTTGGCTCGAAGGAGTGCGCTTATTCGGCGGTTCCCAGGACCTGGGTAGTGGCGTCAAGGCAGACGTGGGCGGCATTTCCGGGGCAGTTACAGCCTACCTTCAATGCGCACGAAGCCACTACCCCGGGAATCTCTTCCGTTCGTTACAGGCAACATCCGGGAGGATATAAGGCCTCGCAAGGCATGTGCATGGGGCCATGAACACATCAGCCGTAGACCAGTAAATACAAACAGAGCACTCAAGCTCGAGCTGTAATCCACTCTCTGTACTCGCAATTAGTGAATTCCTCCGCCTCCGGAGAAGACTGGACGTAGGGCTGTTATCCTTGTGGGGGCTCGAACCAGTGTAATCCGCTGTCCTCTGCTCTCTGACGTCTCGCCTCGACCTACGTCCTCACCATTGTTGAGCGAAGCGTTTCCTGGGTCCCTCGTCCACACTAACCCCCTTTTCACCTTTGCGGTCAGACGATCCCGATCGTCGACACATAGAAACACTACTCTGTTTGCAATTTCTTTTTCTCTATCTTAGTGCACATATAATTTATTTTGTCGACACCTACGCTAGCTATGGCTGATCAGACGGCACGGATGTTCTGTTGTTAATCCTCCATTCCTCGTTGGAGACTGAAAACTCGTGTGATATGACTAGTTACTATTGTTCATGACAGGCATGCATTTTGTGTAACTTATGCAGCATCTAAAAAAGCTCACCCCTCGCGTCCATGGAGGACACGAAAAAGAGGCCACGGCTGGTCCTGGGTTTGCCATGCATGGAGAACCAACGCCTCCTCCAGCAAAAGTGCTGCAAAATGGACCAATGATCCCCACCCCAATGGGCAGACACCTCTCGCCATGGACTCCACTCACTCGACTCAACTTTAATAGAGAAAAATAGACCGATTTGATGTGCCCTCGCAGGCTATACATCCATCCATATGTGTGTCATACATCAGTGACGAAACTAGAGATTTTTCGTTGGAGGTGCACACTTCACACGTACAACTATATAATTTTTTACAATTATTTCATAATATCGAAAATCCAACACATATATTTGAAATTTTTCTAAAAGCATAATATAAATAGTTCTAAGGTCTTAAAAATCCCAAACTACAAAAATCAAAACCAATTCAATAAACAAATTTAGCATATTAATAAGATGATTTATACGACTTTCAAAATTTTGAGGATACCAGGGCATACCCGGCACCCCCCTGTCATACATATACTCTCTCGTTGATTTTTACAACACATGGTTTGGCTTGGTGAGGTTTTGAAAATTGAACTTTAACCATTAATTTTTTTTATAATAGTTTATTCATGACTATAAAATCATAACAACAGAAAATGTTTTCAAATACGAATCTAACCGTGTCACTTTTTGTATTATATAATCTGTATATTGTCGGACTAATTTTTATCCAAAGTTTATAAAGGTATAATCTTAGAAATGTGTTGAAGCCTTATAAAAATCTTCTAAGGGAGTATGTCATAGTTCCCGCAGGAATATTAAGGTTCCATTATTTGCGTGTCGTATAAATGTTAAGTTAGCTTTGCAGCTAAGCCATGACAAGACCTTTGTAACGCATGGCAAGGCTTCCCTTCTACCCTTTTTCAGTGGTTTATGTATTCCTATAGGAAATTAAAACTAGACGAGCTCAAACAAATAAGAAGCTGAACAATTGATTTTAATTAGTACGATAGATCGTGTATAGCGATGAGCATTTAAGTCAAATTTCACACAAAAAACAGTTCAATTCCCATGTTTCAAATGGAGTCTTAATTAGGATTAAAATAAAGGTACTTTAGGGAATCGGATCCTCTGCCATTGCATTGTACGCAGCCCCGTTCAAGACCTAAACGCACCAGATTGATTGTTGTGGTGTGGTATTTCAATGGTACCGAAGAGACGCAGGGATCTCGATTAGGAATAGGCTTTCTAAATCAGACCTAATGTTTTATCTATAAGACTTTTTATTATCCTTAGAAAACTTTGGCATCTTCAGATACTATCTCAATGTAAATAAATCACGATGTAAGTTTTGGTACCTCTAAAATTAAAAGAAAGTCTCTTTGTGTTTGCTGCAGCTGCATGATACTCCCTGACGCCTGTGCATGCTTTGATAGCAACAGGGTGAGGTTGATGGTACACCCGGGGACAGGAACTGTGCCTGCCCCAGCAGGATGCATCACACACATCACCATACGTGGATAGAGTTTGGCCATGCATCCACTGAGCCAGCGAGTGAGGAGACACCGTGCCACCGGATCGCCTGATGGAGATCAGGATTTGCAATTGTCTCTGTGAAAAGTGAGCACACTAGACCTAGAGCTCCAGATTTCAGCTCCACCTGACATATAAAATTTATAGGTTAAAATAAAGTGAATTTAGTTTATATTTTAATCTAAAATGTAAACAAGATGGCCCATCTAAATATTTTTATTGTACCAACAGTTCCAGCTCCATGGATTAGTGAAGATAGGAATACCCAGCTCTACCAGATCTATAAATCTGGTGAAGCTGGAGCTGTACAAAACACGCCTTAGATTATCATCCCGTATGTAAATTAATATTGATGAACAATATGGATCAACTCATTAGAATTTCATGTGTGTATACGACGTACGGTAAATTGGGGGGTAACACAGGGAAAAAAAAGAACCGGAGAATCTGTCCTGTTTCATGTAGAATTCGTCTCATCGAATTCGTAAAATGCAAAATACAAATATATGTTCAACTCTATACGTTCTTTATTAATGTAAAAGGTAAATCTTGAAGTAAACAAAGAGACAAGTAATTATCATCTATCAATTATTTATGCTTTAATATTAATGTAACTGTCAAAAAATGTTATAGAAGAACCTCTCAAAGACCAAATATGTTCATTATTTTAGACGACTTTCTGGCCTTACCTTAATTTGAACCAATCTAATGGTGACATCAGGTTAGAGCAGATCAATTAATTGGTCCAGGTTGGGTTGCGATTAAAAGCCAAATTAAAAGAAAAAAATCTATTTCGATTGAGACAGTGCGAATACGGGCGTAATAATATGTTCCCTTTCGCCGCAGGGACCCGTTTAAGTCATCGTTCTCATCATGCATCGATATTGCGTTCAAATCTTTGGTAACTTAATTATCTTCAGCAATTTTCTTTCATTCTCTTCTCTTCCCTCATTCACTTCCCCATATTCATTCCTTTTATTCCTATCATCTCCAGTAGCATCCTCTCGAAGGGTTTTGTATAGAAATTGGAGAGAGAATCGTATCTCTTTCTGAACAGATTCTCTCTCCAAATCCCTTCCGAAGGGAACCATGAAGGGAATTTGTTGGAGTGCTTAGGATCTGTCTGCGAAAGGATTTGGAGGCTGAAGGAATACCGCTAGAGATAGTCTTAATATGCACACTATCTGTCAAGTCATTGCCATTGGCAAGGCTTGATGTTAGGTTGAAAGTTAGCCATATGTATATGTATATGAGCCATTACATTTCGCCTGGGAATGCCGTGAGCCCAGGGCATCCACGCGTCAGCCATGGTTTTCTTACGAAAAGGCCCTCGTGTTTCTCTAAATTACGGATCGGCCCCTCCAAATTACGGATAGGTCCTCCGAATTTTTGTGAGAGGAAGATTTTATTTTTTCACATTCGGTCCCTCGCGGTACTTTACTTTAAAAGACCCCACTAAATTCAAATCGCGGATATGCCCTTTTCTAATTTTTCAAGATAGCGGATAGGTCCAAAACGTAACAAATAGGTCCTTGCTCCTTACGCCTAGGTCCTTTCTCCGCTTTTCACGGAAAAATGTTTTCGCCACCGAAATATGTGTGCATCTCTAAGAAGGTCGTCATCACGCCAGTCCTTTCTCCGCTTTAGCCTAAAAATGTTTTCATCACCGTAAATATGTGTGCAACTCAAAAAATTGTCGTCACTAATAATTCTTCGCTCTTTTCCTCTAGACTGTTTTTCCCACCTCGTTTTCCCACCTTGGTCTCCGATATTTCCTGGGTAATTAAATCGAAAGAGATATTTCTACAACTCTAACTCTTTATTTTTTCCCCGAGCTCGGTTTCTGCTTTTGATGTGAGAAATATGTGGAAAATCGCGTTTGCGTCGTTCGTCGATTTTTCCCTCGCATACATAACACGGCGTCTGATGACGCTACTCTCTATTTTTTCCCCGTAACTCGGTTTCTTGTTTTTTGAGTAAGAAATATGTTGAAAATCGATTACGCCCTTTCGCCGATTTTTTCCACGCCCACACAAAGACGGCGTGCAATAGCACGCTACCCTGCCTAGTATTTACAAGAGGGCAAGAAATAGCAGCAACTTTGTTATTCCTGATCAAAGAACAATTAATAGGAGTGCTTAGGTGTCAACATTTGCGAGAAAAACACCACAAAATATTACCCAGAATTATTGCTATAAAGAAAAAAATCAACATAAAGTGTACACCCGGCGTCTACAGGTCATAAATTAGGTTATAGGTACCACTATGAAATTGACACCATCGTCAATCAACCCATTTAACTCTTGACAACCATTATCGTTTTGAGTGATGGAGCATTCATATATGTATGGGTCATCAAAAGAATAAGAATTGATGCAGCTATCATCATTCATAGGCAATGACCCATTTGGCCGGTGCATACAGAATGCAAGGGACCTTTTCAAAAGCCATGCACATAAAACCAATGAAACCAACCTTTAGAAAGAAAAAGAAAAAATGTGGCAGATGAATAGCTGATCATGAATCATGATACCATCTTCACTCTTGACATGTACTCTATCAGTTCAGGTTTACAGAATGACATATATTTCCTACATTCAAGTTTATATGACGTATTTTTTTAATGATCTTATTCATAAATATAAGACGTATTTCATGTTCCAATACAAATTAGTGTAGTGTTCTCCCTTTATATACCTAATAAATATCTTGATTTACTTAATATTCTCTATATGTATGCATTAAGTATAATGCTAGATGATAATTAGGGGTATTTTAGTTATTTTTAATATCTTATTACTCTATGCGCCAAGAAAAAATAAACCCAAAAATTGACGTAGGAAGTAGGACAATCCGGCGAGCCCAACGATAATCCCTTTAACAGCCGCATTAAAGGAAACATAACTGAGTATGAGACCATGAGCTCTGCATGAAATCGACACGAACAGATTAGTCAAAGAAAGATAGCAAGAATCCAAAGAAGATAAATCTGTGCTCTCGGCCCTTGGATTTTGCTGTTCTTGGTGGGAGCCTTGCCGGCCGGATGACAGTCGCTGCTCCCGGGTGCGGCGCCTCACCTATGCATCGGCTTGGGGGTCGACGTCTGGTCCTTCACAGTGGCGACGACTGGGTGGCCGGCGGGCGGTGGCAGCTGCTGGCCCCTCGGTGCCTTATGGTGGTTTAGGTTGGATCCCCTCACTTGTTGTTGCCAACACTGGTGCTGGTGGCTGGCTTCGGCAACTTATGGATGATGGGCGATCTAGGTGACTACTCTTCACTTCAGCGTCTTCATCTCTTACTAGCGTTGTTCATACATTTCTTTTGACCTATGTCATCTTAGCATCGATTCGCGGATTCGCTTTTCTTAGGCCACACAACTCATTTTTTAGATGCACTCTATGGACTTGATGATCGTGTGCCTATTGGCTAGCTCGCGAATCTGTCATCGTAGAGTCGAACATCTAAAAATTGTTTATCTAGCCTTGAGAAGGTGGCCGTTGCTATTGGCTAAGATTAAGTGGTATGGTGGCACTAGCTCGGAATGAGGGTGGTTGCAACACTGGGATCTCCGGTACTTCGACTTCAGGGAGAAATCTCTAGGTCTGACCTTAGTTAGTTGTGCCTGGCAATGGCCTTGTTGAAGGCATTGTTTTGTAGTCTGAGGATTTACTTTCCGAGGTGAAAACTTTTGTTCTGGCCTTCACTGGTTGGATCATGGCAATGGCGGTGCGTGTGCGTATCGAGTCCTTCTTGGAGGCGTTGTCATTGGAGAGCTTTTATCGCGGTCCAAGTGTTGCTATGATAGTGGATAGCCTTGAAGACAATATTGTGTGATATAGTTTGCCGCGACGGTTCCTTTGTCTTTTCTTGTGTGTGTGTGTGTGTTATGTACACCCTAGCGTGTAGAGGTCGGGAGTCTTCTTAGTATAATTGTATCACCTTGATGTAATTTACTAAGATTAATAAAAGCTTCCTTTATCGAAAAAAATAGGCCCTGATTAGGGTTAGCTTTAAGCCAGCTTCAGCTTTCGAGAAGCCAGTAAGCCTCTTCAAATAGCTCAGCTTTTAAGTAGCTTTCGACATAAGTTACAAGCTATATATAACCAGCAAAAGCTAAAAGTAGAAAGCTGGATTAACCTGCTTTTGTAGTTTATTGGTGAGGAAGATTAGCTATTTGTCAAATGATCGATCTCTCGTAAAAAGCTACAACTGCTTTT
Organism: Guadua angustifolia; assembly: GCA_036346375.1. Taxonomy (NCBI): domain Eukaryota; kingdom Viridiplantae; phylum Streptophyta; class Magnoliopsida; order Poales; family Poaceae; genus Guadua; species Guadua angustifolia. The sequence goes on along the minus strand of CM070512.1, from coordinate 46,494,708 downwards.
CAGTCCAGAAAGTCAAGTAACTTCTCAGAAAAACTACACCTCTCCTAAACAGTCCCTTAGTACCCCATTCCATTCCTTGTGAGACCCACGAACTGTTACATATGTGTAGTAAAGTAGTGATATGAGCACTGCATGTCTGCATTCAACGAATTGATTATGTTTAGGTTAAGCTAGAGGTCTTTGTGGGGGCTTCGAAGGTCATTTCAATGATGTTGAAGAGTTTGTGTATGCTGGGAATATGCCATGGTTGATGATGAAGGCAAAATAACTTATTATGTTGGAACAAGATTAAGAGGTTGGAAGCACTATGCATACGTACGTCTAAGGCGTTAGGAAGTCTAGTTGAATATTATGCTACATATCTTTAATCTTATCTGACAAGATGTGCACTTTCCAACTTGTCGATCCATGGTTAACTATGCTTGGAGTTGATCAACATTTGCATTTTGTAAGAGAGATGGTAGATTAGGTTAGGATTGAAGAGATAAACAAGAGCCTGCCTAGTGCCTACCTACTAGCCTATGGAAAATGTGACATACCATGTAAAGACGAAAAAAAAAATCTGTTGACCTATGACATGCAAACTCTATTCTTGATACACTTTGAACGGCATACTTTTTTATTAATATATAAATATGAGTTGATGATAGTCGTCAGTCTTTACTTTCCTCTTGAATAAAAGCAGCGCACGACATATATACTATGGACCGTGAGACACTCTCTACACCTCTCGCAAATAATAAAGAAACCAACAACATCTCTCTTTTCATCCACACCCACTTGTCCTGGTCGGGTTATTCCTTACTCTCCCTCCCTGTGGCAACTCAAGAGCATAGATCAAAATTCCGGCGAAATCTCAGATTTCGGCACCCCTTGAGATTCATAGTCCCAGCCAAATAAAAAAATTTAAAAAAAATTAAAATTGCTATAGTAATTTCGGACATTTCGACGGCGAGGTTTCGATCACTTGGACCGAAATTGCTACAAAATAAATACTTTTAGGACTGCATGTAAACCGAAGTGACATGCGAATTGTCTGGCTAGGTGTGCTGGACGTCACCTCTAAGATCAGGGTTTGAATCCCGCAACTGACGCCATTTTTTGGAGGTTTTTTTACTTCACTACAAATAATTCCAACACCTCTCCATGACAAGGAAGTAGGCATAGCTCAGCTGGTTAAGGCGCTGTAATTCACTTGGTTGTGGGACACCATTTTTTTTGGATTTTTGGATGCATCAAAATAATGTTGGCTTGACGAAGGGTGGAACCCATCATCTCTTGCATGAGATCTTAATCATTTCATTATCACTCTGTAAAATTTTCAAAAAATTTTAATATTTTTTTATTACTAAAGCAAATCTATATATTAATCATTAGGTTTTTATTAGGATATAGTACTATTAGAATTTTTTAAATTCTTGAAGCATGATCATCATCTAAAATTGTATATAAATATTAATGATACACTAGGACCATTCACAAAAACTTTTAAAATTTTATAACGTGGTTTGAACTATTTTTCATTTTATTCAATTTTACCGGTAAGGCTTTTAACAGAACAATAGCACTGTCTAAATATTTAAAAATTCATGATGTTTGATAATCATCTGAAAATTTTATTAGAATATTATGGATGTGTCAAGATCATGCAAAAAAAATTAAAATTTTTCTAACCCCGTTTGTTCCAATTTTCATTCAGTTCAAACTTGCCCGTAAGCGTTTTATCAGGACAGGAGCAATGTTTGAATTTTTAAAAATTTCTCAAATTTTATAATCATCTAAAATTTTTATGGGAACATCAATGATGTGTCAGGACCCTCCAAAAAAAATTTAAAATTTTTTGACATTGTTTGAGCTATTTTTCGCTCAGTTGGAATTTGACAAAATTTCGGTTCAAAAAATTCTGGATTTGAATTTCATTCGAAAATAATGAGATTTCACCTAAATTGAAACACCCCAAAATTTTCAAAAATGGGTTTATTGTTTTTAATTGAATTTTCCCTGTTTTTCTTGGATTTTATTTCGAATTATTTCGGATTTAATCGTCACCTTTCCGCTTTTGGCCAAACACCCGAAAACCCGCTTTCCCCTTTTTGAATTCCGCCTCCACCTCACCTCGGCCCGACCACTTCCGGCCCAAACTTCCTCCGCGCCAGCCCATCTCTCCGCTCGCCCCGGCCTCAGCCCGCTCCCTCCACACGCCGGGCCCGCATGTCACCACACCGCCCAGCCGACCAAGATGTCACCGACGCCACAGACCGCGCGCTTCTTCCCCACGCGACCGGCGCCCTCAGTCCCTCCGCCAATGGCATCGCCTGCGCAGCGCCGCCCTCCCGCCCAACCGGCAAAGCTGCAGCTCTCTGCCGCGCCGCGCCATCACACTCGACCCATTCCATCACGCCGTTCCGTCCTATCCCCACTGCTCCCTCCCGTTGCCGATCTCTTTCTCCTCCGCCAAGACGCTTAGCTCAAGTACGCCGCCGTCTCGCCAAATCACTGATGGTCTCACCCCTCTGCTGCACCGCGCCGAAGATTGAGCCAATCCCGCACCCGCCCCTCTGCTCCGTGCTGTCATTTCGACACTCAAGTACCCCGCCACCGTGCGTCCCTCTCTCCTCCGCTTCACCCCTTTAAAAACCGAGCTCGCACGGCCGTTTCCTTCACGTCGAGCCCTCACTGGTAAGCCTCCTGAGCTCCCCTTGCTTCCCTCTCCATTTCCCACCAATTCTTCCGCCGAGCCATGCAACAAATCACCGAATCCAACTTTGTCTTCTTCGGCTCCGGCCATTCGTCTTCGCCACGCCGCCGCACATCTCCTCGTGAAACCCGGCCATGAAGCTTGCCCGAGCCCCCATTTTCGTCGCCTCGAGCGCCCTAAGGCCCACCCCTTCCTCTCCGCTTGCCCATTTTCACCCGGTGGCCGCTCCACCAGCGCCACGGTTCTTCCTCATCTCCGGTGCCTTCAATGCTTGCCCTCTACTATCTCTTCCGCCCATTTTTCCTTGCCATTAGGAGCTCCGAAGTCCCCTCTAGCTTCTCCGCCACTCCACATCCTCTCCGGCTCCCCGCTCCACCGCCACGCCGTGTATCTTCCCCATCTCCGGTGCCCGCGCGTCGTACCGCCGCCTCCCTTTCTCTCACCGCCATTTTCATGCGCCGCCGAGTTCACCGTGAGCTCTTCATTCTCCCCCGCCACTTCTCTTTCTCCCCCGCGCCGCCGGCCGCAAGATCGCCTACCGTCTTCTCCAGCACCGGCGAAATCTTCTTCGCCGATCGCCTACTCTGCTTCTCCCTGTCATGTAGCTGTAGCTCCCCACTCGCCATCCTCCTTCTCTCGCTGCCACTGGGCCATGTGTCGGCAAGATCCCGCCATCGCCACCCGGTCCCCACTGATCCACCGTCGCCTCTCTCGCTGCCATCCGGGCCAAGGTGGCGATCAAGACGCCCCACGGGCATGCGCCAATGACCCCTCCCGAATCGCGCGTGGCCGGCCCAGCCAGCCAGAGATCCTCCACGCCAAGACGTGGGCCGAAAACGCGAACACTTGTGCGGCCCGATGAACAAGACTGACCTTTGTATTTTTTTTTTCGGTTTTGATTTGTTTGAAAGCGAAAAATACAAGTGAAATTCCGTAAAAATCCCAAAATTCCCAAAAATCCACAAATGCCCAAAATACATTTTCTTGACCATCTCGAGTCTCCGAGTCCAAAAATGATCTCCGCTTATCCATACCAAGTCCGAAAAATTCCCGGAATACCCTCGAGCTCCGATCCCCATTTCTCTCTCGATTTTCCTTTCCATTGCTTTTTCCTTGTCTTGTTTTAATCATTTATTTATTTATTGTTTGCATTTCTTCACGCTAGATTCAACGTCGTAACAACCGTTGGCACGAATCTCGAGAGCAGAGCGACGTTGGAGCTTCATCGGGAATCGGAGCCGCTCAAGGCCGCATACCTACATCGACCAACTCTCATTAGGCGAACCTCTAACCTCGCAAGGCAAGCCACACTCCTCGAACATGTTGAACCCAGTTCCATTATAGTATATATATATTTCTTGTATTGCATTATTTTTGTTATTTTACGAAACTAGAAAATGTGGTAGTTTCGAATGACATGATTAGATACAACCCAATATTAAACCTGTTATTATGTCTTAATTCCTTTTTAACCCTAAGATACAAAATATATTGAACCACCGTAGATGTAGCAATTTATACCACTATTACTTTTAGACAAATGCTTAATCTCGGAAGATTGGCTTAGATGATTTCTTTTGGGTTTTATAAAATTGCTTACTGTGTGGGGACAGAGATTAGGCGGACCGCGGAAGGTGGATGCCTACCAATCCCCAACCGATGACGGCCAATGGATGAGATGTGGTGGTGGTACAGTTGGTACCAATGGATTGTGGTATGTCATTTGGCCAAGTCTTTGGCGCTTAAGGACCAATGTCTTGGGCAACGTAAATAACTTCAGATCCCGCTCAACCACGAGTTGGGCCGGCCAATCTCATTGACTTGGTCCAACGTAGCCTAGTACATTGGACCTCCCTTTGGAATGCCTACAGGAAAGAGCTTCCATAGAAAATGGATCATTTGGCAATCGAGTGCGGAACGGGAATGGATGGATCATTCACCGGTTCTCGCAACAGTGGTGTCCACAACATTCAGAAAGAGTCTCCCGCGACGGCCAGTGGGTCCTGAATGTTGCGGATCTCGGAGATCCCACTGGGTAGGAGCTAAAAAGGGGGAGTTCAACGAAATGCTATGACTATCTCGGTCGGGCCGCATGCATAAAAGCTGCATGTTGATTCCGGTGGCATTAATGGTCGTAGATGTCTTGTGGGTAAAGCTGAGCACCTCTGCAGAGTGATAACAATGGTATTCGAATACGCCGTGCTTCCGGTTAATGAAGCGGAGTTAATCTAGGGTGATACCTGTAACTGCGCCCCTGTAGCTTTTATAATTTAAAACTCGTCGTGAAGGTGAACTTTGCAAGATAATCCCCCCCTGATTTATATATTGCTATTTATGGTTTGTGTTTCAAACGTAAAATGAAAACGGATGATTCCAACTTGCATCCACAATACTTAAAACCTATGCCTACCTTTGTTTATCCCTGCATGTAATATTCAGATTTTCCGTGTGGTTTGTTGAGTACGATTGTGTACTCACCCTTGCTTCCAATCCCCCTCCTTAGATTTCATTTGAAGGTGGCGAGTTCCAGAAGACCGTAGATGACGATGTTATTTGGTTTTGGAGGCCTTGATCTATCTGCTCAGCGTTTCTGTGTGTGTTCAGAATGTATTCGGTGCCACCGCACCTTTTGTAAAACCCCGCCGTTAGGCCCTTATTTCGTCTATAAAAGGTTCGCATTTGCTCTTTTATCAAGCAATGTACACTTGGTTACCTGCAGCTAAAATCCTGGGTAGTTGCAAAGGTAATTATACGCACCCCCTGAAAAGGGCGGTCCGTGACAAGTGGTATCAGAGCCTGACTTGACCAGTAGATCAAGACCTTAAGATGGTTTAAGAATGGTTTTTCAAAAATTATTTAAAACTTAACGCAAAATCGATTACAAAAAAAATATATAAGCATAATTGCTATCTTCCTCTTCGTCTCACCTCCTTCTGCTTTACCTAAATCTCTGTTTCCAAAAAAAATGGTTTAAGGTTTTCTATTCTCAACTGACTTCAAAATTTCCGTGTTAGCAGATGACGCATAGGTTTTCCTCATCCCTAGAAAGTCTCGATAGTTGCTTTTAAGTGGTGGACCTGACCCAGCTCGTCGGCAGCAAGGAGTTTCCGCCACGAGTAGATCGTTAGCCTTAGATCTTACCCCTTTGTAGTAATAGGTCTTTGGTAGTGTAATATGGGTCGTACCGGACCTTAAAACGGTATGGTGTACGATCCCATGCTATGAGTTAAAAAGGCTATGTTCCCTATCTCTGTTATTTTGTGTTGTCATAAATATCTGTATAACCCCACCAAACTCAAAAGCTCCTTCCTTCGTCCGAGCCTCTCACCTATTCTTTCTACTCTACCCCAAGCTCTACATCTTACTTATCTCCTACTTGCCCAAAACCCACTGCAGAACCGAGTGAGAATCGTGAAAGCAAAATGGATGGACCATCCCACAACCCAAGCAAGGAAGTAGAATCAACAGAAAACCCGGCCAACCTAACCCAGGTGCTAACCATGATGGAAAGGAATAGGCATCAGGCAGAGATGCGCCAGGCACAACTAATGGAAAGAATGTTAGATCAGCTCGCCGTTAGACCCCGAGGATATCCCCAAGAACAGTTTCAAGGACAGGATGGAGATATTGAAGGATCAAGATGGTCTGATTTCCAGAAGACAAGACCACCCGTCTTTTCAAGTGCAGCAGAACCACTCGCAGCGGATGATTGGATCAGAAGCATTCAATGGAGACTCGACACAATTCAGTGCTCTGACAGAGAGCGAGTGTTATACGCCTCGCACCAGCTACAAGGACAAACCGTCGCCTGGTGGATGGACTTTCAAGCACAGAGATTCGGACAAGAAACCACATGGTCAGAATTTAAGGAAGCATTCAGAAAGGCCCACATCCCTGAAGACTCAATGGCAGCTAAAAGAAATGAATTTTTGACTCTCCACCAAGGTGAGAGAACAGTTTTGGAGTACCTTCACCAATTTAACCAACTATCCCGATATGCCCTCAAGAAGTGAGTACCGGCCAAGAAGAGGGAAAGATTCTACGAAGGCCTACAGAAAATTTGAAAATCCACGCCACAAAGAATCGATTTCCAAGACTTGTCAACAATGGTCGACAAGTTGATAATGACCGAAGAAACCGGAACAACTCAAAAGGTGTTCAAAAGGAAGGCCCAACAAACAAGGATATCGGACCCAAGACCGCTAAGAATACTAATGCCGGATTTTACTCCCGATTTCGCCAAAAAAGACCGATCAGGGAGAGCAGGACCGTATTCACTATGCCTTGACCCAAGAAAGGGAAGTGCTTCAACTGCAAAGGAAACCATTATGCAAAGGATTGCCCCCTCAAGTCCGACCGCTGTTTCCACTGCGGGCAGACGGGACATTTCCGGAGTTACTGCCCTAGGAGGCACTTACCGTCCCATGTGGCCAAAGCTCAGGCATCCAACTCTACCTCGACAGACCTACAGAACGTATCAAGACAGCAGCAAGAGATGCGACAAGGAAAGGCATCATCCGAGACAGAACCAAACCCAATGACCCGAGAAGCTTGATAAATCAGATGTTCACCGAAGAAGCCATAGAAGCCACGAATGATGTAATCAGTAGATTTCAAGTTCAGTCTTAAGCTCGCATCGATTCTTGTAACCCAGTACAATTTCACTCTTTAACTTTGATGGATCCTGCTTGCAAAGATAGTTTAATCTATCTTCCCTTCACCAACATCTCCTTCTCCAAACCCCTGAGAAACTATTAGCAAGTTAGTTCAAGTGTGAAAATTTCAGAGATTGATCATTGAAGAAGTTAAAAGCATGATCAGAAAAGTCGGAAGGTCGCTCTAATAATGGCTTAATGACCAGCATGAGACAGTCAAGGCGCATTCATTATAGCCAGGGTCAGTGAGTCAGCATGTAGATAAACCTGAGGATAACAGAAAGGAAATAAATCAGCATCATTACCTCAGAAATTATCAAAGACAACAACCATGTAAGAATAAGCCAGACCAAATGACAAGAAAAGTGACTTAGCCCCTTGAGGAACCAGTCAGAAATGGAAAAAGAATCTTGACCTACAAAGTGGTGGCAGATTCATGCCCTTAGTTGAGACCCCACCAGACCGTTGGATCAAGTCAAGACAGCCTAACAAGAAGATGAAGAAGTTCAACCGTATAGAAAGAGACTGACAGAGTACCAACCCCTCAAAGAGTTCCCACCAGATAAACAAAGGATATTGTGGCTTTATAACTATATAAGTGAAGATAAAGATATAAGAGGATTGATTTTGACAAAGAAAGCAGCCAAGAATGACCTACGCAGAGTATGTGTTGGAAGGATAACCATAACCCTCGAGACGCTAACCCATTACAACTCCATTCCCCGCATTTAAAATTGAGATAAAGATCATAACAAATTCCCTTACAAGGAATTCTAAGGAAGTAGTGTCAAATCAAGAAGTGTCGATCAAGAAGCTCAGATTGCACCAAATTTTTGGGAATCTGCTAGAAGTCATGAGTACAGAATTGACAGTTAGTACCACCTGCCACCTGCAGAGCTATATACAGAAAAAAAAAAGAAGAAAAGAAGAAAAGAAATCCAACCAAGATTTGATATTGATTGAAGGATAGCTGACAGATTGACCAAGACAACCCACCCTAGTGCGATTAGACAAAGCTCACAACAGAAATGAAGTTCAGGAAGATATTTATGGACGAAAGGTGTAAAATTCCGAAGGAAGTAGTGTCAGAACCAGAAACCCAAATCACAACCGAAATTCTAGAAAAGCTCACCCAGAGCAAAGAGGATGCCAATTAACCTTTTAATGAAGCTTATTTCGAAGAACCGACTAGCGACCAAAAGTACTTGCCAAATATTAAAAAGTGTGCTCCGGAGATTATTAAAGAGGTCACCTTTTAAAAACCCCCTTTAAGGAAGAAAGTGCAGAATCTGGATAGGATTGCAACAAGAAAGCTATACTGAATACGAGCGAAAGGATATCGGTCACCGGATGAAGACCTTGTCTATTTAGAAGTAATGCCCCAAGCCGATTACCGATTCCAAGGTTAAGGAAGAATTATGCCCAGATATATTGGACAGTATCAAATCCTCGGTACAGTTAAAAGTAATGACCTGCAAATCACCATCATACCAGAGTCCACCCGAACCCACAAAAATTTCAGGAATTCCAGTTCAGGGAATACCTTCGACGACCGACAGACCAACCACAGTTAAAAGGATTGGACTTGCTGAAAGACCTACAAGTGGTATATCTTATCGCAAGCAGTATCTCCAGATTTTCGAGACAACCGAAAGACAACTCAGAGACAAGGATGTCAGAAAGTACAGAGAATGCAAAGTTTTACCGAGAGTTTATTTTTAAGGAATCCATAAGAAAAAGGAATCGGGACCGCAGTAGAAATTTCCCCAACTTACGCCCCTAAGATGAGTAAATCTCGGGGACGAGATTTATTTTAAGGGGGGTAGGTTGAAACACCCCAAAATTTTCAAAAATGGGTTTATTGTTTTTAATTGAATTTTCCTGTTTTTCTTGGATTTTATTTCAATTATTTCGATTTAATCGTCACCTTCCGCTTTTGGCCAAACACCAAAACCCGCTTTCCCTTTTTGAATTCGCCTCCACCTCACCTCGGCCGACCACTTCCGCCCAAACTTCCTCCACGCCACCCATCTCTCCCTTCCTTGACCTCGGCCTCCTCCTCCACACGGGGCCGCATGTCACCACACCTACCCGACCCATGTCGGCCATGTCACCGACGCGCCTGATCGCTTCTTCCCCACGCGACCGCGCCTCGATCCCTCGCTAATGGTATCGCCTGCCTTGTGCCGCCCTCCCGCCAACCGCCAAGCTGCAGCTCTCTGCCAAGCGCCATCACACTCGACCCATTCCATCACGCCGTTCGCCCTATCCCCATCTGCTCCCTCCGTTGCCGATCTTTTCTCTCCGCCAGACGCTAGCTCACGCCACTGCCGTCTCGCCAAATCACCGATGGTCTCACCCCTCTCGCTGCACCGGTAGAAGATTGAGCCAATCCCGCACCCGCCCCTCGCTCCGTCTTGTCTATTTCGACACTCAAGTACCCCGCCACCGCAGGCGTCCCTCTCTCTCCGCTTCACCCTTTAAAAACCGAGCTCACACGGCCGTTTCCTTCACGCCGAGCCCTCACCGTAAGCCTCCCCGAGCTCCCTTGCTTCCTCTCCATTTCCCACCAATTCTTCCGCCGAGCCATGCAACAAATCACCGAATCCAACTTTGTCTTCTTGGCTCCGGCCATTCGTCTTCATGGCACAAGACATCTCCTCGTGAAACCCGGCCATGAAGCTTGCCCGAGCCCCCATTTTGCCGCCTGAGCGCCCTAAGGCCCACCCCTTCCTCTCGGCTTGCCCATTTTCACCCGGTGGCCGTTCCACAGCGCACGGTCTTCTTCCTCATCTCCGGTGCTCTTCGCCGCACTTCTACTATCTCTTCCGCCCATTTTTCCTTGCCATTAGGAGCTCAAGTCCCCTCTAGCTTCTCGCCACTCCACATCCTCTCGGCTCCCGCTCCACCGCCACGCCGTATCTTCCCCATCTCCGGTGCCGTGGCGTGTCTGCCGCCTCCTTTCTCTCACCGCCATTTTCATGCTTGAAGTTCACCGTGAGCTCTTCATTCTCCCCGCCACTTCTCTTTTCTCCCCCGTGGCCAGAAGATCGCCACCGTCTTCTCCAAAGATCGGCGAATCTTCTTCGCCGATCGCCTACTCTGCTCTCCCGTCGCTGCCGTGTGGCCCCCACTCGCCAGCCCTCCTCTGCTCTCGCTGCCACCGGGCTCATTTGTCAAGCCTCTCGCTCATCGCCACCCGGTCCCCACCAGTCGTAGTCGTCGCCTCTCTCGCGCATCCGGGCAAGCGTGGCCACCAAGACGCTCCTCGGGCCATACGGTGACCCCTCCCGAATCGCCAAGGTGGCCCAGGCAGCAGAGACCTCCACGCCAGACGCCATGGGCAGCAAACGCTAACATGTGCGGCCAAAGTGAGCAAGACTGACCTTGTATTTTCTTTTTCGGTTTTGATTTGTTTGAAAGTTTAAAAATACAAGTGAAATTCCGAAAAATCCCAAAATTCCCAAAAATCCACAAATGCCCAAAAATACATTTTCTTGACCATCTCGAGTCACCGAGTCCAAAATGATCTCCGCTTATCCATACCAAGTCCGAAAAATTCCTGTAATACCCGAGTCCGATCCGGCCATTTCTCTCTCGATTTTCCTTTCCATTGCTTTTTCCTTGTCTTGTTTTAATCATTTATTTATTTATTGTTTGCATTTCTTCACGCTAGATTCAACGTCAGAACAACCGTTGGCACGAATCTCAGAGCAGGAGCAGACGTTGGAGCTCTACTGGGAATCGGAGCCGTTCAAGGCCAGACACGACATCGACCAACTCTCATTAGGCGAACCTCTAACCTCGCAAGGCAAGCCACACTCCTCGAACATGTTGAACCCAGTTCCATTATAGTATATATATATTTCTTGTATTGCATTATTTTTGTTATTTTACGAAACTAGAAAATGTGGTAGTTTCGAATGACATGATTAGATACAACCCAATATTAAACCTGTTATTATGTCTTAATTCCTTTTTAACCCTAAGATACAAAATATATTGAACCACCGTAGATGTAGCAATTTATACCACTATTACTTTTAGACAAATGCTTAATCTCGTAAGGATTGGCTTAGATGATTTCTTTTGGGTTTTATAAAATTGCTTACGTGGGGGGATGATTGGGCGGACCGCTGAAGGTGGATGCTTGGCCCAATCCCCAACCGATGACGGCCAATGGATGAGATGTGGTGGTGGTACGCTTGGTACCAATGGATTGTGGTATGTCATTTGGCCAAGTCTTTGGCGCTTAAGGACCAATGTCTTGGGCAACGTAAATAACTTCAGATCCCGCTCAACCACGAGTTGGGCCGGCCAATCTCATTGACTTGGTCCAACGTAGCCTAGTACATTGGACCTCCCTTTGGAATGCCTACAGGAAAGAGCTTCCATAGAAAATGGATCATTTGGCAATCGAGTGCGGAACGGGAATGGATGGATCATTCACCGGTTCTCGCAACAGTGGTGTCCACAACATTCAGAAAGAGTCTCCCGCGACGGCCAGTGGGTCCTGAATGTTGCGGATCTCGGAGATCCCACTGGGTAGGAGCTAAAAAGGGGGAGTTCAACGAAATGCTATGACTATCTCGGTCGGGCCGCATGCATAAAAGCTGCATGTTGATTCCGGTGGCATTAATGGTCGTAGATGTCTTGTGGGTAAAGCTGAGCACCTCTGCAGAGTGATAACAATGGTATTCGAATACGCCGTGCTTCCGGTTAATGAAGCGGAGTTAATCTAGGGTGATACCTGTAACTGCGCCCCTGTAGCTTTTATAATTTAAAACTCGTCGTGAAGGTGAACTTTGCAAAATAATCCCCCCCTGATTTATATATTGCTATTTATGGTTTGTGTTTCAAACGTAAATGAAAACGGATGATTCCAACTTGCATCCACAATACTTAAAACCTATGCCTACCTTTGTTTATCCCTGCATGTAATATTCAGATTTTCCGTGTGGTTTGTTGAGTACGATTGTGTACTCACCCTTGCTTCCAATCCCCCTCCTTAGATTTCATTTGAAGGTGGCGAGTTCCAGAAGACCGTAGATGACGATGTTATTTGGTTTTTGGAGGCCTTGATCTATCTGCTCAAGCGTTTCCTGTGGGTGTTCTGTAATGTATTCGGTGCCAGCTGCACCTTTTGTAAAACCCTGGCCGTTAGGCCCTTATTTCGTCTATAAAAGGTTCGCATTTGCTCTTTTATCAAGCAATGTACACTTGGTTACCTGCAGCTAAAATCCTGGGTAGTTGCAAAGGTAATTATACGCACCCCCTGAAAAGGGCGGTCCGTGACATAAATTTCATCCAAAACGAAATTTGAATCCATGCTTAAGAGTACAATTTTACTTTTATAAATATTTGGCATGATTTGATCATTTGGTTTAAAAATATGTTTCACTAGTTTCCCACTGAATCAAACCGTGTACATAGTGTGTATGACATCGAACCAAACAGTACACTGCAATGCACCCCAAACATTTGCAATTCAAAATTTTCATGTTATTGTGATGGTGTCCGAAGTAGCTTTCCAATTTTTGTTCTCGTCTCGTGGACGACAGCATGGACACATTTGTGCCAAATTGGACATGATTGTTGCGATATATAGTTGAGTTATCTGAGTTCTTTGTGCCGAGTTTGATAGGTGTTCTTCGATTTATTGGTTTTTGATGTGTTCTTGGACGCCTATAGATAGAAGCCGGTAGACAGGAGAGGAGATCGATCGCACGCACGCCCGATGCCGTCGAGGTGCGGGCCGTGCGGCGGCGGGGACCTGTCCATCCACGGCAACGACGGCCGCTCACTTTGTTAGAACCGATAATTATTCACGTGATCATAGTAGACACAACTATCACTTTCGCGTGAAACTCAATGAAGATGAACACAGGAAGAAAACTCGTTTGTGAGACCGAACTCTACTTGGCCTCTTTTCTTCTCGTTCTCTTATTTCATTAGCAACTAATCATGAAGTTTAAATAGACATACATGCTAGTGTGTGGTATCCTGATCTAGCCACTACATGCACCACTAGCCTCATAAATCGGATATTGACGCCACACTACGTCCAGTCGGCCATGCGCCCACGTCCTCCGCACGGATTCGCTTTGACTACTCGGTCACGCACATCTTGCGGCCACACGCGCCCCTGCGAGCTCCTGGAGACTCGGTCGCTACATGGACTGGAAGAAAATTTGGTGCAGCCGGTCTCCAAAACATGGTCGTTGCATACCTACTTTGGATGCACGCCGCGTGGACACCGCATCGATCTCACCGAGAGGCTCCCAGGCCAGCGTCGGCTGATGAACGCACGCTCGGCTCGGCTTCTTCCGACGTTTCGACGCCCTGTGTGACCGAGGCGCAGGCTTCCTCCTCGGCAGCTCATCCCGCGCCTCCGCCTCAGGGTACCTCCACTCTTCCCGCTCCTCCCGCGCCCGGCGAGTCGGCTGCCTCTGTGCCGCATACTCCGGCGCCACGCCGAACTCCTCCGCGCCCGCCCGGTCACGCCACCCCGCTCCGCCCCGAAAAATTTGAAATCTCTAAGCCACGCCGCCGCCGCGTCCGCCATGTGGTCGCAGCTGGACAAGGAGAAGGCGGTCAACGTCCAGGTCCTCCTCCGCTGCAGATACGTCACGTCCTTGCATTCCCAGCGCGCGACTCTCCTGTTGAAATAATCTTGTTCTAGTCTATTTCCTGTTTTCAGTTTGTGTCAGGAGTATTAGTTTTGAATGATTTGGTCCAGAGTTTGCAGTCTGGAGTATTAGTCAGGAAGAGTATCGGATTGTGTCGGCAAGACAATAGTAAAAGCGTCAGGAGTCTGGGAGTCCTTGCCGAGTAGAGTTTAGCTAATCAGAATTGGAATCCGTTTAGGATTCAGAGTCAATCGTAACTAATCTAGTTTCGTTTCCTTTATAAGCAAGAAGAAAAAACAGAAAAGATGTAGGCTGTTGATGCATCACAAAGATTGTGCGTTGTTTCTGATACCTCCTGCTCTGTGCAGTATTTTTCCTGCCTGTTGTCGTTCGGTGGTTTTTTGCAGGAACTCTGCTGTTGCCGGTTCAGAGCATATTGCCGGCTAACCGAACAGATCGTTGAAGACATTCTGAAGCCTGAAGATTAACTCGGAAGGTGATCGGCTTCAACATCTCCCCAGTTTTTTTTCCTTGCAGTTTTTGCATTGATGGTGATTAGGTGGTAACTAGGGGTGTTTGATGCCTATGGTTAGTAAGAGCCCCTGTTAGAATCCAAACTAGTTGAATCTGCTGTGGAGATGTGTAGTTTGTGAATTAGAACAACTGCACTGGGCGTTGCAAATCTGGAGCACTCATGGTTTATCCTTGCTGCTACTATTTTGAACAGGGCTAGCTTGTGCTGTCTGTTCTAAACGCTTATGCCTGTGGGAGCAGCTACGCAGTTGTATGTCGTTTCAGGTTTTCTTGCCGGATGCAGTGGTGTCATATTCAGTCCGTCCTTGATTTTCAGGTTTTTGGGCCAACGTCCAAGCAGAGAGACTTGTATGACCAGGTGATTATTCCTGTTGTAAATGAGGTCCTGGAAGGTTTTAATTGCACCATCTTCGCCTATGGCCAGACAGGCATGGGGAAGACATTCACCATGGAAGGCGAGTGCAGGAGAGCGGGGGGAGCGGGGGGTGGCGTGACCGGGCGGGCTCGGAGGAGTCTGGCGTGGCGCCGGAGTACGCGGCGCGGAGGCGGCCGACTCGCCAGGCGCGGGAGGAGCGGGAAGAGTGGAGGTACCCTGAGGCGGAGGCGCGGATGAGCCGCCGGCAGCAGCGCCGAAAAACTACGGTGTTGGAGGAGGAAGCCTGCGCCTCGGGTCACACAGGGCGTCGAAATGTCGGAAGAAGCCGAGCCGAGCGTGCGTTCATCAGTCGACGCTGGCCTGGGAGCCTCTCCGTGAGATCGACGCGGTGTCCACGCGGCGTGCATCCGGAGCAGGTATGCAGCGATCGTGTTTTGAAGACCGGCTGCACCAAATTTTCTTCCTATCGACTAGCTAGCTCCTCCAAGCAACGTGCTGTATGCACACAGCACCTCACTAATGCATGCACTAATCAATTAACTACATGCAGGCTCTCACCTGCTTGCATGGACTCAATGCAAACTCTAATACAAAATAAACATGGACAATTAAACAACAAGATTAATTTCCAACACGCTTCCCCTGCAGCGCGTGCGCCAAAGCCAATGGCGTGCGTGCCTAAGGGCTTGTTTGGGGAGCTGGCTTGACTTTGCTTGACTTTGGACTAAAACTCCCCAAACAAAGATGGCTTCAAAGCGGTGAGAAGCTAAGCCACAGAGAAACACCCCTAAAAGCTGAAGCTGCTGAGGAGGAGCTTTTCAACTGTGGCTTCGCTTGACCACCTCCTACCTCGGTCACTCTGCCTTTTCAACCTCCACCACCCCGCCTCGCCGCCTCCACGTCACCTCTCCACTCAAACACCATTGTATTTTGCTATGTTGTTACCTCCTCACTCGGTTGGTCCCCTAAAAGTTACAGCTGCAACAGCCAGTTTGCCAAACAGCATAACAAGAAAAACCACGTACCACTACTGGCAACTCGCTGACTTAAGCCAAAAAGAAACTTTTCACCAACCGTAGCTCCCCAAACAAGGCCTAAATAAAGCAAACCGCGCGGGAAAGCAGATCAAAGCCGCGCGCGCAATGGTCGAACGCCCGCAAGATTTGGCGCCGAAAGAGAACGACGTCGCATGAAACGCTCGCCTCCGGCGAGGCACGGCGACCGCCGATAGGCTGTGCTGGAGAAATAAAAGATCGTAACGCACGGCACGATGCCGTCGAGGTGCGGGCCGTGGGGCGGCGGCCGCGGTGGCTGGGACCTGTCGCCGACGCACGGCAGCGAAGGCCGATTCAACGTCACCAGCGGCATCCTCCCGTCTCTTGGCGCGTGCAGCAGCAACCGCCGGCTCCGGCTCCGGTGGTTCATCGTCTCCCCCTACGACCCGCGGTACCGGCTCTGGGAGAACTCCCTCGTGGCCCTCGTGGTCTACTCTGCGTGGGTCTCCCCTTTCGAGTTCGGCTTCCTCCAGAACCCGGACGGCGCGCTGGCCGTCGCCGACAACGCCGTCAACGCCTTCTTCGCCGTCGACATCGTGCTCGCCTTCTTCGTCGCCTACGCCGACAAGAAGACCCATCTGCTCGAGGACGACCCCAGGAAGATCGCCTGGCGCTACGCCACCAGCTGGCTCGTCCTCGACGTCGCCTCCACCGTCCCCACCGAGCTCTCCCGCAGGATCCTCCCGCCGGATCTCCGGTCCTACGGCTTCTTCGGCATGCTCCGTCTCTGGCGCCTCCGGCGAGTCGGCGCTCTCTTTGCTCAGTACGTCACCAATCACTCGCGTCTGAATCTTCCCGGCGCTCCTGAAATCTACAGAACTAGTTAACACATTCCTGAATTCCCAGTCTGGAGAAGGACAGGAAGTTCAGCTACTTCTGGGTCCGATGCGCAAAGCTCGTCTGCGTAAGTGGCTTCAAGCGTCAGTCTACTCATCAATTACCTTCCAATTGCCTAATATTTGCATCAGATTGATATTACTAATGATCAAATTACTTCCATCGATCGTCTCCTCAATTTTCAGTTCGTGACCACGATCTCCTTCTGCAGGTGACACTCTTCGCGGTGCACTGCGCGGGCTGCTTCTACTACCTTCTCGCCGACCGGTACCCGGACCCGGCGAACACCTGGATCAGCACCTCCATGCCGGACTTCCACGACGAGAGCCGATGGAACCGCTACGTCGCGTCCATGTACTGGTCGATCACCACGCTCACCACCGTCGGATATGGGGATATGCACGCCGTGAACACGAGGGAGATGGTGTTCAGCACCTTCTACATGCTCTTCAACCTCGGCCTGACCGCCTACCTGATCGGGAACATGACCAACCTTGTTGTCCATGGAACCAGCCGTACAAGGAAATATGTGAGTGATCGTTGTATATATCCTCTTGGTCTTCATCGGGACCAAGTCATGCTTACTCTTGCTTATTTTCGGCATTGCTGCGTATCATACGCATAATTTCATTTTGCAAATCATTCGAAATTCTAACCGTGTGATCTGCGTCACAATTTGTGATCCTGTCCGCTTCCGCCTTCGGCGAGGCTTTGGTAGCTTTGTCTTCTCCAACGGCGACGGCTGCAAGTTAGGGCTCTAGTTCACCAGATTAGAGTTAGGAGTTCATTGGGCCCTGATATAGATGGAGGTTGGGCGATGGCAGTGGCGCCATTTGCCGCGGGTCGGATAAGGGTGTGGTAGACGATGGTGGTTAGCGGGGGTGACGAGAACCGAGAAGAAATCAGGAGGTGATGGATGGTGGTCGCGAATCCGACAACGGTAGCCGGCTAGCCGCCGAACATGGGAAAGGAGGGCGGTGGTGGCGAGAGGTCGAGATGTGATAGAGGAGAAGGAAGAGGGAGGCGACGGCGTGGGAGGCAACAACGTTGGGGGAGGGGCTCATCGAGGGAGGGTGGCCATTTGCCAATGCTAGGAGTGACGCTAACGGGGTGGTTGGGAGGCGGCGTGCAATGGCGATGAGGATGAGGGAGGCAGGAGCGGTGATGAGGGAGGCGACAATAGGGTTGTGTGGGCTTGGGTTGTGGAGATTATATAATGTAGAGAGGGGGTAGGTCTAGACGGTTGAATGGAGATCTAATGACCAAAAATCTGAATGATATGCATGAAATAAACCATGCAACCGACGAGGATGAGGGAGGCAAGAGCAGGGATGAGGGCGGCAACTAAGGTTCAAAATCCTGATGAAATTTCAGAAATTTTGGCTAGGGATGAGATTACAAATCCCGATAGAATAAAAAAAATAAAATTACTACAGTGATTTAAAAAATTTCAGCAAATTTCACCAAAATTTCAAGTTTTTTTGTACTAGATTTAATCAGATTTAGGACAATACCTCTTAAGAATGTCATTTTCCATGAATTTTGTTTTCAAAAACCGAATTTTTGAGATGTTTTATAAAAATAACAGAAGTACTGTCAATTTTTTATAAAAAAATGTAAAAGCTTGATCATGTTCTGAAAAAATTATGGTACCATCTTTAGTAGTCTAAAATCATCAAAAAAAATTTATAAAAGAATTTAACTTCATTTGTTATCTTTGAAAAATAAAAAACTAAAGGAACATAAATAAGATAGTAACAAAATCAGAATTTTATAAATTCGCTCGAGTATAATCATGATCCAAAATTTTTACGAGAGCTTAAGAATTGGCTCAGCACCCTTCTCTAAAAGTTTTAAAAATTATAAACTTGTTTTGATTGCTCAATCAAATCTATAGAAGCAATATATATACTCAGCCTTTATCAGGACAGTAGCACTGTACGTTTTTTTGAAAATTCATCAGGCTTGATCATCATCTTAAAATTTTATGAGAATATTAATAATGTGTCAGGACCATCCAAATTTTTTTAACAATTTCTAACTTGGTTTGGACCATATTTCATTCAGTTGAAATTTACCGAGATTTCAACAATTTCGACCAAAATCTTGGAAATCCTGGTCCAAAAATTCCGGATTTGAATTTGGTTTTTGAATTTCATCTGAATTTTATCCAAAATTCTGAAATCTCGTTGAGATTTCGGATTTTGGTTGCCTCTGTGATATAGTCCAAAAACGAAATTTGAAACCGACGCGACGACACTAGGTTGTGTGGGCTTGGGTTGTGGAGATTATGTAATGCAAGGACGGGGTAGATCTGAACGGTTGAATAGAGATCTAATGGCTAGAAATCCGAATGATTTGCACCAAATAAACCATGCAAACAATGGGTAGACACTCCTTTTTTAATTGCTGTTAAAGTCGAATTTCATCTGACATTTAGTTTTGATCCGATGTCTTTGGGCTGATTGAAGAGGGACACAATTCAAGCGGCGACGAGCTTCGCGCTGCGGCACCAGCTGCCGGCTCGGCTGCAGGATCAGATGATCTCCCATCTCAGCCTGAAGTTCAGGACACATTCAGAAGGGCTTCAGCAGCAGGAGACCCTCGACGCGCTGCCCAAGGCCATCAGGTCCAGCATCTCTCACCACCTGTTCTTCGGTCTTGTCCAGAATGTCTACCTGTTTCAGGGGGTCTCCAATGACCTAATCTTTCAGCTGGTAATGAGGATGATGACAGTTTTTCATGGTTCCTTGGAGATTTGCTTAGCTACCTTTTTTTTCCTGTTGTGTAATTACTTGTGAAGGTTTCTGAGATGAATGCCGAGTACTTCGCGCCGAGAGAGGACGTCGTACTACAGAACGAAGCACCGGCAGATTTCTACATTCTAGTCACTGGTAGTGTGGTAAAATCACTCTTTTCATGATTCTCTAGTCCGTAATTATCTTTGTTCTTTCCACAGCTGGTCCCAATTTGTGGCTATATAACAAAGAATTTAGTACTGCTAGTGAATAAAAGAAATCAGCAAAGAAGTTGATGCTGATGCATGCGAGTGTCGAATTTGCAGGAGTTGCTGGAGCTCCAGAATGGCGCAGAACAGGCAGTCCTTTGTTCCTTTCATAATTCATGCTACACAGTTTCATCAAGTAAATACATGAATCATAGTTACCGGACTTGCCATAAAACCCAACGAATCGCGAACCGGATTTGTCGAACCCGAACCGGTTTAAGGTATGGGATTCATGTTCGTCGTGGATACTAGAAGAAAAGGCAGCAAACCGCGAACCCAAATCACATACCACGACTCGAACGAAGCCGTTTCCGGTAACTATGACATGAACAAAGCACCAAGCGCTGCTTACAATCTTCCTTCCTATGTAATGTGCAGCTGGCTGGGATGGCTAAGGCAGGAGATGTCGTCGGCGAAATCGGAGTTCTGTGCTACAGGCCTCAGCCCTTCACGGCCAGAACAAGTTCCCTGTGCCAGCTCCTGCGCTTGGACCGGACCACATTCCTCAGGATTGTTCAGTCCAATGTTGGGGATGGAACTATAATCATGAACAACCTTTTCCAGGTCAATTTACCGCGATGCGACTGACATCAACAGAGCGAAAGTTTTGATCTTAAGAGCTCGTCTCTCTCGATCTTGCAGTACCTTAAAGAGAAGAAGAAAGACAGCAGCGTGATCGCCGGCGTGACGAAGGAGATTGAACGCATGCTGGCTCGAGGACAACTGGACCTCCCTATCACGCTCTGCTTTGCAGCATCCAAAGGAGATGGCTTTTTGCTGCGTCAGCTTCTTAAGGGTGGCCTGGACCCAAATGAATTAGATAACTATGGCCACACTGCACTGGTATAGTCTGGCTATCGAGCTTAACAAGTTATTATCGGGCTTATGTTGAAATTGACATAGTTCGATATGAAATTATTTTATTTTCCACTTAAGTTATTATTTCAAATTCAAGCTAACGAGCCATTATCAAACTGAGCCTCATTGACCTTTTTTTTTTTCAAAATGGACTTTTAATTTTGAATCTCATAACTACTGTATTCAAAACCAGTCCTTTTTTGCCAGCCCCAGCCCTATATACTCAAAATGTCTTGTTAGTCAGTTGATGCAATCTGTGCTGTTTGCTCTACTTGTTTGTATCTAAATCAGAAACTTACAGAGTTCATTGCTCATTTGATTTTACAGCACGTAGCAGCTTCCAATGGGAGTGACCAGTGCGTCAGGCTTCTGCTAGAGAATGGGGCAGATCCAAATGCCAGAGGTATGCTTTGCAAATTCCTTTTGCAAGCTAGAATATAAAGCCATGTGATTTTGCAATTTTCGTGTCTAGTTCAAATCATCATCTGCAAAAGTTTCCTATGAAATCTAAGCAGCACTATCAGATCTTGCAATTAATGTGCAGACCCAGAAGGGAGAGTGCCCTTGTGGGAGGCCTTATGCCGGAGGCACCAATCCGTCGTGCAGCTGCTGGTGGAGGCTGGCGCGGATTTGTCCTCCGGCGATGCAGCTTCCTGTGCTCGCGTTGCCGTCGAGGAAGACGACCCCGCGCTGCTCGAGGAGATTGTCCGGTACGGTGGAGATGTGACCACGGCATGCAGCAGCGACGGTACCACTCCCCTGCACCGTGCTGTCCTCGACGGCAACGTTCAGATGGCCAAGATCTTGCTCGAGCACGGTGCCGACGCTGACAGGGAGGACGGCAATGGCTGGACCCCGAGAGCCATGGCCGATCGGCACGGCCATGGCGACATGCAGCTCCTGTTTGCGTCACACCGAGAAACGCTGAACCCGAAGCTGCAGCAACGCTCTTCAGTGGAGCAGCACCCGACGGCAGCGGCTCCACCGATCACGAGGTTCAAAAGCGCGCCCGCGCCGGCGATCCCACACCGCGACAGCGTCGGGTCGCCGTCGCCGTCGTCGTCGTCGTCGTCGAAGCGGGGCCGGCCTCCTTCTTCCTCGCGCAGCACTCCTCAGCGGATGGCCAGCTTTCGGAACTCCCTCTTCGGCGTCATCTCCTCGTCGACCCACGCACGCCGGCAAGACGGCGGGGACGGAAGCTCGCTCTTCAAGGGAGACGGCGGTGGCCTTGCCTTCCGCCACGAGAGGGAGAGCCCACTCGTCAGGGTGACCATCTCATGCCCTGAGCAGCGAGGGAGTGGCACCGTCGAGAAGAAACTCGTGTTCGTGCCGGAGACGATGAGGCAGCTCCTTGAGCTCGGTGGGAGCAAATTCGGGTTCGTGCCGACGAGGGGGGTGACGGTCGACGGCGCCGAGGTCGACGACGTGAGGCTCATCAGGGACGGCGATCACCTCCTCCTTGTCTCTGATCAGTGGGTGCCTGACATTGCCATCACGCATACGAATCAATAACATCACAACATGAATTTCAAGATTAGGCGGCTGAATCTACGTGTCCTCGAACAACCGGCTGAATCAAAGGTATCTCGTCGCTTTGAAAGGCTAGAAATTCTCTCGTTAATCTGCAGGAGAAAGAAAAGATCGTAGGCTTCCATTAGATAACCCACCTCCCAAATTATAATGGCGAGGATCAGCTTCAAGTACATACGAGCTAGAGATCATCCCCATTAATTAAAGGCAAATATTGCTAAAACCTACCCGGAATTCGTATACGATTGTATCGATCTCATTTCCTCATTTCATGTGTTCTTCCTTCTTTTATGTTCGAAGCGGGGAAAAAAATAATATGCCATGCATTGGGAAAAATAATAAGAACAAATTAAAGGTGTGTTTGGCATAGCTCCAGCCTCATCAAAACCTGTGGAGTTAGTGAAGCAGAGTATTCTTAACTTCAGAAATTTATAGAGTTAGAGTTGTGGATATATTAAGAGTGTTTCAATAGAGCGGTGCTTCAATACTTTTCTTTCTAATACAAATGGTACAAATATTAAAGCAGACGAAGGGGTAAGTAATCACCATCTACTCTTTATTCATACTTTAATATTTATGTAACCGTTAAAAAGAAAATTACGAAAGCAACTCTAAAAAAATAATATGCCATGCATTGGGAAAAATAATAAGAACAAATTAAGGAGAGAACCCAACATGCTATATATGTGTATATATATCCCATTAATTACCCTGTAGCTATCCCATGTCACATGGATGGTCAACATGTGCCCCCACATTGGAGAAGCCTGCCCTCTCAAAGAAAATAACAAAGCATATTTGCCTCGTGCTACACCGAGAGCAAAGCATTTGGTGACGAACCCTTCCTACCCGATGACCTCAACACCATGACATGCACGGGCATATTGAAAAATTTCAGGATATCATCTCTTCGATGATTCAAATTTGTTGATCGAATTGATTTCGATTTTGATAGTTTATGATTTGTAAGATCTTAGAACTATTTTGTATTGGTTGTGAATTCTAATGTAACTGATACAATTCTTTATCCATATAAAATTAGGTCCGATTGATTTGGACTTGATCATGATACCAATCCATAACGACTTTGGCGGGTAAGTTCCAACCCTCACGAAAAGTGTAACGATCTTTTAGCAAATTTTGAATATTTGTGCTGGATTTATGATGCTACGATATAAGACTATAGAATTGTTGTTACTGTGAAGTACAATTTCACACGGTTTACTGCAAGATGAACATCTGCCCGATTTGGAAGGCGAAGGCTGAACCCAAATGTCGACTCTTCGCATGGACAATGCTACACAACAAAATTTTAACGGCAGATAACATGCTCAAGAGGGGGTGGCCATGTAACACAATCTGTAGTCTTTGCAATGTGTCACAGGAAACACCAAGCCATCTCTGTAAAGATTGCACTTTTGCTAAGGAGGTATGGAGTCTACTCTTACGTTGGGGAAACTTGGAGCGATGCCAAAACCTGAGTCATAATGGTTCCGTGTATAAATGGTGGCGAAGACTCAGAACTCTTTTTGACAAAGAAAGACGCCGAGATCTGGATGGCCTCCTCATCTACTTCTGGTGGAATTTATGGCTAGAGAGAAATCAACGCATTTTTCGGGGGATTGAGAGAACGCCAGAACAGGTGGCCTCTGCGATCAAGGATGCGGTACTCACCCGGGGTTTCGCTTTGTCAACACAGTCTACGGCTCAGTAATCATTGCGAGTGGTGGCTGATTTTGTAGTGTTTTTCTTCTTCCGGTTTTTCTTTAGTTTTTTAGTTTGTTCCGCAATGTGAGGAATGGTGTAATTGTAAAAGTTGTAAAAGTTGTAAGTCGTAGTATGTTATGAGGTTTTTTCTCGGGTCCGGTTTTTTCCTTAAAAAACAGGACTCACCCTGCTTTTCCTTTCTTCCCTGTTAATATATATTGCAGCAACTCTCGTGCTGCTCTTTCAATAAAAGTTTAATTTTGCAGCGCACTACAATCCACCATCCAAACGTTATCTAACGGCCTAGATATCCCAACACTAGAGGATTCGGCAACAGTAGAGTTCATATGCAGAGTTATCTTTCCCCATTGCCAATGGAAACTAGACGACACAAGAAATCTGAATCTGGAAACACAAACAGATGTGGTCATTTGTCAGGTCCAATGCACAGTCGTAGGCAAAGTTGTTAATACCGTACCAGAGACTATATCGGTTTGGCTCTCGTACCATTCTAGTACTGGTTCATACTGATATACCGTTTCGGATTTAATATAATAATAAATATTTATAAGTAAATATGTTTAATTATATGTACGTCAAATTTCACTTATAATATTACACTAAATACATAGTAGTACTTTCGAATTTATCATATCGTTGAATAGACGGTATTATCAATCTCGCCAATATGATAGATATTATATGGTATCGAAGCCGGTATGACCGGTTTCGAGTCGATATAGCCAGTATTGACTGATATCAAGGTCGATAAAGTACATAGGACTACTTTGTACTAATTTAAGTGATAAAATGGTGAGGTGCTTTCATGCCCTTCTTTTTGACAGTTGCATAAATATTAAAGTATAAATGAATGGTAGATCGTAATTACTTACCTCTTTATTTGCTTTAAGATTTATACAACCTGTATTATAAGGGAAAGCATTAAAACACTGCTCTAAAATGGTATATATATATATATGCCGGTTGATATCGGTGCTGTATTGATAACAATGGCGGTAGGTCTAAGAACTGACACAGACGAAACAAGATGAAATGGCACATGGGTGGTTGCAATGCGTGAACAAGAACAAGCGAGTACTGCTACTGCTAAAGTAAACTAGAGGACCACTTTTAACCACTGCTTAACAACTTTTGACTGCAGAGGAAGAAAGAACTAAGCAAATATATAATCCGACCAACAGAAAACATGGAAGATATGATAAGCACCACAACAAAAGGACTAATGAATGATTTTGTAGTTTGCATCCATTTTTTTTCCCTAAGAAAAAAGGAGCTTGCTTGTTTGAGGGGTCCGACGCTGAGGAAGTGGAAGCAGCGGAAGCAAGCGCTCGTTTGACGGTCTCTCGTTGGCGGCGGAATGGATACGAAAACCAATTATTATTGAATTTGATTGTTATGTTATGGTTCAGTTGATGAAGATGGTAAAGGATCAAAGATCAATACATCAATTTGTGATCATAGAGGCGTATGAAGAGACCCTTCGTCTTCCTAAGTTTGAGGTAAAATATGTGAGAAGAGAGTAAAATAAGGTGGTTTATGAACTGGCGCATCTAGCAATGCGTACAAGAACTGTGGAGGTCACACGTTTCTCTTTGTGTCGAGCATCTTTATTGAGTTGCATGCACCAGCCAGTTCACCTAAAAGTTTAAGCTGATGGGGAAGGATGGGCCGTGCTTTATATTTCCAACACTCCCCCTCACGTGGGGCGCATTAGGCAAGACTCAACACGTGGAAATAGGAGCGGACGCTAAATTGCGCTCTACCAGACTCGAACTCGAGACCTCCCGCTCGATACCATATTGAGTTGCATGCACCACCAACACCCAAAGCTTAAGCTTTTAGGTGAACTGGCTGGTGTATGCACTAACCAGCTCACCCAAAAGCTTAAGCTGATGAGGAAAGGAGGGCAATTCACTTATACTTCAACACTCCCCCTCACGTGCAGGCTTCCTCAGGCCTAGGATGTGGAATAGAAGTGGGCTGCAATTATTTTTTAAAATTGCACCAACCGGGTCTTGAACATGAGACCTCTTGACTCTGATACCATATTGAGTTGCATGCACCAACCAATTCACCCAAAAGCTTAAGCTTATGGGGAAGGATGGGCCGTGCTTTATATTTCTAACACTCCCCCTCACGTGGAGGCGTCTTGGGCAGCACTCAACACGTGGAAATAGGAGCGGACGCTAAATTGCGTCTACCAGGACTCGAACTCGAGACCTCCTGGCTCTGATACCATATTGAGTTGCATGCACCAACCAGTTCACCTAAAAGCTTAAGCTTATAGGGAAGGAGGGCAATTCACTTTTACTTCAACAATCTTATTGCTTAAGAATGTAATCTTGTTTCTGAGTAATTAATATAGCACTCTTTTCCTCGGAAAAAAAAAGAGCCTGCAAATTTTTCATCCATTTCCCATGCAGCTACCGGAATCACCGGTGCCTAGTGATTATACAAAACGCAGTCATTAGCTTTGCAATACCACTCTACTTTCTTTAATTAGGTTCATTAAAGAAAGAGCTAGCTAATATAGAAGTATCACGAGACAAAAGCTAGCACATTTGGGACCTCTGTTTTGCATGCGAGTAGCTTCCTTCAAAATCGGAAAGAAAACGGAGGGAAGAACGCGGCATTTCATTTTTCTTTTTCTTTTTCTGAATCCTTCAAAAACCTGTAAAATTCAAAGCACTTGCACTTCACGAAAGCAGGTTTCCAGATGCAACTTTGTCCTCATAGTTTCAAGGAAAAGATCCATTTTTTTTTCTTTCAATCACACCAATTAACCGTCCAAAAGTAGTATACTCTTGTGAATCGACACGCATGCCGTCGTTGTTTACTCGTTCGTTAGCCTCTTCCAACACGGAAATGCAATGACCAACAACACCACCTGGTCTGAAAGATAGATTGCTGAATACTCCCTGGAGTCATGGATACATGTCCTCGAGTTATAAATACATGTCGCTTCGATATATACACCGTTAAACTTTTAAAACTTTGACTATTTATCATCTTTTAAATATTTAAATTGGATACTTGAAAAATTATATGTGTTGGTTTGTCTTGAAAATTAATTTCATAACATTATAATTTTATTAGATTTTATAAATATATTATAATAAAATTAATGATCAAAGTTGTATTTTAAAGACTATATACTATATAGATATCCAAAACAAGCAAACAAGGCATATATACTAGTATATACTAGTACTAACTACTAAGTACTAACAAGGCTCAGTCTGAGTTCTGACATATATACTAGTACTAACTACTAAGTACTATATGCCTTGCAAGAGTAGGAGCAACAACTCCGGCAAAAGAAGAAAAACTAATTTCCTTTGCAAGAGTAGGAAGATTCAGCTCACCAGCTTAACCCATCCTGTCCTCCTGCCACCTTCCCCCTCAAAACCACGGCTATAAAACAAACCATCACAACTCACAAGACCACACAAATCAAGCACAAATTACAAGCACCTAGAGAGTAATACACAGATTTCTGACGGTATTATCAAGAAGGCAAGAAGAAAGCAAGCAAGATTCAAGATATGGCTGCAAGGGCAGTGTCCATCCTCGCGGCGGCGGCGCTCGTCGTGGTGGCCTTCGTCGGCGGCGCGGCGGCGCAGTCCACGGGGAACGGGTGCACGCAGACGCTGATCAGCCTGTCGCCGTGCCTGAACTACATCACGGGGAACGAGACGGCGCCGTCCAATTCGTGCTGCTCGCAGCTCGGGACCGTGGTGCAGTCGCAGCCGCAGTGCATCTGCGTCGCGCTCAACGCCGACCCGGCGGCGCTCGGGCTCAACATCAACAAGACGCTCGCGCTCGGCCTCCCGGACGAGTGCAACGTCAAGACGCCGCCGGTCAGCGACTGCAAAAGTAAGTGCATGCTATCCACGAAATTCTTGGACTGCGTCCATGGTTCAGAAACCGTTCTTGGGTCTTGCGACTGACGGTGATCGTTGCAGGTGCCGCAGCTCCGACGTCGCCGTCGTCCGGGACGCCGGCGGGACAGACGCCAGCCTTGGCCGGCACAGGTAAAGACGACTAAACACCGAACGGCCAAGTTGATGACGCGTCTGAATTGTGGTCACTGACGGACGTGCATGTCTGGTCTGGGTCGGATGCAGGGTCCAAGGCAACGCCGACGGGGAACTTGGGGAACGGCGGCGAGTCGCTCCGGGGCTCGGCAGGCCTGGTCGTCGGTTTCATCGCCGCCGTGGTGCACGCCGTCTCCGCCGTGTGATCTGACCCGGCCTCTCTTCTTGTCAGCAGCGATGGCATTTGCATCTTCACCATGGGTTTGGGAATTGTCTGATCAGGCTTGTCTTGAGAGCTGTTCCATTGGTGATGGCGATGGTGTGAGTTTGGACGACGGAGGCTGTTCCATTGAGGGCTTTTGTTCCATTTGTACCGTGACACGAGAGCTTACTCTACTTGATTCGTCACCGCATTCTTTTTAAGGAAACATATCTACCTGTTCTTGTTTCAATTATTAATTTCAAATCCAGGAGCATGTAACCATCTTTCTTTTCTTATACATCCTCTTATGTGGAGGCAACAGTAAATTATGGATCTGCCCCTCATACTGCTTGGTTTTGGATGGGACTGTCGACAAGTATATCCATAAACGAGTTGAGCCCGAGCGAGCCTATAGCCTCCTAAACTCGAGTTCGAGTGAACCTGAGATGGGTCTGAGTCTGGACCTAGACTCGATCCAGAATAAGCTTGGCAACAATTTAATATGCATTAATTTTCAATAATAAAAAATGCTCAAACTCGAGCTTAGCTTGAATAAGCTCGATAAAAGTTAACGTAGTAATATTTAATAAATGATTTATAAATTTATCGGATTCACGAGCTAGTCGAGTTCGGCTCAGCAAAGCTCATAAGCTCAGGATTAAACTTAAACTCGATTTGTTTGGAACTCGAGTCGAGTCTAGATCAAGCCTCGATTTTTTTTTCAGCTCTGGTATGCAAGTCAGCGAGACAGCGAGTGACGATGGGTCAGACGATCAGCGCGATGACGATGGGTCATGGGTGGCCTGCTCTCTCCCTGGCCCGTTGCGGGTACCACCCAACAATTCGGCATCTTCTCCGGTGTTGAGAGGCCTCGCGGTTTGCCTGCTTAATTAGTTTGGCTTTATCCATGTCAACTCCTGCTCTTCCCTCGCTAATGTCGATTTGCAGGTGGAAGTGCTACAAACGGAGTGAAAAAGTTCATATCTACTGAACTTGCACAAGAAATCTGCTGAATAAATCTGCGAGATTTTCACATGATTTAGTTTGTAAGATCTTTATCTCACCACTCTTTTGGAGTTCGTGAGGATAGAATAACTTAGGAGTAATATGCTTCGTGATGTTGCTCTTTATATAACCCAATTGCATCTGTGCAACACAAGTAGAATTATCTTCATAGATAATTGTGGGGGTATCGACGATGTTAAGACCACATGACTTCTGGATATGACTAATCACACGTCGCAGCCAAACACATTCACGTGAGGCTTCATACAGGGCTATAATCTCTAAGTGGTTGGTAGAAGTTGCTACTAGGGTCTGTTTACAAGACCGCTAGGAAACGGCCGTACCACCGCAGAGAAACACAAAATCAGTCTGAGATTTGGCATTGTGGGGATCAAACAGATAGCCAGCATCCGTATATCCCACCATGGTCAAGCCTTGGTTCTTCTGGAAAAACAACCCAAGATCTTGAGTACCTTAGAGGTATCTAAGTAAAGTCTTTACACCAGCCCAATGTCTTCTGGTTGGGGCTGAACAATATCTTGCTAGCAAATTCACTGCGAATGCAATATCAGGCCTTGTGCAGTTCGCAAGGTACATGAGTGCTCCGATAGCATTTAAATATGGGATTTCAGGTCCTAAAACTTCCTCATTTTCCATCCTCGGTCTGAATGGGTCTTTATCCACTTCGAGGGATCTGACAACCATGAGGGTTTTCAAGGGATATGATTTATCCATATTAAACATCTCCAATACCTTCTGGGTATAGGAAGACTAGTGAATAAGAATTCCTTCTAGGAGATGCTCTAGCTGCAGGCCTAAGCAAAATTTGGTTTTACCCAAATCTTTCATCTCAAACTCCATCATGAGGTAAGCACTTGCTTCCTTTATCTCCTCTGTGGTTCCGATGATATTCAAATCATCGACATACACTGAGATAATATAGAATCTATTCTGGGATTTTATTATGAACACACAGGGACAATCATCATTATTGGAGTATTCCTTCTTCAGGAGGAACTCACTAAGGCAGTTATACCACATTCTTCCCGACTGTTTTAATCCGTATAGCGATCTCTGCAGTTTGACACTATACATATTGCGATTATTAGGATCCAAGACTTTTACTCCTTCAGGGACTTTCATGTAAATGTCCGAATCCAATGACCTATATAAATATGCGGTCACCACATCCATCAACTGCATTTCTAAATTTAAGCCAGCTGCCATTGATATTAGATATCGGAACGTTATTCCGCTCATCACAAGAGAATAGGTTTCATCGTAATCGATGCTGAGTCTCTGCGTGAACCCTTGTGCTACAAGCCTCGCCTTTTATATCTCACCATCTGAGTATTTTCATTTCTTTTCTAGATGAAAAACCCATTTGATCTTGCAGGGAATCACTTTAGGAGGTGTTCGGTCAAGAGGACCAAATACTTTCCTTTTATTAAGCGAGCGCTGCCTCAATTGCTTCTTTTGTTTGACCCTATTTGAGCGCTTCTGGCACTTTGCCATAGACTTTGGTTCTGTATCCAGCTTTTATCAATTTTAAAGGCAAATATATGTCGACAATTGTAGTCTTTCTGTTATTTATTTCTACTGCATCACTTCTGGGATATATCTATATTAACTTCTTCCAATTCCTCGTGATTTTCCACAACGACGGAGTCTGGTGTTCGATTTCAATGAGGAATTGTGCGCGCAAATATCTGTTGGGTTATCATCTTCGAGATGAATCACTTGAGGATGTTACCATCTCCGGATGGCTCATTTGAGGATTTTCTCAACATCGGTTGAGCTTCTTCTCTTATTATGTAGTGTTCTCATTTGTTCGCTCTCTACTTCTGGGCGTCTTGGAATTGAGTCCGTGCACTGGAGGTCTCCCCCTCTTCTTATCATGAGGGTCAAGAGTAGGTTCAATATCCTTCTAGGGTATTTCTACTCTTTCAGGTGCACATACTGCAAGTATATGAGATCTTTTACTCCCTTATGACCAGTGAAGGCATTTGGCAGATATTAGCTTATTTATTGCAGATTCATTATCCTTCGAACTTCAAGTTCGATCGTTCTAGTGCGTGGATCTAAGGACTCGGCATTCTGTAATATGGTACTTATCTCCCCATAATGCCGAAAAATGTCCTTAGTATGATCAGCGTACCGAGCCGTGTACAGATCCCCTGTCATAGACTCTAGGTATTTTAATACATGACGGAGATTCATATCCTACATAGATCCTCAACTTCTGGTGAGGTCCTATGGTTGTACGCTGTGGTGGAGAGATTGGCATGTATACAACACAGCCAGATTTTCGCAGATGGGAAATACTTAATTCTTTTCCACGCACTATCTTCAACGGGGAAATTTCGTAATACGTAGTTAGTCTGAGTTGAATTATTACCGTAGTATGCAGCACTGCGTGGCCCAATAACTAGTGGGAAGCCAATTATTCTGCAAGAGCGGCCAAGCAATATGGTTAGTTTTGTTCTTTTAATATAATGACTCTGTAGGGCCATTTTAAGTGTGGACGTTAGGTACAAGATGCTCTACATTAATTTTTGAAGTTTTATAATAATCATTAAATGCTTTGAGATAACTCGCCAGCATTGTCCATTTGAATGGACTTAGTCCTTTTTTCTGGAAAGAAGGCTCTTAATTTAATGATTTGGGCGATTAATTTAGCAAAGCTATGATTCCTAATAGATAAGAGACATACATGGGATCATCTAGTAGAAACATCTATTAGCACCATAAAATATCTGAAGGGGCCCGACAGGGGCTGAATTGGTCCATGGATATCACCTTGAATTCTCTCCAGGAGATTCAGTGATTCATCCCTAATTTTAAGGTGAGAGGGACGCACTATCAGCTTTTCTTTAGCACATGCAGGGCAAAAATTTCATAACATTATAATTTTATTATATTTTATAAATATATTACAATAAAAATTAATGATCAAAGTTGTATTTTAAAGACTATATACTATATAGATATCCAAAACAAGCAAACAAGGCATATATGTGACCGGAAGTATATGCTAGTCTGAGTTCTGACATATATACTAGTACTAACTACTAAGTACTAACTAACGGCACAACAACTCCTGCAAGAGAAGAAAAAAAATGGTAATACTAGGTATCGGATGTTCTAACACTCCGCAATATTTTTTTCTACGTGTGTAACATTTTCTACCAACGCATACAACATTTTTCTTTGATAAATAGTGAAATTTGCTACAGTAAAAGGATGTTGTAAGCGTTCAAAAAAAATGTTACACGCGTTGGTAACAAATGTTGCACGTGTAGAAAAAAAATATTTCACGGGCGTCCGAAGAAAAACAAAAAATCGGACGTCCGACTAGTAGTACGTGCCGAAAAAAAAACTATTTTCCTTTGCAAGAGTAGGAAGATTCAACTCACCACTTAAATTTGAGTTTGTTTAAATTGAGCTTGAACTTATTTAAATTGAGCCGGAGAAACTATTTGAACTGGATGAAAGCTATTTGAGCTGGATGAGGATGGCAATTTTTGTAAATAATAGTTAAGTTGTAAGGCATTGCAGGAAGTGGGATTTTTAGAAGCTCCAGCCACCCCAAGAAACATCGTTTTCCTTACTTCTTCGCGTAGTGCAAATTTGGCTAGAAGCTTCTTCTTTCCATCTAGCTGAAAAAATACTGTTTGTTTTACCTTATGGCTTATAGAGGTGTAGAATCCAAATAAACTTAAGCTCAAACCTAAACAAACTGAGCCTAACCATCCTGTCCTCTGCCACCTTCCCCCTCAAAAGAACGGCTATAAAACAAACCATCACAACTCACAAGACCACACAAATCAAGCACAAATTACAAGCACCTAGAGAGTAATACACAGATTTCTGACGGTATTATCAAGAAGGCAAGAAGAAAGCAAGCAAGATTCAAGATATGGCTGCAAGGGCAGTGTCCATCCTCGCGGCGGCGGCGCTCGTCGTGGTGGCCTTCGTCGGCGGCGCGGCGGCGCAGTCCACGGGGAACGGGTGCACGCAGGCGCTGATCAGCCTGTCGCCGTGCCTGAACTACATCACGGGGAACGAGACGGCGCCGTCCAATCCGTGCTGCTCGCAGCTCGGGACCGTGGTGCAGTCGCAGCCGCAGTGCCTCTGCGTCGCGCTCAACGCCGACCCGGCGGCGCTCGGGCTCAACATCAACAAGACGCTCGCGCTCGGCCTCCCGGACAAGTGCAACGTCAAGACGCCGCCGGTCAGCGACTGCAAAAGTAAGTGCATGCTATCCACGAAATTCTTGGACTGCATCCATGGTTCAGAAACCGTTCTTGGGTCTTGCGACTGACGTTGATCGTTGCAGGTGCCGCAGCTCCGACGTCGCCGTCGTCCGGGACGCCGGCGGGACAGACGCCAGCCTTGGCCGGCACAGGTAAAGACGACTAAACACCGAACGGCCAAGTTGATGACGCGTCTGAATTGTGGTCACTGACGGACGTGCATGTCTGGTCTGGGTCGGATGCAGGGT
The DNA here is from genome assembly GCA_036346375.1 of Guadua angustifolia. Lineage (NCBI taxonomy): Eukaryota > Viridiplantae > Streptophyta > Magnoliopsida > Poales > Poaceae > Guadua > Guadua angustifolia. The sequence goes on along the minus strand of CM070512.1, from coordinate 46,461,053 downwards.
CCAAGGCAACGCCGAGGGGGAACGTGGGGAGCGGCGGCGAGTCGCTCCGGGGCTTGGCAGGCCTGGTCGTCGGTTTCATCGCCGCCGTGGTGCACGCCGTCTCCGCCGTGTGATCTGACCCGGCCTCTCTCTTCTTGTCAGCAGCGAAGACATTTGCACCATGGGTTTGGGAATTGTCTGATCAGGCTTGTCTTGAGAGCTGTTCCATTGGTGATGGCGAATGGCGATGGTGTGAGTTTGGACGACGGAGGCTTGAGCTTTTGTTCCATTTGTACCGTGACACAAGAGCTTATTCTACTTGATTCGTCACCGCATTCTTTTCAAGGAAACATATCTACCTGTTCTTGTTTCAATTATTAATTTCAAATCCAGGAGCATGTAACCATCTTTCTTCTCTTATACATCCTCCATTTCTGAATACATGTCGTTCTAACTTTTAAATTTTATTTCTACGTACATACCATTCTACAATTTTGAGATTACTTTTAACTGTTTCTTACTTTGCACACCTCTATTATTCATTATTTCTAATTTTATTTATTACCATGAAATAGAGTAACGCATATCATCCAAGAGCAATAAGTAAGCTAATGAAGGAATGATGATTTGATTATTTCTACATGTACCTTGATCTAAGTGCAAAATCCTAAAACATCGTCAATTCATCAACATATGGAGTATAAGGTCATTCCCAGTGAGAGTTTCAATTAAGTTTCATTTTTTTTAAATGACATGACACATCATTATATTTGGTGACATGGCAAGGTAATTATGAAGAGAGAGATAGAGAGAGTTTCATGGGAGGTGAGAAAGTTTCATCTAGATGAAATCTGAGATACATGGTTACCTAGACAAAAACTGATGTGGCACTCTTGAAAACTGAAAAATGAAACTATACACTGGGAATGGCCTATGAAACAACTGCAGTATATTCGGTTGTACCGATCCAAGTTCAGGAACAGAAGTCAAACGCACAAGAATATGCTAAACCCAGACATTCAGACTCTGTCTTGTGATTGCCCGCCAAAAAAACAACATTCCATTTCATGAATCAGAAAGAAAGCAAAATCTTGTGACGGCACTAGATTCTACATTTCTTTTGTTCCTGGATGCAGCAGTACCACCGACCAGCACAGCCACAACGGATTAATCGACCTGGGGATAGAACAAAGAACAGAGCATGGAAGTAGGGAATCATACCATATATTAATCAGCCTCTTTTTTTTTTTGCGTATAGGTCCCTTAAAAAATACGTAATTAGTATAGATCCTTTCCACGGTTTTTTACGAAAAGGACTTTCTGGTTCAGAAAAAACGTAAATCTTTTGTGAAAAGACCCTAGATAAATACCGAAAAAAGAGCAGTTACATTTGGATCATTCCAGCTATTTTTCATGACAAGGACCTTTCGATTTAGTGTAATCGCGGATTCTTCGTGAGAGAACCCCAGATAGATGCAAAAAAAAACGTGATTGTGTTTATATCTTTTCAACCGTTTCACGCATTTTTCTTGACAATTTTGAAAAAAAAAACACCGCTGAAAAAAAAACGAAATTGTTTCTGCGAAAAAAAACAACGCATGCGGCGTATCACGCCGCGAATACTACCCTAGTAGGTTACATACACAACGGTGCTATATCATTCCTCCATCGTAAGTTTTTCATATAAAATTTTTACTAACTTATGAAAGAAGGAAGGAAAATAGAAAAAGGTGTATCAATCTTTTCGTGAAGAAATGACTATATAGATAATATAAAGTACTATTATATAAGTTATTATTTATAATAACATTTTTTAAATACTATAATTAAAATACTATGGGATGCTGCAGAGATAAACTTGAAAAGCAATCAATTGTGGAAGTAATCTTTAGTTTTGTCTATAGATGATATAGAGCAATATTTCATCTCTAATATTGTACATACTCTTATGTGGAGGCAACAATAAATTATACCCCTACGCGCTGCTTGGTTTTGGATGGGACTGTCGGCAAGTAGATCTGTAAACGAGCTGAACTTGAGCGAGCCTAGCCTCCCAAACTCGAGTTTGAGTGAACCAGAGATGGGTCTGAGTCTGGACCTAGACTCGATCCAGAATAAGCTTGGCAACAATTTAATATGCATTAATTTTCACACCAATTAACCGTCCAAAAGTAGTATACTCTTGTGACTGGTGATCGACACGCATGCCGTCGTTCTTCACTTTGTTCGTTAGCCTCTTCCAACACGGAAATGCAATGACCAACAACACCACCTGGTCTGAAAGATAGATTGCTGAATACTCGCTGGAATCATATATACATGTCCTCGAGTTATGTCGGTGCATTCTACACCGGGATACTCTTTCTACCGCTGCTAGATGAGACCGTACACACAAGATACAAAAAGAAGAGGATCCTGTGTAAAGGACTCGAAGATCTTTGAAGAAAGGCTTGGCGGCGACTGGTCCCAAATTTCAGAACAACCAGGACACATGGCCGCCTGGCGGTGGCCGACAGTGTCCTAGCCCCAAACGATCAGACCACGACCACGGAAGACCAGAGCACGTGGCTGCCCGACGAGCAGTCGGGCGACTAGGCCACGTGGGCATCGACGAGCGATAACCCACTACCAAATGACCACGCAGACAGAAATGTGGAAAGGCTTCGTCGAAGCATTCGCCAGATCACAACGTATCGTGGCCATTAAATATGCATAGAAGCCATTAAATGCGCATGGAAATCATTCAATACGTGGGGAGCCGTTGCAATGCGCCTGAAGGCCATTAAATAGGTGTGGCTCCCTGACGCCATGATGACCTGTCCCTCCGACTGAGCCAGCTTCACCAACTCCCGTTCCATCTACACCGCCCCGGGCAAGATGGGGTGACGCGTGTACCAGACGTCCGTCACGCAGCGTCTGAACCCCTCCACTCGGGCGGTCCGAAGACAAGCGGCGTCAAGCAACGGCGTAGACAAAGAGGCTTCGAGGGACAGTAGCGACAGGACTAGACACAATCAATGTAATTAATATAAAACCACTCCTTCTGCTTGTCCTAACTAGTCCTGGGAGTATATGAGGGCGCTAGTGTGCATGAGGTAGGAAGGTCGGTCATTCGATCAGTTTACAACGAAGGGCAAGCAGAATACTAGAGCAACACGAGTTTGAGCAGGACGTAGGGCTGTTACCCGTATTGGGGGTCCGAACCTGGGTAAATCCTGTGTGTTCCTTGTGTGCTTTTCATGCGTTCTTGAGTTTTCTATCCTGCTCGCCACGCGAAGAGAGTAGATGAGAGAGCTGAGAGTGACGCAGCTGCGAACACCCCCTACCGAAACTCGGTTATACACTCGAACCAATACTGTCTGGTACAAACACACCGACAAGTTATAAATACATGTCGCTTTGATATATAATCCGTTAAACTTTTAAAACTTTAACTATTTATCATCTTTTAAATATTTAAATTGGATACTTGAAAAATTATATGTGTCGGTTTATCTTGAAAATTACTTTTATAACATTATAATTTTATAAATATATTATAATAAAAATTAATGATCAAAGTTGTATTTTAAAGACTATATACTATATAGATATCCAAAACAAGCAAACAAGGCATATATACTAGTATATACTAGTACTAACTACTAAGTACTAACAAGGCTCAGTCTGAGTTCTGACATATATACTAGTACTAACTACTAAGTACTATATGCCTTGCAAGAGTAGGAGCAACAACTCCGGCAAAAGAAGAAAAAACTAATTTCCTTTGCAAGAGTAGGAAGATTCAGCTCACCAGCTTAACCCATCCTGTCCTCCTGCCACCTTCCCCCTCAAAACCACGGCTATAAAACAAACCATCACAACTCACAAGACCACACAAATCAAGCACAAATTACAAGCACCTAGAGAGTAATACACAGATTTCTGACGGTATTATCAAGAAGGCAAGAAGAAAGCAAGCAAGATTCAAGATATGGCTGCAAGGGCAGTGTCCATCCTCGCGGCGGCGGCGCTCGTCGTGGTGGCCTTCGTCGGCGGCGCGGCGGCGCAGTCCACGGGGAACGGGTGCACGCAGGCGCTGATCAGCCTGTCGCCGTGCCTGAACTACATCACGGGGAACGAGACGGCGCCGTCCAATCCGTGCTGCTCGCAGCTCGGGACCGTGGTGCAGTCGCAGCCGCAGTGCCTCTGCGTCGCGCTCAACGCCGACCCGGCGGCGCTCGGGCTCAACATCAACAAGACGCTCGCGCTCGGCCTCCCGGACAAGTGCAACGTCAAGACGCCGCCGGTCAGCGACTGCAAAAGTAAGTGCATGCTATCCACGAAATTCTTGGCCGGACTGCATCCATGGTTCAGAAACCTTTCTTGGATCTTGCGACTGACGTTGATCGTTGCAGGTGCCGCAGCTCCGACGTCGCCGTCGTCCGGGACGCCGGCGGGACAGACGCTAGCCTTGGCCGGCACAGGTAAAGACGACTTAAACACCGAACGGCCAAGTTGATGACGTGTCTGAATCGTGGTCACTGACGGACGTGCATGTCTGGTCTGGGTCGGATGCAGGGTCCAAGGCAACGCCGAGGGGGAACGTGGGCGGCGAGTCGCTCCGGGGCTCGGCAGGCCTGGTCGTCGGTTTCATCGCCGCCGTGGTGCACGCCGTCTCCGCCGTGTGATCTGACCCGGCCTCTCTCTTCTTGTCAGCAGCGATGGCATTTGCATCTTCACCATGGGTTTGGGAATTGTCTGATCAGGCTTGTCTTGAGAGCTGTTCCATTGGTGATGGCGATGGTGTGAGTTTGGACGACGGAGGCTTGAGCTTTTGTTCCATTTGTACCGTGACACGAGAGCTTACTCTACTTGATTCGTCACCGCATTCTTTTTAAGGAAACATATCTACCTGTTCTTGTTTCAATTATTAATTTCAAATCCAGGAGCATGTAACATCCTCGAGTTCGAGTGAACCTGAGATGGGTCTGAGTCTGGACCTAAACTCGATCCAGAATAAGCTTGGCAACAATTTAATATGCATTAATTTTCAATAATAAAAAACGCTCAAGCTCGAGCTCAACTTGAATAAACCCGGTAAGAGTTAACATAGTAATATTTAACAAATGATTCATAAATTTATCGGATTCACGAGCTAGTCGAGTTCAGCTCAACAAAGCTTGTAACCTCAGAATCAAACTTGAGCTCGATTTGTTTGGAGCGCGAATCGAACCTAGAGCGAGCCTCGATTTTCTTTTTTTTTTCAGCTCTGGTATGCAAGTCAGCGAGTGGAGATGAGTCAGACGATCAGCGCGATGACGATGGGTCACGGGTGGCCTGCTCTCTCCTTTGCCCGTGCGCGCGGGTACCACCCAACGATTCGGTATCTTCTCCGGTGTTGAGAGGCCTCGCGGTGCGCCTGCTTAATTTGTTTCGCTTTATCTACGTCAACGCCTGCTCTTCCCTCGCTGATGTCGATTTGCAGGTGGAAGTGCTATAAACGGAGTGAAAAAGTTCATATCTACTGAACTTGCACAAGAAAGATGCACGTACGAGACTTGGTATGCTTTGTTTCAAATTTTGGATTCTCTAAATCGATTCTAAATTGTAGTTGTAGAAGTTCGATTCTCCAAAAGTGGAATCTGGCACATATGAAGTGGATTGTGGATTCTAGTGTATATGGATAGGCTAAATTGTAAGAATCGAATTCTAAAATCAGACTGTTTGTTTCTTATTCTGTTTGTAGAGTTAAAATTTAGAATCAAAGGTTAAAACAATCAGGCGTTGGTACGTGTCTCGTCGTTTCGGTACAACAAGCCAGCGCTACAGTGGTTGCCACGTATTTGGTGGAGCAGCTTTTATTGCTTGTCGTGTGCAGTTTACGCGCAACAAAATCGTTTGATTTCGGTTTGTTATACCTGCGCGCTCATTGAAGCTAGGCCTTTTTTTTTTGTCGTGGATGACATGGCAAAAGGACCCTTGCAGAGGCAAGCACTTCCGAATTACGATTGCGGACAATCGGGAGGACGCGATCCACGTTCTAACGTACTTTGGCGTCGAAACACGGAGAGATTTAGCTGAGTTGTTCCGCATACGATACAACAAGCTTGTGCTGTAGTTTCCAGCGTTTTGCTTAAAAAAATATATCATGTGGTTTTCACGCAAAAATCATGCATTGTTCCCATCAACATCTGCTTTGTTTTGAAGGAAGCAATCCTCTGGTGCTCGAGAACTTGCATGGACCTCCTTCGTTTTAGCTTCTGTTAAAAAAAACAGATTGTCTGTCGAAAGAGAAGATTCTAGACAGCTTCTCCTACAATCAGAAACTACCCTCTATGGCCCCGTTCGTTTCAGCTCATTTGCAGCTTCTGATTAAAATAAAAGCAGATTGTTGGTCGAACGATAGGATTCTGGACTACTTCTCTGAAAATCAGAATCGGCCCTATAAAATCGAATCAGAAGTGCTCATCTGCCCGATTCTAGCGGAGAGTTAGCGCGAAGGCGCTCGCGCGAGGAGGCCGTCGCACCCCTCCACCCTCGAGCCGCTCCTCCCACCGGCGAGCCCCTCTATCAGCTAAGCCCCTTCGCCCGCCGGCGACTCCGCCCATCACTCCTCCGCCCATCGAGCTCCTCTGCCCACCGAGCTCCTCTGCTTGTCGAGCCCCTCCGCCGCCGCTCGCCAAGCAACTCCTCCGCCCGCCTGCCTGTCGCCCCTCTGCTCGCTGCCCGCTCCTCCGCCCTTCACTCGCACATCACCGGCTCGAGGCCATCCCTCCGTCGCCATCGCCAAAGCCGAAGCCGAAGGAGCTCGAGGCCGTCCCTTTGGCCGCCGCCCCTCTACGTGCCCCTTCGCCTACCGCCAGCCCTAGGCCGTCCGCCACCGCCGCCCCTTCGCCCCGTCGTTCGGAAGCAGCGCATGAAAAATCTGATTGCCAAACGAGACAGCTTATCCAGCTAGCAAATTCTATAGGCAGCCACTTCTCCAGACATTAGGCTATAATCTAGAATCTGCACAATCACAAGGTGCCCCGAACTGGGCCTACATAGAATCAGAATCCGACTGAAATTTGATTCTCGCTGACCTGGTACAGAACTTATAAGTCGCAGTTAACTCAGCCCAACTCTCTCACAATCAGAAGTAGCTTCTCTTATAATCCAAAAACTGAAACGAAAGAGCACGCCTTACATTCTCAATGTGAAAGCAACTAAGGTGGCGTTGGAGGGTTACTGTGGACCAGAGCGGTGACGGCCTCCCCTTTCCTTTCAGCGATGCTACGTGTAAATAGGAAGCCAATGATCTATATGTTATATATGTTAGTACATTATTAAACCGAAAATCTACAACTTTAGTACTGTACAAACCACCAATTTGTAAATTTGAGAGCATTTGTCCAATCCCCATAATACACCCTCAAACACAATACCAAGAACATTTCAAGGGTCTAAGAGCGGCCTTAAGACCACAACGGTCAAGGGATGGCTTCGTGATGCATGCCTACCAACCTCACGTAACACGTTACCACCTTCCAACAGGAAATGTTTGAACTCGACTTTTGTTGGGGTCTGCCAGACCCAAGCTGTAGTGCAACGCTAGGGCGACATACGGAGGCCCAAGTAGCAAGCTACTTTACAGAGCCCTTCCCCCACAAGAAATTAATTTAATATCATTCTGGAACTATGTCTCACGTATCAGATATTAAACTGATAAGAACAGATACTACACTTGATCTTAGCCAAAAGGCCGAGAAAGGTATGAGGAGCAACGGATGCCCTGCTCCTCCTTTTATGCCTGCGTCCAACGACTCCGCTGCTCCCGCCAGGCGATGTGGTACTTCAAACCGACGGGCTGCAATCGCTGCGCGCTCGGCGGGCCGAGAGTTGCAATGCCGTAACTGGCCCATTAACTTGTTCAGGCACAGCCGCAGGCCCACCGGCACGGGCACTCGCGTCCGAACGAATCACCCGGTCGCCGCCGAGGAGCCTTTCCGTCGCCGTTAAGTTGGACCCCCACTTTCGGCGTCGTCGTCGTCCTCCCCTTCTCGCCGATGGCAATCGCATCATCGGCTGGTACGACCAATCGCCTGAGCAGCTTCTCGTGATCTCATTCATACTGCTTGCTTCCTTCGTTGTCCTGGCTTTGTTGGTGGCCGAGACGAGAGCATGTTATTCGTTAGGTGTGTGCGTATGTGAGACGACGGAGCGATCGATAAGTTTCAAAAGATGTTTCTCTAGCAATATTTATTTGTGTTTTAGTAAGTTTAAGAAAATTACATGTGTATTTTATAAGTTTCAGCAAGTTTCAGTGTTTTCGCAAATTACATGTGTAATATCGACAAAGAAATCATCCGATTAGTTAGAACAAATGAGCAGATAGCACGAGAACACCAGCCTAGGACAGTGCTACAGTATACTGTTGAGAACATTTCTAACGGCATAGACAAGTTTCATTAAGTTTCATCGAAGTTCTGCAAAGTTTCAACCAAGTTTCTTCTGTGTTTTGTAAGTTTCATCTATGTTTTAGGAAAGTTCCAAACAAAATTCATCTGTGCATGACAAGTTTCAAAGAAGTTTTAGCAAGTTTCATTTTTTTATGTATGTTTCGATAAGTTTCAAAAGAAGTTTCTCTAACAATATTTATTTGTGTTTAGGTAAGTTTAAGAAAATTACATGTGTATTTTATAAGTTTCAGCAAGTTTCATTTGTGTTTTCGTAAACTCCAGTAAGTTCCATGCGGCAAGTCTCAAGAGAATGTTTCAAATTTTCATGTTTCAAAAACTTTCATGTGTTTCTAGATGATTCCGAGCCAAAGTTTTAACGTTTTTTAGATTTTGGAACTCAAGTATCACCAAGTTTTAACCCATGAGTTTCAAAAAGATTTTTTTAAAAAAAATTAGTCAGGAGCTCTGACATTCATTAAAGAAGAAGAACAAGCCCACTCGCTATTAGTTACGCAGCAGGCCTTCGCTTTCTTCGCACTGCAGCCGAGGCGAATCCAACATATGGCGAGTTGAAATCTGCCCCACCTACAATTTACAAGACCTCTTATACCCAGATGTGTATATACTGTATAGCCCAACAAATTTGATCCATAGGTAGGACAAGCAGCCAGGTTAAGGACTCCGTCACTGGCTCGCTGCTGTTGGATGTGATCTTCAGTTAAAACGGAAAGTTAGAGAATTAAGGAAAATTAGGGTTTTTCCCCAAACCAAGACGGCCCGGTAACACGCTTCGGCCCGGCCGAGACGCAGCGCGCCCATCCATGCAACCTTTGCCGAAACGACCCAAAACGTCGGCCTCAACACGCGCGCAGAAGATCTCGGCCGTTCATACGATCGGACGGATAAGATCGTGGGCGAGCGGAACAAAAGCGACGACCGACCGAAAAAACCCTAGCCATTCGGCTTCGGGCTCCCGAAAATTCCGCAAGAGATGCGGCGACATGCGAGCGATCCGGAGGAAAGCGGCGGCGAACTTCGATGCGGCGGCGGCCAAAACACCTGCAGCAGCGAGCAAAAGGCGACGGGTTCCGGCGAAGCGCGAACAGCGCCAAGCGCGCACGGCAAGAAGATGCCGCTCGCAGCTCCGGCGCACGCACGGGCGAAACTAAAGCCCGTGACAGCGAGCGGAAGGGCGGCGCCCGGAGCGGCCGACGGCAACAACGACCGGAACGCAGCAATCGGCAAAGATAAGCCCCAAAATCCCTTCTTAGATCATTAGGACTTGATAGGATTTGCTTGATTTGGGGACAAACATGGGAATTAGGGTTTCGATTTGGGAGTCTTGGGTTCGGATCTACCCTTATCCCCTCCTTCTAAATGCTACCCGAGTTAAAACATTCCTAAACCAACCATAAACCGATGAATACAAGGCCAAATTGAGACTAATCCGGGCTTAATCAGGGATTATACTAAGGCTAGGGTTGCTCTGATACCAAATGTTAGATCCTAAACATAAATATGATCCTCTAGCCTTAAGAATAATCACATGGATAATGCGGAAGAATCATTAGATCACTTACCCGGAAACGAAGATGCCATTAGAGTATTCGGTGGTGTTCTTGAGTGTCGCTAAGGAAGAACCGTTGAGGTAGATGCGCAGCACCAAAACGAATGAAGAAGAAGAAAGACCGGTGTAGATGCACAGCGAAAGTCGTCAAGATCCTCTTGGCGATGGAACGGATCTTCATTAGCTTAGCGCAGACCTTTTGATCGGACTAAATGTGAGAGAGGGGGCAAAACTCGTGATTAGCCTTAACCTTAAACCGAGCGCCGGCCTCTCCCTTTTATTCTTGCGCCAGCTAACGGGACCGAACCAATTTGGTAGGAGCGCTCCCGATCAAGGCGCGATTTCCTTAATTCTCTGACCTTCCGTTAATACCCTGATTTTCCTTAATTCTCTTACTTTCCGTTTTAACTGAAGATCACATCCAACAGCTGCGATTAGGGTTTTAGTACTATTTCAAACTTATCCCACCTATAGTTTCTTCTTAGGTCCGCCACTGCTGCAGCCGCATGTGGGCAAGCCAGCAACTACCAGCAGGACGCAGCTTCTTGTTGTCTTCACCGGTGTGGCAGCATGCTATTGCTACTGGAGAGGAAGATTGAGAGAGAGAAAAAAGAGAAGTGGAATGAGTTGTTGGCTCGTGGAAGGCTCTAGGATTGGGCATCGGGGATCTGTGGTCCAAGCGCTCCATCAGATTGAATGGTGCTTCGTTATCCTGTTGATTTGCTAGAAAACGGTAGATCGTTTCCTAGTATATTATGTGTGCACAGTAAAGCACGGCCTAATACTGCTATGTGCAGAAGCCTGACGACATTGTGAACATGGTTTCACGTGAGCGTTGCTGCTACACAGCGGAGTAGAGTTTGTTCTGACTTCTGAACTAGCAGATTAGTAAGTAAGTAGGACACACAGAACAAGCGAATTCAGATTACTGTAGTAGCCTGGTCCGATTTTTTTTCCCCAAAAATAGCTACTGTTACGATGGATTTGTAGAATAGTCCCTTGACGCGGATGGGGAGCGCTTAAGGGTGAAAACGGGTCGGATACGGTCGGATAGTAGGTCATCCTGTATCTTACCCTAATTATTTTTTTTCAGATACGGGTACGGGTAGTGGAAAATCGGGTAGGATACGGATATGGATACCGGGTATTTACGAATTGGTAGAAAACGGATACCGGATATTATACGGATGGGTATAATACAGATAACGGGTATTTAGTCGAATAATACGAAAACTATCTAGGATCAAAATATGTGATAGAAATAATTTAACTAACACATATGATCAAACTATGTGATAAAAATATATTAAAAAGAAATTGTAATCATGAGATAAGATATCAATCTTGATCTTGTTAGATTTGTGTGTATATATATATATATTCGAAGTCAAGATTCTTACCATGCTGACATCAACTTGATATTCACCTCTGGTAAAAATATTAAAAATTAAAACTTATATTTGAAACTTTTACAAATTCAAAAAGCTGAAAGTAAATAAATCGAAAATAGCAATGTCGAATTTTTATAAATAAAATGTAAAATTTGAAAATCTCAAAATTTTATAGAATACAAATATTTTAATTCTAAACCTTAATAAAAATATAAATAAAATATTAACCACATTTTGGTAATAAATTAAATCAAACTTAGAAAATAGAAAAAGCGATAGGGCACATTGTCGAATTCTCGTAATTTTTATACACAAGATTTTACCATGAAATTTTTACTGGATATCAAACCTCATCTTGCCGACATTTATAAAATATTTTGTAAAATATTGATTTGATTTAATAGCTTTAATAAGTACTAGAATGCTATCTGTCGAGAGAAATCACTAGAGCTGCTCTTTTCTCTCCCTTGCGTGTGGACCTCCGGCACTGAACCGGTGCAGTATCAGGCCGAGATCCTCGGTATTTCCGGGTAGTGCTCGCTCGAATCCGGCGCCGACTATCCGGGTACTATCCAGTATCGACCGGAGAAAAATACCGAATTAGTATCCAAGAAGCGGGTAAAAACACTACCGTATCCGATGCAGGACGGTAATACCGACCATTTTCACCCCTAGGAGCTAGGGGTGTAAATGGAATCGATATCTTCCGCATACCGTGCAGTGAATTTTTACCCGAAAAAAGCGGTGCGGGTTCGCACAAAGCTATCGAATGCACGGCACGGTACTACCCTGATCTTGAAGGGTCGAATGCGGGTCGGTTGATACCGGAAAATACCGGAACATCGAATTGAATGCAGTACCCTACTAAATGTTAAAGTCGGTGCCGATTCTGACATATAGCACTTGTAGGATTTAGTTAAAATAGTAAACCATCTCGAAAAATTATGAAATTTTTTCTATAAATACTAGATAAAATTTAGAATCTAAGAAAAATACTAAACCAAGTAGAATGATGAGATAATAAATTATTAAAATACAAAAACCCTCTATGAAGCTAGCATTGACTAGTAAAAAACAAGTTGATATTTGTATTTGCGTATTTGCAAATAAAGTATTCTAAAACTATAGAAACTTAATTATGAGCATATATGGTTACTATAGGCATGTACTTAAGCCGTTTAAAAAGTCCTACTGGTTGCATACATTGCATAAATCGTGTAGTTGCACCATGCATCATACACCATGTTTTTATATATTCATTTTAGTAATATTTTTATAGTTAGAGACCAATTATTTTTATCACATTTTTTATTTTTTTGTATAATTTACCTCTAGACTTGAGATCTTGATATATGCATGAAGAAATTTGTTTTGTATAATTTAACTCTATGTGTTAAACTATGTATGTGAATTTCACTTCATGTATTGGACTTCATGTATTGGACTATCTATGTGTTTTCATCGCATGTTTTGATTCTAGGTATTTCGTGCTCTACCCGATGAAGTACCGTTATGCAGATTATACCCGTCCGAATACTACGGAACCCGATTTCTACCCGTAAGTGAAAATGCTACCGTTATCCGTACCCTACCCGATTTTTACTACCGTGCGTGCAGTGCAGGAGAAAAAATAATAGGGTAGGGTATGGGATGACCTACTACCCGCCCGAACCCGACCCGTTTACACCCCTACTAGGAGCGCTGGACAGAGGGAGTCATGGGCAGGAGGCGCTGCAGCGGCGTGAGCCCGGCCCGGCCAGATGCAGAGGGAGGAAGGCCATCCGGCCAGGAAAAGGTCGACCTTTCCATTTTACTTTTGCAGCACATTCTCTGTGTTTGATCTATTTCTTTTTTATGAATTGATTTGCCTAGTTACCATCAGGAATTTTCATCCAGTGCTATATCATTGGCAGTACCAGAGTTTACACTGCGGTACTTATTTTCTAGAAGAACACTTCTGTCGAGAAAATCTAGCCAGAACTACCGCAAGGCAAAATCCGGTAGTACCAAATTTTGGTACTATCGTACTTAACTCTGTGGTACTCTTTTTACAGAAAAGCAATCCTTTTATTTCCTTCTGAGTTTTCCAAGTCAGTACTACCAGTATGAAAAATGCGGTACTACCGCATGTGCGAAAGTACCGATAAAGTACCCAGTAATGTTTTTTCAAAAGGAATGTTTTTGAGCGAGTCATCAGGAGCGGTACTACCGTGGAGTAAAATCTGATAATACCGGAATCCGGTACAACCGAAAATTGCACAGCAGTACTCTTTTTCCAGAATGGGTCTTTCGCGAGCTTTTCCCTCTAGAAAAGTCAGTACTACTACATTTTGTGTGGCGGTAGTACCGGGGTTCCCTCAACGGCTATTTCGCGTTGCATTTAATTTTTAAATTCAACTATTGGCTGAGGGGCGGTACTACTGGGTTTTGCACGCCGGTAGTATCGGAATTCCTATTTTTTTTAAGAATTTTGTCTTCAACAGTTCGAACAGTGTGTGGGGGTTATAAATACCCCCACACCTGCTGAATAGGATGGTTGGTGGCTCATTAAATACATTTGTGAGCTCTAGCAAGTCCCTTTACTCCCAAGTGCATTAAAACTTTCATTTTGTGTGAGAAAAAGTGTATTCAAATGGTGATTTTAGTTTTGAGTCATTAGACATTTGTTTCATCCTCAAGTGAGCGTCATTACTCTATTTTCTTGGAGGTTGCCGTCTCCTAGACGACTTGGAGGAATTTGTGCATCATTGATCTTCACAAAGAAGGTTGTGTGAAGATCCGATTGGTTATGAAGGCAAGGAGCTCGCCTATCCGGAGTGGGGAAGAGCTACCACGAGTGATTGAGGAAGACTCAAGCAAGTGGAGCTGGCTTGAAGGATTTCAAGTCACCTCAACGTGGATTAGGGGAGATCGGCAAGTCTCTGAGACTACGGGATATAATTCGTGTCTCCTATTTTCTTGTGGTGCAATTTATTATATTTGTGCTCTATTCTTTGCTTTAGCAAATGTAAGTATTCTTGAGTTAGAATTATTGATTATTCATTGTTAACTTGCTAGAGTACTTTTGATCACTAGAAATTCTAGAAGTAATATTTTATTATTGCAATTCTTGTTTAGAAATTTGATTAAGTGCAATTAAAGTTAAAAATTTGGTAACCTCCTATTCACCCCCTCTAGTCAGTTATCCTTGATCCTACACCCACAACTAGATCATTTTTAAAAAACTTTTTAAGTTGAATTATCCTAACATGGGCTGGTTTTCTATACCATAACCAACCATAAGAGGTTTTTGCAATTAAGTAAGTTTGAAGACATGACTCATTTGAAGTGAAATTAACTAAATATAAATTTTTAAATCTAAAACCTTTAAATACTAAAGAATTATCATTTTCTTTTAAAATAACAACACCATTCCTAGAGAATGTACAACTAAGATGAAGATCACATATTTGAGTAACGGATAAAAAATTAAAATTTAATGTTTCTATCAAAGAGACATTTGAGATAGAAAGATCATTTCAAATGGCGATTTTACCCAATCCCAATACCTTTCCTTTGGTATTGTCACCAAAAGTGATTTTGTCATGTTGGACACTCCCTTCTTCAAATGTGGTGAACATTTTCGTGTTGCTAGTCATGTGTTGCCTGCATCCTCTATCCAACACCCAATACCGTCCACCGATTTTGTAGTTCACCTGCAAAAGCAAATAAAATTCTTTTAGGTACCCAAATTTGCTTGGGTCCTTAGATATTAATAACCAAGGGTTTGGGCACTCAAATGGTATTATTTCTCTGACCAAGTATAGAAGTCCTAACAAATTTAGCAATAACATTACCATTGCTATTTTTCTTAAACACGTAGCATGAATCATAAGCATTGTTTTTAGATGATTTGCCCAAAGGACACTCATTAGCTATGTGTCTTATATCATGACATTTATAATAAAGTTTCTCATTTGATTTTACAAACAGAGGAGCTTTGTTACTCAATATCTTACCTTTCTTGCACACAAACCCAAGACCTTCTTGGTTTAAGAGCATCGTTGGTTATTCAAGATTTTATCAAGGGTCTCCTTGCCCTTGAAGCATCGATCCAAGCTCTTACTTAACTTGTTCACTTGCTTTTTTAGCTCATTATTTTCAATAATTAATTTTTCATGACTAGTAGTAAAGCTAGAGTATAAACTTGAAAGCATATAAAATAAATCATCACAAAAGGTAGATATGCTAGTTTTGATATACAATAAGAATAAATTTCGAGACTAGGCATATCATTAATAATATTGCAACTAATGCCTACATGATTTTGAGACTTTAAATGCTCCTAGGCAAGATGAGTCTCATGAGCCTCCTTTAACTCATCGTAAGAATCCTTGAGTAAAAGAAATTTTTTCTCAAGGTCTTTTGTTTGACTTCTCTTTGCTAAGGTATTTATTTAAATCCCCAAGCATATCCATGAGTTCATCATAGGTAGGTTCATCATCGTCATTTGGTTTTACCTTAAACTCTCCTTTTGCCATGAGACATAAAGGAGTGAGAAATGGTGAAGAGACCTCCTTGATGGCGACACCAGTGAGACTTTTCTTCCTTAAGGGCATATCTTCTTCGAATGAGTCAGAGTTTGAACACTCTTCTTCGAAATCCCACTCTCCAATATGTGCCTCACCTTTGCCATCTTTGTGAAGCTTCTTGAAAAGCTTCTTCTTCCCTTGAAAGACCTTCTTTTTTTTGGGCGATTTGTTTTTTTCATCCTTTTTCTTGAGACATTGAGAGGAATGTACCTCTTCTCATCACACTCATAGCACCAAATGTTTGCATATTAATTTGTGCTTGAGTTTTGTCCCTTTTTGAACTTTTGAGAGGTGCTTGAGCTTGAGCGTCTTTTTATGAATCTGTTCGTTCTTCTAACAAGGAGTGTCATCTCTTCCTCAGTGTTGTCTTCTTCGGAATCATCAAGGGGCTCATCGCTTGATTCTGCTCTCATCATGAAGGTGATGTTCGAAGAGCTTTGCTACAAGAGCTCTTCCTTTTTCTTCTTGCAAAGCTCATTTGTAATGAGATTTATAGCCCTCACCCATATTTTCAACTGTTGGGGCAAAATTATATAAAAAAATAGATTTTTCGGTGCTATCGCCCATGTAGGACTTGTAGCACCGGGCTCACCCCCAACGGTCAGCACAGTGCATTTATTATATTGTTAGAGGCCATTGCACAGAGGGGCCGGTGCTATTGCCCAACTGGGGTCGGTAACACTGGGCTCATTTTCTTTTGCCCCCCTAGAAAACACCACCTCTATAATTCTTACACCGACTTTTATGCCGGTGCTATCGCTCGGCCGGTAGCACCGGTCTGCCAGATCAGCACCAAGCACCCTCTCTAGTTTTATTACACCAAGCCTGGGGCCAGTGCTGCCGCACGGCCGGTAGCACTGGCCTCCCAGGCCTTTTTCTGAATTTTTCATGAGTGATTATGTGTAAACACACGCATGACTTCAAATGTGCATGATTGAGCCTTTAAACATTGTTTAACTTCGAACTACTAGTCAAGACCCCTCTAAGTAGTACGGCGTCTATTCTAACAATTTGATCTTTCCCCAAAACAACGAGCAAAATATTTGCTAGATATACTAGATCCTCTAAACCAATGCATAGTTTTAATAATCATATGCTTAGAATAGATCAAACTAGAAATAGTTTTGCAAAGTATCATTGTCCTCCTAAGCCTTTTCATAAAAATACCAATCATTTGCCTAGGAGGAATAATTATTGCAAACCTATTTCTAATTGTGTTAGTCAATTCAATAATATCCAAATTAGGGCCATTTGGGTTTCTAAATCTATTGTGACTAACATTGTTGGACCCAACAAGGATTGGGTACCAAAAACCACCTAAAAGATTTTTAGGTAATATGAGATGGATTGGACATTTGGCTTCTTCAAAAGGGAAGAGGACTTAATAATTTGCAAAATGAAGCCAAGCATGAGGATGATCACTTCAATCTTGAGCCAATGCCATCTCGGGTAACAAGTATTTAAATTGATTCTTATAGCTTATAGCCTTGTGTAGGTTATATTGCATTATTCATGAAAATTAATTTAGATTGCTTGTTATATGCTTGCTCTGTGGGGACCCGGATCACCAAATCCGAACCCTCTGTGTTTCAACCGCGCTAGTCCAGGAACAGCTAAGCGCTGCAATCGTCTGATGATGATAACACAGACATATCATAAAGTAAATAACAGTAATAAGCAAAAGAGTGTAACAACATCATCACATTATTACAAGTATCGAGCCTTACGGCTTAAGTGTGAAAGTAACAGCGGAAATGTAGAACCAAAAAGGGCCAATCAGTGTGCCCACAGGCAACCGACTGGGGTACGCTCCCTAGAAGATCGCGTCATCCTCCTCATCAAAGTCTTCACCACAGATGTCGAACGGTGGATCGCAGGCTTTTTGATAGCCTCTTCTCCCATCATCTACTTTATGGAATAAGCAGCCCCGCATTGAAACGCGAGGGTGAGTATGCAACATACTCAGCAAGTCTCGGAAACTTAATGCAAATAACTAAATGCAAGGCTTAAACAAAGGATGGCATATAGGGTTCATTTTGCATAAAGCGAAAATTGAAATTTAAATACAAGTAATAATTTCATAAAGCAGCATTTCACAAAATGTAAATAGCATAATTAATTAAATTGAAGTATAACAATTTTCCAGGTTCCAACTACCTGGTTGGCTCTAGCCGCCAAACTAAATCCGGGAGCTCTAGCCGCTCGCGGATTCCCAACCACATTTTCATTTTAAACCAAATCATCATTTTTCCATTTAAAACCAAAAACCAGAAAATCTACTATGTGAAAGCGTTCCACGCTTGCCCTTGTCCGTGGGCACGGCTACTCAAGTAGTTTTTAAGACTCTGCAGAGCTGGTACACTTTACCCACACGACATGATCAACCCGTTTTGCCAGGCCAGTAACACACTTCCTTTGGTGTGTCGGCAAGGAGATCATGACAAGGCCTTTACAATGCATATACCGCTACCGACTTCACCCGCTAAGGTTTCACCGCTGGTAGGGCTAAATCCGCCCAGTCCAGAAGCCCCCTCTTGCGCCTTGCAAGTACCCTCCTGGCAACCGCACATCCAAATGGCGAAGTCAAATAACGATACATGCAAATTACTTAGCCAGGTCGTACCCATATAGACATGTGGTTGTACTGTATAGCATGGCCCATGGTGTCCACACGACCGGTCCTTAATTGACTAGGGCGGACAATCACATTCCAAAATTTTGTGCATCCCGCATCCGCCATTCAACCAATCCGCCCCGGTCTAAATCATTTTTCACTTTTAATTTCAAATTAATACCGGCAACACCAATTGCCATAATTTCCACAATTCATTTTGAATCAAGAATGAAATCATTTCCATAATGGTAAGGTACCGATGTAATTAAGCATGGCTAAGCATTTTCTACCGTTCCCATAATAAAATGTTTACCATTGATTATAGTATTTAGTTTTCCTAGGGTGTCAATGGTTGGCAAGATTAATATCAATGTTGGCATAGCAAAGTTGGAATTTAACTAAGCATTTCAAAATGACATTAAAGTACGGTATGCAAAGTAATGAGCATGCAATACTTTAAAACAACATAGAATTTCATAAACTTGGGTTCAATATGGTCAAGGAGACTTGCCTTCAATCTCTCTCGCTGCTGCTACCTCCGCTGGATGCTCCTCTCGCTCAACCGCTGCGTCGTCTACACGCGAAACACGCAGATCAAGGCAAGAAATAAATAAAATAGAAATGAATAAAATCCAAAAATTCAAAATAAATACACCAACAGATAGATCTTGATTTTAGATGAATTTAGAAATTTGAATCGTTCAAATCGGAGTTCGAACGGAGGAGAACGGGCGTTCCGAAGTCTAAATGGGAGAGAAAATCATGAATAAATTAAAGTGACACGTGTCGCGCTACGATTGGCTGGAAATTCAGAAATTCGGATTAACTCAGAAAATACGAATGTATGTGCTGACATGTGGGGTCCGCCTGTCAGCGACTTGACTCGGCTCAGTGACAGAGCGCACGCGTGACATGGCACCGACGTGGCTGACTTGTGGTAGACACATGGGCACCAGGGCACACGTGGCGGTGACGTAGCGCTGACATGGCTAATACTCAGGTTTTCGGGTGACGTGGCATCGACGTGTCTGACACGCGGCACCAAGTGGCGGTTTAGTGTTGACGTGGCTACTCGGTGGCGCTTACGTGGCTTGCACATGGCACCACACGGATCTAGGGTACACAGTAGCAGTGATGTGGCGATAAGATGGCGCTGATGTGGCCAGCACGTGGCTTTCACGTGGCGCCATGCAGATCTAAAGCATACTGTGGCTGTGACGTAGAGCGCACGTGGCTAACAAGTGGCAGACACGTAGATCTAGGGCATATGGTGGCGGGGAGGTGGCGTACACATGGCGAACCGTGGAAGGTGACAGGCGATTGGCGCGAGGCTTACGGAGGAAACGGCGTGTTACGGGCGGTCGAACGAAGATCGGCGGCGGGGGGTAGAAGTCGACGGCGAATGGCGGCGCTAACGCCGGAGATGGAAAGACGATGCACCAAATGGCGAAGGAGTAGCGGTCGATCCGGGTTTGCGCGGAATAGATGAAGATCAGAGCGACGAACCCAACGGTACCGAGAACATGGGCGGAGACTCACCGGAAACGAAGCAAGAAGCGACGGAAGGCTTCGGTCAAAACGGCGCACTCCGGCGAGCTCGTGTGGGTAGATGGCGGCGCCTCAAGCGGCCAGCCCTAGGGCAAAATGTGCGGCGCGAGGAGGGGAACCTCGGGAGATGCGAGGCGGCGGCTTTAAATAGTCTAGAGGGGCGTGAAGGGCACGGAAACCGAAGATGACCGCAGCATAGGTTCTGGTGGCGGTCTTGAGCTCGAACGGCGTGGCCTTCTATTGTTGTAGGGTCGAGGATGCGCCTAGAGGGGGGGTGAATAGGCGTTTATAAAAATTCGATCTCTAGCTAAACAATTCGCTAATCAACCCTAAGTCAAAACCTAATCAATTTATATGCGAAGCGATAATCTAGGTTTTGACAATTAAAGCCTAAATAAACTAAGCTCACTATGTGCACTAACTATTTTATGTCTCTATGTATGAATTGCTAAATTGATCTAACAAATAATACTAAGCAATTCTAAGTCAAGCAATCATGAATATACAATAAATGTAATTACTTGAAAGTAAAGGAGACAAGAGACAAGCAGCGTTTTTCCGTGGTGTTAGGAGACTTGCGGTCTCCCTAGTCCACGTTGAGGTAAGCCCGACGACTCGGACCGGCTCCGCTCGAGCACCGCCTCTTTCCACTAGTCGTGGTTTTTCACGCTCGCGTAGGCTCAACCCGAACCTTCACAAACTTGCAGGGCTTCTCACACCTTGAGAGCTCCCACGCCTGACGCCCTCGCCGTCTAGGAGTCGGCAACCTCCAAGAGTAATAAGCCGCTCCTCCGCTTGAACTTCACCGAGCACAACACATGCGCTCGGCGATCACCAAGTGCAACACATGCACAAGGACCTCACTCAAGTGCAACACATGCACAAGAGCTCACTCAATCCACTCCTAATTGCAACACATGCAATTAGTGCTCACACTCAAGCTCAAGAAGCAAAGGAGGAAGAGCAACACATGCACAACCCTCCAACACACGACCAATAACATCAACAACAAGCCCCAACCCCCAAGGGGTATTTATAACCTCCACCAAAGAAACTAGCCGTTTGGGGCTGAACGGCGGCAAAGAAATCCGGTCCGACGGACCTCGGCCGATCCGGCCGGACCACACGGGCCAACGGTCGAAAAATGACCGTTCTTGCGGCCGAAAACTCTCTTGCGGTCCGACCGGACTTCCACCGTCGCACCGCTTCGGTCGGTCCGACCGAGCCCACCAGTCACACCGCTGCAGAGACAAGACAAACCCGAAAACAAGCTTCTCTGGAAAATCGCACCGCGACCGCAATCGGTCGGACCACACATCCGGTCACACAAGCAACCCGTCTTGATCGCACCGCCGCATGCATGCCCGGTCACACGGTGCTAACACGGTCGCACCGCCACGCCGAGAAAACACAAGCCGCGCGAGGTCCGACCGCTTTGAACACCGGTCCAACGGTGGACCACCGGTCAACCGCCGCTCGGCGCCGGCGGCCTTGACCCTAGGGCGGTCCGGCCGCCGCTGGCGGTCCGGCCAAGCCCACCTCGACCACCGCCGGCAGTGCACCACCGGAGAATTTTCAGATATAATTCTAAAATGATTCTCCAAAAGCGAAAACCATTCCTTGAGCCAATAAATGATCAACACATGATCAAACACACGTGCAAAACACATTTGCACCAATTTAGCTCACGCCAAGAATTTAACCAAATTGCAAAACATTCCGTAATAAACACCGAACTTACGCGTTCAACCCTCTAGCCATGTAAGGATCAACACATGACCCGACACTTTGCAAAACACATTTGCAAATGCCAACACATGCTCTAGAATCGAACGCATAACTCCAACGCTTATTTGCAAAACACATTTGCACAACCAAGAACCAACTCAAGATCTATTTGCAAAACGTATTAAGCAAATCAAACTCGAGTTTATGAGATTAATCCCCTAGCCATGTGAAGGTCAACACAAGACCGGTCAACTTGCCAACACCGTTGCAAGCCCCACTCACATGCTCTCGGGATCTGGACTCATAAACTTCAGTTTATTCGCAACGAACTTGCAAATAACACGATAAACATCATTTCATGCTTGAGCACTACTCTTTGCAACACATGCAAAAGTCTAGCTCAAGCAACATCAAATCAAGATGCATGAACTCTTTAATTGCAACACATGCAATTCTCTAGTTCAATGCAACACCAAATCGAACTAACACCAAAACCAAATCTCAAGTATGAGCTCTTTACTGCTTAACACATGCAAGCCTCTAGCTCCAAACACACAAACACTAAATCATGCTTGAGCTCTCTCCTTTTGCAACACATGCAAAACTTAGCTCCAAGCAAACTCACGGTTTTATAAAGATTGTTTTGCGAACCAAAACATGAAGCGTCAACTAATGCAACACATGCAAAAGTGAACTTCACGCAAAAAGCCAACGCACTAGCTTATCCTATTTGCAACACATGCAAATCAAAGCATAATGCTGAAAACCAAATACAACAAAGCATAAGTTTAACCCATTCGCAACACATGCCAAATGGTTAACCCTCATGCAAAAACCAAATCCAAATGGTTTGAGCTCGAGTGAGCGCGAATGAGATCACCAACACATGATGAAACTCAAGCGAAAGAGGCAACCCCTCTTAATAGTACGGCGATAAATAACTAGACACAAAGACTAGAAAGTCCTTAGCCTATCTACTTATACCTTCGCCGCCACGCATAAGCAATCCCCTTTGGGGTCTTTATGATCATCACTTGATACTCCCCCGGGATCATCACTCTTCTTTTCTTCGGGATACATCCTTGGCGTCCATCAACTCTTGATGCCATCCAAGTCCGTTCTCATCCATCTTTGGACCTAACTCAATCACAACTCATAAAATTGTTAGTCCAAGATGCATGGTTGTCTCAATCATCTCTTGCACTCCATTAACACATAATGGATGCCTTTAGATCAATTGAGCACAACCTAAATCACTTGAAATGATTTATGTATGTCTTAAGTACAATAATGCAACTCATGCCTTATTATACTTAAGAACTATTCATTGTCCTTTCTTAATCACGAAACACCATCAACACATGATGAAGTGTTCTCTAATGATTAACACGACAAATGAACTCAATTTAAATCATCATTTAAATTGATTCTTCAAGTTAGAGTGTGAACTCCCCTAAATATGTGCATCCATGTAATATATGGATTGGGAAACATGATACACATTTTGTGGTTAATATAACGGGATATTCATACTTTAACTTGACTCCAAAGTACATAAATAATACTATGATGAATGCGCATACATACCTTGGGTTTTCCATTTTTCAATGCGATGAGACTAACCAAAGATATTCTAAATAAACAAGTTAGTCTCGATACAAGATTTGTCATTAATAATAATATCGCATTAGGGATAATCTTAATCTGAGATTTGTCATTAACAATAGATTAGATTTGTCATTAACACCAAAACCACAACTAATGATGGTTGAACTTACAATCTCCCCTTTTGGTGATTAATGACAAATCCAAGCTTAATGAGCACATTTGGATTAAAAACAACATATTGAGAGAATTTAAGCTAATTGAACACATATGCATATTAATTCTCCCCTTAATCATATTAAGCATACTTTTAAACCAAATGATATTAAGCTTCCATAATTCTCCCCTTTTGGCATTAAACACCAAAAATGGAAAACTAAAAGATTATCTTGAAAGACATTCTCCTTTTAAACATTTATCATTAATAAGATTTATCATTATTTCCCCTTATGGCATTTTAAATTTGAAAAACATTCTCCCTTTTATTTAATTATCCTCCTTTTAGCATTTAACCATTTCTTTTTAATGAAGGTCATATAAAATTAGAATGCATACTTATGACCTTGAGTGGAATTTGAAGAACTTAAGCCAAATGAAAAAGATAGGCAATGAAATCCCAAATGAAAAGGATATACAAGGAATAAAACAAGTTTTCATTTGAAATATGGCCTGATACCAAAAGAAGAAAGACTCGAAAAGAGACCATATTCGGGATTTTGAATACCACTTTGAAGGAAGAATAAGCGCTTGCAATTATGGATACCACTTGTAAATACAAATAAGCATAAAAAGTAACGAAGGGTATCGCACGGTTTATTTGAAACGCATTCAAATAATTCACTCCTCATTTTATTAGGCTTTGCAAATTTCAATATGATTCTTTTAAAGAATCCAACACTTTGCCTAATAGGGACAAACGAGGAACCCAAAGGAATAGATACCACTTGAGACAATAGATACCACTTGTAAAATTAATCTCAAGGGTTTGCTTGAAGATCCAAAGGAAATGAGCCTTTTCAAATTTTGATTTAAGAACAAAGCTCAACGATAGATTTTCCTCTTTTAAGTATTTCAACACATAAAGATTCTCACACGAGAGAAGTCTTAGGCGGTTGAACTTACAATTTGAATTTGAGAGGAAATTCTTAATCAAGAATGTGGGTATCGGAAAGATACTACAAAGAGGCAATGAAATACCACTTATAGGAAATAATTGAATTCAATGATACCACTTAAAAGGAATCCATATAATCAAGGATATCATTAGAAGAAATGAACAATAAGAACCATGATACCACTTGGAGAAAAGAGAAATTGAAAGATACCACTTTGTAAGCATATGAAATGAATAAAAGCTCGATTTGATACCACTTAGAATCAACTCACACAGAATTGATACCACTTGAAATAATTTATCGATAAGATCGATGGGTATCAGAGCAATATAATCAGAGCATCATATACTTACGGGTATCAAAAGTTCAAGAAGGATCAATAAAATCTCAAAGATTTAGTATCAGAGCACAATAAAGACATGATCTCACTTGGAAGCATTAAAGTGCCCCAAAACTTGCAATGAATAAACTCCCCAAGATATTCAACAAGTGAATTATGGAGTTATTTGCATTTGAATTGCACAAGTTTTGTCTTTTCAAAAGATCAAGTGAAAAACACTCTTTAAAATAATTAAAGTGCTCATAACTGATACTACTTGAAAACTTGACCAAACAAATTTTAGAATTTTTCAAATTTTGCACAAATAAACTTTGGGATCATAAGAAGCTATTGCAAAAAGAATTTTTGAAAAAGGAAGTTCCAATCAAAAGATATCCCAAAGCGAAGTCGAGAAAAAAACTGAAAAATCAGAACTGACCATGCCACAGCCGGTCCAACCGGTTGGAGTCCGGTCCAACCGGCCCTAAGGGCGGTGCAACCGCAGGGGTGGCGGTTGGACCGGCCCTGACAGGCTGGGACTTCAAATTTTTTGCAAATTTTATCAAAAATAGCTCAAACGAAGTCCAAAAATTATGAAATTTTGAGAAAATGAACTTTGGACTAATTAGAAGGTATTGCAAAAAGAATTTTCTTAAAAACAATTTTATTTTGAAAGATATGGCAATTTGCGCTTTGAGGCATAAAAGGAAATTGATTTTCACAAAAAGCCTCAAAATGCAATTCAATTTGGATTTCATGCAATTTTGATTTTCATGGCTTAGATTGGTGTATCAAGAAAGTGTATAGCCAAGATTTATGGTGAAATCCAACTCGAATGCCAACATTTGAGCTATATGCTTAAATAGGCCTTTTTGGATCAAATCAAATCGTTTTTGAGCCAAATTCGATTTTTAACATAATATTTTCATTTTGAAAGCTTGTAAAACATTTGGAATACTTGATAGAATACTTTTTCAAAGCTTTTCACAATTTGGGTCCTTTTAAATTCAATTTTTGACTTTTGACCTAATAGTCCAAATTGAAGAAGCAAAAGTCAAATCCAATTTGCATAAGAATTCAAATGAAAGCAAGGGTAAGATATAGATTTGAATTTTGTGTATGAGTCTTAGAATATCATTTTGAATCAACTCATGTGTAGAATTTTGATTCAAATGATGAAACTCACTAAGTGCAATAGTATGACCATTTGGTCTAGTATAGTTTTTCTATGAGTTTCAAAATCAAATAACTTTTGCTAGATTGGTCTTTTGAAAAACTTTTGAACACGAAAATTGTTAAGAATGACCAACACTAGGATTTTCATTTTGGAATTACTTTCAAAATCTTTTTACATTTATTTCTATGAAAATTATAAGTTTAAATCAAAATCGAGATACTAGTAACTAGTTTTTGGAGTTAAAACTCATTTTCCTTTTAAAATAGATTTTGTGAAGCCAAAACCTTTGAGAAACATTTCAAAAGCATTTGTATACATTTTAAACTAGTTTTTCGCAAGATTAGTAATAGTATTCAATATTTTGACTTTTGGCTAAATAGTTGATTTTGAAAATATATATATATGCACTTATTATTAATATGGGCACATGTAGGGATGTGATACACATGGATATGAATTAACACTCCCTAAATGTGCCACTTCCTAACTTGCTCAAGGTTTGCAATAAGAGAATAGGTAAGAGGCGAGAGCAAGTGTCCATACCAAGCAATCTAAATTGATTTTAGCATGAATATTACAATACAACCTACACAAGGCTATAAGACATAATAGTAATCAATTTAAATGCTTGTTACCGAGATGGCATTGGCTTATGATGGTCATGATTGTCTTTATGCTTGACACCACTTGTAGATCAATATAATCCTTCTCCTCTTGAGTGTGCAAGCGTCAATCCATCTCATATCACCTAAAAATCTTTTAGGCGATTTTTGGTACCCAATCCTTGTTGGGTCCGACAATGTTAGTCACAAGAGTTTTAGGAACCCAAATGGTCCTAATTTTAGCATTATTGACATGACTAACATGACTAGGAATAGTTTTGCGAGAATTATTCCTCCTAAGCAAAATATTTGGATTTAAGTGAGAGGACTTAGGAGGGCAATGATATTTTGCAAAACCATTTCTAGTTTGATCTCTTCTAAGCGTATGATAATTGAAATTGTGAAAGCGGCTTAGAGGATCTAGCAATTTTAGCATATGTTTTGCTATTATTATTTTTCCTAAGCATATGATCATCATGATTTTTCTTAGTCTTAGGAAATTTAGCATTTTTAGCAAACATATTACTAGAATTACTCTTCCTATGCAAATGAATATCATTTTTAGCCGGCATAGGGGATTTTACAAGCTTGGCAAACACATTGCCATTCTTGTCCTTCCTAAACAAATAATTTTCATTAATGAGAATAGGCTTAGGAGTTATACCTTTAGGACAATCCTCACCGAAGTGTCCTTTTCCCGCAATTGAAGCACGTTCGCCGTTTGGTCCTCTCTTGACCTTCTTGTTGTGCTCAATGCGGTTTGCCTCATAGTCGGTGTTGTGGCCTTGTTATCCACTTGATTAGGGCACACGGAGGCGAGATGGCCCTTCTTGTTGCCTTGAAGCACTTGATGGTCTTCGAGTGGCGCGTTGTGCCTCGTCTTGCTATTCTCCTCTTGGAGTTGTGGCAGAGTCCTCGCTTGTCTTGGCGCCCTTGGCTTGCTCAAGATTTCGCCGAGGAGGGCTTTTCCTTTAACGCATCTCTTCAAGTCATTTTCCAACTTCATGACTTGAGCCTTGAGCTTATTGTTTTCCTCTACAAGGTTAGCCTCACAAGACATAGAGGAAATAATAGCGATAGAATTTGAATTAGAGCTACAAGGCGGATCATCGCTAGAAGTGGATATGCATTTATTTGATGAATTGTTTGTGATAGGAATTGAGTGAGGCAATTCATCAACTAAATTACATTGAATGCCCATATCCATACTAGCTTTAGTGAATTCCTTGAAAAGGATTTTCTCATGATTTTCTTTTAGAACATTATATTCATTTTGAAGTGAATCATGTTCTAACTTCAAAACTTTGTATTTCTTTTTCTCCTTTCCAAGAAATTCATTGAGCTCCTCTAATAAATTCATAAGATCATCATATGAGGGCTCACCTTCATCATCACTTACCTCATTCTTACCTTTAGCCATAAAGCAAACGAATTTTTGATGGAATTGAAAAATAAATAAATGCTTGAGGCGGAGGTTGAGTTGACGGAGTTGTCGGTTCATCAATTGATGTAGACGTTGAATGATCATCAACCGACACTTCCTCATCCTCATTGCAATCCTCAATTGTTGTGGATGATTCAAATTTATCTTGAAGTTTGATCCACATTTCATGGCGCTTGAGAGGTTGCATATGAGATTAAATATTTCTCGCTCACAACACTAAATAAAGCATTAGTAGCTTGGCGTCGAGATGTAGACATTTCTCCTCTCCTTTAGTTGGAGCAATTTCATTTAGTGGAGAAGAAATGCCGACATCTCGATCCACCAAATTTGTGGGCTCATGGATTTAAAATGATCGATCATAAATAATTTCCATTGAGCATAATTTGATTCGTTTAGCATGAGTGGATCGTGAGAGTGCACTAAACCGCTAGGCGCCATCCTTTTTTTTTTACTCTAGGCGGTTAAGCCTAAAATGAGAGTGACCGTGGCTCGATACCACTTGTAGGGTCGAGGATGCGCCTAGAGGGGGTGAATAGGCGTTTATAAAAATTCGATCTCTAGCTAAACAATTAGCTAATCAACCCTAAGTCAAAACCTAATCAATTTATATGCGAGCGATAATCTAGGTTTTGACAATTAAAGCCTAAATAAACTAAGCTCACTATGTGCACTAACTATTTTATGTCTCTATGTATGAATTGCTAAATTGATCTAACAAATAATACTAAGCAATTCTAAGTCAAGCAATCATGAATATACAATAAATGTAATTACTTGAAAGTAAAGGAGACAAGAGACAAGCAGCGTTTTTCCGTGGTGTTCTGGAGACTTGCGGTCTCCCTAGTCCACGTTGAGGCAAGCCCGACGACTCGGACCGGCTCCCGCTCGAGCACCGCCTCTTTCCACTAGTCGTGGTTTTTCACGCTCGCGTGGGCTCAACCCGAACCTTCACAAACTTGCCGGGGCTTCTCACACCTTGAGAGCTCCCACGCACGACGCCTACGCCGTCTAGGAGTCGGCAACCTCCAAGAGTAATAAGCCGCTCCTCCGCTTGAACTTCACCGAGCACAACACATGCGCTCCGGCGATCACCAAGTGCAACACATGCACAAGGACCTCACTCAAGTGCAACACATGCACAAGAGCTCACTCAATCCACTCCTAATTGCAACACATGCAATTAGTGCTCACACTCAAGCTCAAGAAGCAAAGGAGGAAGAGCAACACATGCACAACCCTCCAACACACAGCCAATAACATCAACAACAAGCCCCAACCCCCAAGGGGTATTTATAACCTCCACCAAAGAAACTAGCCGTTTGGGGCTGAAGCAGGCAGAAAAAGAATCCGGTCCGACGGACCTCGGCCGTCCGACCGGACCACACGACCAACGGTCAAAAAAATGACCGTTCTTGCTGCCGAACTCTTGCCGTCCGACCGACTTCCACAGTCGCACCGCTCGGTCGGTCCGACCGAGCCCACCAGTCTCACACCGCTGTGAGACAAAGACAAACCGAAAACAAGCTTCTCTGGAAAATCGCCTTCTGCTGCGATCGGTCGGACCACACATCCGGTCACACATCAACCCGTCTTGATCGCACCGCCGCATGCATGCCCGGTCACACGGTGCCAACACGATCGCCACCGCCACGCCGAAAAACACAAGCCGCGCGGGTCCGACCGCTGAACACCGGTCAACCGGTGGACCACCGGTCAACCGCCGCTCGGCGCCGTGCGGCATTGACCCTAGGGCGGTCCGACCGCCGCTGGCGGTCCGACCGCCCACCTCGACTACCGCGCTTGGTGCACCGCTAATCGGAGAATTTTCAGATATAATTCTAAAATGATTCTCCAAAAACGAAAACCATTCCTTGAGCCAATAAATGATCAACACATGATCAAACACACGTGCAAAACACATTTGCACCAATTTAGCTCACGCTCAAGAATTTAACCAAATTGCGAAAACGCATTCCGTAATAAACACCGAACTTACGCGTTCAACCCTCTAGCCATGTAAGGATCAACACATGACCCCGACACTTTGCAAAACACATTTGCAAATGCCAACACATGCTCTAGAATCGAAACGCATAACTCCAACGCTTATTTGCAAAACACATTTGCACAACCGCAACCAACTCAAGATCTATTTGCAAAACGTATTAAGCAAATCAAACTCGAGTTTATGAGATTAATCCCCCTAGCCATGTGAAGGTCAACACAAGACCCGGTCAACTTGCCAACACCCGTTGCAAGCCCCACTCACATGCTCTCGGGATACCGGACTCATAAACCTCGGTTTATTCGCTGTGAACTTGCAAATAACACGATAAACATCATTTCATGCTTGAGCACTACTCTTTGCAACACATGCAAAAGTCTAGCTCCAAGCAACATCAAATCAAGATGCATGAACTCTTTAATTGCAACACATGCAATTCTCTAGTTCAATGCAACACCAAATCGAACTAACACCAAAACCAAATCTCAAGTATGAGCTCTTTACTGCAACACATGCAAGCCTCTAGCTCCAAACACACAAACACTAAATCATGCTTGAGCTCTCCCTTTTGCAACACATGCAAAACTTAGCTCCAAGCAAACTCACGGTTTTATAAAGATTGTTTTATAACCAAAACATGAAGCGTCAACTAATGCAACACATGCAAAAGTGAACTTCACGCAAAAGCCAACGCACTAGCTTATCCTATTTGCAACACATGCAAATCAAAGCATAATCGAAAACCAAATACAACCAAGCATAAGTTTAACCCATTCGCAACACATGCCAAATGGTTAACCCTCATGCAAAAACCAAATCCAAATGGTTTGAGCTCGAGTGAGCGCGAATGAGATCACCAACACATGATGAAACTCAAGCGAAAGAGGCAACCCCTCTTAATAGTGCGGCGATAAATAACTAGACACAAAGACTAGAAAGTCCTTAGCCTATCTACTTATACCTTCGCATGCGCAGCAAAGCAATCCCTTTGGGGTCTTTAAGATCATCACTTGATACTCCCGGGATCATCACTCTTCTTTTCTTGGGATACATCCTTGACGTCCATCAACTCTTGATGCCATCCAAGTCCCGTTCTCATCCATCTTTGGACCTAACTCAATCACAACTCATAAAATTGTTAGTCCAAGATGCATGGTTGTCTCAATCATCTCTTGCACTCCATTAACACATAATGGATGCCTTTAGATCAATTGAGCACAACCCTAAATCACTTGAAATGATTTATGTATGTCTTAAGTACAATAATGCAACTCATGCCTTATTATACTTAAGAACTATTCATTGTCCTTTCTTAATCACGAAACACCATCAACACATGATGAAGTGTTCTCTAATGATTAACACGACAAATGAACTCAATTTAAATCATCATTTAAATTGATTCTTCAAGTTAGAGTGTGAACTCCCCCTAAATATGTGCATCCATGTAATATATGGATTGGGAAACATGATACACATTTTGTGGTTAATATAACGGGGATATTCATACTTTAACTTGACTCCAAAGTACGCAAATAATACTATGATGAATGCGCATACATACCTTGGGTTTTCCATTTTTCAATGCGATGAGACTAACCAAAGATATTCTAAATAAACAAGTTAGTCTCGATACAAGATTTGTC
Source organism: Guadua angustifolia (assembly GCA_036346375.1). Classification (NCBI taxonomy): domain Eukaryota; kingdom Viridiplantae; phylum Streptophyta; class Magnoliopsida; order Poales; family Poaceae; genus Guadua; species Guadua angustifolia. Next base: position 46,429,322 of record CM070512.1, on the reverse strand, counting down.
ATTAATAATAATATCGCATTAGGGGATAATCTTAATACGAGATTTGTCATTAACAATAGATTAGATTTGTCATTAACACCAAAACCACAACTAATGATGGTTGAACTTACAGCTGTCCGCTAGATTGGGATCGGACGGTGGGAAAAATAAAGAATTAGGGTTAGGGTTAACCGTGGGGTGGCGCGAATCGTGGCCGTTGGATGTTTGATCGGACGGTTGGGACGGAAGTGTTTCGGTGGAAGTTTGGGCCGGACGTGTGAACAGGAGCGGGCCGGCGAGGAATAAACAGTGATTTCGGCCCGAAAAGGGTTAAAGGATTTAGGAATTAAAGAAAATGCAGAAAATCCATATAAGCTTCAAATAATTCCAATAAATAGCAAATAAATTCAGAAAAATTCTCAAGAATACAGAAAAATCAAATGAAGCACAAGGAACCCAATAAAATAATAAACAATTAATTTGAAGTATAGATTAATACAATTAAATCTTTTTGGCTTTTGAAAATTCCAGTTAAGCTGAATTGAATTCAAATAAATTTTGGTTGGATTTGGATTTTGAAATTTAAACACAAGGAAATCGAAAAATGGAATGTTACATGCTCATACTTATTAGTTGTTTTGATTGCAATCTTGAGCAAGTTTGGGATAGTGGCACATTTAGGCAATTACTAATCTTGGGAAAACTAGTTGAAAAATGTATATTAATGTTTTCAAGAAGTTTTCCAATGGTTTTGGCTTTACAAAACTAATTTCAAAAGAAAATATGTTTTTAGCCCAAAATCTAGATAGTAGTATCTTGTTTTGGATTTAAACTTATTGAAAGTGCATCTAGGCACTTATGTTATTTTGGTGATTAATGACAAACACATATAATGACAATCTATGTAATTGAGTAAATGCTTAACTTAGTGCTTAACAAGTGACAAACCTCTAATATGATTATATTGCTATGAGACTAACATTTGAGTATTAGTCTCATCTATTTAGAGGAAAATCAAAAATCAAGTGGAATGGTTAAGCAAAGTTAAGGTATGCAATTTTGAATCTCTTCTATATTTGTTATTGCATTCCTTTTGTGCAAATGCATAGTGAACTCCAAGTAGCATGTTGATTATATATATGCACATTGCTTATTTGTGCATATATATTTATTTGAGTTCATTATGTGCTTTGTTTTTAGTATGCATGTATTAACTAGAGTTAAACTTCATGTTGCTATAGATTGACTTGGTGCATGCATGTTTTAGTTGTATATCTTCTCATGCAACTCCCTTAGTGAAGTTTAATCTAGAGTTGGATCACATATTTACTCTTATTCTAAATATTAGTTGCACATGTACAATTCGTGTATATTCTATTATGTGCGTCATTTAAGTAAAGACTGTGATCCTTGCCATTATTTAATTGATTCATCATATCGGCAATTATCTCTCTAGTGCATATAGATCAATTACATATTCATCATGATGCACTTAGTAGAGAACATTTCTTATATCAAGTGTTTTCAGTTATATTGTGCCTCTTTATATGAAACACTTGTGGTAATCAACTGCTCACAAATATCAATTTATTCACATCTATTGAGCTTTTGGGACTAATGTCTTTCATGAGTGACTTAAAAAGAATTAGGTCCCTTGTGTGTATGATGACCAAGATAGTTTGAAGGATGATCGTTAAGCCGAGGTCAACAAGACGGCGGTGTCACCAAGAGTTGAGGACTAAGTCAAGATCGACTTGGCGTGGAGATCGTTAGAGAGAATGATCAAGTCAAGGTTGATAGGACGAGAGTCTCATGAGGTGAATCGAGTCAAGTTGGACAAAGGCGAAGATGTCATCAACTATAAGGTAAAGGTCTTCATGCACCGCATTAAGAAAGAAGACGGCATCTTGGATTGAATGTAAGACTTAGATTTCTCGTTTGAATTTGAGTCTAAGGATTGTCGTACTATTAAGAGGATCTGACGTCGAATGACTTTTAGATGTGTCAAGTGCTCAAATGATCCTTTCTTGTGAAACTTAGAGAGAGTGGTGTCGGTGATGCCGAAAAGTGAAAATTGTAGGTCTCTTTTGGATTCTTGGTGAAATCTGGATTTATCCTTTGAGATTTGGGTAGTGAGACCTTGTTGGTTGTGTAGCCCTTGTTCTTAGCTTTCAATAGAGTCCAAAATCACTTAAATCGGTCCGGAATCAAAAGTTATGCTCGTTTTAAATCGAGCTCTGAGTCGATCCGGAGTATCCGGGTTGGGTCTCTCGGTTAGGTCGATCCGAGTATCCGGTGATTCGAGTATCCGGACATTCCGGTAAAATTGTCCGAGTATCCGGACTTCTGCAGCTTCAAGCGGCTAGTTTTTGGGGACCTCTATTTAAAGCCCCTCTTGGGTAGCCGTTGGGTGAGAGTTTTTGGGGTGGTTCCTTGGTCCTTTGGGGTGTATTCTTGGTGATCTTAAGCTCCCAAAAGCCCTCTAACCCTAGATCTTAGTGATCCTTTTGAGTGAAGGGTTGGGTGTGAGAGGGTAGTGTTCGTGTTGAGTGTGATTTGAGTTGTTTGAGCACTTGATTTTCATCTCCAAGCTTGTTCTTCGTGAGCATTTGTTACTCTTGGAGGTTGAGGACTCCTAGACGGCTAGGAGGTCACCTACGAGCCACCGGTTCTTCGTGTAGTTGGCCGTAGGAAGTTTGTGAAGGTTGGATTCTGCCTCCGCAAGGGAAGGAATCAAAGAAGTGAAGACCGGCGAGTGCATTTGTGCAACATCGGGAGGAAGAGGGTTGAAAGAGACCCCGGCTCAAGCGTCAAAGAAGTTGAAACCGGCGAGTGCATTTGTGCAACACCGGGAGTAAGAGGGTTGAAAGAGACCCCGACTCAAGTGTGACGGAGCTGCCTCAACGGAGACGTAGGATCCCCTCAAGGATCCGAACTTCGGGTGAAAAATCATTGTCTCCAAGTTTGCCTCTTGCCCTTGCTTTATTACTTGATTTTGAATCTTGAAATTGCCCGATCTATTTGATTATTGAGTTTCTCACTAGGCATCTACTTGATCTAGGTTCCTGCTAGTGTTTATCATCTTTGTGTTCAAGTAGATTGTTTAAAAGTTGGAGAAATTTCAAATTTCATCCCGAGGCCCCCAACACGGAGCATCCGCACAATTACCCCGGATAGTCCGGACATACCGGAGTATCCGGAGTAAAAGTCCGGAGAGTCCGGGCTAAACCCCTCGGCCATTCAAAGTCTCCAATCCGGAGTGTCCGAACCTAAAACTCGGATAGTCCGGATATTTATACCGGAGTATCCGGATAAAATCCCCGGACACTCCGGACTGAAAACCTTGGATTGTTTTATTTCCGCTGTAATTAAGTTTTAAAAGTTTAATTCGCCTATTCACCCCCCCTCTAGGCGACATCACCTGTCCTTTCACTTATAATTTTTATAGAATTAATTCTAAACCGAATTTAAGAAAAGTTTCAATACCAAAATCATAGAGTTGGTCATTACAAACATTTTTTGTATTCAAACGATTTTCAAATGACCAATGTATTTGAAACTATGAGGTTTTGAAACTCGCTAAGAAACTTGAATTGACCAAAAGGGTCCATTTCTAGCACTTAAGTGAGTTTTGCCAAATGAGTCAAGTTTCATGTTATGAGTTGACTCACAAGGGTATTTGCAACTCATATAAGTTTATGGAAAGATTAAATACCCACTTAAGCTCACTTTGGCAAAACTAGAGAATTTCTTGAAACTTAAAGGTTTTATTGTTAAATTCATCTCTTTAAGAATTTGAATGCCTTCTTTACTTTGAAATTGCTTTAAATGGTGTGTTTGATGTTTATCTTGATCATTTGGAGCATTTCATATTGGTTTCATGAATTTTACCAAGGTTTATTGCAAAATGCCTTTTTGAAGTTCACCAAAATCTCTCTTTTGATCTTATTTGGCATACTCTTGCATAAAGTTGGATTTTATTATTTAAATAGATTTGATTATGCTCATAGGCTTATAAACATCTCTCTAACTCATATGAAGCCATATAAGTGCACATTTCCATTCAAAACTCATTTAGTTCCATTTTGAGGATTTGGTGAAAATCTTAATCCTTTATGTGATTCAAATACATCTTTCACTATATCTCTCAAAATAAAATTGATTTATTGAAAATTTTTGTTGAAAAACCTTCTCTCGCATATGGAGTTCATATCTGGAAATTCTCACATTTATTTGAACTCATTTGCGAAATTGTTGATTTTATTTGACTTAGTGTCAAAACTAAACCTCAAATGCTCCTAATAGCCTATTTTTGATTGGAGGGAGATATTTGAGAAATTCTTTTTGGAGAAGTCTCTTGGATGTCCATGGATCATTTTTGCAAAATCACATGGCTATTTGACTTCATTTGATACTTGTTCGAATAATGTTGAAAACCATATGCATGCATATCCTTCATATGAGCCTCTTGGTCAAAAGTCAAAAATATTGTTTAAAAGGCCAAAATTTGTGGAAATCTTTATAAAAGTTCTCAAATATGTATTTCAAATATTTTACAATGCTTTCCAAGTAAAAATTTCTATTTTAGAAACAAAATAGCAAATTTGGCCTCAAATGGATCTTATAAGATCTTAATTTTGGATTAAATGAAATATTTTCATAAGTTAAAATCTATTGAGTTTTTGAAAAAGTGGTCAATACAAAACTCGTAGGGTTGGTCATTTTAAGCATTTCTTTAGTTCAAAGTTTTTTCAAACGACCAACTATTCAAAAGTTATAGCCGTTTGAATTTGGCCAAAATCATTCATTTGACCCAAAATGACCCATTTTTGCATATTGTGGGTTTTGCTATTTGAGGTGGATTTCTTCATGTTTCTTGACTTCAAATAGTATGTACAACTCATAAAAAGCCATGAAAGTTCAAATCTCCATGAAATCCAAGTTGAATCGCATTTTGAGCTTTCAATACAAATTCAACTTCTCTTTATGCCTACAAGGCGCATTTTGACATATCTTTTAAAAGAAAATTCCTTTTGAGGAAATTCTTTTTGAGAAACCTTCTAAATAGTCCAAAGTTCATTTATGGAGATTTTCAAATCATTTGGACTTAATTTGAAAAAATTTTGACTTTTCTTCTCTTTGATTGAAAATCATACCTGCAAAGCAAAATTTAGCATATCTTTTGATTGGAGACTCCTTTTTGAAAAATTCTTTTTGGAAAAGTTTCTCAGGAGTCCAAAGTATGTTTCTAAATAATTTCAATTTCATTTGAAAAAGTTATGGCCTTTTCTCTCTTTGATCAAAAGGCTGAAAATTCAGACTTTTGAATGGTTTTGAGCTGATTTGTGATTTTTGTATCTCCAAATCAGAACATAATTTGAGAGGATCACCTTTGTAAGATTTGATCCTCAATAGTTAGTCTACTATGTAAATTTTATCAAATTTTTTAGACATCATATGAGCAGTTTTTCAGCTATCTTTTGAAGCCTAAATGAAATGTCAAAATCTGAAAACCTGAAATTTCAGTTTGTGAACTTTTTGTGGCTTTCTTGTTTTGAAAGTGGCTTCAAATTGGTAGAACCTCCCAAAACAAAACTTGAGCATAGTTAAATGTATTAGCTCCATGATATACCTTATAATCCTCTTGGAGCTTGTTTAATCAAGTTTTGTATGTTTGAAGGAGGATCTCCTTTTGGTTATGTCATGGTATTAAGTTGATTTTTAATTGACATATAGTGTTGATTTTTGAGAAAATGAGCTTGTTTTGAAATAAATATAAATATTTTTCTCAAAATTGGTATCCTTATGCAAAATGACCTTTACAAGTGGATTTCAAGAGTTAAATTTGAATGAGTTTTAAATATTTTTGTAAATTGGTATAATGAGATCATCAATTGATATATTGAACTTTTCAAATTGCGTGAAAAGAGTATTGTCTTGTATATCATCTATATCGTGCATGTTGTACTTAGACATTATCAAACTAACTTGGGTCAAGTTGAAAGATATTTGTTCCCGGAAATCGTGTACTTGTCTATTGATGTTCAAGGTATTGGAAAAGGGGTCATCTTCGATGGTGGGATGAAGGAAATGGAGAGGAGCTCCATAGTCCGAGGGATCTAAGGCCGTGCACGGTGATCATGACCGATTCGAACATGCGATGGACAAGAATCGACAAAGAAACGTATTTCTTTTTTTTGACCATATTCAATAATGTCTTTGCACACCATTATGCTCAATTGTCTTATTTTAAATGGTGTTGTACCTTTCAATTGGTATTTTAATTGGTATCATTAATTGGTATCTTTCAAGAGGTATCCTCTAATCTTAAATTGTTTTAAAGTGTCATCTAACTTGCATTTGGCATTATCAAGAATTAAAATGTACATATGGGTGACACATTGCAAAGAGGTATGCCCTTGATAAGTTTGTGAAATTCTTGATCATGAAAGCGCATCTTTCTTATACAATTTTTATTCATGATCTTATATACATCTTGTGATCATATAAGCAATTCCTTCTTGTGTAATCTTCTCTATATGATCTTGATTGTTAGAATTTAATTTGATCATGAGCATATGCTTAAATTATATAAATTTGCTATATGATCTTGATGTTTAAGAATAAATCTTCTCCATATAGAATCATAATCATGTGTCATGTTTAAGCACCATTTACATCTTGTGAATCATGACTACATTTAAATTGGTCTCATTGGAAACATCCATTACCTGAATCTTGGATATAATTGGTATCATATCTTGCCTAGATTTAGGGGGAGCTTAATATCATTACCCTATTCCTAGCTCCTTATTTTTATTTTGTTCTCCCTAATCTTTTTATTGAGTGTGCAATCAAGGGGGAGAATAGATTTTATTGAATGAACAATAAAAATCTATTAAGCACCTTTTTGGGATTAATGACAAAAGGGGGAGAATTTGTAGATTTATCAATTGTCCCCTAATCGATTGACAAAAAGGGATAATTTGTAAGTATGATCTCTTATTGTTTCTTCATGCTTGTTTTAATGTTAAATATCTTAATATTGTCATTTGGTGCAATTGATAATAGGTTTGTCATAAATCACCAAAAAGGGGGAGATTGAAAGTGCATCTAGGCACTTTTGTTATTTTGGTGATTAATGACAAACGCATATAATGACAATCTATATAATTGTGTACATGATTAACTTAGTGCTTAACAAATGATAAATCTCTAATATGATTATATTGCTATGAGGCTAACATGTTTATTGCCAAGTTGAGTTTTAGTCTCATCTATTTTGAGGAAAATCAAGTGGAATGGTTAAGCAAAGATAAGGTATGCAATTTTGGTATCTCTTCTATATTTGTTATTGCATTCCTTTTGTGCAAATGCATAGTGAACTCCAAGTAGCCTGTTGATTATATATATGCACATTGGTTTATGTTATATTTATTTGTGGATATATATTCATTTGAGTTCATTATGTGCTTTGTTTTTAGTATGCATGTATTAACTAGAGTTAAACTTCACATTGCAATAGATTGACTTGGTGCATGAATGTTTTAGTTGTGTATCTTCTCATGCACCTCCCTTAGTGAAGTTTAATCTAGTGTTGGATCACATATTTACTCTTATTCCAAATATTAGTTGCACATGTACAATTCGTGTATATTCTATCATGTGCTTCATTTAAGTAAAGACTGTGATCCCTGCTATGATTTAATTGATTCATCATATTGGCAATTATCTGTATAGTGCATATAGATCAATTACATATTCATTATGATGCACTTAGTAGAGAATATTTCTTATATCAAGTGTTTCTATTTATGTTGTGCTTCTTAATATGAAACACTTGTGGTACTTAATTGCTCACAAATATCAATTTATTTATATCTATTGAGCTTTTGGGACTAATGCTTTTCATGAGTGGTTTGGAAAGAATTAGGTCCCGTGTGTGCATGATGACCAAGGTATCTTGTAGGATGATCGTTAAGCCAAGATCAACAAAACGGTGATGTCACCAAGAGTTGAGGACTAAGTCAAGATCGACTTGGCGTGGAGATCGTCGGAGAGGATGATCAAGTCAAGGTTGATAGGACGAGAGTCTCATGAGGTGAATCGAATCAAGTTGGACAAGGCGAAGATGTCATCAATTATATGGTGAAGGTCTGCATGCACCGACATTAAGAAAGAAGACGGCAAGTGACTATTTCTAGACTTGTATTATCTTTGATTTAATTTGAGTCTAAGGATTGCCGTACTATTAAGAGGGATGCAACATCGAATGACTTTTAGATGTGTCAAGTGCTCAAATGATTCATCCTTGTGAAACTTAAAGAGAGAGTGGTGTTGGAGGTGCCGGAAAGTGAGAGTTATAGGTCTCTCTTGGATTCTTTGTGAAATATGTATTTATCCTTTGAGATTTGGGTAGTGAGACCTTGTTAGTTGTGTAGCCCTCGTTCTTAGTTTTCGGTAGAGTCCAAAATCACTGAAATCGGAGTTCAGAGTCAAAAGTTATGCTCGTTTTCGTCGGACTGCTCAGTCCAATCCGGAGTATCCGGGGTTAAGTCCGAAGTATCCGGGTTGGTACTCTCGGTTTGGTCAATCCGGAGTATCCGGGTGAGTCCAGAGTATCCGGGGTTTAAGTCCGGAGTATCCGAACTTTGCGCAGTTCAAACGGCTAGTTTTTTGGGGACCTCTATTTAAAGCCCTCTCTTCCCCATTTGAAAAGTGGTCACATTACTCCTTGGTTTGAGGGGTTCTCCTCTTGTTCTTGAGCCCCCTAAACACCCTTCCACCCTTAGATCTAAGTGATCCCCTTTGTGAGAAGGGTTGGGAAGAGTTTGAGGAGTGAGGTGCTAGGTTGAGTGAGATTTGAGTTGTTTGAGCACTTGATTTCATCTCCAAGCTTGTTCTTCGTGAGCATTTGTTACTCTTGGAGGTTGAGGACTCCTAGACGGCTAGGAGGTTGCCTACGAGCCACTGGAGCTTTGTGTGGTTGGTCGTAGGAAGTTTGTGAAGGCCGGATTCCACCTCCGCAAGGGAAGGGATCAAAGAAGTGAAGACCGGCGAGTGCATTTGTGCAACACCGGGAGGAAGAGGGTTGGAAGAGACCCTAGCTCAAGCGTCAAAGGAGTTGAAACCGGCGAGTGCATTTGTGCAACACCGGGAGTAAGAGGGTTGAAAGAGACCCTGACTCAAGTGTGACCGAGCCGCCTCAACGGAGACGTAGGATCCCCTCAAGAATCCGAACTTCGGGTGAAAAATTATCGTCTCCAAGTTTGCTTCTTACTCTTGCTTTAGTATTTGATTTTGAATCTTGAAATTGCCCGATCTACCTTTCTACTTTGTTTGGCTCTAGATATATACTTGTTCAAGGTTCCTGGTAATGTTTAGAATTTTTGTGTTCAAGTAGATTGCTTAAAAGTCGAAGAGATTTGAAATCTCATCTTGAGGTACCCAACCCGAACATTCCGCATATTTGACTCCAGATAATCCGGATATACCGGAGTATCCGGAGTAAAAGCTCGGAGAGTCCGAGCTGACCCCCTCGGCATTTCAGGGTGACCAATCCGGAGTAAAAGCCCGGATAGTCCGGAAATACCAGAGTGTCCGGACCAAAGCTCGGATAGTCCGGGCTAATACCCTTAGGATTGTTTTATTCCGTTGCGATTTAGTTTTAAATTTTTAAATTTGCCTATTCACCCCCCTCTAGGCGACATCCTCTGTCCTTTCAATTATTAAAAGAAAATATTAGTCATTTAATTGTGATTGTCATTAATTACTAAAACCTAAACAAATTAGGGGCCTACATGCTTTCAAGATCGTAATAAACTGTCCTGACAGAAGAAACGCATTCAGACCATTGACCATGAATGAGCTTATGCGTGCGTTCAACAATGCTAAAGACTTGTTGTGGCTACAGTAGCACAATGAAGCATTAAGGAGTAAGGAAGACTGGACGAATAAAGTAAGAAATCTCTGTGCTCCACTTAGGGTTGAAAATGGAAAATGCTGGTACAGAAATGAAAATAGAAATTTTTTATTAGAAATGAAAACGGAAACGGAGATGAAAACAAAAATTCCGTATGAATGAAAACGGAAATTCTATCGGAAACTTGACCCAAAAAGGGAATGGAGAATTTAAATTTATTTTCAAATTAAAATAATTTTAGAAATACAAATGGCTTTATAAAAAATATCAAATAGTATTAAAAATTTTTAAAAAGTTCTAAAAATACTTTAGAACATTTTGAACCTATAAAAATTATTTCTATCATAATTTTGGATTTATTTTTCATGAATAAATTAATTTTATAAATCTAAAAATAACAAAACAACATTTATAAACTCTAGAAAATCCAGGATAAATCTTTAAAAAATCATAAATAAATATTGAACAATAATATGCAAATTTTAGAGTGTTACACCTTTTTTGTTGGAGGAGCAAGAGAATGATATGGAGAAGGACATGATGGTCTGATCTGGAGGACAAATAGTGAGCCTTTAGTTAACAAATTTGGGAAAAAAACTTTCTAGTGATACCAGTGAACATAACATTATTTTTGTATCCGCCTTAGAGGTGGAATGAGTTACATTATTTTTGTGGTCAAGTATATTGTGATCATGTACTATGTTCTTGTGGAATTTTCCATTTTCGTTTTCGTATTCGCTTCGTTCCATTCCGCATCTGTTTCCGCCACTATCCATTACCAGTAAAAAATGTGAAAACGGAAATAGAATGGTATTTATCGACCGTTTTCGTTCTGTTTTCATCCCTAGCTCCACTGCTCCTAAACCATTGCTTTCAAATTTCATTACTAGTGAGGAGTAAGGAATCTATATGCTACTGTGGTAACTGGTATGCTAGCTGTGGACATGGACTAGTGAGGAGTAAAAGGCAGGAAGTTGACCGTATATTGATATCAAGTCTAAATTGCTCAACAAGATTAGCAATGATTGATTAAATTACTTGATAGTTTGCTACACCGATCGGAAGATATTTAAATCACTTGATGATGTTAACATTATGTGATAGTTCCAAATCGTAAAGACTCAAAGGTTGAATGAGTTGGCCTCATATTAGGCCTAATTAGAGCATTAATGGTATGTGAAGCACTAGTTCAATATTTCAATGTGAATATATTTTTTATATTATATGATGCACTAATCAATATATTTTTATTTGGCAGAGTCTTTTTTGTGTGTGGTTAGACTTTTGTTGCGAGTCATCAATGCGTTGGTTGTGTTGTATTGAGTACTTGACTCATTTTTTTTTGTTTTCATATATATAATGTTCACATATGTACTGGATTATCCTTTTAGTAAAAAAAATATTTTACAGTTTTCAATTTTACTTATATAATATGCATATAGATTTATTTATGTTTATTAGCCATAGTTAAATTTATCCAGACTTTCGAGTTTTTCGAGCTCCCCAGGAGGCGGAGCTGCACATGGGGCTGGGTGGGGCTGGAGCCCACCCAGCCAGGCGCTCAGCAAAAGACCCCCCGTGATGGTATTGGCCCATGCCCATACGCGTAGCACAGAGACAGTTACGCAGGTCAGTTCTTCCGCGTAGCACAGAGGCAAACAGGTCGGTTCGTCTTCAAACCAAATTGTGATGTCACGTCTCGCGTGACTCGTGTCACGGGCTCACGGTGTCAGTTCGTCTTCCGCGTCTCGACGTCTTCCTCTATTTTACAATATGTCGATAGTCATAGTAGTTGATTTTGGATATCTCTTTTTTAAGCCCTTCTTTAAAACTTTCTGGATCCGCCACTGCTCTCCAGTGATGCATTAGCTGGCCAGTACATGCCGCTACGTAACGGAGGTGCTACTGCTATGCATGAGTAACTGCAGCTAGTTGGTGTCAGTCTTTTCAGCTCGATTCCACGCTACTGTACACGTCAGCACGTATAGTATTTGTGCGTGTATATATATAGTCGTACCGTACATAGGTCGTGCATGCGTTTTCAGAAAAACCGGATCCAGCCGAAATCCAAAATTTTGGTAATTTCGGTCGGAGGACATTTAAAATTCAAATCCGGTTTGTTTGGCACCGAAATTTCACCGAAATTACCTGAAATTTCGCCGAAATTACCCGAAATTTCGCCCAAATTGCACTGACTGAAAATTAGTTCAAACGATGTTAAAAAATTTTGAAATTTTTTTTGTAGGTTCCTGACACATTATAGATGTTCTAAAAAAAATTTCAGGTGATTATCAAGTCTGTGAAATTTTTGAAAATTCAAACATTGATACTATGTAGATGAAACGTTGATCGGCAAGTTTGAACCGGATGAAAAATAGTACAAACGATGTTAGAAAATTTTGAATTTTTTTTTGGAGATTCCTAACATATTTATGATATTTATGTAAAAATTTCAGATGATGATCAAATGTAAAGAATTTTTAAAAATTCAAACATTAGTACTGTCTTGGTAAAGCGCTGAGCGGCAAGTTTCATCCGAATGAAAATTAAAACAAACGAGGTTATAAAATGTTGAAACTTTTTCTGTATGGTCCAGACACATCCATAATATTCTCATAAAATTTTCATATGATGATCAGGTGTCATGAATTTTTAAAAATTTCAACAGTGCTACTATCCTGTTAAAAGGCCGATGATAAATAATAGATTTACTTTAGCAATAAAAAAGGTTTAAATTTTTTAAAAATTTTACATAAGGGTTAGAAGGAAATTCTTAACATCTCGTAAAAATTTTGAATCATGATCACGCTCCAGTTAATTTATAAAATTCGTAGAATGCACAGTGCCATTTATGTTCTTTCTCTGTTTGATTTTTGAAATATAATACAACAAATTAAGTTCAGTACTTACTGCATTCATAGATTTTATTGAGCAAACAAAGAAAGTTGAAATTTTTTGAAAATTTATAACATGGTACTGAGGAAATTCTTAATCTGTCATAAAATTTTTAGATGATGATCACACACGAAAAAATTTAGAAAAATCTAACAAGTTTACTGTCCCAATTATGTCCATTCTGTTTTTGATTTTTTAAAGATAACAAATGATGTTAAATTATTTTGAATTTTTTTTGTATGATCCCAAACTACTAAGGATGGTACCATAAATTTTCCATATCATTATCAAGCTTTTAAAATTTTTTAAAAATCTGACAGTGTTTCTGCCTAAATTTTAAAAAATCTCAAAAAATTAATCTTTCATCAAATTTTCATGGAAGATCACTTTCTAGTAGGTTGACGAGGACTGGGCGTCCTCCGACCGTCTGGCGCGCGGTCAACGGACCCCCCGAGCTCGGGAGGCCCCCGGCCACGACCTGGGTGCATTTTGAGGTGCTCGACCTAGAGCGCTGTGGACCCAAACTCGACCCCGCTCGACCTCGGGCTCGGGCGAGATCTCGTTCGGGCCTTGGTCCGCCCTGGGATTTCGGATCTGACATTTGACCGGTAGTTATCAGAGAGCGGGTCGTGGGGATGACACAGAGTCTTGAAGAAGTCCGGCGATGGCCGACCCTCAACGTGCGTGAAGGCCCCTTCCCGGGGATATCTCCCGACCGTTGCGTACGGAGGGAGTATAAAGACCAAGGACGCGCAGGCTCCAAGAGGACACGAAGACAGCACAATATACACAGCAGCTTGAGTTAGGAATCACCATTTTTTACTGTCTTGAGTTGTAAACACCCCCCTGAACACCGATATAACAAGAATCACCGCCGCAAGGCGACTGGAGTAGAGCTATTACCTTCACAGGGGCTCGAACCAGTATAAACCTTTGTCTCGTGCTCGTTGTCGTCTTGCTCCGACCTTCGTCACGCTTACTCTCTTCCTCCGTTCGAGCGAAACACTGCTCGGGTCTCGTAACAAACTGACCCCTACCTCATTTCTTGCGGTTGGCGATCCCGATCGTCGACATAGGTTATTGGACCAAATCCGGTGCTCAAAATTCAAAATTCGGATTAAAAATCTGAAATTTCAGCGAAATTTCTGAAATTTCTATAGCATTTTGATATTTTTTTTTGAATTTTTGAATTTACCGGCTTATGTAATCTCGGGATCCGAAATCCAAAATTTTGAACCATGTGCGTGCGTGCTGTCTGAGCTCTGGATTAAATTCATGACGTGCTCAGCTCGTCTTGACATCATGTCGCAGACCGCGTGTCGCGAAGCGTGCAGATTAAAGATCCGTACGTACGTACCACGTACGTTTATAGCCTAGCCTAGCCTAGCCTCTGTCGCACGTACGTACGCTCCCTCAAGTCAATGCTCCCGTAAGTTCATGTTTGTTGTCTGCGTCCGTCTCCACGACTGTTTGCTCCATGCACCATCCACCTCGTACGCCGTGCCTCCTGCAAAGGAACTTCTGCCGTATGCGCATGCATGAACGCTTTAAATCAGAACCAGTCCTGTGTGATTTTTTTTTTACAAGCATAACCCTATACGGAGAGTGTGAGAAATAAAAGTCCCTGTCACAGGGAGCGAGAAATAAAAAATACTAGACGACATGTAGTGATTTTCACGGGAAGTGCTCCATTTTATCACGGAAAACCGAATGTGGTGTCACCGCATCGCGAAAAAACCACAATTTTCGTTCCTCTACTTAGTGGAAAATGGAACCCACGCTCGGGGTTTTCGAAAAATGGAATCCCACGCTTGGGGTTAACGGACATTCACGACAATTCAAAATTCGCAAAAAAGAAAGGAATAAGGGACCAAATTTGCTAGCAGTTCCACAAGGATCGTTTAATGGTCTACATCTTTTAAGTACTGTTTAAAAATACTATCACTGTTGTTTACATTATAATGCTAACTACCATCGAGATATTTTTAAATTATTAGAATCAACCAACAAATCTCTCCAATCAAGCATGACAAAAATAGACCACCTGCGCATGGCCAAAAAGAGCCATATAAGAACCGCCAAGACCGTAACCAGTGATAGCCTCGTAGGGATGATGCTTGCTGGAAGGTCTACCACCTTGCCTGCTACTACTAGGCCTGCATTTCTTTTTACGTTGGACAATGAACACCAAGCCCATCATGAAGGAGCAAATCACCTCGGTCTTGACGTCGCCGGTGTAGCTGTTAGGCTATTCCTAGTGCTAGTTTCATTTGAGTTTTAATATCATTAAATGCTATGCTACATAAGTAAAGTTAATGACATGGCAAGAAATTAATGATGAGAGAGATGAGGAAAGTTTCATTTAGATGAGAGGAGTTTCATCTAGATGAAACCTGAGATACACGTTTACCTAGACAAAGATGATATGGCAGTCTTGGAAACAGTGCGATGAAACTATGCACTGGGAATAGCCTTAATGTAGCGAGAGACTAGGGTTTAAAAAACCGAAATTTGAAATTCGTCTTGAAATTCACTATACGGTTTTCATAAAAATCGTACGAAAAAACACTAAAAAATTGTCAAAAACCAAAGAGTTTAAAAATAAAAAAAATTAATTTTTTTGAAAAATCGAAAACCGCGATTTTTCACAAAAACCGCTCGGTTTTCACCAAAAACCGACCCGGCCATTTGAATGTTCTTCGAAAACGGTTTTGAGCGGTTTTTCACTCACATAATTTTTTAAAAATTTTTAAAAATTTTTAATTTTTTTAATTAGAACGGTTTTTGATCTCGAACCAGAGCGGTAAGGTCGAAAACCACGGTTTTCGACCGATTTTCGACAGTTTTGTGAACCACGCCGAGAGCTGAGTTCGATGGTGCTGCTGTCGTCGGTGAAGGCGACGCAGTCATGTCGTTGATGACCAAGGTGATGCTGTCCACGGGCCTCCGGTTAGGGTTTGAAATATCAACAAAAAAATCACTTGAAAATAAGTATTTCCAATCATATTGGGACGGCTCAAGAAACGGAACACATCGATAAATCAACCCAATTCAAATTTAGATTCAAAAATCAGAAAATTTGAGAAATTTTATTCAAAAGCTCCTAAAATTATATGGACAAATATATATTCTAATTGTACATTCTGGATGTAATAATATAATTTTTTATTCATGATATTGATCTGGGATGTTTTTACGTAGTCGAAATTATATCTTTATTTCTAAGAAACAAACAGGAATAAAATAGTTGGGCTATTTTTTAATATAAATATGGCATGTGATGAAAGAACTGGTTGTTATGAATACTATAAGTGGTCATTAATACTCAACAATATCAAGCATAGTAGTGACCAAAAAGTGGTTATTAATACTAGAAAAGTGGTCGTTGTTTCTTCGTAATTAATGACAGCACACTATCCCGTTGTTAAAAAAAAATTGTATGTGGTCGTTAGTACTATTAACCATGGAGCCTTTAACGACGGCTAATGACTATAATTATGTGGTTGTTAATGACTTTTATTGACTACATCTCACGCCATTAATGATTGTTTTCCCAGTAGTGCTAATCATTTATCGAATATCCTTGATTGTCCTATAAATACCCTAACCTTTTATCGTATCATCACAAAAACAAATCTTTAGTATAAAAGGTCATTGTTTTGAGTTCTCACGGTACTTTTTCTTGGATATTCAGTATTTTCTGCAACTTTTTTCAATTTTCCTTGAATTTTTTCTAATTTCCACTAGGTGTCACGATTTCAATGTAAATCGGCTGAAAATCGGTAAAACCGGTTGGTTTTTTATTTATTTCGGCGCTGTTTGACTACTGAGTTCAAAAAGTTTTTATTTTGCAAATCATTCGGTTTCAATCGATTTTTGACGAAAATTGATACTCAGAAAAGGCGATTTTCGATCTCAGTTCGGTAATGTAAACCCTGCCTACGGTCCACGGAGTTCATCTGGTTGAAGACGTTCCAGGTGAAGCAGGAGGCCTCAGAGAGGACCTGCTTCATGTAGCCCATGCCATAGTCCCGATCGAAGCGCTAGGCATGGCGTGTTGTTGGCGCGCTGTTCGCCATCTCGAACGTGATGGTGCCGGCCGTATCTGCGATGGCTTAGAGAAGCAGGGAAGCAACTTATTAGGGTTAGAGATGCAAAAATAAGACATAGAATTTGAACGTGGAAAACGTTACGAAGGAGAAAAAACCATGGGAGATAAATCTATTAATTGAGTTCCAATTTACATGAACATAGAGGTGGCATTATATAGCCAATTGAGTCCAAATCGATTAAGATTTGGGCTCCTAATTTGGATATTTGAGGAATTCTTATTTTTAACAAACCATATCTCTAACATTTGTAGTACCACAAGGTTGTCATGTAAGTCCGTGCTGTGCGTGGTAGATTTTGGGCTTGTTTAGTTGATAGCTAATATTGTCATGCCTAAACTTAGATGTGCTATAGAATTTTAGCCAATTGTTTGGTTCGTTACCACAACTGTGGCTTGCCACACTTTCTTAGCTTTATGTTCCACGCGTTATAGTCTTAAAATCTGTTTGGTTTATATACTAAGGTTGTCATGTTTAACCATAGTTTTTTTTCCAAACTTGTCTAAGATTATATTATCAAAATGACTCGTGGGACCTACATGCCAATGAACCAAATGAAGGTCTAACTCGGTTAAACTTGTCTAACTTAAGGTGTGACTAAATGTGGCCAAATTTGGCTATGAACCAAACAGGCGCTCAATTTTTGTCAAACTTTACTACACTTGTGGCGCTCAATTTTATTACCATAAAACTATAACTAACCACACTTATCTAAAGTTAGAGATAATAATGTTAGCTTCCAGCCGATTTCAGCGAATTTGCAAGTCGGCCATGCCACCTTGGGCTCGAAGAGAGAAGTGCGCAACGGCCGGACAGTACAGGTTGGTGGCGCTCATGCAGATCCTACTGATATATAGTACATGCCAGGAGACAAGACAATATCTTTGAAGACAATATGGAGGGACAGAGACAACGCCCATACTGATTACGATTTACAAAAACAAGCTGTGACTTCAGCCTTCAGGATACAATAATACTAACCCAAAAAAAAATTGTCAATGCAGATGCTTTGCTTGTGCTACTTGGGTTTATTGGATGTGACTGTTCCTTTCTCTTCCTACCCTGCTTTAGCTTTATCTTTTACTTGCACTATTGGAACAGCATTTCTTCCCCTCTTTCTTTTGCTTTCTGAATTACTTGAGCTGCTGTTCTGTAATCTGTTAAAAAAACTAATCGCAAAATAACAACATTTTAATCACTCTGCAAAGCATAGACCGAATGATATTAGTTCTCTTCACATGAATAGCTGGGAATAAAAAAGTATCTTCCTTTTCTTCTAGATTAGAGCAAAGAGCCAGAGCTCTGCAGTGAGGAGTCAAAAACTCCCAATCTAGGTTACAGTTCTGGATCTGGGTTGGATTAATCGGCATCATGCTCTGCTGTTGATGCAACTGCCATATTATATCTATATCAGCTAAATGCAATGTGGAAGACAAATTCTCAAGCTGAATTTCTCCAAACTCTCTGTACATTTTTTTAATCCAACAAGCACACTGAGAACAGCGCAATGTGCCATTTGAACGGCAGCAGAGGCGAAGCAACTTGTTTCCAATATCATTTGGCAATGGATGCATGAACATGGGGAGGAGAGATCAGAGCATATGATTCCATTCTGCTAGAGACCAAAACGAGGTCAAGTTGTTCTTCCAATATGTTTATAATACCAGAGGGGTATCATTTCCGTGTTTTGGGTAAGATCAAGACTAACCATAGTCTACGAACAGTGCCACACCAAACATATCAAGAACCATACATACAGTAAATTCTGTAAGGATAGATGCACGGCAAATAAAAACAGAAGACAAAGATTTAATGTGAAAAAACCCTTGCAAAAAAAAACTACGGGAAACAATTCATTATAATGTTTCAAAAATTACAAGTACATAGGGTTGGCTTGCATAGCCAAAGAGCCCTAATTGTTAAAGATTTGGACTAACAATCTATTTGGATAAAACAAAACGATATGGTAAGTTAAGATATTGAGTTATCTATAACAAATCTCTACTTAACTCAAAATCTATAACGAAATTATTTTCGAAAAACTCTGACTACTAAACAAGGAAGACTGGAACAGTCAAGTCAAACACTTGTAGTGTGAAAAACCATCAAAGGTATAAAAGATTGGAAAGTCTTATCCAAACGTTTCTCACGAAAGCAAAATTGAGCAAACTGCTAGTAGGTTGAGAAAAAGACTGGAATAGTCAATCCAAACATACAGTTATAACAAAACAGATGAATAATCTGGGTCTTCAACAATTCATAAATTCAGTAAAGTCTAAGTCTATGCAACTAACCTTTTGACTCAAACACTCAATCGTCAAATGGCATAAGCCAAGACATCACCTGAGATGCTGGGTAGATAGTGAAGAACTCATAACATGGATTTTTTACATGCTCTTGTAAGATCGAGGATGAGCCTAGAGGGGGGGTGAATAGGCTTTTCTAAATTTTCAATCACTAAAATTCAAGTTTAATGATTTCTAAGAACTAGGGACAATTTTAGCAAATTTAATACTTAATAATTCTAGTGATCACAAAATGATATCCCTACACAAGTATATCAATAGCTAAGCAGGTAGCACAAGAGAATCAAATTGCTAGAATTACACAAGAGTAAAACCAAGCAAACCGCAAATGATGGACAAGAGAATTTATCCCGTGGTCTCGGAGACTTGCCGGTCTCCCCTACTCCACGTTGAGGTGACTTGAATTTCTTCAAGCCGGCTCCTCTCGCTTCAGCCTTCCCCGATCACTATTGGTAGCTCTTCCCCGCTACAGGTAGGCGAGCTCCATGCCTTCACACCGATTGGGCCTTCTCACAACCTTCTTCGAGAAGATCACCAATCCCCATCGCCTCCAAGCCGTCTAGGAGGCGGCAACCTCCAAGAGTAATAAACTTGACGTGGGCTTGAAGCTCAAGAGTGCAAACAATATGGCTCAACTAAAGCAATGCTTTTAACGCACTCAATTTTCTCTCCAAGAACTCAAAAGACAAGAATTGAATGCACAAGAGTGTGGAGAGAGTTGCTAGGGCTCAAGAGTATTCAATGGAGTCACCAACCAGGCCCTAGCACAGGTGAGGGGGTATTTATAACCCCCAACCACTCAAACTAGCCGTTATTTTTTTTACTGCAGATTTTGTGCCATGGCCGATACTACCGCCCTCTAAGGGCTGGTAGTATCGCACTAGGGGTTCAACGGCTATGCGGCGCATTTATTACACTGACATGTAGCCGTTACGTGCGAAGACTTTATGGCCGGTACTACCGCCCTTGGGGTCTTGATAGTACCGCTTTCTCTGACGAAAAAGATGATGTCTCGAAATAAAGCTACCGCCAACTAAGGTGCGGTAGTACAAGATTCGCAGATACTACCGCTTAGGCAGCGGTAGTGCCGCTAGAGTGACCAAGGAGGCGTTACGCCATAAAGCTACCATCAGAGAAATGCACGGTAGTACGATTTATGCGTACTACCGCCCTATCACTGCGGTAGTGCCCTACCACTAAGGGAAATTCAGAATTGATTTTTCTCTTGATCTCACGAGTATGCAACTAGACTATTGAGCCATTATTGAAGCACTTTTAAACTTCAAGACCGAAATCAAGTCCCTCTTAATAGTACGGCTACTATCATAACAATCCGATCTTTACTTCCAACTCCAAGATCGGTAAAATGTCTAAAAAATCTCTAAAGTTTTATACCTTCATTTCTTTTGCTCCTTTTGCACGTACTCCTTCCATTTTGAACTTGTGATACTTCAACGTCAATAGAAAAGTAGATTTTCCTGTTTTCAACTTACTCACGCAAACATCGTTAGTCTTTTAACCTTGATTGTCATTAATTACCAAAACCTTAACTCACATGGGGGCCTAGATGCTTTCAATCTCCCCCTTTTTGGTAATTGATGACAATCCTTATAAACGAATTGAAGTAAATTGAAATTTTAGGTGAGTGACCAATAAAAAAAATTAATTACTCACACCGTGGGATTCTTATTTAGCAATATTTTGTCGTTTTAGAGGACAAAAGGTATTTGAGTCAAGATATTGCTAAATGAGAACACAACTCCCCCTAGAAATGTGCTATGGATTAGCAATAATGATTTTGCACATTTGTATATGAGTTTTATATGACAGTAGAAATTATGAGCTGAATAAGCATGGCTTTACAATACAAAACTCATAAGAGAAGAAGATTTATCATTGAGCGCAAAAGAAACATATGAAACATAACAAGAGTTCAAATCCAACAACAACCACATAGAGTTCAAATCCAACAACCACAAGTCAACAAGTTCATTACAATAAAAAAGATTATGCTAAGAGATTATAATCTTTCAATTCTTCACTCTTCTCCCCCTTTGTCATCAAGGACCAAAAGGGGACCGCCAACAAGCCGTCTACTCTTCATCATCTCCAGGAGCAAAGCCGGGCGGCGGAGGAGGAGACCATGGAGACCAGTCGGATGGTGGAGGAGGGTGAGAGGAAGGAGGAACACTGCTGCCATCCGGATGACGACGCTGGTAAGACTGATGGTATGAGCGATAGTCAGCAAAAGAAGTGCTAAGCGTGTCCAAGCGCTCTCGGACCTCCTCAACCATTTGGCGATTATTGTACTGAAGCTCCAGAACAAGTGCAAACTGGCCCAGCATGTATGATTCTTGTCGTGCAAACCCGGCCATCATATCCGAACGAAGAGTCTCAAGACTAGCAAGGTAGGCATCGGGCACGGAGGCAGCTTGTGTGGCTTGAGCTTGGGCTTGGGCTGCTTGCGCCGCTTGAGCTTTTGCTTGAGCTGCTTGCTCGGCTATGTGATGCAGGACTTGAGGTGGAGCAACTCGAGGCTTGTATGGCTTGTGAGGAGTAGGAGTAGCACCATTATACTCAGCAACTCTTCGGATCAGTGCCATGATATACGGAGCAAAGTAAATGGTCTTCCCCCTGTCCCTAGCAGACTGAGCCATCTCCCTCATGATGAAGTCCACAACATCAAAATTTTCTTTCACCATGACCTTTGCAATGACATTCCAAGCATGGCCTCTCACAGCATCGAAATTGCCACTCTTCGGATGAATAGTGACACGAATGATTTTATTTACCATACTTGGTTGGAGTTGAAGTCCAACTGAGTTTCCAATTCTGAAGGTGTGAGATTGATCATAGAAAACTGCAGCTTGATCCAAGGTCAAAGGAGGCTCGTCGTGAATCTTAGGATACCGACTATGGAAGATTCCCAAGGCATGCTCAAAATCATCCTTGGAAGCAGTGTATCTGTGGGAGTCGGTCATCCAGGTGATTTGCTCAAAGGAGTCAGAAACATGAAGTGTCGCATAAAATTGCTTCATGACCTTCTCATGATAATCAGTCCTTGTACCAAGGAAGTTGTACAGGCCAGCTCCTCCAAACAGCTCCGGAATTCCAACAAATTCTGGCTGTTCTCGAACATGCTTCCAACAAACCCATCACTGATTGGCAAAGTCCTTCTCCAGATAAATTTGTTCATAGACCTTCTGCTGGAACAGGGAATGGAACCTTGGATTGGTGGCGGAGCGAGGCTGGAGATACTGATTCTGACTTCTGCGAGCATAATAATCATCACCTTTAATTTGAGAAGGATCGTGCCTTCCAACCGGAGGAACCATTTCTTCTTCCTCAGAACTTTCCTCATTGTCACTTTCAGTCTCATCTTCACTACCGGTGATTTGAGGAGCGGCTGCGGGGACTTTTCTCTTCTTAGACTGGGAAGGCTCAGCAGGACCCTTTCCTTTAGCCCTTGTGGTTCTCATGGCGACGGTGAAAGAGTTGTCGCTGTCTCCGCTATCGGTGTCCGAAGTGGGAATGCCTCGACTCTTCGTCGACTTCATTGTGCCTCTACCCCTACCAGACGGACCGGTTCTGGCAACCTTAGTGCGAGGCATGATCTAGAGAAGTTTCAAGGAGTTTAGGGTATGAGCAATGATAAAAATAGGATTTGACACGAAAGAAGTGAAATGTGTAAAAGTTGTAGCGGAACATTCCCTCGAATGGCTCAGAAATGGGTCTTTGCAAGACTGCTGGCACTACCGCTCTCGAGGCCTAGTAGTACCGCAAAGTCGGTACTACCGCTCCTGGTGGCCGGTAGTGCCGCCCGAGCGTGACCAAGATAGGATTTGAGTGCATTAGAGACAATGTTGAGGCATTCAATTATTTAAACAAGGATTAGGAACACAAAAAGATCAAGAACTTCTATGTTACACCTAATCCACATAGATTTTGCCTCATTACACATTTCAAATTTTCATTCAAACCCTAGAATGCTCAAAAGAGAATTAACCAATGAGAGAGAATGAGAGGGATTGATACCTCTTGGAGGAGAAGACCACGGGGATCAAACCCAATGGAAGAACCCCCACAAATCTTCAAGATTTCGGAGGGGAAAAGATTTAGGGTTTGAGAGGGAGAGAGAGAGCCACACGAAAATGGGGAGAGGGCGGCAGTTTCGGTGGGGAGAGTGAATAAGAGAGAGAAGAGAGAGAGACGGTTGAAATCGGGTCCCCACCCATTTACGATCCGAGCGGTACTACCGCTCCTTGACCCGATAGTATCACTGCGCTTGGCCGACCGCCAGTGCGGATTTTAGTCTTAGGCAAGGCTGAATGGCAGGAATTTTGAGAGAATTTGATTGCGAAATTGCTCATATATTGACATACATGAATATAAGTATATATTAGAGCATTTCCAACCACAAGGTAAGCACAAAACAAAACCTTCAAACACAATCAAATAAGGAATAATGATTTGACTTGATCGAGTTGAAATACCACATAAGAAACTAGAAATATGGCATTCTAGTTCTATGGGCAAAACTCAATTGTGCTTTTAGTAGATCAATATAGATCGGAATTTTGAGTTTATCAAACTTTTCAAGAGCAAAACTTTTATTTTTATTAGTAACATAAAGAGGATATAATATGATAGAAGTTTCATAAAGATGAGCTTTATATAGTAATAGATTGTAAATGAAGATTTTAAGAAACTTTGCACTCGGTAAAACTAAAATAAATTATTTTTCAAATAATTTGACTTATAAGGTCTAGTTTTATCTTTTCAAGATAAATAGCACAATCTTCAATTTTTCACATGTAGGGGATGTGATATATATATGAATTGCATATTACTCCCCCTTAATGTGAGACGCATTTGAAAGAACAAATATCAAATAAAATCCAATAAGCAACCAAAAGACATAAATTTAGACCACATTAGAGATATCTATGACATTTAATTCATTCCTCAATTTGCAAAATCTAGTCTCATCTAAAGGTTTAGTGAGTATATCCGCTAATTGATTTTCAGTTCTAATATGACTAATTTCAATATCTCCTTTGCCAACATGATCCCTCAAGAAGTGATGGCGGATATCTATATGTTTTGTTCTTGAGTGTTGGACGGGATTATTGGCTATTTTAACTGCGCTTTCATTATCACATAAAAGAGGGACCTTTTTAAAATTTATTCCATAATCCATTAGAGTTTGCCTCATCCATAACAATTGAGCGCAACAACTACCGGCAGATATGTATTCGGCTTCGGCGGTGGATAAAGCTACGGAGTTTTGTTTCTTGGAGAACCATGAAACTAGGGATCTACCTAGCAATTGGCAACTCCCGGAGGTGCTTTTTCTATCCACTTTACAACCCGCATAATCCGAGTCCGAATAACCAATTAAATCAAATTTTGCACCTTTAGAATACCATAACCCTATGTTTGAGGAATGTTTCAAATATCTTAGAATTCTCTTTACGGCAACTAAATGGCATTCTTTTGGAGAGGCTTGAAAATGAGCACACATGCAAACACTAAACATTATGTCGGGCCTAGATGCGGTAAGATAAAGCAAACTACCAATCATAGATCTATAAAGTTTTAAGTCTACCGGTTTACCTCCCGCGTTTAAGTCGAGATGACCATTTGATGCCATTGGAGTCTTGATTGGCTTTGCGTCCTCCATGCCAAATCTTTTGAGAAGATCCTTCGTGTACTTGGTTTGACTCACGAATGTCCCATTCTTGAGTTGCTTGATTTGAAGTCCAAGGAAGAAGCTTAATTCTCCGATCATAGACATCTCAAATTCCCTAGACATCATATCACCAAATTCTTTGCAAAAATCTTCGTTAGTAGAACCAAAAATGATATCATCAACATATATTTGACATACAAAGAAATTTTTATCAATTATTTTTGTAAAGAGTGTAGTATCAACCTTCCCAATTTTGAAACCTTTAGAAATTAGAAAATCTCTAAGTCGCTCATACCATGCTCTAGGAGCTTGTTTGAGTCCGTATAGCGCCTTGGAGAGTTTGTACACATGATTAGGATATTTGTAATTTTCAAAACCGGGAGGTTCTTCTACAAATACCAATTCGGATATTTGTCCATTTAAAAATGTACTCTTTACATCCATTTGAAACAATTTAATATTAAAAGTAGATGCAAATGCAAGCAAAATTCTAATAGCCTCTAATCTAGCTACGGGTGCAAAAGTTTCACCAAAATCTAATCCTTCAACTTGAGTGAAACCTTGCGCCACTAATCTAGCTTTATTTCTTACTACAATACCACTTTCATCTTGTTTATTTCGAAAAACCCATTTTGTGCCAATTACATTATGTTCTTTGGGTCTTTCTACTAATGTCCAAACATCATTACGAGCAAAGTTATTTAATTCATCGTGCATGGCATTTACCCAATCCGGATCACTTAATGCTTCATCTACATGAGTGGGTTCAATAGATGACACGAAAGAGTAATGCTCGCAAAAAGAAGCGACACGAGATCGAGTTTGAACACCCTTACTTACGTCACCCAATATTTGATCTATTGGGTGATCCTTGGAGAGACCGTGATGAATTCGTTGAGGTAAAGATTGAACTTGTCGATCATTGTTCTTGTCATCTTCATCGATGATTTGAATTTGACTTGGAGTTGCGGATGTTGAAGGCTCGACTTGAGTGGATGAGGGTTGATTCTCAATATCAACCTTCGGCTTCACATCTCCTAACGTCATATTCTTCATTGCTTCTCTTAGGCCTTCTTCACCTACATCATCCAAATTCTCTTGCTCTTCTTGAGAGCCGTTAGTTTCATCAAATTCAACATCACATGTTTCCTCTACAAATCCTTTGTTTTTATTGAAAACTCGATACGCTTTACTATTTGATGAATAACCAAGCAAAAAGCCTTCATCGCACCGACTTTGAAATTTAGAAAGCCGAACTCCCTTTTTCAAGATATAACATTTGCAACCAAAGACTCGAAAATAGGAAATATTCGGCCTTCTTCCAACAAGAAGCTCATATGAAGTCTTTTTCAATAGTCGATGCAAATAAAGTCTATTTGTAGCATGACAAGTGGTATTGATGGCTTCCGCCCAAAAACTATCGGAAGTTCCATATTCATCAAGCATTGTTCTTGCCATTTCAATTAATGTTCGATTTTCCGTTCCACAACTCCATTTTGTTCGGAGTGTAGGTTGCGGAAAGTTCATGCTTTATTCAAGTTCATCACAATAATCTTCAATTCTTGTATTTTTGAACTCGGAACCGTTGTCACTACGGATTTTCTTTATTATAAAATCAAATTCGTTTTGAGCCCTTTTTGCAAACCTTTTGAAAATATTTGAGGTTTCGGATTTATCATCTAAGAAGAAAACCCATGTATATCTAGAATAATCATCAACAACAACTAAGCAATAAGAATTACCTCCAATGCTCTTATAGGTTGTCGGGCCAAACAAATCCATATGTAAGAGCTCTAATGGTCTAGATGTGGACATGATACTCTTTGAAGGATGAGAACTAGCAACTTACTTGCCGGCTTGACAAGCACTACAAAGTCTATTTTTCTCAAACTTCACATCTTTCAAGCCCACAACTAAATCATTTTTGAAAAGTTTTTTAAGTTGAATCATCCCAACATGAGCTAGTCTTCTATGCCACAACCATCCTAAAGATGTTTTTGCCATTAGGCAAGTTTGAAGACATGAGTCATTTGAGGTGAAATCAACTAAATACAAGTTTCCAAATCTAAAACCTTTAAACACTAGCGAATTATCATTTTCTTTAGTAATAACAACACCATTTTTAGAGAAGGTGCAAACAAGATCAAGATCACATATTTGTGCAACGGATAGCAAATTAAAATTTAATGTTTCAACTAGTGACACATTAGAAATGGAAAGATCATTTGATATGGCAATTTTACCTAAGCCCAATACCTTTCCTTTGCAATTATCGCCGAATGTGATCTTGTCATGTTGTCCATTTCCCGAATCAAAGGTAGTAAACATCTTCCGGTCACCAGTCATGTGTTGAGTGCAACCGCTATCCAACACCCAATGCCGTCCACCGGTCTTGTAGTTTACCTACAAAAGAAAATCAAGCCTTTTTAGGTACCCAAATTTATTTGGGTCCTTGGAGGTTAGTGACCAAGGTTTTGGGAACCCAAACGGCTTTCTTTCTTTGGCCAATTATCGGGGTCCCAACGAACTTAGCGAAAACTTTACCATTTCTATCCTTTTTAAGCACATAGCAAGAGTTAGGGATATTTTCTTTGGATGCTTTACTCAAAGAACAATCAATAGCTAAATGTCCTACATCATGACATTTGTAACAAAATTTACCATTTGATTTCACAAAGCGCGGAGCCTTGTTACTTATTTTCTTGTTCTTTTTAGGAACATAACCTAATCCTTCTTTATTATATGAACATCTTTGACTAGCCAAGATTTTATTTAGGGTATCCTTACCCTTAAAGCATCTATCTAAACTATTGATAAGTTTATTTACTTGTTCCTTAAGCTCATTATTTTCAACAATTAAACTTTCATGGCATGAGCTAGCACTAGAGCATGATGAATCAATTAAATTGTCACATGAGGTAGCGATGCTTGATTTTGCCACATAACATGAGTTGATTTCTAACATTGGCAAATCATTTTTAATATTGCATTCTATACCAATATCATTTGAGGACTTTGGATGAGCCTTGGCAAGAAGAACCTCATGAGCTTCCTTTAGCTCCTCATAAGAATTTTTGAGAGAAAGAAACTCTTTTCTCAAAATCTTAGATTTTGATTTCTCTTTGCCAAGATATTCATTTAAGTCCTCAAGCATATCCATTAATTCATCATATGATGGTTCATCATTTTCATTAGAATTTACCTTAGTTTCTCCTCTAGCCATAAGGCATAAAGGAGTGATGAAAGGCGACGAAGCCTCCTTGATGGCGATACCGGCAAGACCCTTCTTCTTTGAAGGAGTCTCTTCTTCGGATGAGTCAGAGTCCGAATATTCTTCTTCGGAATCCCACTCTCCAATATGAGCTTCACCGTTGCCATCCTTTTGGAATTTCTTGAATAGCTTCTTCTTGCCTTGATAGAACTTCTTCTTCTTGGGTGATTTATCCTTGTCATCATTCTTCTTAGGACAATGTGAGGCGATGTGCCCCTTCTCATCACATTCATAGCACCGGATATTTGCATACCGGTTTGAGCTAGAATATTGTCCCTTCTTGAACCTTTGCGGACCACTTGAGGTTGAGCGCCTTCTCATAAATCTTTTCATTCTTCTTACTAGTAGCGCCATCTCCTCCTCGGTGTCCTCATCTTCGGAGTCTTCACCACTTCACTCCGCCTTATCTTTGAAGGCGATGTTCTTCTTCTTGGAAGAGCTTTGTTCCAACAACTCTTCCTTGTCCTTCTTGTAGAGTTCATTGGTGATGAGATTTCCGAGAAGTCCGGTGGGTGTCATTCTTGGCAACTCCGGTGAGTTGAGAAATAATGTCACCAAGGTCTCATACTTCTCCGGAAGGGCCCTAAGCATCTTACTGACAACATCAACATCGCTCAAGGTCGATCCAAGACCCTTGAGCTCGTTAACAATATTATTTAATCTAGAATAATTTCATTAATATTTTCATGAGGCAACATAATAAAACTTTCATATTTTACTCTAAGCATATGCAATTTTGCTTCCTTAACCGTGGATGTCCCTTCATGAATTTCCGATAATGTATTCCAAATTTCATATGCGGTATCTAAATTACTTATACGATTAAATTCATCCGCATTTAGAGCACCAAAAATAGCATTCATTGCTTGTGCATTTAGATGAACATATCTTTCATTTTGTTCCGGGGTTAAAGCGGGATCACCGGCCACAACATAACCTTCATTAACAATTCTCCATATGTTAGGATTCATAGCTTTAAGGTAAACCGTCATACGTATTTTTCAATATGCATAATTTGTACCATCAAAGAAGGGAGCTTTTCCGATTGAAATTCCCTCGTTGGCCATCCTTGCTCTCTAGGCGGTAAAGCCGAAATAGAGAGACCAAGCTCTGATACCACTTGTAAGATCGAGGATGAGCCTAGAGGGGGGGTGAATAGGCTTTTCCAAATTTTCAATCACTAAAATTCAAGTTTAATGATTTCTAAGAACTAGGGACAATTTTAGCAAATTAAATACTTAACAATTCTAGTGATCACAAAATGGTATCCCAACACAAGTATATCAATAGCTAAGCAAGTAGCATAAGAGAATCAAATTGCTAGAATTACACAAGAGTAAAACCAAGCAAACCGCAAATGATGGACAAGAGAATTTATCCCGTGGTCTCGGAGACTTGCCGGTCTCCCCTACTCCACGTTGAGGTGACTTGAATTTCTTCAAGCCGGCTCCTCTCGCTTGAGCCTTCCCCGATCACTATTGGTAGCTCTTCCCCGCTCCGGGTAGGTGAGCTCCTTGCCTTCACACCGATTGGGCCTTCTCACAACCTTCTTCGAGAAGATCACCAATCCCAATTGCCTCCAAGCCGTCTAGGAGGCGGCAACCTCCAAGAGTAATAAACTTGACGTGGGCTTGAAGCTCAAGAATGCAAACAATATGGCTCAACTAATGCAATGCTTTTAATGCACTCAATTTTCTCTCCAAGAACTCAAAAGACAAGAATTGAATGCACAAGAGTGTGGAGAGAGTTGCTAGGGCTCAAGAGTATTCAATGGAGTCACCAACCAGGCCCTAGCATAGGTGAGGGGGTATTTATAACCCCCAACCACTCAAACTAGCCGTTATTTTCTTTTCTTTGTAGATTTTATAGCCATGGCGGTACTCACAGCCCTCTAAGGGCAGTAGTACCGCACTAAAGTTCAATGGCTATCTGGCGCATTTATTACAACGACACGTGGCGTTCGTCGAAGACTTTATGGCGGTACTATCGCCCTTGGGGTCTTGATAGTACCGCTTTTCCGACAGAAAAGAGATTGCTCTGGAATAAAGCTACCGCCAACTAAGGTGCTTGATCTTGGCGAGTAGTCTTGGCTACATGCGACCCGAAGGAGAGGCGTTCTGCCATAAAGCTACCGCCGTAGAAATGCCGGTAGTACCGCATTTGCGGTACTACCGCCCTATCACCTGCGGTAGTGCCGGCCACTGAAGGAAATTTCTGAATTGATTTTTCTCTTGATCTCACGAGTATGCAACTAGACTATTGAGCCATTATTGATGCACTTTTAAACTTCAAGACCCAAATCAAGTCCCTCTTAATAGTACGGCTACTATCCTAACAATCCGATCTTTACTTCCAACTCCAAGATCGGTAAAATGTCTAAAAAATCTCTAAAGTTTTATACCTTCATTTCTTTTGCTCCTTTTGCACGTACTCCTTCCATTTTGAACTTGTGATACTTCAACGTCAATAGAAAAGTAGATTTTCCTGTTTTCAACTTACTCACGCAAACATCGTTAGTCTTTTAACCTTGATTGTCATTAATTACCAAAACCTTAACCACATGAAGGCCTAGATGCTTTCAGCTCTACCTGGAACATAAAATTGGGCAAACTGCCTACTGAAAATCCATAATATAGTTAAAACTGCTCAAAAAATGTTAATATGAAGAAAAAATTCTCATGCTGCCAATGGAGTATAAATTGCAGTAGACCAACGTTGTAGTATCCACACAGAAACAAACTCCTCTTGCACTTTAAACCTTCATCTCAAATTGACGTTGAAATAAAACCTTCAATAGTAAAATTCTGAAGATTATAATGCAACCAACCATCAATAGTCAAATTCTAAATAAACATTACCAAAACCTCTTAATGGTCAACATATCCAAACGGTGAATAAAACACCAAAATAAAGGTGATGAAACACCATGTTCCAATTAATGGTGATAAAACACCAAATTCAATTGTCTTCTCGACTGACATTATTTTTTTAATCACCAAAGAAGATGATATAATGTCAAAGAAACCGACGATGAAATGTCGAATAAATTGCCAAGAATCTTCCAATGATGAATCAATGGCAAAATGTCGAATAAATCTCCGGTGATAAATTTCGACTGAACTGCAATAAAATTCGCTAAGAATATGCATAAAAGCACTAATTGCAATGAATGAAATCCGTCAATAATATGAGTACAAAGTAATAAGCATGAAATATCCGGCCAATAATGAGCATAAAATAATAGGTATAATTCTCTGAAATGTGTATGAATACCGCCAATAATCAGAATTGCAATAAAAACCCACTTTTGTTGGCACTAGAATAGTTACCGGGTAAAAACAATTTTTTCCTTACGTCGGCTCTGATACCACTTGTTAAGGATAGATACACGGCAAATAAAAAATGGAGACAAAATTTAACATGGAAAAACTCTTGCAAGAAAAAACCATGGAAAATAATCCACTATAATGCTTCAAAGATTACAAGTATATAGGGTTGACTTATATAACCAAAAAGTCCTAATTGTTGAAAACTTGAAGTAACAATCAATTTAGATAAAATTAAAAGATATGGTAAGTTACTATCGTTAACAAATTCTTTTTGTTTTATGGACATCAATGAGCAGAGCAAGCTCTTCCAAGAGCCAGTGATGGAAAAAGCATCGTTTTGCCATGTTGCAAATGCAACGAGTACACGAAACGGAAGGCACGACGTTGATTTGATAAATAAACAAGTGGCAAGTTTTTAGGTGGGCAATGCCTGAGATTTCAAGGAGCATTACACGGAGCAAAGCCATCTATCTGGGAGCACAATGGAGGGAGCCAATCTATGTGACGACGCGGAGGAGGCCGTCCCGGCGGCGGTGGGGTGGTGGGCAAGATGATGAAGACCGGCCGCGACGGCGCCGAGGCCGCGGTGGCCGTGCTCTGGGCTGTGTGCCACAAGTATAAGGGCCGCAGGTCCGCGGACGCGGCGGCGGCGGCGGCGGCGTCCGAGGGCGGGCCGACGAGGCTGCTGCTGACAAAGGTGAACGCCAAGAGCTGCCTCGCCGGCTACGACTCCAAGACCACACACATCATACCGTTCTGATTCTGAACAAACAACAAATGAATATATGGCCTGCAAGCTTGGAGCACTGGCGATCAAACGGAGTCAAATGGCATGGAACAGGGGATCAAGTTCTTGCTCCTTTTTCTTTCAAGTTTTCTTTTTTTTTTCTTTTTAATGTAAGCTGAAGGAGATACGGAAGAGTTGATTCGTGGAGGGAAGATCAAAATAATTTGTACATGGGTAGAGAGTTTTGACAGAAAAAGAAAAGCATGGAGAAATTAACCAAAGAATTGTTGATTTGTGGGCCGAAAATCTGCAACTGAATGCTTAGAAAGGATGACGAAGTACAGGGAAATCTGGAATGATAATCTTGCAACTCCATCTGCATGGAATGAGCACACATATCATGATGCTCATGTCAAATTTTTTCTGAATTTGTACAACAACACATGAAACGATTCATTTTTTCTTTTGGGAATTCTTTGTATATATTTGGTGGTGATTATACGTTCTCCTCTATAGTACCTGATTCGTTAAACCTAACAGCACAACTTGAGATGAAAGAGGATTTAACCCATTCCACTCTTTCCATCATCGCCTCTCTCCAGTCTCTACATATCGAGTTGTTGAAACCTCAAACCCTCTCTCATCTTCTCTCTCCTAGGTTTTAGAGTTTCGTGGTTGCAATCACCTCACCAAGGACAAGATGAGATGCAACCGCTGATGAATGGACAGCACACCGCAACGTTGTAGATCCTGGGAAGCCACCTCAGCAGTAGGTACACATCAATGACTACAACAAATGCATGCCTCAGTTAACTGCTCAAGCACTACCAAAAAAAAGGTATACACATGATTGTAACTATGCAAACATCTCACATCCATCATTCCTCCCTCAGGCTAGGAACAGTTCTGCTAAAGCTAACTTGTATCATGTTTTGCAATAATTCTTCCACAACATGCATGGGATACACTAGCTGGTTTACAAAGCTAAAGAATATATTGTGTTTATTAACACTCTAAACAATGAGAAAGAAAGAAAAAACTGTAAGCAATATCTTGCTCAGAGAAACTAAGATGCTAGAGTTGGATCAAGTGTATAGTTAGTGACATGGGCTGATACTTTTCCATTGACATAATGGTTGCCTGCAAAATTGCCCATATCCTGCAATGATACCACAAAACAATGTCAATCAAGTCAGTGTTTGCAAGAGTTTTTAATTATGTCTGGATAATTCAGAAATGTACCTTTAAGTTAGTATTTGCACATTCTTTCTTGAGTATCTGTCATGAGGAATGCCAAATAAACAAGCCATTAGGCCTCAGATCATATCACCACTATTGGCAATCATATCTTTTAGACACTAAGCATGTCTCAAGTCAGCAAACAAAAGAGTCAAAAGCAAAAATTTAGTCAAACTCACATCTGATCATCTGATGAGCTGAATCTTTAACCCTATATATATATTACTTTCGGCCAACCTCCTAAGCTACACTGCATGCCACTAACCTGCACCGGCATGACGCAAGGAGAAGAGTAATTAAAGGCGGAATACAAGTAAATAAAGTAGTGTAAACATGTATAGACCTTAGTGCAACCAGAACAAAAGTGCTAGTTGTATTATCATTGGAATTTTCTCGACCTCCAAGAAGAGTTAGCGTACCACATGCTGATAAGTCAAATCAGTAAGAGGTTATGTCTCTGTAGCTCTGAGAATGCGGTAAAAGCTCTTCCACCTCAATTCTAGAGCTGAAATAACCAATGTTTCTCCTCCTCTGGTGGACAATCTCAACCTCTGCCATGAAAATACTGTACACTGGTCTGTGGTCGGAGAAGCGAGACTCTCCACGAACGTAAGACAGCTGATTGAGGCCGTTGCCATACCAAAGAATGCGATCACACCTTTTAGTCCATGAGCCAAAAACAAAAGGGAAGAGAGAGACTGTCAGTGAGCAATAATCTACAGTAAAATAAAGAAGTCACAAACTAAGGAAATTTACCATGCAGGTGTTCTCCTCTTTTCTTTGGGATGCATGCCCTCTCCAGCATACCGATCTGAGTTGAACGAATACTTGTATGTGGGAGGAAAATAAATCCTTCCTTCCTTCCAGCCCTGGAAAACTCGCCCATATCTTTGTTGCATTCGAAGCTGCTCCATAAGAGGTAAATTCAAAGGTTTATTGTAGTCTTCATAACTACCAAGACAAGTGTACAGACTTTTTGGTCTGAAAAATTTTAATCATCCAAACATTTTGTAGTTTACTAAGGTACAAAATCAGAACCCTGACAATGAACACACAATAGCAATAGAAATGAATAATCTTGATATTTCACTGCAAATTACCTGGTCTTTCTCTAATAATTGCTTCCAGTTGTGCATTTCAACAAGAGCTTTTGCTGAGCAATAGGTCAGGGCAATCCGATAATTCAAATCACCAAGCCATATTATACGACTGCAATTAGTATTAGGAGGGCAACCAATTATTAGACAAGTTTGCTGCAACTACTACATTAGGATTTTTATCCTTTATCTAAAAAAAACTACTACATTAGTGTGCTGAAAACCAAATATAAGTCACTTACTCGTGCTCATGAATTGTTTCAGGTGACTTAACATCACTGCCCCACGAACCCGTGGAAACCTGGTCTTTCTTAAAATTTCCAAAACATCAGAATTCCTGCGCAATTCATCCCCTTCCTTTTCCCCTGAGGTCAAATGACAACAGACGAAGCAGAAGCTCGTCTGGTGCAAAGACATGCTTATTGATATAGAACCCTGCAATAAAAGGGAAGGACCTTACTACAAGAAATTTACAGCATATTAACAATGATTAAAGGGGTGTCTATATCCTTATTGATTCTATGGCACCTTATTTCCAAGATAGCCCATCAATCCTCTACCCACGCAAGAAACTTTCAAGTTTCTCACATCATCTCTTATTTCACTGCGTACCCAAACTGCGAGAAATATGCCAACCATTTGTTTGCTGGCAACCAAACAATACCTGAAAAGCCACGGTATTTTCAACAAGTTAGTTTCCGAGGAACTTAAGAAGCACAAAAAATGCAGCACCATTAAGCTCAACATTTAGAAAATTTTAGAGTAAGTTGCATCAGATCCAAGTAAAACTACCAATGCTTATGAGAGCATTCACAATACCTAGAGCTGTTTGATTGCTCATCATTTTCTTCAGTGGGTCCTGAAGTGTTGTAGCTATAAGGGAATGGCGAGAATTGTGCAGTGTTGCTCACTTCCTCATCGATGTTCTCCTCATCTGGTGACCCAACCCACCTCAAATTTCCATGAAAGTCACTTGGTCTGCCTCCCAAGCTGACTGGATCACAAACGCTAAACCTGCGATCCAACCTTAGCTGTGGGAACATGTAGTCCGCATCCATTCTTAAACTACGGCTGAGGTTGTGGAACGATCGACGATGGAAGAACGAGAAGTTATCCTGCCTTCTTGCGGACCCCTCAAAATCAGCATCTAGTTCTACAACCAGATCAATGACCGGTGACGGCGTATGATAGCCACCATAACCACTAGCACCAGGATTCTTGTTCAGTGTCCTCCTAATAAGGGATACCCACTTCGTTGCTGGAATGTTATCTTCAGTACCGATACCGAGAACATTTCCAGCATTCAAAGGACAATCTCCTGAAATCTGCAAAAGGTTGACAAATCAACTTAACAAAAATAGCTGGAAATCAACACTGCGTAAATCAAATTTGCTCTGAAGGAAGGTCATTGAACACATACCCTAACACGTAGATATCGGCAGGAGGGGAAGAATGGAGCCACTCATCTAAATTTAGCCCCTCGGTGGGGACTTACCACCGACATTCCAGGTGGCAGCAAAGATTCTACATGCAAAAGGAAGCAAAAGCATAATCCATCAGGTTCCTTCAACATAATGTAGCGAAGTGGAAAAATGACGTTCAGGCAGAGATGCAAGATTCCATCCATTCTATGAAGTGACATTCACAACAGAGCTGATGGCCCTAGCAGATAAACACGCATGGTGAATCAATGGTACCTACCTGTAATCTTGAACCTCTGTCAGGCGTGCCACATAGAAATCATTCCTCCCTCGGCGAACGCGATCGGCGCTCCGCTTCGACGGCCGGTCTACCGGCCAAAAAGCAAACAACAGGCACTATCGATCAGATAACTTGGCAGAAGAAAAGAGCTGATGCTGTACAGAAAAATTCAAAGGAGCTTGACAAAGAGGGAACTCAGCAGGACAAAACAGAAATGTGGAAAGAGAAAGCTGAATCCGTGGAGTTTGAGAAGAGAGAGGGGTGTGGTCCAAATGCCTCTTTTCACTGTACCTGCCCTGCTTTTCATGGCTGTGCTTGTGCTTGCTTCGCTCGCTGAGAAGCTGGCCCTCCGTGTTCCACCACCATCCCTTCCTGGATCACACGGCAAGTTCAGCACAAAACTAAACAAAGGCAGCAACAAATGCAAAGGGAAAGCTGCCTGCTTGTGATCTTTTGATGAACTCCCCGTCCTTAAATCATATGCTAGAAACGTACACCGGAGAAAATGGGATAGAGATGAGAAACATACAGACAGAAGGATCATTCCAAGCAACATAAAAAACATTGCAGGATGTGCTGGCTGGCAAAAAGGATGTTGATTGGTTGGGACCTTTTAAAGGCTTGTGCATCACTAGATCGAAACTGGAAACTGAAACCGAAACGTAAATATCCATAAGGAAAATAGTGTCTGATTGAGACATGTCGATTAGTTGCTCATCTAACTTTGCATCAAGACCAGGAACTTAGACTAAAAGGATTGGATAAGAAGATGATAACCACAAACACAATAGGATAACTCCCGGGCAATGAAGTTTCTTGGATCAGATGAGCAGGCTGCCCAAACCACACAGGAGCAGCAAAGAAGGGTAAACGGGAAAGGATGCCATTTGGGGCTGGAGCACTATTAATCCCTAAATAAATGCATAAAAATAAATCCTAACAAAAAAAAGGATGCAATTACTCATCTTTGAACAACCAAAATGGGGCATTAACCATACCTTGGCTGACATCAACATCAGCATGGAAGTCCTGTCCCTTGGTCCTGATGCTGAACCACTTCCTCACAAGGGACTTGGACCATGAAAGCTACACACACGAAGAAGAAGAACAAGAGGGAGAAAAAGAAACACACATCAGCAACCTGATCAAAACACTGCTCAACAACAAGAAACAGCAAGATGCAGTGATCTATGTAATCAAGCAAACCGGGCACACTACCTTGCTCTTCTTGGTGCTCTCCTCTCTCATTGTCTCATAGCTTCTCCTCTGCAGGGGCACAGCAGCCTACGCGCCCCTCCACCTCCGCAGCCAGCAAGAGGGATCTATCCGGCCACCGCAAGAAGTCGCGATCTCTGCAGCAAGCACCTTCAAATCCAGGACCGAAGCATCCCCGAACGCACGAATTTGATCCGGGGACCTCAAATCTTGGACCGAATTGACCCCAAGAAGGGCCAAATCAGCCGCCTCGCCGCCGCAAACCGCACCAAGATGGGATTCTGATGGCAGGATCACAAGTCTTCCAACCAGTGAGAGAACAGCAAAGCCCAAGAACCTCTCTTCCCTGCAGGCAATGCAGCCACCACCTCGCTCCCCGCCACCTTAGCCTCTAGCTAGGACGCATGAGCTAGGATTGGTACACTGGCAAGGCCTACTCCTCCTCCTCCTATTATTACTACTTGTAGTTGTACTGGCACAAGCGAGGTAGCTAGGACATGGGACGGGAGAGCAGGACGGCAGAACGAAAATGTTTGCGTGCGCCGAGCTGAGGTGAGAGAAAAGGAAGTAGAGGAGAGAGATTGAGGCTGCTTGTTTGTTTGCTGTGTGCTCTCTCCTCTTGCTGCCGTTTTGTCCCTAACTCCCTCCTCTCTGTTCCTCCCTCCCTCCCTCTCTCTCTCTCTCCACTGCTCTCTCTCCTCTCTCTCTCCTCTTTCCTCGGCCTTGTCGCCAAAATCCAGGGAGGAGGAAGGAGACGAAGGAAGGCTAAGCCAAGGAGGCGAGGAGCAAAGCTGTGGGGGTGGTGAAGCGAAGCAAAGGAGGGAAGCACAAATGGCAAGTGGGACTGGTGCGGACAAAGCAGTTTGCCCGAGAAAAATAAGGCGAAGAGGGATCGGGATCCGGTGCAGGAGACTGAGCTGCGGGACCGTTGAATCAAAATTGGACGTCTTGGATAGGCTAAAAGTACATAAAATATTATTCATCATACTATACATAAAATATTGTTCTTGTGCTATAGCAAATACTGTTTATCTTGTTTTTCGCGATTGAACCGTTCGTACGGAGACTGTTTAAGTTACAGTCCTCACATAGACCGTACTGGATCCCGGTTCGAGAAAGAGGCAACAAGGTATCTGTAGACATGTGTTGCTAAACCTTTTTTTTTCTATGGCAGCAAGGCCAAAATGCAATATAAAGGTTCCTTACATATTTGCACCTTTTACAAAAAAGGCCTCTAGAAAATTACAAATTACAATTAGGGCCTTTGATCCTTCCGGCCACGCCATCGAAGACAAGGGCCACACGTCGGTGAAATGTTGTGGTGGTGCGACGTGTCAACGACGAAGAGCGGTTTCACCAAACTTGAATTGCAGTTATATCATGAGATCCAGGGGGGTATATTTGCGACTTGCCAAGTGACATATTTGGAAGGTCTTTTTCTCCTTCGGTGACGGTATGTTAGCAAATACCTCTAGCTCTTGAAAAGTGAAAAAATTTGTTGTAAAAAAATATTAGGGTTTATTTTGGCACATTTTGGCCCGCGTGTCTCATAAAAAAATTATGATATTCTAATGATCATGATTTTTTTCGAAGATACGCAAAAGACTTACGCATCATTGTATTAAGAAGGAGAAATAAAAAAGTTATCATACAACACCCCTCTTTGCTCATGCCAAGCAAAAAACGAAAAATAAAGGGGGAGACTACACATGACGTAAGGAAGCTCCCTGCAACGGTTCGGATCTAATGTTTTGACAAACGACCTCATCATGTTCAACCCCCTGACCGAGAGAACCATAATTAACCGTGGAATACATAATGCAATACATGAATTGGATATAAACTTCCTAGATTCTTTCCAGAAAGTGAATCATAGTTACACCATTACCATGGACTATTGCAATAATTTTAAACGAATGATCTATATTGCAAGGACTATACTAAATAGACTTCCCGTGACATACGCTAGATGGTTCTTGAGAATTATGCGTTGTGACCTAGGTTTTTCTTCCCTTTAAGGATTCTACGGACGATTTGACCATCGTAGCTGCTACTACGCTCCATATTCATAACTAATGGATAATATGTACCATCATATTCTCCTCGTTTTTTTTATAAGGCCTATTTTTTGAATGGTTTTGTTTACAAATGTAAGACTTATATGTAAATTTAATAAGATATTTCCTTCTATACCCCTATTTATTTTCTCTCATCCATATACATTTATTCGTTACCACCCACACAAAGTATATCTTTCATCTTCCAAGACAATTAAGTGGGGGGCATCTAAATCATTTCTCTCGTATCTTTCTCAATTTCAACGCAACATTAATCCTTGTGCAAAATCAAAATACGCCTTATAAAAAAACGGAGGGATTAATATTTTAATATTTTACAAAAGAAAAAAGGCATAATAAAGAGATGGACATATAATTTTTTGTTTCCTCATAAATATATGATTACTCATCAATAAAAAATCACCAGAATCTGGTGCCACCTTTCTGTGCAAAAATAAAACACCGGAGAAACAATGATGAGCAAAACCTTCAAGAAACATGGACCTACAGCCAAGAAACCCCAAAAACCAGCAAAGGCATAGATAGATAGATGGATAGATAGATAGCCTAAGCTAGCTACTAAACACTGTTGCAAGGGAAAGGAAGCAAATGATGCGCGCACAGTCTGGGGCTGGGCCCCGGGGCTAGAAGGGCCCACATGGCAGCTGCCCTTCTTGATGGGTCTAAGCGCAGTGAGTGCAGCACCGGCCCCACTCCCTGACAACGGTCAGCTGGTCTCGTGTACTCCTACTACGCGCACCCACGAGCGCGGGGCCAGATTCGGCCGCTGACATCTGGGGACGACGGAAAGTGGGTCCCACGTGTCAGTGCCTCGTATTGCAACGGACGTACGTTGATTTAGGGAGCAGGCCTCCCTGCTCGTAGGGGCTCTGGTAGTTAAAGCGAATTAAAGTGCATAAAGATCGGTGAGAAGCGACCAAGAAAAAAAAAAAAAGGAAAAGGGGAAAAGAAATGCCGGATGAATCTCGGTCGTCATGACGAACTGAGCCTTTTCGGCGAAGAAGAAGTACACGAATTAACATACTAGTTGTTGTTTTCTTTAGAGAGAGTTTAATATAGCAGTAGTACATTGTTGAAATAGATAGAGAGTTGGATTTTTGCATGCGTTAGCTGTTGTAATGATGACCTAATCAAGGAGTGTGCTTTAAACTTGAACAGTTTGCTGCCGGATGCATCTTTTTTTTTTTTTTGAGACTGTGTCACAGTACGTTGCATAGTTACGTTGGTAGTAGAGGTGGCCATCGTGCTATGCTAGTCCGGCGTAGATCAATTGGGTCGTGTGCCTAAATCATATCATGTTGTCACTTTCTGATCGGCCTATCGTGTCGTGCCGTGCAAACCAGGCTCGTCGAAAAGCACAGCTTATTTGCGATTCATACCGATTTCGTGCCGTGCCGGTCTAAGCTTGACCTATTTGCACTATTACAACGAGAGAAAAAGAGTCGGAGATGCACGAAGTTGAGGCAATGGATACAAATATTAAGGAAAAAGTGCTAAATTGTATTTATTCTTGAATAGGTACAGAGTTATTATCTCAATAAAAATGTTACACCTTAGTGCAGAGGGTCAGCTCGATGCGCACACTCGGTGTCAGTGAGTATGTACTTTCCAGTCTCCATTATTCACTTTTTGGCATCTCCGTTGTCACTTCTTTCTCCGCATGTGATGGCCGCAACGATGCCGACCATAGGGCAAGCTAGAACATGCCGCCATGTCGCGACAAAAGCATCCTGCCACGTGCCTGCCTGCTTCGGGCCTATGAGGCTTGTTTCATGCCATGCGCCCCAAGCATAGCCCATGCAAGCGTGCTGTGCCATGCCGCCCATCTTGCCCGACTACGAGGACCAGCACAACTTTGTCATTCATGCTGTGCCGGCTCGGCCCCGTGTGTATGCATGCTGTGCTTGTCGTGCTACGGACCGATCTAAAAAAACCCGACCCAATGCTCAAGTCTAGTTGCTAGTAAGGCTTTAAATTTTGTTTTCAGACCAAAATCCAACATTCCAGCGAGATTTTGTTTAAAATCCGTATGAAATTCAAAAAGCAAATTTGAAATCGAGAAGACCGAAATTACCAAATTTCGGCAAAATTGGTCAAAATTTCGACAATTTTCAAACCCATGTGGTCTCCGAAGGCTAGAATAAAAATATAAAAAACCATGCAAGTATTTATCTATATTTTCTATTTGTTTGAATGCAAAATACTAAGTATTTACATAAAAAAATCCCAAGTAAGGGTTTAGGGTTTAGACTGAAATACAATTTAAGACCGACATCTAAGTCAATGTTAGGGTTTAAACTGAAATCCAAGTTAGGATTTAAACCGAAATACATCATTTAAGACCAACATTCAAGTTATGGTTTAGGGTTATATAATTTGTATAAATATTTTTTTCAAACTTTTTAAAATGCATTCCTCATAAAAGGCATTACAATTCTTCACAAAAAATTTGATGCGAAATCTAGTCTAAAAACCAT
Source organism: Guadua angustifolia (assembly GCA_036346375.1). Lineage (NCBI taxonomy): Eukaryota > Viridiplantae > Streptophyta > Magnoliopsida > Poales > Poaceae > Guadua > Guadua angustifolia. The sequence goes on along the minus strand of CM070512.1, from coordinate 46,387,285 downwards.
GTAAATCAGTCCAAAAATCATGAATCTCGCCGAAATTTACTAAAATTTCTATAGCAAACCCAAATTTTCAAAAAAAAATATTTCACTGAGATTTTCGCTGAGATTTACCGAAATTTCACTTAGATTTGAAACCTTTGTTGCTAGTATATTATCAAATTTCTACTTCCATTAGGCCATAGTACCAGAGGGTTCTTCATTGACGGTTCTCCTCAAGAGATATTTGATCACAAAGCTTTTAGATGGGTCATTGGAGGGTGAGGTTTTGTCTTAATCGAGAGAGAGAAATAAGATAAATCATAACTTGACGCAACTCGACCTCGAGACGCTCGAAGGGTACGTTACATGGAACTCACTTTGTTCAGTGTATAGGTCATATTTCTTTTTTTTATATATTAAAAGATATTAAAAATAACTAGATTACCTTTAATTATTATCATTAAATATTATATTTAATACATGCATGTAGAGAATATAAAGTAAAACTATATATATATTTATTAGGGATATAAAGGAAACATCATACTAATCTTACATTTGTAACCTCTCGCACAGAAGAAGATTCAAAACAATATCACTGGGCTCATTCTCACAGGAATTCAAGGATCATTACTTATTTACAAAGCGTGATATACACTATGTCTTCTACAATCTTAATAAGACTAAAGGTCTGTTTGTTTTTACTTTTGATTCTAGATTCTAGCTTCAAAAGAGCAGAAAAAAAACAAACAGCTCGATTTTACATTCGATTCTGGTAATCCAACCCACCCATATACACTAGAATCCACAATCCACTTCATATGTGCTTTTGGATTTCAGTTTTTGAAAAATCAGTTTCTCTACAACCACAATCCAAAATCAACTTTTAAAGAATCCAAAACTAAAACAAACAGACCCTAAATGAAATTCCACGCATTGCTGTAGGTGATTCCTAAAAGAGATTCGAATTGAAATGCACTCTACGTAAATAGAATCTAAATGTTCAAAAACTCATGGAATTGTCGTTTAAAACGAATAAAAAGAAATCAACTAAATTGTCGTTTAAAACAAATATAGAAGAAAAAAAAGGAAAAACTGTAGCACATAGGCGCTAAATGAAATATAGAAGAAAAAAATCAACTAAATTGTCGTTTAAAACAAATAAAAAGAAAAAAAAGGGAAAAATTGTAGCACATAGGCGCTATAGATTCCATGTGCCCCCACGATTTTTCGAACAATATTTGATATGGATAGATCGGTAAGAAGTCGCTGCGGTCAGAGTCAAACAGGACATACACCATTATTTCGCAAAACCAAGAACTTTGCATGGCCTTTTTCTCGTTATCGTCACAGGCCCAGACGAATAATAGAAAGCAAAACAGACATTTTTATGTATATATGCAGCTGCACCACGCGTCCAGCTAACTATGCTGCAATGCTACGTCGTGTAGCTATAGTTAGGGGTGTAAACGGAGCGGATACTTCCCGACCGACCGAAGACCGAATTCGTTTAAAATCCGATTCGAATCCGAAAAAATGATATCCGGTTATATCCGGTTATATCCGGATTCGATCCGAATTCGAATCTGCCTATCCGAAAAAAATATGGGGTAGGATATGGGAAGGGAAGTATCCGATCTGTATCCGATCTATATCCGCATATCCGAGATATCCGAAAAATATCAGTGTAAATGAGTGCAATAGATATCCGATAACAGATCCGATAAACATAAACATTCTACATCATATAAGTTCATATGTTGGTTGGAATTATACTTGGCTGCATATTATTCTTATATAGGGAAGGCAACTATTATTGAATTTGAAACACTTATATGTTTTCAAGGTTCTAGTAAAGTTTTGTATATGGTTAATTGATTTTAATATGCGCGACATATATGGTTTCTGCTTTCACGCATTATCCGACTAACTATTCGTAACCGAGACTAACCGTATCCGGAACGATCTGTATTCGCCTCGATTCGCGATCAAGTAATCCAGATTCAGATTCGAATCCGAACTGTCCGTATCCGATTCTATATCCGAGAAAAAATTTGGAATAGGATACAGAATGAGCGAAATCCGTCCGTATCCGATCCGTTTGCACCCCTAGCTATAGTTCCAAAGCATGCATGCATGCATATCGCAGACCAGTAATGACGCGAAGACGCGAGTCGATTGCTTTTAGCGATTGCTCACCCGCTTGAACCTTTCTTTTATTTTATTTTATTTTTTCTTTTCTTAATAGCGCATTCTCAAGAAAATTACAAAAATAGCCATCTTCATTACCGTGAAAGAACTAAAAGATGACATTTGGTTCCTTCCACATTAAGGGACCGCGAGAAGTCGAGATGCTGCGCCAGCTGACCGTAAGAAACGGTGACATGGGAGGATGGTCCATTGATGCAAGCGGTATTACTGCTTCAAAAAATAATAATTAAAAGTCGACGTCATCTTGGAAAAAGAATTTTAATTAAAAGTCAGAGTACTGCTTTGGAAAAAGAATTTTAAAAGCTGACGTACCGCTTGGAAAAAGAATCTTAATTAAAAGCTGTAGTACCGCTTCTAAAAATAAACTATCTAAGCTGTTGGACTGCTTGGAAAAATAATTTAATTTAAAAACTGTTAGACCGCTTGGAAAAATTTCGGACCGCTTCCAATAGTCTTTTTGGCGGGCATAGAGCGCGGAGGCTAAAAAATTTTTTTGGCGGGCATAGAGCGCGGAGGCTAAAAAATTTCGTGGGGAATTAAGAAACCCTAAACCTATTACTCCCCTGATCGATCGATTCCCCTCCCATTTCACTCGCGCGCCTCCCCGTTCACTCCCCACCTCAGCTCCTGGCCACCACGTGATCTCCCCGCCGCACCAAGATCTCCCCGCCAGATCTCGCCGACCACTTGCAGCTCCTGGCTCTGCCCCCCTCCGTCAGTAGCTCCGCCGCCGCCGCCACCGCAGCTCCCACCGCCACCACAGAACTCCCTTTCTGCAGATCTCGCCGACCCCGCCGCAGCTCCCGGCTCCTGCCCCCCGTCGAGCTCCCGCCGCCTCCCTGCCTGCAGCTCAGACCTCGGTCATCACTCCTCCCGCCCATTCGATCCCCACCACCGCCACGGCGCCAGTCTGCACTGGCCAACCCAACCACCAGCCTCCGGCCCCGCCGAACTCCGCCCCCGCCACGCCTCCCGGCTCGATCTTCCATTCCCAACCGATTTTTTTTTCGTCTTCTTTGTCTCTTCTTTGTCTCTGATTTATTGCATGGTGTAGGGTTTTGCGGAATCGAGGCCTCGCTCGCTTCACTGGGTGTGCTCTCGGCTTGGAGGTAATCGATTCTCTCCTCCATCTTCCGTTTCTCCGTCGACTTATTAGCTACTTCGTGTGCATGGGCTTCACTGGGTGTGCTCTTGCTTATTGTTTGGTTGTGTACAATTTTGCATGTTGTTAGTTAAATTTTGTGTCGTAAGAACTTCAAAGACCTAGGTATTGCTCTTGCTGCATTTTATTTTCGTTTGTTCACTCCTGCAAACTTCAGATCTGTTTATATTGCTAAACCAATACTTGATCGCTCCCAAGAATACGACACATAATTGCATTTTTGCACTAAAAGAACTTCATCCTGCAATCCTGTTCACGTTTCAGCGTTGTTTACTAGTGGCTGATCCATCATGTATGTAATTGATTTTATGTAGCTAAGTCATCACTTCACAAACGTGGCGAGGCACTAAAAAAGACATATTAATGGGTGCGAAAATTATACGATCTTCCATAATTCACTTCCATTTCACTTTATCAAGTAGGAAATAATTTAGGCAGATGATGTTATAAGGTCGCTACAATTATAGCTTATTACAATGGCGACAATGCGATATATGAATCTCCGAATATGGAGCTTATCTTTTTCTTCCAGAGAAATCAACTTAGTGAGATTGAGAAAACATCAAGAGGGTCATACTTTGTAAGATGTTTTTGGTCAATAAATTGTGAGTTCCTTGATAAGCAACTTGATTTCCTTTTAGGCCAGATTGACAGGTACCGAAATCTATTCTTACTTTGTAACATGTTTTTGTCAAGAAATTACAAGTTGTCCTTGATAAGCAATTTATTCCCTTTTAGGTCAAACTAACAGGTAACGAAATTCCTTTTAGGCTAGATTGACAGGTACCAAAATCTATTCTTACTTTGTAACATGTTTTTGTCAAGAAATTACAAGTTGTCCTTGATAAGCAACTTGATTATAATTGACATGTTTATAATTGAATTACAAGGTGATCTATCCAACTGACATGTTTATAATTGAATTTCACATAATGTGCTCTATTGTACCTAGCATCTCCTGTTGAGATTTGAATGAATAGTTTGTAAATCAATAGTTATGAATGAGCATATATTTTGATGGGAGAGTCAGTTATTACAGTCTCTAGCTATTCCTTTTTTTCGACTATTCAGTTAAACAGATAAAAATGTGTTACCTTATCAAATATTTTGATTACCAAGGCTCAACAAGATTAATTGTATCGAATAGGCCTAATTTTATAACATCTTTGTGTTTTAATGCATCTAAATCATTTCTTTTTCCATGTCACTTGCAGGCAATATACTCAAAGGTCCCGTGTTTAAAGCTCCAGTATATTGCGGAGCGTGAGAGAAGTTTAAGCATTATAGGTGAGCTCACAGCAATAGATGGTTTTTGACTTCTTTTCCGCATTATAGTGTTATATTTTACACGTAAAATATTCATGTCTCGAATAATGCGGTTAGAAGGATAGAAGTGTCTCATGAAATGGAGTTTCTTACATGGTAGAATATAATGCTGGACTTGGAAAATAAAGCCTTGAAGAAGTGGTTGAAGAGTCCAACTCAGTAGCAACTAATCTAAACACCTTTATAATTCACCAGTTAAAACTTTCTTACATCCACACAGTCATCTACGCAGTTTTTTGCCTCCACAGAGAGTACTTTTCCTGATCCACCCTAATATGTGCACCCAAAAAACCCCCTTCCTCAAAATCAAGCGCTAAGATGTTTTCTCGCACCACTTCATCAAATCGATGGCTCAAATCATTTGGTTCATCCTCTATTATCCTCTAATCTTAAAATAATCTTCTAATCGATGACAAATCACAGAATCGTTCCTCCCCCTTCACAGACAGATCGCGCCAAGCCCCAATCACGCCGCTTACCCATTCGTGCCCGTCCCTTCCCCATTCGTGCGTCAGCAGATCTCTTCCTCCCCCAAGCAACCTTGCCGAAGCCCGCCTCCCTCCCTCCCTCACCGCTCCACTATCTTTCGATCTCCTCACTTGATCCGGAGGCGCCATCGCAGGAGGTCACGAAGACAGTTAGATCCAGCCTCTCCCGTCATAAAGCCGCATGTTGAGTTCCCCTCCGTTGAGTACCCGCATACCAGAGATGCGGCCGCGCAGACAGACAAGGCAGCAGAGCAGCAGCCAAGCAAGCCGCCGCTGCACCATGGGTAAGTCCCCGGCATTCACCTCTCCTCCCCACATACCTCTCTCTATCCCTCCCCATCTTCCTCTCTCTGCACCTGGTTCTCTCGCAGGTGTCCTGGTGATTGCTGGGTTTGGGTGACATTAATCTCGATGCAGAATCGCTGGAGCAGGTGACCTATGTGCAGAGCCAGAGGCTGTTCTAGGAGACCAACGCGGCCATGCGGCTGCTTCACAGCGCCGGTAGGGCGGTGGATTTTTCCAGGTTAGATAGCATCACGGTGAGGACTGAGGAACACGAAAAATTCCATGTTTCTCAGTATATGCTATATGCTTATGGAAGTTGCTATTTCTGTAAGGTTATGTAGCTGCCTATTAATGTTCTAACTATCATTCGTAGAAAGTAACAATGGAATTAAACTAATAGTCTAATACAACAATTCCCCGTGATTGGCATACTGATTAAGGTCTATAGTGTGATGTGTTTTTTTACTGGTGTTTTACTTCTTTTTTTTCTGATCCGACGTAAGCTTTTTCTACATGTTTAATGTCCAGAGCACTATGGTCACTCTGCTATGCGCCTATGCCTACATGAAGTAAATTCCCGTACTAAATCACGAGTGTGCAAAATAGTGACCAAAGCACACATGTTCCATTATCCATTTGTCGATCTTAATAATTGATCACCATGTCTGTATACCATTGTTCTTGTCATTTCATTTTGCTGTGCCTATTAGATGGCAAATGTCCAATTATGCCAGTATCAGGAATACATTCTTGAATCTTGTTTTCTCTGTTTAACTAAAGGTAGAGTAAGCAATACATTTTGTCTCTGGGGTGCCGTGATAAAAGGTTAGGAAGCGATGGTCGAGTGAGGATTTTGTACTGACCCATTGTGCATACAACTTATATCTCAGACCGTCCAATGTGCATCAAGATTTGTGCATCCACATTTGAAATTCAAATGAGTTGTCCAATCTGCCTTGCCCAAGCCTCGATCTTTGTTTGTTGAATTCTTTGCAAGTAATCAAAAGTCTGCGACTGCAATGGAGCAGATGAAGACTCATATAATCGCTAATGCCTCTTCAAAGAATAAAGAAGCATCTCTTCCTTTTTGCTATCTTGCATTTTTTCCATCATCTATAGCGCATATATTTATGGTCCGGTATTTCAAGATGCATAATTTTGTATGCACTGATCATGTCTTGATATTTACTACCCTAATACAATGCTCGCAAATAGATAAGAGCTTATCTTTGTTAGTTTGCCTTAGGAAATAGATAAGACCCATTCACTATGTTATCCTTAACTAGCTATTTTTATATGGGATAGTAAGATCTTATATGGTGTGTTCGTACAGTGTGTGAATGGTTGCCTTTAGTAATAATCACTATCTTTCCTTAATTAACTATTTTTGTGCTGAGATAATAACATCTTATACACTGTATTCATACAGTGTGTGAATGGAATTGTCATCATGTATACAATTTTAGTTTAATTATGCCTTGAGCTGAACTCGTGATTGCCTTGCCCTATAGGTAGTTTGGGTAATACGAACAGTTGAACAAGCGGTTCCACTCATGTTGGGACGAGAGGACGAATGAACGTCCCCTGCCGCGATGGCGAGAGCCTGTGGAGTTCAAGTATCTTCATGGGCCGGCGAGTGATAGGGTACACGATCCCATGTAGCCCAAATATACAGAGCCACATTAGCAACTGGTAAGTGGTAGCTAACCACCCTTTTTTTTCTTTGCCCCCGTAGCTATGTTTAGGACTTTGTTGCTTCCAAGCTGCAAATTTTGTTGCCTGATGTAGACCTATATCAATGCAAAACTGTGTGCTGTTCAAATTTTATTTACTATATGACTATTGAGTTAAGCTCAATATGATATCATGTTAGTGTTATGGGGATACATAATTTACTTCATTCCTATTGCAGAGGTTTTTTTATTGCAAATTCTGTTGAAATCTTACACTCCTATTGAAATTAGATGAGGATAACTCATCCTGTTGTATTTAATTTTATACCGAAACAAAGGTTCTTATAGAATTTTAGGGAGATATGAAAATGAGCTTCTTGATTATTCAACTAAGACGTAATTTTTGTTATCAATTGTACTATTATAGCTTCTCTGGACATCTGCCTTTTCCTTTCAGTGAATGCTGCTCCTTTTGGAGTGCTAAGCTTTTGTTATCAATTGTACTATTATAGCTTCTCTGGACAGCTGCCTTTTCCTTTCAGTGAATGCTGCTACTCCTGAAGTGCTAAGCTTTTACTTTGTTTGTATACTTGAGTAGTATTGTTTTGTATTTAATTGATCGTATCAAAATTGAAGCTTTCATGTACACAATTTTCTCTGTAATCACTGTATAAGTTTTTGCAATTGTTGTCTAAGATGCATGGGCTGAACTCATTCTGTTTCTTTAGTTCTGATGCATATATACCCAGAGTGCAGTAGGCATTTTGTTTATAACCATCTTGTAGCCCCCTCATTTTGTAGTTACTTTTAGGCAGGAATTTTTGGAAATATGCAAAACCTTTATGAAACTGTGAAGAAGGCCCAAATGGTTGTCCAAGTTGAGGTCAGTCCGGTGCAAAAGGAGCTTGCGGCGTATGCATTTGGATATTTCAAGAATCTTTCATACGTTCTTGCCAAATAGCATGGTTGTGTGACCTTTTTCCCCTGCTTTTAGGACTGAGATTGATGGTTATTGTGAAGGTGAGCTAATCAAGGTATGGTTATATAAGGAAAATTGGGTGATTGGATATTCTTTGGATTCGCTTTTGTTTGTACTTAATTTTAATAAGTGGTATCTAATGAATCTTCTTTAATCTGAGTCGTTTTGAATAGATTGTGTGCAAGCACCGACATCCTCCAATTGCAGATGTAACCACGTACCAGAGTCATTGGAGCAACTAGGAGCGTAAACGTCACCGTAGGGATATCAAGGTACTCATGGGTTTGTATGTTCTATAGCGTTGTTCGCTTTTTGGGAATATTGATATGTTGAATGTTGTCAAGCTAACGAGGATCCATGATTTTTGAAAGAAACCCACCGGTATATGATCTGTGCCCCCATCAATGACAAGACCATAGCCATCAAAATTTGTAGTCCAATATAAATGTAAACCTCATCTCTGCCTCCTATTACATGACGCATGTAGTATCGGTTTTTGAAGTACCAGGTGACTGGCGTGAGAAAGAAGCTACAATCATGACTGTCGTACAAGTATAGTGATGTTTTATGTCATAGCATTGTATCTTGACCCCTTATTTTTCCACTCATAGAATGAATTATATGATTTATTAACAATAATAGTGTGATCTGTAAAAAGGAAATCCAGGACCTTATTTCTAAACATAATATTTGCAGACATTGATGGGTGGTGGTGCTACATTCTCCACCGGTGGTCCCGAATAGAATCGCATCCTCGACTTTGTAAGTTGTTAACTCACCGTAGCTATTGATTATGATAATTGACTTTTACACATTGTAATGAGATGGTTCTTGATTCATTTGTTTTGTTTGTTCTTTGCTACATCAATGCTAGTCTGTATTCTCTTGTTACCTTGCATTTTCAAGGAGAAAGGAGAGCTCCTGGCGAATGCTAAAGTGAATAATCGTTTCTTTTCAGATCTCCGGGCTCTCAACGAGTATCATTCAATTGAAGTATTGCTACTTATGCCAATTATATTTTTTGGCCCTTCCAGCATTATCTTGGTCCTTTCGCCGCCACTTTAGATGTCGCTATAATTATGGTTTGATTTTTAACTATGACCCTCTCCAAGAAAGTTTCGAAAAGACGACTTCAAATGGAAGTATTGATGGTTGACGAAAGTTGCTAACTTGCTATAAATAATTGTTGTGATGTGTAGAGTCGCCAAATATTGTTAGAATTAGAAATGAGAAATAGTAAATGAACAGTTCCTTTGCAACTCAAAACTCTCATGGCCCATTTAAATCATGTGCCGGTGTGTTGAACTACAAGAATAAGGATGGCAACATCAACATATTGCCTTTACTTGAAAATTGTGGAGCACAAAATACCGTTTGGGTATTCGTAATGTAACTCTTTTATTTCGGATAATTTGTTTTGCTTTATATGCAATATGTTATGACAAATCAATCTAGACTATAGTGGAGATCAAGACTCTGTGGTGCCACTCTTGGGCTCCCGAACCCTTGTGCGAGAGCTAGCGCACACCATGGGGTTGCAACTCACAGTCCCATACAGTACTTGGTTCCGCAAAGGCCAGGTATACTCTTGTTCTATGATAAATTGCGTTACAATTGACAAATTAGCTGATATACTACAGAACCTGAATACAAACTTGTGGAGGTTGGCTAATCAATGAAACATATGTTGCCCTTTGATTCAAGGTTGGAGGCTGGGTAACGGAGTACGGTAATGTGCTAACATTTGCAACAGTGCGAAGTGCATCTCACATGGTGCCATTTGCGCAGCCAGACCGAGCTCTCGAACTATTTCGATCATTTGTACTTGGACAGAGACTCCCAAACACAACCCATCCACCTATTGACTAAGTGCACCTACAAAAGGAGCTGAAGATAGAAGCAAATAGTTTAGGTTTTTTCAGTTTTGTTACAGTAGATAAGTTCAAAAGGATGAATGAAATGATCAATAAGTTCTTGATTCTTTAGAAAGAGCAGAAAATAATACCAGTAAGGTATTCTTTATATCATTATTTATTTGGACTATCAGATTGCATTCCTGTAAGTCTGAAACGCAGAGCAATTTGTGCAAGTAACTATAGTTAGTTTGGGGACACAGTGCAATTTGCAACTGTAACTATGTCTAAAGCAATTCATTACTCCAAACGGATGGCAAAGGTTCATTCATCGATATGGTTGCCGGTTCAAGTGTTATGATTCTTTGTACTTTAGTTTACTGCCGCAATGGTATGCTGAGAATCTTCTTGAAATAATCGAACAAATGTGATTACATAAGCTTTATTATTAAGAGAAGGAAACATACTTTTCTACTAATGCTACTTGCTCCAATGCTGTGTTGAGCGCAACTACCGGCAGTGCCAGTCGGCAGGCACAATTCCTTGCCTTAATTAGAGTTCTTTTTTCAGAAGAAATTCTGCTCGATCAGTGTGCAACACCTCAAGGTCCAGAAAGTAAAACTGCATCATGAGCGTGAGGGGCTTGGCGGCGGCGTCCTCCTGCGACTCGGCGAAGTAGTAGAAGAGGCTCCGCCCTGCCTTCTCATCCACATCGACGTACCCGGCGAACTGCCTGAACGCCACCATGGGCTGCCCTGGTAGCCGCCTCACCAGATCCTTCTCAGGGAACCCGCACACGCAGCCACCAAGAACCCAACCAACCATCGCCATTGCGAGAGCTGCGACTCTCCAGGAACCCGCCATTGCTGAGAGAACCCGAGAACCAACGGAATTGGGAGGAGCTGGTAGTAGTGATTAGTTTCCACATTTGTCCCTAATTAATTGCTGTTAATTAAGTGTGTGCATGCTTTTTGGAGGTCTCTCGTGGACCTACTGAACTACAATGAGGATGAATCGAAAGACAACATTCCTGAAGTTATACGGGAAATTCTTAATCGTCCCAGAGATTAGATTATTTTTAATGATAAACAATTGCGATGTTACTTTATGCACTTGTTTATGTAATCAACGATATAATAACTCTCTGTATCTTTCTTTTGTGCTTCTATCATAATCACATTTTACTACACTTGATTACCAAAACATATAACACCTTTTGCTTATTTGAATTGTATAACTAAATATCGTCGTAGCGTTAGCACGGGTATTATGCTAGTTAAGCATTGTGAGTGTACTCCCTTGTGTTTTGATTTTTCTTGTTTTGAAGTTCTGCTCTCCAGCAAACTACTAATAAAATCATTATAGTAATTGCATTAGGTTATGCTGAGATATTAATCACTATAACAGAATGTACATGTTCGCTTCAGACATTAAATCAAATACAGTTCTTCGGTTAACTGTGGACCCATTGTCATGTTCTCTTTATAGTATATTTTTTGTCACTATATGTTCTGTGATGCTAACGACGACCTGTAACATGAATGTCTTAAGTGAGTTTGAGGATGTACTAAATATAAGCATAAATAATTTCCTCAGTAAGATGTCTATGGTTGAACTTTAGGGCGAGCTATTCTGAGAAAAGTCTGGTATCCAGCTAACTTTTAAGTGAACTCAATCAACTGACAATCCACTATTTGTTTAATTAATTCTGAGACCTAGGTAACCTTCATTCTAGAGATAGAAAACCATATGTTTTGTATTATTTGTGTCAGATATGTTTTGGTTGGATTATGTTTATCACAAATTTTAATGCTACACAATTCACATTCCGAGAATAGGCGGCAGAGGGGAGCCATGCACGGACGACGATGCAAAGCGCAGAGGGGGAGTCGCTAGCAACCGGTTCAACGAAAGGTGGTGCAGCGTCGGCCATCTTCATCAGTCATTAAGGTATATGATTGATCAAATACCCTCTTATTTGCCTACAAGTTTTATTGTCTATATCTGTCAATTGAGCTGCTACTTTGGGTTTGATACAGATTGTAGTTCAATTTGCCTATTCATTTTTCATTGGACAATCATCATGAGCATGAATAAGGATTGGATGAGTGAGTCGAGGTACAAGTTAAACAACTTATAATTAAATTAAATATAGACACATCTTGTTAACTAAGTATACATATAATATAATTAATGACAATTGTAGGCACTCAAAGAAGTATCTGGATGGCGTCAAAAGTTTCTTAGAGTTTGCTTTTACAAATTCAGCAAAAGGAAATCAAATTCGATGCCCGTGCAAAAAGTGTGTGAATAGCACTTGGTATATAACAACGGTTGTCCATGAACACTTGATATGCGAAGGATTCTTAGAAGGGTACACCACATGGATTTTTCATGGAGAGAAAATCAGAACGCATGAACAACAAAGAGGACTCACATGTGAACCGAAACTTATTTAGAAATGGAGCAAGAGATAGATGATGAGATGATGAAATGCTTGATGACATAGGATATGGTTTCCAAAATGGTAGTGACGGTGATAGTGATTTAGGGGTCCGAATGAAGATGTTGAGGCTTTTTACAACTTAGCAAATGATGCTAGCCAACCATCAGATCATGGGTGCAAATTCACCAAGTTGCGCTTTGTAGTGACACTTCTTCACACTAAGTTCTTTGGGGGTGGACAAATAATAGTTTTGATACTCTTTTAAAATTACTTGACAAGGCCTTTCCAGTAGACACTTCACTACCAAAAAATTTTAATGAAGCTAAGAAGATGGTGAGCTGCCTTGGATTAGGTTACGAAAATATCCATGCATGCAAATATGATTGTGTACTTTTTTGGAAGGATCATGCTAAAAAAGATGCTTGCCCAAAATGTGGTACTTCTAGATGGAAGTTAGAAAAGAAGAGTCCTGATGGAAAGAGAGTGCACAGGGTTCCCCATAAAGTTCTTCGACATTTTCCATTAAAGAAAAGACTTCAAAGGTACTATATGTCTAGAAAATTGGCAAGTGATATGAGGTACCATAAGGAAGGCCTTCCAAAGGATGGACTCATGCGTCATCCGGCAGATTCAACTCTATGGAAGGATTTTGACAATAAGTACCCAGAGTTTAGTTCTGATTGTCGCAATATTAGGCTTGCTCTAGGTAATGCGATGGTATGAATCCTTTTAGAAATTTAAGTTCAAAGATATAGCACATGGCCATTATCTTAATTCCATACAACCCGCCACCATGGATGTGCATGAAGCAACCAAATTTTATTTTGTCGTTGCTTATCCTCGGTCGTAAATGTGTTGGAAAGGACATGGATGTATACTTTCAGCCTTTGATCCATGATCTATTAGTTCTTTGGAAGGAAGGTTATAGAACTTATGATGCAAAGAATCGGTGAATGGTTTCAACTTCTGAGCCGTGTTGTTGTCAACAATCTTGATTATCCCGGTCTTGGATATGTATCCGGACAAGTTATACGGGAGGTTGGGTGTGTTTGTTGCCATGCGAGAGACAAGTTCCATTTTTCTAAAGAAAGGAGAAAATATTGCTTCATGGGGCATCGTCGATTCTTGCATGCTGATCATGAATTTAGATGTGATGCCAACTCTTTTGATGGCACCCCAGAATTTAGGGAAGCACCCATTCCACTTTCTGGACATGATGTTCTCGAACAAACAAAAGGCATTGTCAATAATTTTGGCAAAGATCCAAAGGGAAAAAAGAAGCCACAAAAACGCAAGCGTAAGGATGGTGAACCAAAAACTATTTGGAATAGAAAACCTATTTGGTTAGAACGCCATATTGGAAAGATGTTATGCAATGGCATAATATTGATGTAATGCATATCGAAAAAATGTGTGTGACAATATAGTAAACACAGTGTTTGATATTGACAAAAATCTAAGGACAACTTGAACTCTCGATTGATTTGGAAGCACTTGGTTTTAAGAAGGAACTTCACCTGTTCGGTTGGTGATGAATTTTATTTGCCTCCTGCATGTTACACAATGAACTTAACAGAAAAGAAAATAGTTTTTGAATGGTTGAAAGGTGTGAAATTTCCAGATGGATATGCAAATGATTTTGAAATTGTGTAAATGTTGAAGAGAGGAAATTGGTCGGCCTAAAACTCATGATTGCCATGTCTTATTAGAACACACGCTCCCATTGGTCATTAGAAAATTCTTACCGATCATGTAAGTGCAGCACTTATTCGTGTTAGCAATTTTTTAAGAAAATATTTCATCTGTGATTTGGGTGAGTGATATGGAGTACCTAGAATCTGAAATTGCAGAGACATTATGTGTTCTTGAGAAGATCTTTCCACCGTCTTTTTTTGATGTGATGGTGCATCTTATGGTGCATCTACCATCTGAAGTAAAAATTGCTGGACATGTATAATACCGCAACATGTATCCTGTTGAAAGGTATTTTTGTCTTATTGGTGTGCTAATTATTCTAATATTTGTTACTATACTAATATACTGTTGTGGAACTAATTTATTTAAAATGTTGTATAGATTTTGGTTAAGGTTAAAGGGATATGTCCGAACAAGAAGTCATCCAGAAGGTTCAATTGCTGAAAATTATGTTTTTGATGAGAGTATGACATTTTGCTCTCGCTACTTGCATGGATGTGAGACCAGATTTAATCGTCAACATAGAAACGATGATGGCCATGGCTCAGACATAAAGAATGGATCCTATTTTAGCACTGGTCGTGGATTGGTTGGAAAGTGTACAGTTACACTTGACCACAAAAATTGGATTCAAGCTCATAGATATGTCTTGACTAATTATGAGCACATTGATCCATATGTGTCGTATGTACTCAAACTGATTTGAAAGAATCCTTAGTTCTATTTAAACCACATATGAGTATCATCTTACCTAGATTATGAATGCAGGAAACATTTGGAGTATCTTTCTTCAATTGGTCATCATAGAAAACATGAGAGAGAGCGTATACACCATGCAACATTCCATGAGTGGTTTAGGTTGCATGTAAGTCAGCATACGACATTTGAATACACATCATACTTATGTCATTAAATTTATGAATAACTAAGATACTAATGTTGATAGGTGGATGCATTATTAGCACAAGATGAAGACATACCGGAGGATATTCGTGTGTTGGCTAGTGAACCTTTTATGGTTGCAACAAAGTACAGTAGCTACGTAATGAATGGTTATAGTTTCCACACAAAAAAGTTATGATGAGGGTAGGCCTGTACAAAATAGTGGAGTGGCTATTGTAGCAAAAACTAATAGTTTTTCTAGTTCTAGAGATGAAGATCCAGAAATAAGAGATGTTACTTACTATGGTGTGATAACAGAGATACTTGAGTTAGATTATCATAGGAAGGGTAGCATCATCTTGTTTAAATGTGATTGGGTTGATGTTCGTCAAAAGGATAAGTATGTAAAAACCGATAAATTTGGAATTACCACGGTGAACTTTAACTATTTATTCAACATCGGGAAGGAGCTATCTGATGAACCATACATTTTAGCATCGCAAGCAACTCAAGTCTATTATGTTCAAGATCCTCTTGATAAAAATTGGCATGCTGTCCTTCAATCAAGACCGAGAGACACGTTTGATATGTCAGCATTGGAAGAAATTGAAGAAGTTGAAGTTGATATTACTCATGAAATCCCTGATTTGAACATCGATGTGATGCACAATTATGTGTCTTCAAAGATAGGATTAATCGTGAAAGGCAAGATATAGATGGCATAATTGTTGGTGAATTAAGTTCGGGAAGTAAGATATTTTACTTGTTTGGCTTTGTTCACCATATGCTCTTTGTTGATCATGACATTACTTCTACATGCTCATATATATGTGTTAATAATGCGAGAAAAAAGGATGGAAGACGAAGGAAATGATTATTCTCCCTTCAATGAGTATGAGGAGGAAAGAAGAACAAGAATTGCAAGGAACAGTGAGGCATTACACGCAGCTGGGATTCGAGTACCTACTAACATTACGGATGCACTTGGTATAAAAAAGGTTAGTACCACATGATCTTCATTTGTTGTGGTAGTCTACATTTTTCTAACCTAAGCTAATGTGTGTAACTGATTGCATTTGGTTCAATGTAGACTACCATATCTGCTACTAATGGTAGGCGTAGATCCATCCCACAAAGTCGTGAAGAGCCTCCTCACTACTGAAGCGGAATTTGAAAAGTAGTGCAAGAATTAATGATGAAGAGCAAGACGATTTAAATCTAGACTCTAATTATGTTGATGATGAACAAAACCAAGATGATGAAGATGAAACTATACATGCAGGTAACTTATAAGAAATAATTTTAATGTTTGTAGCATTGTGCAAATTTAGTACGTTTGTTAACATGTAACATATTGGTTATATAGCCAACAAAGAAAAGGAAGGGTCGAGGCCACACTGTGAAACATGACATTTGGATGAGGAAGGATAGTGATCCAAAAATTCGTGTTCAATGCGATGATAAAAATCAACCGATCGGAGACAAAGCTGCACCACTAACCAATTTTATATCAACTATTGTGAGGTCGGGGATACCTCTATCCTCTCCAACTTGGTTTGAAGTTGACCCCAAAAAGAAAGCTGATCTTTGGGAGATTGTGCAGGTTAATATACCATGTGAAATCCATGTTACTTATTCCCATTTAGCTTTGATATAATTATTGTTCATTAATTTTCTGCAGTTATTTTTCCATGTGGCTCTGAACTTCAAGAATGGGTGATGAAACAAGTCATGATGCGATGGAGAAATTTCAAATGTGACATAAAGAAAACATATTTCACTCCAAATCAAGAATTACCTAATAAGGAACTTTTTGAAATTGCTATTGATAAGAGAGTTCCTAAAGCTGATTGGATTTGGCTTGTACGTCATTGGAGAAGACCCGAAAGCGAGGTATAAATGTCTCCTAAATATATTTGGTTTGCGTTGATTTGATACATCATGCATGATCAATTATTCTGACAAACCATAGGCCCAGAGTGAAATTGGAAAAGCAAACTCCTCAAAGATGACTATGACTCACACCACAGGAAGTAAAAGCCTTGCTTGAGTTGCAGATGAATGGGTACATATCAAAATCTCTGGAAATAAACATTCTTCTGACTCCTAATGAATGTTCATTTATTGTTTTTGTAGTTTAAAGAGCATGGATACATGCCAGCTAGACATGAAGTATTTATTAAAGCACATACTCGTAAAGATGGAAATGCACAAAGGCAAGCTGAAGGCATGATTGTAAGTGAAATTGCTGCCATTGTTTGGTGTTGCATTTGACTATGATTTATTCTTAGTAGAGTTGCATGTTGCGTTTATTTTTAGAATCAAATACATGAGACTTGTGCCTTGAACGAGTTAGCTACAAAAACCATTCAAGAAGGAGATTTGTTTAGCAAACTATTTGGCAAGGAAAAACGAGCACGCATTCGTCTTTGTTGGTATGGGCCCAACACCTCAAGACTTGAGTATGGCGAGGATACGCAAGTGTACTTCTATAAAACTTGCTTAGCTCTGTGCAAAGCTAAGAGCTGAAAAAGAGAGTGCACTTTTGAGGGAGCGTTTGGATAATCATGAAGAACAATTAGCGGTGTGCTACAAGAAATGGAAAAGATAAAGAAGTCATCAATCTAGCTCAAGATACGATAATGTTGAACCGCACAACAACCGTGCATCTAACTCTCCTATCGAGGTCAATCTTTTTGTGCAATTCAAGATGATATATTTATAGCGCTAATCATTACTGCAGTTCATAATGATATATATGTGTGTTAATAATTGTAGTGCTTGAGAAGTCATACAAATAATGTTGAACTGAACAATGCTGAGCTGAACAACCAGCGTGCATCTAACTCTCCTGTCCATGTCCAAGTCAATTTTATTGCTACTGTAGTATTATATATTTATATATGTAGTTTATAATGATCCATATATGTGTTAACATTGGCAGCATATGAGATGTCCAAGTGATGACAGTGTTGCTAGATCAATTGCTAATGAAAATAGATTTCCAAATAGTGAGATATATCTTCATCTTTTATAGCTACACAATAATCAATCCCTTGTCTTCATATAAATGTTAGTTTTGTTTGTGTATAGATAAACAGAACGAAGTCCGTTGCACAGCAAGATGTACCAAGTACTAACCATGGGGTATTTATTCACTTCACGTTTATTTTGACCAAATTGCATGCTTCTACATTATTAATTTGTAACTCAAATTAAACTTTTAGGTGGGAAGGCATATCATTTTGTACTCGGTTGTAGGATGGAATGTTCCGTAGCTAAAGCTACCATTAAAAGAACATGTCGAATCGCTATCGTTGGTGATACTCCTCTTGGGCTAGAGTATTGTGAGGTTGTTGTGACCTACGTGTTGAAAAAGGGTGCTATATTACCAAGACTATATGATGATCTCACAAAAATAGGTGATACACAAGGACGCACCATCGCATGGCCATATAAAAGGGTAAACCATATTGTATACATTCATTTCCTTAGCTAAGTTTGTGGGATGATGAAAAAATAAATGGATTTTTGTAGATGGAAGATGATGTTGCTCATGGAGGCACTTCAACTAATGGAGGAAGAAATCAGGTCCTTGGAGGCACTTCAACTAATGTAGGAAGAAATCAGGTCCTTGGAGGCACTTCAACTAATGGAGGAAGAAATCAGCACCTTGGAGGCACTTTAACTAATGGAGGAAGAAATCAAGTTGTTGGTATTGCATCTATCCTCTCCTAACAATTGCTAAAATGGTTGAGTATGCAATTGGTTGGATGCCATCTTTCACATTCTAAGAAGAAAATGCTTCTTTTTTACGGTGAAAGGGAAGGAGAGATTTAAAGATTGGAAGAGAACATTCAGGGCTTAGAAAGGGGAATTGTTGAGTGGTTTAGTTAATGGGTATACTTTTGGTGCAAGTAGGAAGGACATACTTTTGTTGAGTGGTTTAGTTAATGGGTATACTTTTGGTGTAAGTAGGAAGGACATACTTTTGTTGAGTGGTTTAGTTAATGGGTATACTTTTGGTGTAAGATTGGAAGAGTAAATTTGGCACTCTAGTTATATTTTGGTATATGTCCATGTATGTGACATGCATGCGAGGGAGTAAACTTTGTCTATTTTATCCGACCGGTCAATGGTAACTTCCTTCTTTGTTTGGATGTCCAATTGTCTTTCTTGTTTCTGGTGGGGTAGGGGATGGGTGAAAATGCTTTGTTGCTAATAAAGAGTTTCAGGTGTACCTTCAATGGCCTCCGTTATGGTGCTGCATTCATTTAATCAAGTTGGTGGATTGTGTACACTTCTGCATTTGCGGGTATTACACCGTTTCTTGGAATTTTTCAGCAACTTTGATTGGGAGAAATTTTGTACTAAATTCTATAGCATGTCCCAAGCATTACTCAGTTCAGAGTTTAAATATGAGCCTTTATGGTTGCATCAATAGTATCTGCGACACATTACCCTTTCTAGTATGGTTCGGACTTCAATTGGTGATTTTCCTAATTTTTTTCTCTCTTGTCTGATATTAACGACTTGCTATTGTGATTATACTTGTTAAGGTATACAATATATATGCCAGCACAAGACACCAGTGCATGTTTATCGAAGTGTTTGTACACTTTTGTGAATTGTGTCAAAAAAGAGGCATGTGATGTGTATTTAGGTTAATAGCCTTTACAATTAGCTAGTGTTCCAAATCCTGCCATTTCTAGTGTGTTCATAGAACAATGTTTATGATATTCTTTCACCGGCTTTTCCCTATTTAGATTCTATATGCACCTCAAGAGCCACTTTTGTAATCGCACATTGAGTTTTCAAGAAAATTACAAGCACTAGGCGTTAGATTTCGCTTTTATTTGTTTCACATAATTTCTTGTAGGATATCTATGCTAGTCTAACTGGTTTGCTGGTTGTCTGGACTTTGGAATGGTGTTTTTGGTTTTGATTGTATGCCTTCAGTAAAGCTAGGCTGCAAAAGTTTATTGTTGTTCCCTAAATGTTTACTAACCGGCTCTGTGTTTCTGACTTTCCTGCACTTTCATGTGAATTTGCATCGATTGATGTCGATGATGTCTTTGAAACAAGAAGATTCTATCTCGGTCTCCGTTGCTTATTTTTCGATTCTATCTCTTGCCTCCTATGCTTTGTTTTTCCGATTATAGCTTCTATGATATGACAATATAAAATATACATCTTTCTTTTTTTTTCTTTGAAGAACACATGTAAGGAAGGGAAACATGAAATACATTGTATGGTTTCTACAAAAAATGGTGTTGAAGTACTCATGTTTGTTAACTTGCACGTTAAAAATCATTTTACAAGCTTTAAGTGTAAGCTATGCATATTTTGTACACCACTTTAAAAAACATGAAATAGGTCGATTATCATTTTTGCCAAGTTGAGTTTATGTAAAAGAGTGTAAACTTGAGCTAACTTTTTTTGCTACATCTGTAAGCATTTCTGCTTTTATCTTGCTTTCTAGAGCATGCACCTTATGTCCTTATCTTAATGTTGGTTTAACTTTAATTTCCGTTCAAAACATATGCGAGCAGATTGAACATAACGAAAATTGTTCACAAGTATTCAATTGATCGAATTTGGTGCCTCACGGAGCCGAGTTCCACTCAGGACCTATACCCATGTGTCGACAAACATGGAGATGATGTTGAAGAGTACCATGGTGATGGTTCGGTTGCCTTGTCCTCTCGCAATTTTGATAGCTATTCACACCAAGTAAGTATTCGATTATCTATTTCAATATCTGCTCACAAGTCGGACTTCAAACATTGTACTCTTTTTATTGCAAAATCATATCAATATTCAACGAATTATTCATGATATTTTATTCATCACCATCTTTCGCTTGACATTCATCTCAGTATACTCGTAACTCCAATAACTTTGGATAGACTCTCTATGGCAAGCATCTTTACTCTTGCCTGTCTCGATATTTGTCCTTAAGTTTTGTTCTGTATTTCATCCCTCATTTATTATTTGTGGGAACCCTAATATTGTTCATTGATACTTGTCATGACTTTTACTCTCTTTTAGGTATCCCATTTTGGTTGTCAACTTTTATGCCTTGGTGTTATTGGAGCAATCGATTGGTTAGAACTTATCTCCTTATGTTTCCTTTCATTTAGTGATTTTCATTACTTATGTTACTATATTTGTTAGGTAATGATTAGTTGATTATAGCATGATAATGTGCAAGTCATCCGAGCATCCTGCATGTAACTACTGAGATGCCTTTGTCTTGAAAGATTGTTCAATGTTTGTTATGTTATCAAATTTCTACATTTTCTTATTCCATTTGAAGTATATTTGCAATTTCGTTCGGTAGATGTAATATCTAGAAATGTTTCTAATCATTTAATTTTCTTTCGAAACCTTCATGGGAGAAGATCTGCGGAAATAATAAGGAGAGGTATGCCTTTATTTACTTTATTTGCTCTTAATAAGGCTTGGTGTTTCATGGTCTTACATCGTTAAGTGTTAATTACCATCCTTCGGTTTTTATCAAATGCGATATGATCCCGAAATGGATGGCGAAATCCTCAAATGCAGATATTTTTCAGCAACTTTGATTGGGAGAAATTTTGTTTGAGCTTGTGGGGCCCTGTTCCTATAAGTTCACTTCCGGATATGACCGGTAATTAATATAAGTCACTTAGTTTTACTGCTAGATCAATAATTAATTGGAAAGCGGTTCTTTTGATTATTAATGTTATGTCATGCAATGAGCCCCCACGGATGGATACTAGTGAATTGTTCTTTGAGCAAGTCCTTCTGGATAATTGCGTGATAAGTATGCGATTACGCCGCCCCGAGAGAGCTGAGGTCAACCATTTGTTTCAAAGCACTTCAATGTTATTGATCCTTTACGAACAAACAATAACCTTGGAAGAAGTGTCGATAAAGGTAACTATCAACCTACTTGATCGAGTTCATGTTCGATGGTTTCTCCTATTTTCCATACTATGAATATTGGATGCTACATACCTATATTTGTGTTTGGTATAAAGATATTTTGTAAGTCTAGATAATCATATTGTTCACATGCTAATTACTATTTAAATACCGGTCCTAGTTGTTATTTCTGGCTTTTCTCTCTTTGTGGAGCAGTGGAAGTGTTATGGTAGTGTTCTTTTGTCGATATATCACTGTTTGATTACAACCATACAATAGAATAAATTATTTTATATGTTCAACTTCGGTTAGCAAGCATTTTCTAATACTAAAATGGTTTATTTGGCGGAATCTCTGCATAACTATTATCTATATAACGTATTCTAGCTTGTCTCTGGTGGAAGTTCACCATTCTACCGATATATGTAGATAAAGCAATTGGCATGTCCAACTTAGTGTTGACAATAAGAACTACCAATCTGTGCATATGCTCTAAAGGGTTCTTGCTCTAGCTGTTTGCTAAGTTGGACCATTTTGGTCAAGTTTGATCTACCTATGCTAGGTGTCCGGTTCTCAAACAAAATATTGGCTTTTAGGTGTATGATGTTGAAGCAAAGTATTTGGTCAGAACTCATAAAATTCACCATTCTCGCCATGTTAAAGAGCCTTATCATAAAATTCACCGTCTTAGCACAAAGATGGACGAGGAGGACTGCATTAGCTGCAGTAGTCCTCGGCGACGAGTGGCCATCCTCCGTTTATATCGGTGTTTTCATAAACTTTTGATGACTACCATGAACTTCACTCTTTTGAATCTTTGAGTCCTCGAGATTACGAGCCTAGACCTTTAGTCATATGCAATGAACCTTTCCATGAATTGCTAACAAACAATGGAATTTTGAGTTGATTTTAATTTTGAAAACTTTCATCTCTTGATGAACACCACAAATTAGGGTTTCACTTGAAGTTGGCGTGTTTTTGTGTCAAGCTCTCACGGGAGTTGATACCATCGATCACAGATAGTAGAATTGTTAAAGTTGAATTATATCATAGTTGTGTACAGCATTAATATTCCTGTTGCGCACACAACATTTTTGCTCTTAATCAACTTTCTC
This sequence comes from Guadua angustifolia, assembly GCA_036346375.1. Classification (NCBI taxonomy): domain Eukaryota; kingdom Viridiplantae; phylum Streptophyta; class Magnoliopsida; order Poales; family Poaceae; genus Guadua; species Guadua angustifolia. The sequence goes on along the minus strand of CM070512.1, from coordinate 46,364,285 downwards.
TGTATCCATATGTCATGCATTATTTATCTCTGAAATCCACTAGTAATCATCTAGTGCTTTCCTTTGCAGATTGAGCTAGGGGATCAGATCATCAAGAAACTAGAGAGAGGCCGGAGGACAAGTCATATTACTGACAACGAAAAAGCGGCAACAAAGATATGGTGGAGAAGGGTGAAGGTGGTGTGCTGTTCACTTGCGTCCAATGATGTTTGGGTTTTTAGCCGTTGTTTAGGCGAGTTGTAAAACACCGAAAGACTATGCTCCTACTATGTTTTGATACGTAGTAATCCAACTGCAGTTGCTAGTTGATTTATCTAACTAATTTTATTAGTAATCAATTTTGGTGATGTACTCACATGTTGTACTGTGGATGATTTGTGATAATGAAACTTTGATACGTTGCTTCTCGAGGAATTATATGTTATGGTGCTTGGATTGTATGTTATGGGTGCTTGATATTATTATAAATTTAGCGAACATTTATTAAGTGGATATATATTAAACTAATGCAATTATTTTTGACGGTAGGACCGCTTGGAATTGAGTATTCAAGCGAGATGACCGCTTGGAATTGAGTATTCAAGCGGTACTCTTGCTTTTAAAACGGTTTTACAAGCGGTAGTACCGCTTGGAATTGAGTATTCAAGCGATAGGATCGCTTGGAATTCGAGTATTCAAGCGGTACTCTTGCTTTAAAACGGTTTTACAAGCGGTAGTACCGCTTTTAATGTATATACCGCTTAGAATACTTTTACAAGCAACCGTATAGAAAGCGAGAGATATTAGAATTCCAAGCGGTCCTACTGCTTGGAATACTCGAATTCCAAGCGGTTCTCTACTTGCGATGAAGACGTCATCCTGTGGTCTCCAGAGGCTAGAATAAAAATATAAAAAATACCGAAATTTCGGCAAAATTAGTTGAAATTTTGACAATTTCCAAACCCATGTGGTCTCCAGAGGCTAGAATAAAAATATAAAAAATCGTGCAAGTATTTATCTACATTTTCTATTTGTTTAAATGCAAAATACTAAGTATTTGCACAAAAATCCCAAGTAAGGGTTTAGGGTTTAGACCGAAATACAATTTAAAGCCGAGATCCAAGTTAATATTAGGGTTTATGCTAAAATCCAAGTTAAGATTTAGACCGAAATACATCATTTAAGACCAACATTCAAGTTATGGTTTAGGGTTATATAATTTGTATAAATATTTTTTCAAACTTTTTAAAATGTATTCCTCATAAAAGATATTACAATTCTTCACAAAAAAAATTTGATGCGAAATCTAGTCTAAAAACTATATAAATCAGTCCAAAAAATCATGAATCTCGCCGAAATTTACTAAAATTTCTATAGAAAACCCAAATTTTCAAAAAAAAATATTTCACTGAAATTTTTGCTGAGATTTATTGAAATTTCACTGAGATTTAAAACCTGGTTGCTAGTATATTATCAAATTTCTACTTCCATTAGGCCATAGTACCAGAGGGTTCTTCATTGACGGTTCTCCTCAAGAGATATTTGATCACAAAGCTTTTAGATGGGTCATTGGAGGGTGAGGTTTTATCTTAATCGAGAGAGAGAAATAAGATAAATCATAACTTGATGCAACTCGACCTCAAGACGCTCGAAGGGTACGTTACATGGAACTCACTTTGTTCAGGTGTATAGGTCATATTTCTTTTTTATATATATCAAAACATATTAAAATAACTAGATTACCTTTAATTATTATCACTAAATATTATATTTAATACATACATGTAGAGAATATAAAGTAAAACTATATATTTATTAGGGATATAAAGGAAACATCATACTAATCTTACATTTGTAACCTCTCGCGCAGAAGAAGATTCAAAACAATATCACTGGGCTCATTCTCACAGGAATACAAGGATCATTACTTATTTACAAAGCGTGATATACGCTATTGTTGTATGTGTGAAAACTGAACACGAGGTATGGGGTGGACCGTGGATGTCGGCCGTTTAACGGGCCGTCGTCCATGAGAACGTAGAAGACACAGAGGATTTATACAGGCTCGGGGGTCCGAGAAGACCGCTCTACTCCTGTCGACAAGCCTACGGGGGGCGGCCTTCAGAGGGCAGGGCCCTAAGGGCTCGTCAGTTTTGAATCTACCTTTATAATGCTCAAGAGAGCTCTCCCTTACAAATGAGAGGAGGAGAGGTATTTATAGGTTCTTGGTCCGTACAAATGACTAAAATACCTTTTACAAGAGTGGCTAGACTATGAGTACAAAAGAAGGGTAATGTCGTCTTTTGGTAGAAATGACCGAAGTACCCCTTATGAGGATAATTAGTCTATTAGTACAAGTGAGGGGTAATATCGTCTTCGGCTGGCATGGCTGCAATATCTGGATCTGTATGTTGCACTACCAGTAGTTCTTCAGGTATTCTCCAACAGCTATGTCTTCTACAATCTTAATAAGACTAAGGGTCTGTTTTGTTTTTGCTTTTGATTCTAGATTCTGGCTTCAAAAGCAGAAAAAAACAAACAGCCTGATTTTACATTCGATTCTTACAATATCCAACCCACCCATATACACTAGAATCCACAATCCACTTCATATGTGCTTTTGGATTCCAGCTTTTGAAGAATCAGTTTCTCTACAACCACAATCCAAAATCAACTTTTAAAGAATCTAAAGCTAAAACAAACAAGCCCTAAATGAAATTCCACGCATTGTTGTAGGTGATTCCTAAAAGAGATTCGAATTGAAATGCACTCTACGTAAATAGAATCTAAATGTTCAAAAACTCGTGGAATTGTCGTTTAAAACGAATAAAAAGAAATCAACTAAATTGTCGTTTAAAACAAATATAGAAGAAAAAAAGGAAAAAATTGTAACACATAGGCGCTAAATGAAATATAGAAGAAAAAAAATCAACTAAATTGTCGTTTAAAACAAATAAAAAGAAAAAAAGGGAAAAATTGTAGCACATAGGCGCTATAGATTCCATGTGCCCCACGATTTTCGAACAATATTTGATATGGATAGATCGGCAAGAAGTCTCTGCGGTCAAAGTCAAACAGGACATACACCATTATTTCGCAAAACCAACTTTGCATGGCCTTTTCCTCGTTATCGTCACAGGCCCAGACGAATAATAGAAAGCAAAACAGACATTTTTATGTATATATGCAGCTGCACCACGCATCCAGCTAACTATGCTGCAATGCTACGTCGTGTAGCTATAGTTCCATGCATGCATGCATATCAGCAGCCGTGTACGTACGCAAGACGCGAGTCAGTTGCTTTTAGCGACTGTTCACCCGTTTGAACCTTTCTTTTATTTTATTTTTTTTTCTTTTCTTAAAAGCGCATTCTCGAAGAAAATTACAAAGATAGCCATCTTCATTACCGTGGAAGAACTAAAATATGATGTTTGGTTCCTTCCACATTAAAGGACCGCGAGAAGCCGAGATGCTGCGCCAGATGACCGTAAGAAACGGTGACATGGGAGATGGCATCAAGCGCGTAAGCTACATGCCGCGCTTCGAAGGCGCGAGAGGTGGGTTGCTGCCGAGGGGGCTGGCGGGAGGAGGCGTGGCGTGCGCGAGAGCAGCTGCGGCCTGTGCGAGAGAACGGGTTCCTCTGTACTGTCGGGTGGGAGGTTATTCCGTGGTACTGTAGCACCGAAGGTGCTTTCCACGGTGCACAGGAGTCATTTTTTGTATTTTTTTTATGAGGGAGCTATATATTAAAAAAAAGGTGAAGGTGGGCTAAATAAGTGAACAATTCGCTTTTAGCTGCTTCCATGATTGGGGTCCTCTGCACTAGGCTACACCTACACGACCGGTTGAGACACAGTAGCACTATATGCTCTATCTTGGATCTTTTTTTTACATATATTTTAACATTTTATAGTTTTTGACATACGATTTTGTTGGTTACTCTTTATAACTTTATATAATATATATTGATAAAATTATAGTATTACAGTATTTTTAACAACACATTTAGTTATATAATATCCATACAGTCAATCTAGATAGTTTTAAACCTATGGATATTTGTCGGAATGTTTGTAGAACCTCGAGTAAGAGTCTATTTGAAACATATGAATTTTACGGAAAAAGAAAATCTCGTGCTCCAAACACCAAACTGACACCAGGAGTAAAAACAGGGGGAATTGATCATATACCCTATTTTACTTGGTGTAATTGATAAAATGCTCCGTTTGTCTTATGACATATGGCTCAGGACTCATATGTCAGTGACACATATCAATAAAACATCATGAAGCATTTTATCAATAATATATATAAATAAAGGTATTTTATCAATTGATTCTTAAAAACGGAAGGAGGACATGGTTACCGGGCGGCAGCATGGGCTAGCTGTCCCTGTACGAATTTCATGCATGCATCCATGCATTTGTCTCCCTCTCTCTAAAATTCCCTCTCTATCTAGTGGCATTTCCCCTCTCTCTCTCTTCATAGATCGATCATCATTTTTCTAACCCTTTTTTTTTATCTTTTTCATTTTGCAAAAATAGTCTTTTTCTAAGAAAAATTGCAAGTTTAGCCCACTCTCTTATCGCAGAAAGCACGACAGGCAACACTTGTCACCTGCCGTACCTAGGGAGCATAGGAGTTCGGGGTACCGCACAGGCATGACGCAGGACACGTGCGGTGCAGGAGTTGCTGGCGAGTGCAGCAGCAGGTGGTTGTCACGCTCTAGAGATGTGGAAGGAGCTGGCGCCGCAGACAGGGAGCGCAGGAGCAGGTGTGGTGTGCGCGGGAGCCAGCACGTAGCGTGCAAGCAGAGCGGTGCCGTGGAGTGGGAGCACGGGAGACCCTTTCACGGTAGGAGAGCGTGAAAGATACCTTCTGTGGTGAGTAAAGAAGAACTAGTTTTGGAAAAAAAAATGTTGAGGGAGGGAACGGAACATTGATCATTTCGTTCCCGCTTGCACAGGCGTGTTTGCTGCCCTGTTATGATTCGGCGTGAACGCTCGTGCTCAACAATTCTCTCAGCTTTTCAAGCTCGACAGTATTCATGGTGTAAGCTGGGGAGGAAATCAAGTGAAGTGAGTACATGGAGTGGTCACGACACATTGGACCTAGGCTTTCAATTACATGGTCACTGGCATGTTGGGTCCACCTGCGACCAACCTAGGCCTTCAGTTAGCTTGTCACTGACATGTTGGGCCCATCTGCAACCACCCTATGCTTCAATTACATGGTGGTCACTGACACATTAGACCCACTCGCTGTAAATTGACGCAGCGAGTGTATAATTGCGATCATTCTGACAAGTGAAAACAGGAAGAAAAGAAAATCGGAGCTGATTAAGGCCCCGTTTGGCAACTTGGAACCGAACTGTTTCTCCTAGAATCTAAAATAAATCCAACCAAACAGAATAGGACTCGGAACGTTTCAAAGCGAATCGTTTCTGAGCTAGCAACCTGTTCCTTCGGATTCTGATTCTACTTGAAACGTTTCTACCAAGAATCCGGAACCGTTTCCGTTTCTACTAGAATCTGGAACCGTACCAAACGGGGCCTAAATTAATCAGGAAGAACCGTTTGTTCCTGCACATGCATGATAAGGTGGCCGTCCTGATCGACATCATGAGGTTGAATTAATATGTTGCTAAACAGGAGAGCACGCATCCGGTGGCTAGAACACAGATTTGACAATCTTGTTCCCTGTATCCTATTAATGTTATAGCTTTCTTTTTGGTGGTTTTCAAAGCACTGTATCTGTCGTCCGATGTAAATACAAGGGAACACAACAGCACTAAACATAACTTCTATTTTTCTTGCGTACGCATCTATATGCAGATTATCCTAACTAGTGTGAGGATCTAGTGCATGCGTAGAACCAAAATGGCGATCAAAGTGGGTGTAAATGATCACAATTACAATTTTTCCCACTTAAAAGATCCACTAAAACCTCACTTGAAACACTTAAGTGCAAAGGAGCAAATCAGAAAAAACTAGCTTTGGCCAGTACTACCGCAACACAGGGGGCGGTAGTACCGGAGGAGCGGTACTACTGCTATGTATGCACGGTAGTGCTGGCTCCAAGAATAGAGGGCAAAAATAGCATGATTCTAAAATAAAAAATAATGAAACTTTAGATCAGTTGGACAAACACTTATGAAACTTTGTATGCACCTTCTTATAGAGGTCAAGAATCTATTCCAACCTTCAATCATTAGAATTGATGTCAAAATTCTGACATTTTTTCAAATGAAGGAAGAGTGCACTAAAACCTGGAAAAAACAAAAATCTTGATCTTAAACTTACTCATAGGGTTTTGATAATTAAGGTGATCTTGAACAACCTCCTACTTATCACAGCAAGTAAGGACACAAGAAAAAAAAACCATACAAACATGATTTATAAGAATAGTTCTTCTCAAATACAAAAAATTGGTTTCTTTCAAAGAAAAACACAAGGTTTGTCTAGATAATTAGGATATGATCTAAAGAAAATTCATCCATCAATCATTCATTCTTGACATAAGATTTTAGAAGAAGGGGAGGCAAATCCAAATGTGTGGAAAGTAAATTGCAAGAATTTGAAGTGCTGAATTTAAGACATAAAGTAAATGCTGAAATTAAATTCAAAATAGTAAGGAAATAAAATTTTATTTCTAGGAAGGAATAGTTACAAAGCCTTACAACAAAGTGGACAAAACTCAAAGGAGCACATAAAACCTTTAAGAGGAGAGACACCCCTCTCCCCCTCTATTTATAGCAACCTCGGAGCAATCTTTATTCTTAGATGACCTTCTTTGCCTTCAAGAAATCTCATTAAGGGTTGAGATTCACTTCCTTACTTACAAATGAGTTAACCCACAATCTAATAACATAACGTGTTTTACATACCTCTCAACACAAGCTAACTTAGCCGTAACTCTATCCTTTAAACCGCAATACAATGACTCTCCTTGATTTGAACAGCTCCAAACTAGCATCTCTACCGTTCCCTTATATTCTAGGCTTAGAACGACTCTGTCTCCAGTCATTCTCCGGCAATCCTCGACCGTCTGGACGTTCAGTGCACCTCGCCTAGTCCCGATCATCCTTTGTCTTATCATGACCTAGCACGGTTGTCCTGTAACCGTCAAAAATAAAGAAACATATCATATAGTAATGTCTAAATTGATATGTAATAAACATAACACAAATTCAAAATTCAATGCTTAACTTCGCATACAAAGTCGGCACAACCGCCTACTAGAGACTGGTAGCAACCGGCACTACCACTCCCTAGTAGCCGGTAATGCCGTTCGCTCTCGTGTGAAAAACTTCTTTGGAAAATAACTATAGCCATATATAGGCTGATAGTACCACTACCCCAGTACTACCGCTCCAAAGTCCATAGTATCGCTCAGCTCAACTCAGAGGAAAACTCAGTACAACAGCAGGCCGGTGGTATCGCTACCTAGGTCTGGTAGTGCCGTAGGTTAGTACTATCGCTTCTTAAGGTTGGTAGTGCCGCCTTACACAGATATAACTCAAATTGCTTTATTTTGAAAATCAATTCAAATCAAACTCAAATCTAAGTACACGTTACTCAAATAAGATGAAATATTCATCACAAACATAAATAAACCTCCATATGGTTTATCAGCATGCGACCAAAATTTGGTTGGTAGAAAGCGTCTTCCTTCCTCGTTTCTTTTTTCTTTTTGTGATAGGAAGTAGGTATATAAGGTCTCACATGTCATGGTGTGCTTAATCATTTGAAGATTGAAAGAGACAGCTCTTGCAAATTATAACCTTTGACCATGCATAGGGTCGATGATATATACGAGGCAGAGACGCGCGCGATGCCGTGCCGCGGGAAAAAAATTGATCCGAGTTTTTCGCAAGAAACGTAATTTCATTTTTCTCGGCGTTTTTTTTTAAATTGGCTCGTTACGAGCCATCAACGATTTTGCATAACCACGGTTTTTTCTGTAAGATCCCACTCGAAATCTCCCGGGTTTAAAGAACGGGCTTAAAATTGGCTAGATAGTCTAAATTTAAAGAACTGTCGTCTGGGTTGAATTTGTGGAAGCACGGTTTTTTTACAAAATAATCGGATCTAAATGTAATTTCAAATCTTTTAGGTCGAAAGAACTGGCGTCCGTGTCGAATATATGGAACTACGGGGTCTTTTTTTACAAAATAACCGGTGGAAGGATCTGTTCGCGATTTTGGAATCTTCTGGATCGAAAGAACAGGTGACCTGTTCGTGATTTCAGAATTTTCAGGGTCTTTCTTGCAAAATAACCGGTAGAATGACCTGTTCACGATTTCAGAATTTCGAAGGGCTTTATCGTAAAAAAAATGTACTTGATAGCCTCCATGCTCGGCAAATCTGGATCGAAAGAACCGGAGACCTGTTCGTGATTTCAGAATTTTCAGGGTCTTTCTTGCAAAATAACCGGTAGAATGACCTGTTCACGATTTCAGAATTTCCGAAGGGCTTTATCGTAAAAAAATGTACTTGATAGCCTCCATGCTCGGCAAATCTAGATTGAAAGAACCGGAGATCTGTTCGTGATTTCAGAATTTCCAGGGTCTTTCTTGCAAAATAACCGGTAGAATGACCTGTTCACGATTTCAGAATTTCCGAAGGGCTTTATCGCAAAAAATGTACTTGATAGCCTCCATGCTCGGCAAATCTTCTAGGCTTAAGATACATACAAGGTAGAGAGGCGCGATCTTTGTGCGGTAGAAAAATTCAAATTTCAATTTTTTACGCAAAAATGCAATTCCGTTTTTCTTAGCGGTGTTTTTTTTAATTGACTGGTTAGGAGCCGTCGGTGAATCTGCATAACGTAATTCCAATCTTTTGTGTTAAAAGAACCGGCGCTCGTGATGAATTTGCGGAACTAAGGGGTCTATTTTGCAAAATAATCGCCAAAATGACTTGTTCGTGATTTTGAAATCTTTAAGGTCAAAAGAACCAACATCCGGGACGATTTTGCGGAAATATGGGTCTTTGTTGCAAAATAGCCGGTAAAAAGACCTGTTCACAATTTTAGAATTTCTGGGGTCCTTTTTGTGAAACACCGGTGGAAGGACCTATTTGCGATTTCGGAATTTTTGAAGGGTTTTTTTGCAAAAAAAAAATTGTACCTTAGGGCTTGCTTGCGCTCAGAATCTTCCGCATATAATATAGTGATTATTATTATTCAGCGCAACAAAGTTTCTGTATCATAAAACTATGCAACAAAACTGAGTGTTTAAGACAGAGAGAAATTATTACAAAAATTGCGAGACGAATTATGCTAAAGCTTACTAACAAACGTGAAATAAGACCTTATTTACAACACGAGATTGTCGGATGATGCCCTGTTTGGGACTGAAGAAATACAAAGGTTTCTAATTTCTATAGGAATTATATTGTTTCCTGCAAAATTCACGTGAAATTTCTATATTTCAAGAGCTTTTTTTTGTGTGGATATTTTAGGCTCGGAGTTGACGCTGTGAGCCGATGCCACCAACTTTCACCAGATATGCTCTGAGATGCGATTGTAAAAAAACCGTATATAAATTCCAGTGCGCAATGTTAAGTTTTTGATTTTTTTTAGCTCTTTTATATTATACAATATTAAATATTAGCCATCCATTGTATTTGATGTAATGGATCAGATTAGTTAAGATTTAACTCTACTTCCTATAATAGTATTGATAATAGAATTGTACAAAGAGTAGTAGTGTAATTATCCATTGTTTTTTTTTGAACGCAGGAGGGAGCATTGGAGTTGGGCCACGAGGTAGCGTGTCGAGGTGGACAAGATCTGATTAGAGTTAATTAGGAGCAGGAGATCTTATTAGAGTTAATTAGTCTAACTCTAATTAGGAGCGGGCGCCCGAGGTGATGACTGATGAGGCCATTGTGAATTCTTACAGCGTTGGGAGCCTGTTGAACTCGGAAGTGACTCGGAGCGTTTATTTGTGGAGGTCGGTTCTTTGGGGCTCTTAACTATGGGAGTGTATAGGTATCATCCGGATGTTTTGTCTTAACTAACATCTAAATTTTGGATCATTAGATACCTTACTTGAAAATCACCGGACCGTTGGATCAAATCATACGATCGGATGTCCCGAATCTCAACAATAACATCCAAATTTTGGACCATTAGATATCTCACTCGAAAATCACCGGGCCGTTGGATCAAATCATAGGATTGGATGCAATCAATACTCCCGAATCTCAATAATGATCAAATGGTTCTAGATTTGGGTGATTTCAACAAAAAAAAACATCCAGTTGATGTTTATCAAATCCCCTTAACTATTTGTCACTTTTTATGAGGTAAGTGGCAACAGATTTGCCACTCTGTGACTCATATCACTGTAGCCTGTCAGTGACTCATATCACTGTAGCATTAAGTGGCACTCCGTAATAGTAGCAAATAGCTAATTATTCCCGGTTCTTTGCCTCGCAACTCGTGGCGTGGGCGGCCACGCAGGCGCGTGCACTTCCCACGCTTGTCTTTTTTGCCGGGCGCTGTTGTTTGGACTGATAATTAGTTGCCACAATTTTCCCCTCTTAGCGCAGATATTTTTTTTACATCTAAGTGCATTTTTTAGACGCCAAAACCCCAAAAAAATACATTTTAAAAGTTGTGTCTCCAAAAACTTCTAAAATTTGTTTCTAATTATATATAGATGTATTTTCTCCCGATAAGGCCCTCATAACTTACGAACATTTCCCCCCATAGGGATCCTCATGAGTTCTAGAACTAGCTCGTTTATTTTAGCAAAATGTCTCAAGAGATTCATCAAGGCACGGTTTTTTATGAAAAGCCCCTGCAAACCTCTTTTATTTGTTTTTTTCTATTTTTTTTAATGAGAAAATCATCTTTACGCGGAGCAGGCGCAGCTAGAACTGACTTGCGGAACAAAACAAAAAAAAACCCCAAGAGGTAAGAAAAAAATTTGCTCGCACGATGTGAGGACACATGCCCATGTGAGGTTTGCTAGGCTAGCCGGTGGTTGCATGCTGCCATGCCATATGTAGCTCCCAGTCCCAGCTACCCCTGCTTCATAAATCGTTTAGATCCAGATCCCTGCCTTCCATGGTCGCACGAAGCAGTACCGCTGTGCCTGCCTGCCGTCCCCGGGCTCGTATGCATAAATCAATCTCCGCTTCTCGTGTTTCTTACTGCCCACTGTCACTATTTTAATTTAATCCATGGACGCAGGCAGGATCTCGCCTTGGGGACACTTGCTAAGTGCAACAGCAAAATGCCGTTGGTCCATCCATGTGTACGGTGTACCATCGATAGCCGTCTTAGTTAGGAATACTGTTTGGTAGAGCGATTTCAGATTTGAGTTCACCAAATCAAACTTGTAGATTAAAATAAAGTGAATTAAGTTTATATTTTTAGTCTAAAATGTAAACAAGATGATCTATCTAAACACTCTTAATGTACTCACAGTTTCAGCTTCACAAATATGATAAAGTTAGAATTTTCAGCTTCACCAAATTCATGAATCTGAAGAAGCTGAATCCCTGCCAAACACACCCTTAGTACGATCGCGAATCAGATCGTGACGCTTTGTGATTTCTAACTTGTTTTAGAAGGTTTTCGAGCTGTCGTTTGGTGTAGACAGGCGCGATCTTTATCCATGGTTGTTAACACAGAGTGTGTAGCAAGCACTTCGGCTAATCATCGGCTGGGCTCTTCTGAAAAGGCGAGAGATCTTTGATCCGCCTCTCTAGGGTGGAGGCCAGCCTTTCAGCTTTGTAGTGGGGGTAAGATTCTGCTAAATTGGTCAAAACGTATCCGAGGAACACTAATAAGTACCTGTTTTTTTTTTCAGATGTGCCTCTCTCGTCCGACAGAGCCTACGTGTTGAATATAAGTGTGTTTTTTAAATGATTATTGTTATAAGCGTATACCTCTCTAGCAGGTCGAGCAACATCATGTCGTAATGGTTATTGTACGTATATGATATCCTTTATTGCACTTATCTCCGAGGAACACTAATAAATACATGTTTTCAGGTGTGCCTCTCTCGTCGGGTAGAGCCTATGTATTGGAAATAAGTGTGTTTTTTAAATGATTATTGTTATAGGTGTATACCTCTCTGGCAGGTTGAGCAACGTCATAAAGGTTACTGTACATATATGATATCCTTTATTGCACTTATGCCTTGTACTACGAATATTAGAATGCTATGTCGCAATATTGGCACACACCTCTCTTGTAGGTCGGGGCATCGAGCAACAACATAGCATAAAAGCTTTACTCATACCATGTATTCTATGCGCTGATGTCTTGCACTATATATATATAAATTAATTATATGTCGTACTATATGGACGAATCAAGTACTACTGTAGAGGTGTAGATTCTCAAAACTTCAGCCATAAGAAGTCTTATTTTGAAATTTTCGGTGTATTCGCATTTAATTAGAGGAACACAAAAACCATAGGGGGAATGGTAGCACTTGCTGCACATCACTGTCTCGATTACACACAGGCCCACATTCGATCATGGATAGAGCTAGCTTTCAGAGACAGACAGAGACCCCCAAGCCACTCCCATCTCATCCCCACACACATACACTGGCCCTGCCTCTGCCTGCACACTGATGCTACTGTTCCATTGGTTGTGGCATCTAGCTTGCAAGTGCCCTTTGCACGTACGCCTTAGTTTGTAGTCATGTGTAGGCGTCCTTTCTGAACTTTTTTTCTGGTTTTGTTGTGCTCTCATGGCGTGTACAGTGGCTCTTCCTTTTGGGTCAAAAAAGATGAGGAGGAAGAAAGAAAAAAGAGGCCGGAGAAGGAAGGGAATACTCGCTCTGTCGTTTTGGATATTGCTCCGGTCACCAAGGTTTATCTACTATTTTGTCCTGTAAATGTAATGCAAAGAAAACCCATCCTCTTGCCAAGGCAACAGATTAACTCATTCTTGATTCAGAGAGTGCAATGTTACGTTGTTCCATCAGACACATTTAGTTGTTTCAGTGTTGACCTGGAAGAATTATTTGTTAATAGAAGTAAAATCTGTATGAAAAGGGATATTATACTCGAGGCGTAAAGCTCATATCGGATTGCAGGACTCGCTCTACATGTCATTTTAGCTTTCAATTTTTGTTTCTAAATACAAGTCGTTCTACATTTTCGAGGTGATTTTTTTACCCTTTTTTCCTTCTATGCTCCTCCCAACTATTTTCAATATCATTTACTACAATGAATGATTAGAGTAAGACATATCATCCAAAAATATAACGAAGAGGGTAATGCATTCTTTTGTAGATATAACTCAATAGAAGTGTAAAAAAAAACTAGAATAACATCTATTCAAGAACGAGGGAGTATGAACTAACAGTGAGGCTAATAATTTGCACTCCCCTTCCTTCCTTCCTTCCTTAATTGCACTGAGGGAGACCCTTCTCCAGTACACACCTTCTCATCAGGAATGTCCAAAGCGTGTCCATACATGACGTATGCACGCAAAACTTCATGGGATCCGAGGGGACAACATGCACTTGCAGATGTTGGGTCCAATGATCAGACCAAGGCACAACAATGGCGCCAATCATTCCAGCACATAGAGCATGGCCTGGGCCTTATCCCTTCTGGGGGGGGGGGGTGGGGGGGGGGGCCAGAGGCAGGCAGGGCCATGACGATGAGCATGAGCTGTCCAATCTCGGCCCCGACGATCGGCGACCGTCGATTGAACGATTTTTTTTTTAATAATACATTTTTTATTTAAAAATATACCACGGGAAAAAATTACAGATATACACCATCGCCTGGTTAGATGAGCGACAGGGGGCTAAATAACAAAATAAGCAGGCGGGAGGTTATGTCACCCCAACCTTCATGCTTGATGAAATGGCGACAACGGCTAATTCAACCCCTAAGTGGCCACGATTTTCAGTTTCGTGGCCGCGTGTGCCCCTGTCGTCATTTCATAAGGCAACCGGCGTCAATTTAGCCCATGTCGCCATTTCATCATACGACAGGCATCAAATTAGCCCTTGTCGCCATTTCATTAGGCGACAGGCATCAAATTAGCCCCTGTCGCCATTTCATTGGGCGACGAGGGAGGTCAGTGATGTGGCCTCCTCGTCGCCTTTTATTTTGCTATTTAGCCTCCAGCCGCCCATCCAGCCAGCACAGGGTATATTCTGTAATTTTTTTTCCCATGGTATATTTTTGAAATTCTGAATAAAAAATGTATTATTTAAAAAAAAAATCTCGATTGAACTGCCCAGAGACATGTGTTTAACGACTAGCATCATATCGAGAATGCTTGTGTTCTTAACGGGTTTGCACGCAGAAAGCAGGATGGTTTAGCCAAGCAAATGCCTGCACTCATGTGCATCGCTTTGGCTGATGGCACTACGTATTAAAATTCTGGGCAAAGTACTTTGCTGATCTTCTTCTGGATGCAAACGCAACAGACGAGACGAGCTTTTGCTGCCTTTTTGGATGATCTGCTTATCTTGAATGGGCTTGAACAGACTCGTTCTCGATCGTGTGATGGATCAAAGGAGCGAGACACTTAGTTGTTCTGTGGCTTGAGTGAGGCTTGACAGCCAGTCAATGAGTCACACAGATCACTGTTCTAGCGGCTCATCACTTTGGGGTCAAGATGCTACTACTAGAACCAGTTCTGAACCGTAACCTGTCGGTGGAGCGATCACGTGATCAGATTCCAATAACACTAACAAATAACCCAGCAAACCCGGGATTAGGGCCGGTAGAAAAGCTCGAAACTCGTGAGCACTTTGAGCTCGGCTCAAACTCATCTTGTAAAATAAACAAGTCGAACCGAGCCGACTTCCTAACTCGTTATCTTAACGAGCGAGCTCGAAACTAACTCACGAGCAGCTCGTTAGCAGTTAAAACTTCGATGGCCAATATTATTTGTGATGATTTTTAATGTAAAATACTTTTATTAGATGAATATTTAAATAATGTATATCCATGTAACCATGTTAGGTTGGAATATAATTGTTAGGATTGTTAATTGGCTTCTCGCTAATTATCTATGATTTACTTGTATGCTGGATAATTAGTTACGGTTTCATTTATGTAGTCCTGCATGTATGTATTAATGTGTTATGTGCTCACGATGTGGCTTAACTTAGCTCTTGACTAATTACCTTAGTTCACGTGGCTTACGCTAACTTGGTTCATCTTAACTTACATGGCTCGCGAGTTGGTCACGAGCCACTCGAGCTTTTTATCGAGTAGAACCAAGCTGAGTTTTCAGCTCGTTTGCTTAACAAGCCGAGTCGAGCCACTTTTTTTAATGAGCTTAAACGATCCGAGCCAAGCTTGCTCAATAGCCAGCCCTACATGTGACTGTCCGTGTGTAGGGCTAGCTATTGAGTTTCTTTCAAAATTGACATTATTCAATATAAAATTATTTTATTTATCATTTAAGTAGTTATTTCAAATTCAAGCTAACAAGCTGAGCCTCATTAATATTTTTTTTGCTCAAAGTGGACTCTCATTTCAACTTTAAACTCACTAACTGCTACAATCGAAGTAATTTTGATTCGAGCCTTAATGACCTTTTTTTTTTTGCCTGCCCTATATATGGGTCAATTGTATGGTCGACCGAGATCTAATGCAGTTGTTACTACGACTGTAAAGTGATGACTCACATATTGTATGGCACTGTTCAATGTTTACTGTAGCAATATGACACTGTGTAGCACACTGTAGCAATCATTGTATCTGCACACCATGTGACATCCGGACTTTTAGTTGCTTCGATTGAACAACGCTCATGAATGGTAACTGCTTGAAAGTTACCTTATAACAGAGGAACCATATCCCTGTATTGTAGCATTCCCTCTAGTCACGCATGCATGTTGTTTTAGTATGTGTGCCGTCAAATTTTCAAACTTTGACTATCGATATCTTTTAAATATTTAGATTAGATAAATAAAATCATATATATATATATATATATATATATATATATATATATATATATATATATATATATATATATATATATATATATATATATATATATATATATATAGAAATATCTAATGGACTCTTGGATCAAGTTTTGAAGGTTGAGATTTAACTAACACTATGTGTGAAAGCATTTCTTGTTTGCCACCTAAATAAAACCAATTGTCATAAATGCTTTCACACATAGTTAGTTAGTTAAATCTCAACCTTCAAAACTTAATCTAAGGGTCCAGATTAGATTTTAACATGTTAGCACCGAAATCACCTTTAGCACTAGATATGTTCTCTATATATATATGTCTCTAAAAGTATTTTCATAATATTATAATTTTATTAGGTTTTATAAATTTATTAGAATATAACTCAGTCGTCAAAGTTGTATTTTAAAGACCGTGTTACATGTATTTATGATCAGAGGAGGACATGCGTTTGGACCTGCATATTGAGCATCATATAGTTAGTATTGATTAGTATCACCCATTAGTCTTGTGTGCTAGTGATGATGGCTTGTGCAGCAGCGTTTGGAACAGCAAGGCTTATCACTTATGCAACTCTCACTAGCACACTGTAAGCCATCGATCGGCTGCATACTCAAATCAAATATGATTTGGTGGCTACATATGGCTATGAGCAAAGCAAATTACTCTTGATGTTTTTAATTGGTCCGAATTGAAATACCGCATGTTTCTCAGACTTTCAATCCCAAGCACCTGTTGTAACACACTCCCTGATAGTTGCCGTTTTGGATATACATGTGTCAATATCTTTTGAAATATTTAAATTAGATATATAAAAAATCATACGTATAGATTTGTCTCGAAAATTAATTTTATAATATTATAATTTTATTAAATTTTATAAATATATTATAATAAAATTAGTTATCAAAACCGCGTTTTGAAAACCATACCAATATCTAAAACAACAAATTTGTGACTGGAGCAAGAAATTTAACTTTGTTATTTTCTGCCCCCTCTTTCTCTCTATTCTGGACAGCCCATGTATCCCATTCCAGGCCCAAGGTCCACCAAGCAGGATAGTATCTGCAATTGGGCTTTGGGCCCAAGGCATTAATTCCTTACTAACAGGTGGCCCAAGAACCAAATAATGATAATCGAATTTGATGACTTCTAAAGATTACAGGTTCGGACAAATAAATATTTTTGCGTGGTTCGCAAATGTCTGGCAGTATCCATTCTAGCATTAGTGGAGAGTACCTCTCAAACTGGAATAAGGTGGAGACTGGAGAATTTTTAACTTCAGGATGATATGAAAGATGAACCTTTATGGAAAATGGACTTGTAATCAGATATAACTAGCTAGTGTACTTACCGCGCAACTACGCATATATATATGGGAAGTATATGGTGAAAGTAAACATATGGTGAAAGTATGAAAGTAGACAATCAGGAATGTTGGATTAAACTTGAATGGTTCAGATCTAAGTGGAATCCCACCTCCTCACTTAAACACGTTTTACACATAACCCCCTAGACAAATTATAAAATTTCCCCACTTAAGCAGAGGAGGTGGGATTCCACCTAAATATAAACCATTCAAGTTCAATCCAACGTCCCTAATTGTCTACTTTCATAATTTCACCATATGTCTATTTTCACCATATACTTCCCCTATATATATATATATATATATATATATATATATATATATATATATATATATATATCCTCCCGGACAGCATATCAAGCTTCCTTTGTCTACAGTGGAGGGAGGCAAATGGGCACAAAAGTCGCCAGAGACAAGCTAGCCTAGCGCCCTAGCCTGCCTGCCTGCCTGCCTCTAAAGTCCAAGCGAGCGGAACGAGCATGCCTCGCGCGCTCTCTTTTCGCATTGATCAGAGAAAACAATGCTCGTTCCGGTCAAGTATTAGGCGTATGTATGCATGCAATCATGCATGTATCTCTTTTTCTTTTCCTTCCGGTGTCACACCACGTACTTACTGGTCAGCTCACTGGAGTCTGAAAAGTCTGGTCAAGTGATCTAGCTAGCTAGGTGCGTACGTACGTACGTTGCTCGATCTGGCCACGTTGTCCAATGTAGGAACCTCATTCTCCGACAATTTCGGTTTCCTTCGTGGAGCGGGCACAGGGCCGACCAGATTGCCGCTAAGCTCATGTTTTTGCAGAGATCGGGAACCTCCGAGTATTATGCTCGATGCCTCATCCTCGCTTTAATATGATTTATCATCAACGAAGGCTCATGGGGGCATTTCGGAGCATGCTCAATGACTCGGAGCTCAAGGAGATAAGGCTCAATGGACGTTCCTTCACTTGGGGAGATGGAAGGGCCAACCCAACCCAATCCCGGATCGACCGCTTCTTCGCTTCCTCTCTTTGGGACAGCATCTTCCCTGACTGTCTCCTACAGGCCTGCTCTAGTCTGGCCTCGGATCACTGTCCTTTATTTCTTTCCGGTCAGTGCAACCCTTTGAGGTTTCATGGTTTTAGGTTCGAGAATTTCTGGACCAAAATGCCAGATTTTCAGCAGTGGTTACGCAGCGCTGGGATGCCTGTCGATCACGGGATGCCTTGCGTAGGTGGCACACGAAGTTATCGAGAACGGCAAAAGCCCTCAGGTCGTGGAGTCGCCAACTGTTGGGTGATATAACCAGGCAGTTCCATATGGCCGCGGAGATCATCTTTCAACTCGACAGGGCTGAGGAATCTCGTCTTCTTTTTGGGCCTGAAAGGGAGTTCCGGGCCAAGCTCAGATACAGGTTATTGGGCCTAGCGGCCATCAGGCGGAATTGTCTTAGACAGCGCTCCAGGGTGATGTACATTAAGGAGGGGGATGCCAATACGAAGTTCTTCCACATCAAGGCGAACGCCTGAAGGAGGAAGAATCACATACAGGCGATTGTGTCTGACAGGGGTCTTCTGCACAGTTTTTCTGATAAACAAGAGGAGCTCAACTCTCACTTCTTTCGGCAATTAGGTACTAAGGAAATTCGCACGCATCGCTTTAATTGGGCGTCTCTAGGCTTGACCGTGCAGGACCTGCACGCCCTCGAAGATCCCTTTCACCCGGAGGAGGTGGAGGAGGTGATTTTTTCTATGCCAACCGAAAAGGCCCCTGGCCCTGACGGTTTCACAGGTCTCTTTTACAGAAAGTGTTGGGACATCATCAAAGAAGATCTCTTGCAGGTTTTCCAGCAGCTACATGGTTTGAATGGTCGCTTCCTGGCTCTTCTCAACTCGGCGGATATAGTGTTGCTACCTAAGAGACAGGATGCTATGCACATAGCGCACTTCAGGTCGATCAGTCTCATCCATAGCACGGGAAAGATCTTCTCTAAGGTACTTGCGACCAGGTTGGCGCCTTTTCTTCACACCTTGGTTCCGCACTGCCAAAGCGCATTCGTAAAGAAAAGATCCATTCAGGACAACTTCCTTTTCGTCAAAAATTTAGCCTCCGAGCTTCACAGGAAAAAAATCGCCTCTCTCTTCCTCAAGTTGGATATTGCCAAAGCATTTGACTCGGTCAGTTGGGAGTTCCTCCTTGACCTGCTTGAGCACCTCGGCTTCGGTCAGCGTTGGAGAGAGTGGATCTCTATGATTTTGGCTTCTTCCTCCTCCAGAATTCTCCTCAACGGCATCCCAGGCACCTCGTTTCGCCACAGGAGGGGATTAAGACAGGGTGACCCCTTGTCCCCTATGCTCTTCATCTTAGTCATGGACCCTCTCCAGCGGTTAATTGCTAAGGCGGCGGACTCGGCTTTCATTTCTCCTATCCCAGCAAGATGGGCTTCTTCAAGGGTTTCCCTTTATGCTGACGACGTCGCAATCTTTATGAGGCCAATCAGCGAGGAGCTTAAGGCAATCCGCGAGATTACGATCTTCTTTGGAGGTGCCACGACCTTCATACTAACATCCAAAAGAGTGAAGTCTACCCAATCGGTGCGGCCTTGTCGACTTGACATCGATTTTGCGAGGACTTCCGGCCACTTTGGGCTCTTTCCGTGCAAGTACCTTGGGCTCCCCTCCGTCCGACCAAGCTTAAAAGATCGGATCGCAACCTCTTATCGACAAAGCGAAGTCGACTTGCGAGGTTGAAAGGAGATTGTTGTCGAGGCGGGCAGCTTGATTCTCATAAACTCTGTTCTCCTTCGCTCGCGGTCTACCACGACTATCTTCCGTTCGGCACTTGGGTTGCTAAGAGTTTCGACAAAGTGCGGCGTGCTTTTTTGTGGAAAGGTGACCACGATTGTAACGGTGGACACCGCTTGGTTAATTGGAAAAAGGTTTGTCGGCCAAAATATCTAGGTGGCTTGGGCATAAAAGACATCGACAGATTTGGCAGACCCTACTGATGCAGTGGTTGTGGTTTGACTCGGCGGCCATCAAAAACCTTGGGCTGGATCTACGCTTCCCTGCGACGCCGCAGATCGTGCCTTCTTCTATGCACCTACAGCCACACATCCAGGATACCGTTACGTGGAAGTGGACAACAACAGGAGAATACTCGCGGGTCGGCTTATAAGGCTCAATTCTTAGGATCACTGCGGATCCATCTTACAGATGATATGGCGGGCCTCGGCGGAAGGAAGTGCGAGTTCTTTGCGTGGTTATTTGTGCGGGGCAGAGCCGACGTCTGACGAGCTTCTTTGTCGAGGGATAGCCACATTCCTCTCGTCGTTCTTTGCGGCACGGATCTGAGACGATCCAACCATTTCTTTCTTTGCTTTGTCCGATTCGCAAGACGAGTTTGGCGACGGTGCTAAGTCGCCTTCAAGTGGGCCTCGGGATCACGACCCGTCGGGCGGCTTGATAATGTGTCTGGTGAGTACGACTCTCGGCGGCTTCCTCCATGCGGCGGAAGGGCTTTGATGGGGCGGTCGCGTTTACCCTATGGAACATTTGAAAAGAGAAATAATAGGATTTTCAACAACTCCTACCTTGCGGTGCAACAGTGGTCGGCGCTATCTCTCAGGACATCGACAATCGCCAAGTTGCTTTCGGGGTGTTGTAGTGTTTTTGTAACCGGTTGTCTCTAGTTGTTCTAGGTCGGCTCTCCGGGTTTCAATCGGGGAGATCCATTCCGTCCTTGTACGTTGTTGTTCTTTCTTTCTCTGCTTTCTTTCCCCCTTCTCGAAAACTGTTCGGTGTTACTTTCCCTCTTAATGCATTGGGCAGAGCTCCTGCCTCTCGTTTCAAAAAAAAAAGGAGAGTAGTAATTAGAACTCGTAGAATCCGTCTTGATTGGCATACGGCTCTCTTCCTATCGGGCGCCTGTTTTTTTGAGCTGTTCACTTATCTAGCCACTGTTTTTTTTCTTTTATAAATCTAATCCCTCGCGAACAAATTTTTTTTTTGCAAAAGTGGCTCCTTTCACTGGAGAGAGACGTCACTTTGTCTCCTTCCGCACTATTAAACCTTAGTAGGCCTAACCAACTCCCATGAGCAGGGAGTGCAGTAGCGCGCCGCATCGCAAGCTCACGCCCGCACCCATGCGCCGTCCACGTGACCGCCCACGTTTGTCATGGGGTCCCACGCTCGTCACCTCTCACGCTACTAGACCGTGGAAGGAGATGTTGCCCTCTACTCTTTCCGCAGTAGTGAAATGGGTTACTTTTGTGAAAATACTGATAGAGGGTTACATAAAAAAAAAAAAACAGGGGTTGATAGGTGAACAGTTCACTGCTTTCACGTGATGTAGGCGAGAGGATGGGGCTGTGGCTGGCGTATCACTTCACTTCACTTCACTGCGGCCTCCATCTCTGACAATACAATTGCATCCTTCTGAAGTCTTCTGATCTTCCACCTGCTGCTTTTTTCTTCTTCTGATCTTCGACCTGCTGCTTTCTTCTTTTGCAGGCAGCAAATTGCAATTCCCCTCTCTCTCTCTCTCTCTCTCTAGATCTGTGCCTGCATACAGACAGGATCGAGGAGGGGAGGGGACAGAGGAGAGGGAAGCTACCTAGCGTGCCAAAAAATGGGCGGGAAAACGGAGAACATGCGTGCTTCTTGTACCTCTCAAATGACACCATCGATTGCATGCTGCTGACACTGTTAATCGAATCCGTACGAGTGTTCCACAATTCGTTTTCGGTTTACATATTATCATCCGAAATATAAAATTTTGGCGAAATCTTGTTATTTTGGGCGAAATCTGAACGAAATTCAAGAAGTAAAATTCAAATCTGGAATTTTTTGCACTGAAATTTTGGTCAAAATCCGAAATTTTGGCAAATTTCAACTGAACAAAAAATAGTTCAAACAATATCAAAATTTTTTGAACTTTTTTGTGGAGGTTCCTAACACATCAATGATGTTCATGTAAAAATCAATCCTGTGGAATTTAAAAAAACTTGAAAATTACTACTGTCCTGATAAAACGCTGACCGACAAGTTTAAACCGAATAAAAATGAACTAAACCACGTTAGAAAATTTGAATTTTTTTGTCGATGGTCCTGACACATCCATAATATTATCATAAAATTTTCAAAAGATGATTAAGCTTAAGAATTTTCAAAAATTCGCATAGTCACTACAAGAAACAGTGGAAAATTCGTGGGTTTTTTTAAATTCGTGGGTCAAAAAAACCCACAATTTACAGATTTAAATTGGCGGTTCTGAGACCCGTGGCAGAGCAAAGAAGCAGACCGGTGGCGGGGTAGCGGCCAAGCCCGGCCACCTCCTCCGGCCGGCGCCACTCTTCCAGTAGCTCCCCACCCTCCTTCCTCTCCCTTTCGTGGTAAGTGGAGGTGAAGCTCTAGTTGTGGATGAATGAGTGTAGCCAAGGTGTTTGATGAATTGCTTGCAAGGGCATGTCTCTATTTTTCCCTTGTTTGGTTCTATGTGGGACATGAGGATGCCATTTATTTGTTAATTCCTGTGAGTTGCTAAGCAGACTAATTATGGTAATAAGGGTAGAGGTAAAATTACTTTTTATGCATCTAGTTAGATGTCTCCTTTAAACTTGAACTACATTGTTGGTGGGGTGGTTGATTTATTCGACTTGTGAGCCGAGGAGGTTGTGTGCTTGGTTGTGTATGTGACCATAACTTCCAACGAGTTGGGCATGCATCTTGAATTCCTTATGAATCGGAGTAAAACATGTATGGGTGCTGTGTATGGATGTATTGTATTTATTCCTATGAGCAAATGATACAAGCTCTAGGAATTTCATTTATCGTATGTCTTGACATCTTGAGTCCTCGAAATATTGAGTAGTGCTTAAATTTGGGTTACGCATACATGCATTAAGGCATAAATAGAATTTGCTCTATGACAAAATAGATTGTGAATTTGAGCAGTATGGTCTATTGTATGCATGAATACCTTACGTGTTCGGAATGATGTTTGATGTGTTCATCTCCAAGAGATTAATAATTTGTATACATATATAATTATAGAGTTCTTTGTGTGTTTTGTGCTGATGCCATATATATATATATATATATATATATATATATATATATATATATATATATATATATATATATATATATATATATATATATATATATATGGATGCTTTGCTAATAAGAGAATTAAATTCTAAGGGGAATTGGTAATATTTATATTTGAATCCGGTTGGTGATGTTTAATTGATGGTTTATATGTTCATGACGAGATGATGGCTTGATTGCGATAATTTTTGGTATGGTCAAGTTATTGCTTTAAATGGGTATAAATGCTCATTGTCCGGATATTGTTTTATTTGCATTACTTGCTCTCAGTTATTGCTTTAAATGTGTATGAATGCTTGTTGTCCGGATATTGTTTTATTTGCATTACTTGCTTTCGATTATTGCTTTAAATGTGTATGAATGCTTGTTGTCCGGATATTGTTTTATTTGCATTACTTGCTCTTAGGGCATGTCTGTGACATTGAATATATCGTCTATTAGCTGCCACATCGGCGTCTTGATCCTTCGTGGCGGCGAGTAAATGAGGAGCGAGAGCGAAGTCGTCGCTTCACTACGAGTCTGTAGACACCGCGTCGGTCCTCGCGTTTGATCGTCTGGCGGCTCCTCGCCGTCGAACATCTTGTGAGTTTGATAGATGAAATGATGGATGGCATTCCACTCGGATGAAATATTCTCGCTATAAATTGATAGTTTGGTGAAACTATATTCCTCTGAAAGCGGTGAGAATAATTAATTATCATACAGCAGACGGGGCAAAAAGGTTCTTCTGAAGCATGGAAAATGGTCATTCGGTGTTTCATCGATGTTATTCCTCAAAACTTTAGTGCAATTTAGTCTTGAAGTTAACACTAGTTACCTAGGGTCGCCTCTTGTTGACTACATGGTGACTGCTTTTACGACTTGAAATTGTAGGGATGGTAGGATAAAAATCTTTGGAGGTGATAACATCGAAGGCATCCTCATATCACCAAAGAGCACGCCATACAAGTATTTGCGGGTTTGGCACTTAATTGAATGATTGAATCTTTTCTCCATCTCCAAGATAATTTTATATGATTGGCTTTTCCATGTCAATGTTTCTCTACTTCCATCATGCGTATGTAGAATAATAAGTTCAATGGTAAAAGAGTGAAGTTTTACAAAATCGGGGTTGGGGTGGAGGTTGCTCTTCTTGGTGAAGTCGATTTTATGATAGACTGAAAATCTAGTCATCTGATTTTTGGGGTTCCTTCCATGTAAGCTACTTGTCCGAAGGACATTCTGCACTTTTCTTCGCTGTGTGACAATTGTGTGAATATTGCATATGCCTCTTAGAAGCAATTGTAGCCAATTTCACGATAAGCTACTACGCATGTTAGACTAACTGAGTAACTAGCTACTTTGTTTTTGCTAATGTATAACCTCTAAATCCATGTTACGATTGCTACCTTGAACAAAGCAATAATAAATTGCTATTTGTTGCGTTTATACAAAATCGGGGACTTCTTTTGCCATTTCTAATGAGAATGAAATCCGGTATGGCATTGAGAGATAAAGCTTTGTTGTATTCAGTTTCGTTTTTTCTTTTACTTTAGATACTACACTACTCTTATATGTTGAAATAAGTTATATGTCTCTTCTCTGTTGATGCATTAATTCTCATGCAATGGTACATACTCCAATTTTTCACAACATATATTATTTAAATACAACTGGAAGATTCGGTCTCGAGTTTGGCATGTTGGAATATATGATATGAATTGATTTGGGGAAAATTGTATCTTTGGCAAGATGCCTTCTTCGGGAAGGAGCCATGAGGGGCTCGAGCCGTTACTAGAAGAGGGATTTGGTAATGTGGTTGATTGTTCCTCCATAGATGTGTATATGTGCAAGTCAAGAATGGGTAGCCACATGTGAAATTTTATTTTAGAAGTGCAATTATTTCTTTTCATAGGAACCTTGCATGTTTAATGGATCTTCATTCGATAACTTCCATTTCGAAATTCTTCAATATGTTTGAGGCTCGGGCTTTTTCCGAAAACTAAGCATTGCATGGAGGTATGTTCTTGCAATTTCTATCCTTGTTTTGAGTAATCTTGGATCGTATATCCCGGATCTTGAATTTGGGTTGAATGCTTTCATCATTCTCGTGATCGATACTAAAGGTGTTTTACTTACGATATATTGGGTTTATTATTCTCGTGTACTTTCTTTGAGTTTAAACTTACGCTTATTATTTAATGTTTGTAGGTATTTTGAAGCGGCATGCATGGATGGGGTAATAACACGAGTCACGTTGCATCACCATCATTCCATCATATCAATTATAGTTCTGTTCTAGCTCATGCAAAATTTTTGTAAAAGGTTGTTTTGCGGTTATGTTTAATAAATTCACATCTGTAATAATTACGTGGTGGAGTTTATTAAATTTCTATAGAATCGTGATTGGTTAACTAAGGACCCTAGAATGATATTATACTACAAATGTTTTACTTTCATTGAGTGGATATCCTAGTTTTAGGGAGGTCTTTAAATTTTTAATAATTTTGACAACCTCCTAGTTGTTAGCTTGCTTTGAATATTTATTCGTAGTGATTTGGTGGAAGGATTTGCTCTATTGAAGCTTGAGGAAAGGGACAAGAGTGGAGGGAGCATTCAGTGTGCCTCGATTATTTGTGTCTATAAATGAGATTTTTCTTGAGTTGAATGAAAATGATGAATAAATATTGATTATGCGACTAGGATTTGAACACTGGTTGATTTGCTTTTATCTCCGTGCAAGAAACATGTTTGAAAGAATGGCTTAGCCATGTCTTGTTTTGACACGGCATTGTATAAAATACAACAAGGGTATGCTCTTGTTTTGGTTAGTGCTTAGTCTATTGCATCTAAGTTCTATCATATACTAGGTCCTACTTGTGCCTTGGGAAGTAAAATGTTTAGAGATGGCATCGTATTTTAAATTTATTTCATCACAATCTTTCTAGTTAATCCACCAATTTTCAGATGTCTGTACATAACAATGAAATTACTATAAGCGTATGATATTTGTTGTTCTATATTGTTGATAGTTTGTTTTATGTGCAACATGGACAAGAAATGCTATATCTGGGACTTACTCAGCGCTCGAGGTCTTCCCCATCGTTCGTTAACATTGTTAATTCGTGTATTTCTATTTGGTTTCGGGATGAAGTTCGTCTTAGATTTTTTACGGATAGCATAGGTCTTTCCGACTTAAGTGCCAAAGAAATTAAGAAATGGATGCCGGAAGATCGGAGGCAATTTGACGAGGGCATAACATTAGTAGTTTCTCCTCTGGTTTCACTCATCCAAGACCAGATCATGCATCTTTTACAAGTAATTAATTAATTGTTTCATAGTTCCATTTCCTTGTACATATTTCTTGATGCATTTCGACTATTCACCACCTATCGGGCGAGCAAATATTGCTGCGGCTTATCTCGATGCCGACATGGAATGGTCTGGCGGCAGAAATATTAAGAGGACTAATGTCTTGTACATGCACCTACAAGTTGTTGTATGTCACTCCAGAAAAAATAGCTAAGTAAGTGGAGTGTTCCAAATTGTGGCTTACAAGTCTGATGTGGTTATATTTACATGTGTTCTATCAAGGTATTTGTATAACCGGTAGTGGTTTCCTGAGAACAGGAGTGATGCTCTATTGAGACAATTGGAAAACGTATATTCACGAGGCCATCTTTCTAGAATTATTATTGATGAAGCTCATTGTGTAGCAGTGATATCCTTCAAGTACTTCAACTGTAGAAACTCATGGCTTCTCAATGTTGCTAAGCTGAGCCAAACAGAACATTTAGGAGTTGTGTTTTTGTTCTGTTATTCTTTTCCTCATTAAGGTATACTAGCAGTTCTCTTTACTCATAGGAAAAAAACAAATCTATCTAGTCCTACAAATATACCATATGCAAATCTATCTAGACAGCAATGGGCATTACCCTTGCATTAAGAACTTGGTGAGTTCATTGATTGGAGATCGTTCCAGGTTATGTGTTTGTGACATGGATCGTTCCAGATTATGTGCTTTGTGACATGTACTGAATGTAAATATCTGTAGTTCTCCATGAAGAGAAATTGGTGCTATAGTACAGGTCAAAGTTAAAGTGACTGAATATAAAAAATAATTTAAAAGTTTGCTCTATGGCCTTCTGATATGTATTTCTCATTGAACTGAAGTTTGCTTATATGATTGAACTACCATAATATGGGGTCCATCGAGTCTCCAGCTATCCTAGAGACAAGATATTGGCGCATGCTTTGGTTTGGGGTGTGCTGGTGTATCAAACCAGGAAGGCGCCAGCAGCCAGTCTTACAAAATGATGAGCAGTGATTTTTTTTCTTGAAAAAATGTTAGTTCAATTCTGTCTCCAATTCAAGTATATTGGTATTTTTTTTTGGTATTCTAATGTGAGCAATATTGAATAAGTTTGATTGTTTGATTGATCTTGTGCATAAATTGAATACTAGATAAGCGGTTTGATTCATTACACTTATAATTGAAAATGCAAGACTAGCGATAAAATGCCTTCTTTATAGTTGCTAGGCTGCTATGAAATAGCTTTTGCACCTCAAAACATTGCAAGGAAAAGATGGTAAACAATTGACAAGAAAGATCTAGCTATCGGTAGTATGAAACCTAGTTTCCTCAAATATCTTGTTTTGTACATGAGCGATCATCTAGATCTTGTTATTGATTATCTTCTTTACAAGGTAGCATTTACATTATTGATCTGTTGCATCACTTTCGATTACTGTTACACGTGTCTAACGATCCTTTGTTTTATTTGCAAGTTCATTTGTTGATGCGTTGCGATACCTAGATGTTGATGCGATGTAGAGGAAGATGATAGCGAGAACTTATGATCTCTTGAGCGTCACCGCCTCGGATACAATACAACTGGATGTTTTCTTTAGTGTATTAGTATGTGTTTGAAAAACCAAAGAACTACTCATTTACGGTATTTGTTGCAAGATTTCGCCTCTGCTATTTGTTGCAAGATTTGGACTAATCTGGAGTAAACCTATGCACTATCTCGTATTCATGTCAAATACTACTACTTGATACAAATTCACAATTTATACCTCCTTTGTGATGTTCTTGAGCTAATTTTCTCTACTTTAAAAGCTGCTCAGATTCAAGATGACTTGCAGTGCTTATTGGACACAAATTCCATGAATCACAAAAACAATGCGACTCTTGATACACATGATCAAAATATCGATAAAATTATCTAAGGATCTGCTAGAATGTTTTCTTTTGGTTGAAGAGATTGATATATATATATAGATATTATAACTGCAAATGTTTTTTATCTCACGAGTGGATGTCCTATTTACTAGAGAGGTCATGCGAAATTTTGTATATTTTGATGACTTAGTTTTTGTTGAATTATGATCCAAATTCGAAGAAGGCTAACTTCATCGGAGCGGAGGCGGAGGCCGTCAGCCGGAGGCTTGGGCCTCCGCGATCGTTGTTATTCTTGACCTAGGTCATTGCCTTATATATGTTCATCTTGTAAGCCGTCATGAGTTGATCTCTCCGTGATTTGTAAACACTCTTGAAAATAGTGAAGTTTGCTTACGGTGTCGTGGTTTTTACCCTTCGCATTGGAGGGTTTTTCCACGTTAAATCCGGTTCGTATATATGTTATTCTGATTTTCGAGTTTGGAAAATGGGCTAGTGCTTCTTTGCTATAATTTGGGTATCAAATTACCAAAATAATGATCGAGTGACATCAATGAAATACAAAATTTGGATGGGTGGTCAATCACCGGGATATATATATATATATATATATATATATATATATATATATATATATATATATATATATATATATTTTGTATAATGGCTAATTAATTTGTGGGCCATATAAAACCCACAATTTAATCATTAAATTCGTGGGTTTTATTCATTACAATTTAATTAAATTAAATGAGTTTTTACCATTACCTAATTTAATTAAATTAATGGGTTTTTACCGCTTACGAAATTAATCTGTTAAATTCGTGGGTTTTTTCAAACAATTTAATGTTAAATTAGTGGTTTTTCTAATAACCCACAATTTAATTTAAATTGCGGGTACCTAATTTAATTGATTAATTTAAATCGAGTTAAATTCGTGAACTAAATTGACGGTTTATCCACGAATTTAACTTAAATTCGTGGATTTTGGCCTAAATTCGTGGGTTTTTGGCCCACGAATTTTTCCCTGTTTCTTGTAGTGAGTGCTAGTATCCTGATAAAAGCCTTACCTTGAACAAAATAAAAAATAGTTCAAATCATGTTGAAAATTTTTGTGGATGGTCCTAATGTATTATTAATGTTTTTATAAAATATTTAGATGATGTTCAAGCTTAAAGAATTTTAAAAAATTCGGACAATGATATATCCTGATAAAAGTCTAATGATCAATATATAGATTTGCTTTAGCAATAAAAAAGGGTTTAGAATTTTAAATTTTTTACAGAAGGGTGCTAAGGAAAATTTTAAGATCTCATAGAAATTTTGAATCATGATCACACTCCAATAGATTTATAAAATTCTTAAAAGACGATGTACCATCTATGTTCTTTCTCTTTTTGATTTTTGAAATATAACAAATGAAGTTCAACTTACATAGATTTGATTGACAGTGTTTCTGTAAAATTTTAAAATGTCTCAAAAATTCAGTTTTTCAACAAATTTTCAAAGAAGGTGACTTTATTAAGGGTTATTGACCAAATCTGGTCAAATCCAACAATAAATAGAAAAATCCGGTTGTTTTTAATGAAATTTCAAAAAATTTCAAATTTTGGTTAAAATTAGTGTAGCATTTTGAAAAAAATTCATTTTTTTACCTGGCTGATAATTTGAACCTCATGAGGGTCTGAAATCCGAGATTTTGGAGAAATTTCACCAAAATTTGTATCCATGATCAGTACTACGTACCTTTGCGTATTTAATCGGAGAGTAACGCTTCAATATATCACACTAGGAAATACAAGTCGTATAAATCTCGAAGAAAGAAAAGAGGTAATCACTATCCATCATTTATTCTTGTTTTAATATTTTTATAAAGTTGAAATGGTAATTCATGGAAGCACCTACCCCGGATTAGTAATTTGTAGATTTGGGCGGTTGAAGCCATTGCATATATATCTAGCCACCGACACCTTGTTCTTTGCCCCCCATCCACTCTAAAAAGTGCGGCAGACAACATGTGCCCCACCATACCCGGGGATCGTGGAAGTTGGCAGAGCTTGGCCCATGGCGGCAGGGAAGCTTCCGCAGTATCCGTGCGTGGCAGCGAGCTCCTACCGTGCTTCCGCTCTCGTCTGCAGCCCTACAGTCGTGGTCGTCTGTGCCCTGCTATGGTGCCGGCTGACTTCCGCGCTCCCCAGGCGTGGCAGGAGCATATATCACCACCAGAACTTCTGTGGTGAGAGATAGGATCAAATTTGAAAATTTATATGCTAGAACTTATGTGGTGAGAGATAGGATCAAATTTGAAAATTTATATATAAGATAGCTAAATTTGTAAAAAAATGATATGTTAGGAGCAACGTAAGCAATGAATTCCAGGTCGTTGGGTTCGAAACAGAGGCTCTCCCCTGGCCGTCCGATCGATTCCGTTGGTGGCTGAGGGCTGCAGTCAAGCACAGAGCAATTTCTTAGCCCAAACAAACCGTGGATCCGAGCTCGCATTCATGGCGCAATTCGCCGCGCCTTTTCCCGTCCTTCTGATACCGACTCACGGGCTCGATCGGGTGCCGATGCCGAGTTAAATGCGCGCACGCGTCCCCACCGAGCCGCCACAGCGGAGGCCACACCTCCGCGCCCCAACCGCAGGAGATCCCCCGCAGTCCCGTGCGCCCACGCGTGGCGCTAAACCGTTACGACCGCGTTAGCAAAAGCCAGCCGCACCGGATCCGGCCCCCACCCCTGCCCGGCCCCACGCTAGGTGCCAACGCGAGCCCACCTGTCAGGGACTCGGACCTCGAGCGGCGCGCCCCTGGGCCGGTGTAAAACGGGTCAGCGCCAGAGTGAGTAGTGTACCGCACAATTAACCGCGTGGGGCGCACGCGTGGAAAGCGCGCGGGAGATTAAACTGTGCGCAGGACGTACTGTAAACCGCGTAATTACCGAGACAGCCCATTTACTTAAGGAGTTACTACCTAGTACATAAATTCCTCGTTTAACTGCCAACAGTTGTCTCCTTTGACCCTGTTGCTGGCACCATGCATCACGATCGCCTCGCTAGCTAGCACTCTGGAAGGTTTTACACTGCGTATATAGAAATCTAGCAACTATATATTTTTTTGAAATATAGATTAAAAGATATTGAAATCTATTTATTATCACTGAGCGTTGTGTTACGTAGAGGCTATTAGATACACAAAAATAATAGTAAACTAATTTACATTAAAATATAAAATATATTATGAAAATGATCATTTAAAAGATATGCGTTGTAAACTTATACGGAGAAAATAGTTTTTTTTTAGAACACGCAGGAGATGGCTTGTGAAGACTGCACATCTCTCTACGACAGAAAGAAGATTGCTCGTGCTCACTGACTAAAAAATAGGTACACATGGATGGCGTACCCACCATGCATCTCGATCGCCTTGCTAGCTAGCACTCTTGGAGGTTTTACGTCGCATAGAGACCTAGCGACTATGTGTTTTTTTTCTCAAAACATAGGTTAAAAAGAAATTGAAATCTAATTATTATCTCTGAGCACTATATTATATAGAGGCTATTAATTAAGTAAATCTACATATTCATTAAACACATAAAGATAATACCAAACTAATTTGCATCGAACATAAAATACAATATATTTATGAAAATGATCATTTAAAAGATATGCACAATAAAACTTGCACGGAGCGCGTTTAGTACATGAGACAGCGTGTAACCGTGTTTTGGAGGAAGTATATGTATGGTACGTGAGTGTGATGTGCGTAGATTGTATACAGCCATTTTGTAAATGGAAAAATAAACCGGACGTACCCCTCAAATGAAAAGATAATCCATGGAACAACAAAGCTTTTGGCCGTCCAAGCTGACACAGCTCCGTTAATTCCGTCCCAACTGCCCCGTGCATATATATGCTGCATGCCCCATGAAACGTGCAGGATATATATCGCATGTCACGTACGTCTCTCATGCACTGTATACCCGGCTGTCATCTACGAGTCATAAGGCCATCATTACTAGCTCCGACAATATAATTATTACGTTGTAGTAGTACACGATCACTATCAGCTCGTTATTCGTAGTATGCACCTCCAGAACTCCAGCCACATTTGGCGCGAGCGCATAATAATTAATATACTTCGCTGATTACCTTTCCAATGGCAAAATATACTCCTCCCTCCGTCATATTGATCAATAAGATACTGAATCTAAAAAAAATATTGGTGTTATTAGATTATACATACCTCTATTAGTGTCATATTAAATTACCCATCCAGTAGAGGTATTCCCTCCGTTCAGAATTATGTAGTCTATAGTTTGAATGATTTTATTTAGGAATATAAGATTTACGTATAGATTTAATGAGACTTTTTTTTATTATACCCATATTTATTCTCTCTCAACTATATGCATTTATTCATTACCACCACACACAAAATATTATCTCTCATCTTTCAAGACAATTAAGTGAAGCATCTAAGTCATTTTCACTCATACCATTCTCAATTTTCACTACAATTTTAATCTTTATATAAAGTCAAAATACGCCTTATATATTTGAACAAAGGGAGTATATAACAAAAATGCCACTCCGGCAAATATAAAAAGCCGGTTTTCAATGCATTGTCCAGAGCCATAATCAGGATATATTATGGGAGAATCGGGCGGGTGATAACATCTAATTTTATGTACAAATTCTCTCCTCGATTGTAAAGTGGATTCTGAAAAGCTTCTCCCATGATCAGCAGATAATTTATCACAAAATCGTAAACGGTTTGCTCTAGATCTAGCCACTAATCTTAGAGATCAGTGCACCGTCGTCTTGTTCTTGCATTGAGGAGTGAGCTCTATCTGTGTTGCTTCGGTTGAGGGTGTTTAGGATTTAGCAGTTCAGGCTTCATAATTATTAGATACCTGGACAATGGTTACCTTGTGTTAGCCTCTGGCAGGGTCAGATCCATTTTGGGTGTTGGTTTGACTTGGGATTTGTGTTAATTAGCCCATTTTGGTGCAAATGTTTGCACACATCGTGTGCCCTCAAGTTGGATCAGGGATTGATTTTTCTATTGCTAGAAACACGACTTCAACAGTGTAGATGTAAAAAAAACACAAATTGCAGCATGTGTTGTTCACTGGTAATTAACTAATGATGATACTTGGGTGTACTTTTTCGCTGAATGGTTGAATTTCATTATTACATTTACAGAACTCGATTTACCATTGTGTGTGCACCACCTTATTTCTTGCTTTCTGAATGCAGGATTCCCCGCTTTTCAGTTTCATCAATAGTCTGTCTCCGATTGAGCCTCTCAAGTCGGTGTATTCAGCGAATAGCATTCAGGCGTATCAATCTCTGAACATCACCTCCATTTCCTCCATCTTCACTTCTCCGCATGACAACGCACAAAAAGAATCAAAACTTCCCAAGTAAGTTCTAAGTTCTAACATACCTGTGGATATTGTGCGAAAAGCTCTAACATAGGAAGATGATCCTGATGCTGGTAAAATTTTCTTGTCAGGAGCTCTTTTACTGAATTTTCTGAAGGTGAGGTCTGCGCTGATGGCCGCGATAACAACAAGCCGTCCAAATCTTCAAATGCTGTTAGGTTGTTTGCCTGCACTAGCATTCTCACTCAAGAGACCCACAAAGTTACCTCTTCAGTAAGTGAAGGTATTGTTGATCCTCCCAAAGGGCCTAACGATTTGCCTCAACCTGGTCAATTCGATACCGGCAGTCCAGATCACAACACAACACCTTGCCACGGTGTTAGATCGGATCTTAAACAGGACAAATGTCGGAAATTAGAAGTAGTCCAAACCGCTAAAAATACTTTGGATAAAAGGAAATGCTTGTTTTCCACTGATATCCAGCTCCTGGATGGTCACCAGCCTGAAAAAGACAATGATGAAGTCTTGGGGTGTGAATGGGAGGACTTAATTTCTGCAAGTTCGGGTGAGCTATTGGCCTTTGACTCATCGATGGACGAGGACCACAGAGGAGTGCAGCTGGCAGTAAATAATGCAGAATCATGTGGATTTTTGCTATCAAAACTTACAGGAGATGGTGACATCTCAGACAGAACACACCCTAGTGCGTCCAGTCAGTCATACTATCGTGAGTTGGTAATGGAAGATCAGACAGAAAATTCCCAGTTCTTTCCTGAAGGTCAAAAACAATCTCAAGTGAAGAAATCCAGGATAATCTTTATGAAGCAAATGGATGTATTCCATTGGGCTACAAGGTACTTGATCAGCAAATGTCGATTCACCAATTTCTCGTGCTATGGCAATGTTTACCGCACTTCATGTAGTTCTGGCTTTCTTTGTAGGCAATATACTGCTGTAACTAAATCTGTTATTGCTAGATAATCTACCATAATATTCTCTAATTCTTTTTCTTCCTGTTGACGTGTTTAGGTTGAGACCCAACAACAACGTGGCATGCGAAGACGTTGTCTGGTTTTCGAGGCAGCTGGGTATTCAAATAGGATTGTGCAGAAAGAATCTGTTGGGGATCTGTCTGTCTCAACATGTAAAGGCAAAAGTCCTGTACAAAATCACCCAAATCCAGGAAAAACTCCATCTCCACGTATATTGCGTGGTATCGGTCTACATTTGAATGCTCTTGCATTAACACCAAAAGACAAAATGTCCTGTCAGGATCCTGTGGCTTCTGCTTTGGTTCCGTCATCAACAGCTGAACAGGATGTACATGGGAAGCTGCTGTCTGCTGGAGAGAATTTCATCCACTCAGGTGGTGAACTGTTAAAACTTCAGATGGATGATGATTGTTCAGCTGGAGGTTTTCTGGGAAGTGACCATATTTCAAGTCAAAGCAGCAGTCCTCAAAAGAAGAGGTTTGTTTGTGCTTCTGCTTACCTTTGGAGGGTGACAACTGACAAGGTGATTCTATGTTTCATTACATTCAGTTGACTGACGTCTATTTGGTTGAAGAGCAGGCGTAAAGCAGATAATGGGGATGATGGTGAGGCATGCAAGCGTTGCAGCTGTAAAAAGTCAAAGTGCTTGAAACTGTGAGTGTCTTTGCATATAGATATTGTTAAGATTTTGTGAACCGAATTGCATGGCTTTTGCTCCACATTTTTACATGCGTATGCTAAATTGAATTTATGCTCTATGCCTCATAGGTTTTTACATGTGCAGTTACTGTGAGTGTTTTGCTGCTGGTGTGTACTGTTCCGAACCTTGTTCATGTCAAGGGTGTCTTAACAAGCCAATACATGAGGAAATTGTTCTATCCACTCGCAAGCAGATAGAGTTCCGGAATCCACTGGCATTTGCTCCAAAAGTGATCCGCATGTCTGATGCTGATCAGGAGACAGGGGTAGGTGTTTTGTTGGATATTTAGATCTACTTGTGTTAGCCATTACTCCCAATTATTTGATGCTGAAATTCTTTAATAAATAGCAGGAAGATCCTAATAACACTCCCGCTTCAGCTCGACATAAGAGAGGATGCAATTGCAAGAAGTCAAGTTGTCTCAAGAAATACTGTGAATGCTATCAGGTAGTTTAAGTTGCTCTGGAAACTTATGTTGAAGGTGATGTTATCTGAAATTGTAGTTGTGGTTTGTTACTTACACTTTAAACGTCTGATTGAATAAAAGGGAGGCGTTGGATGCTCCAGCAACTGTAGATGTGAGGGTTGCAAGAACACTTTTGGCAGAAGAGATGGTGAGCATTTAGCTATTCTAATTTGTACAACCATGCAATGCTTGCTTATTTTTCAGACGTACACATCACTCTAGAAACAAGCACAATCTGTTGCTTCTTGTCTGACATATTGATTACTTGTACTGTAGCGCCTTGACCATTTCTGTGCTATTCAGCTCCATAAAAATCTTGAATTTCCTTTCGTATGAATATTATTGGCATGGATCACTGTTTTAACGTTAAGCATGACATTCTGGATGCTTTGCTAGTTTTGTTTCCTTCCGAAGGCAGAAAAGGTTTACATGCTAATATAATGTTGCTATGACTGCATGGGATGTTCTGAGTTCTGACAGAAAAAAAAACTGTATCTAGCTTGAGGGAACATCTTTTTGCATTTACAATCTTCTGTCTTCCCAAATTTAATATCTTGGATCTATGCTACATGTGTTTATTTTCATCTCAGGGGCATCTAGTATATATAATACCTGATGTGCCCAAGCAGATAGAGTCTGCACTCTGCAGTGAACAAGCCACCCTGGCTTTTAGCTGTTCCCTCTGAGATTAATGTCCTCTTGGTAGGTGCTGTATCAGCTGAGACTGAAGAAATGAAACAAGGAGGTGAAGAAACAGAGAATTGTGGAAAAGAGAAGGAAAATGACCAACAAAAAGCAAATGTACAGAGCGAAGGTCACCCACTCCTTGAGCTTGTTCCAATAACGCCTCCTTTTGATGTTTCCAGGTTTGCTGATTACATTTTACCCTCCTTCAATGCGCTGAATATTTGTACACCTGCATTTTAATACCTTTATGATCTTTTTCAGTTCTTTGCTCAAACTACCAAATTTCTCAAGTGCAAAGCCACCAAGACCTTCTAAAGCTCGCACTGGAAACTCCTCCCGTTCGTCTGCTTCAAAAGCTCCTGAAACAGTTCACTCCCGCAAGTCTTCCAAGGTTGCTGATAGTGGTTTTGATGAGGAAATGCCCGATATTTTAAATGGAGCTTCTTCTCCTGGTAACTGTGTCAAGAGTTCTTCACCTAATGGAAAAAGAGTCTCACCACCACATAATGCACTCAGTGTTTCACCAAGCCGAAAAGGTGGTAGGAAGCTGATACTGAAATCCATTCCCTCATTTCCGTCACTTATTGGAGACACAAACAGTGGTTCTGCAACGAACAATTCCGACAGCACATTTAGCTCCTCGCCTCTTGCTTTAGGTAAGGCTTGCTCCTATATGTATATATCACATGAGTTTGTTTCGAAATCAATGGCAGTATCTTATTGATACGTTTGCCCATGGAATCAGGTCCATCTTAAAGCTGAGCAGTTGATTATGAGCAACCGGAGTAGGACTTGTAGTCCGATATTGTACCTCACATCTTACACAGCGCCAAGGCTCGAGGTACTGGCAGAGAATATTAAGTTAGAATTTAAGATTGAGTAGTTTGTATTTGTAATATATGTAGTGAGTGAATAATCTGTATGTAAGATGCTATGATGTTATGAAATTGTTGTCTTTATTGAATTCTATTAATACTATATAAATCACCTCTGAGGAGGTTCAATTCCATTCCATGTTCTCTCAACAAAATGAACACTTGATCAGACAGCTCATTTATGATTTTGTTTAGCCTGGAACTGTGTTTGAGTTTGGTCATGCATCTCTTTCCTGCATGCATGTGCCCTCCTAATCTCATTCATGTAAAAAGGTAAGGGGTGGTACTCTCAAGTCTCAACTATGTCTTAGAATAGTGCTCATGGGTGTTGAGATGTCAGCCTCTTCCTCTTCCTGACCTAGTACTACCACTACCAAAGTAACATTTCTGCTGCATGCATGGTCCATGTAAATTATACAGTTGAGTGGAGTTGTTGATTAACATCTAGCAAGAGTTTCTGTCGGCGTTGAGACGAAGCCGTTGAATTATGGGTCTGGATGGAGCTAAAATTTATAAATGAGATTCACCAAATGGCAGATGATGATTTGAGAAAGAACTGCACCAGCACCAGCAATCACTACATGTCTTGTATAATTGTACTAATGTAATGTGCTGAAGAATCCATGCTGGGGTTGCTCATAGGCTGTTGTCACTTGGTGGGCAAGCACCCTTGTTTCTTCTCTCCATCATGCTGCCAATGCGACAGTGCATTAGGCATTTAGGCCTACCTGCTAACCGGTCTCTGCCTTGCATTATTGGATACTACTACTAAACCTCTCTCTCTCTAACTTAAACAGGATGCTAACTAATGACGATCCTATCGTCCCTGACTTGGCAATTGTTTTATGGCAAGTAGGCATGATAATACCATTAATACATAATTGCAGACGGCTGGCACCAAGGAAAGGTTGATATAATTTGGTCACCTTCATGTCATGGGTCATTTGTTTTGTCCAGTTCTCGGCCGGTTGATTCTTGCCAGTCTGTCGCGCAACCGACGACTAAAACGTCCGCTTTATCGCTCGTTTTTCAGCAATTTCAGATGGCAACTGCTCTGCTACTCCTCCATTTACACCCCTGCATGTTCATGCACGTTGCCGTCTTCGCCGTCGCCATCTTCACCTTTGGAGGCCATTTCATGCCGTATGCAACTGGTCATATACACAAGTAGTATCGCAATTGCAAATCTCTACTTTTCTTTATCTGCTCTCTTGTT
Source organism: Guadua angustifolia (assembly GCA_036346375.1). Classification (NCBI taxonomy): domain Eukaryota; kingdom Viridiplantae; phylum Streptophyta; class Magnoliopsida; order Poales; family Poaceae; genus Guadua; species Guadua angustifolia. The sequence goes on along the minus strand of CM070512.1, from coordinate 46,325,432 downwards.
TTAGCAGGCTGTTGTCAGTTTGTGTGACAAGGACATGAACATTGAACAGAGCAGAGTAGGAGCAGTATAATGCAGCAACAGTAGCCTGAACTAAGCTGGAGCCAGGCAAGATGAGGAGGAAGCTTCTCTTTGCAGCTGGAACCCATGAGCATCTGCAGCTTTTAATTTAATTTAATCCAATTCAATCCACCTTTGACCCCATCCTTATCAGATATGCATAGGCATTAATTCTTCTCCCGTTCACCATTTGGTGCTCCTCAACTGGATTCCTGCTTAATAATATGTTAATTTATGTCATCCTTTGTACTACCTGCCTGCCTCCTTTTCATGATTGGAATGGAGAAACTTGACTTCTTACAATATTGGTTAATTTGGTGGTGGCATCTTCTATCTTGCTAACTCCCTTTCAAGCCAAGAAAGTGAACAAGTACTAATAGTTTACCCAACTTTAATTCAACTAACATTAGTAGTAATATTAATTTTATTTTCATCTAAATATGGTAAAAAATATAACGCTGCTAGTGTACAACAAACAATGATCAGTGAGTAATACTGTAATTTATCATGTATGTCTACAATTCCATTATTACTATCCTCTATGAAAGAAAGAAAAAGAAAAAAAAAGAAAAATTACAGTGTATATATATACGATGATTGACATCTGTGTACGAATTTACCCTTTCGATCGATCTCACACCACCGACGAATTTAGCGAGTCATCACGGCCGGTGCGAATAACCGCGGCGAGGTCAGTAGTGCACCGCCGGCGGCGGCGGTTGCAAGAAGCAGCCGTGCGTGTCGCAGTGCACCGGCGGGCGGTGCAGGAACGCGATGCACTGGTCGGATGGCCGCTGGTCGGGCCGGCCGGGGATGCAGTTCTGCCGGTCGTCGACGCGGCGCAGGCTGAGGCACCTTTGCGGCTCGCCGCAGAAGTAGTTGTAGGAGTAGGTGAAGTTCCTGAGCCGCGGCAGCTCGCAGATGCCCTCCGGGATGTGGCCGGCGAGCTCGTTGTGCGCGACGTCGAGCTGCTCCAGAGCGCGCATCCCGGCCATGGACTCTGGCAGTGCGCCCTGGAGCTGGTTGAAGCTGAGGTCAAGAACCGTGAGCTCACCGAGCCGGCCGACCTCCGGCGGGATGCACGACCGGACGCCGCTGTTGAGCATGACGAGCTCGTTGAGCGTCCCCGCCATTTGGCCGATGCTCGGCGGCAGGCAGCCCCGCAGCCGCAGATTGGCGAGCACGATGACCGACGCCGTGGAGTTGCCGAAGTTGTCCGGCAGTTCGAAGTCGAAGTGGTTGTTGTTGATGAGGAGCGCGTCGATCTTCTTGTCGAAGATGGCCGGCGGCACGGCGCCGCAGAAGTTGTTGAACCTGATGTCGACATACTTGACGTTGGGGAGGCAGAGGATGTGCTGCGGGAAACCGCCGGAGAGTCGGTTGTTGCTGACATCGAGCTCGTGGAGGAGGTGCAGCGAGGGGAGCGAGTCCGGGAGCGTGCCGGCGAAGCGGTTGGAGTTGAGGTGGAGGAGGGCGATGTCAGAGAGGAGGCCGAGCTCGCCCGGGAGCGTGCCGGCGAGGTCGCCGTGGTTGAGATCCATCCCGGCCACGGTGGTCATGCACGGGTCGTCGGGCGCCGGCGCGCAGAAGACGCCGAAGTAGGCGCACACGTCGGGGCCGCACCAGGTGCGCGTGAGGTTCTTGGGGTCGTCGGTGACGGCGCGCTTCAGCGCCTGCAGTGCCACGTACGCCTTCTGCAGCCGCGGGTTGTTCGCCGCCGTCTGCTTCGGCTTCGCTGGTGGCGGCGGCTGCTGCTGGCCGGAGCAGAGAAGCGTGGCGGAGAGGAGGAGCAGAGCCAAGAACAACGGCGGCGGCGGCGAGGTCTTCATGTTTGGGCGCGCTCTTGCATGCAATGGGATTTGCCCTCCTCCCCATTGGTAGCCGATGGCGATCTCACCGCGTCATCATGCCGTCGTATCCTCTGCCTCGCCACTCATGCTCTACACAACCTAATGTTCAATGGGCCATTGCCTCATCATGCCTCCCTCCACCACCACCTACTGCCAAATCATCGTCGCCTTGGCCTCCTTCTACATCTAGGAGCGTGGTAAACCCGTAAGTGCCAACAGCGGCGTAGGAGAGCAAGAGATTGAGGTATGAGAGAGTGGACAGCAAGAGGAAAACAACAAATCGAGGTTAAAGACAAGCTCGTGTCGTTGGATGGAGAGCGGACGGTTGGATCTTATACCATTGGAACATTATAAGGTTCTCTAGTTTTTCTCTTATTTTTTTCTGTGATTGGTCTCGCTTTCATAAGTTTTGAGTTGGAATGTTACTATTTAACCCTATCTTGAGTATTTTTTTTTTAAAAAAAAACTTTGGGAAGACTTAACTTGGGGCTTGGACGGTTAACTAGCTAGGGGTCATCCGGTCGTGTGATTAGTTGTGATAATCGATCAAATGATTACTTGATTAGACGTTGGAGAGGATATCCGGTACAAATGAGCATTAAATTCACCCGAAAACTCATGTTGTTGCTCAATCATTTTTGTCGTTGTGTTTCTTCCAAACTTTATGCTACCTACAGGAAAACCGGGGGTATGACACTGCAAATGATGCGAGGATGACACGTGGGCCCCAAACTCCACGTCAGTGGGTCGGTGAGCCAACCAACAACGTTTTCTAAAGTGTGAAGCTTTACGGTGGCATCTATCTTTATATATCCGAACGCCCTAAAATTTTCTAAAGAATATACGGCAATCGATCTAATCGTATATATAGATTGGAATTCTTCTGCCACCCTACAAGGGCCCTTGCAACCTTGCATGATTGACAACTTAGGAGTAGAGTAACTTGATTGCTCCAATCCCTGCCTACAATTAGGGTTCTCCAATGTCGAATTGAAGAAAGCAAAAGCATGTACCCTAGTTGTGTGTGTATATATATGTTGCATGATCAACCAAATCCAAATGATATCTTTTCTTTTTTTATTTTCAATTCAACCAAATGATTACCAGCTAGCTAGGCAGCAACCAAGGAATGCCATTCCTTTGAAAAAAGCAATCAAAATGGCCTTTTAATAACAGTCATGCTAGCTAGTCTCTTTCCATTTAACTAACTCAAAAGTGGAGAGGAAAAAAAAAAAGGAGGATAGTTGTTCCATGGCACTAGCGTTTGTTCACTTTGTTGGCATCTTTCCTTTGCCTTATTCTTTCCCTTGCTTATAGATCAACAACGCGATTCTCTAGCCCACCTCACTGCTTCGCTCCCTCAACTTGAAAGGAGCTCTTACCGAGCTCACGCTTCTCAGTAACGGTTGGTACCAAGCTCCTCATCATGCTCTGAGCTCCTAGAACGTGGTAAATGGCACGTGTTACTTATCGTATCTTTCGTAGTCAGAATTTAATCATTTTTATAATTTTACTCGGAAAGTGGCTATATTCAAGAAGAAAATATTGGGAGGGACTGTAAAAGGCTGAGGCTTGGCAGCAAACAACCAAAAATGCCGCCTCTATGACTCTCCGTGCTTTCATGGATGCTTCTTCTTCTAGTTTGAATAGTATAAAGTCGTCGGCGGTTGCTTTCGTTCCCACTGTGGTCACCAGTTTCAGATTCTTTTATTAGGGCCTACTCCTGCTTTTTTTTTTTTTTGGAGGATTCAATTGATAGGGCCTAAAAGGACATGTTTCATGGTTGCACAATGCCTGCACGTCACCAGGGCTTGTGTCACTGCAACTTCTCTGGGGTAAATCACCCGAAACCTTTTGATTGTGCCATTTAGATTATGAAACCTCAGATTTTGAGCTCTGTTTGATACGCAGGAATTTCATAGAAAATAGTTTAATTTTAGGAATTTAAAATAAATATATATATATAGGAAGCCTCTTTTCACTCAGTACACACACACACACACACACACACACACACAGTATATAAGATCATCTAGATGGTATGTACATTTTTTATATATATATATTTTTGGATATATATATATATATATATATATATATATATATATATATATGAAAATAAAAGATTATTTCAAGTTTATAGGTAGTATTTCAAAGGTGGGAGTATGTAAAAGATATTTTTCCTATTATATATATATATATATTTAAATGATGTTGTTATACCACCTTTAGATACTATTTAAATGATGTTGTTATACCTTTTTATCCTTTTGAGTATACTCTAGTACTAATTATAAAATACTCTAAAGTGAGTTCTACTGAAAAATTTCATTAAAGTCCATCATTTATAGCAATATTTGTTTATATATTCCTTTTACATATGGAAAAAGGTATAAAGTAAAAAAATAAAGGGTTCTGATGAAATTTTTTGAACCATGTTGCATTAGAGTTTCTTAGAATTATTATTAGAGTATATCAAAAGTGATAAAGGAGTATAAAATGTTCATTTAAGTGGTATTAAAGATGAGAGAATGGGAGTATGTACTCTGAGAGTAGGTAAAAGGCTTCCTTTTTGTCGGACACTCGTACAATGGACATATCTGAGTGGCTCCGGTTTTACTGGTCATAAAATCTGGAGATATCCAATATTCCAATGCAATCAACTCTTTTGTGTTTAACTTGTCCCACTCAAAGTATCCCCTCTGCCACTGATTGCTCTTTTCAATTGACTTGCTTGCATTGGCAACTTTGGGGACACTGGATGTGAACACGGACAGCCCAGCTCTTCTCTTCCGACATGTGAGACGGTGATGAGTCTGACGATGAGCGTTCAAAACCGCGTTGGTTTGGATCAGGTCATGGCCTCTGTATCTGCATCTTTCTAGCTAGAGAAAGCTGTCAAGCACACACACGCAGGCGGCCGGCCATGCTTGACCGGGAACTGCACAGACCGAGGGGCTCAGCTCTGTACCAGCTGCTGAAGGAAAGTAGAATAAAGGTGAGGACGAAATGAGTTGGCTGTGGCCTTGTGGGTGCATTCAGGTAGATGCTGCACATATTTGTGCCTTGATTCGGTTCACAAGTAGTTTAGTGTGTGGTTGTCAAATCCTGTGAGATTGCTTACTTGGTGTGGATGTGGTGGGTGAACTATCTATCTATCTATGGTGAACTATCTATCTATCTATGTATCTCTCCACCGCATTTCCTGCCATGGATTTGCAAGTTTGCATCTTGTAATGGACCTGGAAAATAACTGAAGAATGAAAATACAAAAAGAAAAGCCCCTATGCCTCACGAATTTGTCAAAAAGAATATGAATTTATACAGCATTACATGCAGTTTCAATCCGATTTATATAAATAAAAACATCCTGTGAGATACAGGGCACGTCCTTCGTTTTGTGGGCAAGAAATAACTTATCTATGAAAGCCGGAAGAATTGGAGCTCAACCAGGGTGGCCATGTGTCACGCGTTTTTTTGCGAAAAGGTCCTCCGTAAATTTTTTAATCACGTTTAGGTCCTCCGTAAATTTTTTAATCACGTTTAGGTCCTCCAGCCGGTTATTTTGCAAAAAAAGCCTCCGTAGTCTGCATATTCGCGGGTGGGTCTTCCGGTGGGTAGTTTTGCAAAAACAAAAAATTACATCTAGATCCTTATATCGGTAATTTTGTAAAAAGGACTCTATGGTTTTATATATTCGCGAACGGGTCCTCCAATTTTCTTTTTTCGAGAAGAACCCATGAACCAAATTTCATACGGAGCGGCGTAGCGTGAGATCCTATCTAGTGAAATTCATGCGTACCAAACAACACAAAGGGCCAAATTAAACTGGTTTAACACAAGCTCGGGAGCCACCGAGCTGTCGCCGCAACATCTCGTGAGGTCGGTGACAAACAAGACGATCCATCTCATGCGATGCCGGAAGAAACCTCGCATTATTGCCCGGCCCGCCGGCACACCGTCGACAATCCACACACGCATCGATCGACGGAGGCTCGGCTCGGCTCCGACGTGACGGATGAGTCCGATCAGGCGACTGTTGTTGACCTCTAGCTGTTCGATTCGTTGCTGCAACCGGGCAGCACGCATGCCCTGCCTTGTCTGCTGCATGCATTTGGTGGCGCGTCAGCCTCAAGATTTGATCCGTTTGCCAATCCAGATCGATGCGTTGCTCGATCGTTCGTTCTTTGTAGGAGGGCCTACCTTAGCTTTATCCTTTGCATGTATGCATTGCGAACGAACAATCCGATCAGATCACGTCAGGTTGCCGCGGAAAAGCAATTCTGCCCATGGGTGTTTGGTATAATCTCATATTTCACTCAGTCCGATTGTCGGTTAGAACATTACCAGTGATATAAGGTGCGTTTGGTAGAGCCATTTCCACCAGATCGTGGATATCTGGTGGAGTTTTATTCTAACTCCAGAATCCATGAAATGGGGCTAAGAAATTTATTAAAGTGTTTAGATGGATCATCTTGTTTACATTTTAGACCAAAAATATAAACTTAATTCACTTTATTTTAGTCTATAAGTTTCAGATCTCAGGTGAAGCTGGGATCTGAAGCTTTACCAAATAGACCCTAAGATTCTAACATTTGGTTGGTTTGAAGGAAGTAGCAAAATAGTCTTTATAATAGCTAAAACATTTCATAACTCGAAATAACAAGTTTAGAAATTTAAATTTCAGGATTTGAAGTTTCAAACCTTGAAGGTTAACATTTATAAACTTTAAATTTGAAACTAAAATTTCAAATTTTACAATTTAAAATTGCAACATTTTAAATTTCAATGTTTTATGATTAAAAATTTCATTATTTGAAAATTGAAAATTTTAAATTTGAGATTTAGAATTTAAAATATTAACATTTGAAAGTCTTAAATTCAAACGTTCAAACTTCCAAAATCCAATTTTATAAATTTAAAATTCCTAGAATTTGAAAATCTAAAATTCAAAATATCGTAAAATGGATTTTTGGAATCCAAAACTTTAAATAATCTGAATTTAAGATTATGAAATTCAGGACTCAAATTTTGATATTTGGATTTCAAATTCATATTTTGGAAAAAAATTAATTCCATAACTCAGATATTCAAATATTAAAATAAATCATAATTTTCCTATTGAATTTTAAAAGTTTAAAATTTGATCATGACAAATTACAGTAAATGATAAAAAAGTGTAACAACAAAGATTTCTTTCCCTGGTAATCTAGGATAGTTTCTACGAGAAATAGATTCCTGGAATTGATGATAATATGATTCTCAAGGTAATCATGGATTCATCTTTCATATTCCTGATTATTTTACTCAAACAAAGAAATTTTACAGGGTTACTGAAGGATTCCTTATAATCCTAATAGGATTTCGCCAAAGAAACGCATCCTATAGTATGAGGTACCCATACCATCCACACTCCACCTTGCTTTGAGAGTTGTGCGTCACCCTCACCCATACCCTTTTTTTTTTGTCTTTAGGCATTTTCATTTTCTTAAAACACTCGTTTTCCTAAAAGGCATTTTCATTTTCTTAAAGCACTCCGGTGAGCCTTTTAGGGAAGTGCGCCACCGTTGGTCATGCCTCGCCGTCCTCCGTCGTCTGAAACCTCGACCAACCATCCGTTTACCAGGTTGCTGTCAGCGTCGTGATATGTATATATGTGTATATATAGTCGTATCTTAGGGTCGGTAGTTCAGATCCAACAATCTACATAGATAGTAACGATTTTCGAGTTACACAGTTACAATGCCATAATCCGACCACGTAATCTGATCCTAGTAACCAAAACGTCGATAGATAGGGTGCCATTGAATCGAAGAACATGGACGATGGATCAAGCTAGTGACGTCGTTCGTACTGACACGAGTCGTCGTGTCGGAGTACCGGTCACGGTAACGTGCATGATCCGCCAATCAAGCGCCTGGAGCATGCCATGAGCTCCTTTTCCTGTTGCTAGGCAGGAACTGGTTAAGGTAGAAGATCATGCAATGCAAAGAAAGAAAAGGTTGAAAATCAAGTTGTTGGCCCGACATTTTAACTAATGCCACTAAATTACTCCATTAAGTCATAAATATCCATAGATTTGGAACGTGGACAGTTAAACTTTTTAAAAAATATCATTTTAAATATTTAGATTAGATACATAAAGGTTGGATATAGAATTATCTCGAAAAATACTCTCGTAATGTTATAATTTTATTTAGTTTATAAATATATTATAATATAAATTAGTGATCAAAGTTGTGTTTGTAGATCATGAAGAGATGTCCATAACAACATGTATTTGTGACTGAGGGAGTAATTAAAACCTGACATTCAACTAGATATGTACTCCACCATTCTGAATATATGTCATTCAAACTTTCAAATTGTGCTCCTAAATACATGTCATCTACAATTTTGAAGTGACATTTTACCATTGTTTCCTTATGTACCATTCCCTTTTAGCTATTTTCAATATCAACTATGGTAAATAAGACATGCCATCTAAAAAATAATAAGTGATATAATAAAGAGAGGGTAATGCAGTCTTTCGTAGACGTGTCTCAGTAGATATGCAAAATACTAGAATGTCTTCTATTCGGAAAGAGTACATACTAAGCTAGTTGGCTAGACAATAGAGATGCCAAGTTAAGGATAATAACATCACAAGAGCGCATGCATGTGAATCATGTCTTTTTTGTGGTAATGTAGGTGTACACGTAGCTAGATACAAGTACTTTGGGCTTTTCTCTAAAGTTATCGATCGAGAACAATTAATATGTTTGGAAATTTAGCGGGATTTAAGCCAACATTGTCTCATAGGTTAGTTGAATCCAAACCTTCCTAGCTAAGACATGCCTTATAACAATTTCCTCTTTAATTCAACCTGTGGGCTGTGGCTTAGTTCAACAGGCGTGCACGGCTCATTTGAGCTGTTCTAAAAGCACAGGTTCAAGTCCTAGCTAGCGAGCATTAGCTACATGTTGGATGGGTCTTTCGGATTATCTCAATCTTTTGGGATGTAATGCCATGACCAATGGCTCTCATCATTGAAGGAAAAAAAAAACTAAATGTTTTGACATCACTAGATTGCACAACAGCACAAGCTACATTTGTCAGTAACCTACATGATGTATTTTTATCGTATTTCTTTCCTTTAGGTTTGTTTCTCTTCCATTCATGTATGGATTTAGATTACACAAGACTCTGTTTGTATATATGAATTATTTGGAATTGACAAGACTATATTTGCTATATTTATCTCAATTTAGCTTAGTTTGCTTTAGTTTTTGGTAAAAAATATTTACGTCAGTCCTTTAACCACAGATGCATGTTTCTGAGATGACTATTGACAATGCACACCCATTGCAGCGTGCCTGCCAGCATTTGGTAGCACGTCAAAGTTGTCTCGATAGGTCGCCCATCTCTGCAAGCATGTATATGCTCTCTTGACATGAACAATCGATCCATCCTGCCTCCAGCTAATTGCATTGCTAGCTGATCCCTTTCTATTTCCATCACGATGTATATATCTACTACTCAGTCTTTAATTGTATCGTGTTTGCCAAAACCAATAATCATAACAACGCATAACAAGTTAACAGCTTCTTATCAGTTTGAAAGACCATATGGAAGTCTATCTAGATTTGTGATGAGTTATTAACAGTGTTTGAGCATATGGTATTCAAGTTTAAACTTGTTTTGAATTCTATTTCGAATTTGAAGTAATTTAAGGTGCTGTCAGGTCAGAGCGGCGCTACCTGCCATGGAGGAGCAGTTGTGCTAACCAAGCGGTACTACCGGTCTGAGATGAGTGATAGTGCTGGCTTGTCAAGCTACTGGCCTCAGAAGCGGTAGTCTTTTTCTAGAGAGGTTTTTTTTCTCTAGGGTTGAGCGTGAGTGGCACTATCGGCCATGTGAGAGCGGTAGTACCGGTGGTGCGGTATTACCGACCTCTACTGGTGGTAGTTATCTACCAGAGAGGGGTCTCTTGGGGATTATAAGTGCGAGCGGCACTACCAGCCAACTAGGAGCTACCGACGGGGGTGCAGTACTACTGACCCTAGGGGGCGGTAGTGCCGACTTTCCAGTAATGTTGTGCTTAATATTTGCATTAATTGATGATTAATTCAAATTATTATGAACAATGTTATGTGATGTGTTTCTCGTCTATGTCGGTTGCAGGACTTTGGGGCTAGGTTATAGTGAGGCGAAGGCAAGGTCGGGACTAGGCTAGGAGAGTTGAGGTCCAAAACGGTCAAAGGATGCTGGAAAATGACTGAGGCTAGAAGTGACTGTGAGCCAAGAAGACAAGAAACCGGAGCATGATGCACTAGTGATTTTGTGTACAAATCTACTTCAAAAGCTTATTGGAGCATCCAGAATCTGGATTCTTGGAGAATCTAGAATTTGTATAATCAGAAGCTGTTCCAAACTGAACCTTAGACATACAATTTTGTCAATCACTCCCTCCTGTCACAAATGATTGTAGTTTCAGATATCGATATAGTCTCCAAAAGCACATTTTTGATAACTAATTTCTATTATAATATATCTATAAAACACAATAAAATTATTATAATAATATATCTATAAAACACAATGAAATTATAATATTATGAAATTATCATTCGAGACAAATCTACACATATGATTTCATGTATCCAATTTAAACATTTAAAAAGATATTGACAGTCAAAACTTCCAAAATTCAATTATATCTATGTCTAAAACGACAGCTATCTGTGACACGAGGGAGTAATGGGTCAACATCCATGAGCAACCTTTTCTACTTTTTTTTTCACTCTTTTAATTTCCGGTGAAAAAGATGAGCATGCACATGTAAGCACGACGCCGCGATTGCAACAGCCACGATAACCGATGGGGCTGGCTAGCATATGTTGCATGGGAAAACCAAGCCTATGTGACCACCAAAACGTACCGGTCCTTTTCCCATGCATGACGCTGACATTGTGTCGTGTAATGCTTGGAAAAGTACACTACTTTTAACCATAGCCCTATAAAGCTTTGAAGGACCCCGGTGTTGTTTTTAAATTTCATTTTGAGATCATATCTCACAAGTGGTTGAAATCTGAAATTTTAATGAAATTTCAAAATTTCAGTTGAAATCTAGCCAAAATTCAGGAACTAAATTTAAAATTTGGAATATTTGATGAACCATAACCAAAATTTCGACGAAATTAATCGAAATCCAAGTTAGGGTTTAGATTTACGGTTACATAATTTTACATCTTTTTTTCTGAACTTTTCTCATGTATTCATCATAAAAGGCATTATAATTCGCTACCAAAAAAATTAGTGTGACATACAGTCCAAAAACCATGAATCTTGGCAAGATTGACCAAAATCTCACCGAAATTATTATAGTAAACCCTAATTTTTATTTTTTATTTCATCGAAACCTAAAATCTCTATCCGACCGAAATATAAAATCTCAACGAGATTTTGAACCCTCGTCTTAAGTATGTGCCGAGTTTTTATCACCATATACAGTACGAAGCGGTTGGTGCACAACGCACACTACTACAGAACCGACCTTTGCTACCCCATCAAGACGGTTGAGTGCAAACCAGATCTTGATAGTTAGATCGATCCGGTTCAACGGCTCTGAGCTGCTGGGAGGCGATTAGTCGGTTGAAGACACGAACCGTCTTGATGAGATCACATCAAGATCAGGTTCGTGTCACTGAACCGGTACTATTTAGTGGAGTGCTAAATAGTACGGTTCGTGACACGAACCCAGATCGATCTCATCGACGGTTCGGTCTTCAACCCAGATCGAGTCCCAATTTAAACTTCTTCCTCCTCCCGCTCTCTGCTGGACCGATCATTCCAAAGGTCTGTGAAAAGAACAAAGGAGCTTGACCAAGAGCTTGAAGGAGGGAGGTGCTGCTCAAAATTTCAAAATTTTGGTCATTTTACTCACAACCAAGGTAGCTAAGGTTAGTAATATCATTCCTCACTTCATTTGGTGTTAAATGGAGCCTCTTTTTTGCTTGAATTATGAAGAAAATTTGATCTTTTCCCATGATTGATCAAAGATTATGAATGTAGAGGGAGGTGCTGCCCAAATTTCAAAATTTTGGTCATTTTACTCGCAACCAAGGTAACTAAGGTTAGTAACATCATTCCTTACATCATTTGGTGTTAAATGGAGTCTCTTTTTTGCTTGAATTATGAAAAAAATTTGATCTTCTCCCGTGATTGATGAAAGATTAATATGAATGTAGAGATCTAGCTTGATCTTTTCAAATAGGATACAAAAACTTGTTGTGTAAGCTTAGAATTTGCTTGGATTATAATGTAGCTCGCATTTAATGTGTGGATCTAGCTTAAATTTAGGTTTTAGTTCCATCGATCGATGAAGGATGAGGTTTGGTTGCACGTAGTTGGTGGGAGAATGGTGCATGAAAATCATGGAGTTTGGGATCTTCAAATGGCAATGGTTATGTGGAAAAGAAAAAATTTAAATTCATTTGCGAATTAAAATAATATCAGAAATATGAATGGCTTTATAGAAAATATAAAATGAGTTCAATATTTGAGAAAAGTTTTCAAAAATACTTTGGAATATTTTAAACTTAGAAAATTACTTCTAGTATAATTTTGGTTTTAATTTCCATCAGCAAATTATTTTTGAAAACATCATTAATTAAGTGCTAGAGATTTAGAAAAAAATAAAAATAAATGATTGAATAATAATTTAGAAATTTTTAGGTGTTACAATTTCAACAGAATTTGCAAACAAAGCTGTCGTGAATTTTGTTCATAATTTTGAATCTAGACTCTGATCGACCAATTCTTTTTGTAGGTTGCAAAAACTTGTTGTGTGGGTTTATATTTTGCTTGGATTATTATTTAGCTCGGATTGAAGGTGTGGATCTAGCTAATATTTAGGTTTTGGTTCAACAATTCATTATTGGAAAATGAGCTAACAGTTATCTTGATGTAACATAATGTAGATGGACCGGCGATGGATGTACATGGATCGACGCTCCCCGGAGTTCTTGCAGGGTTTGCAAGATTTTCTTCGTGCGGCCGATGCACACACGACGTCGGGCTACATATCTTTGTCCATGCATAGATCGCAAGAATGAGAAGGAGTGGCCAAAATCCAGCCACCTTCACTTTCATTTGCTCACAAGAGGTTTCATGTCAAACTATACCGTTGGACCAAGCACGGTGAAGAAGAGATTATCTGAGAAGACGGTGAAGAAGAAGAGGCGACAACAATATCCCTGGACGCCGGTCAACACGGTTCTTCAAGATACATTGGGGAGTGTGGTGATGATGACCTAGACCAGATCTCATGTGATGGAGAGGAGAATACATCGATGAAAGACATTACGAAAAGTTCCAAATACTTATGGAGGACCACGGAACACTGTTGTACCCAAACCGTCGACAGGCCATAAAAAGTTGCGTACCACACTAGAACGATGCAATGGAAGGCGACCAATGGATTGTCCGATAAGGGATTCGACGAGTTGTTATGCCTCATAAAGAAGTTACTTCGAGAGGGGAACACACCGCCGAAACTACGTCACGATGCCAAACAAGTTGTCCGCCCTTTGGGGTTGGAGGTCTGAAGATACATGCATGCCGTAATGATTGTATCCTTTATCGCAATGAGTATGAGGATTCGGAAGCTTGTCGGTGTGCAAAACTGCGGTATAAGACCAGCGTGATGACCCAGGTGAGGTAGAGGGCAACGAAGAAGAAGAGACCTCTCCGCTAAGGTGGTGTGGTATTTCCTGTAATCCCCGGTTGAAGCGTTTATTTGCGAACAAAGCGCATGCCGGATGATGCTTGTTGCACAAGGAAGACCGTAGGACGACGGAAGGCTAAGGCACGCGTTCTTGATGGCTCCTCAAAGGAGGAAAGTCGATAGAACATACCCGGACTTTGCCGAGGATGCAAGGAACATAAGGTTTGGGTTGAGTACGGATGGGATGAACCTGTTCGGCGATATGAGCAAAGATCCAAAGACTTGGCCCGTGACTCTATGTATCTACAACCTTCCTCCTTGGTCGTGTATGAAGCGGAAGTACATTATGATGCCATTGCTTATCCAAGGCCCGGCAACACGGAAACGACATTGATATGTACCTCAAACCGTTGGTTGAAGATCTGTTAACACTGTGGAACGATGGTGTACGTGTATGGGATGAGTACAAAGAGAGCACTTCACTCTCGTGCATTGCTATTCGTAACCATCAACGATCGCCTGCACTTGGTAATCTATCGGGCCTATCTATCAAAGGATATAAAGCCCGCATCCACCGCTAGAGGATACGGACGCAAGTACCTAAAAACTCTCGAAAGGTTGTGTACATGGGCCACCGTAGGTTCCTCCATATGAAGGACCCGTTCACGGAGGAAGGGTGAGAATTTTGATGGGATGTAAGAGAAACGTAAGAAGCCCATGCATCGCAATGGGGACGCTTGTATTTTCTTTGGTAAAAGATCTGAAAGTAGTATTTGGAAAAGGTCACGGTAGCAAACTGTCCTACCGAACAAGGTCACACGAAGGCCATTTGGAAGAAGAAGTCAATATTTTGGGACTTACCTTCTCGGAAAGACTTAGAGGTCCGCCACTCATTGGACTTCATGCATATCACGAAGAATGTCTGCGTGAACCTACTAGGTTTCCTAGATATGTACGGTAAGTCAAAAGATACAGTTCAAGCACGAAAGGACCTACAGCTATTGGGACTTAGGAACGACCTTCATCCGGAAGAGAGAGAGAAAGGACAACATTACCTCCACCCCGCGAGCTACACTCTAAGGAAGAGAAAAAAAACATGATTAAGTTCTTGAACAGTGTGAAGGTCCCTTCTGGATACTCCTCGAACATAAGGAGACTCATAAACATGAAAGAGAATAAAATCGTACACATAAAATCCCATGATTGTCATGTGTTGATGACACAGTTGCTCCCAGTGGCGGTGCGAGGTATTCTGCCAGATTGGGTACGAGGGACAATCATAAAGCTGTGTTCGTTCTTCAACGCGGTGTCGCAGAAGGTCATCGAGCCGAATAAGGTATCTAGTCTGCATGATGACATGGTCAATAGTCTGGTTAGCCTTGAGATGATCTTCCCTCCATCCTTCTTTGATATTATGGTCCATCTCATGGTCCACATTGTTAAAGAGATAGAAATTCTCGGACCTGTGTTCCTCCACAATATGTTCCCTTTCGAGAGGTACATGGGTATCCTAAAGAAGTATGTTCAGAATAGGTCTCGCCTGAAGGTGCATTGCACAGGTGTCAAGACAGAGGAGGTGATCGAGTTTTGTGTTAGTTACATGGATGATCTGAATCGATTACGGCGTCCTGTATCACGCCATGAGGGGAGGCTACGGGAAAAGGGACTTTAGGGAGAAAAAGTCCTATAGCGACGATCTACTTGCATTTAAACAAGCACATTTCACGGTATTGAAACAAGCAACTCAGAGTGGCTCAGTATATCTATGATCACGAGATGAGTCTACGCCCAATACCCAGAGAAGTCGATAAGTGGATCGCAGATGGAGCAAATGGATCATTTCGGCTTGGTTACAAAAGCAAGCTGTTGGGCAAGCATGCAGCGATGAACAATTGAAACTCTTGGCTCGAGGACCGCCCACAACAATCATATCATTTCAAGGGTATGAGATAAATGGGTACACATTTTACACGACAACTCGGGATAGCAAGAGCACCAACCAAAAGCAAAGGGCGTCAGATAGATGCCTTGGACAAAAATGGAAAGATGGACACCTACTATGGTTTCATAGAGGAGATCTGGGAGCTAGAGTACGGGCCATTAAAAGTCCCTCTGTTTCGGTGCCAATGGGTTAAACTGACAGCCGTGGATATCGATAAGTATGGTATGACAACTGTGGACCTCAAGCAAGTAGCCTATAGGGACGAACCGTTCGTGCTCGCTAATGATGTGACACAGGTATTCTATGTGATGGACATGGATAGCAAACCGAAAAAGGTATGAGAAGACTAGCGAGAGCGATCGACCAAGGCGCCACGTGGTTCTTCCGTAAAAGAAGGATTGTTGGACTTGAGGCGCCACGGACGAAGAAGAGTATAATCGATTCGACGAGTGCCTCCTTTCACGGTGGGCGTAGACATTAGTGTCTTGAATGATACTGAGGAATCTCCCTACGACGCTGTGCGATCATAATGAAGGATCACTTGTAAAAGCAAAGTATGTTAGCAAATAAGGATTGCTTTTGGTGTAATAGACTACTAACATACTAGTTTCTCATTCCTCTAGTGGTTTTCTGTATTTTCTGCTCAAATTGTACTAATATTTGACTAACAATATTGTTCAAAGTCCCTCTGTACTAATATAACAAGGTGACAGCTTGCAATGGAATTATAAGAGTGCAAAATTACTTTATTTCTTACAATTTTCTATAATGTTAATTTATATTACATGGTTGGAAAAAATATTGTAAAGACTAACTTTAAACAATAGAGATTTAAAAAATATTGTGAAGTGGTAAAAGCATTTTTAAAAATTATTTAATGAAACAATAGTTAAACAAGAGATTTAAAAAAGAAATCTTAAAAAAAGGCTAAATGAATCTAAAGTTGTAAAAGCATTTTTAAAAATTATTTAATGAAATAATAGTTAAACAAGACATTTAAAAAAGAAATCTTACAAAAAGGCTAAATGAATCTAAAGTGGTAAAAGCATTTTTAAAAATTATTTAATGAAACAATAGTTAAACAAGAGATTCAAAAAAGAAATCTTAAAAAAAAGCTAAATGAATCTAAAGTGGTAAAAGCATTTTTAAAAATTATTTAATGAAATAATAGTTAAACAGTACATTTAAAAAAGAAATCTTACAAAAAGGCTAAATGAATCTAAAGTGGTAAAAGCATTTTTAAAAATTATTTAATGAAACAATAGTTAAACAAGAGATTCAAAAAAGAAATCTAAAAAAAAGACTAAATGAATCTAAAGTGGTAAAAGCATTTTAAAAATTATTTAATGAAACAATAGTTAAACAACAAATAAAAAAAGAAATAAAAGAAAAGAAAAAAAGAAGGGCTAGGGGGCACGAAGGGGCTCGAACCCGAGACCTCACTTGGTCGGAGAGCTCAGAAACTCAAGCGCCTCGGCTTACTAAGGGGGAGGAAGATTTCTTGTCGATTAGTATGGGCGCTAAATTGTTTTGAGTCTTTTAACATCGATCCCGTTGGTGTTTTCAACCGGACCGATAGTGCCTAGGCTCCTCCTCGCTGAAATGACCCATCGATCCCGGTTGGTGTATTCAATCGAATCGATGTCTCACATCGTCGGTTGGAGTATCCAACAGTCGATAGGAGACATCGATCTGCTTGAATACACCAACCGGGATCGATGGTGCACCTATAAACCCCTCCCGCCTCCTCTTCCCAATTTTTCTACTCCGCCATTGTTCCCCAATCTCCTCCTCCTCCCGCTGCTTGCAAAGACCTCCGATGACCGGACGCCTCCACGACCCCATGCAAGGCTGTCCTCCTCGCCTCAAGCGACCCCACTGTCGCCGTCCTCGCCTCGAGCCTTGCCTCCGCGCCTTGCCTCCTTGGCTTGTTCCTCTCGGCCTTCGCCAACCCTAGGGTTTGTGCCCTCCTTACGATGAGATCACTTGTCACTAACAGATGGTGAAAGTGTGGTTTTGCCTCATTGGTGCCCGAGTGATTGGTTTTGGTTTGGTGGTGCGAAACCATGTGGTTTTACCTCATTGGTGCCCGAGTGATTGGTTTTGGTTGCGTTCTTTGCGTTTGAGATGTCGGTGGTTGTCTCTATACATGTCCTTGCACAGATTGGTGCTTTGTAAGTTTTCGCTTTCTCGTGATTGCTAATCTGTCAAGAGCTTGCAAAGGGGCTAGTCTTTGAGGCTTGGGGACCTTGCAAGAGTGGGATTATTGTTCGATGAAGATTAATGATTGAGACCATTTGTGACAACAACAATTTTCCACTTGACATTTAGTTGTATAGATCAATTGGTATCTAGTGATTCGATATATATATTGGTCTTATGAATCTTTACTGTTCATGCATAATAATCATTGCGATGAGTTCTGAAGTAAGTTCTAGTAAGTTGTATGCTCCTTTTGCATTCTGGATAGGCTCACCCCGTGTTTGCTTTATATTTCTGTCATTAGAATCATTTCCTTGTGTCGTGATATTGTTTGCATATATATACCGATGTCCCTTTTACTTGTCATTATTAGGCAAATCTTCAAATACTTATTCATGAGCTTGTATATGTGACATTAAATCATGTCTCTGTTCGATTATTAAATGACATTGTGAGATTTCTATATATGTGTGAGATTTCTATGTATATGTGAAGTTTGAAATATATATGTATCATGTGAAATGAATATGTATCATGTGAATTATTCTAAGTTGTCAAGTCTTTGGAAAAGTTGTTTCATTTTCACTAAAGTAATGTTGTCACAAATTGGTCAATGATCTTTGTCCCTCTGACGAGGATGGTCTTTAAGGCAACCCGTTATCGAGAACAATACAAAATTGACAACTTGAGCACTATGCTAGTTGTGATGTCCCTTTACTTGTCATTATTAGGCAAATCTTCAAATACTTATTCATGAGCTTGTATCTTTGTGACATTAGATCATGTCTCTGCTTCGGTCTTAAATGACATTGTGAGATTTCTATGTATGTGTGAGATTTCTATGTATATGTGAAGTTTGAAATATATATGTATCATGTGAAATGAATATGTATCATGTGAATTATTCTATGTATGTGTGAGATTTCTATGTATATGTGAAGAATAAGTTGAATGCACAGAAGAAGAATTATCACCACCGACTCGGCCAGTGGTTACCGCCATGCAATACCAAAATGGGAGAAGAGGAACAGACACCTGCTAGCGAAGGGTATAAACCCATAACAACGGATTGGCCCGACAGAGCAAAGCATTGGTTCTATGCTCACGGCGGCGCCTTGATGATAATGGCAATCTTTGTGTTTGGGGAGGTGCTAAGAGATGTGGCTGAAAGGCTTATGCAGTCCATCGAGGAGACTTCCAGGGTAGCTTTGTGCCAAACAGGAGAACGACGCTAACAAGGGCCTTGCAAAATCCAGAGCACCACGGACGTACACGAGGCGTCGGCGTTGTCCCGTGGAAGGTTGGTTTCGCCAGATGCCGAGACCTATAGGAGTCGGGCGAGAGCAAGGCTCGACAGACCTAATGCTTAGTGCGCTTGAAGAACGCTGAATCAAACAAATGAGAGAATGCAAGAAGAGATCCGAAGAGAGGTGCAATAGCCTTGAGCCAACAGCCGAGAGACGGGCCAAGAACCTCCAAGTAATCCAGACATCATTAGCCCCTCCGGCAATGGCAACCGCGCTTCGGTGGGTCATGGCGACGGACTTGGACAAGTATCCGTGAGACGACATCGACAATGGACACCTTGTGAGCTGCATATCCAAGCGCTGAACCTTACCTTCAAAGGCGCGATGGTATGGCTTCACCCATTAGAGCCGGCAGCTTATCCATGGCCAACAGATACCGTTAGGATACTCCAAGGTCTCGGTGGAGGAGGTCCGCCTGTGGTACGAGGACCTTGACCTCGAAATTCTCGGAGATGACGGGACTCTGGCTAGGAGAGGCCGACACAATTTCATCCTGTGGGCGAACGGTACATAATTTTTCGAGATAACATGGACTTGTCCTCTCCGCGAAGAAGCCCGAGAAGAAACCCGTCTCCTCCCAAGAACACGCTGACTCCTACACCACCTCCCGAGCATATAAGCCCGACAAGAAGCCCGCCTCCTACACCATCTCCTGCACATATAAGCCCCGAAGAAGCCCGCCTCCTCCCAAGAAGGCGCCGACTTTACACCACCTCCCGCACATAAGCGCCACAAGAACCCCTCTCTCTCCCAAGAAGGCGCCGACCAAGGAATGAAGCCACCGCCAAGATAGCTCCCAAGAAGACGGGTCCTCCACCCAATCCAAGAAGTCATTTGAACTTCAAGCGGTAGTATGATATGAACGATGAGGAGATCAAGAAGGTGGTAAAAGGAGAGGTAACTAAATTTCTTAAACCCAAGTCACCAGAGAAGAAGGTTCAACTCGCATGTAAGAATTTTATAAAGGCTTAATGACTATTAAAAATTTGAAGGATAAAAAGAAATGCCTCGCCAATCAAACTACGAAAGACATTGAGTAAGGAATGCCCCAAGAAGAAGATGTCACCGAGGGAAGGGTAAGGAGATGCAACAATTCTTGAAGAAACGGCCTTACCGCAAATCAAATATTAGGCACGGAAAAGATTGAGATTGCCCAAGTAAAATGGTTATTTAAAATGGGCGGGTCATTGGTCGAGCATGAGGAGTCGCCCACTAACGACAAAGATCGCGCAATTTCATGAATGGTACTTGGACGCGACCAAGCATGGTCTACAGATGTTCGCTGTCAAGTTTAAGCAACAAGATTTTTTTCACGGTGAAGGTGAATTTGTTGTCGACTGGGACTACATATATGATCTATACCAGACAGACGCCCTCAGCGTGAGCTTGATGGGTTGCTGGACTCTGTAAGTGTCTTAATTATTTGCAAAAACTATCGTGCACTTCCTTGTACTATACTAACTAGCAAGCCTAACTAATTTCTTATGTAGCATGGAGATACAAAGATGCCAAGGGATCGATTTTCGACATAGGCTTCATGGACCCAGAGTTATCAACAAGACAACCGTTAGAGACCACCCAAGTGAAACAGAGACTAACGATTCAATGCGCTAATGGGTCAAAGATATAAGTCAAAGATATATCTAGCCTACTCATTTGAGTACGTGTTTTCGTACCACCTCATTCTACTCCTTTTTCATAACACGATGTTAGAACTAATTAGTTATCTACGTTGACACATCTATGTATAGTTTTCATTGGATTCTTCTTATGATCGAGCTAGATCGTAGCTCGATCACAATTATGGACTCATAAAGGAGACCAGGTTGAAAAGTATCAAAACTTTATCGACATGCTCAACCGGTATTAATTCTTGTTCCTTTTATTATCATACTAGCTCTATTTCCTTCAATTTGAAACAAATTCTAATCATGTACAATTCAGAATCACATGTGTAGTGCATTCACACGGTTCCGTGCTAAAAACGTATGCGTATTCAATGAGGAATTTGACATTACATTTGCCTCTCGTATGCGATATCATAATGCTAGCTTTTTAGTTAGTTAACTTATTTTCCTTGCATCCATTTCACGCTTTCAACTTTTTCCACCGCAGATCTTGACTCACCACGGGTAACAATTTATCGGCTACTATGTATGCGAAGTTTATGCACACCCAAACCGAGCCGTTAATCGCATGCTAAAAGGCAACAAGGGGTGAGTTAATATAACTACTAGCTTTAATGATGTATAGGTACTCCTTATATCTTGTACAAATTCAAGTATTGATTAGTTAATGACTTAACGATAGGTGCCTCAATATTTGGCGGAAGAAGGTTGAACTCTCACCGCACGAGTGAGAGCAATTCAAGAACAACTCATCGACTTTATTTATGATGAGGTCAAATCCAAAAGGCGAAGTTTCACGAACTAAATTTTAATAGGTGGTGCCCTTCTATAAGGACCAATGAATCTGTTTTCGACATCTACGGCTAGCAAGAGCGTCTGCGTAAAAGATCCCGATGAGCGAATGTAGGAAAAAATACTCAAGTTGTAATTAAAGTTGTGTACATATATATTGATACATTAGACGATGAGCGTAAGAACAAATATGTGTACATATTTTAATACATTAGATGTAATTAAATTTGTTAATGAATGTTCAAGGATTTAATTATCGTGGCAAAGTGCATGATTGATTATCTGTGCTTTTAATTAGTTGTGATTTAACACACACACATATATATAATAGCTCTCGGAGAAATAGACCAGATATATACAAAACATCGATCGGTTGGAGAAACCAACCGTCGATGATGCTCATCGATCGGTTGGAGACACCAACCGATCGATGAGGTCCTCGAGGCTCCCGACGCCACGCCACGTGTGATTCGAACCGCATCGATACTCTATCGAGATCGGGTGAGGAACCGGATCGATACCCTTGAGCATCGGTCCGGATGGCTCTGACCGTTCAAAACCGTACTAAAGGCGCTTTTGGACCGGGACTAAATACCCTTTCCGTAGTAGTGGCACGTAAATGGATCTATCTCTGCGTACATATAACTAACCTATGTAGATGGTTTGTTGGGCAAGAAAGTTCACAATCTACGCCAGGATGTTTTACCATAATTGATTATTGTATCTTGTAGTTCAATTTAACCAATCACTATGTCAACCCATTTCGGTGGTATCAAGCTGGACCCTGCATAGGGCCACGCTGAACAAGAAGATATTATTAACTAAATGTTTCAGTGTGAACGAAGAAGAGAAATGGGAATGTTCTCCTATTACTCCTTCCGTCTAAAATTATAAGACATTTTATTTTGCTCATTGACAAGAAGACACTATAAATGGCTTGATTACATCTAATTATTATCTCTAAGTATTATATTCAAAGTATACTAGTAGTGTATACTCCTACAAAGTAAGGTGGATATTTGTTAGGGATACAAAATGAACAACACACTTATTTTGCATTGAATATAAGATATATCCTATATTTATGGACATAACTATCTAAAAAAATACATCATATATCTCTTGGACAGATGAGTATGCGTGTGGAGCAGTGGCGCATGTAAGAGAAAAATAGAGGGGTGCTCAGTGTTGCTGCACTTCCTTACGTTCACAGCGGGTGACTAATGTGATGCCTTGAAGACTATAAAAAAAAACTACAGGATTAAAGGAATACCAGAGACACGACGATGAGAGTCGGTGCTCTAGCTGCTGTCGTTACCTCGCACTCTTTTGCAAGATCATATACTGCAGTGAGAAACTATTCGAGCCACTATCACAATGCAAATTTGAACCCGAAGAAAGTGATGTTTAGGCGATTTTTATATAAAAAATTGTGTAAATTAACGAAAACGGTGGACATGGTGTCAACTTGTGATGTGGGCTTGGTAACCCAATATGTTGGTGAGTCTCAGCCCAACATAGTGAGCCCAGTTTATTTTGTCCACTTTTCGCAAGCCCAGATTTTATGTTCATTATCTAATTTATACAGTCCATATCAGCCCATCATGTCCATATCGAACTGCAACTTTATTTCCTTTTGAGATCCGGACTGCATTTGGGGTTACGATTTGTTCCGTATTTTTGAAAATTGTAGGAGATGATTCTCTTCGTATATTTGAAAATTTGTGGATGGTTCTTCGTGGCTACCTGTCAGTTGCCAGGTTTTTTTAAGTCTTTTTTTTAATACTTTCTGCTATTATTAACTTCGAGATATGTATGTTTAGTCCTATTTGATTCCAGAATGGGCCAATGGTTTAACAATGTGACCTATATTCAGGGTGCACGAGTCACCTTTGAATTGGAGATTCCCTAATAAAAAACAATCTAGATTCAATCAAAAGGTTGATGCTACTGGTTTACTTTCCCAATTGATACATGGTAAAAGCTATTTCTATGTAAGGAACTGATTTAACATGCAAGGTACTCATGCAAGTCACTCATGGACCATCACCTAAACTAACAATGGGAAGCAAGGCTGGTATGAAGCTAACTCTGTCACGCCTAATTTTAGACGTGTTGCAGAATTTTGCACGAGTGTTTGGTTCATTGTGATAACTATGACTTGCCATATTTTCTTAGTTCTATATTGCACATGTCATACACTTTTTTTTGTCAAACTTTGCCATACTTTCGGCGTTGAATTTTGTTACCACAAAAAATATGGTAAATCACACTTGTCTAAGGTTTGTTATAGCAAAGCTGACTTCAAACCAAACAAGTCCTAACAAACACATCACACATGCATACAAATGATGACGATGTGGATGGGTGTGCTCAGACATCGCTCTCAATCCACTAAGGGTGCGTTTGGTTGGAGGACGAGGTTGGATGGGATATGGCCATCCAGGTCTGGATGGGATGGAGTCATCCAGGTAGCTGTTTGGTTAGATGGATGGGATGAGTCAGTTTTTTGTTTGGTTAGACGGATGAGGATGGATGGGATGAGCCAGTTTTTTGTTTGGTTAGATGAATAATGAGGATAGACGGTTTGTTAATCCTAACAGAGAGAAAAAATCTTTTTAAAAATTTTGGAATGAAAAAAATAAACCTGTAGCTTTAATTTTTTGAAATTTATTTTTAAAAAACAAAAAATCGGTGAACACTGTATGTGCTACAGTACCTCACGCTGCTACAGTGTTACGCGGGGGCTGGTTTCGAACAGGCGACCTCTGGAACAAGCCCTAAGCTCCAAACCAACCACGCTAAGCCGGTGCTTGTGAAAAATTAGGGCTAATTAATACATAAAGCAAGCACATAGTGATGCCTGGATGGATTCATCTGGCCAAATTGGTGGGATCTCTTCATCTAGCATATCTCAAGAATATTCTCTTTTTTTGGATGCCCTTGTCCACCTTGCCATCCAACCAAACAAATGGATGAGTTCAAAAGCAAGGATGGGACCATCCCATCCACTTTTATCCATGGAACCAAATACTACCTAAGAGCATGTATAGCAGTAGAGATGACTGCTATCTATATACTCATTCATGTCATCTAAAGATAAAACTAAAGACAACATCTACAATATATGACATCTTAAGGTTGTTTTTATAAGATCCTACAATCTTTTAATTATAAAATGAAAATATGTTATTGTAGACAATAATTCATATAATGATTTTTTATACTGTTTATATGATCGTCTCTTTGTAACGAGATAGATTTTAGCCTCCTCTCTCCTCCGTATCGGTAAAAATTTATGTGGCAAAGCATATAAATAACTAATGTCACATTATTGTATATGCTCTAAATAATCACAGTGAAGTTGTGATACCACGTCACATCCCTAATTAATAAATGCGATCTAGTGCAAGATGCCTTCATTTTTTTTCTTTCCTTTTTTTCCACAAGGAGACAATCTAGTCCAAAAGCATAGTTCTAACCGAAACCCCTGCCCTACTCGCTTATGAATCCATGATCGCTTTGATTAGCTCGATGAGCGCAGCTTTCATTGCTTCCAGTTGTAACGGACCGCCCTTTTTAGGGGGTGCGTAAAATACCAATACAGCTACCCAGGAATTTAACTGTCGGCAAACAAGTGTACATCGCCGGATAAAAGAGCGAGCGCGAATGTTTGATAGATAAAGTTAAGAGCCTAGAGGCCGGAGTTTTTACAAAAGGGTGCACCCTGCACTTAAATTACATCACAAAAGTCCCACAGGAAAGATTCGAGCGGCAGATCAAGGCCTTCAATACCAAACGTCGTCATCTCCTACTAACTCCTGGAAGTCTTCAACTTCATTGAAATCTAAGGGGGGTTAGGAAGCAAGGGTGAGTACACAACCGTACTCAACAAATCACACGGAAATTCTGAATATTACATGTAGGAATAAACAAGGTAGGCACAAGTTTAAGTATCGTGGATGCAAGTTGTAGATTATCCGTTTTCATTTTACATTTGAAACACAAACCATAAATAGCAGTATAATCACGGGGGGGTTCATTTGCAAAGTTCACATCATCGTCAAATTTTAATTAAGAAAGCTACAGGACGCAGCTTGATTCTGTATTACCCTAGATTAACTCACTTCATTAACCTAAGCACTGCGTATTCAAATACCATTAGTGTCACTCTGCAGAGGTGCTCAGCTTTACCCACAAGATATCATCGACCGTAATGCCACCGGATTAACGCGCAACTTTTATGCACGCGGCCGGACCGAGATTAATCATAGCATTTCGTTGGACTTCCCTTTCCTAGCTCCTACCCAAGAGGTCGCTTGGGCCCACATACCCTCAGATCCCACGGCGCAGTCGGGATTAGCGGCCTGGTTACGGTGGACACCTACTGTTATGAGAACCGATGGCCACGCCATACCCGTTCCACCCCGATCGCTTAGCGGCCCATTCTCTCCCTAGAATCGGGAGCTACCTCCTGTAGGTATTCAAAAGGGGAGTACAATGTACCGAGCTATGTTGGGCCAAGTCAACGGAATTGGCCGGCCCAACTTGTGATTGAGCGGGTTCTGAAGTTATTTACTTTGCCCAAGACATCGGTCCTTAAATGCCAAAGACTCGGCCGAATGACATACCACAACCCATTGGTACCAACTGTACCACCACCACGCCACAACCTGGCCTCGTCACCGGTAGGAGGCTAGGCTAGCATCCACCTTCCGTGGTCCGCCCATACTCGGGCCCCCATACCGTAGCAATTTTTTTGGAAAATCACTCGAGCCATCCCTCGGAGATTTTAAGCTAATTCAACTAAGAGTGAGATTATAATTATTGCTATCCTACGATGGTTCAATATTTTATAACCTAAGGCTAAAAAGGAGTTAGGGCGTAACAATAGGGTTAACATTTGGTATTATCTAAACATGTCATTCGAAACTACCACATTTTCTAGTTTTCTAAAATACCAAAATAATGCAATACAGAAATATATACACATAATTGTAACGGAATTGGGTTCAACATGTTCAAGGAGTGTGGCTTGCCTTGCTAAGCTGAAAGTTCGCCTAAAGAGAAGTCGTCGACGTAGTGTCCGGTCTCGTACGCCTCCTGCTCCTGCTCCACGTACGACTCCAAGAGTGGCTCCGACGTCGAATCTAACGCGAGAATATACGTCGAATAAATGAACGAACAAAACAATAAAAAGAAAGAAAAACGAAAAGAAATAATACAAGAAAATGGCCGGAGAGGGCGAAGGAGTATATTTGGACATTTTCTGGAATTTAAAGACTAATTTCCGGTTTCAAATCAATTTAAAACCGAAGTTTAGTTTTCGGCCGCACAGTAGCTATTTCGGGAAATGGCGATGAGACTGTGCACGGAGGCGGCAGGAGCTATTTCGGGGAAGAAGACAATGCCAGCGTGGCGCGGGCTGGGTTGGGGGATGTGTGCGCGGAGACATTTGGGCCGGGAGAGCAGGCTTGCGTGCGGCAAAACGAGAAGTGGCCGGGTGAAGCAATGGAGAAGACGACACTGTGCGGTAACGGAGACGGGTTGCGCAACGGAGTGGCGTGCGAAGGAAATTTGGATCGGGCGAGAGGAACTGGGCCGCGTGTAAGCGAGCGAGAGGAGTTGGCCAGCGAGCGCGCACGGGAAAAGGCCTCGGCTGGGGTACGGGGCGCTGGTTTTGGCCAGGGTGATTTGGCGGGGGTTTGAAAAGGGCGAGCACAAAATTTTGAAGAACGGCCAAAACGGGAAGGCAGAAATTAAAATCCAAATTAAGCTGAAATAAAATCCAAGCAAAACAGGGAAAAACCAAATAAAAGCCACAAATCCATTTTTGAAGTTTTCGGATATTTCACCAGTCCTGTCCATCACAATCGAATTTTCAAAATGAAAGCCCATGAGGAGGTAGGGGTGCAATCGATTCAGATTCCATCGGATATCGTTTTTTCTATATCCTAAACCATATTTTTTGTCGAATTCGAAATCGGATTCAGATAGTACCAGATACTAATATGGTGCGGATAATATCGATTGTGGATTCGAATCAAATACGGAGCGAAATCGATACAGTATCGAATAATTTTATCAGATAACGTGCGAAAGCAGATACCGCATAAAGCACAAGAGTGCATGATATGTCTAACATTAATAAAAAAATATTATTTTACTATTTTATGTTGTAAAACTTGATGTTTTCTCATGTGACTTGGGCTGGCCCGGTTATGCTTTGGGCTATCCTAGCCGGTCCATTAGGGTTCTGATTATGGAAGCAGGCGAGGAGAGACTTGGCTGGGGTGGCTCTAGTTCTGGGGTTTGCGGCTATTGCTCTCTTTTCTTGCGGCGCTATGTGCCCTCTTCTCTTCCTCTCCCAATTTGGCTAGGCGGCATCCGGTAGGCGTGGGCTAGTCGCTAGTCGGTGCGAGGATTGATGGGGGTAGTTATGCTCTCCTTCCCTATATTTGAGCCTCTAATTTTGATCCATGGAGATCACGAGTAAGAACATTGTCGGCGTACTTTACATAGGGTACCCTCTTCGCCGCAGATAAGTAAGACCACGTGGCGAGCAGGCTGGCGAATCAGGCCCCACTCACCGGTCAGGCTCCCCGATTTTATGCCTTCTCGAGACGCCTTGCTACTGGGCTAGATTCCCGGGAGTAGCCTTCATGCACGCCGAGGGCCAGTATGTCGCTCTGAACTTGTTGCATGTATCTGCGCGCCCCACGACCGATGCCTTGAGCAACCGTCGGTCAAATGCTTGATCCGAATCCTGGGGTGGATCGTGGCCTCGAACAAGGGCCCGCCCGAGCTCGAGTCGGCGGGCAGTGCTCGGGTCTAGCGCGCTCTAGGTCGAGCACCTCGGTATGCACCAGTGTCGAGGTCGGGCCTCGAGCTCGAGGTCCGTTGACCGCCGCCACGGGTCAAAGGACTTGACCCTCGTCGGCTAGCCCCGAGGCTTAAGGTCGTGGCCCGAACATGGGCCGACCTTGAGTCTCCATAGCCGGATCGATTCTCGCATTTCCTTGTGGTCGAGGTCGTGGAAATGTAACGCTGTGTCTTGAGGATACGACACCGGTGCCTCTTGATCTCCGTCGCCCGATGCGGATCTGAACCGGTTGGTGACACTTACCGTGCCTCGAAATCGCCGCCCGACTTTAATTGCATCTGTCAAATCGTGGCAGTGAGTCCTCAAGCGCCATGTCTGCAGGTCTTGGCGACGGCGGCTTATAAACCCAAAAGCCGCATCTCTTGAGGAAGCTTCCCGACCGGTCCCCTTTCACCCGAGCAAAAAACCTTCTCCCCGCCGGCCAAGAGATCGCGCGATCGCCATGGCCAAACTTAGGGAGGAGCACTCTATCGCCGAGGATGAAGGAACTTCGAGACCACGGGGCTTGCTCGACCCATACACATAAGCGGCTCGCAACGAGACCGAGCCAACCCCGTGGACGATTTAAATCGCTCAAGACTGAAAGCACTCCTCTTGACTGCGGACCCGGAGAGCGAAGTTCCTCTCCGTGGTCCTCACTACCGCGAGATCGAGCTCGTAAACCTCGTGCCGAACTCTATTCTTACTCTCGCCATCTTTTTCCCACGTGCGAGGGGTTCCTAGAATCGCTTCCCCACCTTCTCTCTCTTCAGATTTGACCTTTCTTCCGCCCGGGAAGGACCACGTGGTCGGTGCCTCTATTTCCGGCAATGACAGGCTCAAGTGGTCCTTCCCAAGATTCAATCTCGGGACTCCCTCCGGGCCGTGGGCGGCCGGTTCTACTCAAGAAAGGGAGCTCGGCAAGACGGCTGTCATACAAGGAAAGCCTGTCGGCGGAAGAAGGAGACCCAAACAGGCGACCTCGAGGACGCACTTAAGAGGCCATTGCCGCCATACACCTTCGCTGCGAAGCGCTGTCTCACCGGCAGCGATCGCCGTCGATTTCTGCGGAAAGTGTCTCCCCTGCGAAGACTTAACGCACCCGTTCTTCGAGATCGAGGGCGATCGACCGACACGCGAGAGTACGTCCGTAGCCTTTCCCCGCTGCCGTGGTCTTGCTCGAATCGACTTCGATGGTCCTTGAAGGGCGCTCCTTTGCAGCCCGAAGAGTCTTGGTCGCCGAAACCGGGATGTACGAGATGTTCGGGAAATTGGCGACAACTATTCCATGGGCGACTCCGTCCCAAGGAACGTGCTTCGCCGAAAACCCGAGGTAAACCAATCGACCCAAGGGCTCGTCTCGGTGGCCCGAGGCCTTTCTTGACCCTCTCGGTGTGCGCAGGACCATCAAGAGTTTGTTTGATACTGACGAGCGGATGCTCCATTGCCGGAGGGGGCAAGGGCAGCGAGTGAAGAAGAGGCCTCGGCTGCAGGAGCTTAACCCCTGAGGCGAAGAAGTCCCACGTCGAGTGGGGGGACCGTGCCATGGTAAGGATCCCACCGGTCGAGCCCCCGAGCTCGCGCCCGCGCGACCTGTCGGTTGATGAGTTCTTCCTCTTTGTAGCAACAGAGTGCGGCGGCCGCCGCCCGGACTTCGAGTCCCCAGCCGGCCCAGGGTGCTCGGGCTCGAGGCCCTAGGACCGCCACAGTGGCGACGCAGAGCCACCGAGTCCCGAGGTCCCGAGGCTAGTGGGCGCGAAGCGGCGTGCTCCCGTGGCACGGGGCAAGAAGATCTCCGCCGACCCTCGGCAGGCGGGGTCGGTGACCTGTAAACCCCGGCATCTTTAAGGTCGCGCGCCTCGCATCTTTCGGCTTAGTGTATGCTCTTGATCGCAGACCTTGAGCGCTCGAGCTCAAACTTGCCCGTTTGGACGATGGTCATATCCAGTATGAGTCCGAGTCCGAGAAGGAGGACACATTGAATCTGGTCCGGCCGCCTCGCGCCTAACGAACTCCGTCGGTCGCCGAGCTTTGGTTCGAGCCGGCGAGTTCGACCAAGGCCTCGACGACACAGACGATGACGAGCCCGAGCCCGCAACCAGCGCGGATTTCGACACCGGCGAGGCCCATGACGCAGCTGTCGACCGTGGCGCATCTGCCGACGTTGTCTCTCCTGGTGTCACCGCGGGAGGCCTTTCAGAGCCAGCGGCGCGCCGGGCGACACCGAGCTCTTCGCCACGGCCGCTCCAGCGTTGAGGCCACGACGCCACGGCCACCGAGTGACCAGCGCGGTGCTCATGGATCTTGCCACCGTGGTCGCCAGTGTCTTGAGGCCGCAGCATCCCGGGCCGTGGAGGTCGAGGATTCCGCGGCGGATCCGGCCGCCATCCCTTTGGTGCCGGAGACGGGTGAGGCCCGGCCGCGGAGGTCGGGACTGACCCCGCCGCCGCGCCCCCCCGGCCTGGCGAGTTGAATCCACCGGAAGAGGTGGCGGAAGACCAGGCCGTCATCGGGCGGAGTCTGCCACAGCCCAAAATCGCCAGTAACCTTGGCCGCCCCCGGTTCCAACACGGCGGCCGATGAGGAGGAGGAGATCCCTCGCGATCGTACGGACGACCGCGAGGAGTTTACCCGTGCACGCCTGGAGGGCCATCTCCGCGAGGTAAGGGTCTTCCTGCGCACTTCGTAGTTCATAGCCTGAGCTCCTTGTCCACTCACATTTTGGGCCCCCTTTTACGCCGTGAAGGTGATCGACCATGCCTCTCGCGGGCTACAAGGCCTCGAGAGCACGCCGACTTGAGGGGCCTCTGAGCGTGATAGAGGCGCTGGAGGTCGGCGCCCAAGCTCATCGGGACCATAGAGGTCGGCGGGGAGCTCGCAAAGGCGCCCAAGAGCTCGTCGACTGCGCTGCAGACGATGAGGGCGCAGGAGGTAGCCCACGCGCAGAGCTCGAAAGAGTGCCGTGGCCTCCGAACGCGACCACGGCTTTAAGGCCGTGGAGCAAAACGCAGCACGGCCGCGGCCAAGGCGCTCCTGGCCGAAGCGGGCTAAAGTTGAAGCTCGAGAAAAGTGGCTGCCGAGCCGCGCCTCACCGGCGTCCCAGAGCTTCGAGGCCAAGGTCCTGAACTCAAAGAAGCTCGAGCACGCCAACAAGGCGATGAGGACGAAAGCGCCAAGAGTCGAGGCACTGGAGAAAGCCGCCGCAGGACCGGTCGTCCTCCTCGATGAAGGCGTCCCGAGCTCGAGGCCAAGCTTCCTGAGCTCGAAGAGACTTGAGCGCCAAAAGGCGGTAACGAGCGCGATGGCCCAACTCCAAGGAGGCAGGCGCCAGCCGCGGATACCTCCACGGTGGCCCTTGAACCGAGTGAGCTATCGGCCCCGAGGGTCAAGGTCGCCAGCTCGAGCAAGAGAAGCTTGCCCGTGAGATGGCCGAGCTATAAAGGCGTTATAAAAGCAAGTAATGTTCCAATAGAAAATAGATCGTTTCGTTTGGGGGAACGAGGAAACCTTGTCCCTGATTTAAATTCATAGTTGCGGATACTTGTCCCTCCGGCTTTGCTCGTTCGCCACGCTCGCGCTCTCTTGGTCGTGCGCCGATAGAATAGCCTTATCCAGCCCCCGTTGGGCCCGAGGTCGGGCGACGCGTGCCTTGGGCACAAGACGTAGACACGGACGAGTGGCCACGACCTTTAGAGTAGAGGAAAAAGCCCGCAAGGGGAGAGACACAAAGCGGGGCCCGCTAAGCGGATGGCCACACTCAAGTTAATGCTCGAGCAACCATCACGACCATGCGCATTTGCTCAACAGCCAAAGTGGCGAGGCCCTCGGCTCGGGCCCAGGCACAGGGGAGAGCTAGATCGCGAAGATGTTCGTACTACGCTTAGCTCGTCCTTTGGGGTGAACGTCAAGCCCGCGACCACGTAGACCAAGACAAGCGTCTTTGTCTTGTGAAAGGTCGTGCTTTCGAACACGTAAAAGGCTCGTACAAAGAATGGTAACAATCACAAGTGGAAGCAATCATAAAGGGTGAAAAAGGAACAATCAGCTTTATTGAAATGTAAGGTAAAGAGTTTACACATAAAATTTTCGAAGCTGATCTATGTTCCACGAGCTAGAGAGCTCTCGCCATCGGGCATCGCTAGCCCGTGAAGCCCGTGCGATCTGTTGAAGCGACTCTATAGGGGCCCTCCCAAGTGGGGACAACTTGTTGGTCTTTGGGCGAGCCACGAATCCGTCTCGAGGGCTAGGTCCCCAACAAGGAGCTTCCTAGGTCGTCTCAAATAGGACGCATGTCTGCGAAGAGCTTGCAGGTAGTGCGTTGATCGTAGCAGTGCACGGCATCTTACTTCTTCCGCGAGGGTAAGGTCGAGAGACCGTTCGTGCTCGAAGTCGACTTGGTCGACCAAGCTGACCCTGGCAGAGCCCAGCGTGACCTCGGGAGGCAGGACGGCTTCGGTACCGAACACGAGCTGGAAGGGTGTGGACCCTGTGGCTCGGCTTGTCGTGGTACGAATAGACCATAGAACGGTGGGAAGTTCATCCGCCCAGGTCTTGCCGTAGCGTTCGAGCTCATCTGCAACTCGTTTCTTGGCATACGACGATTTGCCTACCGGCGCGTTCATTTACTCCGTTGCTCGGGGTGAGCCACAAGGCGAAGCATATTTTGATCCGAGTTCTCGCCAAAACTCTGGAACAACTCAGCAGTAAACCGGGTACCGTTGTCGGTGATAATTTTGCATGGAACTCGTGCACAGTGACCACGAACAAGTGAAAAAAAGCGAAGCTGCCGGCGGTGATGGTCGAGACTAGTTGACGATCCACTTGGTGAAGGTGTCGATGGCCACGAACAGAACTTCTTCCCCGACCGCTTGAGGAAAGGGCGAGGATATCCAGCAACCATGTCGAGAAGGGCGGTGGCGGGATGGTGCGGAAGCGTAAGCGGGCTGGTGCGACTTCCGGCGTGGAATTGGCATCTTGCGGCAAGTGCGCATTTATATCACGAGCATCTTGAAGGGTCATTGGCCAATAATACCCCATGCGGAAGGCCTTGCCGACCATCGTCTGTCTGAAGAATGTGCTCCTGAGAGCGAATGGATGTCGTTTAGTAGGTACTTACCCTCCTCCGTGGAGACACACACCGTGCCGAGATGCCGAAACATGTCGCTCAGAGCTTCCTTCGACGGCGTGTATAGACTTCGCCAGCTTGATCCGCTCCTCTCGGCGGTCGGGTGGTAGGTCGCCTGCCGCAAGGAAATCACAGATGGAATTGGCCCAGAAGGTGTACCCGGCCGTCACGAAACAAGGCCTCTGCCGGAGATCGAGGGCCGCCCGGCGTCTCGAGATGACGTCGGGTGGGACAGCGTCGTCGGAGGAGGCGAGCTTGGAGAGGAAATCGTACCGAGTTGTCCTTCTGAGGGATGTGCTTGAGCTCCAAGTTCTGAAACCACTTCTCCATTTTGCGCACCTCGGCAAGGTATTTACGCCATCGAGTCTCCCGAGCATTGGTACTCCTTGTTGTATTGGTTGACGACAGCCGAGTCACCCCTTACGACCAACCGGCGCCGCGCCTAAAGCCTTACAAGCTCGGAGGCCCGCCAAGAGAGCCGTACTCTGCCACATTATTGGTCGCCGTGAACTCAAAAGCGAACCACGTGCCTCGGTGGTGCCGCTGCGTGAGAATGAGGATGCCACCCGGCGCTTGAAGGACCTCGGCCGTCGAAGAACATGACCCAAGGCTTTTACGTCCTCCACCTCTGGCTCGGGCGCGATTATGACACTGCTTTCGACCACGGTCGGCGAGCACTGCGATTTGATGGTCGTTCGAGCGGCGACACTGACATCAAACGCCGCCATTTCCATGGCCCACTTGGCGGCGCGCCGTGGCCGTCTGGGTTCCGCAAGATGTCCCCAGCGGGAAGTTGCTCGGGGCGACCACGGAATGCGCTCGAATAGTCTTGAGCTTTGCGCGACGCCATGAGGAGAGCATCTACAGCCACGACTTGGGTAGCGCTCCTTCTGGTAGTGTAAGACCTCACCGACGTAATAGATGGGGTCTTTG
Source organism: Guadua angustifolia (assembly GCA_036346375.1). NCBI lineage: Eukaryota > Viridiplantae > Streptophyta > Magnoliopsida > Poales > Poaceae > Guadua > Guadua angustifolia. The sequence continues at coordinate 46,291,027 of CM070512.1, read as the reverse complement.
TTGAGACCCCGTTCGCCACTAGGATCAAGACCGACAACGGGGCGGTGGCAGCGCAGGTAGAGCAACCTCTCGCCAGGTTGTGGTGTTATGGGAGGTGGGGATGACAGTATACCTTCACTTCGTCGAAGGACACGCTCGCCTCAGTCCACTCGAAGCCCGTCGGCTTGCGCAGAGTCCGAAAGAACGGAGCCCGCGCCGCCGGAGCCTCGAGATGAACTCGCTGAGGCGGCCATGCGGCGGTGAGGCTCTGACTGCTTGATTGAGGTCGGGCGCCATCTTCGATCGCCTCGATCTTCTCGGTTCAGACCAACCCCGAGCCCCGATCATGTAGCCGAGCACCTTGCGGCGACGCCGAACCAACGCACTTTTCGGATTGAGCTTGATCTCGTGCTGTTCAGGTTGGCGAAGGTTTCTCGAGGTCATGAACGTGGTCACCCTCGGAGGGGCTCTTGATGATGTAGTCACGTAGACCTCAAGGTTTCGCCGATCTGGGGTTGAATGTCTTGGTCATCGGCGCTGAAATGTGGCCCCGTGATTGCGCAGACCAAACGACATGAATTCGATAGCAATAGGTGCCAAGCGCGTGATGAAGGAAGTCTTGCTCTCGTCGTCGACCGCCAATTTTGATCTGGTGGTACCCAGTAGGCATCCAAGAAGCTCAACATCCGGGCGTTCTTGGTGGAGTCGACGATCCGATCGATGCGTGGAAGCGGAAGTTATCCTTGAACAGCCGAGTTCAACCCGTATGGTCGATTTATTCTCCACTTTCTCCCTTCTTCTCCACGATGGCCGGGTTGGCCACCACTCGAGTAATTAACCTCCTGATGAAGCCACGGCCAGAGCTTGTCAAGATTCTCCTTGATGACCGCGACCTTCTCGGGAGAAGCGACGAACTTTCGCGCCAAAGCCGAGAGCCGGGTCTCACCGCAACTTGTGCTCGATCACCTCCCTCGGAACGCCGCATGTCGCGGGTTCCCCAGCGAATATACCCTTGTTGGTGCGAAGGAAGGTGTGAGCTCGAGTTCTATTTGAACTCACTCACGAGACGTGGATGCACTTGGTCGGGTTGCCCTCCTCGGCGCAGACTGGCCTTCGTCCGCTTCACTGGCCGGATTACCGCCTTCTGGCGAGCATTCTTCGCCGCCGCCTCGGACCGCCACTGGGCGGCATATTCGCAAGGGCCAAGGCCTTGGTCTCACACCCATGTGCCGCTGCGATCGCTTCCCGACGGTGATGATGCCGTTCGGGCGAGCGACTTCATACATCGATGGCCATAATGGTTGGCCGCCATAAACTTGTTCGTCGTGCTCCGTGCCGGCGTTCACCCTGTCGGTCTGGTCGTCATCTTTCGGGAGCACGGGCATCTCGCCCCGCCCATCATAGAAGGCGTCCAGCTTGCTCTGCCAAGCCACCGCAAGCCCGCAGTCGTGGCGATCGCCCTATGAAACAGTGCGAACTTTGCCGTCATATCGGCGCCCTCGGCCCCTGCGGTCTGGCATCGGTCCGCCGGGCCCGTGTCGTTAGCCCTCTTCTTTGAGGCTGGTTTCTGCGCTGGCGAGGTCGAGGCCGACCTTGGCGGGTTTGGAGCCCTCACGAGCTCGCCTCGGACCTCGCGGTGGCAGTCCACCGTCGACCACCAGCGGCGAACCGCCGCGCCCGTCGATGGCGCTTCCGCTTCTTAGCGGTGGTGCCATGGTGGCACCCACAATTGACGGGCGGCCTCTGTTTGGTTTAGACCAAGCTTACCTTGGTCGTAGTCGCGCTTCGAGCGGACTGCGTCGTCCGCGTCCGCATATCGCTCCGCCATGCGAAAAAGTTTGTTGACGCTGAGCCTCGAGGTGATCTCCAGTCTTGATGGCGCGCCGGTCGTGGGCCGAACGAATGCCTTGATGGCAACCGTCGAGATGCTCGAATCGGAGTTCCTTGTGCGGATAAACGCCGCCGAAATCACTGCGGCTCGTTCTTGCCACTGATGACCGCAGTTCAGTCCTTCTCCCCCGCCGCTTCGTAACTCGAAAGTTGGAGCGAGGGCGTTTCGATTTGGCGCATACGACTGAAGGAACCAGGTTTCTGGTTGAAAAGCCAGGTCCTCGCGGCCCCGTCCAGCACGGTCGGGAGGTAGTTTGCCATCACCAGCTCGTCCCCACCGGCCGCCAGGATTGCGGTCGAGTAGATGGACAAGAACTCGTCGGGGTTCTTAGTCGTCGGCGCTTCGATCGATCGGGAGCTTAAGCCGAAGCCGACCCGCCGCACGCGCGCGCACCGTCGGAATCGCCATCGTGACCATAGGCCGCGACAGTCTTGTGTTGGTGTGGTCATCACCGACAAGGTCCTCTTTGCACGGACTGAGTCGAGGCTGCCCGGCGCCCGACCCAGTGGGAACGACCACGGTCTTGGGCGCGAATCACACAGGAGGTAATGCATAGCGGTCTGGACCTTCTGGCGCTGGGCGAACGTCCGGGGAGGTCCGCAGACCGTGCCGGCCGACTCGAATTGAGTGGCTCGGGCGGGCCGGCCAGCGCATCGTTCGCGGGGACGCCGGCGCTGCTATTAAAGCCTCATCCCGAGCCCGCCGCTCGGGGCCGCTGCGTAGGGGCGTCCGATGGAGTCTTGTGGTGTGGCGCGGCGTGTTGTCATCACTCTTACGGGCGGGTCCCCGAGTGTTGACCGGTGCTGCTGGCGCGACCTCGGTCGCAGCCGATCGAGCTCGGCGGGGCTCGGCCAAAGAGCTCGACCTCGCCCTATCGAAATTGACCATGACCGAGCGATAGCGCTGGAGGCGCTCTCCGTGAAGAGATACTGGGGGGCCAGAGGTCTTGCAGCCCTCTCGGCCTCCGCCGGGCGGTTATAACCAGTTGATGGCGGCGTGCACCATCGGTGGGCGTCTTGAGGGTCTGTGGATCACGGCCATCGCATTTCCCTCGCGCTTTGGCCGTCCGCCATCGAATGTCTTTGCTTTCGGCGGCGGCGTAACAGCGAGGGCGAGTCGGTCCGCGCTGAATCCGCAGCTGAGGAAAGTCCGTCGATGAAGTCGCCATGCTCTGGGTTCTTGATGTTGTTCTGCGAATAAGCGAAACAATCGGGCCCCACGGCGCCAATTGTCGACGATCGGATCGTCAATCGCAAGAAATGTGGTAAAGGTCTCGAGTGATATGGGACGGCGGTAACCGCTCAAACGAAAGAAAAGTCTGAGACAAGGTTATGGTGAACAAGACGACAACGAAGCGGGAGACCGAGATTTATCTTGGTTCGAGCCCTGTTGAAGGTAATAGCTCTACTCAGTCGCCTTGCGGCTTGTTTTCTTAGCTAATCTCGAGTACAAGGGTGTTTCTGACTCAAGTTCAGCGATGGCTAAGTCTAAGCTCGAGCTAAGGTGCGTTGTGCGTTGTCTCTCTGTTCCCAAAGGACTGTGCTCCCCGGTTTATGCCTCCTCGATGCGAACGATCGGGCTAGATTCGGGAGTGGCCTTCATGCCTGTTGAGGGCCACCTATGTCGCTCGAACTTGTTACATGTATCTGCGCCTGCCCCACGACCCGTGCCTTGAGCAACCATTGGTCAAATGCTTGATCCAAAATCCCAGGGTGGATCGTGGCCCCGAACAAGGGCCCGCCCGAGCTCGAGGTCGAGCGGGGCCGTGCTCGGGTCTAGCGCGCTCTAGGTCGAGCACCTCGGTATGCACCCAGGTCGAGGCCGGGGGCCTCCCGAGCTCGGGGGGTCCGTTGACCGCACGCCAGCCGGTCAAAGGATGCCCAGCCCTCGTCAACAAACCACTTCGAGTGGACCGAGGAGGCTTAACAAGCGTTTGAAGACTTGAAACAGATTTCTTCTCCTCCCATGATCTTTGTCGCCCCGAACTGTGAACCATTCTCTGTACATTGCCGCTACCCCTGCGGTGGTGAGTGCGGTACTAGTGGTGGAGATAGAGGGCGTCCAGAAGCCGGTCTACTACGTCAGCAAGGTGCTACACGAGGCGAGACCGAGTACCCATAAGCGCGAGAAGATCTTGTCTGTTGTCTGGTGGCATCCAGAAGTCTGCGGCACTACTTCAGTGCGAGAGATCACGGTGGTCACTTGCCTACCCTCTGCGAGAGACCCTCCACAACCGAAGTCAAGGTGCATCGCCAAGTGGTCAGTGGAGCTGGGGGAATTCTCTCAAATTTGTACCCCGCACCACCATCAAGAGCCAGAAACTGACGGAGTTTGTTGCCGAATGGACTCCCGCCGCTCCTAAAGTAGAAGAGATGCCTTCTCCTGGACTTTATACTTGACGGCTCCTTCAGCTCGAAGGCACGGCCGGAGTTGTCTGGTCTCCCGACCGGTGACATCCTCTAATGCGTGGTCGCCCGGACTTCAAGGCCACCAACAACATCGCCGAATCACGAGGGCTCTTGGCGGGGCTCTGTACGCGCCTCGGCGTTAAGCGCCCGGTGCCTCAAGTCAAAGGTGACTCCTGCTGGTCATCAATCAAAGCGAAAAGGAATTTCAATGTTCTGACCCCACCATGGCCGCATACTTGGCGGAGGTCAAAAAGATGGAACGCCACTTTGAAGCAATCGAGATATATCCATATCCTCGACGCGACAACCATATGGCGACGGGCTTTCACATCTCGCGTCCTCAAGAACCTCATCTGGTGAGGTCTTTGAAGAAAGACTAACGCGACCGTCATGCCCGCCGCCTACAAGGTGGGGAAGGCGGTGTGGCCGCATGACCTCCGATTCGAGGAGGAAGGCAAGATGCCCGCCTTAGCCCCAGTGTCTAGGAGGGAAGACAATGTGTCACAGTGCGGCACCCGGGGAAAAGCTTGGCCAAGCGGAGTACCCGGGCGATCACCCTGTGATCGCCGCACTTGGCCGGGAAGGGCAGTGGATGGATCCTATCCTAGCCTTTCTACAAGGCCAAGTGCTATACTCTGGTAGGTGGGGACCTATACCGCCGGAGTAGAAACGGAATTCTTCCGTTCATCACTTGGAAAGAGGGAGCAATTTGCTCTCGATATCCATGGAGGCATGTCGGAGCCATATGTCGGTCGGACCGGCTTTGGTCGACAAAAGCGCTGAAAGATTTTATTGGCCCATCGCCTCGGGATGCTTGCAAGCTGGTGAGGACATGAGCGAAGCATGCCAATTCTTCGCCAGGCAGATCCACCGACTAGCCCAAACTCTGCAAACCATCCCGCTCTCTTGGCCGTTCGTGGTCTAGGGACTGATATCCTGGGCTTGTTCCGCGGGCCACAGGGGCTTCACCCATCTGTTCGTCGCCATCGACAAGTTTACCAAGTGGGTTGAAGCCAAAGCAATACGCGCCATCACAGCTTCCGCTGCTGTCAAGTTCATGCATGGAATTTTTACCCGCTTTGGAGTCGCCAATCGAATCATCACCGACAACGGCACTCAATTCACTAGCGCGGCATTCCTGGAGTTTTGTGATGAGATGGGCACCAAGGTATGCTTTGCTTCGGTGGACCATCCAAGGAGTAATGGCCAAGCGGAGTGTGCTAACGCACTGGTGTTGAGGGGCCTCAAGACCAGAGCATTTGATCGGCTCCATAAGCGGGGGGCGCGGTGGACGGAAGAACTCCCGGCTGTGTTATGGTCACTTCACACCACACCCAACTGGGCGACTGGAGAAACACCTTTCTTCCTAGTCTCACGCACGAAAAACATCCTTCCGTCCGAGCTGCCGCCGGATCCCGCTGTTTCGGCGTTTCAGCCGAGGAAGGCCAAGAAGACCACGCGGAGAAGAAGTCAACCTCCTAGAGGAGTGCGTGACTGGCGGCCTGCGTGCTTTCGGTACTGCAAAGTCTCGGTGGTACCACGCCACCCGCCCACGAGAAACATGGCGGCAAGGCGACTGGTCTTGCGCAGAATCCGATGCATGCCGCACCTGGCTGTCTCCCATGGGAGGGCCCTTTAAGGTGGTCTCGAGATCTTGACCGGCGGTCGGGCACATCGAGGGCGGCCAAGAGCTGACCAACTCCCACAACGTGGAGTTGTTGCAAAAATTTTATCCCTAAGAACTGTAAGTACTTAGTAGTTCGCTCCGATCAGCCGCAAAGGTCAGCTGCAAGGGTGGGCTCTCCTCAGCCGACGGCGCGATCGCTGGCGGTTAGTAAAGATGTTTGCCTTAAAGGCTTTTGCTTTATCTGCCCTACTTGTGCCCCGGTGGGTAGTATTTCGCATGGGTGTCATTGGTACCGCCAGTTTGGCAACTCCTTGTTGATATACAGTAACACCTGGCGTTCGCGTCGGGCAGGGACAAGCGACCAGGAGCGTGAGTGCGGCACGGTGCTTCAATGCGGCTAGCGCACCTCGGGTTGCCACCGCAAACACCGCTGGCCCAAAACCACTCCTGGGAACCCACTACCTTGACATGCAACACCGCAGGCTGGTTCCGAGAGAAATCACAGGGGCTTAAGTTCCAAAAGGAAAGGGACCATGACAACCCCGCACGGGGACTTATGTTCTTTTAGTCTGTTTCTTGCATGCCCCGCGTAACATCTACTTGTGTTTTCAGTGGCTGCGTGCAATTACAGATGAAGTGCTAAAACACTGGCCTAATTTAAACATTCGAGATGGCACCACGGCAGGCCTGGGGGCTGGTCGCCCGACGGCCTGTGGTCAAGAAAGGCAAAACAAAAAAGAAGAAGAAATGAAGAAAACAAGGGAAGCGGCCCGGGCCATCAGTTGTAGTTGGCAACTTGGATGTGTTCGGTGACCTCCTCGACTTCTGCCTCCACCACCGCCGCGTCGAGGTCCGGGTCCTCCATCGTCATCGGCCGGTGGCGTGTTCATTGCCTCGCCGCTGCAAGCTGCTTCGGGCCTCGTCTCCCTCAATGCTGGCCACGATGGCCATCGGATCGAAGGAGGCATCACAGCTGATGCAGCAGGCTAGCACATACTCCGCCGTGGCGACTGCGACTTGCCTCCTTCTGGGCCCAGCGGCAGGCGGATAAGGAGGCGGTAGGGCCAAGAGCGCCGCCACTCGGGTGATGCAAGCAGTCGATCTTGCATTGCCGAAGACTTGAGGGGCTCATGAAGGTCCACCCCCAGCGGCTCCAGGCACCTCGCCATGCGCCGGTAGGCTGGCCGGAGCATGATGATGAAGTTGTGCAGCGACAAATGGCAGCTCCTCCACCGCGCTTACAAGACTCGCCTCCTGCGCTCTACCGAAGCGAGGCTGCTCTAGTCGCCCTCTCTTGGGCTAGCGGCTTTTCCTCCCCTTTTCCCTCGAAGCGTCGCCTCCTCGGCGTGCCATCTTGCGACATTTAGGCCGTCTGGCTACCGTGAGGAGGGCGCCGAGGATGCGTCGCCTTGCCAAGTTCGGGCGAAAGCAACAAGCCCGGAGGTGGGGGCGGCGAGGACGACCGAAGTGGAGTGGGCTTAAGTGCTGGTGCCGGCGACGTCCCCTTGGGCCGCTTCGGATGCGTCAGGTGGCCCCTGGACAGAAGTCCCCATTGCGTCTGTTGGCGCTACGGACGTCTGCTTGGCCGGAGCACCTTGAGGGGCTTCCCTTGGAGGTGACCAAAAGATGAAGGAGGCCACCGGAAGCGTGAGACCGCCCTGGTGGGTGGTGGCGGCAACCCTTGTCACCGATGGAGTCGGTGCCGCAGGAGTTGGCGCCGTTGAGGTCGGTGCCGATGGAGTCAATGCCGCCGGAGTGGGCGTCGGTGGAGCCGGCGCCGGAACAGGGGTGGCGGACGTCGTCGCCCTGGATGAAGATGCCACCACTCCGGACGTGCTTTGTGGAGCGGTGAAGTCGGTGGCGGAGTCTCCGTCCCGGTCGGGTTCTTAGGTTTTGCCGTGGCGTCCGGGACACGCCGCTTTCTGTGTCTTCGATCGCCAGCTGGGGCCGGGTCCCTGATAACTAAGGGACCGTGGGCCGGCAGCGCCGAAGGGCCAGTGGAGTCCATCGCTAAAAACAGCTTGACGATCCGCAGGCGCTCCGCGGACTCCAAATCGCAGAGCGACCGGGCCCCGGCAGGGAAATCCGGGATGCTCGGCATTGGCAGGAGCAGTCTGGACAGCCATTTGGAGATGGTGGGGCCGTCCAAGTTCCCTGCGCTTGGCGGAAAAAAGAAGACAAGATTGTTGGTTGATGGCAACCATAAAAGAAGATATGTATTCGTGAGAAGAATAAAGAACTTACGGCCCAGATGCGTGCGGGTCATGTCGTCGTCACCCGTGTCGCCATGCGGCGGCAACAACGATGAAGGGGTTGATCCTCCTGCTACAAATCCAGACTACCGGCGCCCGTCGGGTAGGCGTCTCATGGCCGGTTGATGCGGGCCGCCATCGCTAGGAGTTTCGTCGTCTCCTTGACGGGTGAGCTCCAACTCTCGCGCGCTTTCGCCTACGCATTGGGCATCCCAAGAGCATCGACCCCGCTGTCGTCGCCGGCGTAGAGCCAGTCGCTCCGCCACGACTTCCAGTTAGACTTCGGCTGGAGGGGAACGTAGCGGGGGGCCAGCTCGTCGCGAGACGGAAATGGCAGCTCCCCGCGATCCTGTCGTCGGAGGAGCTGCGAAGGATGTAGAAGTAGCGGAAGAGAGGAAGGTTGGGCGCAACCCCTACGAACATTTCGCAGAGGTACGCGAAGGCGGAGAGGATGATAATAGAATTGGGAGTAAGATGAAGATGGTGGATTTCATAAAAATGGAGGACGGTGAGGAAGAATTCAGAGAAAGGCGGCACTAGGCCCGCCAGTAGTCCCCAAGCGAAGACGACGATCTCCTCGGGTTGGCTTCGCGGCGCGAGGGTTCCATGGTGAAGGTGGAGGGAACCCTCGGGCGTAATTTTGGAGAGCATCGCCACCCTCTCCCTGTCAACCGAAGAAGACGGAAAGGGTTGCGCCATTGGAGCAAGAACAAGGTCTCTGGACAAGGAAGTTGAAAAGGCAAAGAGCAAAGTGCGCAGGAATTAGAAAGAGCGTGAACCGCTGGTCATGGGTGCGCGTATATATAGGCTCCTCACACAGACGGTTTGCGAACAGGCACGATGTTTCGGGTCCTGAGGAAAATCGACGGAAGTGGGGAGGACCGAGATGGTTGCGTGCTCAGAAATGGTGGGTCCATCCAGGAACGCATCGACATTAAATGAGGCTAAAAAGAAACTGGCGCGCGTTCCATGATGGACCTGGGGGCTACTGTCGGCGTACTTTACGCTAGGGTACCCTCTCCGCTGTAGATAAGTAAGACCACATGGCGGCCTGGTGAGCAAGCGGGCGAATCAGGCCTCTCTCGGGCGTCGGCCCACGTGGCGGCTTTGGCGGCGGGTGATCAGCCTTCGCCGGCGCCGACCACGTGGCGACTGGCGGCGCGGGCGATCGGGCCCCACTACGGGCGAAGCGCCGCGGGCGGCTCGGGCGAGCAAAGGGCGAATCAGCCCCACTTGCTGGGCGAAGCTGCCCACGTGGTGGTCCGCGGCGAGCAGTGCGATCGAGCCCTTCTCATGGGGCGTCGCCCATGTGGTGGCTGGCGAGCGGCGAAGCGATCGAGCCCCTCTGAAGGACAGGATGTCGCCTAGAGGGGGTGAATAAGCGAATTAAAATTTAAAACTAAATCGCAGGAATCTGTAAACTTGAATGTCCGAATAGTACTTTGGACTGTCTGAGTGGTTCGGATAGTCCGATATTATATCCGGATAGTCCGAGTTATCTGGAGTATCCAAGCTTCTATTCGGACAATCCGGGTGTTTCAGAGCAAAGCATATATAAAAAGGTAAATCTAAGCTATTTAGAGTATGTGACTTGCAACAAATTGAACTAGTTAGCCTAGAATACTTGAAGCAAATACAGATCTAGTGGAAAACTCACTAGAAAAGTAGATCGGACAATTTCAAGATTCAAAATCAAATGCTCTAGCAAGAATAAGAAGTAAGCATGAAGACAATGATTTTTCACCCGAAGTTCGGATCCTTGAGGGGATCCTACGTCTCCGTTGAGGCGGCTCGGTCACACTTGAGCCGGGGTATCTTTCAACCCTCTTCCTCCCGGTGTTGCACAAATGCACTCGCCGGTCTTCACTCCTTTGATTCCTTCCCTTACGGAGGCAGAATCGGCCTTCACAAACTTTCCACGGCCAACCACACAAAGCTCCGGTGGCTCGTAGGCGACCTCCTAGCCGTCTAGGAGTTCTCAACCTCCAAGAGTAACAAATGCTCACGAAGAACAAGCTTGGAGATGAAATCAAGTGCTCAACAACTCAAATCACACTTAATCTAACACCTCACTCCTCAAGCACTTCCCTACCCTTCTCATAAAGGGGATCACTTAGATCTAAGGGTAAGGAGGTGTTTTGGGGGCTCAAGAACAAGAGGATAGCTTCTCAAATCAATGGGGTAAGAGCTCCCCAAAATGGGGAAGGATGGGGCTTTAAATAGAGCACCCTAAAAACTAGCCGTTCTGCTTCAGCCCTGAGTCAGTTCGGATAGTCCGAGCCCAAGTTCGGATAGTCCGAACGGGTTAGATATGGCTAACAGAGAGACTCAGCTCAGATAGTCTGAAATCTTCGAATAGTCCGAACTAACTTCGGATAGTCCGAACAGCATTGAGCAGCCCGACGAAAATGAGCATAACTTTTGACTCCGGACTTCGATTTCAGTGATCTTGGACTCTACCGAAAGCTAAGAATAAGGGCTACACAACCAATAAGGTCTTACTACCTAATTCTCAAAGGATAAATACAGATTTCACCAAGAATCAAAGGGAGACCTACAATTCTCACTTTCCGGCACCACCAACACCACTCTCTCTCTAAGTTTCACAAGGATGGATCACTTGAGCACTTGACACATCTAAAAGTCATTCGACGTCGCAACCCTCTTAATAGTACAGTAATCCTTAGAGTCAAATTAAATCAAAGATAATAAAGTCTAGAAATAGTCACTTGCCGTCTTCTTTCTTAATGCCGGTGCATGAAGACCTTCACCATATAATTGATGATATCTTCGCCTTGTCCAACTTGACTCGATTCATCTCATAAGACTCTAGTCCTATCAACCTTGACTTTATCATCCTCTACGATGATCTCCACGCCAAGTCGATCTTGACCTAGTCCTCAACTCTTGGTGACATCGCCGTCTTATTGACCTTGGCTTAACGGTCATCCTCCAAGATACCTTGGTCATCATGCACACACGGGACCTAATTCTTTCCAAATCACTCATGAAAAGCATTAGTCCCAAAAGCTCAATAGATATGAAGAAATTGATATTTGTGAGCAAGCAATTACCACAAGTGTTTCATATAAAGAGGCACAAAGATAAATGGAAACACTTGACATAAGAAATGTTCTCTACTAAGTGCATCATGATGAATATGTAATTGATCTATATGCACTAGAGAGATAATTGCCGATATGATGAATCAATTAAATCATGGCAAGGATCACAGTCTTTACTTAAATGAAGCACATGATAGAATATACATGAATTGTACATGTGCAACTAATATTTGGACTAAGAGTAAATATGTGATCCAACACTAGATTAAACTTCACTAAGAGAATTGCATGAGAAGATATACAACTAAAACATGCATGCACCAAGTCAATCTATAGCAATATGAAGTTTAACTCTAGTTAATATATGCATACTAAAAACAAAGCACATAATGAACTCAAATGAATATATATGCACAAATAAATATGACATGAACCAATGTGCATATATATAATCAACATGCTACTTGGAGTTCACTATGCATTTGCACAAAAGGAATGCAATAACAAATATAGAAGAGATACCAAAATTGCATACCTTATCTTTGCTTAACCATCCCACTTGATTTTCCTCTAAATAGGTGAGACTGATACTCAACTAGGCAATAACATGTTAGTCTCATAGCAATATAATCATATTAGAGGTTTGTCATTTGTTAATCACTAAGTTAAGCATTTACTCAATTACATAGATTGTCATTATATGCGTTTGTCATTAATCACCAAAATAACATAAGTGGCTAGATGCACTTTCACCCTCTCGCCGGGCAAGCGGGCCACGTGACAACTTGGCGAGCAAAGGGCAATCAGCCCCTTCATGAAGCGCCGCCCCGTGGTGGCCTAGCGAAGCGGCGGGCGATCAGCCCCTCTCGCGGGCCCGCCCACGCGGCGGCTCGTGAGCGAGCCCCACTTGCTGGGCGAAGCGCCCACGTGGCGCCTAGCGAAAGCGGCGATCGAGCCCCTCTCATTGGCGTCGGCCACCGGCGGCTGGCGGCGAAAGCAAGCGGGTGATCGTGCCCTTCGCTGACGCTCGCCCACGTGGCGGCCTGGCGAGCAGGCAAGTGGTCAAGCCCCACTCGCCAAGCCACATGGGCGACGAAAAGGATGAGAAGGGGGCTTCGCCTCGAAGTCTCCTTCCCCTGACACGCTGTGTCAGAGTCATTGATTGCGAAGAATTCTGCTGTCGACACGACAACGGCCCATCCCTCTGATGCCTCACACCTAATCCGTCGCAGGAATGTCACATCCCTAGCGGACCGGGCGAAGCCATAAAGTGACATTAAATGAGGCTTGAAGGACATGACTACAGTGATGGGTGTAATAAATGAATCGTAGATCAATGTGATACCTTCTCACCTGCCCGAGCCCGCCTAGTTTATATAAGGGAGCTCTAGTGCATGGAAGAGAGGGGAGCGAATGAAACGGGTGTAAGTTCAACCTTCATTAGTTATGGTTTTGGTGTTAATGACAAATCTAATATTGTGATTATCCATTAATGTGATTTTGTTATTAATGACAAATCTTATATCGAGACTAACTTGTTTATTTAGAATATCTTTGATTAGTCTCATCGCATTGAAAAATGGAAAACCCAAGGTATGTTTGCGTATTCATTCTAGTATTAGTTGCAAACTTTGGAGTCAAGTTAAAATATGAATGTCCCCATTATATTAACCACAAAATATGCATCATGTTTCCCAATCCATATATTACATGGATGCACACACTTAGGGGGAGTTTATAGTTTAACTTGAAAGTCTCTTTGTATTGATCTAATTCTTATTGACACATATAAGGATCAAGACAAAGAAACTAAATACTTGAGTATATATTTGAATTGCCTAAGTTATAAGTATACTCATGGTAATATAGGATATACTCCAATATAATCAAATTGAATATGTGCATATTATATCCAAGTCAATCATATTTATGCACATATACATGTGGGGTTTATTCTATAGTTGATGACTTAGAGTAATGATCATTTCCATATAGCCTACACATAATAGATCATTACTTTTCATCAACATGAGTATATGAAAACTTGTGTAGTTAATATATACTCATATCAATTTAAATGATAATTTAAATTGAGTTCATTTGTCTTATTAATCATTAAAGAACACTTCATCATGTGTTGATGGTGTTCCGTAATTAATTGAGGACAAATGAATAGTTCTTAAGTATAATGAAGCATGTGTTGCATTATTGTACTTAAGACACATTTAATCATTCAAATTGATTTAGGTTGTGCTCAATTGATCTAAAGGCATCCATTATGTGTTAATGGAGTGTAAGAGATAATTGAGACAACCGCATCTTGGACTAACTATTTTATGAGTTGTGATTAAGTTAGGTCCAAAGATGGATGAGATGATTGAGAACGGGATAAAGACGGCATCATGAAGAGATGGGCGTCAAGAGAAGATCCCGAAGACAAAGAGAAGAGTCGAGTGATGATCCCGGGGGAGTATAAGTGAAGATCATAAAGACCCCAAAGGGGTTTGCTTGATGCTGCCAAGCGAAAGGTATAATTAGATAGGCTAAGGACTTTGTAGTCTTTGAGTCTAGTTTTTATCGCCGTACTATTAAGAGGGGTTGTTTCCTAGCTTGAGCTTCATTATGTGTTGGTGATCTCAATCCGCGTTCACTCAAGCTCAAACCTTTTGGATTTGATTTTTGCATGAGGGTTAACCATTTGGCATGTGTTGCGAATGGGTTAAACTTATGCTTGGTTGTTGTTGGTTTATGCTCTGATTTGCATGTGTTGCAAAGAGGAAGAACATATGTATTTGGTTTTCGCATAATGCTTTGATTTGCATGTGTTGCAAATAGGATAAGCTAATGCGTTGGCTTTTGCATGAAGTTCACTTTTGCATGTGTTGCAAATGTTGAAGCCTCATGTTTTGGTTTCGTTCAAAACAATCTTTCAAAATCTTGTGGTTGCTTGGAGCTAAGTTTTGCATGTGTTGTAAAAGGAGAGAGCTCAAGCATGATTTGATGTTTGTGTGTTTGTATGGAGCTAGAGGCTTGCATGTGTTGCAAGTAGAGAGCTCATATAGTTGAAATGGTTTTGGTGTGAAATTGAAGTTTGGTTTTGGTGTTGCATGAAACTAGAAAATTGCATGTGTTGCAATTAGAGAGTTCATGCACCTTGATTTGATGTTGCTTGGAGCTAGACTTTTGCATGTGTTGCAAAGAGTAGTGCTCAATCATGAAATTGTGTTTATTGAGTTATTTGCAAGTTCGTTGTGCGAATAAACCGAGGTTTATGAGTCTGAAATCCCGAGAGCATGTGAGTAGGGCTTGCAACGGGTGTTGGCAAGTTGACTGGGTCTCGTGTTGACCTTCACATGGCTAGGAGGATTAATCTCATAGACTCGGGTTTGATTTGCTTAATACGTTTTGCAAATAGATCTTGAGTTGATTGCGAAATGTGTTTTTGCAAGTTGATTTTGGTGATATTTAAAAATATCTATGGGTGCTTAAATCATGAAAATGGGTGGAGATTGTAGCCCTCGTGATAAGCTTTGCATAGAATCAAAAATCACCCAAATCGGAGTTTGGAGTAAAAAGTTATGAGTGTTTTTGTGGTTGATCCAGTGGTGTGACCGGACTGAAGGCGGTGCGACCGGACGGGCGGTGCGACTTTTCCAGAAGAGAGTGTTTTCGGTTTTTGGTTGCGCGGTGCGACCGGTCGGTGTCCGGTGCGACCGGACATGCGGTGCAACCGGTCGGCATGCGGTCGGACCGGCCGTAATCTGTCGTTTTTCCCGACCGTTGTTCAGGAGAGGCGGCCGGACGGCCAAGGTCCCATCGGACCGAAAAAATGATTTCGCCCATTTTGCCCCCAAACGGCTAGTTTTCTTTGTGGGGCTATAAATAGAGCCCTTTGGGGGCTTGGGCAGGGGTTGTTGCTGTGTGGGAGAGTTGTGCATGTGTTGCTCTTCTCCATTTGTCTCTTGAGCTTAAGTGTGAGCACTAATTGCATGTGTTGCAATTAGGAGTGGATTGAGTGACCTCTTGTGCATGTGTTACACTTGAGGGAGGTCCTGGTGCATGTGTTGCACTAGGTGATCACCGGGGCGCGATTCGTTGTGCTCGGTGAAGTTCAAGCGAGGCGGCTTATTTCTCTTGTAGGTTGTCGACTCCTAGACGGCGAGGGGCGTCGTCTTGGAGCTCTCAAGGTTGTGAGAAGCCCGGCGAAGTTTGTGAAGGTTCGGGTTGAGCCTCGCGAAAGCGTGAAAACCACGACTAGTGGAAACGAGGCGGTGCTCGAGCGAGCCGGTCCAAGGGTTTGGGCTTGCCTCAACGTGGACTAGGGAGACCGCAAGTCTCCTAACACCACGGAAAAACATCGTTTGCCTCTTGTCTCTTTTACTTTCAAGTATTTACATTTATTGTATATTGTTCAATTGCTTGATTGTAATTAGAATTGCTTAGTATTAGTTGTTTGTTCAACATAGCAATTCTAGTATAGAGACTCAATTTAGTTAGTGCACTAGTGAGCCTAGTTGATTTAGGCTTTAATTGTCAAAACCTATTTATCGCTTCCGCATATATCTTTGATTAGGTTTTGACTTAGGGGTGTATTAGAGCGAATTGAATTAGTGAGCGATTAATTTTGTAAAACGCCTATTCACCCCCCCTCTAGGCGCATTCTCGATCCTACAACGGGACCGTAATCCAAGAGAACCCGAGCGAACTAAGACTTAGAGAGATGGAGAACAAACTGAAAAAAGCATTGTAACCAGCTCAATATACATCAACAAAGATCTAACAGGACATAGGTCTATTACCCACACTAGGGGCCCGGACCTGGGTACATCACTGTGTTCTTTGATCTGTTGATCCCCGGGATTCCTCACGCGGGAGCCATTAGGGTGTCCGACTGCGAAGACGCCCTCTACTGAACCTTAATCTCCGTTCTAGGAGAAACCCCGTTCGTTGATAGGGTCCTGTCCGGCGAAAATACGCCGACAAACATTAAGCCTTCTTCCTCCCAATCCTGGTCTTCTCTAGTGCATTCGCCCGATCTTGGCTGGTGAAGTTTAATTTCATATCAGTGATCTAGAGATCATGAGTTGGTGACCGGATTCTTGTTTCGGTTTGGTACTTCCAGTCGCTCGGTTGTGTGTGTTCTATTCAGAAAACTTTGGTCCCTGTGGCCGAAGCTTTTGAGAGGACTTTCGGCTTGAAGCTATTATTCTTGAGCTACTGTTGGTGAGGCTTAATTTCGTAGTTTGTGTGCCTCAATTGCGAAAGAGGCATTGTATCTCTGGAACCTGGCCTTTCTCTCGTGTCACTTACGACAGCACTTGGTTTTCTAGGACAGCAACATCTGTTGCACCTTGCCCGATTCTCTGAATAGCTTCGAGTGCTATTCCTCAGTGAGTATTACTGATATTTGGTCTCAATTTCCTGTTGCCTTTTACTTTGCTCGATGATGATAATGGGTATTGTGATGATCAGAACATTTATTTCTGTGAATTAGGCCTTAAACCATAGACTTGTATGCTTGAAAGTATTGATTCTATCATTGTTGAT
Organism: Guadua angustifolia; assembly: GCA_036346375.1. Lineage (NCBI taxonomy): Eukaryota > Viridiplantae > Streptophyta > Magnoliopsida > Poales > Poaceae > Guadua > Guadua angustifolia. Next base: position 46,274,258 of record CM070512.1, on the reverse strand, counting down.
TATATCTGTTCATTGGTTCATTACTTGCTATTGCTTGTTATTTGCTTCTGTCAGTATCTCTTACTGGTACAGTTAGCCTTTAATCTAATCATGCTATTACAATCTGAACATGGTATGTTATCTAGATTTAGTCTGCTAGTACTGAATTGAGAGCAGATTTTGTTTCTTCAGTATACACGTTGTCTTGCTACTGATCTGTATAAAATTAGCTAGTTGATTGATCTGATACTATGTTGATGATTCAATTAGCAATAGTTTAATCTTGAGTTGAATATGTGTTGATCTGAATATAATCTTAAATAGTGAGATAAAATTAAACAAATTTTATAGTGCATAGTAAGGTGGTAAGGGTTAAAGGCCTTAGTCACTGAATTATTTGTTAGCCCATTCGTGATTAAGTATAGAAGGCTTAAAATCTACAATCAGACCCTAATCTAAGAGCAACATAATTTAATCTTCATTTTATTTATGATAGTAGACATAATTCATTGTATGAATGACATAAAATTCTTTTTATGCTTTATCATGCTATTTATGTCATTTCGGCTATCCTTGGATTATGTACTTTTAATAATATTGTTACATGGAATAATCATTAAAATCTTGCTCTTATTACCGCAATTTATCCAACATTTTATACTACTACGAAGCAAACTTTAGGCCATAACCTGGTCTGCTCCATTGAAGAAATGCATGACAATAGTTGTCAATTCATGGACAAAGTAGTTTATGTCCAGTGTCTAGCTTCAAGTTGAAAACAACAATAGCCTTCTCAACTGCAGGAAAGATAGCTTCCAATGTAAGAAAATGAATATAGACGAGGTGTTCAAATCGAGGAAGTCATTGATGCCTGTAGAGAGTCTCTAATAGCTAGAAATGGAATATGAGATATGCATGTTATAACATCCGGTTCAAAATTAATCCATCCTCTCCTTGCACAGTTAATAGGACTAATAACCTAAAAGGGCTACTCACTATCAGGCACTAACAAGAAAGTAAGAGATGCTTCAACTGAATGCTCAGCCATCAACTATAGTGCTACCTTCCTTTCGATTCTAAAACCAAATGAAGAAAAAGCTGTTAATGAACCAAGTGCTTCCATAATTGAACAAGGATAACATAGAGAACATTATCCAGCACTTCAATACGTGCAATTCCAGAACATAACCAACATTCAATCAGAACTTTAACTGGTCTATCAAGAGAGACCACAACAAAATAGCCCTTTTAGTATACAAATTTTGACAACCACTACATTCCATAGTGTGCCAAATCATCTTAATTAGGAGTAAAAAATTCCCAAAACCAGTAACCCCAATGGCCACCTAATTGCCACCAATCCACCAAACAATGCATAGATTGTACACATTGCAAGTAGCACGAAGGGTGGGACCGGGCAATTGGATGTACCTTGTGCTTGGCGAACCAAGTCATGGCCTTGAAGGATGTGAGCTGCCGCATGAGATCATCGCCATGGCCGCCACTTGTGGCTGGAGCTGTGACTCCTACACCACCATGAGCCTTCTCCTAGCCTCCGACGCCTTCCTCGCCTTCCTGGAGCTACCACACTAGATCAGATCAAAGCCACGTTGAGACCACACAGATGGGAAGGTGTGACCGTGTGAGAAGAGATGTACGAGCCAGCCTAGGGCTACTAACCTGGTAGCAGAGGAGGTGGATGAGGAGGGCGTCGGGACAGGCCAAGTGTGGCGAGACTCAAGCGGAGGACGCTGGGAGGCGAGGCGGGCTGAGGACGCTAGGAGGCCCAAGACGAGCGGAGGTGGCCTGGTGGCGCTAGAGGGTAGCCTAGGCAGTGGTAGGGTGGCGGCGGGATGCCTGGGCCGCTCGGGTCTTAGGGGAGACGGGGATCTGGAGATGACGGGAGATGGGTTGGGACCGGTTAATAATCGTTATCAGGTTATGTACTTTGGTAGAATATCCGAAGAAGTTGAACCAGATATATCCAAGAAAAGATTTGAAATATCCCGATATGATGGATAGTTATCTCCTCAATCTGAAATAAAGTATCTGAAATCGATCATGAATCCAATAATTATCCAAAAAATTATCTGAATATTATCCAAACACATCCAATCAGTCGAAAATTATCTAATCCGATTACACCCCTACGGGAAGGTCTATCTATGTTTGTGATGAGTTATTGACAGTGTTCAAGTATATAGTGCTCTAGTTTGTGTTTATTTTTGAAATCTATTTTGAATTTTAAGCAATTTAAGGTCTTTGTCGGGTTAGAGCGCCTGGCAACCGCCTTGGAGGCACTGAGAGTGTCGGCTAAGCGGCATCGGCCCGGGAGTAGTAGTAATCTTGTCTTGCAAGAATAATCATTGTAGGGAGCGAGAGTATCGATGGTGTGGTACTACCGGCCCTGGATAGGCGGTAATGTGGACTTTACTGTGATGTTGTGCTTAATGTTTGCATTAATTGTTGATTAATGCATATTATTATGAACAATGTTATATGATGTGTTTCTTATTTGTGTTGGTTGTAGACTCTAGGGTTAGGTCATGGTGAAGCGAAGGCTCGACCGAGACTAGGATAGGAGAGCCGAGGTACAGAACGGGTTGAGGGACGCTGGAAGATGAATGAGGCCGAGAAGTAGTTGCAAGCCGGAAAGACAAGAACCGGAGAATGAAGCGTTGGTGATGGACATGGTAGGTAATGGTATGGATTGAGACTAGGCTCAGGGAAGAGCTGAGGTTCGAATAGTCAAGGAATCCGATGTCGTCATGGTGAAGCAAAAAGGACATGTGGCGGTCAAGTGACTTGGGGTCTGTTTGCAAGTGAGGATGTTTTGGGGAGTCCGGATGCATAATAGGCTTGGTGGGAAGTTATTAGGGCCATGTGAAAAGCGCGAAGTATAGCGATACTTCGAGGAGAAGGAAGACATGTCATTGGGATAAATTGGTGATTTGTTTAATACCGGCGGTTGAGGTGGTTTGGAAAACCGCAGTGGTGGCCTAAGTGGTTTAGATCAAGTCAAAGTGGTGTTGAATGCAAATTTGGGTTCGCGGAGCGGATTTGGTGTCAATGTAATAGCCACTTTAAGAAGCGTGCTTGTGTAAGTGAAAAACCCATTAAGATTATTGGATTTCGGGTTAGCCTATGTAAGAGTGGATAGTATCCACCATAGTGTCCAAGTTTAAGGTTAGAGTTGCCTCCACTATATAAAGAGATATAATGAGAGGCTGACGACTTGATACCTTAGACTTAGTCATCAGAAGTTTTAGGTTTTCACAAGATTTTGTGTTATTGTGTGATGTGTGTGTTCCTAGGGAGCTTTGCCCTCAGGTGTGAGAGGCTTTGTAAATACTCCTCATGATCTGAATGCAAATCATCTCTTTGCTCAAGTATTTCTCTCAAGTTTTGATCTTCTTCTTCTTCTTTGATCTTGATCTTTTCTTGTGGTTTCTTTCTTGCTTGATCTCGTACTACTAAGAATGTATGATTGATAGATATATTCTCTGTTGATCATCTTCTCAATCATCAAGACAAGTTTCTTCTTGATCAACTAAAGTTTCTCCAAGAAACTAGTTTTTGAGTTGAGAAGGAAGTTCTCATCAGAGACATTACGAGATGTCGCCCCCGTCGCTCCACCACCAGCCCCCTCCCCCCTCACCGCCTACCCACCCTACCCCAGATCCTGCCCAAACCTCCATCAAATCCACTAATTGGAGCCCAGATCCGGAGTCCCCGATTGCTCTTGCTGATCTTGCCGCTTCTCGGCGGCAATCGCTTCTCAGCCCTCGGTTGGGGCGTGAGCAGGGTGGTCGTAGGGAGCGAGGTGAGGAGATCTGTGCGATGGACTCGGGAGATGAATCACTCTCTCCGGCTTGGAGAAGGCTGGCACCTCCGCAGTGCATTCAATCGCTTCCTGCCGCTGCAAAGGGCTCGTCAGATCAGGACGTTGGAAGGAGTAATGTGCATCGACAAGGCGCAGAGTTAGAGGTAGGCAAGAAAGGTCAAGTCAGCATAGGTCCGGAGAGGAGAGTCGGCATTGATGTCTGTAGGTGGGAAAGCATTCATTGAAGGTGGCCGAAGACGAGACTTCCAGCACCAGAATCCCAGCCTCCGCCAAAGAGAAATGGGTCCTAATGGAGGAGCGCAGCACTCGTGAGCCAGGTCGCTTCGCCATGAAGCCAGAAGGCATCAAGCAAGATCCCAGAGGACCTTGGAGACCTTCACCCCGGAAGCAATCTCGAAACGGAAGGTGTGCATGCCTGCCCAGAAAGATTCGAAGCCCAGAACGCCAAATGAGGAACCTGATGGATGGATTGCGGTCAAGCCCCAATACTGGTGGCGAAAGAATCAAGAGCATTCAACACCAGAAGGAGCACCGAAACAACCGATGCATCGGCTCAGCGGCGCAGCCTTCTTTAAGCAGAAATTAAAGGGAAGGTGCTTTAACTGTTTCTCGCCGAATCACCTTGCTGGCTTCTGTGGAAGACCGACTAAATGCTGGTACTGCCTACGTTCTGGGCACAAAGCCTTGGGTTGTCCAGGGAGATCAAGCAACACGATGGATTCATATAAATCGAGGCCAAGGGATCCAGTTCATCAAGCCACATCATCTCCCCACCCGAAGACTCAAATCAGCCGGCTCCCCCATCAGAAGATTCACAACAGCAGCTCACCCCCTTCCAAGTATCAAAACAGCCTCCCCAAATCCTTCTATGAAATAGTTCGGCAGAGTGGAGAGATGGCAGCCAGATACCCTGGTGACCCCAGAGCGAGACCTGCTAGGGCCTTCTACGCCATCACGGCGACAGGTCCTATCAAACGCCGCCGGGATGAGCTAATCGACCGGGCGGCGGTATGCTGGTTCGAGGGAAACAGTCACGATGTGGAGTCGTTCACGGTCAGCGGCATGCTTCGAGAACGGTTCAACCTCGGCCACGGCGACTTTCAACTCCTCAAGCACTATCCGGAGCAGTTCCTGGTCATCTTCTCCGAGTCTGCGGTCAGGAGAAGGGTGGTGAACACGGCGGTGGTGCCTTACCGTGGCCGTGACTTCAAGTTTGCGGCATGGTCAGAGCAGCGATACGCGACGAACGTCAACTTTGAATACCACGTCAAAGTTTGGGTGGAAGGTGTTCCAATACACTGTTGGAGTGAAGAAGTAGCGGCGAGAGCTCTAGGAAAGAGTTGTGCGATCCACTACGTGCAAGAACCTACCAGGCGTAGAGAGCGCACAAGATCTTTTGATCTTTGGGCGTGGTGCTCGGACCCCTGTGACATCCCGAAGGAGGTCAGCCTGACTGTGATAGAGCCGGACAAGGAGCTCCCTCCCACCAACATTCCTCTTCCTCAAGTGGTGCTGCAATATGATGAGCCAACCGACCTGAAGCGCGGGCAGGTGTTCAACCTCCGAAACCACTTGGAGATCGTCGAGGACCTCTCCTTCCTCCGCGGTCGTGGGGGTTTGAGAGGGCCTCCCAACCGCAAACACCGCAGGGAGTTTGTCTGGGCTTATGGGGTGCCAGACGTGGAGGGTGAGCGCCATGATCGTGCTGTTCGGGATAGAGGCAGAGAAGATCCACACCGCCGCTATGACGACCACGACGACGACAACGACTTCACCGACCATCGCCAAAACGCGCCGACATCGAAGTGTGTCAAGTTGGGTGCGCGACTCCAGATGCAGAAGGGGGGCGGAGGACTGCCATAGCTCCTCCTGGCGTGGCCTGGCGGGTTCGGCTTCTCGTCGCTATAGGCGGCAGTCTCCGCCACGGCAACTCAAGTCGAGCTACGACACCAACAACGTCTGGCTGCCAAGAGAACAGAGGCAGAAGAAGACTGGAGAACCGATGCAGAAGAAGACTGGAAGAAAGGTGACTTTATTTGAGCCGTACCGGTAGCAACCGCAAACAGATCAATCGAAAAAAGCGAAGACGGGTTCAAGTGCTCGGAGATCACCTCAAACCTGGGATCTCAGGTACGTCTAGATGGTTTATCGTTTCAGTGCTCCCAGCTGAATCAACCTGTGCACCCATCTTCGATTGAACAAGCTAGAGTTCCACCTGCTTTAGTCGGTCTAAAAAGGGCGTTGTTGAAAGGACAACAGGAATCTGTCTCTCCTTGCACTCCCATAGAGCAAACTCTAGAAGACCACTCTGTCCAGGTTGTAGTAACTGAAGAATGCGCCCATGTCAGGCCTTCTCCCATATCTCTGCCTCCATGTCAGGCGCCGGACCCCAATAGGTCTGTGCAGCAAGCACTTGTAATTAGGCATGGTGGTTCGCTTGCTAACCACGATCAGCCAGTTGCCCTAGCAGCAGACCAATCACAAACTACACAGATAGATAATGAAGATCAACCTGAGGTCCTAACAGCAGACCATTCGCAAATTTACCAACCTACTGTTCGGCATATTAGCACCCATGAGAACCCAGACGGTCTATTCTCACCCATCAGAGCGCTTGCAAATCACCCAACCTGCCGTCTAGAGGAACAAAAATCTGAAGCCCCACAAAAGGTTGCACCGATTAACATCATCAGAAGACCCAGATACAAACAACACAACGACAGAAGCTCTACCAGCTGATATATCACCTGTATCACCAATGCCAAATACTCTAATGTCCCCTACAGGAATTTCAGCTCCTGAAGACACTCAGACTACACACTGCCCTAGTATGCAGATAGGCCAAGATTTGCAGCTCTCAAATCCTAATATAGCAAACAACCAGACAGCCCTAGAGGAATTCATAATGGCTATATCGCACAAGCCGGAGTCCCCTATCATACAAACACCACCTGCCTTAACAACCGAGAGAATCCCATAGGGGAAATGCAGATTACAACACCTATAGGCCACAAACCAAGAAGAAGCTCCAGAATTGCATCAAAAGCCAAAACAAGAATAGGAGGAAATAAAGGAACAATCCAGTTAGCCCAGGAATTGCTAGTTTCAAAACTTAAGGCCCTCTCCCCACCGAAGCAACAAAACCACTCAAATGTACAACACTCATATGATGATCTTGTTGAGCAGTTAACCAGCTACTTCGAAAAGCCAATAAGCAAGGAGAAGATGGAAGCGATCCTCCAACTGGTGAACCAAGGCATGATCAAGTTCAAGGGTAAGAAGAAAGCAGGCAAAGGAAGGCTGTCTGTGGGAGAAGGCTCGTGCCTGAAGGAATGAGTGCGGGATGTTTCTCGCAGAGGTGGAGATTGCATTTTCCTTCTCATGCTTCCAAGTGAGCAGGCGCAATGTCCTGGAGGTCAAGTGGTGTCCCTTCGAAGGGGTTTGCTTTATCTTCTCAGCCATGGAATTGAGTCGGCGCAAACTCCTGCCAGCCCAGAGGTTACTATGGCAGTAATCCTTAGTTCCAGTATTAGAGTAGCAGACGATCCTTGTATTGCAGCTGTGTTACCTACTGTTCAGTCATGCGTCAGTGGAACCTTTAGAAGTTGTTGCAATGTGTTGTGTTCTAGTGGTTTCTGTAATAGGTTGGTGGTGCATGCCTGTACTGGGGTGTCGATGGACCTAGGTTTCTCGCTATTTCGGCTATTATGGGCCAGTAGGCCTTGGGTCAGGGGAGGGGGTCCCCGCAGTTTCTGTAACCGGTTGGTGCCAGGAGCCCATATGAGGGTGCCAAATCCCCGAAGTATCATCAGTGCTATGCACTTTGTAGTGGAATTTCTTTTTTCCAATGTCTACAAATTGTATAATTCTTTCATGGAATGTTAGGGGGCTAAACAATCCAGCAAAAAGAGAGAGCATTAAATAACTAATCCGATCATCTGGTGCTACTATTGTATGTCTGCAGGAGACAAAAATAGCCAATTGGAATGCATGCTTGCTTAACGAAACTCTGGGGGCGAGACTGGCAACCCAGACTGCCTGCATCCCTTCTAACGGAACTTCAGGGGGTATCCTACTCGCGGCCCTGGACGATCAGTATGATCTCCAAAATCCGAGAACCACAACCAATACGATCACTGCAACTTTAACATCGAGAATTGATGCGTCGGTCTAGGACATTACCGGAGTCTACGGTCCACAATCAGATGAAGAGAAAAGAAGTTTTCTCACAGAATTGGAAACTCTGCGCGAAACAGTGCTACCTGCTTGGTTGATAGTAGGGGACTTCAATCTTATCAGGTGAGTGAGTGAGAAGAATAGAGGTTTGATAAATAGAGGAATGATGCAACGCTTCAACCAAAGTATCAATAGAATGCAGCTCCTGGAGATCGACCTTCAGGGGCGCCGTTTTACATGGTCAAATGAACAAGAGCAGCCCACCATGACAAGAATAGACCGATGCCTGGCGACAACCGAATGGCATGAGGCCTTCCCAAATGCGGATTTATGTGCGATGGCGACCATGACATCAGATCATTGCCCCCTCCTCTTACAAGGAGATGCAAACTTTGATTTCTTCAGGGGCTTTCGCTTTGAGGCTTGCTGGACGTCGATGCCTGGTTTCATGGAAACGGTGTCGCATTCCTGGAACCAGCCGGTCCAAACAACGGACTCACTTCTGAGGTTACATATCAAACTGAGCAGAACAGCTAAGGCTTTAAGTGTTTGGAGGAGGAAATTTTTTGCAACCATACCTCTTCAAACAGCCTTGTTACAGGTCACGCTCACCATACTAGAATGCTCACAAGAAAGACGGCCTTTATCCCAAATTGAGCTTGAACTCCGAAAAATTCTCAAAGCTAAACTGCTAGGCCTGGCAGCAATACAGAAATCAAGAGCGAGACAACATTCCAGACTTACAAAAATCAGGCTGGGGGACTCCAACACTCATTTTTTTCACTTGATGGCCAGCTCAAGGCATCGAAGAAACTTGATTCGGGTTCTTCAGAGAGAAGGCAGAGTGATGTATGCTCAACAGGATAAACTGAACGAAGCTTACGATTATTTTAGGAAGGTCCTGGGCGAGTATGGAGGAAGGGACAGAGCTCTCCATTGGGACTCCTTGGGCTACACCGCAAGAGATCTCAGCGATCTTGAGACCTTTATCACCGAGAATGAGGTGACTAGCACAATATAGGAATTGCCGTCTCAGAAAGCTCCAGGGCCCGACGGCTATATTGGCCTTTTCTATAAAACATGCCTTCATATCATCAAAACAGACCTGGTAGAAGCGATCAAAGACTTCTTCAATCTCCGCTACGACAATCTGCACAAATTAAATCAAGCGAACATCATCCTACTGCCGAAAGTGGAGAGCGCAGATAGACTGGAATGTTTCAGACCAATTAGTCTAATTAATAGCTTCATGAAGATCATCACCAAAATCATGGCTAACAGGCTCGCGCCCAAGCTACAAGAGCTAGTCTCAGTCTCACAGAACGCCTTCATAAAGAAGAGATGCATACATGACAACTTCTTATATGTCCAAGGAGTTATCCGGAAGCTGCACAGAGATCGGTCCCTGGCTCTCTTTATCAAACTAGATATCTCAAAAGCCTTCGACTCGCTTAACTGGGCTTATCTTCTCGACGTCCTTCAAGCCATGGGCTTTGGCCAGAAATGGCGACAATGGGTAGCTGCAATTCTCAAGACTTCATCTTCTCAAATCCTGATCAACGGACAGCCGATGGATGCAGTGAGACATGCTCGCGGTGTGCGTCAGGGAGACCCTTTATCTCCCCTTCTTTTCATTCTGGCAATTGACCCACTTCAAAGTTTGCTCAAATTGGCGGCGAGACAAGGTATTTTAAAACCTGTGCTACCAGCGAGCGCGAGTCTAAGATGTTCACTTTACGCTGATGATGCTGGGATATTTTTAAAGGCGGAAGTTCAAGAGCTGACGGCCCTTAGTAGAATATTGGATACCTTTGGAAGGTGCTCGGGTTTAACAATCAACATCTCCAAAACAGAAATCTATCCTATCAGATGCCAGGAGGACCTAGTGCAAGAAATTATGAATGTCTTCCCGGGGAAACTTGCAACCTTCCCAGGAAAATATCTCGGACTTCCTCTTCATATTAAGCAATTAAGAAAGATCGAAATTCAGCCATTGATCGATAAAATAAGTAGTAGGCTGCCCGGGTGGCAAGGTAAATTTCTCTCCAAGGCCGGCAGGGAGACCCTGGTCAAGTTGGTGCTTACGTCACAACCAATTTACCATTTGACGGTCTTTCCGGCCCAAAAGTGGTTAATTCGTTGCATCAATAAATTAAGGAGGAGCTTTCTCTGGAAAGGAAAATATCCGCAAAGCTGTAGTGGGGGGCATTGCCTAATCAAATGGCCGGTCACCTGCTTACCAAAAAACAAAGGAGGGCTTGGCATCAAGGACCTGGAATGCTTCGCTAGGGCGCTTAGGCTTCGTTGGCTTTGGTTTAGATGGAAAAACAGCGAAAGGGCCTGGACGGGACTGGAGCTGCCATGTGATAAAACGGATGTGGCACTCTTCAATGCCTCAACGATCGTCATGGTTGGAAATGGTAAACTGGCTGATTTCTGGAGATCGAGCTAGGTAGATGGACAAGCTCCAAAAAACATCGCGCCCAACCTCTTCAAACAAGCAAAAAGAAAGAACATCTCTATCCAAAAAGCCATGACCAATAATTACTAGATCCGTTTCAGCACTCCGGCAAACTCCGTAAGTGAAATCAGGGAGTACGTGGCACTCTACGAAGCAATAAGTCGTATCATTAGAGATGAAGAAAGGGAAGATCAGATAATTTGGCGATGGACACCAGATGGTCAATACTCAACAAAGAGCGCACACAGGGTCCAATTCCACACGGTTTACTGCAAGATGAAGCTTTGCCCGATTTGGAAGGCGAAAGCCGAGCCTAAATGCCGATTTTTTGCATGGACGGTGCTTCACAGCAAAATCTTAATGGCGGATAACATGATTAAGAGGGGATGGCCTTGCAATGCAATCATGGTTTATGCAACGTGGCTCACGAGTCACCAAGCCACCTTTGTAAAGATTGCCCTTCACCAAACAGTGCGAATCGCTATTCCAATGGGGGCAATTGGATCGGTGTCATAACACGAGTTTTGATGGCTCGGTGTACGAGATGGTGGAGGAGGATCTGAACACAATTTGAAAAAGACGATCGGCGTGACATCGATGGTCTTCTTATCTACTGGTGGCATCTATGGTGGAGAGAAATCAACGCATTTTTCAAGGGGTACAAAGAGCCCCGAAAGGGTAGCATCGGCAATCAAGGCGCGTGATAGCCCGCGGCTTTGCTTCATCATGGCGATCTCTGGCGTAACTTTCGAATCGGGCTTTTTCACTTTTTTACCATGTGTTCTCTTTTTGCTGTTTTTGTTTTGTCCTTCCTAGGGGGGTTTCTATCCAGCATTAAGATTAATATTGCGTTCCGCTTCTAGGTGTTAGAAGTGCAGTCTCATAGTGGAGGTCGGATTGTGAGTTTTTTTCACGGGTCCGGTTTTCGCCTTAAAAAACAGGACCCACACCTTTCTTACCTTTCAATATATTTGCAGCAATTCTCTTGCTGCCATTTCAAAAAAAAAGAAGGAAGTTCTCGAGATAGTTCTTGATCCTGTTGGTTTGAGTGATCTTTCTTAAGTGTTCTTGTTTGCTGCGATATTTGGGAGATCATCTAAGGTCATCTTGACCATTAAATCCCTACGAGCAAGCAGAGAGTGAAGTTTTGAGTTTTGACTTGGCTTTTGTGTACTCTTCCTTGATCTGGAAAAAGATCAGAACTTTGACGTTAGATTAAATTCCTAACATTTATAGGAAGGTGTCCGTAAAGTTTCACAGGGTTTAGATCAGTGATCAAAAGTTATATGAATTTTAGATCTTGAACTCATGCTGATTTTTACTATTCATACTCTGTTTATTGTTCACCGGCACTACCACTACAGTAGCCCTCGGTTGTACTAGGGGTTACTATTCATCTCGGCACTATCGGCCTCTATATTGCGATAATACCGCCCTACAGCTGATTTTTCGAGAGGTTTTGTTCTTTCGCTCTTCTAAAATTTTAGAAGGTTTTAATTAGATTCTTTATAAAAAAATTATTGTGTGATCATTCACCGCTTTGATTGTCATTTTCCATCCATCGGGTAATTAACTCATCGCAATCTTTGGATGTTGCAACACTCACCAAATACAAATAAAGAAGCGAACAAGAAAGAATGCAATTATAATTCAGAGTTCGAGAATAAGGCAGATGTGGCATGCACAGAAATGTTTCAGACCTGTGTGTTGATTGTTGCGTGCACGCGTGCAGCCTGTAGCGTGCACGTGAGTTAGGGATGAAAACGGATATCCGAATTTCTGAACAAATTCGACATTTTAAATAGATATATAACGATTTTGGTTTTCATTTTTTAACACTTTAGCAAGCTCATTATAAAAAATAAGATTATAAAATTAGATAAAAAAAATTACGCATTATTTGCTTCCCATAAATAAAAAGGTGAAAAAATATCCGAATCCGTATCCGATTGATATCCGAATTTTGTTTCTATCATTTAAATAAATATATAATGAATTTGAGGTTCATTTTTTATGAATTTGAATAAGCTCAACACCACAAACAAGAATATGAATTTGGATAGAAAATTCTATATCCTATTTGTTTCCCATTGAAGAACAAAGACAAAAAAATTGATATCCGAATTACTATCCGTTTTCATCCCTAACGTGAGTGCTATCAGCTGGAGAAGCTGCCAAATGGAAAATGAAAATCCATTGGGCAAGAAAGCAAATAATACTTCCTCTGTCCGAGTTATAAAACATATTTTTTTTAGCATATAGATTAAAAAAGATATCGAAATAACTAGAATACTCCTAATTATTACTCCCTCTATACCTAAATAAATGTTATTATAAGTTCTTGCATTTTTACCATGATACATCTAGAAAAGACCACGTTACCCTTTTTATTATATTTTTACTTTAATCTATAGTAGTAAATAACATTGAAAATAGTAGGAAAAGCTACAGGGCATCACATCAATTTCCCCTCTTTTGTTCGGTGATGATTTTGATGTGGTATTGGAATGGTGATCCCATGTCGACCGTAGGATTTGGGCAAAATTAATGGCTCATACGATTTAAACATATGACTTTCGAAAGAAACAGTTCAATTCTTGTAGGTTGAGAAAATTCATGCCTTCCAAACATCACCTAAAGGGTGCTGATGACTCCAATTAGATAGAGAACAAATCTAATCCAACATTGTATGTAATGTTGTCTTAAGGACTTTAGAGAGAAATGGAGTATTTTTGTACTTAGGGCAGTTTTAATGGGCTACGTAGGCAATGTCTAAGCAGTGTGTATATTGTGCCACATAGGTAAAAAGATGATCTGAACGGTTATTAAAAGAAGAAAGAGAAGAAAGTGATGTCTCATGCAAGAAATCGCTTTTTGTATTTGATCAAGAAGAATATACATAAAAAATTTGCTATTGGGAGCCCAAACAATTTCCCCGCAACGCGTTTTTGCATGCATAAAACATGCATGCAAGTTAATTAATATCTTTGGATTACTAAAACATACACACTTCCTATTGGAGATTTGCTATGGATATTATATAATAAATGCCCTCTTTCTCCTCTCTAATCCTCTAGACATTGCTTTAGATCACGCGAAATCCGCGAACTCCAATGGAGATGAACTCTATTCCAAAATTTGAAGCACTTAGGGCATGTACAAAGCCATTTAATATGGTGTCTCTTAGTGATGAGGTGGACATGCTTCATTATGTGGTAGTGGGAAAAGTGCAAAAATGCTAGAGTCGACTCTTGGTGAAGAGCGACTCTTCACAAGCTCCTAGACGGAATTAGAGAGGATCATTATATAATAGCATGTTGGCTCTTGTGTATGTCCTTTGTACATGCTTATCTTTTTTGCTTAGAAGAATGTGTTAAGAGACACTCTTGACTCTGCATTGTACATGCTCCATGAAAACGTGTATCTCAATTAGTGTACATAACTATATACGACCCCTCCATTAATGAAAATTTCCATTAGTGCAATAATTCCATGACCAGAAGAACGGTTGTCCCGATGAGTAATGGTCATTTAAGACTGATTTGGTACTCTAATTTGGTGATGGCAAATTTGCACTACGTACATATCAATTGTTATTTTCCTTGTTTAGTTGGCGACTAGGTGTTTCCGGCATAGTTACACAATATGCACACCCAATATTTTTTATTTATAAAACTATTTATATTTTTCACATGGAAATGCTACTAGCACATTTGTCATCAAAAGTCTTTTAAAATCATCAATCATATTTTCATACTAGTCTATACTAATATATAGTTCAAAAAAAAGTAAGAGCGGTGCTTATTAACATCATACAAGTTGCGCAAATCTTAAAACAAACAAAGAGGTGAGTAATCATCATCTATCATTTATTTATATTTTAATTTTTATATAACTGTTAATAGGAAAAGCATGAAAGCACAACAGTCAAAAGCGTGTATTAGATACCGTACCGATGTTGAAAACAGTGTCACTTCTAGAACGGATCAATTTTACAAGAAGGAAAGGCAGGAATACTTGCTCACATGTCCTGATTTGTCGTCCAAGCCTTTATAGCCGGCTTGTACAGGAAACGCGTATGAAATCCGCAATCAGGAAACGGCGATACGAATGAGCTGATAAAAGAATGTTCGGTACACGCAGCACTAAGCAAAGAAAATTTAGTCAAATCTCCTTCTCTCTCCGGCGTCCGTGCATGTAGGTGTGCCTCCCACCACCTTGTCTCTCTCTCTCTCCCTCTCCGTGCTTTGAAAACCTCTCGGAAGCACAGGCAGCCATCCCACCATTGCCAGAGTGCCGATCTCTTATCTCTCTCCCATCCCATCTACACCATGATCAGGCATACTTCCTCTCTCTAAAAATGGAAGGCAGGTGAGGAAGAGAGAGCGCGGCCTTCGTCGATTGGTCGAGGTAATGGTTCTTCTGGCTAGCTTTCTTTTTCTTTCGGCGCTAAACAGACGTCAATGTCGCATTGTCGCTTCAAGCTCTGCAAGAATCGATTCGTCGTCAGCTTGGTTCGTTGTAGATTTTTTTTCCACGTGATTATTTTTTCCTTCCTTTTCCATTCTTTTCCCCCTTTTCTGCATTGCTGTTCATCTGTTTCTTTCCAAGAATCAACGAAGGCAATGCTATCCCTCCAATCTCCATGTGTGTTAACTGGGAAGTGCATGGAGCCTGAGCTTACTGTTGTGCCATCAGAATTAGAAGTAATTCTTGTTCATAGCTTTCCTTTTCGGTAACTATATATTAATTGCGCTCGTTGCCGTCCTTTGTTTGTTGTTTTTCATTGCTTAATGATGGTTTTGTGTTGTCAGAATTTGCGAATTGAGAAGGAGAGTCCCTGAGACAATCCCTTGCCTTCAAACTAGAACCACTCTAGCTCATCATTTCCTATCCAAGAATTAACCCTCATCGGTTTTGGATTTGGGGGATGGCGATCTCTCGAGCCATTTGAAAATCCATTATTGGTTGGGGGCCACATTTTTCTTTTTCATTTCCCTGACGAAGTTCTTGCAAAAAAACTTTTTTTTTCCTTGCAGGGGATAATACGTCGGGTTAAATCTGCGCTGGGAGAGTCAGGAAATGGATCAGTACGAGGTGTTGGAGCAGATTGGGAAGGGGTCATTTGGCTCTGCGCTCCTGGTGAGGCACAAGATTGAGAGGAAGAGGTGAGGCAGTGGCTCGGACCTTGGTGCAGTACAGTCTTGTTCATTCAATTCTTGTGCCATGAATGGATTGCTTTCTAGGATCTTTGCAACATGGTGTTACTCACCTGATACATGCCTTGTTTCAGGTATGTCTTGAAGAAGATCCGGCTTGCCCGTCAGACCGACAGATGCCGCCGATCAGCACACCAAGAGGTCCCCTTAACACTTGCTATCCCCTTTGTGCCATGTGACATCTTAGCGTTCAAGTTAGGTTAAACTTTTTATGCAAAGTTGGAGACAACTGTACCTTTCTTGTAGTACTATTTATTCATGTTTTGGTACTGTTCTTCTTGTCCTATTTCTCATAAAGAATTTGAATTTGAACACAGAAATGCTTACAGAATGTTAAAATGAGAACACATAAATTGAACATCCAAATGGGTCTTACTTCTTTGTTGTCTTCTAGGGTCTGGCTCCGTGGCAGACTGTTCTCCAAAGTTAGTAATGGCATGCCTGTTCTTTTTGTCATGGTCATGTGCTAATATCCTAATAAACATATGAGCATACATTTATCAAGTGCAAAATTCACCATTTTGTTCATACAGATGGAGCTCATCGCAAAAGTAAGGAACCCTTACATTGTGGAATACAAAGAGGCTTGGGTGGAGAAGGTGAGCATGGTCCCTTATCTCCTTGCTGTGAATATTGGCAGGGTCCTAAGATCGCTCTTGTACCTTCCCTTGAGTGGTCCTATTGAAGGATTTATATGTTTATCATTGCTTGACATGGAATGATTTTGTTGTTGTCAGGGTTGCTACGTGTGCATTGTGATCTGTTACTGCGAGGGAGGGGACATGTATGTAATTTTTGTTAGTAAGCTCTGAATTGTATCTGGAACCTGTAATACAATTCTGATTATTTGTTTTCCTTTGTGCAGGTCAGAGGCCATTAAGAAGGCTAACAGTAACCATTTCTCAGAAGAGGTGGTTAACTAGTTTGCAATGTCTTGTTTTGTAGCCGTCAATTCTCAGAAGAGGCTAACATTACATCCTTCTTACTGAACTTGCCCCCTTGTTGTGTCCATTTTTCTGCATGCAGAAACTTTGTATGTGGCTTGTGCAGCTCCTAATGGCTCTTGATTACTTGCATGTCAATCATATCCTTCATCGCGATGTGAAGGTTGTTATTCATAACTTTTGTGTGCTCCTTACAATGAATGAATTCACGCTGCTTTCTCACCATGTCTTGTAATTGTTTCAGTGTTCAAATATATTTCTTACAAAGGACCAAAACATACGACTTGGTAAGTATCCTCTTGTAAAATTAGGTTGCAAAAATACCTGTTTCATACAGTCCTCCGAATAAATGATGGCAATATCCTTCTGTTTGGAAAATATTGTCTGCAACAGGTGATTTTGGGCTGGCCAAAGTATTGACTTCTGACGATTTAGCTTCGTCAGTATGTTGCTCTTGCTCAACGCTTAGGTGTTCCACTTTCTAAGTTGCTTCTGATTTTGATATAATGCGTGTTCCTTCTAAAGGTTGTAGGAACTCCCAGTTACATGTGCCCCGAACTTCTTGCTGATATTCCATATGGTTCCAAGTCTGACATATGGTCACTAGGTAAGTATTCCTTTTTTTAATATTCAGTCACATCTCTTGTTCCGAATATTTCATAGTACTCTTGGTTAAACATTAGCAATTTTTAGGCTGCTGCATCTATGAGATGACTGCCCTGAAGCCTGCATTCAAAGCATTCGTAAGTAGATATGATGAAACTATAACATGCCATTTTAATTATAGCTGCTCTTGTAAGTTGTAACATACGATGTTCCACTGATAACCATTCCTATAGTTTCACCAACAGTTGTATCTTAGATGATGAATTTTTTCTGACAGGATATGCAAGCACTGATAAACAAGATAAACAAGTCTGTTGTCGCTCCTCTACCAACTACATACTCGGGTGCATTGTATGCCCTTACCCCACATTAACTTATATGCAGTCCTTGTGAAATCTTCATGATTATCATTGAATATAATATCCTTTTGGTTCTGAAATCTTCATAATACATTTATTTTTCGTCATGCAGTAGGGGACTCATCAAAAGCATGCTGCGTAAAAGTCCAGATCACAGGCCAAGTGTATGTGTTTTTCTCCTAGAGTATATTTATTTTAGTTTTATCTTTTATGAATCCTCTGGTTTCTGCACTCGTTCATGCATCTCATTGCCTGATATTGATGATGTTTTTCAGGCTGCAGAACTTATTAAGCATCCGCACCTTCAGCCATATGTCTTGGAAATCCAATTGAAGTCGAGTTCTACTCGCAATATGCTCCCAGCTAAACTTCCTGCAAGGCATGACACAAATAACACTGCATTTTCTGATGATGAAGACAATTGGAAGTCGAAATACAACAAGAGTCATTCATTTAAAATAGCAAGGTTTGTAGAAGTTGACAAAGCAACTGCTATCCATGGCCGTCCTATATCTACCGGAATTGCAAAAGAATGCCCAGAATTGCTAAAGCAACCAATGGATCAGTTACCAGTCCAAGTTAACAAGAAAATTGTCAACGAAGTGATACATGATAAGTATTCAAAAGTAACCAAATCGCCTGTACCTACTCCAAGAAGAGCATCATCAACTCCTAGAAGACGACTAGAACCTTCAAAGACATTTCATGCTAGAACAGTTCACAAGGAGGTATGAAGTATCTGGCCATACAAAATGCTAAAATCTTGTCAATAGCCTTAACATCTAGTCATTGCTCAAATTGCACAGCATATTTGTTGATATTCCCAGTCCCTAGCCAGTGGACATAACTAACCAACACTTCCAAATACAGTCATTGTTCATGAGAAATAATTCACCTAACTTTAGTCCCCCAAATGAAAGTGACAATTTATTGCCTCTTGTGAAAAATCAATATCTTTGTCCAGAGATTACTTCTAGCTGCCTTTGCAAGTGCATGTTTGAAGCAATTTCTTACCGTCCACTTAGTAAGTGCATGTTTGAAGCATTCTGTGTGCTTGAAGAAATATTATACGTGTAAGGTTTTAACCATCTGTTGTTTTGACAGCAGCAGCCTCCACCATCAAGGTCTTCAGTGGACCCAAAGGGTCAAGCTACACGGCGAGCATCACTCCCCCTGCACATGTTCAAAACTCCTGAAAAGTTGCACGGCGCCGACATTCTTACCAGATTGAAATCTCCTGATGTTTCAGTTAACGCTCCTCGAATCGACAGAATCGCCGAGTTCCCACTGGCATCCTTCAAAGATCCATTGCATCCCGTCAAGCAGCTCTCGCCGCCATCTATCATTGACCAATCAATCACCAAAGACAAATGCACTTTCCAAGTGCTCCGAAGTGAAAGTGAAAGCTACACTGACACTCCTGATCTCAACCTTCTAGGTATCGACAATTCACTCAGAAGCTCATCGGATTGGAGGCAGAAGAGGTTCGACACGAAATCGTATCAGCAGAGAGCTGAGGCTCTGGAAGGCTTGCTTGAGTTCAGTGCCCAGTTGCTACAACAGGAGAGGTTTGAGGAGCTGGGGATCTTGCTGAAGCCTTTCGGACCCGGGAAGGCATCCCCGAGAGAGACAGCCATATGGTTGTCAAAGAGCTTCAAAGAAACTGGATTATAACTCTAGGCCTGCAGCTGTAATAATTTTGTTTTTAATTAGCTTCAGGTTACCCTGTACAGTTTCAGTTTTGTGATAAGTGGTTTTCCCTGAACCGGTCTTTGGGAAGTAATAATTCCATTTTCTCAATTGAACTGGTCTTTGCGATCATTCTCTTCTTTCTCTCTTTGTAACCTGTTATCAACTTATTTGGTCACTCAAATGAGAATACCTTTGAATATGGATGCGTGTAAAGTAGAATTGCAAAACTATCTGGACCAACATCTTGACATTTGGAGAAAAACCAATCCTTCAGTGTAGTTTAACATCATACATTATATCTCGTAAGGTTTTGCTGATCTCTGGAGACACTGCTTCAGAGTTGACTCTCGCTGTCTTGCACGATCATACTAATGGGCAGTTGTCATTTCCTTTCCAAACGAAAAAACAAAAAAACAATACAATCACAGCTTTTCACAACTACACCAAAGCTGTGAAATGGTCTACCTCAACTGGCCCTTGTACTAGAGTCCTTTGCTAATTTGCCGGCGTGAGAATGGAGAGCAGGTCAGGTAATGGCTTGCTTACCTGTGTTTGCTCGGCTTGACATGTATTTGCTTGTCTTTTGCTACCCTTTCTGTCACTCCTCACTCAGAAGAGTATGACCCTTCTTTCAACTCAGTTCAAGCTGATGTGAGGATATATTAAATCTGATTACACCTTCCAATATTTCAGTTTCCGAACACCTATGTCAGAAGACAAAATTCATGGTCATCAATCATATGATACTAAGGACTTGACCATGTTGCATTTAATGTTTACAGCTGAATGTTCAGTAGCACGGGACATCACATTGTCAAATTCAAACACACCCACTGATCCCATCCCAACGAGGTGAAGAGTAAAATTTCTATTTCAAAAAACATAACATGGAAGAGACACTGGAACAAGTTCGTTGAAAGTGGCACGTAGACGGACTGATGGACAACATGCTCTTCTCAGTTTTGTCAGCATTAGTAATATTATAAAAATATTTTATAAAATTCTATAAAATACTGTAACATCCAAAAATTTGGTTTAAATTAATATTATAATGTTATTCAAGCATTTTATGAATTTTTATAATTTACTAGGATTTAATTGAGAATTATTTTGTATTTTTGAATTATGCTTGAATATGGATATTATTTTATTCTGTGAAAATTTTAAATAATATTTTACCAAAAATATTTATTTGATTTTCAAATGTAATAAAATATTTTATAGAATTTTACATAATTTTTATAAATTTTTATGATATTTAAAATATTTTATTGGAGTTATTTTATTTACTGTAGTTATTTAAAATGGGAAAATGTTTCGATATTGATAAGTAGTGTTTGGGCCGAATTCTCGGCTTTGGCCCATTCGTTCTGAGTTGGTGCAGTTGGGTCTAGCAGCCCTTTGTCCTTCGATCTGGTCCATCTTGTGCTCGGCCCGGTTTTGCGCCCGGCCCACTCGGTGCTTTGCCAACCCGTTCGGTCCGCCTGCTTGCCGTGTCATGTGTCGCTGCCATGTGGGACCCGGTCGTCAGGTCCTTCGTCTCCATGTTGAAGGTGGAGTTTGGCCTCGCGCCGAGTTCGTTGAGGACTCGTCCCACTATTCCGCCTGCGTCATGGACTCTTGGGGCTTTATAATGTGCGCACCGAGACCGCCTTGGTTCAGTCAACCATAAGCCGAGCTCTTGAGCCTTGTGTTGCCCTAGGTGTTTAGATTAGGAAGTTAAAGAACAAATGATGTGTGAACTTGTCGTTCTATTCCATTCATGATCAAAGGATTATATACATAGTGAATGGGTGGCAATGCACCCATTCGGATTACAATGAGAGGGAGAGAATGAAAGTTTGTGTAGCTTTGTGAATAGGTGTCTATTCCTTGCTTTGTGTTGGTTATTCCTTGCTTTGTGTTGGTTGCTTGAAGATGTTGTTTGATGAAGAGATGGATGAAGATCATCCATTCATGTCTGTTCGCAACACTCCTCCTTGATCGAATCCATCTTCTGAGATCAATATGGAATTATTTTGTCTATGAACCTGACATGCCTAATATCATCCTCTAAAAAACCTAGTGGGAAAAAATAGATGATACGATATATAAACTATATCGATATTGCCTCATTAAAAACTTTACATGAGAAAACCTCAAAGAGGAAAAAACTCATACAAAGAAAAGAGTACAATATAATGTTCAACAGGTTATTTATCGAGAGAGAAACTCCCCCTGACTCCTGCAAATCTTTAAGTTGTCTCATACCAATTCCCATAACACATTTAGAAAATGTAGAATAAGGTAGAGACTTTGTGAATAAATCAGCAAGATTATCACATGACTTAGTTTGCAGAATGTTTATTTCCCCACTCTTTTGCAATTCATGGGGATAAAACAATTTTGGAGCAATATACTTAGTGATGTTGCTCTTAATATAACCTGTCTCCATCTGAATAACACAAGCAGCATTATCTTCATAGATAATGATTGGAGATTCAATGGAACCAAGACCACATGATTGAAGTATGTGGTTTATCATTCTGCAAAGCCAAACACATTCTCGGGAGGCCTCATATAATGCAATTATTTCAGAATGATTGGTAGAAGTAGCCACCAAAGTTTGTTTGGAAGATTTCCAAGAGATGGCTGTTCCACCTTGTAAGTATACAAAGCCGATCTGTGATCTGGCATTATGGGGATCAGATAAATAGCGATATCTCAGATATCCATCAAAGTCGGATCTCGGTTTCTTCCATAGAAAAGACCAAGATCTCTTGTACCATTGAGATATCTAAAGACATTCTTCACTCCAGACCAATGACGCTTGGTGGGAGCAGAGCTGTGTCTTGCAAGTAGATTCACTGCAAATGCAATGTCCGTGGGGTACTATTTGCAAGATACATAAGCGCACTCAATAATCTTGAGATAAGGGTACTCGGTCCCAATATCTCCTCTCCATCACCCCGAGGTCGAAAAGGGTCTTTCTCCATGTCTAGAGATCTGACCACCATAGGGGTTCTGGATGGATACGACTTATCCATATTGAATTTCTCCAATATTTTCTGAATATAAGTAGCTTGGTATACAAAAATTCCTGAAGGTAAATGTTCAAGTTGCAAACCTAAGCAAAATTTGGTTTTACCCAAATCCTTCTTCTCAAACTCCGTCTTTAAATGATGACGTGCTTCATTAATATCAATTTCATTACCGATGATGTTGAGATCATCAACGTACACCGAAATGATACAGAATCCTGTAGAGGATTTCTTAATGTAAAACACATGAGCAGTCATCATTATTAGTGTACCCCTTTAAAGAAAGGAATTCACTTAATCGATTGTACCACATTCGCCCTGATTGTTTCAAGCCATATAATGACTTTTGCAATTTTACACAATACATGTTACGATTTGCCTGTGGATCCGGCACATTTATTCCATCAGGAACTTTCATGTAAATCTCAGAATCCAGTGACCCATACAAGTATGCTGTCACTACGTCCATCAACTGCAAAGATAGACGATTTTGAACTACCAATGATATCAAATATCGAAAAGTTATGCCACTCATAACCGGAGAATAAATTTCATTGTAATCAACACCGGGCCTTTGCGTGAAGCCTCGAGCTACTAGCCTTGCTTTAGATCCCAATCAGCATACTTTGAGCATTCCAATCAATTTCACGACATTCTTTCTGATACTTGAAATCTCCCCTAATGCCGGGAAATGTTCCTCATTGAATATACAGTCAGCATACCGGGCCGTAAATAGATCCCCTGTAAGAGGTTCTAAATACTTAATGATCGACGGAGATTGAAATCCCACATAGATCCCCAATTTTCTATGAGGACCCATAGAGGTATGCTGGGGTGGTGAGATCAGAACGTACACCGCACATCCGAACTTACGCAAATGGGAAATACTTGGTGGATTCCCGTACTAACGCATGGGGAAGAATCATGATATGCAGTTGGTCGAAGTTGGATTAAGTCAGCAGCGTGTAAGACCGCATGACCCCAACACGACGTAGGCAATGAGCAATTCATCAGTAATGGACGCGCTATGAGCTTCATTTTTTAATCAACGATTCAACCAAACCATTCTGAGTATGGACATATGGAACAGAATGTTGTACCTGAATTCCTAAAGCCATGCAATAATCATTGAAAGCATGGGAGGAAAATTCAGCAGCATTGTCCATTCGGATTGATTGAATCCGATGTTCAGGATAATGTGCCTTCAGCTTAATAATTTGAGACATTATTTTTGCGAAGGCATGGTTTCGTGTGGACAATAAGCACACATGTGACCATCTAGTAGATGCATCAATCAAAACCATAAAATACCTTAACGGTCCAGAAATTGGCTCAATCGGACCACAAATGTCACCTTGAATTCTTTCAAGAAACTTCAGTGGTTCAACTTGGATTTTAAGAGGTGAAGGTCTTAAAATTTCCCAGTAGCACATGTTGTACATATAAAATCCGAAGATTTGGGAAATTTTGTAGCTGTCAAATCATGACCGATAGAATGGGTGATAATTTTTCTCATCATCCCGATACCGGGGTGCCCAAGTCGATCATGCCAAGTTTGGAATGCATCGACATTTTGAAAAATTACCTTGTATGCAACATGTTTTATGAGCTTAATGTATGTATAGTACAATCCAGAGTCGGGAGTTGGAATTTTTTCGCATATTTGCTTGCCATATCCAGTAATTCTGGTTAAGAGAAAATATTCCTCTTTGTTTTCTTCATGTGTTTCCACATGAATACCATTCTTACGAATATCTCTATAACTCAACAAGGTACGATTTGAATCAGGATACAACAAAGCATCCTCGATTGTAATCTGTGTACCTATAGGGAGGGACCAGAGCCAACTATCAACGCATCACGACCAACGATCGTTAAAACATTTCCTTCTCTTTTCTTAAGAGTTTGGAAATATTTTATCTCTGTGAGTATAGAGTTTGTGGTATAACTATTCACAAGGCATAATTCCTCCTCCGAGGGATTGACTTCAAGAGACATCTATAGTAAGAACAAGAATTTAATTAAAATTCTTTATTCAACACATATAGAGATACATACACATTGTATTGAATATCTAACATAACTATAATGCAATATTACAATACATATAAGTTTGTACAAATAAATATACAATTCCAAATTACAAACAGTTTTAAAATTCTAATTATTACAACACATAATATTATTTGATAATAATCACTGACATGGAGATTTTAAGATAAATCTTCATACATGTCACCCGAAGCATACTCAATGAGCATGTCATCCGTTGAAGGAAGGTCCACTTGCTGAGTAAGGGCTTTATTGTTAGGCGATTCTTAGGGAACCGAAGACGAACAACCAGCCTCCTTTGAAGTCTCAGTAGTAAGATTGAAGTGTGCTTCATATCTTGGTGCCTTCTGTTTGCCATCACGGAGGGATTTCTGATAAAGATCAACCAAGTGCTTTGAAGTACGACAAGTCGTGGCAAATTGCATGTTACAACCACACTCATGACAAAGCCTTTTGTTGTCATAGGTTGGTTGTGCATTGCCACGTACCTTCTTGTTAGCACGGTGTCTGCGGTTCTTGTTGAATTTGCGTCTACCAGGAGGGTTCTTTGGATTACCAGATGGAGATCCATTGAACTTTCTTTTATTCAGAGCGTTATTCTGAACATTATGAACCTCAGGCAAAGGTGCTGACCCAATTGGGCGCAACTTATGATTCTTAACAAGAAGTTCATCATTCTTTTCAGCCTGAGATAATGTATGAATAAGCTGAGAATAAACCTGATATTTTTCTTTCCGGTATTAATTGCACAATACCCTATCCGCTGGAAGCATAGTAGATAGAGTTTTCTCTATCTTTTCTGCATCCGTCGGTTCTTTTTCGCAAAACTTCAACCTACTACAGATGTTATGAACAGCATGATTGTATTCAGTCACAGATTTAAAATCTTGTAAGCGTAGGTGATTCCAATCATGTTGTGCATCAGGATAGATAATTTCCTTCTGCTGTTCATAACGATCTTTAAGAGCAACCCACAGAACACGAGGGTTTTCTTCCAAAATATACTCTTTCTTGAGATCTTTATGGATAGAAGTGTGTAACAAAAGTAAGGCAGTGTATTTCATTTGATCAGGGACCGCAGGGGCCCCTTCAACTGGTTCATTTATCGCAGTTGAAATCCCTCGAGATGCAAAACTAATTTTGACATCCGATGCCCATGAAGGATAGTTGCTCCCATCAAGGGCGAGTTCTTCAAACTCTTTTTGCATTTCCTACATGGCATAACCATCGATTTTATTAATTCACCAAATATTGGTAAATTTAAAACCTTAATGGTGGTGTTGTAATATTTAAGTGCAAAATTTAAATCATATCTTATGTTTTGGATGGTTGGAGTAGACCATATAATTAAGGTAATCTCCATAAATGGAGTAGACCATATAATTAAGGTAATCTCCATAAATGGAGTAGACCATATATGCAAAACCATTATTTTGAGATAACACTTTATAGGTAATCATCAAGTTTGAACATGATGTGGACCTCATAGTGATGGGCAATTTTCATTGCTGCTCAAAAAGGCATGGTCTCCAGGCAGAAATATTCAGAAAACTGAATAAGACGCAGCCAATGCCCTAGTCTCCACCACCTTGTGTTTTATTCTCAAAAATAATGTAAATATGTTTTTAAATTTTGCTTAAAATCCTAGACAATTAAGTGGTACTTAATTGTGAGAATTTTAAAGTTATTAAAATGCAATTTGTTAAGTTGCAAATTTAATAACATACACATATGCAAAAGTATATGCACAAACACATATATACATTTACAGATTACAGATAACATCAGGGGTCTTAAAAATATAAAGACACAACACTGATAAATACTGTAAAATACAGGGACTAAAATGCATAAAATACAAGCAATACTGAAAATAAAATAGAAATAGGTAATTGGCTACAGGCCAAAATTTTGGCCCGCCACCATTTCAGCCCGCGAAAGCATGTTAGGGGCGCGGGGAAAATTCCAAAAACCAGAGCGTGGGCTTGGGCTGCCGTTTTGGCCCAACTTGCTTCATACGCGCGGGGAGGAAACAGGCCACAACGTGGACTCGGGCTGCCGTTTCAGCCCAAGCGCACGCCGACGCTGTGTCTGTCGCCCGCATCAAATGAAAATCGGGCGAATCGGCTGGTTAGGGTTAGGGTTTGTAACCCTAACCGCTCCTCATTCAGTCGCCGCCACCACTTCGTCCACAGCTGCCACCCACGCCTTGCTCCATCCGCCACCGTCGCTAGCCGTAGAGAAGATCCTAGGCCATGGCGACGTCTCCCCCTCCCCCTTTTCTTGCGGCGCTTAGTGGTGAGGGCCCTCCCCCTCATCCGAGAAGGAGAAGAACCCATTGTCGTCGCCTCCGAAGCCGTTGGGAAGGGAGGAAGAAGCGGCGGTGCCCAGCCCTGGTATCACGCTAGTGGAGAGGGGTGGTGCCCCAGATCTGGCCGCCATGGTGGGGCGCAAGCCAAAGCCGGGCGGAGCCGGGTTTGGGGGCCTCCACCTCCGCGGGACTTCTTCAGCCGGTGTGGGTGAGGGCAACCGTGAGGCGGCCACAGTGGTGAAGAGATGAATCCAGGCCCGCGCACGTCGACGATGAGGAAAGCCGCCATGGCGAGGAACCCAGGCGCCGGTGAAAGGACAGGGGATGTCGCCTAGAGGGGGGTGAATAGGCGAATTAAAAATTTAAACTAAATTGCAGCGGAATACAGAACCTTCGGAATGTCCGAATAATATTCCAGACAGTCCGAATAGTTCGGATAGTCTGAGGTTGTATTCGGATATTCCGAACTTATTCGGATAGTCCGAGAATCAATTCGGATATTCCGAATGCTCCAGAGCACATAGCTCGCAAATACTAGATCTAAGCTATTTCGGGGATATTAAACACACCAAATTAAACTAGCTAGCCTAGAATACCTGAATCAAGTCAAGATCTAGAGGAATATTCAATAGAAAAATAGATCAGGCAATTTCAATATTCAAAATCAAGTACTCTAGCAAGAATAAGTAAGCATAAAGACAATGATTTTTCACCTGAAGTTCGGATCCTTGAGGGGATCCTACGTCTCCGTTGAGGCGGCTCGGTCACACTTGAGTCGGGGTCTCTTTCAACCCTCTTACTCCCGGTGTTGCACAAATGCACTCGCCGGTTTCAACTCCTTTGACGCTTGAGTCGGGGTCTCTTTCAACCCTCTTCCTCCCGGTGTTGCACAAATGCACTCGCCGGTCTTCACTTCTTTGATTCCTTCCCTTGCGGAGGCGGAATCCGGCCTTCACAAACTTCCCACGGCCAACCACACAAAGTACCGGTGGCTCGTAGGCGACCTCCTAACCGTCTAGGAGTCCTCAACCTCCAAGAGTAACAAATGCTCACGAAGAATAAGCTTGGAGATGAAATCAAGTGCTCAAGCAACTCAAAAACCACTCAACCTAACACCTCACTCCTCAAACTCTTCCCAACCTTTCACACAAAAGGGGATCACTTAGATCTAAGGGTAGAGGGGTGTATTGGGGGCTCAAGAACAAGGGGATAGCTTCTCAAATCAATGGGGTTGCAGCCACCCACAAATGGGAGAGGATGGGGCTATAAATAGAGCCCACCAAAAACTAGCCGTTTTCCTCAACGTTCAAGTCAGTTCGGACAGTCCGAGCTCAAGTTCGGATAGTCCGAATGCGTCAAACTCGAAGTAACAGAGAATTCACTTCGGATAGTCCGAAAATATGTTCGGATAGTCCGAAATTTTCGGATAGTCCGAACCAGGACTGAGCAGCCCGACGAAAATGGGCATAACTTTTGACTCCGGACTCCGATTTCAGTGATTTTGGACTCTATTGAAAGCTAAGAACAAGGGCTACACAACTAATAAGGTCTCACTACCCAAATCTCAAAGGATAAATCCAGATTTCACAAAGAATCCAAGAGAGACCTACAATTCTCACTTTCCGGCACCACCAACACCACTCTTTCTCTAAGTTTCACAAGGATGAGTCACTTGAGCACTTGACACATCTAAAAGTCATTCGACGTCGCATCCCTCTTAATAGTACGGCAATCCTTAGACTCAAATTAAATCAAAGAAATCTAAGTCTTACATTCAATCCGCATGTCGTCTTCTCCGTGGATGCAATGTGCATGATGTCTTTTACCAAATGATTGATGACATCTTCGCCTTGTCCAACTTGACTCGATTCACCTCATGAGACTCTCGTCCTATCGACCTTGACTTGATCATCCTCTCTGACGATCTCCACGCTAAGTCGATCTTGACTTAGTCCTCAACTCTTGGTGACACCGCCGTCTTGTTGACCGCGGCTTAACGGTCATCCTTCAAGATACCTTGGTCATCATGCACACACGGGACCTAATTCTTTCCAAACCACTCATGAAAAGCATTAGTCCCAAAAGCTCAATAGATATGAAGAAATTGATATTTGTGAGCAGTTGATTACCACAAGTGTTTCATATAAAGAAGCACAACATAAATGGAAACACTTGACATTAGAAATGTTCTCTACTAAGTGCATCATGATGAGTATGTAATTGATCTACATGCACTAGAGAGATAATTGCCGATATGATGAATCAATTAAATCATGGCAAGGATCACAATCTTTACTTAAATGAAGCACATGATAGAATATACACGAATTGTACATGTGCAACTAATATTTGGAATAAGAGTAAATATGTGATCCAACACTAGATTAAACTTCACTAAGAGAATTGCATGAGAAGATATGCAATTGAAATATGCATGCACCAAGTCAATCTATAGCAATATGAAGTTCAACTCTAGTTAATACATGCATACTAAAAATAAAGCACATAATGAACTCAAATGAATATATATGCACAAATAAATATGACATGAACCAATGTGCATATATATAATCAACATGCTACTTGGAGTTCACTATGCATTTGCACAAAAGGAATGCAATAACAAATATAGAAGAGATACCAAAATTGCATACCTTATCTTTGCTTAACCATCCCACTTGATTTTCCTCTAAATAGATGAGACTGATACTCAACTAGACAATAACAAGTTAGTCTCATAGCAATATAATCATATTAGAGGTTTGTCATTTGTTAAGCACTAAGTTAAGCATTTACTCAATTACATAGATTGTCATTATATGCGTTTGTCATTAATCACCAAAATAACATAAGTGCCTAGATGCACTTTCAATCTCCCCCTTTTTGGTGATTTATGACAAACTTATTATCAATTGCACCAAATGACAATATTAAGATATTTAGCATTAAAACAGGCATGAAGAAACAATAAGAGATCATACGTACAAATTATCCCTTTTTGTCAATCGATTAGGGGACAATTGATAAATCCATAAATTCTCCCCCTTTTGTCATTAATCCCAAAAGGATACTTAAAATATCCGTATTGTTTATTCAATAAAATCTGTTCTCCTCCTTGATTGCACACTCAATAAAAAGATTAGGGAGAACAAAATAAAATAAGGAGCTAGTAATAGGACAATAATATTAAGCTCCCCCTAAATCTAGGCAAGATATGATACCAATTATATCCAAGATTTAGGTAATAGATGTTTTTAATTATACCAATTTAAAGTAGTCATGATTCACAGGATATAAGTGATGCTTAAACATGACACATGAATATGATTTCACATGGAGAAGATCTATTCTTTAAACATCAAGATCATATAGAGAAGATTACGCAAAAATGAATTGCTTATATAATCACAAGATGTATACAAGATCATGAATCAAAATTGTATAAGTAAGATGCACTTTCATGATCACGAATTTCATAAACTTATCAAGGGCATACCTCTTTGCAATGTGTCATCCATATCTACCTTTTCATTCTTGATAATGCCAAATGCAAGTTAGATGACACTTCAAAACAATTTAGGATTAGAGTATACCTCTTGAAAGATACCAATTAATGATACCATTTAAAATTGAAAGGTACAACACCATTTAAAATAAGACAATTTAGCATAATGGTGTGCAAAGACATTATTGAATATGGTCAAAAAAGAAACACGTCCCTTTGTCGATTCTTGTCCACCGCATGTTCGAATCAGTCATGATCACCGCGCCCGGCCTTAGATCCCTCGGACTATGGAGCTCCTCTCCATTTCCTTCATCCCACCGTCGAAGATGACCCCTTTTCCAATACCTTGAACATCAATAGACAAGCACACGATTTTCGGGAGCAAATATCTTTCAACTTGACCCAAGTTAGTTAGATAATGTCTAAGTACAACATGCACGATATAGATGATAAGCATGATAATACCACTTGCACGCAAAAAAAAATTCAATTAGATACCAATTGAAGATTTCATTATACCAATTTACAATAAAAATATTTGAAACTCATTCAAATTTAATCTTGACATCCACTTGTAAGAGAGACAATGGGTAAAACACATTCAAACTTACTCTTGAACTTACAAGGGAAATTTTCTCTTTTCCATAATAAACTCCGAGTGATGCAAGAGAGGAAATATTTTGAGGCTAAGATACAATTAAATCCAATTTCCAGAAGAACTTAGCCAAAAAATGCACTTTCATTGGAATGAAAACTTAAATAGATATGTTCCACTTTGAAGCTTGGAGCAATGAATAACTTCACTTAGTTTTCATTTTGAAAGGCTTGCCAAGATTCCAATTTAAAACTCTCAAAATCTCAAAAGATGCAAATAGCAGCACAAAATCGATTATAGCTTTTAAACCATCGCTCAAATGCAAAAATCATCAACGCAGAAAAGATCCATCTCGAAATTATCTTCGAGGGCTATGAAGACCGAAAAATCATTTGAGCAAAGAAAAACCTCGAAAACTTGAAAATAGAGAATGTTGAACCAAAGGTTTCAGGAAAAGAAATCTCGCTTTGAAATGGTCCTGAGGATGAAAACAATAGCAAATGAGCTCCCAAATAGTTTTAGATGAATCATGGAGCAATAAATTGAGTTACCTTAGTTTTCATCACAAGGAAATACTCAAATCATTTTAAAGGTAGGCAAGATATCAAAAGTGCAATGTGCTGAAAAAAAATTCAGTTTTGACATTCCATTTAAGCTTTTTGACAGGGCTGGAAGAAGGTTCAAACAAGGTTCATGAATTCTGAAAAAATTAGACAATGAAGTCCAACTATAGAGGATCAAAATATGTCATAAGACTTTCCTCTAATTATGAACCCATTTGAAGAAACAACAGTCACAAAACAGCCCCACAATCAACCTAAACCTCGGAATGTCCGAGCTTTACCTCGGAATGTCCGAGTAGACCCTTTCTGTTGAAACTAGAAAATTTCCATTCGGAATGTCTGAATAAATCTTCGGAGTATCCGAGTACTTTGGACTGTCCGAATGAATTTTCGGACTGTCCGAGCTCCAACTGAGCATTTTGAATTTGAGTCAAATCTTCATCAAATGAAGTCCAATAGCCATGAGATTTTGCAAAAATATTCCATAGACATCCAAGAGACTTCTCCAAAAAGAATTTCTCAAATATCACCCTCCAATCAAAAATTAGATCAAAATGGGCATTGGAGGTTTGATTTTGACACAAAGTCAAAAGAAGTCAACATTCTTGCAAATGAATTCAAATAAATTTGAAAATTTTCAGATATGAACTCCATATACCAGAGAAGGTTTTTCAACAAAAATTTTCAATAAATCAATTTTACTTTAAGAAATGTGGTGAAATTTGCATTTGAAATACATAAGGAATAATAATCTTCACCAATTCCTCAAAAGGACAACCAAATGAGTTTTGAATGGAAATGTACACTTCTATGGCTTTGTATGAGTCAAAAATACTATTACAAGTCAGGAAACACAAAGAAATCCATCTCAAATATCAAAACCCACAATATGCAAGAATGGGTCATTTTGGTTAAATCAAGAATTTTGGCTAAATTCAAATAACTATAACTTTTGAACGGTTGGTCGTTTGGAAAAACTTTGAACTAGAGAAATGCTTAAAATGACCAACCCTACAAGTTTTGTATTGACCACTTTTTCAAAAACTCAATAGATTTCAACTTATGAAAATATTTCATTTAATCCAAAATCAAGATCCTATAAGATCCATTTGAGGCCCAATTTGCTATTTTGTTTCTAAAATAGAAATTTTTACTCTGAAAGCGTTGTAAAACATTTGAAATACATATTTGAGAACTTTTATAAAGATTTTCACAAATATTGGCCTTTTAAACAAAAATTTTGACTTTTGACCAAAGAGGCTCATAAAAAGGATATGCATGCATATGCTTTCAACATTAATCAAAAAGTATCAAATGAAGCAAATGAGAAGATATTTGATTGGGATTGGTATGTATGAGTTTAAAATACCATTTTGAACCAAGATATGGCTAAGAATCCGGTCCAAACGGAGAAACTCACTAAGTGCAATAATATGACCATTATGGGTCAATTATAGTTTTTCGGTGAGTTTCAAAATTAAATAACTTTTGCTAGGTTGGTCTTTTGAAAATCTTTTAAACACAAGAATTGTTAAGAATGACCAACTCTAGGTTTTTCATTTTGTAATTACTTTCAAAATCATTTTACATTTAATTCTATGAAAATTATAAGTTTAAATCCAAAACAAGATACTAGTAACTAGATTTTGATCATGAAACTCATTTTCTTTTCAAAATAGATTTTGTGAAGCCAAAACCTTTGAAAAATGTTTCAAATACATTTGTATACATTTTGCAACTAGTTTTCACAAGAATACTAATAGTATACAAAATTTTGAGTTTTGGCTAAATGGCTTGATTTTGAAAATATATATATTAGCACTTATATAAATATGGGCACATGTAGGGATGTAATATACATGGATATGAATTAACACTCCCCCTTAATGTGCCACTATCTAACTTGCTCAAGATTGCAATCAAAACACCTAATAAGTATGAGTAAGCATATAACAAGCAATCTAAATTGATTTTCATGAATAATGCAATATAACCTACACAAGGCTATAAGCTATAAGAATTAATTTAAATACTTGTTACCCGAGATGGTATTGACTCAAGATTGAAGTGATCATCCTCATGCTTGGCTCCATTTTGCAAATGATGAAGTCCTTATATTCTTGAAGAAGCCAAGCGTCCAATCCATCTCATATTGCCTAAAAATCTTTTAGGCGGTTTTTGGTACCCAATCCTTATTGGGTCCAACAATGTTAGTCACAATAGATTTAGGAACCCAAATGGCCCTAATTTCGATATTATTGAATTGACTAACACAATGAGAAATAGGTTTGCAATAATTATTTCTCCTATACAAATGATTGGCATTTTTATGAAAAGGCATAGGAGGGCAATGATATTTTGCAAAACTATTTCTAGTTTGATCTCTTCTAAGCATATGATAATTGAAATTGTGCATTGGCTTAGAGGATCTAGCATTTCTAACAAATGTTTTGTTATTGTTATTTTTCCTAAGCACATGATCAACATGAATTTTCATAGTCTTAGGAAATCTAGTATTATGAGCAAACACATTTCTAGATTTATTTCTTCTAAGCAAATGAATATTATCATTTTTAGCGGGCATAGGGGACTTGACAAGCTTGGCAAATACATTACCATTCTTGTCCTTCCTAAGCAAATAATTATCATTAACAATAATAGGCTTAGGAATGATACCTTTGGGACAATCCTTACCGATGTGCCCCTTTTCCCGACAATTGTAGCAAGTATGCTTTGAACGTCTCTTTTTCTTGACTTGCTCTTTGCCGGTTTGCCTCATGGTTGATGCTTGTGGCTTGATCTCCACTTTGTTTGGGCACACGGAAGCGAAGTGGCCCTTCTTGTTGCAAGCAAAGCACTTGATGATCTTCGAATGTATTTCGTTGTGCCTTGTCTTGCTAGTCTCCCTCTTGGAGATGTAGCCGAGTCCTCGCTTATCTTGAGGCGCCCTTGGCTTGCTCAAGATCTCATCGAGAATGGCTTTGCCCTTTATGCTCCTCTTCAAGTCATTTTCTAGTCTAATGACTTGGGTCTTGAGCTCTTTATTTTCCTCTACAAGGTTAGTCTCAACATGCATAGAGGAATTAGTAGCAATAGAATTTGAGCAACAAGGTAAATCATTGCTAGATGTGGATATGCATTTATTTGATGAATTGTTTGTAATAGAAATTGGGCAAGGCAATTCATCAACTAAATTACATTGAGTAGCAATATCCACTCTAGACTTAGTGAATTCCTTGAGAAGGATTTTTTCATGATTTTCTTTTAGAATATTATAATCATTTTGAAGTGAGT
This sequence comes from Guadua angustifolia, assembly GCA_036346375.1. Classification (NCBI taxonomy): domain Eukaryota; kingdom Viridiplantae; phylum Streptophyta; class Magnoliopsida; order Poales; family Poaceae; genus Guadua; species Guadua angustifolia. Next base: position 46,239,638 of record CM070512.1, on the reverse strand, counting down.
CATGCTTCAACTTCAAAATTTTATACTTCTTTTTCTCCTTCCCAAGAGATTCATTGAGCTCCTTTAACATATTCATAAATTCATCACAAGAGAACTCATCATCATCATCATCACTTACCTCAATTTTACCTTTTGCCATGAAGCAACGGATTAGTGATGTGAGTGAATCTTCATCCTCGCTTGAGGCGGAGGTTGAGGTCGATGGAGATGTCAATTCTTCATCACTTGATGTGGAGCTTGAGGTTTCATCTCCCAACATCTCTTCCTCAATGCAATCCTCAATGGAAGTGGATGATTCAAATAATTCTTGAAGTTTTATCCATATTTCATGAGCGCTCTTGAGATTGCATATTATATCAAAAATTTCATCGCTAACAATACAAGATAAAGCATAAGCAGCTTGAGCGTCGAGATGTATGCATTTCATCTCTCCTTCAGTTGGATTAATTTCATTTAATGGAGAGGAAAAGCCGACATCTACGATCCACCATATTTGGGGGCTCATGGATTTAAAATGAGAAATCATAACTAATTTTCAATGAGCATAGTTTGAGCCATCTAGCACAAGTGGATCATGTGACTGCACTAATTCTCTAGTCGACATCCTTTACTCTCTAGGCGGTTAAGTCTAATAAAATGAGAGACCAAGCTCGATACCAATTGAAAGTGTGAGATCATGTGATGAAAAATTGGTTGAATGGTGAAATTGGCATTGTAAAGTGATTTTGGTTATGGCATGTGTGGTGCTTGTGCATGTGCTATGTTGAGATGATTATCATCTTGGTGATAGCATGATGGAGTTTTGCTTAATGCAATGCACTTTCGTGTGAGTGGTTGCATGGATTAATCTTGAGTCAAGTCGTGGACTTGTGCTCGGACGTGTTGTTTGTTACTTCATGTGCGAGTGTTGCTCGAGGCGACGTGGTCGATGTGGGACGGAACTAGGTTCATGGAGGCGAGGTTCGAGACTAGGTTCAGGAGGAATCGAGGTCTTGGTGGTCAAGGATGTCATGCGGGGCGTTAAGGCTAGAGAACATGCATATGAAGGCTGGTTAGTCATGTATGTGCGGCGGGTGGGCGATCATGCGTGCAAAGTTTTGGTTTTGGCCATGTTGGGCCAAGTTGAGATAGATCTGAACTCTTTCCATGTTGGAAGTGGAGTTGTATTCAATCTCTCTGTTCTTGCATGCGTGCAAGAGTTATTTTAGTCATGTTGGGCCAAGTTGAGATGAATCTGAACTCTTTCCATGTTGGAAGTGGGTTGTATTCAATCTCGTGTGTTTGCTCAGTATAAATAGGGAGGTGTCCTGTTTATTCTTGGCGTTCAGGTTTTAAGGTTGTACTCTTGTGTTGGAGTACTTTAGACAAAAGAAATAAAGATCAATCTTCGGAAAGCTAGTTGTTCTTCCGTGCATGCATGCATAAGATTGATTAAGTAACTGAAGCCTTCTCTGGTGTTTGGTCCGTCACAGCTTTGAAGGTGAAATTTGGTTTCCTCATCATTAGATGCATTAGTCCAATTGCGAAGGTAATATCTCTTGATCCGTACATCCGATTGGATTGATTCTTGTTGGGTTTGATTCGTAATTGAATATAGTTTCCACAGTTAAAATTTCATATCAATCCAACGGTTAGATCTTTGGCAATTCGTGGTCGCCCAGATTGCTAACCTGGTCGCCAAACAGTAGATCGCTAATTGGTTCAGTCATCTTGCGAAGGTCATATCTTTTGATCCGTAGATCCGATCGAGTTGATTCTTTTTTTGTTCACTTCGGAATTGAGTCTAGTTCATACAGTTAAAATTTCACATCAATCCAACGGTTAGATCTTCTGTAATTTGTGGTCGCCCTGATTGATGTCCTGCTTGCCCGACTGCTCGTGTGGTCGCCCGGATTCAGTCATCTTGCGAAGGACATAACTTTAGATCCGTACATCCGATTGACCTGATTCTTTTTGTGTTAGTTGTGGAATTGAGTCTAGTTTCTACAGTTAAAATTTCACGTCAATCCAACGGCTGGATCTTTGGGAATTTCTATTTTAGTAGACGGGTATCGGTCTGCTCGCCCAGACCGCGCGTGGTCGCCCAACAGTTTACGTGCTCGCCCAACCTGCTCGCCCAAGTGCCCAACCTGCTCGCCCAGTGTCCTCTGCTCGCCCAGAGTCTGCCCAAACTGGTGCCTGGTGTCCTCTGCTCGCCCAAGTGCCCAAACTGGTGCCCAGTGTCCTCTTGCTTTCCCAGTGATTTCTTGGTCGCCCAAGTGCACAAACTGGTGGCCAGTGTCCAACCATCGCCAAGTCTCTCTTGATGCAGGCCTGGTCTCTTGGTCTCCCAACTGCGTGAGGTGGTCTTCAATTTAAGTAATCTGGTCTTGACTTGGCCGGTCTTCAAGCAATTTGAGTTTAAATTGGGGTGTTTGAAAAGATCGAAAATTTGATTTTAGCTTCATAATCATTCACCCCCTCGATTGCTACATTAGTATATTTCGATCCTCTGAAAGGATAGGGATGTCGCCTAGAGGGGGTGAATAGGCGAATTATAAATTTAAACTAAATTGCGGCGAATCTGAGAACCTTGAATGTCCGAATAATATTCGAACGATCCGAATAGTTCGGATAGTCCGAGGTTGTATTCGGATATTCGAACTTATTCGGATAGTCCGAGAATCAATTCGGATATTCAAATGCTCCGAGCACATAGCTCGCAAATACTAGATCTAAGCTATTTGGGGATATTAAACACACCAAATTAAACTAGCTAGCCTAGAATACGAATCAAGTCAAGATCTAGAGGAATATTCAATAGAAAAGTAGATCGAGCAATTTCAATATTCAAAATCAAGTACTCTAGCAAGAATAAGTAAGCATAAACACAATGATTTTTCACGAAGTTCGGATCCTTGAGGGATCCTCGTCTCCGTTGAGGCGGCTCGGTCACACTTGAGTCGGGTCTCTTTCAACCCTCTTACTCCGGTGTTGCACAAATGCACTCATGGGTTTCAACTCCTTTGGCGCTTGAGTCGGGTCTCTTTCAACCCTCTTCCTCCGGTGTTGCACAAATGCACTCGCCGGTCTTCACTTCTTTGATTCCTTCCCTTGCGGAGGCGGAATCCGGCCTTCACAAACTTCCCACGGCCAACCACACAAAGAACCGGTGGCTCGTAGGCGACCTCCTAGCCGTCTAGGAGTCCTCAACCTCCAAGAGTAACAAATGCTCACGAAGAATAAGCTTGGAGATGAAATCAAGTGCTCAAGCAACTCAAAAACCACTCAACCTAACACCTCACTCCTCAAACTCTTCCCAACCCTTCACACAAAAGGGGATCACTTAGATCTAAGGGTAGAGGGGTGTATTGGGGGCTCAAGAACAAGGGGATAGCTTCTCAAATCAATGGGGTTGCAGCCACCCACAAATGGGAGAGGATGGGGCTATAAATAGAGCCCACCAAAAACTAGCCGTTTTCCTCAACGTTCAAGTCAGTTCGGACAGTCCGAGCTCAAGTTCGGATAGTCCGAATGCGTCAAACTCGAAGTAACAGAGAATTCACTTCGGATAGTCCGAAAATATGTTCGGATAGTCCGAAATTTTCGGATAGTCCGAACCAACTTCGGATAGTCCGAACCAGAACTGAGCAGCCCGACGAAAACGGGCATAACTTTTGACTCCGGACTCCGATTTCAGTGATTTTGGACTCTATTGAAAGCTAAGAACAAGGGCTACACAACTAATAAGGTCTCACTACCCAAATCTCAAAGGATAAATCCAGATTTCACAAAGAATCCAAGAGAGACCTACAATTCTCACTTTCCGGCACCACCAACACCACTCTTTCTCTAAGTTTCACAAGGATGAGTCACTTGAGCACTTGACACATCTAAAAGTCATTCGACGTCGCATCCCTCTTAATAGTACGGCAATCCTTAGACTCAAATTAAATCAAAGAAATCTAAGTCTTACATTCAATCCGCATGTCGTCTTCTCCGTGGATGCAATGTGCATGATGTCTTTACCAAATGATTGATGACATCTTCGCCTTGTCCAACTTGACTCGATTCACCTCATGAGACTCTCGTCCTATCGACCTTGACTTGATCATCCTCTCTGACGATCTCCACGCCAAGTCGATCTTGACTTAGTCCTCAACTCTTGGTGACACCGCCGTCTTGTTGACCTCGGCTTAACGGTCATCCTTCAAGATACCTTGGTCATCATGCACACACGGGACCTAATTCTTTCCAAACCACTCATGAAAAGCATTAGTCCCAAAAGCTCAATAGATATGAAGAAATTGATATTTGTGAGCGGTTGATTACCACAAGTGTTTCATATAAAGAAGCACAACATAAATGGAAACACTTGACATTAGAAATGTTCTCTACTAAGTGCATCATGATGAGTATGTAATTGATCTACATGCACTAGAGAGATAATTGCCGATATGATGAATCAATTAAATCATGGCAAGGATCACAATCTTTACTTAAATGAAGCACATGATAGAATATACACGAATTGTACATGTGCAACTAATATTTGGAATAAGAGTAAATATGTGATCCAACACTAGATTAAACTTCACTAAGAGAATTGCATGAGAAGATATGCAATTGAAATATGCATGCACCAAGTCAATCTATAGCAATATGAAGTTCAACTCTAGTTAATACATGCATACTAAAAATAAAGCACATAATGAACTCAAATGAATATATATGCACAAATAAATATGACATGAACCAATGTGCATATATATAATCAACATGCTACTTGGAGTTCACTATGCATTTGCACAAAAGGAATGCAATAACAAATATAGAAGAGATACCAAAATTGCATACCTTATCTTTGCCTAACCATCCCACTTGATTTTCCTCTAAATAGATGAGACTGATACTCAATTAGGCAATAACAAGTTAGTCTCATAGCAATATAATCATATTAGAGGTTTGTCATTTGTTAAGCACTAAGTTAAGCATTTACTCAATTACATAGATTGTCATTATATGCGTTTGTCATTAATCACCAAAATAACATAAGTGCCTAGATGCACTTTCAGCCGGTGGCACGGGGGCTAACCAAAACACGGCGGATGACGGCGCGAAGGAGGTGCCGATTCAAGACTCCAAGGCGCACGGTGCGACGAAACTCCCGGATGATCTCGACGAGGAGAATGGAGACGGCACGGTTAAGTGTGAGTATCGGCATTTTTTTGTTCTTACCGTGATGGTCGCCATCGTGTTCTTATTGTTTTCTGTTATTACTCGAAACTCAGTGGAGAATCTACGTGCTTGATAACGTGTTTAGATTAGGAAGTTAAAGAACAAATGATGTGTGAACTTGTCGTTCTATTCCATTCATGATCAAAGGTTTATATACATAGTGAATGGGTGGCAATGCACCCATTCGGATTACAATGAGAGGGAGAGAATGAAAGTTTGTGTAGCTTCGTGAATATGTGTCTATTCCTTGCTTTGTGTTGGTTATTCCTTGCTTTGTGTTGGTTGCTTGAAGATGTTGTTTCATGAAGAGATGGATGAAGATCATCCATTCATGTCTGTTCGCAACACTAGGTTCGTCAAATTTGGGGATTTTCCACGAGGCGCCGCTGTGGTGAAGAGCTCTTGATTGGCCATCTCTGGTGAGTCCCGAGCCCTGATTTCGGTCCCATTGGCTTCGCATTGTGTTGTGCCTCCGCTGCCATGGATGGAAAGATCGTCGGAAGCCGCCGCTGCCATGGTTGCCCTGTGCTACTAGTGTTCCAGATCTCGCCACCGTTGTTTGGGGTTGTCTGGGGCCGAATCAACTGCGTCACCGGAATCGTCGTGTCCAGAGCTTGCTGTGGGGAGGGTCTCGCTGGTCACCAACGGCGGCCATTGGGCCCCGAGTCGCCGCCGTGAGTCATGGCCGCGCCTCGATGTGACGCGTGGATGCCACGTGGGCTGGTGAGTCGGTGTAGCATCAGCTCTGGTCGCTGAGATGTTGTCTGCGTGGCACTCCGGTCAGCCCTGAAGGAGGCCCACGTGTCAGCATATTGCGAGGGCCGCGTTCGTGGTGAACCGGAGTCAGCCGTGGAGCAAGTCCGTAGACAATGGACACGTGTCAATTAGTGACTGGCTGATCTATGTTGACGTCAGCAACAACGTATTAATTTAGGGTTTTTCAATACAAGAATAATCCGGCAAAACAATTAATTTCCAATTTTCTAATTTTGTATGATTTTTGAATCTTTTGAGAGCTCATTCTCTCTCATACGTGTTCTGATTGAGGCGACTCAAATTTCTAAAAATTTATAAAATTGAGATCTACTTAAAAGTGGGCTGGTTAGTCGGTGCAGCATCAGCTCTAGTCGCTGAGATGTTGTCTACGTGGCACTCCGGTCAGCACTGAAGGAGGCCCACGTGTTAGCATTATTACGAGGGCCGCGTTCGTGGTGAACTGAAGTGAGCCGTGGAGCAAGTCCGTAGACAATGGACACATGTCAATTAGTGACTGGCTGATCTATGCTGACGTCAGCAACAACGTATTAATTTAGGGTTTTTCAATACAAGAATAATCCGGCAAAACAATTAATTTCCAATTTTCTAATTTTGTATGATTTTTGAATCTTTTGAGAGCTCATTCTCTCTCATACGAGTTCTGATTGAGGCGATTCAAATTTCTAAAAATTTATAAAATTGAGATCTACTTAACAGTGAATTTTATTTAATTTTTAATTTTTTTGGTATCTATTTTAGTATTTATTTGATGTTCTCTCTCATTACGTGTAGATGTTAAAGTGTTCGGAGCGTCCGAGGAGGAATCGTTGACTCAAGATCAAGGTCCAGAGTAAGAATAAGGGCTTTTATAAGATAAATTATGCTTTGATCATGTTGAACTCAGTTTATAAAATTGCTATATTATTTTACGTTATTACATATTATTTTATGTGTACAACTATTTCAGAATAGTTTAGGATTTAGTTAATCTGCCCAATTGAACTATACCCTACCTTGCCATTTGTATGCTATGATTAGTTGTTACCTTAGGATGATTCATTATTAGTTGGTTAATATTAGTAATTAACATAGGTTGGTTAGACCGTGTTTTGTTTGCTTAGCCATGTCACGTCAACTAATGTCTTTTGGAATATCAAAAGTGAATCTTGACTAATGGAATATGGAACATGTTTATGAAAAGTGTGTCGGTGTTGTTATACAATGATGTTGAGTGGTAGTGATGTATGTCACGAAACGATGCTGACTTATTGATGGCATGTGATGCATGGTAATAAACTGAGGTGGTAAATAATTTAGATTAGTGCAAGTGGTAAGGGGTAGTACACCAAGGTGGGCCAGCAGGGTAGAGGGTTTGTGAAAGTCTTGCCTCGATTATCTTAAGGTCTTAATCTTGTAAGCCTTTGAACCGAGTCAAACATGCAACCATATGTCTAGTGTGGGATAAACCTAACTAAATAGGATTACCGATATCATAATATGTGATACCTCAAGTGGATAATCACACAGAAGTGTGCTTATATAGAAGTGTGGTTATAGTGGAGGATGTGGCGTACTACGGTCACACATCAATCTAACGATATGTCGGTCCTAACCTTCACCTCTATTGAGGGAAGGGACAGTGTATGGCTTACGGGAGGCTCAGTGTTGGGATAAAGTTTTTGAAAGGTTTTGTCATGGTTTCTCTGTCGACACACCAAAAAAAGTGTGTTAATAGCTTGGCAACAAGAGACGATCATATCATGTGGGTAAAGTGCATAACCTCTGCAGTGTGTAAAATCTATTTGAATAGCCGTGCTCGCGGTATTAAACAATGCTCGAAAATTATAGTTAAGACTTAGATTTTATAAAATAAAAATGGAAGGTTTGGAATTTGACTTAGGCTAGATGCCATGTTTATTTGAAAAATAATTGAAAGTTATTATATACTGTTATTTGTTTTACTGTCTTTCAATCTACTTATTGTATTTAGCTATAAATGTTGCTTTACTGCAAAATAGCCATACCAGCCAATCATTTGGAATAAGCCTTGCATACAGTAATATTAGAATTGCATCATGTGCACAGCTTGTTGAGTACTTTTAAGTATTTACCCTTGCCAACAACAAATCATCAGTTGAAAAATGTACACTTACCAAGAAGAGACGAATGTTTAGGGTGCGAGCCTTGTCAGTTGCCTGTGATATACTGAGGGGTTTATCTATATTTTCATTCCGCTGCAGTTTAACATGTTATTCAGTTTAGCCTTGCGAGGCATGGTCTTGTAAGTTAACTATAAGGTCATTCAATAGGTTTTATTCAATATATGAAATCTTTTATTATATTTCCACTGTATGATTGTGATATTCATCTATGTTGAGTCTATGTGTACTAGCGTGATCCCGAACTAGTGTAGAATACACAAAGAGTCCGAATTTTACACTGTGTACGAAAGTACTATTAAATACATCATGTGTCACATGCCTCCTTTCAATTTTCAGATAAGGATTGGCAGAGCATTTTTAGATCCTTTCAATTTTTCAGTGCTTAAAAGCAGCATTTCGATTTTCCTGTTCTTAAGAGTAGCATTTTGCTTGGTGCATTCCAGTGTCCATTAGATTGCTCGATTGGGCTGCATTCCGATTTATCTGACATACATGCAGGAGCCCACGTTCATTCAGGGTGTGTTTGGTTGTCTATATGTGCTGAATCGTATGAATGGATACAACTGTATCTATTAGACACGTGTTTAGTTTTCTGTTCATTCAGTCTAAGTGGATACAATTGCACCCACTCATACAGGATGGAGAAAACACAAAAATTGAACTTCTCTCTAGTGTAGACCCGTGAGATGTATAAACAAGCAACCAAACAACTCAATTTGTATCTACTCATACAGACCAAACCTAGTCTAGATAGCTCATACAGGACATACTAGGATGGTGTAGACAACCAAACACACCCTCAAAATTTTGCAGTGCAAGGGATTTGAGAGATGACTAGTCTGGCAGCTCCCTCTTTGGAACTTGATTGTTCGTAAACATATCAGAATCGCACAATATTATTTGTGTATGTCAACACAAGTTTCAACCAAGTCAAAAAGTTTTTGTCCGACAATAGACAGTTTCTCCCAAGAACCAATCTGAACTTGAAGGAATAAGAGCCAATGAAACACTGGGGAAAATATATTTATTAAAGCATCTTATTGCTTGCTTTTACACCAATAGCTTATACATTGAAAACCGTAAATCCAACACACCAACAACAGCTAAACCAAAACTCACTTAGTTTTAACACTGACACCGTCTGTTCCAGCAATGATCACTGAACTCGTCATGTCCAAGAACAGCCCATGCTCAACAACTCCTTCGAAAGCTGAGATCTCCTTTCCGGCCGCCAATGCATCCTTGATTGGTGTCTGGAAGTATAGATCAACAATGTAGTTTGAGTTATCAGTAACATATGGCTTGCCATTGTCGTCCAATCTCAGCTTTGCCTTGCATCCTTCTTCGTTGAATAAACCCTGCAATCTTTCTTGACTGTACTTCCAGCAGAACTGCACAACTTCCACTGGCATGGCTAAACCGCTGCCTCCCAATCCAGTAACTAGTTTTGTCTCATCAATAACGACAACGAACTTGTCTGATGCAGCCTCGACCATCTTCTCCCGGAGAAGGGCACCACCCCGCCCTTTCACAAGGTTAAGGTCCGGATCAACCTGTTACCAAATAGAAAGTGGTTAGTCATAAAAGAACTGCTTGCAAACATCAGGCAATAAGACCAGGGACAGAAAGTCACAAATCTCCCTCTGGTTCTAAACAAACGTCCCAAATCATGCTATAACACAACATACCACAAAATGCTTGAATACTCACCATGAAACTGTTGTATGCAAGAAGATTTTGTCATGATGTAATCTTGTTAATTTATCATCACCATTTTGAAGTGCTAGATTATTGGTTAGTAAAATTTAACTCAATGCAACCTATAACAAAGATCAATCTACTAATTGAGTACCATTTAAGGGTTCATTTCAAATATAAATCTTCGGAAGTAAAAAATGTACTAGTAACAGCATCTGCGAGGTTTAAGGGGGCAAAATGAATGAAAATTACACGTTGAGCTGCGAGCGGCATGCTACTGGACTTCTCTACGAATTACATTTTCCTCTCAGAGCATAACGACTACACTAATACACAAGCTAAAAAGTAAGTTCCTTCACAACCTCTAAGAATGAAGCTAATGCTCCTCATTCTACGACAGCTGCCATTAAGTCCCACAAGTGAGCTTATGTGACATCACAGCACCAGCAAATTGACAAGGCAAGGAACATAATTAAAAGTGTTCCATTTTTTGCCCCACTTTCTTCCCAAATCTACCACAATCCACAGAATCACCAAAAATTTCATCTTTTCATTGAGAGAAAAGATAACTAGATAAAGACCTAAAGTCTCATCTTTCCTCCATGAGTAGTACTAGCAAGACAACCTGATAGACTGACTTATCTTTCATGGAAGAACAGAAACAGGATAAGGAATCAAGACAAAACTTTCCATCTCAAAAGCTAATAGGACAGCAATTCTAGCTAGGTGGAGTACTAACTACCAAGAATGAACTCACAAGAACTAATTTTGTTTATCTAAATTTACTGATTTTTCCCCCTAAACAAACTTCCCCCAAAAAAATGGAAGATGAATCATTTATGCATATTGAGTTTTATGAGCCAACTAATTTACCTAAAACTTAAACCGACGAAAAAAGGTGGATAATATACTTTAACAAATCCTCCTCACGTCTAGGTTACAATTATTTTTTAAAATATTGCGTAAGCCATGTCTTGAAGTTAGGCTCTACTCTGATATTATATTGAGTTACGTTCCAACCAGATCATCCAAAACCTCAAAGCTGTCAACTAGGTGACCCAAAAGCTTAAGCTGTCAACCATGTCATCCAAAAGCTTAAGGTGACGAGGAAAGACGGTAATATACTTCGCCCATGCACAAGAAACAATGAGGCGGGACGGACCTCGTCGGCGCCGTCGATGGCGAGGTCGATGCGGGGTGGTCGTCGAGCGTGGAAAGCGGGATACCGAGCGACTGCGCCTGCTCGAAGGTGCGCTTGGAGGTGGGCACGCCGACGATGCCGGACAGCTTCCCGGCGGCGAGGAGCGCGCCGATCTCGGCGACGGCGAAGGCGGCCGTGGACCCCGTCCCGAGCCCCAGCACCATCCCGCTCTGCACCTGCTCTACCGCGCGCACCGCCGCGAGCCGCTTGAGGTCGTCCTGCGTCAGCGCGGCCGCTGCCGCCGGCACGGACTGCGCGCGGACGACAGCGAGGCGCGCCCGTCGAGGGCGGCGCGCCGCGCGGCGGCCGGGTGGAAGCGGGCGGAGGTGGCGGCGGCGGCGGCCATGCGGCGCGTGGGTGGTGGGGCGGTTCTTGGAGCTCGATGGGGAGTTGGTGGGTGGAGGAGGGGAGGATTGAGATGGAGATGGTGAGCAAAGAAAGGGTTGGGGGTTGGTGGTGACTTGGAGGGCTACGCCTTTTTCTTTCTTTAAATTTTTCTCAATATATTGTCAAAAGAAAATTTACTTGTTTTGGAGCAAAGAGCCTCCACTCCAACTTCAAGGCTAAATATTTGTAGAACCAAGGAGCAGGAAGTATGAATACCAACCGGTGTTTGTCTAGTACAGCGTTAACAAATTCGATGTATCGAGCTTGTTTGAAATCCTAAATTGATTGGTAAATTAGTTAAATTAAAAAATTCAAAAAAAATTATGCTACGTAAACCGGTTAAAAATCGGTGAAAATCGAGCGAAAAATTGGCCGCAAGAAAAGTTCAACTCGCCAGTTGATTTTCGAGAAAACAGATGAATTTTCGATTTTTTCTTGATTTTTTTTCAAACCATTTTATTTCGAAACCTTGGGTTTTTGGCATTTTCATTCCATTTTTGCGATAAATCAGTACCGCTCGGGTCTCGATTTCTCAATACAAAACAATTTTGTTAACCCTAGTATGATAATGTTACACCTTCATGCATAATATTTGCATGCTATACTTTTTTTTGTCTTTACCTTCGAGTAAAGGTTTCCACTTAGACCGCACGTGAAAGTGGAAGTAAGACAGATTAATCAGCACGAAAAAATTCTGTAAGACATTTAGAAATCCTAGCATTATAGTTTAAAGATGTGCACCGTTTTTTTTTTTTTTGAACAGAAAGAAGAGACGGGATAGTGGTATAAAACTAGTGAGGTACTAGCGCTCGATGTCTGATCAAGATGTCAGCTCCATACGCCGCGATTTGCCGTTGGATCTGGATCGATGGGTTTCAACCGTCCGATTGGCTTCTTCCCCCTTCAACTAGCAAAATGGCGTTTCTCCCCTCAAGCTTGCTCATCGGGTGAGTTCTCTAATCTCGTCCACATGATTTGAAATTTGTTTGTCTAATTCATCCCAATAGCTCATCTGATTCGAACGATCAAGTTCTCACCATCAAATCATCAGTTTGCACGATCACCGCCTTCGATTGTCGCAACAAATTCGTTCAATCGACAGCCAAGCAAACTTATACCAATTTGATGGCGCCATACATGGCGAGTACCTCTAGTAGCAACCACAGAGCGCATTCGAAGATCCCGTGAATGGATCCTGCTGCAAATTTATTAATCGATGGTGTTCGTTCGAGCTATGAAATCCTAGTGTTGGTATGTACTAATCTTAGACCCCCTTTGATTATCATGAATCATATATAAAAAGATAGCAACAAACCTGGTGCAACAAAAAATTTGTCTTGACCAAAAATGAACATTAAAGCTTGCAAGATATACAGGTTTTTGCACATTAGCGTAGTTTGGAATATATCGTGACGCAACAATTTATACGGTCTGGTGCAGCCAAGGTTCAAAATGCCGGCGAAATTTCAGAAATATCGGCGGGGGCCGAGATTTCAAATCTCGACAGAATAGAAAATAGATCATTTCAAAATTGCTACAGTATTTTCGCTAAATTTGGTCGAGATTTCGATTATTTTGACTATATTTCATATATTTTTTTGGATTTGGGTTATATAAGAAATATTATCTATGCCAAGTTTTAAGGTGCTAGAGCTGCTCTGCATTCTTATCACAGTTCCAGAAGATGAATAAGTCGGGTTCTCTTTTTCCAGTGAAGAGTATTGCACATTTCTTCCTTCAGTTACCAAAAAAAAAAAAAAAAAATCCAACTCAGAGACACACTCATGCGTGTCCACACTCTGGTTACCAGTAGAAACTGAAAAAGGGAAAGGAAAAGCTAGTATCTCACTTTACTGGATCAATGATTAGATTTTTGAAAAATGCAACAAATATTTCTTTCATTGTCTGAACCGCCAATGATCCACTTTGTTTTGCAGGAATCTTGCTTCTGGCGGAAATGTTGCCTCAAATTTCATTTAAACGGTTAGATACCAATGCCATCACAACATTGTCAGATTTCTTTACATCAAGATTGGTAGGTTTGACTATGTGCATCATGATTATTTCCTCAAAAATACTGTCCTAGCACTTCACAATTACAAGGACGAAAGAAAAGGACCCATTTGATGTGTTACTTCATGTACGACCGTTGTTTCTCAAACAATAGTCCGTTGGGTTGTCCTATTGTGCCTGAATCAAATTAGCAAGTATTATCTTCTGATCTTGTGACTTTCTTATCGTGTAGATTCAACCAACTTCTTTGCTCTGCCTCCACATTCTAAAACGAACAATTAAATATTTACAATAGCCAGATCTCTGATTTCAAGTTGTTAACCCTTGAGCCTTTACCAGAATCATCACCATCATTTTGGGGGTTCTTTCTAGCAAATGTTAAGTGCCCTGCTGTGGAATATGGCTTGCTCAACCATAGGGTCCATGTTATGTTTATTCAAATGACCGAAACAAATTCAGTACATCATTAAGTTTCTGATTTACAAACTTATGATTATTTTGTATAAGTTAGATATAACAAAATTTTAAGAGCTGTGCGTCAATACTTTCCCTCTCAATACAAGTTGCACAAATCTTAAAGTAAGCTAAGAGGTAAGTAATCATCATCTACCCTTCATTTATGCTTTAATATTTGTACAACTGTCAAAAAGAAAAGTATGGAAGCACCTTTCAGATTTTAAATCTTTGTTTGCAACATTGCATGTCAGAGTGAACCCACTCTTGTGTGGTGTTAAGTGTCATCGGAGAAATGGTCAGTGAGCTGGTTTGACATAAGTGAAACTTTATATCTCAATGGGATGCAATAAACCCAAGTATATTCAGTTCAAAAAATAAACCCAAGTATACCATTGTTTTACCTAGAAGGCTGCGGACAATTGCTGTAACTTCTTGAATTTGAATTCTCCAAACCATTGGCAATAGAATGTAGGTAGCAAATAAGCAGTTTATCCAGGCTTTTATTTGATTAAAGCAAGAAGGAGCAGCACCGTGCACCATTCACCCCTTGTCTGCGCCCAAAACCCTAAACCAGAATCGCCATCGCACATTCAACACAAAACTCGGGATTTGGGGGAGATTTCTTGCCTCGCGTGGGCCGCCAGGGCCTCCGTGCACACGGAGAAGATGCCCGTTCCTCCTTAGCAACCATCGCCATTTTGCCGCCGCAGCGCGTTGCCGTCGCCGACTTCACAGCCTCGCCCCCGGTTCCGCGCCGCTCCGTGACCTCTTCCGCCGCAGCGCGCGCAGGAGACTCCAACCGCTCGTCGAGTGGATGGGTAAGGAGAGAGGGTCTCGACCGATCGGGATTCTCGCTCTTCTTCCCTCCGCAGGACCGGAGGTTAGCCTTGGTGTCTTAGTTTGGGCCTAATTTAGACATAGTCTTGAGTAATTTAGTCGATTAGACCCAAGTAACTGTTTGTAAAGAATGCTCTTCCTTGCAGAAAATTGCATTAGAGTGTTCCAGAAGTTTTTAGTTTCGCATCCTATTGTTTTGTTGGAAGAAATTTAGTGAAACAAATTGGTATGCTGAAGATCCATAACTCCTGTTATACTGTAATTTTTGTTTATGCTATGTTTAGGCTACTAGCTATCTTTACCTTATGGTGTCCATTTTTTCATTGTAAGTACTAATACTTTTTTGCATATTAGTCAGATTGGCAGGCACTACGGGGAGCACTTTTTGGATGCTTGGCTCTGTTGTGCAGAAAACAAACTTTTGGTAGCATCGTGATTGCTGATGTCAAAAGACTTGTTGAGTCTTTCATATAGAATGTTCAAGTACAGTCACTTGCAGGTTGCAGCTGCTGGCCGCAATGATGGTTTGAATCTTTAGTGCAAAGATGCTTAAATAAGATTATATCTTTCCAGCTATGCTTTCAAATCTAATCTATTGATATCTGTTTCATATTTATTTTCTTTCCAGCTATGCTTTCAAATTCTGAGCTGCATACTGGATCACTACCCGGAAGCTGTCAAAACAATTGTATGGTACCTACTCAATGTTTGGACAACACTGGATCACTGCCATCATGCCATAACCATTTTATTACTATCATACGGAAACATGAATGCATTTATTAATTCTATCTTTTCATGACATATCTATCGTTACACCAGCATTGTTCTTTATATGTTCTAGCATGTTTTTTTTAACGTGTTGATCATTCCTCAATGTCTTTGCATTTTCCTAATCTGGCAAGCATATAATACTTCTTCGGTTCTCAAATGCTTGGCGCTTTTGAACAAATCATACATATCAATGTTATCAACTTATCATGCTTTGGGTATAAAATGCGACAGCTAGTTTTACCTAGACATGGACAAGGAAATCGCAATCCGACTTGGATTCAGGTGTTCGATTCAGGAGACCTGAAAAAATAGGATACGGGGATTCGACTACTATATATTAATATAATACTAAAAATAAATGCATGTAGTTATTTTATATTGTAAATAGTACAAATTAATGCTCAAATAACCTCTCATCACTGAAGTTGGAGGTTTTGATGCACAAAATATCCATATTCAGCATAGAAGATCCACCTCTCACCTTGATATGGCTGCCCACTATCAGCCTCTCACATGTGAGAATGAAAAGCGATAAACAAAACAAAGGTGGCACTTTTCTCTTTCAAACCCATATAAGGATGTTTTCATCCTTGACATATTCTTCTCCATTATTTCTTCCCTTCAAAGCCTCTCTATCTTCTGTTGTTCTTCCTCCACCAAAGCTATTGCAGAGAAGGAGAACAACTATTCTTTCTTTCTTTTAGTCTTCCTCCAGGTTTGCTTTCCTAGCCATGGTCATGAACAGGGGATGTCAAGCCAGCGTAGCTTTTTCCCATCTAGTCTCTTCCTCCTTCATCTAGGACACTGCTAAGGGTGTCCGATGCGTGTCAGCGAGTGTTCGACGCTTATCAACAGGGGGATACACGTCAACATGGCAAAAAAATTTCAGACTCGTGTTTCCAGGTAGCCAGCCCTCCAATAATATCACAAGCATAAACAACAAGGTAGTAAACTGAGGGAAGAGGTAGGGTTAACACTTAACAGGGGTAGTTTGGAAGTATACCTTGGGAATGGGTAAGTGCCTAGCATTTATGAACAAATTTCTCGGTCAAATGTGCCAAGTATTCAAGAGAAGAGGGGGTACCTTCATTTCGACTTCTGAGCCTCTAACATGGATGCTCAATTTCTATTTCACTGTTAGTCTGTTTGTAAGTTTTTTGCCCTTAGATTTATACAAAGATGAGTACATACCAACTGTCATGTGGGGGCGACATTATCAGTGGCGCTCCCGCGCACGCGATGCCACCCGAGGCACGACTGGCGCACCCGAAGGAGGCGCCACCTCAGCAGCCGGTGGCTAGGCTGAAATTCAAACAAACCAGCCTGCAGGGCAGGCTGCTAGGATCAAGGGATTTAGGCAATTTGTTTCCTTTAATAATTAAGCATGCAAGGAAGGCTAGAATCAAGAGATTTAGAAAGTTTATTTCCTTTTTAATAGCTGGCTGAGCGCCTATATGAGGGATGTATCAAGCCTCCTTTAGGGGCAAGCAATAACAGATCCTTCTCCTAATCCTCTCTTCTCTCTTAATCTCTTCCCTTCACCATTGCGCGTCCAGGACAAGGTCCTGTCACCTCCACCAGCTCCGGCTACGAACTACGTAGTCGTGGGCCTACAACCTTGGGCGCTAGCGCCCTTGACAACCTGGTATCAGCTTCCAGGCATTCCTCATCCGACCCTAGCCACCCACCAAGCCCCACCGCGCCACCACTCACCTCCATGGCCGAACCAACCCTAGCTGAGCTCGCCACTCTCCTCCGGGCCTTGACGACAACCGTTGACAGCCTACAGGCCACAGTCGACACGCTCCAGCAGGGGCATTCTCCGTCTGGCTCCGCATGGGGCCCCAGGGCGCCCATCACGGGAGAGCATCACAATGATCGACCGCCGCGTTTCCAAAAGATGGATTTTCCCATGTATGATGGCAAGTCCGATCCCTTGGCGTTCATCAATCGCTGTGAGTCCTATTTTCATCAGCAGCGCATCGCGGAGGAGGAAAAGGTGTGGATGGCCTCCTACAACCTGTACGATGGTGCCCAAATGTGGTTCATTCAAGTCCAGCAGGAAGAGGGCACCCCACCGTGGCGCCCGTTTCATTTGAACTCCTCGCTTTCTTGCTTGGCCCTCCCTGCGCTCCAATCCCCTCGGCGAGCTGATGGCGTGCAAGAGGACGGGCTCCGTCGTCGAGTATCAGGACCGCTTCGAGGCGCTCCTTCCTCGCGCGGGCCACCTCACTGAGACGCAAAAGGTCCAGATCTTCACGGCCGGTCTGCAGGCGCCTCTCAGCCTCGACGTTGAGATTCACAACCCGCAGTCCCTCGCCGTCGCCATGAGCCTCGCCCGCAAGTTGGAACTGCGCGATCAGTGTGCCGCGGCATCAGCACCGCCACCGCCACAGCATCGCCACCAACAGCGGGGTCTCCTGCCGACGCCCACGTCACGTTTGCCGCCGCCCGCGCCAATCCTCCCCGCCTCGACGCCGGCCACGGTGACCGTCAACAGGCGGCAGGTGAAGCGGCTATCCCAGGCGGAGATGGAGGAGCGACGCCGTCTTGGGCTCTGCTTCAACTGCAATGAGAAATTGGCGCTGCAGACCTGGCAGCGTCTGCCGGCAAGATCTTCCTCCTTGACTGGCGGCGAGGGGCGGCGAGGGCGATCTTGGCCGGACGCGATGGCGGTCTCCGAGATTTTAGGGGCCCAGAACGAGATTTAAAATAGGGGCCCTTCTAATTAATAATAATAATAATACGGAATTGCTACAGTTCGGACGTCTGAATTTTTCGGACGCACTGTGACATTTTTTTTCTACGTATGTAACATTTTTTTGCCATTGCATGCAACATTTTTCTTCGACAAACAATGAATTGCGGCACAGTAAACGGATGTTGCAAGCGTTGAAAAATATGTTGCACGCGTTGAAAAAAAATGTTTTAAGTGTTGAAAAAAAAATGTTGCAAGAGGCGTCCGATGAAAAGAACAGTGTCGGATGTCCGAGCTCTAGTTCTTCCCATATATATAAGTGTTACCAATAAACACTCAAGGTGTATCCAAAAAAATTATTTATATCAAGCAACAGGTAAAGCAAAAGGTACATATTACAATATTACAGTATATACTGTTACATATACAATATACTAATACTAGTACATATCTGAGGTGGGGCCCCATGGTTTGAGGGCTGGAGGCGGCGACTCTCGCCGCCCTCCAGTGGCCTTGGCCGGACGGGGCCATGGCCAAAACCGCCGTGATTTCGCTCCACACCATCGCCGGCGTCCGCACCAACGAAACCATGCAGATACGCATCCATCTAGGCAACGTCTCTCTCCTCGCACTCCTCGACTCCGGCTCCACCCACAACTTCGTCTCGGAGGAAGCGACCAGCCGCACCAATCTCCAACTGCTTCCTCGGGGCAAGATGCAGGTCACGGTGGCCAACGGCGAACGCGTACCCTGCCCAGGCATGTACCGCGCCACGGCATTCTCCATCGGCGACGAGCACTTCACCACCGACTTCTTCGCTCTTCCCTGGCCGGCTACGACGTCGTCTTGGGCACACAGTGGCTGGCGTCGCTGGGACCAATCCTCTGGGATTTCGGCGCCCTCACCATGTCTTTTTGGCGCCATGGTCACAGGGTGTGTTGGCGGGGCATCGCAGGGCCATCCAGCCCCTCCCTCAAAGCATGCACCGGCGAGGACCTCCTGACGGCAGTCCTGGACGAGTTCGCCACCATCTTCGCCGAGCCGACCGGCCTGCCACCACCCCGTTCCAGGGAACACTACATCAACCTAATCCCCGGATCGGCACCAGTGGCTGTCCGCCCCTACCGCTATCCAGCGGCCCATAAAGATGAACTGGAACGCCAGTGCGCCACCATGCTCGCCCAGGGTCTCATCCGGCGCAGCGCGTCAGCGTTCTCCTCCCCGGTTCTATTGGTCAAAAAAGACGGCTTTGGCGCTCTGCGCCGACTCTGGCGCCTCGAACACCATCACCATCAAGGACGCCTACCCCATTCCGGTGGTGGACGAGCTCCTCGACGAGTTGCACGGCGCTCGATTCTTCACCAAGCTGGATCTCCGTTCCGGCTACCACCAGGTGCGGATGAACGCCGGGGATGTCGCCAAGACCGCATTCCGCACCCATGATGGCCTCTACGAGTTCTTGGTCATGCCGTTCGGGCTGTGCAACGCCCCGGCCACGTTCCAAGCACTCATGAACGACGTGCTGCGCCCGTTCCTGCGCCGCTTCGTCCTCGTCTTCTTCGACGACATCCTCATCTTCAGCACCTCGTGGGCGGATCACCTCCGGCACGTCCGCACCGTCCTCCACGTCCTACACCAACACCGCCTCTTCGTTAAGAGGTCCAAGTGCGCATTCGGCGTCGACTCCATCTCCTACCTCGGCCACATCATCTCCGCTGCGGGCGTGGCCATGGACCCGACCAAGGTGCAAGCCGTCGCGGACTGGCCACAGCCACGCTCGGCGCGCGCGGTGCGCGGCTTCCTCGGCCTCGCCGGGTACTACCGCAAGTTCGTCAAGGATTATGGCACGATCGCTGCACCTCTCACCGCCCTTCTCCGCAAGGAGGGGTTCTCATGGACGGACGAGGCCGGGGCGGCCTTCACGGCCCTCAAGACAGCCGTCACCACGACACCCGTCCTCACCCTGCCCGACTTCACCCAGCCCTTCATCGTCGAGTGTGACGCGTCCACATATGGATTCGGGGCCGTCCTTCTACAGGGCCAGCACCCCGTGGCCTTTTTCAGCCGACCCGTGGCACCACGACACCGTTCCTTGGCGGCATACGAGTGGGAGTTGATTGGCCTCGTCCTCGCCGTCCGCCATTGGAGGCCGTATCTCTGGGGCCGCCGATTTCTGGTAAGGACTGATCACTTCAGTCTGAAATTCCTATTGGATCAGCGCTTGGCCACGATCCCCCAACACCATTGGGTGGGCAAGCTCCTCGGCTTCGACTTCTCCGTGGAGTACAAGGTGGGCAGCACCAACACGGTGGCCGACGCCCTGTCCAGACACGACACAGAGGAGTCCACGGTCCTCACCATTTCCGACCCTCGATTCGACTTCGTCGACCGCCTCCGCCAGGCCCATGCCTCGGAGCCAGCACTGGTGGTGCTCAGGGAGGAGCTCGCCACCAACCAAAGATCGGCCCCGTGGTCCCTCGTCGACGGCCTCGTTGCGTTTGACGGCCGCCTCTACATTTCACGCCGCCGCCACTCCTCCACGAAGCCGCTCTCTCCGTGCAGCACGACGCGGCCATGAGGGCGTCCAGCGCACCCTCCACCGCCTGCGCCATGACTTCCACACGCCCAACCTCCGCACGGTGGTCCAGGACTACATCCGCGCGTGTGCCACACCGCCTACAAATTGACACCGCACCTGCCGGTTGCTCCTGCCACTGCTTGTTCCGTCGTCGGTATGGACCGACATTGGGCTTGACTTCATCGAGGCGCTGCCGCGTGTTGGCGGGAAGTCGGTCATCCTCACAGTGGTCGACCGTTTCAGTAAGTACTGCCATTTCATTCCGCTCGCACATCCGTACTCGGCAGAATCAGTGGCACAGGTCTTCTTCACCGAGATTGTGCGCCTCCATGGCGTTCCCCAGTCCATGGTCTCGGATAGGGACCCCGTATTCACCTCCCTCTTCTGGAAGGAGCTCATCGCCTCACTCGGCACCAAGCTGCACATGACGTCGGCCTTCCACCCTTGTCGATGGGCGAGCAGAGGCCGCTAACAAGATCATCGTCATGTACCTCCTCTGTCTCACCGGCGATCGTCCTCGCCAGTGGCTACGTTGGCTTCCGTGGGCGGAATACACCTACAACACCGCTTTCCAGACCGCCCTCAAGGACACGCCGTTCCGGGTCGTCTACGGCCGTGACCCTCCGTCCATCCGCTCCTCACGGCAAGGCGAGGCAGCGTGTGGCGGCTGTGGCCTAAGCATGGCGGGCGAGGATGAGTTCTCGCCGACATCCGCTTCTCGCCTCGGCGAGCACGCAGCGATTTACAAGCACCACTACGACAAGAACCACCGTGAGGTTCGCTGTCGCGATGGCGGCCGGGTTTAACCGCCTTCGCGGCGCCGCAGCCTCCCTCCGCTCCTCGACGGAAGCTCAAGCCGCGTTTCTACGGGCCTTTCCGCATCACCGCCATCATCAACGACGTGGCTTACCGCCTCGAGCTTCCCCCCCGCGCTCGCCTCCACGATGTTTTCCATGTGGGGCTCCTGAAGAAGTTCATCGGCACTCCCCCAACTGCACCACCTGCTCTACCGCCTATCCATCATGGCGCCGCCGTCTTGCGAAACTCGAGAAGGTTACCGCTCGCCTCGCCAGAGTCCGACTCCTCGTCCCACCTGGAAGGCGAGCCATTGCTTGACCACTTGGGAGGACGTCAACACCTTCATCACCCCTATCCAACCTTCCAGCTCGAGGACGAGCTGCTCATCGAGGGGGGGAGAGATGTCATGTGGGGGCGACATTATCAGCGGCGCTCCCGTGCACGCGACGCCAC
This sequence comes from Guadua angustifolia, assembly GCA_036346375.1. Taxonomy (NCBI): domain Eukaryota; kingdom Viridiplantae; phylum Streptophyta; class Magnoliopsida; order Poales; family Poaceae; genus Guadua; species Guadua angustifolia. Next base: position 46,217,610 of record CM070512.1, on the reverse strand, counting down.
CCAAGGCACGACTGGCGCACCCGAAGGAGGCACCACCTCAGCAGCCGGTGGCTAGGCTGAAATTCAAACAAACCAGCATGCAGGGCAGGCTGCTAGGATCAAGGGATTTAGGCAATTTGTTTCCTTTAATAATTAAGCATGCAAGGAAGGCTAGAATCAAGAGATTTAGAAAGTTTATTTCCTTTTTAGTAGCTGGCTGAGCGCCTATATGAGGGATGTATCAAGCCTCCTTTAGGGGCAAGCAATAACAGATCCTTCTCCTAATCCTCTCTTCTCTCTTAATCTCTTCCCTTCACCATTGCGCGTCCAGGACAAGGTCCTGGCACCTCCACCAGCTCCGGCTACGAACTACGTAGTCGTGGGCCTGCAACCTTGGGCGCTAGCGCCCTTGACACCAACACAAGTTCGATTGGCATGTCTAGGGTGATGAACTGCTGTACAGAATCTGTGAAGCAATTGATGAAGAAAAGGACCCAGAATGCCTGAAGCTTTCGTTTCATTTCAGTAGAAGTTGTTATGAAGCTATTTCCAGACCCGTCTAGTTTGGCAGCACAATTTGCGAGCGATGTTTTTGAGATTCAGAGCAAATATTTTCCGTTCTACTTCACACATGTATGTTAATAGACCATTTAGATTTTCAAGGCATTTTCATGTAATTTATCCTTCTGTTACTTAGTAGTTGTTCTTGACGTTCATTTCTCCAAAGTGGCATCATGATTATTTGTGTACTTAGTAGTTGTTCTTGACGTTTATTTCTCCAAAGTGGCATCATGATTATTTGTGTCATGTATATATTCAGGGAGCGGGTGATGATTTAGATGCTACAAGGGATGACCTTTCAAGGGTGCTGATGGTATGAATATAGTATTTCACCTGATATATGATTTCAAAGATGTTTGATTTCTTGAACTAACGATATGTCTTAGCATTACTAATTGGCTCTGACATGGTGTGATTGAAAGTTTCTGTTTCTAGATCTGCTTATCATGCTTGTAAATGAAGGAAGCCTTCCTGTTAATGCATTTCTTGGCTAAAAATCTGTTTAAATCTTTACAGAATGCCTTTTGTTCAACCCTGTATTTCGAGCCCTTTGCCATTCCTATGCTTCTAGATAAACTTTCTTCCTCTCTTCCATTAGCAAAGGTCAGTAGTATAACTTATTGTATTGCTTCTTCTTCAACAATTTAATAAAGTGAATGCACTCTTGTTTTTCTGCTAAAATATCCACTTGATTTTATTCACAGCTTGATTCTTTAAAATATCTGGATAATTGCATCTGCTGCTATGGAGCTGATAGAATGGTTAGACATGCAGAAGCTATTTGGTTTAAGTTGAAAGAAGTGATTTTTAGCCTTTCTCCAGACCAGCTTTTACCAACATCAGGGTCACCTAAAGAAGCAGAGAAGAATGAGAATCAAATAGTGTCAGAATCTCTAAATTGTTTGAGGACTGCTATTACAAATATGGTTTCTTCAGATAAAGATCTTTTCATCAATTTGATCTTGTTTGATGAGGAGATTATGAATAACGTCCATTCTATGGCAAGTGAAGAGAAGTCCATTTGGAGTTCATCGCAAAACCTCATTCAACTACATGCCCCTGGAAGTGTCATTTCTATTCTTGCGAATCATCTACATATTTCTGTACTAGAGTTCTTGAAGCGCATTTTACACGATTGGTGGGTATTCTGGGAACCTCCACCGGTTATGAATCTCAACACTTGAATACTATTAGACAATATCCTTGTTACCTTATATACAAGATTAATAGTTGCCTTAGTGTAACACCCCAATTTTTGCTTTTCTTGCATTTAAATGGTATTTTGAATTTTTGGGAATTTCTGGAATTTATTTGGATTTATTTGAATTTATTTTGAATTAAACCATTTATCAAATTAATTAAATAATAGAAAAGTTAAAAATAAAATTTTGCTGAAAATATTTTATTTGAGTCACAAACGTCCTAAAATATTTTTGGGAATTTTTCGAAATTTTTATAGTATTTTTAAAGCCCCAAATGAATTATTTTATTTTCGGAATTATTTTTATTCGAAAAGGAATTAAAAATCTGAATGAATAGTATTGGGCGGATCTTTATGCGGCCCATCTCGCCAAACCCTAATCCAGTAGTAGTGGGATCTCAATCCAGCGGTTCTTGCGATCGGCCAAGCGTTAACGCGCGTGTGCGAGTTGTTGGATCGCGACGTGGGCTGGCGGATTGCCGTCTTCACCGAGTCCAGTCGGATTGCGCCACAAGCGCCTGCGGAAACCGTTAGGGTTCCGCGAAAAACAGACGTCGAGGCCGTGTTTAAGCCGACCACCGCCGTTTTCTCCTTTTCCTTGCGCCGCGTTTTGCCATAGCTTTTCGTGCGAGCCGCCGCTAATCTCGCGAGTTACTCGCCGTAGTTCTTTGGTCGTCCGACGCGGATTTTCTTCGTTTCGCGCCGGTGAGGCCGCTCTGCCACCTTGAAGGTCTCCTCGAGTTCTGGAGAGGAGCGCGCTGGAGGGGTAACCCATTCGACCGGAGACACGCCGGGCGCCATGCATCGTCGTCTTCCCACTCCGTCGGCCAGCATACGCGACCGCCACCCGATCTCGCGAGCTTCGCCCGAGACGATCGAGATCCGGCCGTGAGGTGAGCCCGTCGCCTTAGGAATAGTGAACTTCATCATCAATTCTCCACCGTTAGATGCAAATCAGGGTCGCCAGTATTGCCATGTCGCCGATTCGTGTGCGAGGCAGATAACGCGGACCACACATCGGTGGCACCGCGCCTCTCCTTGTGCATGAGGCGCCGACAAAGCGGACCCCCATCGGCCCGGCGTACGCGCGGTTCACCGAGTCGGCCGACAACCAGGGCCCACTCGTCGGCCACGCCGCCTTGTGCGCGTGGCGTCTGCCCAGCGTCGCGGTGGGACCCACTGTCGGTGAGTTGGCCGAGTCGTCTTGGCGTCATGTTGGCGTCATCACGGGGCCGGTCGAGTGGCGTCGGCAAAGCCACGTGTCACTCTCTGGTGGCGACCGTGTCACAGATGACGCAATAATTGATTTTCGAAAAAGAAAATATTTATTTAATTCGGTATATTGATTTTAAATATATTTTGAAACTTCAAATGCTTATAACTTTTGCGTTTTAACTCCGATTTGAGTGATTCCAATTTCTATAAATTTGTAAAATTGTGATCTTTCTGTTTATGAATTTTATTTGAATTTTTGAGCACTGTTTACCCACTGTTTATTTATTTTATTGTTTTTGTTTACGTTGCGCGTAGACGTTGAAGTGCCCAAAGGTTTCGAGGGAGAGGTTCTGACCCAGGAGCAAGCTCAGGAGCCAGAATCAGTACTTTTTGAAGGCAAGTTGTGTTTGATCATGTTGAACCTATTAGAAAATTATTTTGATTTAACTTATTGCATGCTAATTTAGTAAAATTGGTTTGAATGAATTTTGGGATTAGCTAAATGCCTAGTTCTTGTATGCCACCTTGTCGTATATAATTGTATGCCATGAATCATTTGTCACCCTAGGTTATGGACTAATAGTTGGACATTAATAATTTGCCAACATGGGTTGAGTAGACCAAGTAGTATGCTTAGCCCTTGCGTGGACATTTTATGATTTTGGAATACCAAGGTTAATATTGACTTAATGAGATATGGAACATGATTTGTGAATAAGACATGTGTTATTGAGTTGATGATGGCACGTGGTGCAATGGTAAAGAACTGGGGTGGGAAAATGATTTAGGCTGGGGCAAATGGCAAGATTGTTTACAGTGGGCCAAGAGTGGCAAATGGCGGTCGTATTTGGTTTTATTGGTTTTGGATAATTGAGATCACACTTGGTTAGTCTTGCCTCGGTCAACTAAGGACTTAACCTTGCGAGCATTTGAACGAGTCTCTCATACTGACCACAAGCTCCGTAATGGGACGGACTTAGCTGAGTAAACCGGGAAATCTATTCTTTGGTCTTGTCGTGGTGGTGTGAGGCAGGAGAAGCGGAATGAGAACTCACATGGCGCAAGAGGGGCCACAGGTGTGGTAACAGTCCCTCGGTGTTGAAACCTTAGCGAGGCGATCTTGGGTTTAGATGGAACTTTGGAAAGGTTTAGATTCACGGTTATTTGCCTTGGTGGTATTTGGTATCTTGTGGGTAAAGTGTATAACCTCTGCAGAGTGTACAACCTATTCGAATAGCCGTGCTCACGGTAATGAGCATCGCTCGGTGATTACTGGTCAAGGGTTAGATTTTCATGAAAATGAATTGTTTATGGAAAATGCTTGGGGTTGGTAATGAGGAACTTGACATAGGATGGAAATATGATTGTGATTAAAATGTTTGTGAAAGCTACTATTCTTATTACTGTTTTGCTGCTTTGCAAATTATTACTGTTATTCTTAAATGCTGTATTGCTCATGAACCATAGCCTATCCTTTGTACTAAGCCATGCATGTAGAATATTAGAATTGCATTACATGCATGACTTCTTGAGTGCTCAAAGTACTCACCCACAACAACACAACTTCGGTTGAAGAAGAAGCAAACCTGCTTCGGTGGAGGAGTATCGAGGAGGCCGAGCAAACTAGGGGCGAGCCCGGTCGATTACGTGGCAAATTGGTTGGCGCCACGAGTTTATTTTATTTCATTGCATTTGAATATTTTAATAAGTCTTAAGCCTGCTATCGTATCTTTGTAACTTGACCATAAGGTCGATCAACTAGTTTGAGTACTTAATCAAAGTACTTATTATTTCGTTGGTTATGACCGTGATATGTACCAATGTTGAGGCTGTGTGCACTAAGCGTGATCTGGAATAGTGCTGAATACACGAGGGTCGGATTTGCAAATTCGGGTCCCGACAGAGGTGGTATCGAGCCATCTTGACTGTAGGATCGGCCCTTAGTTAGAATGGTCGTAGTGAGGATAAAACTATTTTCTAAAAGCTAAAATGTGCCAAGATGATAATGCAATCTCGACTTACCCTTCTCTTCTTTCATACCCTTGCTGAATTCAACACATATTCGCTTTGATTAAAATATCCGAGTTTCACGTGAGTGTCCTTTGGCGAATGAGGATGATCCACTCTTTTGGTGGCGCCTTTGGAGAGTGCGCCATGGAGCTTTGGCGTATGATGCACCGCTTGGAGGATATGACGAGCCGATCTCTGGGGACTCAGTGGATCGGGCGGATCGATATTGCAGGATGTCACCATCACGGTTTATGCTCGGGATAGGGCGAGGCGAGTCGTCCCATCCGCATCACGCCAGGAGGTCTTCATTTGATCTTGGATTCGAGAGACATCGCGTCTGGCGATGAGGCGGTGCTCGTACCTACCCGGGGAGTTGGATGGCACAAGATGTTCGGCACCACCCACGCGAGACACTCGCTACAACCGAGAGCCCATCGAGGAGGAGGATGCCACGATCACCCACGGTCGGATATGTCATCGCTCGAGGATGCTATCGACGAGGCGGTTCGAGGCTGCGAGAGGTCTCGTGGCGAGTTCACGCAAGTGAGGGCTCATCTGTTGCGAACTTGTGAGTACTTGGCCCACTCTATCCAGAGGATTGGGGTCTTTGAGAGGCACTGTCTGGGACGAGCCGGAGCGATCTTTGGAGCTACGACCAGACCCGGAGGAGCCACAGCAAAGCGAGCGAGCGGTGGAAGTGAAGCGAGCGATGGAAGTGAAGTCGGAACGAGTGGAGGTTGAGCCTGCAGGAGGCGCATCCAATGAAGGATCGTTGGGATAGGTTTGTACAACACCAGCACACCGCGGTGTATCCACCAGAAGTTCGGTGGGGATGGCTAGAGGAGTGGCGTTAGGATTAGCAGTTGAGACTCCTGCGTTGAGTCGCGTCTTGGAATAAGAGTCACCCTTAGAGGCGTTTGACTCCAGAATATTAGTTTGATTTGCTTCTTTCATGCTTGTGAGTGATGGGTATGTGTTGCAAGGCCCCTAGGCATTGTGAGCAACATACCTCGGTATTAATAAAGTAATAAAGTTGGATTTTGCTATCTCACCTCAGACCCTGCATAAGTATTCTACTACTTGTCTACTCTTATTTCCTCTCGTCTCTAAACCATGGAGCAATCGGCGGATGGTGAACACTGTGGGAACCAAGGAGGAAATGGAAGTGGTTCACGCTCGGTAAAACATCCATGATGAAGGCCAAGGAACCCAACCAAGCACCGCCGATTGATATCTGAGAACCTTGGAGCCTTTCTTCTTTGCCTGACTTCGGTTAATGCATGCTATGATCGCAGAATCACGAGTCCTTGCCCAAGCCGCCGCCCAAGTTAACCAAGTCAACCCGGTCAGAGAGGCCACACTCGAGGTTTGTCGAATTCATGAGGACACGGCGCCTACATTTTTCGGGAATGCCAATCCATTGGAGGCGGATGATTGGTGAGGGCGATAGAGAAAGTTGCACATTACCCGGTGTGAAGGAAATGAGAGGGTACTCTATGCCTCTCATCATTTCGAAGGAACCGCAATTGAATGGTGGGAAAACTCTTCTTATTTTGCTCAGAGCACCCACAGGACATCGGTGGGAGGAGTTCACGATTGCTTTTCGGCAATATCATGTGCGAAGGCATAATGGAGCTGAAAAAGGAGGAGTTTAGGGCACCTTGAAGCGGGGCAATCAATCGATGTCCGAGTATCTGAATAAGTTCACACGGTTGTACGCTTCGCTTTTGAGGATGTAACAGCGGATAAGGCCAGGCGGTCTCGATTCATGAAAGGACTGAATTCAGGATTGCAGTGGGACTCATAACCCACACCTTTCTGATTTTCAGGAGCTAGTGAACAAAGCGCGATATTGGAGGACAAGCGCAAGGAGCCGGAGGACAACCGAAGCGCATGATGGCACTGAGGGAGCACGCCCGGCGGCGGCGTTTGAGGTTGCACCAAACCAGTTCTTGATTTCAGCCAAGGAATGTGACGATGCGCCACCACCGATACCAAGACCTGCCGGACAAAATTTCCGAGACACCCACACGGTTGGGAATGCAGTGCGAGGAGCGGCGATCGGCAGTTAAGCGTTGTTTTATCATCACGAGCGAGCATTTGCAAATTATTGTCCTAAGAAGGGAGGAGGAGTGACACCGGTTCGCTTCAACCTTGGGACTACTCCAACGAAGACACTGCGCCCGAGAGCAAGTCGTGGAGTTACACAATCTGGAGCGCCACGCAGACGTAGTAAGCGAGTCAATCATGTCACCGCGTCACGGTCTGAGAATACATCGGACGTCGTCTTGGGTAAGTTACTTGTCAACTCGATTACTGCAACAGATTTTATTTGATTACGGAGCTTCGCATTCGTTTATATCTCGGATTTTTCTTTGTGAATAATGGATTGAAAATGGTGAACCTTAGGCATGTATTGCTAGTACAATCCGGGATCGAACTCCGATCGATGTAGGATGTTCAGGGGTAAAGTTGCTTATAGATGGAATGGAGTTCTAGCAAACTTAGTAGTGTTAGATACCTGGACCTTAGATGTTATTTTGGGAATGGATTGGTTGTCTAAGCACAAGGTTGTGTTAGGCGTGGACGAAGAGTCATATCGATCGAGAGTCCTTGTGGGAGAAAAGTAGAGTTTCAAGCCCTTGCTGTTCGGGATGGACAGTTGATGGTCAATAGTGTGAAGGCCGTCGGCATAGAAGGCGTACCGGTTGTCGAGAATACCGGATGTATTTCGGAGGATTTACAGGATGCCACCGACGAGGGACATAGAGTTTGTAATTGAGTTAGTCACGGGAACGGCCCGATAGCTAAGAGACCTTATCGGATGTCAACCGATGAGCTAGTGGAAATGAAGAAGCGGATAGAGGAGTTAATGGATAAGGGATTTATTAGACCAAGTTAAATGCCATGGGGAGCACGGTTCTATTTGTCAAGAAGAAGGACGGAGTTCTGGGATGTGTGTGGATTAATGAAACCTTGAATGAAGTCACTATAAAGAATAAGTATCCGCTACCCAGGATCGATGATCTGTTTGACCAGTTGAGAGGAGCCGGAGTTTTCTCCAAGATTGACCTACGATCAGGTTATCACCAGCTGAAGATTCGATCGGAGGATGTGCCGAAGACCGCCTTTTCGTCAAGATATGGGCACTACGAGTTTACAGTTATGTCTTTTGGTTTGACAAATGCACCTGCGTATTTCATGAATATGATGAACAAGGTTTTCATGGAATACCTGGACAAGTTCGTGGTTGTATTCATAGATGACATTCTAGTCTACTCCAAGATGAGAGAAGAACATGCAGAGCATCTGAGACTAGTTCTGGAGAAGTTAAGAGAACAACAACTTTTTGCTAAGTTTAGCAAGTGTGATTTCTGGAAGAACAAGGTGGAATTCCTTGGACATGTGATGACCGCTGAAGGAGTCATGATTGATCCAAGTAAGGTAGAAGCGATGTTGCATTGGGAGCCACCCAAGGCGGTGACCCAAATCCGTAGTTTCCTTGGAATGGCGGTTATTACCGCCGATTTATTGAAGGATTTTCAGCGATTGCGAGACCTCTTACGCAATGTTGAAAAAGGAAAAGAAGTTCGCATGGGCCAGGAATGTGGCGGAGTTTTAGAGTTGAAGAAACGTTTGACAACGGCGCCGGTGTTAGTACTACGGGATTTAAGCGAGTTTTGATATATCTTTGTGATGCATCGCGCCAAGGACTAGGATGCGTGTTAATGCGAAACGAAGGTGGTCGTTGCGTATCGTCGTCAAGGCGATTGAGGCGCATGAGGAGAACTACCCCACATGACTTGGAGTTAGCGGTAGTAGTGCATGCTTTGAAGTTATGGAGGCACTATCGATTGGAAACAGATGTGAGGTGTACACTGACCATAAGAGTCTTAAATATATATTTACACAATCGGACCTGAACATGAGGCAGAGAAGATGGTTGGAACTAATTAAGGATTACAATCTGGGGATTCATTATCACCCTGGAAAGGCCAATGTGGTGGCCGATGCTTTAAGCCGAAAAAACCATTCGGTGAACACGTTGGTGGAAGCAAGTCAGGTTGAGTTATGCAAGAATTTGAAATTTGAAGGTGGAAGTTGTGCCTAAAGGATTTATAGCCGCTTTAGAAGTGAAGCCTACTCGGAAGATCAGATTCGAGAAGAACGAAGAGCGATGTCAAGATTCGAGAGAATTAAGTCCAAAATGGAGGAAGGCAAAGCGAAGAATTCAAAATTTGGATGAGCAAGGTACATTGTGGATCAAAATCGCATTTGCGTACTGCTGAAAGAAGGAGCTTGTTGATTACGGAAGAAGCTCATGACTCCAAGTACTCCATTCATCAGGAAGCGCTAAGATGTACCAAGACACGAAGGAAAGATTCGGTGGCCAAGCATGAAGCGTGAAGTTGCGAGCATGTTGCGTTGTCGCGATACATGCCAAAGAGTCAAAGCAATGCATCAAAGGCTAGCGGGATTATTCTGTGGCCACGAGGATACTGAGTGGAAGTGGGAGGAAATCGGAATGGATTTCATTACGGTTTCTGAGGACCCAAGCAGGTATGACTCCATATGGGTTATAGTGGACCGGTTGACCAAGGTCGCCCACTTCATCTGGGTGAAAACTACCTACTCGAGGGGCCGCTTAGCGATTTGTATATGTCAAGAATTGTTTGTCTACATGGAGTTCGAAGAAAATTGTATCGGACGGTACCCAATTTACCTCAAGATTTTGGGATAAGTTGCATGAGGCCCTAGGGACCCGTCTGAACTTGATCTTGCGTATCACCCGCAGAGCAGATGGGCAAGCGGAAAGAGTTAATCGAATCTTGGAGGACATGTTGAGGGCATGTGCATTGGCTTACACAACCGTGGGATAAGTGTTTGCCATATCCGAGGTTCAGCTACAACAATAGTTACCGAGCAAGTTCTGAGATGTCACCATTTGAAGCATTATATGGAAGACCACTGTCGACAGTTAAAGCTGGAATGAGGCCAGGAGAAGCGTCATATGTTTGGTAGGATATTCTTGAGAAGTGAAGAGCGGATAGCCATGATCGGGAAAGGTTGAAAATTGCACAATCAAGGCGAAGAGTTCTGGCGATAATCGCCGCGAGGATTTGAGCTTTGAGCACGAAGATTTTGTGTATCTCAGAGTTACCCCACTCAAAGGAGTTAAGAGGTTCCACACCAAAGGGAAGTTAGCACCAAGATATGTTGGTCCATTCAGGATCCTAAGTCGTAGAGGAGAAGTAGCGTATCAGCTGGAGTTACCGCAGTCCTTAGCAGGAGTGCATGATGTGTTCCATGTGTCACAATTAAAGAAATGCCTCCGAGTGCGGAAGAGCAAATCTTGGTTAGAGGCGGTCGAGTGCGAAGGATTTGACTTATAAAGAGTACCGGTGAAGATCTTGGACACGATGGACCGAAAGCGAGAAATAAATCGACCCGCCTGCGAGTTCGATTGGAGTAACCATTACGAGAGCGAAGCAACTTTGGGGCGCGAAGAAGATCTGAAGAAGTAATTTCCACACTATTCCTAGTCGACCACTGAATCTCGAATTCGAGATTCCGTTAAGGGGAGGTTTGTAACACCCAATTTTTGCTTTTCTTGCATTTAAATGGTATTTTAAATTTTTGGGAATTTCTGGAATTTATTTGGATTTATTTGAATTTATTTTGAATTAAACCATTTATCAAATTAATTAAATAATAGAAAAGTTAAAAATAAAATTTTGCTGAAAATATTTTATTTGAGTCACAAACGTCCTAAAATATTTTTGGGAATTTTTTCCAGAATTTTTATAGTATTTTTAAAGCCCCAAATGAATTATTTTATTTTCGGGAATTATTTTTATTCGAAAAGGAATTAAAAATCTGAATGAATAGTATTGGGCCGGATACTGTGCGGCCCATCTCGCCGAAACCCTAATCCAGCCAACCGTGGGATCTCAATCCAACGGTTCTTGCGATCGGCAGCGTTCTTGTAGCGTGTCTGCGAGTTGTTGGATCGCGACGTGGATGGCCGGATTGCTTCGTCTTCACCGAGTCCAGTCGAATGCCATGCCGCCGCGCCATAGGAAACCGTTAGGGTTCCGCTTCAGACGTCGAGCCCGTATTTAAGGCTGACCCATACCGTTTTCTCCTTTTCCTTGCGCGCGCTTTTGCCCTAGCTTTTAGTGCCCGGCGCGCCAATCTCGCGAGTTACTCGCCAGTAGTTCTTGATCGTCCGCCATGATTTTCTTCGTTTCGCGGCCGGTGAGGCCTGCTCACCTTGAAGGTCTCCTCGAGTTCTGGAGAGGAGCGCGCCGAGGGTAACCCATTCGACCGGAGACACGCAGCGGGCGCGCGAACATCGTCGTCTTCCCGGCTCCGTCGACCAGCGCCGCCACGACCGCCGAATCTCGCGAGCCGCCCGGCCACGATCGAGATCCGGCCACGAGGTGAGCCCACGTCGCCTTAGGAATAGTGAACTTCATCATCAATTCTCCACCGTTAGATGCAAATCAGGGTCGCCAGTATTGCCCGCGTCGCCGTTCGGCAGGCGACGACGGAAACAACGCGGACCCACTTTGTCGGTGTACGCGCCTCTCATCGTGCATGAGGCGCCGACAAAGCGGACCCACTGTCGGCCGCGTGTGCGGTTCACAGAGTCGGCGGCAACAGCGGGCCCACTCGTCGGCCGCGCCGCATGCGGCGTGGCGTCTGCCATCGACGTCACGGTGGGACCCACTGTCGATGAGTTGGCCGAGTCGTCTTGGCGTCCACGATGGCGTCATGTTGGCGTCATCACGGAGCCGGTGGTGGCGTCGTCGGCAAAACCCGTGTCACTCTCTGGTGGCGACCGTGTCACAGATGACGCAATAATTGATTTTCGAAAAAGAAAATATTTATTTAATTCGGTATATTGATTTTAAATATATTTTGAAACTTCAAATGCTTATAACTTTTGCGTTTTAACTCCGATTTGAGTGATTCCAATTTCTATAAATTTGTAAAATTGTGATCTTTCTGTTTATGAATTTTATTTGAATTTTTGAGCACTGTTTACCCACTGTTTATTTATTTTATTGTTTGTGTTTACGTTGCGCGTAGACGTTGAAGTGCGAAGGTTTCGAGGAGAGGTTCGACCGAGGAGCAAGCTCAGGAGCCAGAATCAGTACTTTTTGAAGGCAAGTTGTGTTTGATCATGTTGAACCTATTAGAGAAAATTATTTTGATTTAACTTATTGCATGCTAATTTAGTAAAAATTGGTTTGAATGAATTTTGGGATTAGCTAAATGCCTAGTTGCTGTATGCCACCTTGTCGTATATAATTGTATGCCATGAATCATTTGTCACCCTAGGTTATGGACTAATAGTTGGACATTAATAATTTGCCAACATGGGTTGAGTAGGCCAAGTAGTATGCTTAGCCCCTTGCGTGGACATTTTATGATTTTGGAATACCAAGGTTAATATTGACTTAATGAAATATGGAACATGATTTGTGAATAAGACATGTGTTATTGAGTTGATGATGGCACGTGGTGCAATGGTAAAGAAGCGGGGTGGGAAAATGATTTAGACTGGGGCAAATGGCAAGATTGTTTACGGTGGGCCAAGAGTGGCAATCAAGGTCGTATTTGGTTTTATTGGTTTTGGATAATTGAGATCACACTTGGTTAGTCTTGCCTCGGTCAACTAAGGACTTAACCTTGAGCATTTGAATCGAAGTCTCTCATCTGACCACAAGCTCCGTAATGGGACGGACTTAGGTGAGTAAACCGAAATCTATTCTTTGGTCTTGTCGTGGTGGTGTGAGGCAGGGAGAAGCGGAATGAGAACTCACATGGCGCAAGAGGGGGCCACAGGTGTGGTAACCAGTCCCTCCAAAGTTGAAACCTTAGCGAAGCGTCTTGGTTTAGATGGAACTTTGGAAAGGTTTAGTTCTGGTTATTTGCCTTGGTGGTATTTGGTATCTTGTGGGTAAAGTGTATAACCTCTGCGAGTGTACAACCTATTGAATAGCCGTGCTCACTGTAATGAGCATCGCTCGGTGATTCTGGTCAAGGGTTAGATTTTCATGAAAATGAATTGTTTATGGAAAATGCTTGGGGTTGGTAATGAGGAACTTGACATAGGATGGAAATATGATTGTGATTAAAATGTTTGTGAAAGCTACTATTCTTATTCTTGTTTTCTTTGCTTTGCAAATTATTCTTATTATTCTTAAATCTTTGTATTGCTCATGAACCATAGCCTATCCTTTGTACTAAGCCATGCATGTAGAATATTAGAATTGCATTACATGCATGACTTCTTTGAGTGCTCAAAGTACTCACCCCACAACAACACAACTTCGGTTGAAGAAGAAGTAAACCACGCGGGAGGAGGAGTATCGGGAGGAGCCGACAAACTAGGGAGCGAGCCCGATCGGTTACTGTGGCAAATTGGTTGGCGCCACGAGTTTATTTTATTTCATTGCATTTGAATATTTTAATAAGTCTTAGCCTGTAATCGTATCTTTGTAACTTGACCATAAGGTCGATCAACTAGTTTGAGTACTTAATCAAAGTACTTATTATTTCGTTGGTTATGACCGTGATATGTACCAATGTTGAGGCTGTGTGCACTAGCGTGATCTGGACTAGTCTTTGAATACACGAGGGTCCGGATTTGCAAATTCGGGTCCCGACACTTAGATAGAAATTATTTGCCTTGTATAGCTATTGTCATATATAGAACTTTTTTTCAAACAACGTATCCTGCACAAGTACACATTCTCTCGGCACACACACGCACACAGCCCATCTGGGCCTTCCACCACTAATCCAACGCTTGATGGTCATTTTTCGGAAAACCCCCCGCGCCTCCCCTTGCATTGGCTCCTTCACGCCTGAGAAATCCCCTCGCGCCTCCCCTGCCTCGGCTCCTCTCACGCGTGCGCGGCTCCAGGGCTCCAGGCTCCGCGCCCTAGCTCGCCCCGCGCACACACCTCTCGTCCCGTGTCCCCTGCGGTGCCGCTCTCCGCTCACCAAGACGCGCGAGCCTCGCTCACACCAGCACCCTCGCCCCGGCGGCAGTGGAGGGCACATCCCCCACCAGCACCCCCACCGGTGCCCCCGGCGGCTGTGGAAGCCGCCACCCCCACCGGCGCCCCCGGCGGCAGTGGAGGCCGCCTCCTCCATCGGCGCCCCCACCGGCGACCCCGGCGGCAGTGGAGGCCGCGTACGCCCGGCGGTGCAGTGGACACGGGCCTCCCCCACTGGTGCCAAAATATGTGAGCAGAATTCTGCTTGCAGTGGATTGACAAGGAAGGGAAGACGCCCCTAATGGTTGCGAGCATGCGGCCTGATGTGCTGAATGTGGCCAAAGTGGTGATTGAATTGGGCGCAAATGTAAATGCTTACCGGCCTGGTATGAATTTTTTTTCTCATGTATCCTTACAGTCTTAGTTGACCTCAGATTATTACCACTGTTATTCCTTTAATACATAAAAGGGGATTTGCCATTTTGAACAACTGAAGTGGTTGGAAACTCGTTATTTTTAGTTTGATTCTACGACAAATCAAATAGACAAACAGGGTAGATTGTGGGCAACTACGAAAAGATTAGCTTGGGGTTACAGTATTGACACACATTGTGCCAATTTTTCTTGAAAGAAATGTATTGTTTGATGTGAATCTGATCCTTACGAGTTGCTACCAGAGTGATATATGGTCCTTAGGATCATCCCTGAATGTGTGCTTAATGAAGAAGTTACAATTTTGTTATCACATTTGTAAGGCCTCCTTTTTTTTTTTTTTTTGCAGGATCACATTGCACCATGCTGCCAAGAAAGGGCTTGAGCAGGCTGTCCATTTACTTCTATTACATGGACGAATGTGATAGATTATATATGGCACCATACTTTTTTTTGGTTACCTCATGATATCTCTCCATTAAAAAAAATATTCTGTTCTTCTTTGCAGCTAATCCTTTTATACCAAATGATGATTGCAATACTGCACTTGAATTGGCTAAAGAGAAGGGCCATGTGAATGTTGTACGGGCCATAGGGTTTTTTTTTCTTTGAACATCCTATGTACATTAGTGTGCTACTGGCATTAGTGTGATTATGGGCAACTTATTCATTTTCATTGTTTACCATTTTTCTCTTTTTTGTGGATGGATGAGGGAGAACTATGGTCCTGGTTTTTTGGAAGCATTTGCTCCAGAACTGATGACTAGAAAGATGTAATGTTTTCTCTGACCTTCTTTACATAGATGTGAGAATCATTACGCAATAAATTTTATGAGTTCTTTACCCGTACTTGAATCTTCTCTCCAGTTGGGTGGTGGTTTTACCCCGTGAAGCACAGATTCCAGCCAGGCCTCTGAAGCTTGAGTTGGCTATATACCCTGAATTGCAGGTAGTGATAGAATCTAAAATCTTGGTTCAGTGCTTCTTTGCTTTGGTCCATTGTAGTAATGTGTATAACTGTGGATTTGTTGACAAATTGCCGACAAAGTGAACTCTTCTCTGTTTTGGAATTCTTATTAACATGAGATAATTAGCAATGGGATTATTGACCTCCCCTGCCTTTCTATTGTATGCAAAATATACTTAGTGTGCCAACTATTGAAAGCACAGGCAGTAAATCGCCAACTTGTTATTTCAACTGTGTACAGGAAGAGTTAATGCCATCATGCTTTTGATTTGAACTGTGTACAGGAAGAATTGTGCTTTGCTTACTGCCTATTTCAAGTATTATGAATCTGTGTTTCAATTTGAATTGTGTACAGGAAGAGAAGCTGCTACAGGAGGGTGTTGTGGAGCTCCTGCCTGTTTGGCTAGCGAGCGAAGGGCTCAACAATCTGGCGTTTGGTGGCAGCTAATATTTTCCGCTGAAGAATGTGGAGGGTGTCCTCTTCGAAGACGCTGGAGGATTGTAACTGCGATGTAATATATGAGATGTAATATCAAAGACACTAGCGGCTAATGTCTGAGATGATTTTTGAATTCATTTTTGTAACTGAGATGTAAAAAAGATGATTGTCATTTGACAATCTGAATTTCTTTCTAGTGAATTGTGAACATGAGAAGATTGTCATTCTCATTGTTGTATGTTTATCTGAGTTGGTTATGAATGTGATATGGAGCTCATTTGCTACTGAAATTTTGTCAGGTTATGGACAAAACTTTATGGAGACAGAAAGATAGAAATCAATTTTATGGAGTACCATTCAGTTCAATATTTTTTGAATCTATATCGAAGTACAGAATGTATCTCTATTCCTAACAAAAATGAGTCTCTACACCATCTATAGAATCATTTGTTTGGACAATTTCTAGCATCATGGAATACCATTTGATTGCAAGTCTTGCACATTCTTGCCATCCTTTCCTTACGTGGCTTAGCAGCTGCCTTCTTTTCCTTGCCTCTCTTGATTCTTTTGCTTCTCCCCTTCGAATGAATATCCGTCGGAGGATGTATCCCAACTTCATCCGGAACTTTGCAACCAATAAAAGTGTCGTACTCATCTTGCCTAGTTTGTGTCATTTCAGGAACTATCTCTTGTAGAGGAGCCTCCATGTTGAACACACCTGAAACTAAGAAGTCCATTCCTTCCTTGGAGTGCTTTGCCCTTTGAATCAAATCTTCCATCTTGTTGCGTACAGTCGAAATCATTCTTCTTGTTGCTACCTCTGAAGGGTCAATGGGCTTATTGTCTAGTAGATTCCCTTCTTCATCATAGACACTTTCTCTGTATTAAAAAAAAAGAAAGTTAGTAAAGTACTAGCTAACTAAATGCAGAATCAAATAAAATTTACCTTTTGCACTTTTTCTCCCACCGTTTCATAATGTAGGCCATTGGTAGCTCATTAATTTTTTCACCTCTTAGAACTAATATAATATGGCGGCATGGAATACCTTTCGACTCGAACAACTTACAAGAACAATTTGCAAACATTTCTGATGTGTGCCAAATAACCTCCCTATCCTTTTTAGACTCATCGCTGATAGTCACAACCTTTCTTCCCTCGGCCTGTATAATTTTCAAGACAGAACAACGGTCTCTCGCAGCAACCACCTCTTCTTGATATTTTTTGAACACCTCATGTGTGAACAACATACTACCCTGTTTCTCCACAAACCATGGAGTCAACAAATGTGGTGTAGTATGTAAACTAGTGTTATCAACTTTTAACTCCTCCTGACGTTGGCATTCCAAGGCTGTGTCAAACCTAAGCCAAAACTCAACAAAAGACAACTTTCGATGAATAAAACGGTTAAAAAATGAGTTTGCACTCTCTGATCTTGAGGTGGTTCTAAGAATGCTTGCTAGAGGTATGTCCATGAAGTAAGCAGGAATCCATGAATCACGAATGCGATACCTTTTAGCCAACCAGTCATTTCCCCCAAGGTCAAAGTCAGATATGATAGAATTCCATTGTGCCTCAAATTCTTCACCGGTCTCTGAGCCCCAAACACATGAATTTAGTCTTGTCCAAAAACAAGAGTCCTGTCTAACCGAAGGTGCAATCTTTTCGGAACTTTTTCCATGATATGCCACATACAAAGTCTATGAACTGCTTTGGGTAAAACTTTACTAATAGCGGCTTTCATGCTAGCGTCTTCATCGATTCACGATCGGTCTCGCGCTTGTCCTCCCATTGCCAATAAGAAAGTTCTAAACAACCATTCAAACGACTCAACCTTCTCATTTGACAAGAATGCAAAGACCGAAAAATACACTCTGCATATGATGGTTCACTCCGTAAAAGGAGCAAATATCATGTTATATTGGTTCGTAGTATATGTGGAATCGAACGATACTACATCACCAAAATGCTTATAATTTTTTCTACTTATAGCATCAACCCGAACACCCTCATCACCTACCACTGCTCGTTGACGCGTCAAAGTCATAGAAAATGCTGGATTTACCTCCTTCTTTCTCTCGAGTTGTGCAATAAACATTTGAGCATCCGCATCCTTGATTCTTAGCCTAAGACCACGATAATAGTTCTGTAAGTCTCATCTAGTGCATCCAATATTCTCAAAGCCGCCCTCACTAACATGAAGGATCCTATATGCCTGTGAGGTGCCAATACTTACCTTGTGACATGTGAATAGTGTTTGCTTAGCTCTCTGACTAACCACACGGTTCGACCTAATCAAATGAGTCTTATCTGGCGGGACAAAAGCATGATTATGCTACTCAATCATGGAAGTTATTTTGTACCTGTTATCACTGCACAACTTGACATAGATATGTGCGTCACATCCACATCTAGTTTCAGCCACCTTCTTCTGATGGGAGGGATCAACTTTTCCTTTACCTTTGTCTATCTTGTATCCTTGCCTTGAGCACATAAACCGCTTGCATTGAACAACATCATTTTCTTTCTTCTGTTGACCAACACGAACAGAAAAACCAACTTTATGTGCATAAGTCTTGTAGAACTCAAGCACGGCATCCATATTTTCAAACGACATCCCTACAGCGGGCTTCAAGTTGTCCTCGCAATCAGGTGTAAATGATGAACACTACAATACCACACATAAAAAAATATTAATTGGGGGGACACAAACATTATGAAGATGAACACTACAATACCACTCACCAAGAGAGGAATGCTACATTTTCTTTTCGGAGTGCTCATTCTGACGTCATCTGCACTTAATGGAGATTTCAACTGCACCATTCTCATTGAATTTTCACCGTTGTTCATCTGGGTTGGCGGGACATAAACAATAGAGTCCAATTTCGGGCCTCGGAGACCGCCTTGGTAGGGCTGTGCAGCATGGACGGTTCCTTTTTCGATGATGATATGGGGAGGGGGATAGGCATCGTAATACTGGAAGTCGCCGTCCTGGGCGGCGACCGTGGGCGAAGGGGCGATGTCCTGCGTGACCGTGGTTGGGGGGAGGACGGCATGGTCGTAGCCCCGCGCATCAACCGTGGGCGAGTGGAGGCCAACGCGACCGATCTCCTGCGCGGCATCCGTGGGCGATGAAGCAGCCATCATAGTGCAGGATGGCCACGAAGGCGCGGTGCAGCAATTCTCGTCCAAGGGAGGGCACGACGGCGCGGTGCGGCGATCCTTGTCCGGCGCGGCGTGGCATCCGTGGGCGATGAAGTAGCCATCGTCGTGCAGGATGGCCACGAAGGCGTGGCGCGGCAATTTCGTCTGAGGGAGGGCACGGCGGCTGCGGCGTGGCAATACTGGTCCGGCGGCGCGGCGATCTTAGTGGCGGGCGAGGCGAAGCTAGGGCGCGAACACGAGCCAGCAGCGCCGCAGCGAGAGAGGGGCGGGGAGGCGCGAGATTTCTCGGGCGTGAAGGAGCCGATGCAAGGGAGGCACGAGGGTTTTCGAAAAATGACCATCAAGCGTTGGATTAGTGGTGGAAGGCCCAGATGGGCTGTGTGCGTGTGTGCACAAGGAGGACTATATGCGCAGGATACGTTGCCTTTCTTCTATACCCTTTTGTACATGTATATACCGGCTCGTTGGTCTCATGTTGAATACAAGTGCTATTCATAATATAGTATCAGAGCCAACAATTTTAAGGTTAGATTCCTCACCGCCGTTGCACTTGTATTTTTTTTTTCCCGGCGGCTTTTCTTGTCACCGGTTTTCCGATCTGCGCCGCCGGCTTCATCACGCATTGGCGCTGTCCTCCGCACACGCCGGCCTCTGTCGCTTTATCTTCTGCATCGGCCGCAGACTCGTCTTCCCCGCGTGCTGCCTCCACTCATTACCCCAAACAACTTTTATGTGTTCTCGTCTGAAATGCACAGCTATATTGGAAAGCAATGTGATAACTCCGCCTACTTTTACTCAGAGCATTCTTTCGTTGATTGCAAAGCGCAAAAACATGCAACCACATAAATTGACCAACCAGACAACAACTGCTTATTTCCCATTAGAGCATCTCCAATGGTGTCACTTCAGCTAATTATAAAGGTGCTATCTCAGCATTTTGCTTAGGTAGAAGAAAGAAAATGAGGAGAGAGATATAGACCGGCTACTAATGTATAGTCAGACTATAACTGATTTCAAGACATTTATTATCTATTACATGTGGACCAATATTAATTTTATAGATAATACTATAGCTAATCTATTGGAGAGGTTGTCTATATACTATCTATAGATGATATAGATATTTCTTATAGCTAGTACATTAGTAGCCGGTCTATATCTCTCTCCTTATTTTCTCTCTTCCACCTAAGTAAAATACTGAGATGGCATCTTTATAGCTAGCTGAAGTGGCACCATTGAAGATGCCCTTATAAACTTTTCAGCCCAAATGCACACATTTCATTCCCCATAATGCGGATCTTACACATTTAAGTTTGGAGTCAACGTTCAGCAGGGTATGGTACGTAGCACAGCTGTACATGTACAACCGATCTATGAATCTGAAGCGCTCAGGGCAGTGACAATGTCCATGAAGATGTTGATGGTGTCAAGGTACAACGAGATGGCGGCCGTGACGTATTCATCGTAGCTGTGCCTCTTGATCAGATTGTCCGTATCGTAGATGATGAACCCGGAGAACACGAGCGCCGCGACGCACCCGTACACCGTCGTCGCCACGTTGCCCATCGGCAGCAGCATCTGCAGCCAGGCAGCAGGCCAGAACGGTGACTAAACAGAGCCAGGGTATCAGAGATGCAAACACAGCGAGCTTCTTGAGAAATCATCCTTTTCAGGGTTTTTTTTTGTGCAAATCTAGCGGTCTCGTGAAATCATTTGCAGTTTTGGCCCTCTTTCCGCCGCAGAAGATACTCTTGCGACTAGAAAGCGCAGCAGCCGGCGAGGTACAGGAGCAGCGGGGCTTTCATAGACAAGCAGTACGGAAAGGACGGCCGTGCCAGGTGCTATGGCCGGGGAGAGTGGAAGCCAGGCTCCCGCGGATAGGGGGCGCAGAGAGTGATATATGTTACCTTTTGATACTTTCGTGATTGAGAATAGGGCTAATTCTGCAAATTCGTTTGCGAGGGGGTGCTAGAAAAGGAAAGGGCTTATTTCGGTGTTCGATTGCCTGACCTGTATGAGCCCGTAGAGCATTAGGATGAGGGAAGCCGCGACCAAGAACGGGCCGAGGAAGCTGAAGTCATGGCCTCTCTTGGCCGCCCAGAATGTGTAGATCGTCAGGCCGAAGACCACCGCGAACGTCAAGGAAGCGGCTTCGATTATAACAACGCCTGCTTTCACAAAACGAAAATGTTCATACATCATTCATACGCTTAGATTAATGGATCGGTGTTTGGTTGCCTGGATGAGTTCATTTGAAGTTAGGTCGGCGCAGCATCCAACGAGAGGATGCCACGACGGAGAAAATTTTAAAGATCTCTAGTAGGAGATCAAGCAATTAGTCTTAATGGTATATATCGTCCTAAATTAATTGATGAACTGATGGTTCTTGTCACCTTTGGCGGAGAGGCAGCCTAACCCGACGGCGAAGCTCATGAAGATGGTGAACAAGGCGAGAAGGACGAGGTTGATCGGATGCCGGTCCCGGAGAAACACCATCGGCAGCATCACTGTTCCATGTCAACAAATTTAACCACCACGATGCATATATATATATGAACAAACATCGATAAGCAATTTGATTGACGAAGGACGGCGCTCACCGATGATGGGGGCGACGATGATGAGCACGAAGGCGGCGAGGGAGGCCGCTGGGGTGCGGGCGAGGAAGAACCGGCGGATGGCCGGCACGAAGTAGACAGTGGCGGCGACGGCGATGGTCGCCAGCAGCTGCAGCGCGACGATCACGTACACCTTCCGGATGAACGCCCACCGGATCTGCGGGCTCTCGATCATGTACGGGCACGCGCCGGCGCCGGCGCCCACCGGGAATACGCCGGCCTCGACGTCGTGGCGGTGCTTTCCCATCGTCGCCGCCGCCGCCGGTTCTTGGATTAGGACGGTGATTCTTTGGACGGTGGAGAGAAGGGAGGGGATCAGAGGGAGAGGATGGCGGGAAGGAGAGGATGGCGCGAGATTTTCTATCCTGGTTGGTTTGAACGGTTTTCTGATGGTTGGCAACCAATTCCTTTAATTGGGTGCTATCCATCCTAGTTGTACACGAGAGATTAGTTTAAACGGTTGCATAATGGCTGCCATGTGATTCTTATCTCTTTTACAGTTTTACAAGGGAACGAGACCAGACACACAATCTAGATTATTATTTTTTCTTCTAGGAAATGTACAATTAGTTGACAAGCTGTTGAGACATAATCAAACTTTATGATTCGATGGACGAATTTCGAAACTACTTTTAAAGTGTTTTTGTCGTAAATATAACACCTTATTGTACAAAGGAATCAATTATCAATAAAAAGAGTTTACCTCTTTATATTATGTGTGTTCTTCGTTATTGTTCTATCAGAATTGCTATTACACAGATGTATGATGCATTGCTCGTCCAGTACCAAGTAAACTCAACCACTCATCTCCTAACCGAAGCCTTGTTCCCTAAATTACAAGAAACTAAGCAATACCAAGAACATAAATCCCCAAATCCACTACTCAGTCCATCTCTAATCTTCCCAGAGAGGAGAGATTCACTAGCGATAACGGAGTGTGAGTCCGAGAACATGCAATTTATAGCTGCCTCGTTCCCTCCCACGCACCGCTTCTCTTCCCCTACTACCTATTTTCTTCTCCTCATTTTGAGGCCGTGGGTAAGTCGCCATTGTTTGTCCTCCGCGAGCTTCAGCGACATCCCGATCTTTATCACCGCAAGTGGCGCCCCTCCGTGAGCCTCGCCTGAGCTCCGCCGACACCGGGGCACGGCCTCCACGAGAGCCAACAAAGCTCCACCACCGTGGGCTCTTCGTCAGCGTCGACATGACCTCCTCCGATAAGCTCCGATCCGTGCCTCACCACAGATGACCCACAGTCCGCGTGCTCCCTTCTCCAGGTAATTATAAGCATGTTGCAGGCATTTCCTTGAATTGTTGCAAGGCCTTTTATTGATTGTTGTAAGAAGTGTTTTTGCTTGTTACAATGTATCTTCTCTAAATATTATACCAAGTTTTATTTGTTAGAGTGGGTGTTAATTGGTTGCACTCGTGTATTTTCTTTTTGTTGCAAGAGCTTTGTTAGTTTTTTGCGATGGGTTTGTCACATGCCTAGCTAGAATCAATTGTTGCACTCGTTGCAAATTTGTTGCACCACTGCAAGAAGGATCAGACTATAGTTATTTCATATTTCTGTTGCACGCTGGTACGCCAACATGTCCGATGAAAAGCCTCTATGAACGATTTCTAGTCCTTCTCAATAATATAAACCATTATATAGCGCCTGGAATCGCCAAGAGGAGAGGCTATCCACGCGTCACCTTTGGCGTTTTTGCGAAAAGCCCCCGTGTTTCTTGAAATTACGGATAGGTCCTTGGAGATTACGAATAGGTCCTCCGCGATTTTTTGTGAGGGGAAGAATTTTTTTCCCGATTCGTGTTTGGGTCCCTCGCACGCTATTTTACGAAAAAAACCCACGTTTAATTTAAATCGCGAGCAAGCCCTTTTCTTATTTTTCGGGATAGCGAACAGGTCCAAAAACGTAACAAACAAGTCCTTGCTCCTTATGTTTAGGTCATTTCTCCGTTTTTTCCGAAAAAAATGTTTTCATCGCTAGAAATATGTGTGCAGCTCTATCTTCTAGAACAAATGTTTCCATCAATTGAAATATGTGTGCAGCTCTAGGTCCTTTCTCCGTTTTTCCCAGAAAAAATATTTTCATCACTAGAAATATGCGTGCAGCTCTATCTCTAGATTTTTTCCCCGGCTCGATTTTTCATCTCGATCTCTTATATTTTTTAAAACATATATGATTACTCGTTGAACGCGTAGAGTGTTAGGCTCGACAAAAGAAGGTTGTCATCTCTAATAATTTTTTTGCCATTTTTCCTTTAGACTATTTTCTCACCTCGGTTTTCCAGCTCGGTCTCCAATATTTTCCAAGTAATTCGTCGAAAGAGATATTTCTACAGATCACAAGAAGGTCCTTTCGCCAGTTGTTTTGCAAAAAATACTCCCTAATTCCACAAATTCAACACGAGCGCCGATTCTTTCGACACAGTAGACTAGAATTACGTAGTTTTTTCAGAAAAATTTGGGTCAATTTTTTTTCGCCAGCGCGGCATCGCGCGTTTTCACGCCCACACAGTACGGCGTGCAATAGCACGCTACCCTATCTAGTATGATATGCTTCCGCACGCTGGTCGAGCGTGAGCAAGACAGCGTGCTCGGATGACCGTTCGTCCGTCTTCGTCGTGTAATACTTGACATATGCACGCAGTACGATATATTGAATGGGTCAAATGAACGGATGCATCAGCTAAGGGTGTGTTTGGTTGTTTGGACCAAGTGGTATATCTATGAGATGGTTTTTGTCGCGCCCGGAATTTGAATTCTGAACACTCTGTGTGATACACCAGTCCAGGATCACGCTGGTGCTCACAGTTACAACAGAGACGAATACCATCACACATACACAGCGGAAATAATATCAATAATGTATTTAATTCAAATTAAACTGTTAAGACCTTAAGGTCAGCTTTACAATATTAAGCCACGCAGATCGAAGTTGAGTAACAAATAACAAAGAATGAAATAAATCTTCGTGAAGCTCCAGTTTGCCACAGGCAACTGACTGGACCTTTTCCCTAGTTAGCCGGGTCGTCATTCTTTTCTTCCTCAAACGCTTGCGGTTCTTTATCTTCTGATGTTGTGATTATGGGGAGGGAGGTGAGTACATTGGTACTCAACAAGCTATGCACAGAATGCAACCTAATATGCTACATACCAGGCTTATTCCAATGGAATGGCTTAAAGGTTGATTTGCAATAAACAACATTTAACAAGTAACATAAGTAGATTCGAAAGCAGTGAAAACAAGTAGAATTATCAATAACTTTTCCAGGAGTTAAGTAAAAGCATTCCCACATCCTAATTCATACTTCCATCAACTTCATCTTTATTTAACCCAACCACATTTTTAATAAAGTCTAACCCTTGATTGTAATCCTCGAGCAATGTTCAATACCGTGAACACGGCTATTCAATAGTTTGTACACTCGCAGAGATTATACACTTTACCCACAAGATACAGTCAAACACCACAAAGGCGAGTAAATGTAAACAAAGCCTTTCCAAAGATCCGTCTAAACCCGAAGACGCCTCGCTAAGGATTCAACATCAAGGATACACCTCCACAACAGGCCCCCTCTTGCGCTGTGAGTTTTACCACCCGTACACACCCGGGACTCACTCCACCACGACAGTACCGAAGAATAGATTCCACAATTTACCCAGCTAGATCCGTCCTATTCCGGAACTTGTGGTTGTATGAATGACTCAGTTCAAAAGCTTGCAAGGTTAAGTTCTTAGATGACTAGTGCAAGACTATCCAAAAACTCATCATGTCAACATGTCAATAAAAACCAAATCCAACTACGACCGCCCAAATGCCACATCTGGCCCACCACTGAACATCTTGCCACTTGCCCCAGTATAAACCATTTTCCCACCTAGTTGATTATTGCGCAACACAATGCCAACAACAACTCAACATCCATGTAGAACCATACTGATTCCACATATCAACATCATCGTGTGGCAACACGTCACACCATTTCACAAACACATTTCATAATCCATTGATCAATATTAATCTTTTATTTTCAAAAGACTTGAGTTGCGTGGCATGGCTAAGCAATTATACACGGTCTAACCAACCCACGTTGGCAAGTAATAACAACTAATTAACTAATAATCAACCATCTTAGGGTGACAAATGAATTATGCATACAAATAATCATGGCAAGGTGATATTAGCAATTGGATTGAATAACTAATCCCAAATTAATTTAAATCCTTTTAATCTTGAACTAGCATGCAATAATTTGAATCAAAATAAATTTGTAAAACTGGGAGCAGTATGATCAAAGCACAACTTGCCTTCATAAAGCAATGAGTCTTGGTCGGAGATTGATTCTCAAATCCGCGTCCTCACACAAATTTCAACGTCTACACGCTGCAATGATAAAGAATCAAATAAACACGCAAAACAACGACAAACACACATTGAAGCTACCGCAAATCAAACTAATTCATAACTTTATGAAAACTTTCAGATAATTAATTTAGCATTTTCTAATATTTATAAAATTTATTTTGACATTTTTGGACGTATAGTTTAAGAGCTACAAAATTCATAAGTTTGGACTTTCTGCGAATATTTTGAAAATATAAATTTATTATAAAATTTCAGTAAAATTAATGTAGCTAGGTACTAATATTTACTAATTATTTACAAAATTTTTTGTATGCGATTTGGACTTATAACGTATTTGTAGCGAAAATAACAAAATTCGCAATTTTGTGACAAATTAACGTTTCGTGAATTATGCATGGTACTGTTCATCCGTATATGTGTATTCTTCCTTTCTTTGGTTCTGGCTTCGTGAGATAGAGCGGAAAATAGAGAAACCGGATGGTCGGCCAGCGAACGGCGCAGGTCGGCCAGAGAAAAGATTCAGATACTGATATGGACTTGCCATATCTAGACTAATTTCCAACAGAGCATACAATACTAATATATGTGTATATACATGCGTACACACTAACATATATACACGTACACATGCGTCTAATATATATATACGCGCATGCGACCCATTATATATGTATACATGCACCCTGATCTGATCGTCAACAATGCGACACATCCTCGTATATATACATGCATACATCCCATTATATATACACGTGCATACGGTCAGATATATATTTATGCATACTTATGTGACGCTCATCTAAAACAGAGAAACACAAATCTCACCTCGACCACGCGAGCAGGCAGCCAACCAGTGAGCAGCGCAGAACCGTCGACGCAGGAGAAGGCGAGGCCGGAGGATGCTCTTGTGTGGGCGAAGTCCGCGTGCGGCAACGGAAGAAAGTGTGCGATCCAGCCGACGAGCAGTGGCAGCCAGGCGGCGGGCGGCCAAGCCAGCCGTTTGGAGATGAAGTCGGCAGGAGGTATGAGGAGAAGATGAAGTGAAAGAAGGAAAGAACTCGGCAAAAAGGAAGATGCCAGATATATTGGATCCGGACGTATGGAAAATTGAGAGAGCAAATCAAACGGCTGGTTCAATTATCCCTTGGCGACGTGAGCATCAATGGCAAATGAACGTTGCAAGAACCATGCAAACAGAAACAGAAGGGGTAAATTCCATTCCTTAATGATTCAGGCATTCAGGGAATATAAATAACGGCTGGGTAGAATAATTCACTCGTACAGGAATGGAGAACGACTGAACCTCATGCATGCAAGAAAATGAGGAATGGCTGGAAAAAAAATGTTCGTGCGTTTTGCATGTAGGACAATCACAGTACTAATTCTCGTAGGCAAGAAAGAAGGAAACGGCTGCATTTACTGGATTTCCGTTACTACTCAGTTACTATATGCATTCACGCACACAAACTTGGAAACGACACAACCAGGAATTTCCTTCCGTCCAAAACGTGTCCGCCTGATCAAATTCCGTATTTTGAATAGTGTTGGAACAATACGCGGTTAGGATAAAATAGCAAAAGGCTCTAAAAATCTTGGAAGAATCCTCTAAAATACTAGGAAATATTTGGAACTTAACGAAGTTGGTTTCGTAGTTTTTCGTTGTATAGATTTTCTGCAAAAATTCTTTTAGTTAATCAGAAACTTAATTTTTACAACAAGTTTTTGTAAGTATTTGAAACGATCATTCTTATTTTTCAAATGTTGTTATTTTAAACTTAATTTGAAGTCTATGCGCACGCGACATGCATGATCTTTATTTTATATGATTAGTTCGATAAAGCTTAAATTCAAATTAATTCCAAAAATTCCAAATAAATTACAGACATTCCCAAATAATTCAAAAATGTCATAAATACAGTTAAAGCAAATTTTGGGATGTTACAGTTTAAAAAAAATATTATCTATGTGTTTGATTACTTTAATGTTATTTTGTAGCAGCTCTACGTACGTTACTATCAACTCTACATGCTAGCTACTCCAGTTATTAATCACTGTCAACTCTCAGTTAGTGGGGTGGCAACTTTGCTTTCGAAAATTTAACACATAATCATGTGTCAAAAATATATGCAATACAGGTATAGTTTTGTCTGGCTCATGGTAAGAACACAACAATTCAAACGATTGCAAATTCAACGCGCTATCGAGGAGATACATCTTTTAAAGGTGAGATAATGTAGTGGTCTACTTATGTTTGTAATGAGTAATTGACTTTGTTTTGAGCCTTTGGTGCTTAGGTTTGAGTTTGATTTGAGTTTGCTTTGATTTTAAGCAATTTGGTTTGAGTGATCGTGGGCATTGTAACCATTAGGGAGGTCGTTCCTAGAAAGGTCCAAAGGTTGTCCCTAGAGAGGTCGTCTAGACCTCCAAAGACCTCTATGGGAGTAACTTATAACCACTGAAAGAATGATCTAGACCACTATAGAAATGATTTAGACATCCAAAAACCTCTATAGGAGTGGTTATGACCCAGTAGACCTCCAAGGACCACTGTGGGAGTGGTTGTGATCTCTCTGGAAGTGGTTATGAGCCACTGTGACCCCTTAGGGAGTGGTTATAACCTCCCAAGGAGTAGTCGTGACCTCTCTAAGAGTGGTTGTGAGCCACTATGACCACTCAGGAAGTGGTTGTGAACCCTTGGGACCACTTGACGAGTGATCTAGACCTCTACAGGAGTGATCATGACCTCTGTAAAAGTGGTCTTAAGGGTCTTAATCAAGAGTGATTTTGAGTGATCACAGCCAAGGATGGTCACAAGCTATATGATCCAAGGTGGGATCTTCTGATATAATTTTGGACATTGTTATGTAATGATTTTCTTATCTATATTGGTTGCAGGACTCTAATGCTAGGTTATGGTGAGGTGAAGGCGAGACCGGAATTAGACTAGGAGAGCTGGGGTTCATAACGGTTAAGAGACACCGAAAGATGATTGAGGTTAGGAAGTGGTTGCGAGTCAGGAAGACAAGGAACTAAAGTGATGGACGTGACAGGCAACGGCATAGACCGGAATTAGGCTCAGTGAGGAGGCTAGGTCTAGAACAGTGAAGGAAGCTAAAGCTATCATGTTAAAAGGTATGGTCAAAACCTGTGATGCTGTTGGGTTTTGGGTTAGCTTATGTATGAGTGAGTGAGTTAATCCTAACTCTTGATGAGGTTATTTATGGGAGAAGGAAGTCATTTATGGGTGGATATTGACTCATTTGTGCTATAAATAGAGGGGGAGAGGTGCCTCTCTCACGGTGTGTCTTGTAAAGGATTGTGGTATCCTAGTGCTCTATGAGCTTTTGTCTACCTATTTGTGAGGCTTTGTAAACAATCTTTCCAAGAAATAGAAAAAGTTCTAGTGCAAGAATTTTGTTCATATTTGTGCTTACATTCTAGTTCTTGCTTTGGTTTATTTGAAATCATCTCCTTCACTCGCTACTACAGGATTGTACATCAGAATCAGTTCTTTTTTGTCATTACAGCCGGTTTTAGTGGCGATACAAAGTCTTTAGATAGTGATGAGGAGCTATCACAGTCGTTTTTGGCTCGATTGTGATAGAGTCTCATCAGAATCGGTTCTTTTGTGAAAAACAATAGTGATGACCATTCACATCACTATCGCTTCTCGCATAAGAACCGATTGTGATGTGCTCAGTGCTACATCACAATCGCTTCTAACCTGATTATTTTTACTACCCTCTTAAGTTATCTACCACAACCATTTTTCCTAAAAATTTAAGAACCGATCCAGATGAAGCGATAGTGACATACCATTCTATAGTAGTGATTTTCTTGATTCTTTTTATCCTTTTTATTTGATCTTGAGCCAAGGATAAGTGATTGATAGATGGTGTATCTCTGTAACGCATATCAATCATCTAGGTCCTTAGCAACTCCTTTATCTAAGTTCTTAATCTTAAATCAATCTACTGTAGCAAGAAAAAAGATCTCAACAGATCATGTTCTCTTTGTTTTGGTAATTGATCGTACTTTCATCTAGCTTACTAGCAAGGATTCAAATTTTGTTTTCGGATAAAATTTCACTGGTGACGAAATCTGAAATCTCGTTGAGATCTCAAAATTTTAGGTAAATCTCGAACAAAATTCAAAGACAAAAAATCAAATCCAGTTTTATTTTTACCGGGAAAAATGAAATTTCAGCCGAAATTCCTAAAATCTCAGCGAGATTTGAGATATTTTGGTGAAATTCCATTGAACGAAATAAGCTCAAACAATGTTGAAAATTTTTGAAATTTTTTGTGGAGGTTTCTGACATGTAAATAATATTCCCATAAAAATTTCAAATGATTATCGAATCTTAAAAATATTTAAAAATTTAAACATTACTTCTGTCCTGATAAAATATTGACCCGCAAGTTTGAACCGAATGAAAATAGAACAAACCACATTATAAAATATTTAAATTTTTTTGCATTTTTATGATCCATTATTATTATTTATATAAAATTTTCAAATGATGACCAAGCTTCATGAATTTTTAAAAATTTGGACAGTACTACTATCCTGATAAAAGCCTTACCGGCAAACTTCAACCAAATGGAAAATGGTTCAAACCACGTTAAAAAATTTTGAAATTTTTTTTGGATGGTCTTGATGTATCATTAATATTTTATAAAATTTTCATATGATTATGAAGCTTTAAAAAGTTTCAAAAATTCTAATAGTGCTATGCCTTTATAAAAGCTTGATGATCAATATATAGATTTGCTTTAGTAATAAAAAATGTTTAAATTTTTGAAAAATTTATATAAGTGTTCTAAGGAAATGATTAAGATATATTAAAAATTTTGAATCATGATCACACTCGCATGAATTTATAAAATTTTTACAAGGGCACTGTACCATTTATATTCTTTCTATTTTGATTTTTGAAATATAACAAATGAAGTTCACTGCTTACATAGTTTTGATTGAGCAAACAAAAAGTTGAAAATTTTAGAGAATGGTACTAAGGAAATTCTTAAGATCTCATAAAATTTTGAATTATGATTACACTCAAAAAATTTATAAAATTTTGACAAGATTATCGTCCCAATTATGTTCATTCTCGCTTTTGTTCTTTTAAAGATAACAAATAAAGTTAAATTATTTCAAATTTTTTTGTATGATCCAATACTACTAAATATAGTACAATAAATTTTTTAGATCATGATCAAGCTTGTATAATTTTATAAAAATCTGACAGTGTTTCTACCAAAATTTTAAAATGCCTCAAAATTCGGTTTTCAACAAGTTTTCATGGAAGATGACTTTCTTAAGGGTTATTGGACCAAATATGGTCAAATCCAGCCATACAAAGTGAAAAACTAGTCAAAAAAATCTGAGATTTTTGTGAGATTTGGCGAAATTTCACCAAAATTTTCAAGATTATTGTAGCAATTTATTTTTTTTCAAAGTTTTTTACTAGGCTGGGATTTTGGATCTCGTCCCCGGCTACAAATCCGAAATGTCGGTCGAGATTTTGGCGATTTTTTAACTATGCTTACTAGGACTTGTGGAAGTTGATCCAAAATCACATTGATTATTAATACCCCACGAGTAATAATAGATCAAGATTCTCAGCCGATCAAAGGTTATCTCCGTTCTTGTCTTTAAGATGTGCTTCTTTTACAATATTTCTAAGAGCTTTGGGCATCTATCCAGTAATGTCCTCTGACTTAGCATTTTAGTTGGTGCTTTAGAATACTCTTTTGTCTAGTATTGGATTTATTGTTCCTTTTTGTTGGATTTTTAGTAGAGAGGTTTGGATGCTTTTAGAGAAAAAGTTTTTATTTAGCTTATATTCACCTCTCCAACAAGAATCGGAAAAAGATGAAACATGTCCAAAGCAACTACACAACTAGCTATTCGCCAAACTTCAACCAAATAGAAAATGGTTCAAACCACTTTAGAAAATTTTTAAAAAAAATTTGGATGGTCCTTATGTATCATTAATATTTTATAAAATTTTCATATGATTATGAAGCTTCAAAAAGTTTCAAAAATTCTAATAGTGCTATATTCTTATAAAAGCTTGATGATCAATACATAGATTTGCTTTAGCAATAAAAAATGTTTAAATTTTTGAAAATTTTATAAGTGTTCTAAGAAAATGATTAAGATCTATGAAAAATTTTGAATCATGATCACACTCCTATGAATTTATAAAATTCTTACAAAGGCACTGTACCATTTATGTTCTTTTTGTTTTT
Organism: Guadua angustifolia; assembly: GCA_036346375.1. Classification (NCBI taxonomy): domain Eukaryota; kingdom Viridiplantae; phylum Streptophyta; class Magnoliopsida; order Poales; family Poaceae; genus Guadua; species Guadua angustifolia. The sequence goes on along the minus strand of CM070512.1, from coordinate 46,185,376 downwards.
GATTTTTGAAATATAACAAATAAAGTTCACTGCTTACATAGTTTTGATTGCACAAACAAAAAAGTTAAAAATTTTAGAAAATGGTACTACGGCAATTCTTAAGCTCACATAAAAATTTTGAATCATGATCACACTTGAGAAAATTTATAAAATTTTGACATGATTACTGTCCCAATTATGTTCATTCTCGCTTTTGTGTTTTTAAAGATAACAAATGAAGTTAAATTATTTCAAAAAAAATTTGTATGATCCAATACTACTAAATAGTACAATAAACTTTTTAGATCATGATCAAGCTTGTATAATTTTATAAAAATCTGACTGTTTCTATCAAAATTTTAAAATGCCTCAAAATTCAGTTTTTTCAACAAGTTTTCATGGAAGATAACTTTCTTAAGAGTTATTGGACCAAATATGGTCAAATCCATGCATAAAAAGTCAAAAACCAGGCAAAAAACCTGAGATTTTTGTGAGATATGAAGAAATCTCACCAAAATTTTTGAGATTATTGTAGCAATTTATTTTTTAAAAGTTTTTTACTAGGTCGATTTTGGATCATCACCCACACAAATCCGAAATCTCGGCCGAGATTTTTGAGATTTTGGCGATTTTTGAACTATGCTTACTAGGACGTGTGGGAGTTGATCTAAGATCACGTTGATTGTTAATACCCCACGAGTAAGAACAGATCAAGATTCTTAGTCGATCAAAGGTTATCATTGTTCTTGTCTCTGAGATCATGCTTTTTTTACAATATTTCTGAGAGCTTTGGACATCTATCCAAGAATACCCTAACTTAGCATTTTAGTTGGTGCTTTAGAATACTTTTTTGTTTAGTACTAGATTTATTGTTCTTTTTTGTTGGATTTTTGTAACGTCCCGAATTTTGGCCAGATTTTAAATTTTGGAGTTATTTGAATTTTTATGAATTAACCAACCTTTATTTGCATTTAATTACCTTTAATTGAATTTATCTAATTTTTTCGGGATTTATTGGATTTAATTGGATTTTATTTATATCATTTTTCTTTGAGTAATTAAATACCAGAAAATATAATTATCAAAAATTAAAACTAATATTTTATTTAGGCTCAAAATGCTCTGAAATATTTTCTAGAATTTTTCTAGAATTTTTGGGTATTTTTAGTGCCCTAAACAATTACTTTGAATTTCTACAATTATTTTTATTCTAAAAAGTCTGAATTTCCTTAGCTACTGATGTTGGGCCTACCAACACTTTGTCTTTATTGAAACCCTAATCGACGCCGTCAATCCGCTACCGCTGATTCCCGATCGAATCGGTCGATGTGACCGACGACCTCGGACGAGGCGATCGTCATCATGCCAAATGCGCCATTAGTCGCGCAGATCGTGTCGGGGATTTCTTGGCGTCTCGAGGTCTGTCCGAGCGAGTGAAATAGGCGGCGTGTGCAGCACTTCACCCCGCTCATTTCCCCTCTCGCCGTTAGCTCTCGCTCACCGTAGCCTTCTCGAGCTCGCCAGTAGTAGCTACTCACCCCGCCACGGTTTCGCCAGTGTTTATTGCCGTCCGTTCCCCGCCGCCGCCAAGACCACCTCCGAGTTCACCAAGCCGAGACGATCCGTGGGTTACTTTTTCCTACGAACAGACTTAAACGCCGTCGCCGTGTCATCTTCTCCAACTCCGCAACCAAAGACCGCCAAGATCTTCATCGACTCCTCGCGTGCAACCTCGGTAGTCGCCGATCTTCATCCGACGCCCAAGGTAACGCCACGTAGTCCCGCAAATAGTAAATCGCTTGGTTAGTCTTGCGCCATAGATTCGAATCCGACGATCGAATGCATGCATGCGTGGCGGATAATTCTCGACAGCGTCGATCACCGACATGTGGGGTCAAGGCGGCTTTCACCGACCCACACGCTGCTGGGTGGACCGCCGTATCTTGACGTCAAGACGACGTCATCCGCCCCCACACATCGGGGCAAGGCGACGGGTTCGCTCCGGTGCCGACACGTGTCGCTGGGGAAAATCAGCCAAAAATCGGTGGAAAATAGAGAAATAATTCGGTTTATTCTTTTATGAATTTTCGAAACTTGTAATGGCTATAACTTTTGCATTTTAACTCGGATTTGGGTGATTCCAGTGCCCAAAAATTTGTAAAATGTGAACTATTTATTGGTGATTTTATTCAATTTTAGTGAATTGTTTGCTGTCTGTATTATATATTTATTGTGTGTTTGCTTGTACCGAGTAGACTCGAAGTTCTTGGAATTCGCCGAGGAGAGTTTGAAGACCCGTCGCAGAACCTCGACCAGAACCAACTCCTCTTGAAGGCAAGTCATGCTTTGACCATATTGCCCTAGATTTTAAAAATATACTTTGATTCAAATATTGCATGCTATGTTAAGTATAAATGATGTTGTTTATATGGGACAATGAGTTAAGATACCCATCTTGAATTATGCCACCTTGTTAATGTCATTATATGCCCCAATACCTTGTCACCCTAAGATGCTTAAATATGTTGGATGCTAATATGATGCCAACACGGGAGGCTAGACCGTGATTAGTCGCTAGCCCGCTTGTATGCGTGGAATGACTTTCAAATATCAAATGAATATTGACTAAACAATTATGGAACGATTTTGGAAAATGCGATGATGTCATGAATTGGCGGGATAGTGACCGTGTGGTGCTATTCATGAACCGATGTGGAAAATGGCATGTGTTGCTTAAGTATAAAGTGGGTGGGAAAATGATTTGAACAGGGCAAGTGGCAAGAAGGCTTCGTGCAGTGGGCTGTGTGGCAATGGGATGTATGAAAAGATTGTGAAGGTCAGTGTGCCGAGATGTATAAAATGGTTGTCTTGCCCGACAATTAAGGACTTAACCTTGCGAGCCTTTGAGCTGAGTTAAGTGTACAACCACTTGTCCAGAATGGGACGGACCTAGTTAAGTAGGTTTCTAATATCTTTCCTTTGATACCTCGGGGTGACATTACACCAAAAATGTAATCAGACGGGAGCGCGTGCTGTCATGCTTGGTACCCATCTAACGGTATGTGCTGTTCTAAACTTTGGCTCTGTGTGAGGAAGTGTTAGGAAGGCAATCGAGAGGATCATCGCTAAGTGTTAGTCTCTGAAAGACTTTGTTACAATCAATCGCTTTGGTGGTGAACGATCAGATCTGTGGGTAAAGTGTACCTCTGCAGAGTGTGTGTGTGAATCTATTCAATAGCCGTGTCCGCGGTATTGGACATTGCTCGTGATTACAAATCAAGGGTTAGATTTTCAAAATGAAAATGTGGAATGGGTGGTGTGTGCCAAAAGAATCAAATTAGGTCAGAGCCAAAACCTATGAGAAAAAGAATTGAGAAATTAATTATTAAATATTATTGATTTTATCGCTTTTAATCTAGTAGGATTACCTATTAAAAGAAATGCCGCTTATGCAAAATACCCAATTAAGCCTTTCCTTTGGAATAAGCCATGCATGTAGTAATAGAACGCATTGTGCATGACTTGTTGAGTATGTTGTATACTCACCCTTGCATCGACAAAAACCTCGAAGAAGAAGAAGCCGTACTTGGAATGAAGAGTTCGTCAAGGCCGGAGGATTAAGGGTTAAGCCGCACTCAAGAGCTTCGTGGCTAGAGAGGGTTCCGCTATCGTATTTTGCTTCACTGAATGAACCCGACATCGATGATATTTATCGCCTCGCATGCAAGTATTGTAAGGTGGCCATAAGGCCGTGTAACTCGTTATACTCTGTTTGAAGTACTTTACTATTAATTCCGCCACAGTATGATTGTGGTACTTCAACTTGCTTTATCCTGTGTACTAGCGTGATCCTCGACTAGTACGGAATACAGAGTGTCCGAACTGCGTGATAAATTCGGGCACGACAGGATGGTATCGAGCCATCTTGATCGTAAGACTGACCCTAGTTAGATCGGCGCTTTGGTGGAGTCCAAATTAATTTCTAAAGAATAAAATCTGGACAAGAATAATCAATGAAATCTTGACTCATCTCTTCTTCTTTACTTCATACCTCTGCTGTATTTTTGCTATTACTTTCGTGTTCTTTAAAAATTGTTGTTCTGACGCGTTGCTTTGGCAGATGCGGATGGTCCACTCTTTTGGAGAGCGCCACGGAGGCTACGCCGCGGAGCTCTGGAGGATGCTCCAGGTGTTGGGAGGCTTCGATCGTCCACTCTACAAGTCTCGCACCTGGATAGTCAACGGGATTGCTCGCGGATGGGAGACGACGCTGACCTTGTACGCCCGGGAGCACGCTCGTGCTAGTCGTCCGCTCGCCTCGCGAAGAAGCGAAGCTATCTGAGGCGCATACTGAGTGTGCCCGAGTTGCGCCATGGCCGATCGCCAGGGACCACGGCCGAGTGTGGGATACCGCTTCAGTGTGCACCGCGACGCGGTGGACCTCGCAGCCCGCTTGGACTGGAGGGACGCCGCCGTCGTGCACTGGTCGGTTGTTGCGGCACAGAGGAGGTGATGGACGCCACGACTACAGAGCTGCAGGCCGTCTACCGTGTTCTGGAGGAGACCGAGGAGGCCTTACGAGAGAACCGCATGCACGCCGTTCAGAGGATCGCCGAGCTAGAGGAGGCTTTTACGGGCGAGGAGAGCGACGCGTCATGGAGCTCGACGACGACGCGGAGGAGCCAGCGAGAGAGAGCGCCCTTGACGCCAGAGACCAAGAATCCGGTGGAGCCCCAACAAGCCACCGGTGGGAGGCATGGGGATCGGTTGCCCGATGCCACTCACCGCCGGTTTACGTGATCGAGCGAGCCAGAGCGGGTTGGCTCGATGAGTGATGCTTTGTCGTAATGTCGGTGTGGCGGCTTTTGCGTGAGACTCACCGTGTTGAGTCGCGTCTTTTATTTCTCAACATTAGTATGCGATGTTGTAATGAACAATTGGATGTGATGTTTGTGATTGTCATATGGTTGCATAGTCCTTAGACTATGTACTAAACCATACTTAATTATTATTTATGCTTGAATGCTTATTGGTTCTATTTAAGTTACACCTGCTTCCGTATAAGTTCCATACTACGCCTATTCTTTTCCCCTTATCCCTAAACCCCAAGAATCAACAGATGGTGAACACTGCAACAACGGGCAGAGGCAAGGATCACGCCACGGAGGCGACAGACTATACACCGCCACCCCAGCAAAGACCGCCGAAGGATATGCACGAACTTAGGCGATTTCTCGCAAAGACAAACGCAGCAATGCAAACAATGATGACAACAAGATAACAACAAAGACTCGGGCCGCCGCTAACAACCAAGCTGTGAACAATGGGCCACGCCCTACTCAAGATTGTCGAATTTATGAGGACCCGACCACCACATTCTCGGGCAATGCCGACCACTCGAGGCGTATGATTGGTTGAGAACCATCGCAAGGAAATTGCACATAACCCAAAGAAGGACATGAGAGGGTGCTTTATGCCTCTCACCACTTGAGGGAACAAAAATGAATGGTGGGAGAATTATCACAGCGTCGCAGAGAACCCGCAGAGATTACTTGGGAGGAATTCACCCTAGCTTTTCGTCAATACCATGTCTTGGGAGGGTATTATGGAGCTGAAAAAGGAGGAATTTCGAGCTCAAGCAAGGAGGCGTGCAAAGGCCGACTATCTCAATAAATTCACTCGCTTAGCACGCTATGCACCGGATGACGAGCAACGGATAAAGCAAGGCGCCTCGCTTCATGAAGGGACTTAACTCGGGCTTGGTGGGCTGATTACTCACACCTTCCCGGATTTTCGAGTTAGTAAACAAGGCGCTCATCTTCGAAGACAAGCGCAAAGAATCGGGCGACAATCGCAACGCCGCATAGCTCGCAAGGAGGACGTCGAGGTCATCGAAAACAAAAATGATACCCAAAGAATTCACCGTGTTCCACCAGGAACAATGTCGACGCCGCCACCAATGCCAAGACCACGGACAAACCCCTCGCACCCGACCAAGGTTGTTAATCGTAATAGTGGAAATCAAGAAATGGCGTGGAGGCGCCTGCTACAATCGCAACGAGATGGGGCATTTCGCCAATGCGTGCTCAAAGAAAGGAGGCGTGACACCAAGACGCTTCAATCTAGGAGCACCCGGCCAAGACCCTACCCAAGGAGGAAGCCGAGTACACTGCAGCCGGAGCTACACCGCAGTATTCGCCGAGGCCGGATTAATCATATCTCCGCAGACGAAGTCCACAATGCTACGGACGTCGTGCTGGGTAAGTTCTTAGTCAACTCAGTGCCAGCTACAGTATTATTTGATTCAGGAGCTTCGCATTCATTCGTTTCTCGAGATTTCGCTATGACAAATAATCTGGATGTGGTTAATCTTAAAAGTACACTCCTAGTTCAATCCCCTGGATCAGAACTCCGTTCTAAGGTCGGATGTTCTGGAGTTAAGCTACTAATAAAAGGGGTAGAGTTCCTAGCGAACCTTATTATATTAGATACCCAAACCCTGGATGTTATCACCGAATGGATTGTTGACTAAACATAAGGTCAGATAGACGTGGACGAAGAGTTGTGTCTATTGAAAGCCCTGAAGGTAGGAAAGTGGAATTTCAAGCAGTGGCAGTTCGAGGAAGTCAGATGTTAGTAAATAATCTAGAGACCGTCAGTATAAAGGATGTACCAGTGGTCAGTGAATACCCAGATGTTTTTCCCGAGGAATTACCAGGAATGCCACCAGACAGAGACATAGAGTTCGTAATTGACTTAGTACCTGGAACAGCACCGATAGCAAAGAGGCCATATCGGATGTCTACCAAGAGTTGGTAGAAATGAAAAAGCAAATTGAGGAGTTGTTGGAAAAAGGATTCATCGCATCGAGCTCGTCACCATGGGGAGCACGGTTCTATTCGTTAAGAAGAAAGATGGGAGTTTTGGATGTGTATAGACTATCGGCGCACTTAACGAAGTGACGATAAAGAATAAATACCGCTGTTCCGAATCGATGATCTTTTCGATCAATTAAGAGGAGCAGGAGTATTCTCCAAAATTGACCTTAGGTCAGGATATCATCAGTTGAGAATCAAGACAGAGGACATACCCAAGACCGCGTTTTCCTCAAGATATGGACATTATGAGTTCACAGTTATGTCGTTCGGATTGACAAACGCCCCAGCATACTTTATGAACTTAATGAATAAAGTATTCATGGAATACTTAGATAAATTTGTGGTTGTGTTCATAGATGATATTCTGGTTTATTCAAGAACTGATGAAGAGCACGCCCAACATTTGAGATTAGTACTGGAAAGACTAAGAGAGCAACAGTTGTATGCTAAATTCAGTAAGTGCGATTTCTGGAAGAGTAAGGTAGATTTCTTAGGGCATGTCATGACTGCCGAAGGGATCGATGGACCCAAGTAAGGTTGAGACAGTTGCTACATTGGGAGTCGCCTAGTCAGTTTTCGCAAGTTCGGAGTTTCCTTGGAATGGCTGGTTATTACCGCCGATTTATAGAAGGATTTTCGACAATTGCTAGGCCAATTACGCAATTGTTAAAGAAAGAGAAGAAATTTGTTTGGACACCGGATTGTGAGAAGAGTTTCCAAGAATTGAAGAAAAGACTGACATCAGCACCAGTGTTAGTGCAACCAGATGTGCATCAGAGTTTCGATATCTACTGTGATGCATCACGCCAAGGGCTCGGATGTGTGTTGATGCAAAATGGAAAGGTAGTAGCCTATGCATCAAGGCAATTAAGGCCACATGAAGGGAATTACCCGACGCACGATTTAGAGTTAGCAGCTGTAGTGCATGCCCTGAAGATATGGCGTCACTATCTTATTGGTAATAGGTGTGAGGTGTATACAGACCATAAAAGTCTTAAATACATTTTCACCCAATCTGACCTAAACATGAGACAAAGAAGATGGTTAGAACTGATCAAGGATTACAACATGGGAATCCATTATCATCCCTGAAGGCCAACGTGAGTGGTGATGCCCGAGTAGGAAAAGCCATGGACTAAGTTGAAAGTGGAAGAAAGCCGGGAGAATCGTGCAAGGATCTTCAGAGATTGAAGTTGGAAGTTGTTCCAAGGATTCAGTAGCTGCATTAGAAGTAAGGCCTATCTTAGAAGATCAGTTAGAGAAGGTCAAGAATGATGAGAAGATCGAGAGAATCAAGGCCAAGATGGAGGAAGGACAGCAAAAGATTTTAAGTTGGATTTAACATGGTACATTGTGGATGAAAGAGCGATTTGCGTACCCAACAAAAAGGAATTAAAGATTAATATTGGAGGAAGCTCACGATTCCAAGTATTCGATTCACCCAGAAGTGCAAAAATGTATCAAGATTTGAAGGAAAGGTTACGGTGGCGAATATGAAGAGAGAGGTTCTTGAACACGTGGCACTATGTGATGTATGCCGTGAAGTCAAAGCTATGCATCGAGGCGGCGGGATCGCTGCAGACCATTGAAAATACCAGAGTGGAAATGGGAAGAAATCGGAATGGATTTCATTACGGATTGCCAAGGACGCAAGGAGGTTATGACTCCATATGGGTTATCGTGGATCGCTTGACAAAGGTCGCACATTTCATACCAAGAAAGACCACCTACTCAGAGACAAAGTTGGCGAGCTATACATGGCGAGAATCGTATGCTTGCATGGAGTCTTAAGAAGATAGTATCGACGAGGTACCCAATTTACCTCAAGATTTTGGGATAAATTGCATACTGACAATGGGCACCCGCTTGAATTTCAAGATGACTTATCACCCGCAGACGGATGGATGACGTAAAGAGTCAACCAGATATTAGAAGATATGTTGAGAGCTTGTGCGTTAGCATATACATCAACTTGGGATAAATGTTTGCCATATGCGAGTTTAGTTACAACAATGACTATCGAGCAAGTCTTCGATGTCACCTTTTGAAGCATTGTATGGTCGACCTTGTAGGACGCCGTTAAATTGAATGAGATCGAGAGCGTCGTGTCTTCGGACCAGACATACTTCAAGAAGCCGAAGAGCAAATAGCACTGATCAGAGAAAGGTTAAAGATTGCACAGTCAAGACAGAAGAGCTACGCAGACAACCGCCGTAGAGATTTGAGTTTTGAACCGGAGGATTACGTGTATCTCAGAGTTACGCCCCTGAAAGGAGTCCAGAGATTTCACAAAAAGGGTAAACTTGCGCCAAGATATGTAGGACCGTTCAAGATCATAAGCCGTAAAGGCGAAGTCGCATATCAACTGGAGTTACCGCCAGTCACTAGCGAGTGCACAATGTTTTTCATGTATCGCAACTCAAGAAGTGTCTTGAATTCTCAAGAGCAAACATCATCGAAGAAGTTGAACTGCAAGAAGACTTGACTTACAAAGAGCAACCGATAAAAATTTCGACATAATGGATCGGAGAACCGTAAACAAGACAACCTGCTTTTGCAGAGTTCGATTGGGGCAACCACGCGAAAGTGAGGCCACACAGGAACGAGAGGAAGATCTGAAAAAGGAATTCCCAAACCTATTCTATAGTTAAGCCTCGAATCTCGGGGCGAGATTCTCATAAGGGGTAGGTTTGTAACGTCCGAATTTTGGCCGATTTTAAATTTTGGAGTTATTTGAATTTTATGAATTAACCAACCTTTATTTGCATTTAATTACCTTTAATTGAATTTATCTAATTTTTTCGGGATTTATTGGATTTAATTGGATTTTATTTATATCATTTTTCTTTGAGTAATTAAATACCAGAAAATATAATTATCAAAAATTAAAACTAATATTTTATTTAGGCTCAAAATGCTCTGAAATATTTTCTAGAATTTTTCTAGAATTTTTCAGTATTTTTAGTGCCCTAAACAATTACTTTGAATTTCTACAATTATTTTTATTCTAAAAGTCTGAAATTCCTTAGCTACTGATGTTGGGCGGCCCAACACTGTGTCTTGCTGCCAAACCCTAATCGACGTCAATCCGCCTGTTGATTCCGATCGAATTCGATGTGGCCGGACGACCTCGGGACGAAGGCGGCTGTCATCGCGCCATTGCCGCCATTGGCCGCCGCAGATCGTGTCGGGGATTTCTTCGCGTCTCGAGGTGTCCGAAGCGAAAGTGAAATAGGCGGCGTGTGCAGCACTTCACCCCGCTCATTTCCCTCTCGCTCGTTAGCTCTCGCCCACAGTAGCCTTCTCGGGAGCTCGCCGTAGTAGCTACTCACACCGCCACGGTTTCCTTCGTGTTTCCGCCGTCTGCGTTCCGCTCGTCAAGACCACCTCCGAGTTCACCAAGCGAGACAATCATCCGTGTGGTTACTTTTTCCTACCGAATGCAGACGGAAACGCCGTCGCCGTGTCATCTTCTCCAACTCGGCAGAACCAAGACCGCCAAGATCTTCATCGACTCTCGCGTGCAACCTCACCGCCGATCTTCATCCGACGCCAAGGTAACGCCACGTAGTCCCGCAAATAGTAAACTCGCTTAGTCTTGCGCCGTTAGATTCAATCCGACGATCGGGAATGCATGCATGCGTGGTCGGATAATTCTCGGCACGCGTGTCGATCACCGACATGTGGGGCGGCGGGCATTCACCGCCCACACGCCACGGTGGACCGCCGGTGTCTTGGCGTCGACCCAAGACGACGTCATCCGACCCACTCGCACAATGGCGAAGGCGGCGTGGTTCGCTCCGGTGCCGACACGCGTCGCTGGGGAAAATCAGCCGAAAAATCGGTGGAAAATAGAGAAATAATTCGGTTTATTCTTTTATGAATTTTCGAAACTTGTAATGGCTATAACTTTGCATTTTAACTCGGATTTGGGTGATTCCAGTGCCCAAAAATTTGTAAAAATGTGAACTATTTATTGGTGATTTTATTCAATTTTAGTGAATTGTTTGCTGTCTGTATTATATATTTATTGTGTGTTTGTTTGTGCAGAGTAGACTCAGAGTTGCGGAATTGCCGAGGAGAGTTTGAAGACCCGTCAGTAACCTCGACCAGTAACCAACTCCTCTTCAAGGCAAGTCATGCTTTGACCATATTGCCCCTAGATTTTAAAAATATACTTTGATTCAAATATTGCATGCTATGTTAAGTATAAATGATGTTGTTTATATGGGACAAGAGTTAAGATACCCATCTTGAATTATGCCACCTTGTTAATGTCATTATATGCCCCGAATACCTTGTCACCCTAAGATGCTTAAATATGTTGGATGCTAATATGATGCCAACACGGAGGCTAGACCGTGATTAGTCGCTTAGCCCGCTTGTATCGTGGAATGACTTTCAAATATCAAATGAATATTGACTAAACAATTATGGAACGATTTTGGAAAATGCGATGATGTCATGAATTGAACCGGGATAGTGACCGTGTGGTGCTATTCATGAACCGATGTGGAAAATGGCATGTGTTGCTTAAGTATAAAGTGGGGTGGGAAAATGATTTGAACAGGGGCAAGTGGCAAGAAGGCTTCGTGCGTGTGGGCCTGTGTGGCAATGGGATGTATGAAAAGATTGTGAAGGTCAGTGTGCGAGATGTATAAAATGGTTGTCTTGCCCGGACAATTAAGGACTTAACCTTGCGAGCCTTTGAGCTGAGTTCCGTGTACAACCACTTGTCCGGAATGGGATGGACCTAGTTAAGTAGGTTTCTAATATCTTTCCTTTGATACCTCGGGGTGACAAGCTACACCAAAAATGTAATCAGACGGGGAGCGTACTGGTCATGCTTGGTACCCATCTAACGGTATGTGCACGTTCTAAACTTTGGCTCTGTGTGAGGAAGTGTTAGGAAGGCAATCATCGAGAGGATCATCGCTAAGTGTTAGTCTCTCAAAGACTTTGTTACAATCAATCGCCTGTGGTGGTGATCAGATCTGTGGGTAAAGTGTCAATTTCTGCGAGTGTGTGTGTGAATCTATTCAATAGCCGTGTCCGCGTATTGGACATTGCTCGTGATTACAAATAAGGGTTAGATTTTCAAAATGAAAATGTGGAATGGGTGGTCGTGCCAAAAGAATCAAATTAGGGTCAGTGAGCCAAAACCTATGAGAAAAAGAATTGAGAAATTAATTATTAAATATTATTGATTTTACTGCTTTTAATCTAGTAGGATTACCTATTAAAAGAAATGCTGCTTTATGCAAAATACCCAATTAAGCCTTTCCTTTGGAATAAGCCATGCATGTAGTAATAGAACTGCATTGTGCATGACTTGTTGAGTATGTTGTATACTCACCCTTGCATCGACAAAAACCTCAGAAGAAGAAGAAGCCGTGCCAGCTTGGAATGAAGAGTTCGTCGAAGGCCAGGAGGATTAAGGGTTAAGCCGCACTCAGTAGCCTGTGGCTAGAGAGGGTTCCGCTATCGTATTTTGCTTCCGCTGAATGAACCTGATACTGATGATATTTATCGCCCTGCGCGGCGAAGTATTGTAAGGTGGCCATAAGGCCGTGTAACTCGTTATACTCCTGTTTGAAGTACTTTACTATTAATTCCGCTGCGTATGATTGTGGTACTTCAACCTGTTTATCCTGTGTGTACTAGCGTGATCCTGGACTAGTACGGAATACACAGAGTGTCCGAATCCGTGATAAATTCGGGGCACGACAATTTTCAGTAGAGAGGTTTGGATGCTTTTAAAGAAAAAGTTTTTATTTACCTCGTATTCGTCCTCTCTAGTCGCAAGGGAAAGAGATGAACATGTCCAAAGCAACTACACAGCTAGCTATTCGCCTCCTACTATTTCGATTTTCGCTCTAATCGCACAACACACGTGAGGGAAGCAACGAGAGGGCCTGGAATAGGAGAGAACGCCGGGAGGGAAGAAACACGTCTGCCCAAAAACGCAACGGAGGGTGGTCGAACGATCGTCCAAAAAGAAATGTCGCGAATGGGCAAGCTCTTTTTTCTTTCCAGAGAATTCAGACGGACAAGCTGAGTCCGCCTCCCTACGGCTCTATTTGAGAGAGTTTTAAATTAGTTTCAGCTTTTGAAGAAGCTCTCCCAAACAGCCCAACTTTTAAGCGATTTTTAACATAAGCTACAAACTATATATAACTAGCAAAAGCCAATCCGCAACCATATGTCAGGCGACCCAAATATGTCCAACATTACATATCCACGGATAGAATCAAGATCCCAACTCAGCAAGATAAAAGACCATACTAGCGACATCTGTACAATTACGGACACTGAGAACTCAAGATACGTTGACCATTAACCCACGAGAGTGAGTATTCATGGATTAAAAGGTTTGCACAGTGCTTAGTCGGCTGCCCTGAACAGGGTCATCAGGGACAGGAAGAGGTTGATGACGTCGAGGTAGAGCGAGACGGCCGCCCAGACGTACTGGTCATACGTGTAGCGCTTGATGATGTTGTCCGTGTCATAGACGATGTAGCCACTGAAGATTAGCGACGCCAGTCCACCGTATATCATCTGAGAGATCTTGCCCAGCGGGAATAGGATCTGCGTGGCAATGTCGCCATCAGCAACGATTATTGATTGATTGTCGAATAGAGAAGATTCTGGGAAAAAAAACATGGAATGGAATGGAAACTGCATGGACATCCGACCTGAATGACTGCAAACACAAGCAGCACTATGAGGGAGGCGAACAGAAAAGGACCAAGGAAGCTGAAGTCATGGCCCCTCCTTGCAGCCCAGAAAGTGTAAGCAGTCAGGCTAACCACAACCGCTGTAGTAAGAATTGCAGACTCCAAGATGACCTTGCCTGTTCACAGAGCATATTATATTAGCAATTGCTTGATCTATATAGAACAAAGTATCACCAGGACAAAGCAGAGGATATAAGAGTAACCAACCACAATATGCCACTACAACAACTAAAAATTGTGCTGTAATCATGTTATGCATCTCTTTAGCAGAGCAACTTGTCTGTAAATTTGGTCACCTAACATTGCATGTGCATGTCAAAATCTGAAAGTAAAAGGCAGTGAATCATTGAAGAACCTAATTATCAACACACTTTGATGAATAAGATAATACAAATCCAAAATTGGGTACAATCCCAAAATGCAGCAATGTTGCATTATTGCTGCTGATGCCAACGCATGACAGAAAGTTTGCAGAGTGCATGGCAACAAAGCTTGCTCCACATTGATAGACTATGCATACTAAACCAGTTAAATCATATGAGATTAACCCAGCACACCGTAAGAGTATCTTTTACATTACCCAATGATTTTCTGCTATAATAGTCTTATATCGTGTGAAAATCCCTTTCATTATCAGTCTTAAGCTAGTAACCTTACCAAAACTATGTCCAAGTGAGTGCTTATTCTTGAACCCAAACTACCCATCAGGCCAACAGATTCAAAATGATACTATCACCAACATGATGCATCTTACAAAAAAAGAATCGAAACAGTGGCAGGAACAAAGGTTTGTTAATTTGCAAGTTTACAACTGAGCAGCTGCCAAAAGGAAATCATACTTGGTCAAACGTCAACTTTACAATAAGGCAAAAGGGGCAATATTAAAAATAACCTATTGTGCAAGGTGGTGGTATACTAAACAAGATTAAAAGATAAGCAATCCCACAAGAGGGTGATATTCCAAAAGCATAACACCTACAACTTGAACCTACACACAGAATGGGCAAAGAAAGCAACCATAATCACATGGGCTCCCTGGCAATGTCCTTGAAATTCTCTCCGTAGCCCCACCACAAGCATAAGCATATCCGGCATATTGCGCGGCATATCCGGCATATTGTGCGGCACTTTAATTTCAGAACACAGGTGACACACAAACAGCAAGGTTCTGAACTAACCCTCGGAACCTTCATAGTAGCTTCGCAATGAAGGCGGCACAAGAAATGGTAGGAAAAATTGACAAACATATTTCAGATTTCTAATTAACAAAACTAGGCACACAACACAATCATGGGTGTTGCCGGTAGGAGCAGAGAAAACAATGAGGGCGAGATGGTCGTTTACCGCTGGTGAAGGCACATGTCATGCCGACAGAGAAGCTGATGGCAACGGTGAAGAGGCCGAGCAGCAGCAGGTTGACCGGGTGCTTCTGGTGGTAGTAGTACAGCGGGCACAGCACTGCACACCAAACAAACGAGCATAAAAATTAGCATGGCATTCACAATTCACACAATCTCACATAGAAATTCCAACTCTATCCACGGCATCCATACGTGCACGCACGGCAGCACGCAAAGTTCCTCTCGTTATTCCACAAACGCCCTCCGAAATTCACGCATTTAAATCGCAACATTTGATTTCACATGGAATTCGGTTCCCGATTCTGAATGTAACTTGTAAGCAACGCACCAGAGCAGAATATATTCCGCAAATTTCTTTGCAGAAACACCCCTCGAAACCCTATAATTTCCCCCCACCGATCCGATGAATAAACACTCCCCGGAAAATGAGGGGGGAATCGGTTGAATGAGTTGCTTGAGGACTCACCGATGAAGGGAAGATGATGAGGAAGATGTAGAGCCCGAGGCCGGCGTGGGACGAGACGAAGAAGTGGGAGATGGCGCGGACCTTGACGACGACGGCGGCGACGATAGCGGTGAGGAGGAGCTGCAGGGAGAGGATGATGTAGATCTTGCGGATGAGCGCCCACCGCAGCTCCGGGCTCTCCGTCATCCCGGGGTACAGCTCCCTCGCCCCCGCTTTGCCGGAGGTCCCGGCCTCGAGATCGCCGCCCTTCTGGTACCCGAACATCGCGCCGCCGATCTACGACCGCAGCCTCCTCTAGTCCTCTCCCTCCTCGGTTCGGCTAGGGTCAGGGTTTCGCGTACGGGTGGGTGGGAGGCGAGACGAGGATAAGCGAACGGAGACGGAAACAACGGCACGAACGCTTTAGTAGACGAGAGATTTTAGTCTATAGTCAGTGGTGTAGATGGAACCATATATTATACTAGACATGATAGCGTGCGACTGCACGCTATGTTGGGTAGGCGTGGGGGAAAAATCGACGAAATGACGCAAACGCGATTTTCAACATATTGCTCACAGGGAAATATCGGAGACCGAGGTGGGAAACCAGTCTAGAGGGACAAGGGCGAAAAATTATTAGTGACGACAACATTTTTTGAGTCGCACATATATTTCTGGTGATGAAAACATTTTTTCCGGGCAAAACGGAGAAAGGATCTAAACATGATGACAACCTTCTTAAAGATGCACACAGCTGTAGAAATTTCTCTTTCGACGAATTATTTGGGAAATATCGGAGACCGAGGTGGAAAAATAATCTAGAGGGAAAAGGGCGAAAAATTATTGGTGACGACAATTTTTTTTAGTTACACACATATCTATGGTGACGAAAACATTTTTTCCGGGCAAAACGGAGAAAGGACCTAGACGTGGTGACAACCTTCTTAGAGATGCACACATATTTCTAGTGACGAAAACATTTTTTCCGTCAAAAACGGAGAAAGGACCTAAACGTAAGGAGCGAGGACTGTTTGTTACGTTTTGGACCTATCCGCTATCTGAAAAAATTAGAAAAGGGCATATCCGCGATTTGAATTAACGGGGCTTTTTTCAGAAAGTACCGCTGAGGGACCCGAACGCGAAAAAAAATAAAAATCTTCCCCTCACAAAAAATCGCGAAAGACCTATTCGTAATTTCGAGGGACCTATCTGTAATTTGAAGAAACGCAAGGGTTTTTTCGCAAAAACGACAAGGTTGACACATAGGCTCGCTCTCCTTGCACGGAACCCAGGCGGCATTATATGGTAAATATACATAGCTTAGAGGTATATGAATTAAGTATTATTTTCTAAAATTTCAGTTAGTAGATAGATGAATAGGTTAGCTGTGTGGATGATCATCGGGGCCTGCATGTCAGTTAGTGACAAGACATATGCATCTGAAATGTTATTACATGACAGGTGGACCACAGGAACAGTGGGGGCTGGATGTCGGCGATAAGTGAAGGAACTCCGTGTGTGACGTTAGCAGTAAGTGGGGAGGGGGTTGAGAATTTGGTTTTCGAATTTTGGATTTTAACCGTGGGGAACAGGGAAACCATTCCCAGGCGGACCAAAGGACCGTTGGACGGTCTAAATCGGCTTAGGATAGAATAGATAATAGGTTGTCTGTTTTTGATTGGACGGTTGTATAAAAATTGTTTAAATTATGGTTCCTACGAAACTATATGGAAACTGTTTTCTGGGAAACAGTGGGTTTGGACTGTGGCTAGAGGGGAAGCAAATATTTTTCTTAGGCTTAATTTTTTTAAGTTTAAATTTTATTTGAACGATCGAGGATTATCAGGTGACACATATCGTCTCCTGATTCTTTCACGATCAAAGATAAAATTAGATTATAATTTCATGCCAATATAGACCAAAGTCGAAAAAAATTTAGGACACGGCAAAAAAACCCCCAAAAAAAACTCGCAACAGGGGGATGCTGAGCTGGTGCACCGGTTTCGCGGACCGGGTCCAAGTCCAACGCGCCAGCCGGATGCTCCATTCCAAAATATAAGACGTGGTTTGATTTGGCACGGTCTCCTAAACTATACTTTGACTTTTGATTTCTCTTATCCAATATCATTCATACAAACAAAATCACTATCATTACAAAGTACTTTCAAATATGAATTCAATGGTATCACTTTTATATCACAAAATTTTTATATAGTTAGACAAATCATTGGTCAAAGATTTCAAAGTTTGAATCTTGAAATGCGTGCGTGCCTTATATTTTGGAATGGAGGTAGTATTTAAGAGTGATACATATCAGCTATACGTAGCTCTAAATTGTACCATGACATCAATTTTAACTTACATACATATAACAAAGTACTAGATCAATGCCTGTGCGTTGCTACGAAAAATAAAATTGGTAACGAAACATAAAGATCAAGCAATAAAAGAAAATTGTGCTACAAGATCAAATATCTATTTCTCCCGATTACAAAAGTTTTTATGGTTTTTTCTTCGGTACGAATTAAAACCAAATATATTATACGTAGCAATATATATAACAATCTCAAAAATCAATCAATCATTTTTATCTCTTTTTGCAATTTATATTACCAGATCGCGTTTCTCTTCCTCTCGCCATGCCCGCAGTGCACGCTGTGGAGTCCGCCTTCCTCGCCGCCCACTTCGTCGCGCATGCCATGGCCGTATGGTCAGTCGCCTCAGAGAAAGAGACCACCGCCGCCACCCAGCCTTTGCACCTTCGCGTCTTCTGGATCGCCACCGCCCTCGGTGCCGTGCTCTTCTCCGCTTCGACGGTGGTCCGCTACGCCGACGGTTCGCTACTCTTCCCAGTGACCTTCTCGCTTTTGCCGGCCTACTCGTCTCCATGTCTCTGGCGTACTTAGCCATCACTGGCTTCACCAGCCATGATGCCGGAGCCCATGAAGGTGAACCAAAACACCGGCCAGAAGACGCCTCCACGCCATGCGCCGCCGCGTCGTTCCTCTCTCGCGACATTCACCTAAATCAACCCGCTTTATCTCCAAGGGTATGCCAATGACTCTCTCGCCGACGACGCCCCACCGGTGTCGGCTGGCAACCGCACCGCTGCCAGACGCTTTGTTCACGCCCAACGGCTCGCGCGCTAGGTCACGGCTTCAGGGCGTCGCGCTCTGGTCGTCGCCAGTCAGTAGTTACTCGACCACGGCGTTGGCCTCTGCACCTCACGGCCATGTACATCGGTCCGTCACTTATTAATCACTTGTCGAGTTCATTAGCGCGGCAAGCACGACATGGGAGATCTTGAATGAATACAAAAGAAATGATTGGCTCATTATTAATTGCCAAAGAATAATCGTGATTTTGCTATAATAATCGATCATATTTAGAGAGATACGTTGGTCAGAATCGAGAAAGAATAATTAGCTATAATGACTTGCCATTATTAGGGATATGACCGGGAGAGGGCTAGGAAGAACGACGGACCGCTGCCACCAACTGCTAATTTATATATTAGTATAGATGTCTAACAGGTGGACTGCCGGTTTTAATTTGGGACTTGATTTGTACGGTTCTGGTTGCATTGTATTGGAGGGGTAGAATTGCTGATGCAGGGTGGGGGAACATAGATTTAGTTCAAAATTTATAATTGTAGTTGAGCACTAGAACAATAAGCGCGGTGCACGTCACGCGCGTGAACGGAAAACAAATTTATGTTTTTTTCAGAGAAAAACAGATCACGAAAACAAATTTTGCCGTGCGCGTGAACGAAAAACAAATTTGTGTTTTTCTCAGAGAAAAAATGGGCCACGATTTTTTTTTTGGAAAAGCGAGGAAAAACAGAGCACGAAAACATTTTTTCCGGGAAAAACGGAGCACGAAAACATTTTTTCCGGGAAAAACGGAGAAAGGACTAAGCGCGGCGCACGTCGCGCGCGTGAACGAAAAACAAATTTGTGTTTTTCTCGGAGAAAAAACGGACCACGTTTTTTTGGAAAACGAGAAAAACGGACCACGAAAACATCTTTTTCGGAAAAAGCGAGGAAAACGAGCACGGAAATATTTTTCCTGAAAGAACGGAGGAAAAAGTCCGAGATAGAGTGAACAAATTTTTACGGTGACGAAAACTTTTTTCCCAAGAAAAACGGAGAAAGGACCTAAACGTAAAGAGTAAGGACCTAAATGTTACGTTTTTGGACCTGTCCGCTATCCTGAAAAATTAGAAAATGGCTTGTTCGCGATTTGAATTTAACGGGAGGTTTTTTTCGCAAAACGGCACACGAGGGACCCAAACGCGATTCGGAAAAGGAAATCTTGCCCTCTCAAAAAATCACGAAGGACCTATTCGTAATTTGTAGGGACCTATCCGTAATTTCGAGAAACACAGGGGGTTTTTCGCAAAATGGGCAAAGTGACAGGTGGATAGCTTCATTGAGCCGGAACCTTGCAAACTTTAATAGAAGATATTATTTAAATAAACAACACCATCACTGTTGCCTTATTGATGTAGTCCTCTATGGCCTTAGCATGCCACCACCATCTAGGTCTAGGATGACCATTGATCAATCCTACCCCTTAGCCACGTATGGCTCCATGTAAGGTTCTTGTGACTTGTTCGTTGCTACCTTTGTAGTTTCCGTTGTAGTAAAAGAATATGCGCGGAAACAACAATGTACATTGCTTTTGCACTGCAACTACCATCGTTGCTACCTTTGTAGTTTCCGTTGTACGCACTTCCATAGCTCTGCTGTAACCTACAAGAACCAGAGATAATTCCTTTCCTCCCCAATAACAAAAAAAGAAACAGATGCAGAAGTACGAAAGAGATCATGAGAATAATACGAGAAGCGCAGGAGGGGGAGGATAGAGAGACATCACGAGGATGGATTTGGGAGGTGAAGCCAGCTGAGGAGTAGGATACCTGGAAGATGGAGAATGAGAGACCTGGGGGATGGGGAGATGAGAACAATGCCAAACAATTGTGCCCAGACAAGGGGGACAGAGCAGGAACTCACGAAGGAATTAACAGACAGTACAACCATGGCAGCACAAATCGAAAAAGGCAACCAAAACCATAGACGATTCAGCAACGCACACAACGAAGATGGAATTGATGCCTTAGTGGTGCAACATAAGCAACCAAATTAGCAGCAAAGAGCCAAATGGGGCGACCTGCATCAGCGACCAAAAGAAATAAAGGGACCAAGTGAGCAAAGGATATGGATTATGAACAACAATGCCTACTCGAGTGCAGGGGCAGATCTACAGGGTATGCCCGGTATGCCACGGCATACCCTGTAGATTCGGTCTAATACAGTCTATAATACCGTCATTATTTTATACAGTCAGCTTGTGAAGGTCATAACTTTAGATCCGTAGGTCCGATTGAGCTAATTCTTGTTGGGTTAGTTTTAAAATTGAATCTAGTTTCCACAGTTAAAATTTCACATCAATCCAACGGTTGGATCTTCAGAAATTACTGTTTTAGTTAACATATGTCAGTCTGTTTTTCTGAAACCGAAGCAGTTTTTTATAATTTGTTTAGGGGTGATTTGAGAATCAATAAAAATTTATTTTAGCTTCCGCACAATCATTCACCCCCCTCTGATTGCTATATTAGTGTATATCGATCCTACATGTAATTTGAGTGCAAGACTGCTAGTTGATTTATAGAGTAGAAACAAATATAATTGCTACTTTGCTAGAGACTAGAGAGTTGCTTGTTGATGCATTGCTTTTTTGTTTGTAGAGTTGTTGAATTATAAAGAGTAATCGGAGACATTGCATCTCTTTTCTAGAAACATGTAGCAATGAAGGTCGCTTCTTTGCTTCATCTTTTTTCCTAAATATTGCAAAACGAGAAGCAAAGAAGAAATTTGCGCTTCCATCTCTTTTAAAACATTGTATCTCTTTTCGAAGCGTTTATTGAGCGAGATATTTTCTTTCGAATTGATGAAAATGATATAATCAAGAGTTTCATGGCTATTAGAAGGCGGAGGCCAAACAAGAAGTAATATTGTATTCTTTAAACTATTGTAGGTGCGTAAACTTCTTTTATGCATATTTCATACTTAAAATGTTCGAACTATTTATATTATAATTTATACTTGTATTATCATGTTTCTAGTTATTTTATACTCGTATACCGAATTTCTCGACAATATTTATAGTTGTTTATCGAATTGTTAATTGGATTTTACCGAATTATATATTATAATATTAGCTCGGCATACCCTAACTTAAAATCCTAGATCCGCCACTGCTCGAGTGGTTGTCATGGGGACGGCCGCCCCCAGGAGAAGGCATGGGCAGCGGGTGGCTCGGGGTCCTGGCCGCGGGAACTACTGACATCGGTGGAAGGTGTGAGCTACGACCAGGAGCCATCGACGAAGTTCTTGATGATTGGCCTTGATGGGGAGGAGAAAAGGCGAAGGGGGAGAATGGAAGCCAACATGCCTGATGCCTCATATGCCCATGCTAACCCCACAAATACATGGGGAGATTGGCGTCACTGACACTCTTTAAAATTCGTGATTCACTTTATGACACTATGGCTCACTGTCATAGACTCAAATGGACCTACATATCATAGACACATAACTAAAAGCCAACGAATTGAGTGTCGCTGCACTAATTTTTCCCAAATACATGTGATGGTTTCTGAATCGTAGCTCGATGCCCGACGGTTTCCAAAATTGCTGCTCGCCACCGCTGCACATATTGGATCGGGGCCATGGGCGAATCTAATATTGGGGCTGGTTGGAGCGTCAGCCCCACCTTCGACCGGTTGAACTCTTCTCCTCTTAGTATACCTAACGCCAAAAAGGAATAGAGACATGACGCCATAGTGGCAAATCAGCAGGTTTAAGAATTGGGAATAAGATGTAAGAAGAAAACAATACTGTCAGGTAAATGGGCGATCAAAATTAGTCATGGGCTCACTTACTCTTGTGGGCTTTCACTTGGTATAGTATTTGGCCTCCTTTATTGTAGCGCAACACCGGGAGTCGGAAAGATGAACGGTGTCATCTCGCAAGCGACAGACCGACGCACGAGCGATCGTGGGTGGCAGACGCACGGATGGGCGTGACCACGCGGCAAGTGGCCAATTTGCGAGAACTCGCCACAGCACGCCGATACCGACGGTCACCGGAGACCCAAAGTAGAGGGCACATCGCCAGAGGAGAAGAATCATCCGTCGGAACGTCGTTCAGCCGGCGGCCGAATGCACATCATAAGAGAGGAATCGAGGCTATTGGCAAGGAGGAGCGACCGAGGAGCCTCTCAGCCTCGGATTGATCGTCAGGACGAGGACGCTAGAGCCAGAGATTTGCTAGCGCCACTCATTGCTCGGTATAAAAAAAATTGCCTCAAATCCCAATGCAATGCCTTATGCCAAATGCCCTCTTTCTGATAACTAATGTCTAATTTTTATATTCACAAATTGAAATTGCATCACTTAGTTTTATATATTTCTCTACGGTTCGAACGGTTGATGATCCGTCCTCACATATTTTAATATTTATGTCATTCTATCCATTAGCAAGGTAACACCCTTATCATATTTTGATTATTCCCTTTGTTTCCTTTCTCTTTATGTATGAATTTGAAATTTGGTTAGCAATAGATCGATAGATATATCATTAGTATACTTGTCTTGAGTTAAGACTACATAGGAGCCCCTCCTCTATTTTCATCCTAGATTCGCCACTAATCGGGGCCACACCGACGAGCATGAAGAGACTGAATCTAGTGTACCTGTAGGTGGATCATCAACGCTGGGGAGGAAGAAGATAGTGGCTATGTGGTCGGGGAGGGCTGGATCCGATAGCAACTAGGTCGGGAAGGGTCAGATCAGTTGCCAGCGGTAGCGGGGAAGGCTAGATCCACCACCAAACTTCGTTGGCAGTGCCAGTGCACGTCGTGGTGGACAGGATTTGCAGGTCGGAGGATGTGGTGTTGTGTTTTCCACTCGCTAGTCTGGTCAAATCCAAGGGCCAGTGTCTCCCATGGATCCGTCAGGCGGGCGGCGAGCGGTGAACATCGCGGGTGTTGGATATGAAGACCCCTTTCATATTTGAGTCGCCGGCTCCAATGCAGCATTTGGTAGAGGACGACGATAGGGTAGAGGCGGCACTGGGGTGGAGGGGGAGAGGGAGGGGGCGACGATGGGGGTGGAGGAAAGGGATGGGAAGTAAGAGGGTATGAGGATTGGGGGATTCGGTTGAAGGGAAGAGAAATTGGAGGAAGTTACTGTCAGAATTGGAGGAAGCTGCTATCTTGCTATTGTGGATTGTGGGAGGCTGGGAGCAGAGCGGTTAGGGTTGCCTTGCCCGACCCCATCTGTCGGCGCTCATGGAGGGAGCAGTTTCCGCGACGCATATGAGATGGGTGGAGAAGACTACTGTCATTAACTTGTAATTAGAAATAGTAGAGATTACTTACATTGTTCTTCTAGCTTGGCACTAGAGCTCGGTAATCAATCACTCGCTCATCCTCTACATCAAAGACCTTTCTGGAACACATGAATATCGCCTAAAATAGTTCGAGCTCAAGTGATGTTTATCTTTAAGATTATTTATGCTTTCTTAAGTATAAAGTGTATTTTTCTAAACCGTCGAGTCAATTAATCTAGAACCAGACGCATGGAGATCTTAAAGCTAATAATTCATGGGAAGAAACTAACTCTACATCACTGCCCCAGGAACTACGAAAAATTCCCGCTTTTCCAAACCATGGCATACATAGATCACCGTATACCTTGCGGTCAAAGAAATACTAGTGCAACGCAATCACGAGGAACTGACTGGTGTGGACCGTGTTTTTAAATGCAATTGATTTTCATCTTCAAATTTTGCAGGATTGTAGAACCTCATCTCCTCTACATATGGTAATTTTTTGAGAATTTTTCAAAACTTTTACAGGTGGTTTTCACGGAGTTTTCATTGTAAGGGTGGTTTACACCAAATATACCCCCATTCAAAGATATAATGTAATCTTTTGTAGATGTGCATTCGTGGAAGTGCTAGAACCTATAATATAACCTTTTGAAGTATATCATATGGATGTCATATGAGATGGTTAAAGAACGCCAAGTGTTGTTACACGTCAGTAGAGATGGGCGTCGTGTCGTACTGGGTCAGCCCGGTACGAGCCTATTGTGCTTCGTGTTTTAACCGAGCTGGGCCACAATGGCCTGTCGTGTTTGCCATGTCATGTCGTGCGGTTTGGGCTCGCCGAGGCGAGCCCAGGCACGATCCATTTTGCGCTTCGTGCCTGCTTCATACCGTGTCGGCCCAAGCCTAGCCCATTTGCACTATTGCAATGAGAGAAAAGGAGTCAAAAACGCATGTAGTTGAGACAATGGACACAAATACTATGGGAAAAGGAACTAAAATTTATTTATTCTTAAACAATTACAGAGAGCGAGAGGGATGTGCTGAATACGAGCGAGAGAAAGGGCAATGGACAAGAAAGAGAGTGCGGGAGACAGACGAGAGAGATTGAGAGAAGGCGAGTGAGGGAGAGATTGAGAGAGACGGGTGAGGGAGAGAGAGAGGTTGAGAGAGATGGGCTCAGCTCTTTCTCCTCTTTTGCCTGTCTCTCTCAGGTGTTAACGGTTGTGGGTGGCGTCTATACTGCTTGGTGTGTCCATGACGCTCATGCTCTGCTGGTCGGTGACCTTCATGCTAGGCTTCTCCCTCATGCTCTGAGTCATCGAGTCTGATACGACCTTTGCTATAGTATAGTGTTTGAGTCATCGTGCCGGTTCTCGCCAGAGCACTGGTTCTCGGGTCCAATCTGATCCATACTACTGATGTCGTGTCTTTGGCCAGTCGTAAACCTAGTATGATCCACCTCTACACACCAGAGAGCAGAGGTGGAAAGTGCTCCCATCTCCGCATGACACTATATTACACGAAAATCATATATAGGAGAAGGTTCAAAGCGTGCAGGAGGTTCACGCGTTCCAAACGGGGCCCTAAGCATCGATCCTACGTTTTGACACGCGCGTTCACGAGTGTTTCGATCGAAAATCCCCAAGCATCCTCTAAGCTGAAAGCTTATGGGGGCGTAGCTAGCTAGGGACATTAATTTGCACGCCAATTCTTTTCGAAAACTCTAAGCAAGGTACCATATACCATTATGATGCCCAACGGCCACCCCGGCGCTTCTCCGTTAATCTTTTGGGACTTTGTTAGTTGTACTTTTGATGATATGCACGCATAAATGTCGCCCAACCGATCTCTCTTCTCGCGCTGATGACCTCGTGACCCCATAAATCCAATCTCTGCTTGGTCCATCTACCTCAACCAATTCATGCACAACCAGTCAAAAAAAGAGAATCCATTTGGCCACCAAGTACCTTAGCCCCCTTCCACTTACCATTGAGCATAACTAAGGCGCATTGTTTAAGTAGAATTCTGATTCCAAGAATCGATTCGAAATCTGTACACTTGTAGGCTAAAATAAAGTGAATTAAATTTATATTTTTGGTCTAAAATGTAAACAAGATGATACATCTAAACACTCTTAATGTACTCACCGACGATCAACAATCAACACGAATCAAAATTGCGTGAAGATTCTAGAATTTTCCAGACTTGACTACCGAATCAGATTCGAATCCCCCTAAACACGCCCTAAACTATCACTAATTATTATCTGTGAGCGTTATATTCAATTCATGCACTTAGAACAAGGCTAGATATTTCTTAAGGGCATAGACGGAATATCACATTAATTTGTATTTGAACATGAAATACATTATATATTTATAGACAAAGCTATTAAAAAGATGTTCTTATTTTTAGACGAAGATAGTTTTATTTTCCTTGATCATACATTGATACAAATAGAAAAAAATATGGTGGCATAGAACTTACTTTTAATGATAGTTCTACTAATATTGACAAATCTCTAATTACAATCTGGGAATCATTGGTAAAAAACTAATAGTTTAACCACACTTGAAAACAACATATATCTGAGAATGCAAGGAGCATTGATGGTAGTTCTTCTCCAAACAATAATAGCACTAGTTTACACGGTGTGTTAGTCAGATATAAACCAGTATTAACCTCACTTTGTTCGATTTCACTTGTGGGATGGAAATTTTTTAGGGCCTCATTTGTCATTGAATATTTGTTCGATGCACATTCACTCGATAGAAACATATATGGGGTGTTTTGGTGCCCATTTCATCGTTAATATTACAAACTTTTATGCTCCATGCATACACAATCATTGTGTTTTCCTCTTTTTGTTCGAACTCACTTGTGGGTATACTGTTACAGGGTATAGCATGTTTCATTAGTTTCACGGGTAAGTTTCATTGCTAGGTTTCATGAGTAAGTTTCATGATGTTTCACGGGTAAGTTTCATCAGGTTTTCGAGTTTCACGATAAGTTTCAACCAAAGTTTCATGTTTCACGGTAAGTTTCATCCTATCATTGTGTTATACCGTTGGTTAGTTTTTCTCCTTTTTAAACCAACTCGTCGAGATGTAGTACTGGCCAGTATAGGTACCACCGTACCAGACATACATGCACACAGACATGTAAGGTGCAGTACCTGAGGAAGTACGGTTCTCAAGTGGTTATTGCAAGTTGCCTCTACACTAATTGGATTCACCAAACCAGCCTATACATGCAATAAATCAACAACAGCAAAACAACTAAATGGAACCTAATTTCTGGATCAAAACAAACACCAAACTTTTCACAACTTCCCATCTACCTTGCAGTTGCCAACAGTAAAAAATATCTCCTATGATTATTTCAGTAATTCGGGTTTTGTCGGACAAGTACACTATAAACACCCTCGAAATATTTCGAACGAAGGGCAAAGGATCAAAACCCTCGTTCAAAACAAAGAATATAACTGCAGAAACCATCGTGTTCCCTGTAAAATTCCAACATTCTAAATTGGCCCTGCATCTTCTAATCTTAAACTTATGAACATTAATTCATCTTTAATTTCCCCTCCTATCCTCGAACACTATGCAAATCTTGCCCTTTCTACATAGTTTTTAGCAAATCTAGCCCTAGCCACCCCCACACTGGGCTAGCGGGTGCGTCCAAGGCGTCTGGCCCTGCCGATGGGAACACGATGGGCGGTCTGACACACGACGGTCACATGGGCGGGTTTTGTATGTGTGGGTGAGTAAATCAACGGGGAATGCATCCATGCGTTGAATGTGTGGGTGAGCAGGAGTAAATGCATGGTTGCATACGTGTGGGCAAGCGGCGTGTGTGGGGTGGTGACAATCCATGATCATTTTCTTGTAGCATGCTCTATGCTCACGTCTGCTGCCATGTGCTAAGCGGCTTCTACACTCTGTACACTTGTCTCTTGTCAAGCCTTCTGCGAGGATTATTTTTGTAAAAACATGTATTAAAGGGCTAGGTTTTTTATTTTTTTTACAAAAGCGGTGTACAAAGAGCTACATATGCACATGCTTTCCCATCCTCCACATACCACATTACAAAAGAAGGTAGGGTAAGGTATAATAGCATTCCCTGGTTCCTTGCATGGATTCATATATGAACGTTTTTCTCTTTCTTTCTCAAAAAAGATGCACCCTACAAAAATAAATATATTTTCTCCACTATGCTAAGCAGCAATACTTTATTATTCCTCTCCACATCCACTCCAAAGAAGGGAAAAAAAAATCATCTCCCCTCGTCTTCCTCCTTCCTCTCCTCTGCCTTCTCCCTAATCTCTCCAAGAAGCTGCCTTTTGCAGGATCCAAATCAGAGCTCACCCGCAGCCGCGTGGGGGCCCACAAGCCCTGCTTTCCCCCTGCCATTGCCCTGTTCTTGCTTAGCTTCTTCTTGATCCGCCGAATTCGATCCGGCTTGCGGCGCCACTGGCGCTTGAAAAGGTTGGATTTTTCGGCCAAGATTTGGTCCGGAGGGCCGTTTCCACGCGATTCTGCGGGCCATTTGGTCCATTCCTTCGGATTTGTTCGAGCTCGCGTGGTTGGGATCGGTTGGTGGTCGGTTAGAGCTGGAAAAAGGCGCCTCCTTGGCATCAAATTCCAATCTTCTTGGCATCGTCTTGCCCAAATATCTAGGATTGGTATAGATTCTGATTCGTAGGTGGTGGTTGTGGTTGTACCATTAGTGTGTGATTTGTGTCTGGAATTCGTGCAAAATCTGAGAGTGTGGAGATTTGGGAGGTGTTCTCCTTCCTGTGCTCTATGAGGAGCAGCTTCCTGTCGGAATCGCCGTGCGATGAGCAGCACTTTTATGGCTTCAACTCGCAGTCGTGGCTGCAGGTGGAGCGGGGGAAGCTGCCAAAGCCATCCTACTCGCCTTCTTCCATGTAATCATGTTTTTCTCCCTTTAGCTCATTTCATTGTGATGCTACTGTACTATATTTCCTGATTAGTTTAAATTCTCTGCTATGTGCAGTGAGTCACTCATCAAGATTGCGGAGCCGCCTGTAGTACCGTTGTATAAACCCTTGGATTATGTGGAGGTGCTGTCGAGGATCCATGAGGAGCTTGAGCAATGCGTGCCGAGTGAGCGGTCGAGGCTGTATTTGATCCAGTCCCAGGTGTTTCGGGGCCTTGGGGAGGCAAAATTGCGCCAGAGGAGCATGCATTCTGCGTGGCGCTGTGCTAACACTGTGCACGAGAAGGTCATATTTGGGGCATGGCTGCGGTACGAGAAGCGGGGGAGGAGATCATATCTGACGTCCTCGCATCATGTAGGAAGTGCTGCCGAGAGTATGGGCCACTTGATGTTGCTTCCGAGGTGCCCGTGGGAAATTTTGAGATAGTTGGTTCAGGTGAGATGGACTCGTCGTCACATGTCTCTTCCATGGTAACCTTCCAAATAAGGGATGGGAGGGTGACATGCGACAGGCGTAAGATTGCCTCTTTATCGATCCCATTTTGCTCCATGCTTAATGGACCATTCACTGAGTCACAGCTTGAGCTTGTTGATTTGTCAGAGAATGGTATTTCGTTGGAGGCCATGAGGGCTGTTTCTGAGTTTAGTTGTACATATAGCTTAGAAGATCTGCCTTTGGAAATCTTGTTGGAGATCCTGGTATTTGCAAATACATTTTGCTGTGACAAGCTAAAAGATGCCTGTGATAGGAAACTGGCTTCGTTTGTTTCATCAAGGCAGGATGCTGTTGATCTCATAGCATTGTCATTTGAAGAAAATGCACCGGTTCTTGCTACTTCTTGTTTACAAATGCTTTTACAGGAGCTACCTGATTGTCTAACTGATGAGCTAGTAGTTCGCCTCTTCTTGAGTGCAACTGAACAGCAACAACTTATCATGGCTGGACAGGCCTCCTTTTTGTTGTACTGCTTGCTTAGTGAAGTTGCAATGAACATTGATCCAAGGACAGATACCACTGTATGCTTGTCAGAGAAGCTGGTTCAATTGGCAGTCACTCCTACACAGAAACAAATAGCTTTTCATCAGCTTGGATGTATTAGACTTCTGAGAAAGGAATACAATGAAGCTGAACACCAATTTGAGGTTGCCTTCTCTGCTGGCCATGTGTATTCTGTTGCTGGTCTTGCTAGAATCGCTGGTATAAAGGGCAAAAAGGTTTTAGCTTACGAGAAGCTCAGTTCAGTCATAACATCGAGTGTACCACTAGGGTGGATGTATCTGGAGAGATCTTTGTATTCTGAAGGTGATAGAAAGTTGGCAGACCTTGACAAAGCAACCGAACTGGATCCTACTCTTACTTACCCTTACATGTATCGAGCTGCATCCTTGATGAGAAAGAAGGATGCTAGACTTGCCTTAGAGGAAATCAACCGCCTCTTGGGTTTCAAGCTAGCGTTAGAGTGCTTGGAGCTCGAATTTGTCTATATTTGGCTCTTGAAGACTACAAATCTGCACTTTGTGATATACATGCAATTCTTACTCTTTCTCCGAGTACCGGATGTTTGAAGGACGTGTAGCTGCTTGAAAATAGGCACTCTTCTTGGGGCACATGTCGAGCAGTGGAATACAGCTGAATGCTGGCTCCAACTCTATGAGCGCTGGTCATCAGTGGATGATATTGGTTCCCTTTCGGTGATCTACAGGATGCTTGAATCAGATGCAGCTAAAGGTGTTCTGTATTTTAGGCAGTCTTTGCTGCTCCTCAGGTAACTTCTACTAGCACATGACTCAGATGATTCTCTTTTTGGTCTCTAATTTTAACTACAGGTTGTGCTTAATATTTGAGCTTCCAGGTTGAACTGTCCTGAGGCAGCAATGTGCAGTTTGCAATTGGCACGACAACATGCAGCAACGGAGCATGAACGGCTGGTATATGAGGGGTGGCTTTTGTATGACACTGGGCACTGTGAGGAGGCCCTGAAAAAAGCAGAGGAATCTATTTCTATTCAAAGGTCATTCGAGGCTTTCTTTCTGAAAGCCTACGTTTTGGCTGACTCTGGTGTTGGTCCTTCTTATTCTGCGAGTGTTATATCACTTCTTGAAGATGCACTGAAGTGCCCTTCAGACCGGCTTCGGAAGGGTCAGGTTAGTGCTTTTGTACACCAACACACAGATGATTTTTGAATCTTGATAGTGTTCAGTTCTGCTAACTGATTGGATTGGCACAATTAGTTTAGTATCCCAGTTGGCTTAGACTTCGTAAAATGGGGGGCAATTTGGTTGTTCCAAACTTCCAATGCATCTTGAAGACTTTGTATGCTCTGTTAGGCAGTAAATAATCCTAACACATTTGATATGGAGTTAATATAAACAGGTAGCGTGGCAATAGTTGGTGTATTTGTTGTCTTGGAGAAATAAGAGTTTGGGTTAGGCAGGTTAATCACGAATCACATTGTTCCTCCTGGCAAGTATTCCAATAACACAGCACTATCCTTGATAGTGAAGCTTTGTCATTGAAATGTAGTATATGCAGATGCTGTTTTATGCATGTGCATGATATGTGATAAGGTTGGGGTAGCACCAATTAAAGAAAAACTTGTCCAACATTGTTTGAGATTGTTTGGACATCTCCAACGGAGGTCTCTTAAGACACTGGTGCGTGGTGGAATTGTAAACTGTCTCGGAAGCATAAGAAGAGGTAGAGGTCGACCGAGACTGGCGTGGGAAGAAGCAGTTAAAAGAAACTTACGTGATTGGAATATATCTAAAGAGTTGGTGTTAGATAGGAGTGCATGGAAGTTAATGATTGGAATGTATTCAAAGAGTTGGTGTTGGATAGGAATGCATGGAAGTAAGCGATCCACATACCAGAACTATGATCTAAGATCGAAGGTTTAGGGATCTTTTGACTTTGATTGGGTTCCATTTCTAGCCTACTCTAACTTGTTTGGGACAAAAGGCTTGGTTGTTATTGTTTTTGCATGATGTGCACATGCTTGAACATATTGAAAGAACTTTGAGATTTTGAATCATATGAAAAGTGTTACTGAACTTAACCATGAACATGTATGCCTAAGGATTACATTCCTGACGTCATCTTTGTTGACATTGATCTAGCAAGTTAAGACAAATAGCATCCGGAGTGCTGTACAATGATCTGCAGTACTACAAACATCCAAAATTTTAGTCATATGTGTGATTGGCGTCAGATCCAATAAGTTGTGGTCAGCGGGGCCATTTAACACTTTTTGTACATCATTGTATCTGCAGGCTTTGAACAACCTTGGTGGCGTATATGTCGATTGTGCGAAGTTAGACTCGGCAGCTGATTGCTATACAAGTGCGTTGAAGATCCGACACACTAGAGCCCATCAAGGTCTTGCTCGTGTTCATTTTCTCAGGAACAACAGGAAGCTGCATATGATGAAATGACAAAGTTGATAGAGAAAGCTAAAAACAATGCTTCAGCTTATGAGAAGCGTTCGAATATTGTGAACGGGAACAAACCATGACAGATTTGCAAATAGTGACCCAATTGGATCCATTACGTGTTTACCCATACAGATATCGAGCAGCAGGTTAGATCAAACTGAAATTTATCTTCTTGGTAGTTGAGAATTTCAAGTAAATCTTATCACTAATGTAGGCTACTTTGTATTTTATGTCTTCTTGGGTTCTGCATGGAAAACTGGTAAATAATGCATTAGATGCGTTATTATGCAAAAATCTGTGTTGCACAGAATCACAGGACAAATATTTTTTGTAGCTGTCATCTTTGTTAAATTAAATTTCTGCTATTGTTACTTAACCTTTTCCTTTTGTCAGAGTTGGTTTTTTAGTTATTGACTGAACAGGGATATTGTGTTTCTTATACCTATAATCTCTGATCTCTGCATTAATTGGTCTTCTGTTGGAGGATAGGCCAATGATGTGCTTCAGTAAAACTTTAACTACCGAGAGTTTATCATATTTTTCTTTGAAATAAAACTATTAAGCATAGTTCATTGAATTCAACTGTTTGCCTGGTGCACTACCTTATTTTTGTGTATTGTCCGGCGCCAAGTTCATTTGTGTCCTTTAGTTTGGACTGCAGCTACAATGCTGACAACTGTCCCTTTTTCACATTTTGTATCACTCTGCAAATGTAATCTTAACATAAATTGCTTTTAAGTTTTAACTGATGTTCAATTTTCCGTATTTGTGCTGCACCCTCTGGTGTCTTTAGAATGCCCAGATTGCCAGAATCTGTAGATTCCTGCTCGATTCTTGAACCCCGCACCACTTTCTTTAGTGCACTGAATCATCCAGGCACCACTTTCTCCAGTACACCGATTGAACATCCAATAGATTCTTGTATAATGATAAACCCTGGGTTGAGACTTGAGAGTGGAAACATACACAGGCGTAACGATATTGTTTTGGTATATCTATACTGTTCATATTACATGTTCTCAGGTCAAGCTTTGTGTTTTGGGGAACATGATAATGCTCGTATGTTTATTTAGGGGCTGTCTTGGTCATCAGTTATCCAAATATTAGATCCCAGGATATGAGATTGATGGTCGTTTATCTAGACGCATTTTTTGTTTGGTTTTTAGACATAATTTACCTGTATGGCTCATTTTTTTGCATGGCTTGCTTTTGCATAGCAGATTTAGCAGTGTCATTCTTTTGTCCTCCTTTTTTTTTCCTTTTGGATTAATGAATTAAATATTTTTATGGTTTCGGTTCACAGTACTGATGGATAGCCACAAGGAGAAAGAAGCAGTAGCAGAGCTCACCAGAGCAATTGCATTCAAAGCTGATCTCCACCTATTGCATCTTCGTGCGGCATTCCATGAGCATATTGGGGATGTCACTAATGCTCTTCGTGATTGTCGAGCTGCCCTCTCTTTGGATCCAAATCACCAAGAAATGCTAGAGCTTCAGAAACGTGTGAACAGCCAAGAGCCCTAACAAATTGTGGTGCCAGTCGTGTATTGTATACACCGTTTTTATGCCACATAGGTGCGCCTCATAACAGCCTTGACTTGATTCATTTTTTATTTCATTTCTTTGTTAATCACTGTAATATGATGTTTTCAGAAAGAAAGGAAAAAGAACTAGTTCTTCGAGAGCCTGCCCAGCATCGATCAAGCTTAGCCCTCGATGTCTGTGGCCTTTGTAAAAGTAATGCCTAATCTCTATCCTGAAAAAGGAAAATTTTCGTGCATAATGTAACTTTCAGGTTCCTATTCTGTGCCTCTGGTTTTGTTGAGGTTAACATTGTGTGTAAAATTTTATCCGTTTTGCTTAGTGCTGTGACAGCCTTCTGAGGGCATGTAACTTGTTATGCTTCATCTAGTGCTGTGACGGCCTTCTGAGGGCATGTAACTTGTTATGCTTCATTGATCTCTATTTAGGAATAATTCTGCTTTTCTATTAGAGGATCGTAAATTTGATGGCAACATATCCGGTGAAAAAACTTCTTACCGAAAAAACTCTGTAAAACTCACGTGTACAAATCTTAAAAAAATTACCTTACGTAGAAGAGGTGAGCTTCTACAATCCTATAAAATCTGAAGGGCAAACTAAAAGCGAAAGATATGAAAAGGACAATATGAAGACCAAAGTCAACCGTATTTGAAATATATTCATATGTTTCAAATGCAAATATCTTTCAAATGCGATTGAGTTTGGTCTTTAGAGTTTACATTTTGCAAGATTGTAGAAGCTTACATCCCCTACGTGTGGTAATTTTTTTAGCATTTAAAATATATGATTCATATCTTTCAAATATGATTGAGTTTGGTCTTCAGATTTTGCAGGTTGTAGAAACTCACGTCTTAATAATTTTTTAAAACTTGTATATGAAGTTTTCACTGAATATATTGCCAAAGTTGATTGCATCTTCAAACTTTTGGGGTTGCTACAGTTTGGCCATAGTGTCAATGGCCTTTTTCCTTTTGCAGTGCACATAAACTTTAACTTTATTAAGTTTGCATCTGCACACTTCTCTTTCTCCTTTTGAAGGATGAGATATGCAAATAAATAGTACAGTTTCTATGAACGTAGTTAAGAATAGTTGTGTTGAAAATAGACATGGTAATATGACATCTTTTTCAAAGGGAGTAACTGGGAATTGGAAGTACGATGAGAGCTTTTCCACTATACGGTCCACTCTACCATTGAATCTTATTTAAATATGTAAATTTTAACCTTTCGAACTATGCAAGAAAGAAAACATGAGACACCAATTTGTTACTAAGTTGCAAAAAAAAAATCTCTTTAGTGCAACAACTATGACCATCAATTGGTGAGCTTTCTCTTACGTAGTAGTGTGGGGTCAAATTAGCACAACAAAAGCTAACACCCACGCTGCAACACGAACATCATGCGACAAAAACTACCTTTGCCTTTTTTATGCCATCCTCGAGTATGTCCAGTTGCAAGACAAACATCGTCTTCAAACTCATCGACGCAACACATTGAGAGAAATAATTCAACAAATTATTTCAACGTCCGCAACAAAAACAAAAAAACAAAAAACATTGCAGCAAAAGAGAAATATTGGTGGAACAATACAAGAAAACTACCCTCAACAAAAATAAAACATTGTTGCAACAAAGGGAAAAATCATTGAATCAACTTCCACGTTTACACAAGAGTGTTACAACATTCGAAAAGAACTACCACAACAAAAACAATTACATGTTGCAACATTTGATACGAGCTCCAAGGAGAAGATGGTGGAGGTCATCCTGGCACCATCTCCCCACCATCATAACCACGTCGTATTTCACTCGTCGTTTGTGGTCCCACGGTCCTGGCCTAATCCAGCGAGATTTCTTCCCAAAAATCCAATGATATTTGGGTGCGATCAAAAACATATCTTAACGAATTCCCGCCACAGTGGATGGCCTCCCTAAAGTAAGAGCATCACAGCCTCGATTGGTGGTAGCAAGGAAGCATGGTTGGAAGGACTGAGAATGTGAGGTGAAGAGTGGGTATTTAGAGAAGAAAGTGATGAGAGGGGGAAGGCAATAGTGAGACTGTGGCGACAAGCGCCAGTGATGAGTATTAGCCATCAGTGATGCATTGGAAGAGGAGGGGGGAGTAGGAGGAGAGGAGATGGTTCACCGGTGAGATTTAGAAATGGAGGTGTGAAGAGGCGTAGGTTGTGGGGAGCAGTAGGGAGAGGTGGAGCATTTAGAACGAGGTGTGCGAATAGGCCATAGCTAGGTAGCATCCGACACGAAGCATCCGTATCAGACGTATAACCGGTATCAATTCCGTTTCCAAAATTGTTATAGCCCATAGCTTAGTATTTCAGAATAGCTGATAAAAAAGGTGATCTCTCCTAATGTCAAATATATCTTTTGACATGAGTGCATTGACAATGTATGACACCTATATGCATTACAATGCATAGTTTGCTGCTGATTTAAGCAACCTATGCACATTACAAAATATTTTTCACTATTGTTTTTTGAGACCAATGTGCACGCTAAAAATGATGGCAATGGCATGTGAATACTACTATGAAACCGGTTCTATCTAGCTAATGACAGTATTAAACAAGAGCTTATGATAACCTTGTTAATTAAAAGAGTTTGTGCCACCTGTTGTACTTTTCTGGCTAATGTGTACGTCCGCCCCACTGTAGAATGTTCAAAGTAGATTCTGATGGATGTCCATTGTAGTACCCAGAACATACTGTATTGCTGAGTGTGTGAAGGCTGAAGATGATGTCATGTGTTCCAAATGAAAAAAATAGTATATAACTTTTTTGTGTTGAGAGCCTAGGAGTTGCTTAATTTTCCTTATGGTAGAATTATTGGTCCTACTCTTCACAGAGTATAATCTTCACCTTTAATTTGAAAAATGTCTACTTTTTAGATCAAAAGGACATCAAGCATTTGATGGCTCAGTTCCATTGAAGAAACTGAGCAGTTTTAGCACAATTCATACATAGCATCTGATTAACTCACCCCAACACCAACCATCAACATACAGTTAGACAACACAACATGACAAAGCAAGACTACATCTTGCCATCTATCAGGCTACATCTACCAGGGCACTGATATAAGTTGAAATCGATTTTAAATCATCTGATATAGCATCTTTAGTTTGATCTTCATCCGCCACGATTTCCTTCCCATTCACATTACTCCAAAATCTAGGAGTAGAGGCGCTTGAACTATGGAACTTAGCTTTCTACAGAACTGCTCCATCTTTACCATCATGTCTTCTTTGTACAAAGGATACCAATCTTTCAATGAGATAAACATTCTTTGCCATACTATCTTCACATTTGACCAGCACTGAAAATGAAATATCATGTTATTCCTACAATTCCACATAGCCCATAGAGCAGCAACACAAACGGTGTTCAAAACAACATTTTTAGAGTTACTTAGCCAAAACCGCACCACGGATTCATAATTATCACCAATATTTAGACCAAAAAACTCAGCAACCATACTCCAAGTATTCTTGGCTACAACACAATCGAAGAACACATAGTTAACTGTTTCAATCTCATCGTAGAAACTACAGGCAGATCCTTTATCAATACTCCTCTTCAACAAATTATCTCTAGACAAAATTTTGTTATGAGATAAGAGCCAGAGAAAAAATTGAATCTAGGAGGAACAATCGAACTCCAAATAGCAGAAATGAAAACAAACAAGGCCCCCTAAATTTAATCATAGCATAATGGGATTTAACAGAGTAGACCCCATTGCTATTATACTGCCAAACAAGAGCATCCTGATCATCAGAAAACTTAATACTGTTAGCCACAACCACTAGTTCAAACCACCTAATCATCATATTCTCAGAAAAAGTTCTTCTAAAAGTACATCTAACATTAGTACCATTCCAAATCTCAGCATTGGTAAAACCTTTTTCATTAACCAGGACATAGAAGTCCCAAAATTGAATAGCTAAACAAGAAGAGCCAAACCAACTATCCTCCCAAAATCTAATCTTTGTCCCATTACCCACATTCCATCTGTAACCAAACTTGGTAGCCTGCATCGACCACATGATCTCTTTCCAAAAAATAGAAGCATGCTCAGGATAACAGACTAAAATATTATGATTCTCAGTCTTATATTTGAACTTAATCAAGTCCTTCCATTGTTTATATTCATTAACACAAAATCTTTTAATCTAAGAGGCAAGAAGGCACAAGTTAAGATCTCTAAGATTAAGCACCCAAAGACCAACATAATATCTCTCCATACAAACTAAGTACCCATTCTTCATGGAGGTTTTCATCATTGCTGCGTAAAAGATTTGGAAATAGAGAAACCGACAGATCTTCAATCAAATCCATGAATCCATTGAGGTTTGGAAAGAAGACTTCATTGCTGATGCCAGGTTTCACCTAGTTAGGATCAAAGCAGATATCAAGCATATCCTAGTTTCCTGGCTATATGAGTAATAGGTTCAGTGTTAGCTCGGTCTCGGATGGTTTTTTGTCCTTCTCTCATTTCCTTTTCTCTTTTTGTTTTTCCTTTCCTCTCTCTTTTTCTTCTTCTTCTTTTCTTTCTTTCCTCCTCCCCTAAGGTTCTCTCAGCTTGGTCCTTTGTTCTATTTTAAGCTATGTATATCATCACACTAGAAACCTCTTATATTGTTTCTTTCATGTCAAAAAAATGATTTTTAATGAGGCAACTTGTGTAACACAGTGTGTGAGTGTAATATACTCTTTTCTCCATCTCTTTTTACTATTGGGTTTTTGGGTGGAGTTTTTAATGAGACATGTATTACACGGTATTCACCTAAGGGGAATGTTGAGATATAGTTGCACTCTGAGTCCTAATTACTCAATTATGTTTGGACTCTATCACACTGTGGACGAATCTGAATCTACCTTTTATTGCCTTCTATTATACATATGGCACCCCCTTGTACAAGAGAATCAATCTAATAAAAGAGAGAACAATTTTTCCTCCCTATATCATGTGTGCTCTTTGTGATTATTTTTGCTATTCGATCTGTGCATTGTGATTGATCTATGGCAAACATTATCATTTTACAACAAGGCTTCCCAAATGAAGCAGGTAATCTTTGACTATCTCATGATGTCTGTTCATCTTAACCCTAAGCATCGATTTTCTGTTAGATGGTGTGGTAACCTTTTTAACTTTAACCCTAGATAGTGTGGTAATTTTCTTATATAATTTTTGTTTGGACTTATGGCTTTTTTTGGCTTATAGATTAAAGACATTTTTTTAATCTTAAATAGCTTAAAAACAATCCACTTTTATATGTGGTAGACGTGGATAATTTTACCATAACTTTAGCAATGTTAGTCTAAAACCAATCCTCAATAAGTGAAAAAAATATCTCATCTGGTTTTTGGTTTTTAGTTATATAGAGGCTTATGACTTTTAAAAGAATCCAATTAAAAAACCTCTTTTATTTAGACTTTAACACTTTAGTTTTTAAACTAGAAAAAGAAGATAAACAAATAGGTAGTTACTGTTGAGATATAACTAGACTCTTGGTTTTGGTATGCGAATTATGAAACTACCCCTGAGGAATTTCGGGTATAAATATATCATCTCATTATATAAGAAAATCAATCTACAATCAATAATGAGAGAAAAGAGTTGAAACCCTCTATATCTTGCGTTCATCTATTCTATGATTGTTTTTGGGTATTCTCAATATTCTTGATTGGCATTGGGATTGATGTACGGTGATCAATTTGTTATTCAATACATTATCAGTACTAAGCTCTCTAAAGCCGAAAGGTATGCCGCCAAGTCATAACCGAGGCATTCCCCCGAAGAAAAACAAGATGCCAAGGGGAGACCAAGCGAAGCACGACTCACCAATCCAATCTCCCATGGTCGCAACTGTAGGATAGGGATGAGGAGGATGCGGATGCACGCTACCACGCGGCAATAATGGGTGCCAGCAATGCAACGTTAGCCATGGTATCAATGGACCCGACAGGTGCGCGTGGGTTTGTTATGCTGAAGCAGGAACCCATGCCAGTTGAGTTCCTGGGTGGGCTCACTATTGCCCCCCCCCTCCTCGGCAACTGGCACATGAAGGTGAAGGGCAACAGGTGGCGCATCCACATGGATGTGGCATGCGTCGCGAGGGTCGCCTAGCTCACGCATGACCTGGGACACAAGTCCAATGGCGAGACCATCCACTGGTTGCTACAATAGTTGAAGCTAGCCATTATCGTCACCATAGGTATGGGCACTCTCACGACTGCAATGATGCAATCACTATCGACGGTGTGCCATGTCACCCTCTACAGTCAGAGTTGATGTTGTGGAGCTGGTCCCCAAGTTGTTACGCAAGCTCTAGCCGATGCACGCAGTAGCCAGCGCGGCACTGCTCACTAGACGTCCTCCATAGCACACTAACCCATCTCAACTGTTGGGGCGCTAACAGGAGGTGGCATCCTGTTCATTGCCATACCAGTACCCAGCATCAGCGCAGCTAGTGACGGTATGATGCCAACAACAATTGTGTGGATGGTTCCACAAGCGCCTGGTGCCACAAGCGCAACCAACTAGCTGACTCACTATTGGGCATTCCAAACCAACCTTCAACTCATCAACTTTGGCAATGCCAAAACAATCAATGTCGCCAACCTCCTGCATCAATTGTTCCACAAGCAGAGCATCTTGTTGCCAGTAAGGAGTCGTAGGACCAGCATCATGGTGGCTAGAAGGGGAGCATCGTCGACCAACCCCAGGGGGAGGAGGATGGCTACGATGGCGAGATAACCACGGATTCAATTTTGAAGAGTACCGTAGCATGGCAATGCCATGTTGGATAGTCATAGTCCAAACAAATTCCCAAAGATTAGCATGAAGCCCACTAAGGCCTAAATGGGAATTTCTACCTGCATCAATCTACACTACATCGCAATTCGATCAGCATTAAGTAACTAATCTTCTTCAAGCTGTATGTAAGCTTCGGAGCATATGTGACTTAATCTCATCTAAGCAGTTTTTAATCCTGCAGACTAATTACCCTAATTATCTAGATTAATTGAACAATAAGGGTTCTAGATTGGTTCTCGATGCTAATGTTCATACAATCAATCTAAAAAAAGAGGAAATCCCTTTAAGGCCCGTAGTCATGCCATTGCACCTGATGTTGTAGTCGCTGCCGTCTCCACTCACCGCACTCACATAGTAATCCATGCAGCATAAAGGAGATTTGTGGTTTGACCCCTAAAGTTTTTGGTAATCCTGATAAATAATTAGTAAATTATTAAAATTTACATTAGAACCTAAAAACTAATTTTTTGGTATATGGACTTCCATAAATTTTTGCATCTCAGACATAGCACATATTGGAAGCTTTATATCTCGGGGTTTCTTTTTTCCAACATAATTCCATAATTATATATGTTGAATTTATTTTCTATTATTTTGGTAATTTTGTAAATTGCTTGGTAATTAGCATAAAATTACAAAAAATGCTACAAAATTTCTGAGAAATTTTAGATAATTATCTACTAAATAGATATAGACTACGGATTCAAGGGTGAACGAGAAATATATTAATTTTACCAAATAGTAAAATTCATTTTTGGATAAATAAACATAAGATATATCGAATATCGTAAAGATAAAATTTTCCAAGCTCGACCTAAATAGTAGCAATTAACTCACATGGGCAATAGATGCCAAGATTAATATGATAGCTCGATCTCTTAGAGTTGCTATTACTCAGTCTGAAGCTGGTGCCCTTGTTCTTCCTAAAGCCACCAAGTGTGTGGCTTTGCACTTCCTAAAGCACAATCTTCATACGGAACTAAAGACCGAGTATTTGATGAAAGAGGACCCTCTGGCATTATAGAATTCTCTGAAGGAACACTATGACCAGCAAAGATCCATCTTGCTGCCAGTACACATCGTGAATGGACCCTCCTACGTTTACAGGACTATAAAACCATGGCAACATTCAACTCTACCATACATAAGCTTGTCTCCAAACTGCGTTTCTGTAACCAGAAAATCATAGATGCTAAGATGATAGACAAGACATTGTGCACTTTTCACCCTAACATGAGGATATCACAGCAACAGTACCATCATACCAAATACCATTAGTATTCTGAGCTTATCTACACTTTGCTAGAAGCTGAGAAACATGATAAAGAATCATCATATTTTTCCCAGTGGGACACAGGCAATGCTAGTAGCATGCCAATGCACACTAGGCTAGCAATAGCCATGGCTGTAGAAAAGGCTAAAGGCATTAAGGGGAAATGGAAGAATGGTGGAATACAGAAGGAAAAAGGCAAGCTAAGTGGTAAGGTAAAAGTAAAGGATTAGGGAGTCCCAGAAAGACACCTATGACTTATATGGAGACCTAAACTAGTCTCCCAAATACTCCCTCATTTTGCTAAGTCAATGCCACATTTCTGAATGAGTCTCCTTAAGAATCTCTTTATCAATCTAGTTTTAGTTAAATGAACATTAGTCTATGTTCCTATTGAGCGATTATCATTTAAAGTTAAATAAATTATTATTTCCTAGGATAATTGATTCATTTATTGTGTTATGTTTGTTCTATATTTTACACTGTTTTTCTGATACAACAATTGTTTGATTGCTAAATCATACGTCTAATATAGAACAATGCATAATCTAATGGTAGAGGAGGAAATGTCTTTTAGACAGTTGCACCACAAATTCAATTGTTAGAAAAACTAAAATATTTTCATACTTTAACTAAGAAAACTAAAAATATTATGACAATTACTGGAAGTGATGCTCTCATTATTGGCACTAGAAGAGCCATCATAGTTCTTCCTATGGGTACTTGTATAATAATAGAGAATATTCTCATGTACCCTGAGTACAGTCGTACTCTCTATTAAGTTTCAAAGACATTATCTGAATGGTTTCCATATATAGATAGAAAATGAGGATGGTACATAATACCTACTTATGACTAAGTTTAACATGTGTCAGAAACGTGTGGTTGAAAAACTTCATTTCTTATATTTAGGATTATACTATACATATATAAAATCTAAAGTTTATGTTGTGATGAAATTAA
Source organism: Guadua angustifolia (assembly GCA_036346375.1). Taxonomy (NCBI): domain Eukaryota; kingdom Viridiplantae; phylum Streptophyta; class Magnoliopsida; order Poales; family Poaceae; genus Guadua; species Guadua angustifolia. Next base: position 46,142,575 of record CM070512.1, on the reverse strand, counting down.
GCAATACTTAAAAACCAAAAAATATTTAAGATTTGGTATGATCGATTGGGTCATCCTACATTGAATATAATGAGAAAATTCATCAATAATTCTACTGGCTATAATATAAAAACTACATACTTTTTTAAACCTAAAGACTTCTTATGCTGCTTGTGATAAAAGGAAGCTCATAATTAGGCCTTTTTTCTTGAAGTTAGGAAAGAATCACTAAGTTTTCTAGAGAAGAATTCAAGGTGATATTTATGGACCTAACTAGCCCCTGTTAGGCTGCTTTAGATACGTTATAGTCCTGATAGATGCTTCTACTGGATGGTCCCATGTATGCATTTTATCTATTCAAAACCATGTTTTTGCCAAATTGATTGCCTAGATAATTAAATTAAGAGCCACCTTTCTAGATAAAAGGATCAAATCCATTCGAATTGACCATGCTAGCAAGTTTACTTGAAAGGAATTTAATGATTATTGTATGGTTCTAGCCTTCTAGGTATTAATGTAGAGCATTCAGTACCTTATATCCATACACAAAATGGTCTTGCAAAGTTATTATTTAAAAGAATAAAGCTAATTGCTAGGCTTCTCTTGTAGAATTATAGGCTACCCATCAGCTATTGGGGCCATGTAGTGATGCACTCTATTGTATTAATTTAACTCAAACCAATTGCATACTATGAAATTTTCCCATTGCAGATAGTGTGTGGGAAATAACCAAGCATTTCCCATCTGTGAAAATTTGGTTGTGTTGTATATGTGACAATCTCACTACCACAATGTACAACCATGAGCCCTTATAGAAAATTGGGAACCTATGTGTGTTATGAATCTTCGTCAATTATTAAAATACCTTGAGCCTATGAAAAGGGATTTGTATATGGCTCGGTATGCTGACTGTATCTTTGATGAGGATAATTCCCCATATTAGAGGGATAAATGTACCACACTAAGGAATGCCGGGAAAAATTGGAATATCATAGGTATTCAGTCCTTAGACCCACACACTGAAGAATCCGAACTTGAAGTTTGAAGGATGATAAATCTAAAAAAAATAGCTAATAATTTTTCAGATGCTTTCATTGATCATAAGGGAGTGATAAAATCTCATATACCTGCATTAAATGTATAAGAAAAAGTGAAAATACCTCAGAAGAATATTGAATCCACTCTTACCCCACATGATAAGAAGAGAGGGAGACCTCTAGGTGCATAGAACTTAATTCCATAGATACATCTACAAAAATAGAGAACCAAATAAGTGAGAACAATCTCCAAGACAGTGAAAGAAGCTTAACTTGATGTTGAAAAAATCTTTGAAGTGAATCATCTTGAAGATGGTAACCCTAGCGAATATTTGTGCGCACAATCTAACGTTGGGAAGTCGGAATACCTAGACTCCATTGTTGTGGAAAATTATGAGTTGAATGAAATTAATGAAGAAATTTTCACTAATTATGTGAATTCGGGAGAATTGTATAAAAGAAAGGCTACAATTGTCAACGGATATTTTGCCTCAACTCATGATTGCACTCACTTAATAATAAAAGAAAAATATTCGATCCCATTGATTGAACACTTCCTAAAGTATTTCCTGTAAGATCTAAATGAGTTTTCATCCACAAGACATATAAAAACAACTAGGTAGTGAGATATAAAGTGAGGCTTGTAACACAAGGGTTCACGCAAAGAGCCAATATCAATTACGCCGAAACTTACTCTTATGTAATGAGTATAATAACATTCCGATATTTAATATCAATGGCAGCTAGTATGAACTTATCAGTGCATTTGATGAATGTAGTGACCATATATTTATATGTGTCACTGGATACGAATATTTATATGAGTCTCAGAAGGAATTAAAATTTCGGATGCTAATAAAAGTAATCGCAACATATATAGCATCAAACTGCAGAGGTCGCTATATGGATTAAAACAGCTAGGGAGAATGTGGTATAACCGACTTAGTGAGTTCCTCTTGAAGAAGTATTACTCTAATAATGATGATTGTCCCTGTGTATTCATAAAGAAGTCTCATAATTGTTTATCATCTCAATCCCAATTCAGACCGAGGATGGAAAAAAGGAAGTCTTAGGACCTAAAGTTCCATACTTAAGCATCATAAGACCACTTATATATCTTAGGAATTGCATGAGGCTTGATATTCCATTTGCAGTAAATTTGTTAAATAGACACAATGCAACCTTAACCAGAAGGCATTGAGATTGTGTCAAGATTTTACCCAAATACTTCTAAGGTACACAAGATTTTGGCTTATTTTATCATAAATACCAAGACTCAATCATAGAGGGATATATAGCTGTTGGCTATTTGTCTGCTCCTCATAGTACCAAATCTTAGATTGGGTTTGTGTTTCTCTGCTATGGACAGCCATTTCTTGGCGGTCTTCTGAACAGACCTTGGTAACTACCTCAACCAACTACTTAGAGATATAGCATTATATGAAGCCTCGTATAAATGTGTTTGGCTAAGATATATGATTTGCCATATCCAGAGGTCATATGGCATTAACACTATCGGTACCTCCACAATTATCTATGAAGATAATGCTACTTATGTTGCACAAATACAATTGAGTTATGTCAAGAACAATATCACAAAACATGTTGCCATGTTGCCCCTAAAACTTTTCTATTTTCATGAACTATAGAAGAATAGTGAGGTAAAGATACTGCAAACTAAGTCATGTGAAAATCTTACAAATTTATTCACTAATTCTTTGCCAACATCTAGTTTTCCAAACATATGTTAGTGGCATTAGAATCAGATGATTTAGAGATATGCAGAGTTCAGGAGAGTAAATCCTTGAACCATAACTCGTAGCATGATCCTGAAGATACTACCTTAATACAAAAGATTATAAATTGCACTCTTTTTTGCTTAATGTGTTTTCACGAAATTTTCTCACATGAAAGTTTTTAATGGGGCAACAAATGTAACACAATATGCAGGTGTAATGTACTCTTTTCTCTATCTTTTTTTTTCACTGGATTTTTAGGACGTGTTTTTATGAGACATATGTATTACAAGATATTTGTCTAAGGGGAGTATTAAGATATAATCGGACTCCTGATTTTGATGGGAAAATTCTGTAACTACCTTTAAGGGGTTTTAGATATAAATATAGTACCCTATTATAAAAAAATCAATTTTATTATAAAGAGAGAAATAAAAAAACCTCTATACCTTGAGTTCAACTATTACGCGAGGTATAATAACCCTCCTAAATCCTCAAGAAACGCCGCTCCTAGGACATTTTGAGCCGAGTCGGCGGCTTGGCTCAAAAAAAATTTACATTTTGGTCATTTTATAAATTACGGATAGGTCCTTCGCGATTTTCTGTGAGAGAAAGATTTTTTCTCCTAAAATCGCGTTCGGGTCTCTCGTGCGCCATTTTACGGAAAGAACCTCCCGTTAATTTCAAATCGCGAACAAGCCCTTTTCTAATTTTTTCAGATAGCGACAGTCCAAAACGTAACATTGTGTCCTTGCTCCTTACGTCTAGGTCCTTTCTCCGTTTTTCCAGGGAAAAAATGTTTTCGCCTCTAGAAATATGTGTGCGGCTCTATTTCTAAACTTTTTCCCACCTCGATTTCCCATCTCGATCTCTGATATTTTTTAAAACGTGTATCATTACTCGGTGAACGCGTAGAGTGTTAGACACGGCAAAAGAAGGTTATCATCTCTAATAATTTTTCGCCCCTCTTCCTCTAGACTTTTTCCCCGCCGTAGTTCTCCAGCTCGGTCTCCAATATTTTCCAAATAATTAAATGAAAGAGATATTTCTCTGACTCTATCTCTATTTTTTTCCTTCATGCGGCGTATTACGCCACGAAAAATTTTGTGTTCTTTCAGCCGTTCCGCTCATTATTTCGACGATTTCAAAAAGAAAACGCCGCCGAAAAAAATGACAAGCGCGGTGTGTTACGCTGCAGAAAAAAAATATGTCCTTTTAGCCGTTTCGCAATAAATTTTTTCTACTAAAAAAGGCACGCGCGGCGTGTTACGACGCGAAAAATTTTGTGCTCTTTCAGCCGGTCCGCTCATTATTTCGACGATTTAAAAAATAAAACACCACCGAAAAAAAGAAAATTTTTCTATGAAAAATGACACGCGCGGCGTGTTACGCCGTGAAAAAATTGTGTTCTTTCTGCCGTTTCGCTCATTATTTCGACGATTTAAAAAATAAAACACCACCGAAAAAAGAAATTTTTAATTTTTCACCCTTTTTCCTCTAGACTTTTTCCCCACCGCGGTTCTCCAGCTCGGTCTCCAATATTTTCCAAATAATTCGTCGAAAGAGATATTTCTACAGCTCTATCTCTCTATTTTGTCTTCGTTACATTGCGGCGTATTCTGCCATGAAAAATTTTGTGTTCTTTCAAATTGTTCGCTCATTATTTCGACGATTTAAAAAATAAAATGTCATGAAAACAAAAGAAATTTTTTCTACGAAAAACGAAACGCGCATCGTGTTACGCCGCGGAAAAAAATATGTCCTTTCAGCCGTTTCGCTCATTATTTCGACGATTTAAAAAATAAAACACCGCCGCGAAAAAAAGATTTTTTTTGTACGAAAAAACGGCACGCGCGGCGTGTTACGCCGTGAAATTTTTTGTGTTCTTTCAGCCGTTCCGCTCATTATTTCGATGATTTAAAAAATAAAACGCCACCTAAAAAAAATTTCTACGAAAAACGATACGCGCGGCGTGTTACGCCGTGAAAAAAATTATGTTCTTTCAGCCGTTTCGCTCATTATTTCGACGATTTAAATAATAAAATATCGTCGAAAAAAAGAAAATTTTTCTATGAAAAAATGACGCGCGAAGAATTTTCTAGTTCCCAATATGTTTGGTTGACGTTAAAATTCATCTACGATAACCAATTTATTATTAACAGTTAAGTCCGCTGAAGCATTGATTGCTGAATAGGCGGTGCGCTGGCTTCGCAAGCAGGAGCGGCGACACGTGTCACGGGAGGCCCAATCAGGGGCCCGACGGAGGCCCACGTGTTGACACGTAATCCCCCCACCCTCACCAGTCACCGCCGATTCGCCGATCATCTCTCCCCCACGACCGGTCCCCGCCGCTGCCGCTCTCCTCCAAGTCTCCAACCCCACGCTCACCTTGCCTTCCAGAACCTTCCTTTCCCAAAATAGCCACACCTACCCGCCCCTCAAGAGCCAGGTAGCCAGCCTCGCCCACTCTCGCGACTCCCTCGCGGCCGCTCCAGCCACCGAGATCCCGTGCCGGTGCGAGCTCCCGCCCAAAGCTCCCGCCTTTCCGCTCAAATCCCCCCAAATTCCGGCCTCCCCGCTTCGTCTTGCACGCTTCTTGGTGTTGGTATCGGGTTCCAAGGAATTTCCTCGCCTTCCTGCGCTCGCTGCCTGCGAGAGACTGCTGTGGTAGTGTGGTGTGGGTTCAGGTCTTGGTGGTTCCTTTCGCGCTGGTCCCCAACGATCTCTCGGTCTCGGCTCAGCTGCTCTTCCGTGTACTTGCGGGTGGGCGTGATGGTGAGGTGTTCCTAGCTGGATTGGGCCCCTTATCTTCTTCTCCCTGTGCCCATGCTACCTACCTTCTTGTCGCGCCAAAGCTGTGCGTTTCTGGCGTTTCCTGCATAAGAGGGTAGCTTCTTGCTCAGTTTTTGGCTTGCAAGGGAGCTTGCTGTGGCCATTGCCGGCGTCAGAGCTACTGGGTAAAGTGTTTGGTGTGATTCTTCGTCTATGGACCCAATGCTGAATCCGGTGAAGGAGGAGGGCCATGGAGGGGGAGGAGGGTTGTCCGGTGTGGGGGATGGGCCGGCCAGCGCCGCCAACGCCCCCCCGAGGCCGATGGAGGGGCTGCACGACGCCGGGCCGCCGCCTTTCCTGACCAAGACCTACGACATGGTCGACGACCCGACCACCGACGGCATCGTGTCGTGGAGCTCCACGAACAATAGCTTCGTGGTGTGGGATCCCCACGCGTTCGCCACCGTGCTGCTGCCGAGGTACTTCAAGCACAGCAACTTCTCCAGTTTCGTCAGGCAGCTCAACACATACGTAAGCCAGCGCCTTTCCCCGTTGCCATGCAGCTCAGTTCCTGTATTTAGCATGCTAAGAGCGACCAATGTAGCCGATGTTGCCTGTTTCTTGAAGCTCCGTGATGCAATGCTGTTGACTTTTACCTTAGAAGTTGTTGTAACCGTCGAGATTTTCTTGCCATATTTGGTCAATAAAAGTACAGAAAGAGAATTAATTCGGCGTTGAAGATTGCTAGACATTCTTAACTACTCTGGTTGAATAGTCTTATCTCTTGTTTTTTGGTGATAGGGGCATTTTGTACTTCAGAACACTGATGGTATTATTGCATAGGAACAGTATGTGTCCTATTCATGTGTTTGGCATACAAATCCCAGACTGGCAAGCTTTAGTTGAATAACAAAGCAACAAATGCACAAACGTCAGTTGAATAACAGTTAAGGTTAGATCTGCTGGATAACACTAAAAATTGGTTTTTCAATTGTTCTCTCAAACTAGTGTCCCATGGAACTATTGCTCATGTTTTCATGAAGAGATATGTTAGTGGTGTGTATTTTGTATACATTTATCTTTACCCTGCCAATATTACAATTTTTGAAGATCATTTTTATCAAGACAGTTAACTGCAACATTGTCCTACATGTGCTGTACTTCATGTCTTCATGTTATTTTAGATCAAAAGGACATCAAGATTGATGTCCCAGTTCCATTACTGAAACTGGATAATGTTTAGTGAAAGTCCATACAAACTCCACAAACAAAACCATCACAGCTGGACATAAGGCAAGGAAAACCAGATTACAAAATTTCCTCAAACTAAATCCTCGAAGTAGCTCGACAAGAACATCAGCTCATCAGATTCATCTTCCAATTGATCACTAGAACCCGAACTTCCTTCCAGCATCACATTACTCCGTAATCCAAGGGCAGCGGCGCCTGAATGCTGGTCTCTATATTTCTGCAAAACAGGATCATCTTGGCCTCCAACTCTCCTGTGAACAAAGGCCTCCAGTCTCTTAGTAATACAAGCATCCCTCTCCAAATGGTTTTTACACTTGACCAGCCCTGTAATCGAAAAACCATGTTATTTCTAATCTTTCAAGTACTCCAAAGGGTGGTAACACAAATCGAGTTTAGAACACCATTTTTTGAGTTACTGAACCAGAACCGAGCAACCGATTCATAATTATAACCAATGCTCAAACCGATAAACTCTGATATCGAACTCCAAACATTTTTAGCAATGACACAATCAAAGAAAATATGATTAACCGATTCAACCTCATTACAGCAGTAGCAAGCACTCCCTTTATCAATGCCTCTCTTCAACAAATTATCTTTAGTCATAATTTTATTATGAGAGAGGAGCCAAAGAAAAAAATAAACCTTTGGGGGAACAATCAACCTCCAGATAGCCGGAATAAAAACCGGAACAACCCCCTAAAATTCATAATAGCATAAATAGACTTAACCGAATAAACACCATTGCTAGAATATTGCCAAACCAAAGAATCATCCTCATGTTAGGCCTCCCTTTTCCCGAATTAATAGCTGTTGGAATATGTTTCTATTGTGTCCCCATTCTTTGGACCTTTTTGAGAGCATGTGCCTAGTGACATCTTATGTCATATGTCACTGTCCACTGCTTAACTTCATATAAGCATTGTGCTGTGCATTCCCCCTTTTTTTTTTTGGCATTTTTCCTCTGAATAAAGGCTAGATTTCTTGAATAAAGCCAATATTTTTCTTATTCAAGATCTTTCATCCTTCTATAAGAGTTGATTGTCCACTTGTTTGCTTTGGATTGAGATAGCAAATGACTGGTTTTTCTAATTTCACCTCAAAACAATAAAAAAAAGGACGAAGATTGGAGCCGAAAGTTGTTCAATAAACTGAAGAAAGAACTGAAAACTACGCAAACTGAAACCATGCAAAGTGAACTGAAACACATCCTAAAGAGGTAACCATAGGATATATTTTGTGTAGTTCATTTTTGTCGGTACTCTTGTGATGAAAAAAGGAAGTAAAGTGTAACCATATTTTTCTTCCCTGGCAATAGACCAGTAGTCAAATGTTGTTGCATACTTGCACTAGAAGTCTCCTGAAATTAATCTTTCCTAGTTGTGTTGGTTGTTGGCTTGTGCAGGGTTTCAGAAAGGTGGATCCTGATCGGTGGGAATTTGCTAACGAGGGTTTTCTACGTGGACAGAGGCACTTTCTCAAAAACATAAGGCGTCGAAAGCCTCACGCTCAAAATGCTCCAAATCAGCAATCTCTTGGGCCTTACCTTGAGGTGGGGCACTTTGGCTATGATGCAGAGATCGACCGGCTGAAGAGAGACAAGCAACTTTTGATGGCAGAAGTGGTTAAGCTAAGGCAGGAGCAGCAAAACACAAAGGCGCATCTCAAAGCGATGGAGGATAGGCTACAAGGGACCGAGCAAAAGCAACAGCAGATGATGGCATTCTTGGCACGTGTCATGCGGAATCCTGAATTCTTAAAGCAGTTGATTTCTCAGAATGAGATGAGAAAGGAGCTCCAAGATGCTATTTCAAAGAAAAGAAGGCGCCGTATTGACCAGGGACCTGAAGTTAATGACATGGGAGCTAGTAGCAGCCTAGAGCCAGAGTCACCAATTCTGTTTGATCCCCAGGAGTCAGTGGAATTTCTTGTTGATGGGATTCCATCTGATCTCGAAAGTTCAGCTATGGATGCTAAAGGTGTAATGGAGGCACAGGAATTTGATCTTGGTACCTCTGACCAGCAGCAAAACAGACCCCAGGGGGAGTTAAATGATGATTTCTGGGAGGAGCTGCTGATCGAAGGACTTGGTGAGGAGAATGACAACCCCGTTATTGAGGACGATATGAATGTGCTGTCCGAGAAGATGGGCCACCTCAACTCTAATAACCCAGCTTCCAGAAAATAGTTTCATCTCATTGCATCACATTGCTGTTACTCTTGTCATGTTCGTCATACCTCAGTCTGCAGCGTCTATCCGTTGAGTTCTACTGCATCAGCAATGGTTCTGCGTCTTGGCCTTTTCATGTCCGCTGAACTCCTTGCCATGATGACTTCCGTGAAAACCATTGGCATCCGTGGTGCTGTTGTTGGAGGAAGACTGGGATTGTATATGACTAGCGATTGCTGCTTGCTACCGGATATGACCGACCGTAGTGATTTCTTCTGTTTAGGCCATATAGCCTGTCAGTCTGTACAGTGAGCAGTGTTGCTGATCCATACATGTTTTGATTTGTGGTTTGTCTGGTAGTCTCTATGTACTCATGCCTAGGGTATGTTCTGTTCTTGTATGACATTGTGATGTTAAAACGTGTAGTAGACCTGTAGAACACAATCTTTTTCGTTTTCCTTTGCGTATTTTGGGAGCTATATACCCTATCTTTCCAGAGTGTTTTGCAGGCTTGCGGATTCATTTACAGCACTTCTATCATGAAACAGCACTTCTCATGTTTCGATCTGCATCCTGCATAGTTATTGACAAAGCGACTGAACAATGCAGGGAGCTAGCAGTTCGCACAAAACTCTGGCTGGCTGCTGTGCACTGCAAGTTGTTCGGCCAAATCACAAGTTCGCAACATCAGAAATGGATCTCACAGCTCACAAGGGTTAGCAAGACAACATAAGATCGAGATTGATAAGTCTGAAAACGAAGATGACAGCATCAGAAGTGCTTTTTGTACCCCTTGTTTTTGGAAGCTCACCGTACTGAGCAATGTTACAGGCTCAAAAACAAGATGACAGTCCACATGTTAAGTTGTTCAGTCACAAGATTTAAGATGGAACTGGCGAAGCTCCTCCCTAATTCATTATATAGTAGAGCACTTGACCTCCGATGCCCTACAGAAAGCACTACCCCAAGACATTTAAGCCTCTTGCGAAGTTTCTCTTTCTTCTGTTCTATTTCTCTTTCTTCTGTTCTCCCTTAAAAAGTAAAAAAGAAGTCATGCACAAGAAAGGTAGTCCCTCCCAGAGAAAAAATAGAATCAACTGAAACTATCTAGCCAGCATTGCATAAATGGTTGTCTTTCACTACCAGCCCTACTGATCATCAAAGAGAACTCGAAAGCTTTTTGGCGCCAAAAAGGACAAATCAGCAGCGAAGTTTTCAGAAACTTCTGTTACTTCCAACTTCAATTCGAGAGTGTCTAAAACTCCAATATGACAAAAGTTGGCTGATTTGACTACTTACCTGAGCTCCCTAATGTAAGACAAGGGGCGCATCATAACCAGAATTTTAAATCTTGGTCATCATCCACTTGTTCATGTCGTGGAGCATTTCCTTCAAATCAGAACCGTCTATCTCCTATTTGGAGGAAGTAGATAGGTGACGCCCGAGCTGCAATTAAAATGAACAGACCTAAATTATACAAGGTTGCAAGAAATGCGAAACAAACATAGCTCCAAATAACTTGATTTTACATGAACATCAAAAACAGATAGGCTTTATGGCGAAAAGCGATGGTTCATAGGTCATTGTAGAAGACCGGTACCCTCCTATTATACATGAAAGTATATTGCACTACTTAGTATTTTGGGCAAACGGCACGAATGAAAATTATGCTATGAAAGGATTCTGAAAATATATTTGAAGAGATTTTTGAAAGACTTAGTATTCCTAATGAGAAGGAAAGACAATCGCAACATATATTACTAAATAACAAGTCTTAGCCTGAAGAATGGCCATTTTCTTTGAAGGAATAACTCGATAAGTGACTTACCAGTTGATATCCGAAATCACACCAATGACTATTTTATTCCTAGAAGTGGATAAAGACCCATATAGACTCGAGGGAATGAAACGAGGAACCATATGATCAGAAGTGCACCATATAAGCACTTTTAAAGTGCATCTTTACCAAGAAGGTAGTGGAAGCAGCAGTATCCTGTGGTACCAAGAAGGTACAGAATGCATTTGTGATAATGGCTATTTGATTAATCCCCTAGGTGCCAATCTTGGGCTGATTATCTAGGATGCCCGGATACGCCGATATGGATATGGATACATGATACATTGATACGCCATTTCTCCAAAAATACCGATATGACGACACGTGTGTGTGTATATAATAAAAATAAAATAATAGAGAAACAAACATGAGATATGGTATATCATGCACAAAATAGATGGAAAAGAGACAATAACAAAGAAAATGAAGAAGCAAATAGGCTAGATCATCTCAAAGGCCCAACAGCCATAGCAAGCGGCTTAGGACATCTAGTCTACTATTGCCATAAACATCTCTACCATTGTGCGCTTCTATTCTTGCCAGTCGCAGCCATATGTCTTGCCTCTTAGCCGCTGCTGCCTTCACTAGTTTTTAGCTACCGCTAGCTACTTGGTAGTATACCACACTACAACAGTTAAGAGAGAAGAAGAGTACTAGTGGGAGGACTCACTGTTCATGGGAGACAAGTGGCTTCGTCGTGCCAGCAGGGAGAGGGTGCCGCATGCCACTATCTACCGGGAGAGGAATGTTGGCGTGGAAGTCCAAGAGAAGAGAGGAGCAGGGGTGGTGGTGTAGAGAGCAAGAAGGCACTTAGGATGGGAATAAATAATTTCAGCATCTCCTTCTGAGTTAGTGGAGGTATTATGGTTGAGAGGTATTAGAGAAGTATCAGGCAAGTATTGAGAATTATTTTATTTTTTTGAAAAATAAGAAATTCACCGATATGGGTAGGATACGGTATCCGATCGTATCCGATACCGATACACTAGTTTTCTTAAGTATCCGAGTAACATAGTTGATTATCTATTACTCTACAATGGTGTAAGCCAATTCTTACAATTCTACAGAACAACCTAATTGGAAAAAGTTCACTCATGATAGTTGCAAAAGTATTTAGCCCTCACTACTACAAAAGGGGTTATATTAGACATCTCATCATTGATTGTTTTCTATAAAAATCGTCTGCAATGAGTCTCGGGCACATCACAAACGGTTTAGCCAAAACCCGTCTGTGATGAACATTTCTAGTAAATAAGAACAAAGAGTCTTGACCTCCTCTGTATTTGTAGGGTTTCGAGCTATTTTTGAGATGTCTGCGATTGAGAAGCGATCTGGTGGAAAGAGATCCTAAATTTGGAGATGTAGTTATAGATCATTCTGTTTTAGGTCATCTAAGGTTAGCAATTGGTTTAAATTTGCATTATATTTAAGATCTAGCTTGGTAAAGAGAGAAATGAAGATGATTTCTAGATATAGCATGGTATAGATCCATTTGTTCTCTATGATGTAAAGTAGTAATTGGTTCTAATTGTATTATACTAAATATGTAGATAATTTCTTAAAGGAATGTGATTTAGGCTAATAATTGGTTGTAATAGCATTATATTCAAGGTATATACTTCTAGCTTGTTAAAGAAGGAATTAAAGATGGTTTTGATATAGCTTGGTGTAGATTCATTTGTTCTTTTCTAATCTAAAGTAGTAATTGGTTCTAAGTGCATTATACTCAAGATGTGGCTAGCTATGAAAAGAGAGAATTGAAGATGCTCAGTTGAAATATAGCTTACGTATGTTTGTATATCCATTCATTCTTTGTAATGTAAGAAGCTATATAATTTAATCAGTAAGTTTAAATGTAACTTATATGTAGCATATGTGTGCATGTGCACTTCTAGTGTACTTAATTCATTATGGACCGAAGCTAGATATATGCTGAGAATCGTATGAGCACCAAATACATTAATGGTGTCTCCGCTTTTAGAAGAGCTACAGAGGAATATATGTTGAACAAGGGGGTGAAATTTATGTCTTGTCCATGCATTGACCACGAGAATCTGAGAATGTTTCGAAACCTAGTACAGATCGAAGCACACTTGATTCTACAGGGTTTTAAAAGGGTGTATATGTGTTGGACCAGTCACGATGAAGAGCAGATCACGCAGGAAGCAAGTAGTACTAACATCGTTAACGAAGTCAATGATACTCCATATGATATCGACTGTGCTTTCAATAAGGATAGGTTTCACGATGACCATCTAGATCAGATGCTAGGGATGCAGAAGGGAACCATGATGAGCGGAAGTATGTAAAATTCTGTGAAGATGACATTTGGTAGACAGTAAGGTGGTGACAAGGGCAAAATCGAAAGAGAGGACCACGTTAGTCCATGACTTTCCGTTTGCCCGTTAGTGGCAATTTGAGTTGAGACAACCGTTCATACCAAAAGAGCGCCGGAGATGCTTACATTAGTCCACATTAGATTGCAAGATTGGTGCATGGAACAAGCCAACAAGTCGATGCCACAACGGGCATCAAGTATCTAGGTCACTTTAAGGAGGAGCTAGCATTTCTTACACCAGTTTTTGAATGGCTTGTTCGTAGTTAGCTTTAATGATTTGTTCGATCTGTACAACCTCAACGCCCTCGACACATCACTCATGAGATGTTGGACAATGTAAGTATGTGCAATCACGGTGTACATTTGTATCGTATTGAAAAATGTTAAATATATATGATCCCTGATTTTGTATATGTAGATACAAGATCATAGAAAGAAAAGTAAGGGACCAATCGGTGGGTTTCCTTGACTTACACATGGTGTCCAAGCAAACCATTGAAGAAATTTATAAGTTATCCACGAGTACGTAGAAAAAGTATTGCTGATTTAATAGGACAAAAAAAATTTATACTTTTACCCCTACAACCCGGGGTAAGTGAATCATCCAGTTGTTATACTTGTTGATTTGTATTGTATAATGTAGCTTGAAGTTAGGTTGAATGACTATGGCGACATACCTGTGTAGGTTTCATTGGGTTCTACTCATAATTATACCAAGACAGAACCGAGTCATTTACCTTGATTTTAAAAAGGGTGGCACCCACGACTTGGCGTCTATCAAATATTTACTCGACACATCGTTCAATATCTACAAAGTTTGTGAAGATCCACACAGAAAGGACACAGCGATGCTAAAGCATATTTATAAGTTTCTGATATCCGCTAGTATGTAATAATCTTTCACACTCTATAATAATACCTTTGGAACTAATTAACCTATTATATTTTGGTAGTGCCACCAATAGCCAAAGGGCACTAACCTTTGTCGATTCTACGTTTGCCACAATATGGAACTCCTCGTTGGTTCAAAGAAGACCAATATCATAGAGGTTTGTCGATCTTGCAACAATTGTTTCCACCTACAAATTTGTATACACGCAAGACTTTACTCTTTCCATTGACAGGCTTGATAATGCGCTGAATCAGTGTTGGAACAGGCTGACCTGTTAGGTATTCTAGGAAATTTTGTGCCTTTTTGATGCGTGAGGTCATTAATTAAAAAGGCGAATGCCACTCAAGTCTCGCTTGATGAGTTGTGAATTTGTTAGATACTATTTGGATTAATTTGTGAACCTTGTGTTGTGAATTTGTGAGTTGTAGTTCTAAATTTAGTTAGTTTTTATATATGTGAGTTGATTTCTGAAATGGATGCGCTGCACATTATAATATGCAATCAGAGTTGATTTCTAAAATGGATGTGATGTATGTTGATATGTGATCCGAGCTCATTTTTAAAATGTATGATATAATAATGCTGGTGATGGTCTGTACTGTCTTTTATTTAAGGGGGCGTGGCTAGCATTTTCTAAGGCTAGCCGTTAATCAAAATTTAGTAAAAAAATAAAAAATCAACATCATAGACGGTTCTAAAGAAGAACTGTCTGGGATGAGCCCACATATCCCACGTCTGTGATGATTTTTTTCACTGGCGGTTGGAAACCATCTGTGATGACCTATTGTTATCACTAACATTTTGATACAAAAAATTCACAAAACCATTTGTAATGTGATTTGTGAACCGTCTATGATGTGGGGTTGTGCGGTAGTGCCTATATGAAGAGACTTGATAAGTTATATCCAGTAGATTTGTAACATTACAACTAATTGTACCGCAGTTCTCTGTAAGGGCGCCATAATTGTTGGCTATTAGAAAGTGTGCATATTGCTCCCGAATTAATTTATCCTCACAATCTTGGAAAGAATAGTGAAATAACTTTCTAGAAGACTAAACGTTGTGATAATCTAATAGATTTACTCACAACATTATTACCTATGCTTTATTTTTGTGATTACTGTATTAGAGCACGAAGAGTGGAAGACTCATACATATGTCATATTAAAGGGCAACATATATGCTAAACTTCACTGTGTGTTTGGTAGGGCTTTAGCTCTGTCAGATCCATGAATTTGGTGGAGTTGAGTATTCCTAACTCCACCAAATCTGCGGAGCTAGAGCTGTGAGTACATTAAGAGTGTTTAGATGGATCATCTTGTTTATATTTTAAACCAAAAATATATAACTTAATTTACTTTATTTTAACCTATAAGTTTCAGATCTCATGTGAAATTGGGATCTAAAGCTTTACCAAATAGGCCCTTAATCATCATATTTTAGATCAGAAAGTCTTAATTTTGATTTACCTAGAAGGAATTAATTGATGATTATTACCTAAATTATTCTTTTCGCATGGTCTCCAAAAGAAGGATGAAGTAAAGATATTTACACTAAGTCTTGTCAAAATCTTACAGATTTATTTACTTAGTTCTTGCCAACATCTAAATTTAAAAGATATGTTCATGGTATTGAAATAAAGCGATTTAGAGTTAGAGATGTGCAAAGTTCAAAGGAGCACTACCCTAAAAATAGCCTGTATGTCTTGACCTTGGAATGTCAAATACTGTGCAAGAAGGATAGTAATTCAGAAAATGTCAAATATATGTTTTTAACGTAGTGAGCCAATCCATATGCCCAATAGGCAATCGATTGGGGTACGCGTCCTAGTAGTCCGGATCACCTTCATCATAACAACAAGCATAGAACTCGTAGTCACCTTGACCAAAGACACTCCTCTGTGGAAAGTTGGAAAGTTGCAAGGGTGAGTACAAAATGTACTCCTCAAGTCTTGAAAACATAACGCATGATAACTATATGCAAGGCTGAACAATTGAAGGCATAATATACTTTCTTTTGCATAAAGCAGAATTTAACTTTAAATACCAATAATAATTTCGCAAAGCATCATTTAACAAAATGTAAATGAATAATAATTGAATTTGATGTAACAACTATACAGGTTCCAACCACCTGTCTAGCTCCAACCGTCAAACCATAATCCGAGAGTTCCAACCACTTACAGATTCTCAAACCATCATTTTCATTTAAAACAAAACCATAAGATCTACAATGTGCTAGCGTATCTTGCCCGCCCTTGACCGTGGGCACGACTACTTAAGTAGTTTTAACTCTGCAGAGTGTGTACAACTTTACCCACAAGACATGATCGACTATTTTCGCCATGCAATTAACACATTTCCTTTGGTGTGTCGGCAGAGAGATCATGACAAGGCCTTTACAATGCACGACCCCGCTACTAACTTCGCCCGCTAAGGTTTCACCGCTGTTAGGGTTCTAGCCACCCAGTACAGAAGCCCCCTCTTGCGCCTTGCGAGTGTCTACATCCGGCACCCACATTCAACCAAATGGCGAAGCCAATAACGAGACACACAAATTAATTAGCCAGGTCATACCCATATAGACTTGTGGTTGTACGGTAGTGCTCGGTCCATAGTAACACATGCTTCAGTCCTTAATTGACTAGGGCGGAACAATCACTTTACAAGATCTCGTGCATCCAGCACCCACCAAACATCCATCCGCTCCGGTCTAATCATTTCCACTTCAACTCAATTAAATAACAGCAGCAACACCAATTGCCACAATCTCACAAATAAGTTTTAAACAATGTTTGAAAAGTTTTCCATAATGGCACAATACCGAAACGTATAAGTAGGACTAAGCAATTCTACCGTCCCATACTACACTAATAGTTATTATCAAATACAGTAGCTAGTATCACCTAGAGTGTCAAAGGTTGTCATGATTAAAGTCAATGAGGGTATAACAAATCAGGAATCTAGCTAAACCCTAAACTGCATTTAAAGTACATTATGCAAAATAATAAGCATGCATAATTTAAAACAACATAATGTTTTCATACAATTTGGGATCAACATGATCAAGAAAGACTTGCCTTACGACACCTCTGGTTCTACCTTTGCCTAATGATTCGCCTTGTGTTTTACATTGCATCGCTACACACATGAAACGAGAACAAATAAATAAAACAAATTCAAAAAATTCAAAAATTGAAAAGAATGGTACTGAAAGATAGGTCATGGATTTAGATGAATTTAAAATTTTGAATCACTGGAATCGGAGCTCGGACAGAGGAGAACGGGCTCCTGGAAGTCTCTCGGGTAAGAAAATCAGAGAAAATATCAAGGGGTGACACGTGGCAGCATGTGATTGGATGGTATTTCGGGTTTTCGGGAAAAATCAGAAAAAGGAATACCACTGACGTGTGGGGCCCGCACGTCAGTGGCTCGGTTCACCGTAGACCGGAATCACCAAGAAGACATAAGGTGACGCGGCAGACCACGACGACGTGGCAGCCACATAGAGGGCTAGGGCTGAGGTGGCGGCTGGCTGGTGGACATAGGGCGATGACGCGGCGACTGGCGGATCTGCTGACTGGGCACAGACACGCGGTGAGATCCGGGACGTCGGCTCGGGATCGGACGGTTGAGGGACCAGAGGCGATGCGGCTCGATCCGAAGCATTCACCACAGATCGGACGACCGACGGGTGGAGATGCGGGCGAGGAGACGTGGCGCGATCCGAGATGTTGGGGGATGATCGGACGGCCAGAATCGGGCAGAGCAATTCGACGGCGAGACGGCGGCGCTTTTCCGCCGGAGGCGAGGAAGGCGCACAGCAAATGGCGGAGGAGGGCGGTTCGGAACGGCTCGGTGAGGGTTCGGGAAGAGGACAATGCGAAGAGCACAATGGCACCAACGGATGCGGCGGAGACTCACCAACGAGCGAGAAATATGGTGGAGGAGGTCTCGGCATGGTGGCGAACTTCGGCAAGCATGTTCTCGGCAATGGCGGCGGCTCGAACAGCGGGAGATGGACCAAAATAAGCGGCACGACGAGGCGAACCTAGGATAGAGCGCGACGGCGGCTTAAAAAGCCTCGGGAGGAGCAAAAAACACAAAATCCGAGAATTTGCGTCGGCGCGAGAACTCGGCATGACTAGGGTTTTCACCGGGCGCATAGCGTGGCGCGATCAAGACCGTCCATGCGGCGCCGATCGGTGACACATCAAGAACTTAACGCGAGGATGGCCGTTGGATCGAATCCAACGGCCGAGCGCTAGGGTTTTAGCGAAATGGGCAGAACCTAACAGGACAAACCGATGAAATGAGAGAACGGGCCGGGGAAAAAGGATTCGGCCCGGAAGGGAAAAGAAAATTAAAAACCTTTCCGAATTTAGAAAAATCCCAGAAATTCAAATAAAAGCAAACAAATTCAAATAAATAGGAAATAAATTCAGAAAAATCTCCAAAAATACAGAAAAATTCTTTGAAGCACAAGGAACCCAAAAAAGGGAAATATTTAGTTTGATATATAGATTAGTCAAATTAAATCCTTTTATACTTGGAAAATTCAAATTAAGCTTTATTTAACTCGAGGAAAATGCAAATGGTTCATTTTATAATCCAAGCACTCAGAAACTTTAAATTTTGGAATGTTACAAACCTCCCCCCTAAAAGAAATCTCGACTCCGAGATTTGGACGGACTAGGGAAAAAGGCTGGGGTACTCTGCTCTAAGATCCTCTTCACGCTCCCAGGTGGCTTCCTCCCAGATAGGTCATGAATTTAGATGAATTTAGAAATTTGAATCACTGGAATCGGAGCTCGGACGGAGGAGAACGGGCCCTTGGAAGTCTCTCGGGTAAGAAAATCAGAGAAAATATCAAGGGGTGACACATGGCAACATGTGATTGGATGGAATTTCGGGTTTTCGGGAAAAATCAGAAAAAGGAATACCGCTGACGTGTGGGGCCTGCACATTAGTGGCTCGGTTCACCGTAGACCAGGATCACCGAGAAGACATAAGGTGACGCGGCAGACCACGATGACGTGGCGGCGATGACCTGAGGGCTAGGGTCGAGGTGGTGGTAATTTGGTGGACACGGGCGATGACATCCTGAAAGTGCATCTAGGCACTTATGTTATTTTGGTGATTAATGACAAACACATATAATGACAATCTATGTAATTGGTTAAATGCTTAACTTAGTGCTTAACAAATGATAAACCTCTAATATGATTATATTGTTATAAGACTAACATGTTTATTACCAAGTTGAGTATTAGTCTCATGTATTTAGAGGAAAATCAAGTGGGATGGGTAAGCAAAGATAAGGTATACAATCTCAGTATCCCTTCAATATTTTTTATTGCATTCCTCTTGTGTAAATGCATAGTGAACTCCAAGTAACATGTTGATTATATATATGCACATTGGTTCATGTCATATTTATTTGTGCATATATATTCATTTGAGTTCATTATGTGCTTTGCTTTTAGTATGCATGTATTAACTAGAGTTAAACTTTACATTGCTATAGATTGACTTGGTGCATGCATTCTTAGTTGTGTATCTTCTCATGCACTTCTCTTAGTGAAGTTTAATTTAGAGTTGGATCACATATTTACTCTTATTCCAAATATTATTTGCACATGTATAATTCGTGTATATTCTATCATGTGCTTCATTTAAGTAAAGACTGTGACCATTGCCATGATTTAATTAATTCATCATATTGGCAATTATCTCTCTAGTGCATATAGATCAATTACATATTCATCATGATGTACTTAGTAGAGAACATTTCTTATGTCAAGTGTTTCCATTTATATTGTGCTTCTTTATATGAAACACTTGTGGTAATCAATTACTCACAAATATCAACTTGTTTATATCTATTGAGCTTTTGGGACTAATGTCTTTCATGAGTGGTTTGGAAAGAATTAGGTCCCGTGTGTGTATGATGACCAAAATATCTTGGAGGATGACCGTTAAGCCGAGGTCAACAAGACGGCGGTGTCACCAAGAGTTGAGGACTAAGTCAAGATTGACTTGCGTGGAGATCGTCGGAGAGGATGATAAAGTCAAAGTTGATAGGACGAGAGTCTCATGAGGTTAATCGAGTCAAGTTGGACAAGGTAAAGATGTCATCAATTATATGGTGAAGATCTTCATGCATCAGCATTAAGAAAGAAGATGGCAAGTGATTATTTCTAGACTTGTATTATCTTTGATTTAATTTGAGTCTAAGGATTGCCGTACTATTAAGAGGGATGCGACGTCGAATGACTTTTAGATGTGTCAAGTACTCAAGTGATCTATCCTTGTGAAACTTAGAGGGAGAGAAGTGTTAGTAGAGTCGGAAAGTGAGAGTTTAAGGTCTCTCTGGGATTCTTTGTGAATTCTGCTCCTATACTTTGGGATTTGGGTAATTAGATCTTATGGGTTGTGTAGCCCTCGTTCTTAGCTTTCTGTAGAGTCCAAGATCACTGAAATCGGAATCCGAAGTCAAAAGTTATGCTTGTTTTCGTCGGGCTGCTCAGTCCTGTTCGGAGTATCCGAAGTGAGTTTGGACTGTCCGAATAAATTTTCAGACTATCCAAGCTGGGTCTCTCTGTTAGCCATTCTTAACTTGTTCGGACTGTTCGAACATAAATTCGGACTGTCCGAACTAACTCGAATCTGAGCAAAACGGCTAGTTTTTGGGACCTCTATTTAAAGCCCCCTTCTTCCTCACTTCAAAGAGGCCGTTACTCCACTGATTTGAGGTGCTATCCTCTTGTTCTTAAGCCCCCAAAACACCTCTTTACCCTTAGATCTAAGTGATCCCCTTTGTGGGAAGGGTTGGGAAGAGTTTGAAGAGTGAGGTGCTAGGTTAAGTGAGATTTGAGTTGATTGAGCACTTGATTTCATCTTAAAGTTTGCTCTTCGTAAGCATTTGTTATTCTTGGAGGTTGAAGACTCCTAGACGGTTAGGAGGTTGTCTACGAACCACCGGTGCTTTGTGTGGTTGGCCGTGGGAAGTTTGTGAAGGCCGATTCCGCCTCCGTAAGGAAAGGAATCAAAAGAGTGAAGACCGACGAGTGCATTTGTGAAACACCAGGAGGAAGAGGGTTGAAAGAGACCCCGGCTCAAGTGTGACCGAGCTGCCTCAACGGAGACGTAGGATCCCCTCAAGGATCCGAACTTCGGGTGAAAAATCATTGTCTTCATGCTTACTTCTTACTCTTGCTAGAGCATTTATATTTTGAATCTTGAAATTGCCTGATCTACTTTTCTACTGAGTTTTCTCCTAGATCTCTACTTGATTCAGGTATTCTAGGCTAACTAGTTTCATTTGGTGTGTTTAATATCCCCCAAATAGCCTAAATCTATTTTTACGAATTGTGTGCTCTGAAGCATTCGGACTATCCGAATAGAACCTCGGACTATCCGAATAAACATCGGACTATCCGAACCACTCGGACAATCCGAAGTTTGATTCGAACATTTAGTTTCCGCTGCAATTTAGTTTAAAATTTTTAATTCGCCTATTCACCCCCCCTAGGCGACATCCTCGGTCCTTTCAGCGGCGGCTGGCGAGTCGGCTGACTGGGCACGGACACGCGGCGAGATCCGGGACATCGGCTCGGGATCGGACGGTTGAGGGACCAGAGGCGATGCAGCTCGATCCAAAGCATTCACCGCAGATCGGACGGCCGACGGGTGGAGATGCGGGCGAGGAGACGTGGCGTGATCCGAGACGTTGGGGACGATCGGACGGCCAGAATCGGGTGGCGCTTTTCCGCCGGAGGCGAGGAAGACGCACAGCAAACAGCGGAGGAGGGCGGTTCGGCACAGCTCGGTGAGGGATCGGGAAGAGGACAACGCGAAGAGCACAATGACACCAACGGATGCGGCGGAGACTCACCGACGAGCGAGAAATATGGCGGAGGAGGTCTCGACACGGCGGCGAACTTCAAAAATACAGAAAAATTCTTTGAAGCACAAGGAACCCAAAAAAAAGGGAAATATTTAGTTTGATGTATAGATTAGTCAAATTAAATCCTTTTATTCTTGAAAAAATTAAATTAAGCTTTATTTAACTCGAGGAAAATGCAAATGGTTCATTTTAAAATCCCAGCACTCAGAAACTTCAAATTTTGGAATGTTACATTGCGCGACGCCGCGGGATTTTGCGCATGCAATGCATGGCTCGGTCGCGCAAGGCTGGCGTGCGCGCGACGCGTGACCATGCCTTCGGCGGTCAGTTTTTTTTGCCAAAAAGCCCTCCAAAATTTCAGAAATCGCGTTTAGGTCTCTTTTTTCGGAAAGGCCCTGAAAAAACCGAAAATTTTGGTTTTTTACCGAATGCCCCTAGATAAGCCCTCCAAAGTTTTGGAAATCGCATTTAGATCCTTTTTTATCTGCGAAGACCTAGAAAATCGATTTAGATCCTTTTTTTTCCTTTTGCCGAAGGCGCCGGACGGATCGGAGGACTCTGCGCGGCACGGTGGTTTCGCCGTCCACGTCGTGACCCAATCACCTAGCTCCACCGACGTGAACCCGCCTTGGCCCACGTCGGCATGTGTACTTTTACTGTCGATCTTGGTCTGAATTTTATGGCCGGGGAGTGCTCGGCGACGTGGCCGCCGCCGCGGCCACCGGCCACCTCGTCACGGGCTCCCCCCGCCATCCCACTATAAATACGCTCCCCCTCCATTAGCTCGATCGCACACAACGACCACCGCAGCAGCAACAACGTGATCCGCCGCGCGCGTGTGTAGTAACAGCAGGATCAAGCGAGCCAGTTCTTCTTTTCTTGCTGCTGCAGCTTTGTACAGTACGTGATCACTGAGCTCACCCTGAGATCAATGGCGACCACAGTGGCCTTGAGCTCCCTCGCCGTGGCGGCGCCGCCGCCGAGTGCGCGTGTCGCCGGGCTGCAGGGCTCCGGCCGCTTCGCTACCGCTCGTTCTCCGGCGCCGCGCCGGCGCGCCCTCGTCGTGAGGGCCCAGAAAGAGGTGAGCACACGCCGCTGCTACACGCGTGAATTAATGTTAATCACTTCTTGATTCTGACTGTCAGATGGGCCCGATGGGAAATTGTTTGCACTAATTAACCCTTCCTACTGTTCTACGTCACTTCGCAACGCAACACCGTATTTGTACACGTACGCGTTTGTACGTACGCATACGTATCGTTCGATCCTGCGGTGAGTTTCTGATCAACCATGGCTGACGCCTGACGGCTCTGACAGGCGAGCACCGAGTTGTCGGACGTGATGGCGTTCAGCGGCCCGGCGCCGGAACGGATCAACGGGCGGCTGGCGATGGTGGGCTTCGTGGCGGCGCTCGCCGTCGAGGCGTCGCGCGGCGACGGCCTACTCGCGCAGGCCGGCAGCGGCGCCGGGCTGGCCTGGTTCGCAGCCACCGCGGCGGTGCTCTCCGTGGCGTCGCTGGTGCCGCTGCTCCGCGGCGAGAGCGCGGAGGGCAGGGGCGGCGGCGTCATGTCCGCCGACGCCGAGCTCTGGAACGGACGATTCGCCATGCTCGGCCTCGTCGCGCTCGCCTTCACCGAGTACCTCACCGGCGCTCCTCTCGTCAACGTCTAGATTAAAACTCGTGTACCGTAATCCCGTGGGAATACATACGCATGTGTACACCTACACATGTACGTACTAGCTAAGCCAGCTTGGTAGGCTGTATGCTAATACTTCCGTACGTACGTGATTGAGGATACCTGCATGATTGTCCATGAGGCATGAGCACTAACTACGTTGGCCATGTCAAGGCAAGACTATATATATTCTGCTCATGCATGCATGACTGTGCTTCCTATCTTTGTTTAATTAATCACTTGCCTTTGAGACCACCCATGCAGATAGTATTTGGGAATAGGCAGGCCATTTGCCATGGGTCCAATGAGCCTCTTGGTGCCCCTTCATCATATGAGGGTGAGAGCTCACTAAAGGCTGAAATGACTTGAGAACCCGTAGCCACCGGACTATAGTTTGATGGAACTGCAATTTAAGCAATCCTCCGATTTAAAATCGATGGCCTGAATCTCCTAAGAACACTGTACAAAAACACTGTACCAAAATTTTTAATGTAACAATACTGCAACAATTCACTGTAACAACACATGAGAGCTCGTCCGGACCATCCGATGCCTCGATTGAACGGTCTGCACTTACGAACACTGCTTAGCTGCACCTGATCTCCGTCCGTAGCCACTAAGTTGCTCCCTGGCAGTGATGGAAAGGGCAAGATTGGCTCTGGGACCCTTGGGCAAGAGTAAGAGGCATCTCACTTTTTTTTTAATTACTGCAGCCTCTCGTCACTGCCGATGGCATAACTCTCATCTCCTTTATGCTAGTTAAATCAAACAAGGAATGAATCATCAATATTTGATCATCAGGATATTAACACCCTAATCTACTGGCTCGGAAGCTACAGATCACAGTCAATGCACTGCCACATACAGAACACTAGGACATCTAACTAGCTAGAATTAATTACTACAGAAGAGTTACAACATGGCTGGAGTCTTGAAGCAGCAAGAAACTAGTCTGTACCGAAGTTCAGGGTGAGCAAACTTCTAAGCCCACGTCACAATCACATAGTCCCGATAGCAACGCAACCTGCAAGAGAGAGGAACAGAGTGAAGTGCATGCTAGTATAAAAATAAGTGTTAGTTCAACATGCAAGCAATAACGAAGAACATAAATCCATTGAAATTACTAGTCCAGCAATGATATTTTTTTTAGTTTTATCATTTATGACTCATGAACAAGCAATTAAGAACAGTTTAGCTGTACTACAGCATAAGAAACTATCCACACATGCGGTTTACGTTTCACTAACACCCTCAGCAATGCGTCTTAAAAATTCAATTTATTTTCTTTCACAGAGATGACAGCTTTGGAATAAAATAATGTAGAATTTGCTGTGTATCTTAGGGAAACAAGGCCATACTTGTATTATTGTGCTTCTTCAAGTAGAGCATCATGATTTCGATTGCTCAAACGGCGCACGGACAAATAGCTGCCCATGGAGAGTGACAACTGCTGAGGTTTGGTGAGGATCAATGCGGGAGGGCAAACTAATGACCTGTCGAGAATGTACCATTTTCAATACCAACGAATCTATATAAATCAAATATATATATATATAGGAAAATGATTCCATACTCCTAGGTGTACGTACTCCCACCTCCAGTATACCGTTTAAATGATATTGTTATACCTCTTTATCCTTTTGAGTATACTCTAATACTAACTATAAGATACTCCAAAGTGAGTTCTACAAAAAATTTCATTAAAGTCCACCCTTTATAGCATAATTTGTTTATATATTCCTTTTTACATATGGAAAAGGGTCTGTAGCAAAAAAATAAAGGGCTCTGATGAAATTTTTTAGCCATGTCACATTGGAGTATCTTAGAATTATTATTAGAGTGTACCGAAAGTGATAAAGGAGTATAAAGCGTTTATTTAAGTGGTATATTAGAGGTGGGAGTACTCCCACCTCTAATATACCACTTAAATAAACGCTTTATACTCCTTTATCACTTTCGGTACACTCCAATAATAATTCTAAGATACTCCAATACGACATGGTTGAAAAAAATTCATCAGAACCCTTTATTTTTTTGCTGTATAACCTTTTCCATATGTAAAAGGAATATATAAACAAACTATGCTATAAAGGGTGGATTTTGATGAAATTTTTCGCGGAACTCACTTTGGAGTATCTTATAATCAGTATTAGAGTATACTCAAAAGGATAAAGAGGTATAACATCATTTAAACAGTATACTGGATATGGAAGTACGTACACCTAGGAGTATGGAATCATTTTCCTATACACACACACAATTCAGGTGGTTAAAACAGACCTTCTTGAATGGAGTCACACCCCAAGGATTATCTAGTTGCTCAGGCTCCCCAGTAACTATCAAACGGCCAGCAGGATCTGACTGAACATGTACCTAAACCAAAAGATGCATCAGGAGATATCTATAAGCAAACAAATCATTCCAGCTATTGCATCATGTATGGGAAAAAATTATGAAAAAGGATGCTTACATAAGCATAACCACATCCTTGCTAATTGAAAGAATGAATGTATTTACCTCTTCGTGCAGAAGTCCAGGAACCAACGCATAGACTTCATAGCAATCTTTCTGCAAGAGAATAGAAAATTTCTTTTACAAAATGCCCATGTGAAATAGTAACTTCACTGATTTCTGGTTAACCCATGATGTTTCTAAACTTCCATGATAGCCAGAAGATCTAACTGAGATTTACACATTTCAGATAGAATAAGCGGTTCACTGGCACAACTTTTGAAGTGTCAAAAATTTCATTGAGAACTACTGGAACCAAGAACTGTTGGTAAACGGCAAAAATGGAACATGAAGGAATAAAATTTGACTACTTATAAAAATGATATACTCACGGTTCTCCGAACGTTTATCTTCACCCAATCAGCAGGAGGACCCATGTCAACAACCATCGTGTCATTTCTGCCAAATAGCAAGAGGGAAAGATTTTATTACACTGGCATGTCAAACCTAAGTAGTTAGTTAACCAGATATTACACCCTGCAATATGCCATGCACAAGAACAGACTGAAGCCTATGGATTGGTAGCAATATTGCAGAGTTCGTATTGATTCTCAACAGCAATGGAAAGGAAAACTTTGCAGTGTGACAGTTATACAGAGAAGTTCAAAAGAAGGGCCGTACGGTAGATTATCAGATTCATATGGCATCACCCTGTCATCATCCAATGTTGGTGTCCTTTTCCGCTTGGCAGAACCTATATAGATACAGTGATGAGTAAACAATCACATAAATGGATGTCTAATAAATAAAACTCAGAAAAGGTACCAGTGCTTTTAGGATTTTTATCCTTCTTTACAGAAATAGTCCCTTTATCCTGGAATAAAAAGGATAAAACGTTATGTATACAACAAAATTCAGACCACTAAAGACCATTCACTTGAAAGCAACAGATACCTTAATTATTGGATCAGCAATTTCACCATTGCCTAGCAGGCGCTGAGAATGCCAGCCTTGCATTGCACGAGTTGCAGATTCTCTTCTAGCTCTTCCAGAGACTGATGCATAGCTTCCACCCACCTATTGAAAAACTACTGTGTCAGCTTTTGAGCTCTCTTCTTCCCCATCTCAAAAATGAGAAATCTTCCAGCTGTTTTGGCATCATGACACAAACACCATGTTGCACTAACACAGTTCATAGACTGATCACAAGTTCAGATGCAAAATGAATTTTCATTGCATTTGAAACTAGTTCTTGTTAAATTAGTTACAAACAGGACCCCATTCTATTTGATTTCCATACAGAACAACTTGCGCTAGCCTCCACAAATCATAGAACTGTACCTGACTTTCTGAAGCAATTCGCTCTGTCAATGTAGATGCCGCCACTTGGAACTCGCCTGTTTCAATTTTGTGTTTTTCATATTCAAGGAGTGCCTGCAGGAGATAAAACGATAAAAGAGGTCTGTAGGGAACATGGGAAAAATCAATGCTCATTAAACAATATTCAACCATTCTTCACAAAACTGCCATTATGGCTTACAAATAAATTGTACTCTCAGTTTCTCCCGTGCTGCAAGCAGGCCAAAAAAAAAAATCCATAATGAAATTGTAATTAGGGCATAATCCTATGTTAACAGGTTGGTAAAACTTCCAAAGAGTTGCATTTATTTGGGCTGGTAAGAGTCATTATACAATAATCATATAGAATGTGTGTAGATGAAAAAGGTATATTCAATCAGATATCATGTGCTGCAATTAGAGAACTATAAAGGCCGACATGGTCCTCCAAGATACTCAGAATCTAGAAAGTACCTTCTCGTAGAAGTTACGGAAGGTCCATGAAACAGTGGTGCATGTCCTGCAGAAAACATAATGGTCATATCACAAGAGAAAGTACAAAAAATGAGCTTCTGCCAACCAAATTCCCATTTGAATCATTGTACAATTTCGATTGTGATTCATCAAATGAGAAGGCCTAGATGGAACAATTGTTGAAGGGATTGAATTCATACTTTGGAGGTTTGAATGACTCCCCCACCTGACGCCACAGTTTGCAGGACGTCACCTGTTGATGCAACTAGTAAGCAAGAATGCAATGCGCATTGGCTAAAGATTATAAAAAAAGTTAGTAAGTTACACAATCACAATTCGTAGTTACAGAATCAAATATTAGCACATACACATTTCTATAGTCAAACAAAGAAACGTAAAATAGCTTAAAAGTCACATTTGTTGGCAAGAAAGAATATCTTACAATTACATCTATCCCAGTGTTTGCTAGTTGTATGCCTATATGCTCATGGTATTTTCATCATTAACAACTATGATTAGTATCATTGCTTACTCTGCAAATGGTGAAGTTATTATTAAGATCGTTGTATTTTTCTTGTAGAGAAATGTTGGTTAGTTGGACTCTTTATTCTTAGCTTTCTTTGTAAGGTTAACTTTTTGCCCCCTGTTGTGATTCCTACCATTGCTTTTGTTGTATGCTATACTTTGCAATCAACTTACTGAATACACAAAATAGCGCCAGGCAGGATCATGGGAGAAGGGACAGTGTGCCGCTGCCCACCTGGTGATAGAGTTAGGGTCATTGTTGACAGGGAAAACATTTTTGGATATTCAGTTGACGATTTGAACACGGATTATAAACAACAACAGGGAGAACGAACAAATTAAACACCACACTAAAAGAAATAACTGAATGATTGGTAAATTAGGTGGCTGCGCGTATAGTTCTGGAAGAGAAAAGGGCATAATCAGATAAAAAAATACTCCTTATGCTTTGTGTATGATGCATTGAATTAAGAGTATCTAATGGTCAGAAGATGCAGAGGTACACAACATTGGACAAGTGTCACAGCTACTACTTTATGTGGAGGCATGGAATTAAATGAGTATGATACAATAACACAAGAAACTTAAGCAAAAGCACATAGGGTGCTAAAAAAATTGGGATTAGCACTGAGTTAAAAGCCATATGTTGGAAACATCTTCCAAACATAATGTGTCCATTCCTAGCAGAGCAAAAAGACTATCTACTGGATAAGCATATTGCCAAAGAGAACTCATAAATCAACCACTCCCATATGAAACAAATCCATGCATTTTGTGTTTTCTTCAACGATTGCTACAGGGCACAAATTAAAAAGTATTAATGTAGTCTGATCAGCTTCATGTTCCAAGATAATATTGTTATGCAACAAGCACCAAAATAAATCTAACATAAATTACAAGGTGTCCAATATGTTCTCGCCAATTCATGAAAATGAGTACCTGATCATAGCCACCCAATCCAGTAACTTGTCTCCACAACCTGCAAAAGAATAATCAAAATAAATTTAATTCATTCAGCATAGTCACAAAACCATGTATATCAAACATCAAAAAGAAGTCCTTTCGGTACTAACTTGAGGCAATTCAACCCTTCACCATAAAATTTTGGGGGCTTGAATTCCATTAACTTCTCCCTGTAGAACCGTTCCAGCTCCTTCATGAAAGCAGCCTGCTCCTCCTCTGTGCCCGAGTCGTCACCACCACAGGTGTAATCAAACATGAATGAGTTGTTTGAGATCTTGGACACCCCCTGTTCCTCCCCATCTTCCCCGGCTGGTGCCAACGGAAGCTGGTTCTCACCATCCATATCCTTTTTGTTCTCACCATCCATATCCTCTTCCGGCGAGGTGCTCTTCAAACCACCGTCCACCTTGGCGTGCAAATCTCCGTTCCCTAATTTATCGACCTCCATCTCAGCCCCCTCATTTCCCCCGGCCTCACTCTTAGCCTGATCAGCCACAGAAACATCCACCACCAGGGCATCGCCTTTGCCCTCCTCCCCGCCTTCCCCGACATCCGCGCCTTCGGGCTTCGCCGAATACTTCACGGAACCAACGGTGTCGGCCGCAGCGTCCACCAGGGCGTCGTCCTTGTGCTCCTCCCCCTCTTCCTCGGCCTCCGCGCGCTCGTTCTCCGCTGCATCCTTCGCGGAATCGACGGTTTCGGCCGCTGCGTCCACCAGGGCATCGTCCTCGCGCTCCTCCTCGGGCTCCGGCTCCGCGCCCTCGGGCTTCGCCGAGTCCTTCACGGGATCGACGGTACCGGCGGCCTCCGCCTGGCCGCCCTCACCAGAGGCGGGTTTAACGTGGGGCATGGCCCTTCTGCGCCTCCGCGGTTCCGGCGGCCAGCACGGCGGATTGGTGGTGGCGAGGTAGGGTTTGGGGGTGAGGTCGGGAGCGAAGGGGACGGGAGTGGCTCGAGTCGGAGCGGAGCGTCCCTGCGCTTCCGTTTCGTGGGTGGGTTGGGGCTCCAAAGCGCTCCGAGCCGTCCGATCTCGATCCCATGGTCCAAGCAGCAGCGATGTGTATGTAGGACGAGTACTTTTTTCGGGGGCTCCGAGGATTATTCCAATCTTAGTGCATGTACAATGGTACACGTTAACTGTCTGTAAGATTATGCTATCTAGGATTTTAGGTGATGTGAGGAGAGAGAAGGAGGAAAGAGAAAGTTGTCTACTATTTAACAGACGGTTTTATAGACAACTTTCTATTTTATGTACCATTGTATAGATAGTCTGTTATTTGGATGAGAGAACATTACAGACAACTATATAGACGATCCATTGTATGAGTTATTTTTAGTGCTGTCTATAGATGATGTGGAGATATATTATAGACAGCTGTCGTCTATACCACTGTACATGCCCTTAAGGATTACAGGAAGTTCTGTATTCTCTTTTGGATTGGTATTTCAAACACGGAGAAGCTAATGGTCTACATGCAACTGTTTATATTACATCTTAACAAGGCTATATTAGATTTCAATTCTTCAAATAGAGTCGTAAATGTAAATGTGTAATATAACCTAGTGTTGACATTATCTGAATCTAGATGATCCATTATCTGAGTCTAGCTGTAAATGTAAAATTATAATATTATTAAGATTTTTAACAGTAAATGTAACAAAATAATTTTATGTAGTCAATCTAGACAATTTCAAAACCTACTGACAGTCAAACTTTACAAAATTTAAAGTTTTAGTTTTACAACATATGAGCTCGAAGTTTGAAGGAACGGATTTAGGAGGTAGAGTAGAAAAGAAATATATATATATATATATATATATATATATAGCTCTTGGTGACTTACGGCGTGTCTCTTAGCTTCCCGACACACATTGCTTTTTTTACTGTAGATTCTACAGTACCTTCATCGTAGACTCATATATTTATTGCTCTTCGCGTATTAGGGCATCCGCAATGGTGCCTAGTCACTATCTATAAGAAGTCCATATCAAGATCTATCCTATGTGGCAAACAATTAAATAAAGAGAGAGAGCCGCTATCTATAGACCAGAGATTGTCTATTAATTAAATGAAGAAAGAGAGAGAGCACTCTATTAATTAAAAATAGCTATAGACATCTATATAGATTCACCATTGCAAGAGTTTACTATAGCATGATATATAGATGATATGAAT
The DNA here is from genome assembly GCA_036346375.1 of Guadua angustifolia. Classification (NCBI taxonomy): domain Eukaryota; kingdom Viridiplantae; phylum Streptophyta; class Magnoliopsida; order Poales; family Poaceae; genus Guadua; species Guadua angustifolia. The sequence goes on along the minus strand of CM070512.1, from coordinate 46,111,052 downwards.
CTTACTATAGAGAACAATCTTTACTATTCTTTAATTGAGAGTTGGTGGCAGCGGTGCATTTTTCTTCGCCGCCCCCACCCCCACCCGCACAAAAAAAACGGGCCAATCGCGTAAAGCCCACCCACTCCCACCCAACACAGCAGCGATTCGGATACCCCTCCCGATCCAGACCTCACCGCAATCCTCTCCGCGCGAATACATCGTCCGTCTCCCACCCCGCACCCCAAACCCTAATCCCACGCTCCGCGCCGCCATCCACGCCCCCGCGCGCCATCCACGCTCCGCGCCGCCCCCTCAAACCCTAATCCCACGCGCGCCTCGGCTCGATCCGAGATCCCCCTCGCTTCTTCCATGGCCGCCGCCCTCGCCTCCTCCTCTCACACCGCAGGACGGCGGATAAATAATGCCCACGCCGCCTCCTATTCCGCGGCCCCCCTTGCTTCCCACGCCTTCCGGCTCCACTCACCGCTGCCGCCCTCGCCTTCCGCTCCCTTTCTCCCATTCGCACGCTTCTCCTCCTCCTCCTCCCCCAATCGATCCGGCCAGGCTCCTTCGCCGCCCTCGCCATTCCTCCTCCTCCTTTGGTTGGTTGGATCCGGCCGGTGTTCTCGTAAGCCATCGCCGCCTTTGGTTGGATTAGCTTTGCCCCAATCCGATTCGCTCGAGAGCGGCGAGATCCATAATTGTTTTAGTTTGTGTGCGTTCATGTACGAATTGGTCGCGGCTTTGTTTTCTGTTGCTAATGTGGTGTACTTGATTGTGCATAGGGTTCCTACGGAGATGAAGGCGCTTGCAGAGGCTCGGGGTCGGTGGATTTAGATGAAGGGCGTCCATCCCAGGTGGCAATCATGCCTTCGCCGCTCTTTCTTTGGCGGTTTAAGGTTGGTTGGCCTTTTAACCCTTTATTTTTCCCCCATTGGAACGAAGTGAATTTGAAGCCCCATTCACATGGGCACGGATTTGTTTCAGGTGCTCTCTTGCTTAATTTACCTTCCGAGGTCCTGCAATGCACCATTGTATACATTGTCTGCAAGCGCCGTACTTTTTTTCCCTGAAAAGGGATGAATTAGTACCATCTTTCGGATGTATTCCCTCGAGTAATATGCATTGTGTTGATCATGGCCACTAATGGAACTTGAGAATTGATGGAAAAGTGATAGTCCTACACATATTGATGTCTCCTTTCATGTGCCTTAAATGCTTAAACCTTGTAAAAGGGGTAGAAACTCTTGCCTTGTCTAACTATCTGCTAGCCTAGGATGCGCCTTTGTCCATGACAGGACACTACGATGGTAGCGTCAGTACTTCATGAATCATGTTGCAGGAAATGCCTGCTAATTTTGTTATGGATGATGGAATGGCCTTTTAGCATTGCCATTTTCCAGTTGGAGCTGCTGCTTGTTTTCTTCAATGATTTATTCTTGAATTCCCTGATTTCCTCTAAGAAGCACAAGTATATTTGCATGTGATTGTACAATTCAATTATATATGTTGTTTTTTTTTATATTTTGTTGCTCCTTCATTATTCTGCAACCGACCGATTTGAATTTTACTTCTCAAACTGTTGACGAGCCTGTCCTTTTTTCAGGCTATATTGTTTCTCCTATGGGGCTTATGCTGTTGCAAGGTCAGTCTTGCTCTGATCTATCCATGACTTTATTATGTATGCTCTGAGCCTCTTGTGTGGTAATTCTGTTATTGTCTTGGGGTTACAGATAGGTTAGGACTCTGTCATGAGAATGAGTGCTGATCTGCGGGACTTATTTCTTTATGAGGCTTTCTTATACTATAACCCTCTTCTTGTGGTGAGTTTATTTTGTTTTTGTACATGTGACATGCTCAAGCTCAAGGGTCATTACCTAGAGAAAACACAACGAATTAAAGCCCTCCTTGTGCATCTATGTAATTGTGCTTCATGTTTTCATTATAGGCCCTGATGATTTGGTTATGGGGAGTAAATTTGTGGGTCTTTGCGCAATCATCAGTGAGTTACACAAGAGTGTTTGATCTTGCACAAACACATCTATCACACCGAGAAATATGGCAGGTATGCCTATCTTACTTTGGATTGCATTTTCCATTTCTAAACTTACTTGATTTTGGATTTGTTGAAGTTATTTTTGCCTTTTGGATGCATTTATACTGGCATGGCTAGCCATAGGCAATGTGGAGTAGTCATTCGATAGGATATTTGCTGCATACATTCCTTAAGTATGGCTGTGGCATACAGTTGCTGTTATGACATTGTCTGAAAACATTAAAAAATTTCCTTGTCACACTCGTGTTCATTTCGAGTGCTAAGCTCGCAATATTTTATTTAGTTTTCAACCCATTGTATTATGCAGCACAACTATACTTGCAGATTTCTAAGAGCAAGCATGTTTATCTTGCTTTCCTGTGTAATAGTTAATGTGTACCAGAGTTTTTTGACGAACATGCCTCATTAGGATAATTCTTCTTGAGAATAACATGTGCCTGTTGCATTTTAAGTCCAAATGCTAAGCAGTCCTCTTTTGAACCTGGCTCTTTTCTGCAACTTATATCAGGATTTCTTATGCAATTTGTTTTTGTTGTTTCTGCATTTATCCATGCTCTTTCTGTTGGTGTTATGTTGTATATCTTCTCATTTTACTTGTGTTTGGCATATTATTCTGTTAAAGTAATGCAAAATGAATTGGGGCATGCCCTTGTTTAAGTGTGACTTTGTATTGTTAATTAATTATTCCATGCCCTTGTTTAGCTGCTAATATACTTTGCATGGTAAAGCACAACTCAGAAATATTCTACACGTCGGTTGGACAGAAATATTCAAGAGAATAAGGTTTATCTATATGAGCTAAGGGGTGTTATTTTGGAGAAGTTTGCTTTATTTCCTATCTATTCAGCTGAACACTTACTCTCTTCTTTTCTACCCTAAGCACAACTCAGAGAAACAATAAACTACCCTTAGGTTCATGAATAGAAAACTACAGTAACCAATAGAGCATTAGTTCAGTGTCAAACGCAAGTCTTTCCTGCCAATAAAACAGATTAGAAGATGCTAACCTGGAAAGCTCAAGGGTAGCGTTGTCAGAAGTACTGATGATACCATTAACTGGTACCTAGGCATATTATGTTTTACTTGTGTTTGGCATATTATTTTCTGTTCATTCTGGGGAAAGGTAGAAATATGACATGATGTGCGGTTCCAAATTTTCAGACTTTGATCTAAGATTCTTGGGTTGCTTGACAGCTATGGTACAACTTTGGAAATCAACAACGCAGTAGTAGTTGATCAGAAGGTATAGCTCCCATTTGTGCTAAAATAGTGGTGTGTGCAGTTGAATGATGGAGGCAATGCAGGATATGCGCAATTTGCCAATTGCAAAACCCCTTTAAGATACATGATTGAAAACCTAATAAAATTAACACTAGCTTATTATGTTTCTCCGTCTTTCCCTCTTTCCCAATTTTGTGTTGTCAGCTCTTTCAATGAAGGGGATTCTTTGCTGTGAGTGATCTTCCTCTCAGGAAAATGATGTGATACTGCAACTTGTTGGCAAGTCACCTGCTACTCATTTATACATGAATGTGAATTGGAATTAAGGGGATTATTTGTTGGCAAAGGGCATGTATGTGAATTGTGTTTAAGACACAAAACAGGAGAAGAAAAAAATGATTGTCTTAAGTCTTGATTCATATAGGTAGATCATTCTTAATTAAACCTTGAATACCCATTGTTTCAGTTTGATTATCCTAACACACACTGTCACTTGCAGATTTTCAGAAATCATGAAAGTCTTATTGGAATTTAATAGTCCATTACATTCTATTGGTTAGTTCGTCTTTGGAAAACATTAGGTGCTTTTTGGTTAACAGTTCAGTGACAAGTGTTTACAGCCCTGATATTTTTTGGATCAGATAGAAACAATATCTAGATGTGCCCAGAATTCTTATTCAAATCCACATTCAGTAAAGAGATGCCATATGTATATGTGTCATCCCCATCATGAACAAGTTGCTGCATGTGCAAACATGTCTTTGATTAAAAGAAAATGAGAAAGATCTTACGTTTCAAGGTAGCACTATTGTTCCATAATCAAACTGTGAATGGTTGTGGTCTTTGTAGAAGCCTGTAAATTCACTTATACTGTGATCAGTTCTTGATATTCCAAATAATTTGACTATCAGCTTCATCAATTTGTTCCCAAGCATTTGAGCTTGTAGTAACAACTTCCAAATATCCTCCTGCTATATCAGATACGGGCATTCAAACGAATTTCTCAGTCAGTTGTCCATTTTGCTTCTAAGGTAGTTGTCCTAAAGCACTATTTATGATTAGTTCTCCGCACCACCTGTCTTTCCTTAAGTTGTGAATACAAATGCGATCCACAGTTAATGACATTTCCGAGTTTCTTCGTCTTCCTTCATCGATGAAATCTGTGATATATTCACCATTTTCTTGGTTTGTTGTGCAGGTGTTCTTATGTTTGTTCTGGTAGGCTTCGAGAATATTTGCATGTATATTTTTGTCATCATTCATGAAGACTTAGTGACGCACTCCGCAAGTTCGGGTTTAATGTTATTATTGAATAATGAGTTTTCAGTTTTCTGCTACTGATATTAAGGTTTCCAATTTTCTTCAATCCAGTGCTACATTTGCCAATTCAGATACTGGGCTATTATTAGATAGGTGTCCAATGTTCTTGTGTAATTGTTTTATGTTCTTTTTGTGAAAAAGTAGGAATCGATATATGGTTCCAAACTTTCAGAGTCTACTACGATTGTTGGTTGCTTGATAGCTGTGGGCCTGTGGTACAACGTTGGAAATCAACAATGCAGTACTAGGAAGTCTGAAGGTATAGCTCCCATTTGTGCTGAAATAGTGAAGTGTGCAATATTATGTTAAAATAATGATTGAAAACCTGTTAATAATTAACACTAGCTTATTATGTTGTTCCATCTTGGTATAACATTACTTAAATTTCTTTCCCTTGAATTTTACATTGTCAGCTCTATCTATGAAAGGGATTCCCAGCTGTGAGTGATCCTGCTCTCAGGAAATTGATGTGATATGGCAGGTCACCTGGTATTCAATTATACATGAATGGATTGCAAAGGGCATGTATGTGAATTTTGTTTAAAACGTAAAACGGGAGAAATAAAAAGGTGATTTGGATGCCTTTTTTCCTGCTGCAACTCGGGAGTATGCACCTATTGTTGAAGAGGTTTGGAAAGATCCTGCTATTCAAGCGACATATAAAAGGAAAAATGAGTTGCTATTTATAAATTGCACCTATTGTTGAAGAGGTTTGGAAAGATCCTGCTGCAACTTCTTTTAGTGCTGAGCTTTTCTATTTCAGATTGATAAATTGCAAAGTACTTTCCATCGGTGAGGGCAAAACTTTGCTTGCAAACAATTATTTAATGTCATGTAAAAACTTATGTAATTGAGAGAAATAGATGTTTGATCTTGGAGCATAATTTTCTTTTATTGCTTGACCTTTATGTTTCGTTATTAATTTTATGTTTCGTAGCAACGCACGGGCATTAAACTAGTTATCTTTAATCATTACAGATGCCCTCACAGCCTTCTCCAGTTCTCGGTGGTTAAAGCGCAAGCTTGTGGAAATATACAAGTACACGCATCAATTGCAAATACAAACAGTGGCACGGATCTCAACATGGAACCAACGGTATAGAACTGTAGAATCGCGAGCACATGCAGTCTCGATTCTCGAGTCAAAGACTCAAGGCTGTCGGATGGACGAGGCCAGCCACCGTGATTCATCCCAAACTTCTGTGGCATTTCCGTTATTTTATCATATCACAATCCCATGGTAATCCATGAAAAATCTGTGGAAACGCTGATAACGGAGCTCTATTGTGGTGTATACGCTGAGAGTATACGTATTTTGTTGCCCCGCTATTACTGTTTTGTCAAATAATAAGAGGATTCGGTCAATGTCTTGATTTCCATACAGATTAATATGAAGTTTGATTTTTATTCCTTATACAGTTTCCATATTCTATACCCCTTTATAATTCACCAGTTGATTCTTTTCTACATCCACACAGTCTTCACACAGTCTTTTGCCTCTACAGAGAATACTTTTCCTGTATCCACCATAATATGTGCACCCAAAAAACCCCCTTCCTCAAAATCAAGCGCTAAGATGTTTTCTCAGAGCACTTCATCAAATCTGATAGTCCTAATCATTTGGTTCATCTTCTAATCTTCTAATCTGTGATGACAAATCGCGCAACTGTTCCCCTCCCCCGCCCCGCATAGATCGCACCGAACCCCCGCTCCCTTCCCCATTCGTGCCGTCGCATAACTCTTCCCTCCCTGCCCGCAACCTTGCCGCCCCCCCCCTCCTCCCTCATGATAATCCCTCCCGTCGCCCGGCTGTCCGTCTCTGCCCGTCGCCTCGTTGCCACGCCTGTCCCTTGGCGTCCTGCGCCCGTCGCCCGTCGCCCGGCCCGCCTGCCTGGCGCTTCCAGACCTCTCCTCGCTCCCTCGGTCCCTCTCCCTCCCTGCGGCCGCAAGTGCCGACCCGTTCGCCCACCACTCCGACGCTGCCTCCTCCTCGATGATCGTGCCGTCCCCTACCCTATCCCTTATCCTTCCGCTTCTCCTCCACCTGTCACCGTGGCGCTTCTTCCTCTATTCCTTCGCCCCACGCAATCCCAACCAGATCCATGCGCACCTCCGCCTCAACAGCACGTCTCTCGTGGCGGAGTTCGTCAACCTTACCGCCTGAAGCCAGAGTTGCCCAGCAGCGACCCTGATGCGCAGATCTCGCTCTTCGCCGACACAACCTAGAGGCTGCTCGACATCGGCCATAAGTGAGTTCGCCTACTGCCGGAGTGAATGCAGATGGTCTCCCCGATTAGCTATTGCCTGCTTAAGCAACCAATGTAAGTTTTGTTCTGTGGCTTCAACCCTTCTTTTTTTTTGGGCTAATGTCTGACTTCAATGTGGAATCATGACAATTTTTGCTCGTGGTAGATCTGTCGGAAACAAATTAAGGGGGAGATACCGGTCCTTGGTTTCGCTATGAGTATGCAAATTCCGCCATATCTTATGGAGTTTTTGCTTCTGAAGCCATCTATCATCTTGAGCTTTGACCTATGTTTCCGTCATATAGCAAAATGAGAGCTATCTTTCATATGCAAAATTTCCCTGGATATTTTTGCTGTGTTCGCAGATACTGGAATGCCTTTTTGAGCATTTGCGTTTTGCATATGTACTTTCTGCTTATGTTCAGATTGAGAACGTCGGGATGATAAAAGGAAGGAGCAGAACTCGTCCTGCATCCTAGTTTTTAGCAATATCAAATAACACACAAGATGGCAAGTAAGAGTCTTGTCGATCTATTCTTCGACGCCATCCACATTATAGGTTTACGAGTCAATGTTGTTTTGTTGTGTTGTACAAGGATTGCATACGTGAATTTCAGTTCGAGTAAGGGTATTTGCACTTGCATGATGCCCACCTGACGCAAGCTTTTGTTGAACAAGTTGAGGTAGTCGTTTCTCTGTTAATTTCTTTCCTCTTTTTGGACCTTCCATTACTTTGCAAGATTATTTTGCAACAAACTGGTATGTCCATTTAATTTCACACCTCACTTTTTGTATTTCAGCAGCAGCAGAAGAGATTTCCTCCTATTTGGTGCATATCTTCTTTTGTTTTCAGGTGAATCCTGATGCATTTTATCGTGTGTGTTTCATTGATGTGTTGCTTATACTTTGTGAAGAACCGGGGCATAGATGTGTTGCTAACAACTAAATTTTCTCCAGAATCTTGGATTAATTGAGGAGTCCAAGATTTCAAGGTCACTACCTTGGAGGCCTGCAACAAATGTTTTCCGAGTCAAAGAGGATGTTCGCCCTATATTCTGGTAGTCATTTTAAATGTTATGTTCGTCAAGCTAATTGAATCTTAGTGTTAGCCGTACTCATCCAGTCTAGTGAATGATGAATCTACATATAAAAGGAACAAATGAAATATTAGTTGTTATACTTATACTCATGGCCACTTGATAACGAAATGGTTTATTTTGTTACTATTTTATAAAAACCAAACATCGTTATACTACAGGACCACCCTTTGGACATACCGCATTGTCTTTTTCCAAATTTTTGAGAAATTAGTGATCTTGATTTGATTTTAGAGCCTCCAATCTGATGTAACCTTTTCCAAATTTAATAGGAATAACTGTTTGATACCTTCATTATACATTGTTTTGTTTGCCTTTCTTGCATTATCTTTTATAAATGTATATGTTAATGTAAAGATGGATACATCTTATTTCAATAAATATGCGATTACTTTAGTTTCATCTCTTATTTGCGTTATAGTATATCATTCATTGTGTCTCCACCTAGAATGGGCCTTTCTGCAAGTCTACTTTCTTTCGTTGTGCCTTTATAAAGTACATGGGTGGCAATAATCTTTTGTAGTTTTCGATGAACACATTTTAAGAGTTAAATGAAAATAACTATATGTAATTACCTATGTCCACCAGAATTTACAGCTTAGTGTTACATAAGAGATCATGAAATTATTTTGATGATTCAAGATGATTATTCAAAACGAAACTTGAAATATAAGAAGTCAATAATAGACTATGGAAAGATACCACTATCGTTAACGTGTCAAAGGTTAACATAATTTTATTTTGAAAAGAGCACACTTCAATTTCTTGCAAAATTGAGTGAACTTCCTTTTCTAGTGAAGCAAGGATAAAGTCATTTTCGAAGCTTCTTTACTCATAAGCTTGATGGTTTTTTTTGTTATTGTTCTTGTGTTGTAATATGGATTGAATGGGCACCACACTTTTGTTGGTCCATAAAGCCTTTCACTACGCTTTTAGGACCGACTACCCTATGTATGCTATATCGCTATGCTTGTCTTACGCTTTTTCAAAGGATTAACTTCATTGTTATATCTCGAATTGTTTTTCCCATACCGTCAATTGTTATGCTTGCAGTATCAATAATGGCCAATTAAAGTTAGAAGACACCGCTCGACCAAATCAATTCGAGAACAATAAGTGCTTTTTACTTGACTGGGGCTGAATTATTTGTGTGGGTTGGTCGAGTAACACAAGTGGAGGATAGGAAAGCGCAAGTGCAGCAGTTGAGGTAAACCCACAAAAATCATTCTCATTTTGTTGCCTTGTTGAAAGATGTAATCCTATCCAAACTTTGCCCTTGTAGGAATTCATTGTTAATCAAAATAGGCGAAGACAACGAGAATAACTCAAGTGATTCAAGGCTATGAGAATCATACATTCAAGTCTAAATTTGAGTCATGGCGATAAGTAACACAACAGAAATGCGGTGTAGAGGAAGGCCGAGGAAAAGTTGCAGGTAGTATATTTGTTCTTGTTCAATGGGTACAAAATTTACCCTTTGATCATTCTTGATAAGATTTGGTCTTTCTCTAGCTGTTGAAGCAAAAGGTGTTGATATCAAGGGAGCCTCAAAAGCAGCGCTCCAAAGAATGAGGATGTTCCTCCTTACAGTTAGTCCATTACTCCATCTAACTCCTCAAAAAGCAGCGCCCAATAAATGAGGGTAGGGTGATTTTACCTTTGGATGATAGTTAAGCGGTGAAACTTTAATAGCCTCACAGTTAAGGGATGAAATTTGGACTCCAAGAAGAGTTGAGGGGGTAACATGGCCTTGTTCCTACCCTTTTTCCCTAAATTTTGTATGCATACAACATAAGGATTTATGGGGATTGGGTACTCATACAAGCTGTCTTTGGGATCTGTGAATTTACACTTTGGTTTATTTTACACAGAAGATCGAGAAGTGGCTTTGCAAATAGCTAATACAATTTGGAATTCACTGAAAGGAAAGCCGCTTCTGTCTTGTATTTCTATTGTGATGATGTATAAAATATTTCTAGGAAGGAGTTTGATGTCTTATATGTGGTATTGTAGGGTCGTTTATCAAGGAAAAGAGCCACCGCAATTTATTGCTCTTTTTCAGCCAATGGTTATTCTGAAGGTATGATCCTCACCGCTTTCATGTTATATGTATAATGAGTTAATGACTAATGAGTGCCGCTCAGAAGAAAATAAGTATGCATTGGTCTCGGTAGCTAAATAGTAATTTGTAATGTCAATTCAAAAGGTACCAGCTAAGCATATTTGGCAAATCATGCGAGGTGGAATCACTCTGGATACAAGAAATTTGTAGAAGAAAAGGGCATGATAGATGAAACATATTCTCGCGATGGTGTTCCTCTTATTCAGATCTATGGAACTTCAATTCATAACAATAAATCACTTCAAGTTGATACGGTATTAGTTGCCTCTACTGCGCTTACAACAAATCATTTTTCCAAAGATTCTTAAGCGTGAAAAACATCTACTTCATAGAGTTGGTGGAAAGGTCTTCTTGGAGGATACATTTATTTCCGGATTCTTAAGCGTGATGGTGGCCTTAAGTTGGACCAAATAAATTATAAGGAAGATATCTCTTGAACTACAATGAGAATGAATCGAAAGACAACATTCACGAAGTTATACGGAAATTCTTAATCGTCTCGTAGATTAGATTATTTTTAATGATAAACAATTGCGATGATACTTTATGCACTTGTTTATGTAATCAATGATATAATAACTCTCTGTATCTTTCTTTTGTGATTCTATCATAATCACATCTTACTACACTTGATTACCAAAACATATAACACCTTTTGCTTATTTGAATTGTATTACTAAATATCGCCGTAGCGTTAGCACGGGCATTATGCTAGTTTCTAGAAGAATACCAGTTTATTTTATTTCAAAAAAGAAGAAGAAGAATACCAGTTTATTGTTTCACGGTAACAACTTTGTTTGTTTGGTGGTAGTACGCACTACGTGATATGAACTTTTCTTATTTTTTCTTTTGTACCCACGCTATCGATGTGCAATACCGCTAATATGATACATTTCATAATATGATACTTAAAAATTAATAATATACTTAAAAATTAATAATATATAATGTGTCATGCTTAGATTTAAGTTTGTATGTCACGTGAAAAAAAACGAAATCCACTCGTATGTCCTCCAAACTGCATCGAACAAGCATTCATTTGACTTATGGGCATTTCAAACATTCCTCAACTTAGATCAGCCAGTTAGCCAATATAAAAGCCATGTTGGCGAATACCAAACTTCTTCGGTCCAATCATTTACCCATGCAACCATTTAGGTCCTGTTTGTTTATTTAGGTTTAGACTTTTTGGCTTATAGCTTTAAAGCCAGTTTTTTGGCTTAAACAGCTTAAAAGCTAACGACTTTTGTACGTGATGGAAGTGGGTAATTTTACCTAACTTTGGTGTTATTAGTCTAAAATCAACCATCAATAAGTCAAAAAAACATCTCTCCAGTGGTTTTTGGTTTTTAGTTATATTGAGACTTATGACTTCTAAAAAGTCCAGATAAAAAGCTACTCATTTGTTTAGGCCGTAACTTTTTAGTTTTTAAGTCAGTAAAAAAGCCCAAACAAGTAGGACCTTAGTCATGCAGCCCAACCAAATGTTGGTTCTAATGAAAACTAGCCATCCCAAAATAGAGCCTAAAGGGGGCTGCGACTAGAATGAAAAACTGCTTTTGTCTTGTTAGGATAAAAAACAGTTGTAGCTGGTGATTATGGCTGTTCTTTTTATACCGTTTGGCAAACTGGCAACTGGCTCGAAAGGAGTCAGGGAAGCGACTAGGCGGGGAGACGGCAGGGCTAGGAGGGAGGCAGAGAGGTGGAGCGAACGAGGTGGAAGGGGCAAGCAAAGTCACAACTGAAAAGCTCTTCGCTAGCGGCTGCAGCTTTAAGGTGTTTTTACTATAACTTAGCTTCCTAACTAATTTGCAACTATGTGTTTTGGAGGGCTTTTGGCCCAAAGATGAATCACAACCTCTAAACCACAAAAAAAATTTGATGATTTGCCATTTTTCACTTGTGCCATTTGATGATTTGCTCATAATATCTCACTGATATTTGGTCCTGACATGAAGACCCTGGGACCAGGGTTAACAAAACCAAAATTTAAAAGCCGCAACGAAATTCGCGGTACGGTTTTCATAAAAACCGCTCAAAACAGTCAGAAACCGAAGGGTTAAAAAATCAAAAAATTTGAAAAAAATTAAAAAAAAATCAAAACCGCTCGATTTTCACGAAAAACCAACCCGACTAATTGAATGTTCTTCAAAAACGGTTTTTGGGTAGTTTTTAATGAAAAACCGCACACATAAATTTTTTCAAAAATTTTATTTTTTTGAATTTAGAACAGTTTACCGAACGATTTTGGATTTCGAACCAGAGTGGATATAGTCGAAAACCGTGGTTTTCGCTGGTTTTGTTAACCCTGCCTGCCTGGGATACGTACAGGGCAAATCTGCACCGAGTAAAAGAGGAGAAATGATCAGATCTCCCCTAAACCACGACGCTGCGGCTGCGCCACCGCGCCATGACCTCGCCGTCACCTCCCACTCGGGCGGCCAGTCGCCGCAAGCACACGATCTACGACGGCCACCGCCGTGTGTCTCCGCACTGGCCCATTGTCCGCGGCTGCCTCTTCACCCACTTCCACGCCACCTCCCCCCAAACCACGCCCCTTCCCATCCTCCTTCTCCACCACCCCCTTCTGTCTCCCCGACTGGGACCCCTCCTCCCCATTGCTCTCCTCATCCTCACTGCCGTTGCCTTCCACCTCCGCCTCCTCCCGCTGCCTCTCCCCGCTCGCGTGGTTTCTCCTCGACTCCCTCCGCCGCCGCCAGCTTTGGGGCCCGCCCGTCGTCGCCATCTCGCCGACCTCTCCAAGCTCCTCCGCGTGCCCCCGACGCTTGTCGTCGAGATCCTCAATGCGCGCCCGCCCCGGCCTCCCCCTCTCACCCTCCCCTTCTTCCTATGGGCCAGCCACCAGAAGGGCTTCCGTCACTACTTCCCTGCTTTCCATGCCCTCGCCTCGCTTCTCTCCGCGGCAGGCCTCCCCGTCGCTGCTGAGTGCTGACCAGCTCCATGACCTCATGGGAAGCCCGTGTCCCACCCCCAGCTCACCCTCCTCGTCCGGCTCCACGCCGCACGCTCCTTGCGCTCCACGCCCTCCGCTGCTTCTGCCACGAGTTCTCTGTGTAGCCCCAGGTCCATGCCTACAACCGTGTCCTAGGTGCGTTGGCAGTGGCAGGGCATGCTACTTGGTGAGAAAATTTATTCATCCCCTTCCATGTGTGATATCAATATTAAGGCCTTGTTTGAGGGGGCTTAAAGTCAGCTTCATCTTCTAAAAAAGCTAGTAAGCCCCCTCCAAATAGCTTAGTTTTTAAGCAGTTTTTAGCATAAATTAGATGCCATATACAACTAGTAAAAACTAAAAACTGAAAGCTGGGCTAGACATACTTTTGCAGCTTATTGCCAAGGAAAATTAGCTATTTGTCAAACGATCTCTTATAAAAAATTACAACCACTTTTCAGCCTAGAAAGCCAAAAAGCGGCTTTCAAAAAAGCTACAGCTCCCCTAAACAAGCCCTAAAGCTCCCTGTTGAGCGAAACTTTGTGGCAGCCTTGTGCTGAGCAAAGAGGGAGGGATTTGACAACAGATTAGTAATTGTCATTTCCTTTGGCGTTTTATAGTAGATTGAAATATTGAAGCCAATATAGGAGCAATGGAGTTGCACATATGATGGTGAGTTAAGCTCATATCAATATTGACAAACATGTGGATGCCGTTGCATATGTGATGGTGAATTAAATGCATATTTATGTTTGCATAAATTTGGAAGAGGTTGCATATATAATTGTGGGCTAAGTTCATGTTGACGTTGGCTTACAATTGGGAGATATGTATTTATTTATAATTATCATAATTTATATGATTATATGATGTTTCAATGATACTTTAAAAAGTAGCCTATTCACATATTGTATTATTGACAGTTATTTGGAAGATCCATACCTGGACAAGGTTGTGGGAACCATACTGAAGATATATATTGACTATCTAGCGGTGGATCTAGCATTGGGGACACAGATGGATGAGCCTGCAGATCACTTTACCTCGTTCTTGCTGACCGGCAGTTCGTCCTTCCCAGCACAAAACATGGACTATAGCAAAGTAAGTAACAGTGGAAGTATACAAATCCTCTGATAGGCAATGATAGCAGTGTAGATGAATGAATCTTAGGTTATAGGCGGTGTACACAACTGGTTCCTACTGAGTTTGTAGGATTTTTTTTATCCAACCCAGTAACCCACTGGGAGAGTAGTTTAAACGGGTTGAATTAACGTGGGGTGTGGTAGACCAGATCATGTAAGTTATGAGCAGAGCAAGAGATGAATTGAGTTATTGGTTAGTTAGGCTATTCATAGTACATTATATTTTGTCACAATATCCAAAGCTGCCATGTCATATAATATTATAGAAGATACAACTATTCCAATGCATGGTATCATGGATTATTTCTTAGTCCCCACAAGATAATTAAATGCTCACTACTACAGCGAGGCTTATATCAGACGCACGATCACAGACAGTTTTGAAAAACCGTCTGTGATATCTAACATCACAGACGGTTATGTACTCAAACCGTCAGTGTATATATCACAGACGGTTTTATATGACAGCTGTCTGTGATGTAATAAATATCACAGACGGTTTCTACATATAACCGTCTATGATGGATACAGTAGTCATTACAGACGGTTTCTAAGTAAAACCGTCTGTGAAATCACAAACGGTTATATAACACAACCGTCAGAATATCTTTACTGCATCATTATATTTAGAAACCGTCAGTGATATTTCTTACATCACGACATACTGTAATTTAAAACCGTCTGTGATATCTCACCTATTAACAGAGCCTCGATCCAGCCACTTCGTTTATAGGGTTTCGGTTTCTATCCTGAGACTGGCGGCTGTGGAAGTGAGGCGATTTTGTGAAAGAAGGCCATTGATTTCAAAGGGTGATATTAGATTCATTTGATTTTGGTGATCTAAGGTTAGTAATGAGTTCTAATTGCATGCATCCAATTCAATATCTAGGTTGGTTAGGAGAGAATTAATTTAAAGATTGTTTGATTAGATCTAGCTTAATTGTAGCTGGATCCATATGTTGTTTGTGATATTTGGTTAGTAATGTGTTTTAATTGCATTATATTCAACATCTAGCTTGGAATTTGATGATTTTTTTAGAGCTAGCTTGTAGAACCATGTGTTGGTTGTTTGATCTAAGGTTAGCTAATAATGGTTCTTTTTGTATAATATTATATTCGATCATGATGTAGCTAGCTAGCTTGTTAAGGATAGAATTTAAAGATTGTTTAGATCTAGCTTATAGATCAATTCAAGTCTTTTGGTGATCTAAGGTTAGTAATGGGTTCTAATTTCATTATTATATTGAAGATTAATTTGAATTGTGTTAATTATTTCTTTGCGATGTAATTAAGGTATGTAATTGCATAATTAGTTTAAGAATGTGTGCATACGCACTACACAGTGCACTTAATATTTAACACTAAGTGTTACATGTGTAGCGAGATGGATCGAAGTCGGATGTACTGCCGAGAACCGCACAGTGTTGAGTACCTTAATGGCGTCTCCACTTTCAAAAGAGTCAGAGAGGAGGATATGTTTAATAAGGGGTGCAATTCATGTCATGTCCGGTGCATTGATTGCGAAAATCAAGATGTTTCAAACTCGGTCTGATCGAAGCACACTTGATTCGGAGGGTTTCAAAAGGGCTATACATGTTGGACCACCATGGCGAAGAGCATAATATACTGAAGCGACAAGTAGTGTTAATATCGTCGACGAAGTCAATGATATATCGGATGATCATATCGATTGTGCTTCCGATGAGGACAAAGTTCTTGGGATGACAATTTGGATCGAGATGTCATGCGATGCGTATGAAACCTTGATGATAGGGAATATGGAAAGTTCGGGGGCTTGATGGAGGACTCGGAGAAACCTTTGTTCGCATGGTGCAAGTTGAAATACACAAGGTTATCATCCGTGCTTGAACTACTCAAATTGAAGGCAAGCAACGGTTGGTCCGACAAGAGTTTCACACAGTCTTTATTCGCCTATTGGCGGACATGCTTCCAGAGGGAAACGAGTTGCCGACAACCACCTACAAAGCCAAGAAGGTTCTTTGTCCCTTGGGAATGGAAGTAGAAAGAATACATGCATGTCCAAACGATCGTATCCCTGTCACAGTAAAGAGTACACAAACTTGCATATATGTCCGGTGTGCAACGCATCCCGGTACAAGCGTAAGAGTCATTCAAATGATGATGGCGAGAGCATTGAGGTGAAAAAAGGACCTCCTGCTAAGGTGGCATGGTATCTGCCTGTAATTCCCCGCTTGAAGCGTTTGTTGGCGAACCCAAAGGAGGCAAAAGCTATGCGTTGGCACTTTGAGGAGCGTAAGAATGATGGAATGCTAAGGCACCCTGCTGATTCCATCTAGTGGAGAAACATCGATAGGAGCTTTCAAGAATTCGGTGCGGATCCGAGAAATATAAGGTTTGGATTGAGTACAGATGGAATGAATCCTTTCGGTAACATGAGCAGTCGGCATAGCACTTGGCAGTAAATCTCGTATCTACAATCTTCCTCCTTGGTTGTGTATGAAGCGGAAGTACATTTTGTTGTCTCATGCTTATCCAAGGACCGAAACAACTCGGGAACGATATTGATGTGTACCTAGCTCCATTGGTGGAAGATCTAAAACACCGTGAGTTACCGGTACACGATGGGATGCGTACAAACAAGAGAACTTTACTTTGCACGACTTGTTGTTCTCGCACCATAAATGATTACCCCGCCTTGCTAACTGTCGGGCCGAGTACAAAAGGAACCAAAGCTCGCACTCACTACTTAGATGATACCGAGAGTTTATGGCTGAATCACTCCCGCAAAATCGTGTATATGCGTCACCGTAGGTTCCTTCAGAGGAATCACCCATATCGCAAGATGAAGCAACTTTTCGATGGAAGGAACGAAAATGGTTCAGCTCCAAGGCGTTTGAGCGGGAGAGATGTTCATGACATTGTTAAGGATTTGGATGTTGCGTATGGAAAGGGACGTAAATCAAGTACCCGTGAAAAGAGCATATGGAAGAAGAGATCAATATTCTGGGACCTACCTTACTGGGAACACCTAGAAGTTCACCACTGCATCGATGTCATGCACGTAGAGAAGAATTTCTGTGACAGTGTGATTGGTCTCTTACTCAACATTAAGGGTAAAACAAAGAATGGTATCAACGCACGGCTTGACTTGGTCGATATGGGCATAAAACCTGAGTTAGCACCAAAAGAGACTGATAAAGGCCGTACGTATTTGGAACCTGCTTGTTATACTCTGTCAAAGGCCGAAAGAACTGAACTGTGCTAGTGCTTGCATGGTGTGAAAGTTCCGTCCGGTTACTTCTCCAACATGAAGAGACTTGTTTCGTTGGAAGATTTGAAATTAACCGGCATGAAGTCTCATGATTGTCATGTGCTGATGACACAGATGCTCCCTGTCGCAATTAGAAGTATTTTGCCGGTCAAGGTCCAAGAGACAATCACTAGGTTGTGTTATTTCTTTAACACAATCGCCGAAGGTCATCGATCCCGAAGGACTAGATGCTCGCAAGTGAGGTGGTGATGACTCTATGTAATCTTGAGATGTATTTCCTTCATCATTTTTGATATCACGGTCCATCTCATTGTTCACCTTGTGACAGAGATAAAGATATGCGGGCGGTGTTCCTCGTAGCATGTACCCGCTCGAGAGGTACATGGGAATTCTCAAGTCTTACGTCGGAATCGATCTCGTCCGGAGGGTAGCATTGTCGAAGGTTATGCAACAGAAGAGGCCGTCGAGTTCTGCGTCGATTACATGGCCCAGGTCGAACCGATAGGTGTGCCTCGATCTCGCCATGAGGGGAGGCTCCAGGGTATCGGGACCATCGGAAGGAAAGCAATCATGCCTGATTCGGTTGCGTATGCTCGAGCCCATTTCACGGTTTTGCAACACATGGCTGTAGTGTCCGCCTATATCGTCGAGCACAAGCAATGGCTAAGGCAAGAGAATCCAGCACGGCAGGAGTCTTGGATCACGAGACAGCATAACCTTCAGTTCAACAAATGGTTGAAGGAGCGACCTATCACTGGTAGCTCGTCAGCTGACATGGTTGGCAAAAGGACCAACTTTTACAGTTGTCACATGGAAAGGATATGACTTAAATGGGTACACATTTTACACGAGAGATCAAGATATGAAGAGCACAAACCAGAACAGCGGTGTCCGTATAGATGCATTCAATAATACCGCT
The DNA here is from genome assembly GCA_036346375.1 of Guadua angustifolia. Taxonomy (NCBI): domain Eukaryota; kingdom Viridiplantae; phylum Streptophyta; class Magnoliopsida; order Poales; family Poaceae; genus Guadua; species Guadua angustifolia. The sequence goes on along the minus strand of CM070512.1, from coordinate 46,092,741 downwards.
GGGTTGACGAGGAGCTCCTACTATGGGTTCATAGAGGAGATATGGGAGCTCAACTACGTACTTTTCAAGATTCCCCTATTTCGGTGCCGTTGGGTCCACCTCCAGCACGTGAAGGTTGACAAGAATGGAATCACTACTGTGGACCTCGAACGTGTCGGATACCAAGATGAACTATTCATACTCGCTAATCAAGTTGTTCAAGTCTTCTATGTAACCGACCCGTCCAACAAGAAGCGCCACGTAGTTCTTCAGGGAAAAAGAAGAATTGTCAGAGTTGAGAATGTAGTAGATGAGGAAGAGTACAATCAATTTGATGAGTTGCCACCTATCGGAAATGATATCCTAGTCCCAAAAGAACAACATGAGGAAGCAAGCAACACACGCGTCGATCATCATGAAGGGCTAATTTTCATACAAAAGAATAAGCATGTGGTGGAGTAGTTATGAGAAGGGTGCATTGTCATCATGTTTACTAATTTTCATGTGTAATAATATTACATTAATGCTATTGTAAAGATGATACGACCCATCATGCTTTGTACATATGATTGTGATGATCTTTGTAAGTAGCTTGTGAAGCATCTGAATTATGTATATAGGATTGTGATGATCTTTGTAAGTAGCTTGTGAAGCATCTGGATTGATGGAAAAGATGCGAGTATAAGAGCAAGTATTTATTCTTTAATATCAATATGATTCCAAATACACGATTCAAAGATGGCCATTCAGACATAATTGATGAGAAGAAATAAATGATGTAGACTATGGCAAACAAGAACAGAATCATGTCTACTTTGGCAATATGGAAATAGTTGTATGTGATTGCTCTCAGATTTTAGGGTTTGAATTGAGGATTAGAATCTCCACTTCAATCACAAATGGGCAAACAATTTATTGAGTGAATAAGGCCTTAAACCCTTACCACCTTAAACATGCACATCAAGAATTGATAATAATAAGATTCACTGAAATTAAGGTTCTTACTGAAAACTACTAAATAAACAGTCACTGATCACAGACAAGAGACTGAACTGAACAAGAATCGATCTTCAACCTCATTGTGAATGTCAGTGAAAAGTATATATCACAGACGGTTCTATAACATAACAGTCTGTGATGTTAATTATCACAGACGGTTCTATTATATAACCGTTTGGGATAACTTGACATCACAGACGGTTCTATTATATAACCGTCTATGATAACTTGACATCACAGACTGTTATGTTATAGAATCGTCTGTGATAACTACATCATAGACGGTTCTCTTTTAGAACCGTCTGTGATAGAATCTCCTATATATACCGCCCGCGCGCAGACCTCATTCACAACGCGCCAAACCCTAACCCTCTGTGACATTTTGTCTCCCGCGGCGGCCTCCCCCTCGGCGTGTGTGCTTCCGCGGCGGCCTCCCCCTCTCGGTGTCCTCCCTCTCGGCGTCCTCCACGGCATCGACCTCCCCCACGGTGTCCTCCCCCGCAGCGACGTGCTCCCGGTGGTGGTTCTGGCATTGCCTTTTTCGGCTTGGTACCCGGTGGCCACGGGGTGGACGCTGTGTTCTTGTGTTGCTTCTTCTGCATCTCGCGCTTTGCCTCGGCTTTGTTGGCTCGGATCCAACGCTACGTAAGCAAATACTTTGCCCTCTCTGTTGATTTGAGGATCAGTGAACCGATCGAGTATTTCTGGGGGACTAGCCATCGAGCTAGAGGCCGTTTCTCGATCTGGAGGCACTAATTTTGTTCTACTACTGTTGCTCGATGATGATTCAATTAAATGAGGTTATATTGATCTGCTAGTTAGTGAGTTCCTTTTGTGATTCAGCACTGTTTAGATCATTGTGTCTAGAATTCAACTTGGTCAGTGTTGCTGCTGTATATGTGATATGCTATCCTGTGATTAGTTCCTGTCATGTGGCTTGATTTGCTTTGATATCACTGGTATAATCTGGAACTTGATTGTCACTGATTTGGCATCTCTGTCCAAATTGTTGCTGTCCTGCTGTTCAGTAGCTTTTCATAGTCTATAGTTGAGTTCTAGTAAATCAATTTTCTTAACCAGTGCTGAATTGTGTAGATTCACTAATCTTAGATTTGTATACCCTGTGATATATTGTTGAAATTGATGTTGGAGGGTTCTTTAAGAGCAATCCATCAATTTATAAAATCTGAGAGCAAAGTTGCTTATAAGCTAGTCCCGGTTGAATTCATAAGATGTATGACATAACAATTCTTTGTGTTATCTTGTTTATGTCATACCACTTGTGTGTGAATTATGTATTCTCATATATATGCTTAAGAGGAATAATAAACAAAGTCTTGCTCTTATACTCGCACTTATTTCTGCTTGTCTGCGTGTGGATGTCCTAGTTTTAGGGAGGTCTTTGCGAAATTTTATTAAGTTCGGCAACCTCCAAGTTCGCTTGTTTTGCTAAAATTCTCCAGTGTTTTGTAATTATTTTGCTTGAGGGTGTAACATTCAGGGCACGTGGGGTGCCGGGGTGTTATTTTGAAGTATTGGATGGTTAGCTAGTTCTTTTAAAAGGCTATTAACAAGCCATGGTATCCACAAACTTATTCACTCTAATTTGATTTTATTTGTTCTTCTCTTTTAGTTCGCCTGAAACTATTTTAACTTACAAAGAAGATGTCGTCCTCTAATCCATCGTCTGAAGGAAATGATGTGCCCACAAAAGAAAAATCGACCCGCGTTGCAAGAGGACCAAACAAAAGGCCAACAGACCGATATACCATTACGAAGATCGATGCAAAGGATGGGACCCCTACAAAGCCAAACAAGGCAGCGAATGCATTTCGGACTATGTGCGGGATAGTAGCACGGGAACGGGTTTCGATCACGCTATCTTCCTGGAGGTTGCTGACTATTGAGACTCGCAATGCCTTGCTGACGGAAATTCTTTCATCGTTCGACATTCCAGAAGAATCCGCTTCCCTAGTGCGACGGTATGCACTGCTAGTGGCAGGAAAGGCATGGAAGACCTTCAAGCACACACTTTTCATAGACTACGTCAATAAGGATATTGTTCCATACTCTAAGTATGGGTTCATTGATGAGGACACGTGGCGGCGTTTTGTTGAGATGAAGACGACAGACGAATTCGTGTGTCAAAGTGAAGCAAACAAGGCCTTGCAGGCAAGGAACACTCACCCCACGCACTCGACAATCGCGCTCTACGCGGGAAGAGAGCGCAATGGGACAGGGAGGACGAGGAGGGTATCTCGCCATTTGCATCGATCACAGATCAATGTGCCAGAGACTGGCTAAGAGCGAGGTCAGCTGCCACGTCCTCCGCAACCGTCTCCTTTGTAAACTCCGCGAACGAGGAAGTCTGCCAACGCCTGGTAATATATAAATCGAACTACCAATTTTACGTAATTAGTCCATGACTTCATAAGTGAAATAACTTGTCGGGATCTTGCAGGTAGCGTTGAGTACACAATCGGGCGATGGCTCTTTTTTGCTAGACAGGGAAAAAGATGCACTGTCCATGGCCTTGGGAAACAAGGAACACCCTGGTCGTACACGAGGCAAAGGGGTTTTTGTTCCATGGAAAACTGGATTCCCAAACGACTCGGACAAATACCGAAATAAGAAGAGAACTAAAGCCGAGCGCGAGTCAAAGCTTATAAAGAATTTGGAGAAGTTGAGAGGAGAGTTGAGAGAAGAGTTGAGGGGAGAACTGAGAGAAGAATTTTATGATAGGATAAGAAGCCTCGAGGAAAGGCTCAGTAATCAAGAAAGAAATACTGCACAAGCCCCAGAAATATGTCCGCAAGTCAGCCCCACTGCCCATAAGAGCAGCTGTGCATCCGCCCCTAACATAGATGAACATAGCGGGAATTATCCTGTATGTGACATTAAGGTGGCCACGTGGTGCAATCTCCAAGTGAGAATTAACAATAGCACTGTTCCTCTTACGGCTGCTTGGGGCATGGCGTATCCATCCACTAAGGGGAACATGGTGCACGGTACCATGATAGCGCCGAGTTTCACTAAGGTCAATGTGGACGGGGTATTTGATAGTTTCAAGATTGTCGATCTACAGAAGCCGCCAAACGACGAGATCGTGAAACTGGGGGATGCCATTGGCACATTCATCCAATGGCCTAGCAGCGACATCTCCCTGGTCGTCCCTTCTGTCATGCAACAACCGCAATGATCTGATTCGCCTATTGTATCTGATCAGTTGGCTACCAAATCAGCAGTCGTAGCCCAGACTCCACTTGATGTACATAATGTTGACTTCTTTCCTACCCATTCCTCTCCCGTGAAGGCTTCATACAAAACAAAGAAAGGCAAGGACAAACGGAAGAAAGAAAGGCGAGAACAAATCGACTATCCATCTGCTGAGTTGGCTAAAAAATACAAGCTAGGAGAGCCGTTACTAATGAAAGGCAGCGTAACTTCACTTAGTATATCTTGCCAACAATTGCATTTTTGGTACACCCAACAAGCTGGAAAGCCAGAGCATGAACATACAACAAGTATCATGGTTAAGTTCAAGTATGAACATCTATTCAACGAGTCAGCGGGGGGCTTCTTCTCGGTCGATTTTCTGGACTTGTTCCATCTCTACAACCTCGACGCCGCACTCATGAGATGCTGGACATTGTAAGTGTGTGTTGTCACAGTCTACATTCGTCTAATAGTGATAAATGTCCTCCAATATATTCGCCTTTGTATATATAGATACATGGTACTTGAAGCGACACAGAAGAAACGATCGATGGGTTTCCTCGACCCACATATAGTCTCAAAGTAAACCATGGATGAAGATATAAACATAGTCGAGAAATATGTGACACAGGCATTGCTAGCACAAAAAGATAAAGAATTCATCCTTCTACCCTATAACCCAAGGTAAGTGCTACATCACATGCTATACTTTGGTTTGTATTGTGCACACAACTCTGTTTTGTTCATTGTCCATTGTGATATACCTGTGTAGGTTTCACTGGGTTCTAATTGTAATTGAACCATCCACAAACCGGGTTAAGTACCTTGATTCCGCATATGGCGGAAACCACGACTTAGTACCTATCGCAAAATTACTTAGTAGGTAATCACGTTTCCTCCGTACATAACGTACATGGTCGTGTAAGTTGTTCCAGGTTTATATTGCTATTGGAATATGGCTTAGGCTAACCTTTTGCAATCTTATAGAGCGTTCAAAGTGTTGAAAATCGGACTAAGCTACAACATGATTTTAACTATGAAATACATCTACAATTTTTTTCAAAGTACCATGTTCTCCCACCGTGGCATGACGGTGATGCTGCGTAAGAGCATGTCGTCCGGGTACTCTGCACCGTGGCACGACGGTGACTCTGCGCAAGGCCACTTCGAATGGCATGAAGCAAATCACACACTCCAGTGTGTCAGGTTCGATCAAGCAGACCGTGGTTGCCGTCACCTCGCCATGCTGCGTGCGGGTCTTGGTTGATTTATTAGTCGAGTTCCATCGACATTATCATAAGAAGGGAGAAAAAGCGCTACAAATGTTTATATTTTAAGTCTATCCTGATTAGACAAACTGTTGCGCCGATGCATATAGGAAGTGTAGATATTCAATTACAACATCTATAACTGGTTGTGCCTTATAAATATCGTTGTAGAAATATTGATGAAAATTTCGAACAACACCCTAAATAATGGAGGTTCTGCTGGGGGGTGTGGGAAAAAAAGGTCATCACAGACGGTTCTTATTTGAAACCGTTTGTGATAAGTTCGTATCACAGACGGTTATGATTTGAAACCGTCTGTGATATTTAATTATCACAGACGGTTTAAAGTGAGAACCGTCTGCGATAATTAAATATCACCGACGGTTTATAAATATAACCGTCTGTGATATATATTTTCTCAGACGGGTGGAAAATCGTCTCTGATGATCTTCTTCATCACAGTCTTATTGTTACTGACGGTTCACAAAACCGTCTCTGATGACGTTTACGAACCGTCTGTGATGATGATTTCTGTAGTAGTGGCTAGATGTGTATGAGAGTATGAATTGTGGGCCACTTAGATGAATCAAGAAAATGAAGACAATTCCGGCCAAAAACCCAGGAAAACGTTTTTTTTTCGGTATTACATTCCCGTTCCAGCTCGACCCCTTCCAGGCCGAGGCCATCCGCTGCCTCGATAACGGCGAATCCGTCATGGTAATTACGCTGCTTTGGCTCTCGGTACTCCTAGCGATTGAACTGTTACTTGCTCTGCATGTTGGATCGCGCAATTTGTATTTCTGTGAGTAATATATATGCCGATTTCACCTCAACAGAAAAGCAATATGTAGCATTTCCTTGTTTTATCTGTATTTTTTAACGCTCAGCTCCACACATTTAGTTCCTACTTTAGTCGTAGTACCCCATGGATTAGCCAACTTCCCGTATATTTCGGTTTGGTCTGACGATGAATTGTGCTACTTGTGCTCAAGAAAAATGTGTCTCGTTAACTAAAAGTCCACTCCTTATCTTGTTGTATTCAGATCATCTTGCTAAATTCAGTGCCTTTTTTTCTTTAAAGCAATCTTAGTCTTATTTAACTTTCTACTGTGATTTTGTTCCGATCAATATGCATGATTGCAATGCTCTTACAAGCTATATATTAGACTATACAATTCATAGACCATAGTAGAATGGTCTCCTTTTTTTCAATGCTGTTCTGTTATTTATATATTGGCAAACTATTTATATTTTCAATTTAGTTGTTTGTCTGTCATGCATAATTATATACTTTGTTTTGTTGGCGGTTTTCCAGGTTTCCGCTCACACATCAGCAGGAAAGGCAGTGGTTGCTTTGTATGCAATAGCAATGTCTTTGCGTAATCAGCAGCGAGTCATCTATACATCTCCAATCAAGGCTCTAAGCAACCAAAAGTACAGAGAATTCAAAGAAGAGTTCTCTGATGTTGGTCTCATGACTGGAGATGTGACAGTTGAGCCAAATGCCTCTTGTTTGGTACTAGATCGTCAGTTTTCTTTCAAGTTACTCTTTCTATTTAGGCTTGGTACTTAAAGCCAGCTTGGAAATGTAGGTCATGACCATAGAAATTTGGCGTAGCATGCAATACAAAGGGTCGAAGGTCATGAGAGAAGTCGCTTGGATTATCTTTGATGAGGTGCATTACATGTGTGATAGGGAGAGAGGAGTGGTGTGGGAGGAGAGTATAGTAATGGCTCCCAAGAACTCACGGTTTGTGTCCCGATCTTGCTATCACATATGGTGTTTCTCATAGTCATCAATCATATTTATCACTGTTTTTTTCTAGATGTTCTGTCGTCTCATATAATCCTTGCAATTTTGGTAGCAGATGGATGGTAACACATATCCAAGATCTCACATATTTTGCTTTCTTTTTAGTTGGTGGGGTGATAGCTCCGAAGGACTATTCTGAGGCTGGGTTGTGTTAATGCTCTTGAAGGCTCGGTAAATTAGTGACCTCCGGTGTCAAAGAGATGATAAGAGAGTTTTGTTGTTTGCTCATCATTTCTGTCATATGGATTATGTGCACTCGTGTTTTACCTAATCTTGGAGTATGTTATAGAAGGTGCACTTTACAAGATGAAATGTGTGATCAATTTCAGAATACTTGCTATTGCACACGTGCTCTCAAGATACTTGGTGCGCCAAGCTTAAATTCTGTTGATGCATTTACAAAGAATATTAACTATAAATATGTTCTTTAGTCCTCGTGTCTTCTGTACCACATAAAGGTGTATTGTTTGTATTCAAGTTGACAAGAAACATCACTACTAAATTGTGGACATCTTTTCCAATTTGATTTATTTACTACCTTGCAGATATATGGTTTGCTGGATGTGTATAATAGAAAACTAATGTGGTTGATATTGAGTCAACACTAACCCATGTCTGCCAAGCAGTAAGTCTTTTTTTCTCTCCTAATTCTTGGCTCAAAGCTTACATGTTACCATGCAATTATGCTGTTGTTTCATTTTATGCATATCCAAGTAGAAAGAAATATGCCTTAAAAATGTAGATAGGGATAGACGGATTACTTTAGTGCAAGAATCATGCTTTCTTGATCTCTCTGTTTCTTCAGATCCTGAAAGATAACACAGTCTCAAAAGATATTCTGAAGTTGTGAGCAAAAGCATCGAAAAAGCTTGGGACGATATTCCAAGTAAGTTGCATTTTAGCCTTCTGCTTGCTTCTTCTAGCATGTTGAAGAGATAACAGAATGCTCATGGAAAGCCACAAGAATTTCAAACTTTCAATCGCTCTTATTTCACCTCTGGCCTGCATACTTTTCGTTAGTTTTACTCATAGTCATCAGTAGTGAATTACACCAGTATGCCTACTCTTTGTGCAACAGTGCATCATAGCAATTAAGCCATGTAAAGGCGTTCGTTTTTTTACCCTAGGTTAATATTTTGTATGCACTATAGTTATGCATAGAAGACTTCTTACAAGTAATCAGTTTCCAGTGTTTCCCGGGCATTTGATACATGAGATAGTTGATTTTTATAAATGGAAATGGAAACAATTCATGTGTTGAGCTTATCCATTGAGCGGAGGTAATGGACGATCTTCCTGATCTCGTCGATGCATCGCAGGGGTTCTACGGCCCGTCAAGTCCATCGTGAGATTTGATTTTTTTTATTAGTTTATTTGTTGCGTTCGACGGAGTTTGGGGGTGATTTTGGACTAATAACATGATTGTAGGCAGTTCTGGTGTGGTTGCTCCACAAATTTGAGAAAAAATTGTTGTCTGAGTAAATTGTACAATGTGGATCGGTAGATGTATAATAGCACGTACTCCTATGTTGTTCTGTAATCAATTGCTTGCCGGCCAATCAAGTTCATACTGATGGGATTAATCAGTGTAGTTTGATGAAATTTGTTTGAGAGTAATAATTAGATAAACAAGTGGCAAAATCCAATGGGCACTAATTATTTTAACTGGCTGCAAATGTGTGATGCGATAGAACTACACGGCTATTTGCAACATTTTTTTGACAGGTTTGCTATGTTCTTCTGCCTTGCAGGGTTATTCCTCACCGGCGAAAGTCCTATAGCATGGCCTTCAACTTATGTATGATTTTTTCCGATCTCCATAAGATTTATTCCTCCTTAACATTGCATCATATTAAAGTATTCAATTTCATTTGTAGATTGAGAAGATAAATAGTTGAAAAAAATCAGTGCCATGTTGGACTGAGATGGAGAATGGAGGCCTGCCACACGTTGGACCGAGATGGAGAATGACGACCTAGTGGTATTCCAAGATGGCTCCGGTGTTTATATATATTTTTTCATTACAATCTTTGTTCTGAACAAAATTATGACTGCACTTATGAGGATGTTACTCACTGTAATGCAACAATTTATTTATAATACACAACAATGTTTGCTTATTTGCCATGTGTGGGTCCATAATGGTCTTCAAATTTCCTATTCCATTGCATATGCGTTTTAACTATAATTGGCATCAAATTATATTATTTAATAATATTTTTCATCGCTTGGTTTATTCTTTGCAATGCATATAAGCGTTGCCACAATTCAAATCTATATGTTGCAACGGGCTACAGAAGTCATTCGTCCATGGGTAGTACCAACATATGTAAGCATTGCCGTAACCACTTAATATCCGTTGCTGCTTAGCAACGGTTAATTCTAGGCTTTACCAACGCATATATAAGTGTTGCAATAGACCCTAGCAACGACAGCATAGGCAACGCATAATAATGCGTTGGTATAGACCCTAGCAACGCATATACGGACTTTTAGCAACGCATATATGCGTTGCAAAAAGGGGTGTCCTTTTGTAGTGTTTAGCCAGTGCGGGTGCATGTCCTGATGCAATGTTGGAGTCACCGCGGGCAGAGGAGGAGGAGGAGGAGGAGGAGGAGTCACCAAAGTCTTTCGAGTTCCCCATGTCGAAAGACACGGTTGCAAAATGTCGGTTGCTAACTATTTTCTTCGATCAATACTGGTGGGGAATTGTGATTTTTGAATTCTGACATTGACATTGCCGTGTTTTCAGCAGCAGATGGTGGGTCAAGCACGCCCAAGATGCAGAGGCCTTCTCCTGTGAAAGCTATCACTGCGGTTCCTACTTGTTCCAAGTCGATGGTGCAAACAGAAGCGTGCACTCCCAAGCAGGTGAACGCGTCCAAGGAAGGTCTTGCCGCTGTTACTGGATCAAAGATCGTGCAACCATCTGCTCTGAAGCAGTCCTCGATGAGTGTCAACAGGAGTGTGATCAAGTAAAAGAGACATGCACTCACCCATACAAATTGTTCTCCAATCTTGAGATGATTTTCTTTATGTTGTCTGAATTGTTGGTTTTATAGGGGGTGCCGTGATGTGGTGGCTGGAAAGGCAGTTACTACTGCCAATGACATTGCGCAAGAAAATCAGGCTGTGAAGAGGCAGAAGCTAGACGACGGAAGGACAAGACAGGTACTGGAATGAGACTAATGATGGAACTTATAATTCATGTTATTGTGATGTTGTACTTGTAAGATTGACGAGAGGAATGTTGTGTTGCTATTGTGGTCAGATACTGAATGTGAAGACCAGGGTGCTTCCACACAAGGGAAGAGGTGGTTTAGCAGGAAGCACTGAGATGACCCTGAATTCAATGAGGAAGCACCATGACGATGCACCACACTCTCTGAAGGTAGATGCTAAAAATCCTCTACTGACTCTAATGATACATTTCATTTTATGTTTTGTGGGAAGAGATGAAATGCAAGTGCAACGCGCGCGCGTGTGTGTGTGTTTGAACTTGGTACTTATAGCAATTTTGTGTCATTTTTCAGGAAGTGAACCCATATATTTCGACAGCAGAAATGGTTAAGAAGTTCGAGTCAGGGACTAGATAGAGAGTTGGGCATCCCCCACAACAGATCACTTTCTCATGTTAGTAGTACGGCTTTCCCCATTTCTGTTGCTAGCTATGTAGCAATGTAGATTGCTGATCACATTCTTTTTTGGGCAACTGAATCTCTATTGAAGTTGCCTTAAAGTAAAGAGGATGACGTGGAAGTCCATTAATTATCAACAAAATATTGCCCATACTTGTATAATTTAACATTGGGATGGTTACTTAAAAATGCAAAAGAAAAAAAGACTGCATATGGTGACTGCTAATCTTCACAGCCAGTCCGGAGTTTGAAAAAATTCCATACATTTATTAGATAGATATGCATACTTGATGATGAAAACAGTTTTTGTTTAGTAATTGAAGATCTGAATGCTATGGGGATGAATAATGATGTTGAGATTTGAGATCTTGATATATGCATAAAGAAATTTATTTTGTATAATTTAGCTCTATGTGTTGGACTACCTGATCTGGTAGTATTTACAATATGGCAGTCTATAAAATTTTATCTTGGATTTGTTTATGCTTAAAATAATAAACCGTGCTTTTATTCAACAGGAGGATGCTATTTGAGTGGAGCGTCTGGTCTCATGGCATAGTCAAGTCAAGCAAGTCTACAATGTGGAACAACCTATTCTCAAGTCACTAGTCAATAGATTAGTTTTGTTATCGCAATCTTAGTTGAGAAATTTAAAATTTTTCGTTCAAAGATTACTATGAAATTATTCTATTATTGGTCTCTTTTGTTTCATGTTTGTACATACTGAAAAGTTTGTTACAAATGCTCTTATATATGATTTGATGGCTATAATTGATATTTCTGTTCGTGCAATTTCTAATTTGAGTACATTTCTTTTGCAACAACGGTATATAAGCAAATATTATTGCAATATGCATTGATGCCTCGTTGTGAAAAAATGAATTGCTACAGATATAGATCGTTGTTATAATTTATTGCAACGAAGTTATTTCATTGCAATACATCATATTGCCACGAAAATTATTTCGTTGCGACCTCACTTATTGCCATGGATTGGTTTTTGTTGCAACTACTGTCTAATGCAATGCCTAAACGCGTGGCAATAGAGACCTTTATTGCCACGGTATTAAGGTCATTGCGACTACTATCTAATGCAACGCATGAGAGCGTGGCAATAGATACTACTATTGCCACGGCAATTGAGACTATTGCCACGTCAAACCGTCATTGCAACTACGGACTAATGCAACGCATATTCCCGTTGCAATTAGCATTACAATTGCAACAAAACGTAAATCGTGGTCCAAACTTTGGACCACGCAACTAATAGCCACGCCTGCCAACGATTGTGACATTGTGGCTATTGGTACATATTGCAATGGAATGGGCCCCCTATTGCAACGATTTCTCACCGTTGCAAAAGCCTAGAATTCTAGTAGTGAATTTTTTTATTATTGTATTCCAAATGAGCCGTAAACCCTGCACACGCGTTTACACACGCCACAAATGAAATCTAACGGAAATAGGCCCTTGATGTTTATTATATGGGATTTGAATACAACAGACAATGCTATGAAGTTTGTACACCAGATTCTAAATATTCCTCCAGTAAATAGGAATATAGGATCAACATCATATGTCATGTATTAGCTAGGCCTTGTTGGGCATATATCATTAGATCAACACCAAGTCACTAACTTGTGTGTGGTTGACATGTGGCCGATGTGGTGTGAGGTGTCAAAGGTTGAATTGCAACTTCGCAAACTGTCGAATATCTAAACATTGGAAACTATATTCATGTCTTCTTTCGTGACCAACGGAGTATTATTTTACGTGGACCATTAAGTCGATCGTTACAAACAGTTGCAAGAAGTTAGTAGCCGTACGTAGTACGTGAGCTATCGCTACCACAATTTTCTTGTTCTTTTCACTCACAGACTCGCTCCTTTCACCCCTCCCTCTCTCTCTCTCTCTATCTATTGTTTATTTATGCAACGCATCTCACACAGATCTTCTTCACATGCCACTGAGTAGGACTGGCACAATGTGAAATTAAGAGTACACCACACTTTCTGCTGTAGTAGACAGGGACAAAAGAATCTAATGTTGTACACACCAATCAATAAACGACTAATCCATCAATCAATTGATAATTAATTAGCCGCTCTCTATTTGATTCAAAAAAAAAATCTGCTGATTTATTATATGGTCATAAAATAGCGATACGATTCTGTCTATCTCAAAAACAAAAAGGAACAAATGTGTTCAGGTAGCCGTTGATATGATCACAAACAAAAGCATTGCACAAGCACAACATGATTTCAGAGTCACACACACACACAGAGAGAGAGAGAGAGAGCTTGTCTCAAGTCTCGACAGGCATCACAAACTATGACATTATTGAGTAAGACAAATTAGAAGATCGATAGATGCTATTTTTTTCACGATTGGGAATATCCTTCCTCTTGCATCAGGTAGATCGACGCCTTCCCAAGGATAGTTCCATACTGAATAATGATTCTATAGCTTCTCCAGAACATAATTAGGGCACTAAACTCCTGCATATCAACCTGGAGTGTGGAGTGAAAGGAAAGATAGCTGGGAAGAAAGTAATTGTGCCATTGATGCAAAAGATAGCGTTTCACCTTCAGTTCTTGGCTTGCTCGTTTGATGCTCCAATTAATCGATGCTGGTCTCCCGATGGAACCAAAACTCCATGATTTCATCTTGTGAGAGCTAGGAATTTTCAGAACACACAAGCAAGTGAATTGAAACTTGTTGCAACAAATTTGCCACCAAAAAAAAAACCTTTCATGCCGGCGAAGTACCGATCTCGATCGTGCGCATCCACAAGCAGATGAAACTGCGCAGCATGATCTGATCATTAGTTTGATCATCAATTCAACACTTAACTAGGCACTCATCAGATCATGCTGGCAGCTTCACCTCCTAGAGGGTGCACCAAAACAATTGAACACCAGAGAGAGAGAGAGAGAGAGAGAGAGAGAGAGAGAGATCGAGGATGTGGGGAAGAAGACCAAGGCTGGGAGAGGCTTATATAGAAGTTGATTCAAATTACGTGATTGGCTAGTCTTTGATATTGGTGGTTATGTTGAAGAATGGCTTAGTTAGCTAGCTCTAGCTAGATTGATGTAACAACCAACTAATGTGGTGGTCCCTATTGCAATACATTGTGTCACTGTCAAACATCCTAACCACCACCTTTCAGTTAGGGCTTCTGAAATCTATTTTCTGTACATATGCATAAAAAAAACAATGCCCATATTAGCTCTATGATTACAGTATGCATAAAGGGCCATATTTTAATTCATGGACAGTTTTTGTAGCCCCAGCCACCAAGTCTCCAGCCAACTACCACATCATACTTATATACATTCTTTTGCTAAAAGTTTTCCTTTTGTAATTTTGAGGTGACTAGCTTGTGGATAATTTGATAAGCCATTGTGTAAATGGAAGCTGGACGCACCAAAATCGAACAGGTTAAGTGTATATATATTTGGTTTTTGTGGAAGGTCTTGCTGATTTGATGTGATAGAGATATATTTAATTTGTTTGATGCCTAAAAATTACTAGTTAAGTGAAATAATATGGTACCCTTGGTCACAAGCAAACAATTTTATGATTAGGAAAGCGAGATGCATGCCTGTGGAATGAAGTATATCATCTGTCTGGTAGCTGGCATTGTGTATCTGTGATCATATTGTATACATTTTGTCACAAAAATTAATGAAGACAATTTAATTTGTTATAGCTGGCAGTACTACTACTGGAGAGAGGATGAGATCTACACATACATGCATGGCGTGTCCAAGTCCACGTACGTACATCTTCTTTTTGCTAAAGAAATTAGCTAGTCCTTTGAAATTAATGCTTAGAAAATTTAGTTGTTGATCAACTAATGCAAATGGTAGGAGTGATTAGTATGTGTTGTTAAATTGTACTGGTTACAAATTAGGTATCTCAATTCTCATAACATGTGCTTGTGTCTAGGAGTAACATGTGCAAAAAGTAGTTCCAATGTGCATGCATGCAGTTACCGATAAGCATGTGATGTACGTTCATATCTCAAATTCACCATCTCCGGATGCTACATATATATAATTACCATATACCACCTTATTAGCAAATAAGTGAACACACGATAGTCAAAGTACGACCAACTAATTCATTCCTAGTGACAACTAATTGTTTCTTTCTATATATCTTTCAGAAAAATCGCCTGAGTACATCTCTTTTCAAAAGGTTTACGAATCTTAAAGCAAAATACTTAAATTAAGATTCACAATTTTTTTTCTGAAAGAGGTATATATATGCCGAAAGAGATAGATCTTAATTTGAACCCATTTACTTTTAGATTTTAGTTTGACCACTAGCTAGTCCACTATATACTCCTTCACATATGGAGAGAAAGAGAGAGAAGTTTTGTCCACAACAAAGAATAAGTGATATCAAGGAAACAAAGGGGATAAAATGACAGTACGATGGATAAAACATGTCCTACTGTTGCAACTTTCAAAGCACTATGTTCCAAGAAAATGATCAGGTAACATTATCATAGGAAGAAGAGGAATAGTGTAATAGTAACATTACAACTTGCCTGCTTTGTCTTTATATATAGTAGCAAGTCCGCAAGAGCTACCCGTACACACATCTCTCCTCCTGCGTGTGCCCAACAATGGGAAGAAGTGAGGCTGCCAGAGCATGACCTAGCAAGGCATGACCACCAAGATATCACAGCCACCATGCATGCTTTGCTTATCTCTTCTCTAGGTGATCACTCGGAGCTAGATCATGCTGGCAGCTTCACCCATTCCCTTGGGCAGTTCCGAGATGGCATAAGATATCATGTACTGGGACAAATCGAATAGGGGATCACAGGTTCACAGCTAACCAGGGGATATATCTCTATGGGAAAATTAGTCCTAGGAACAGGTAGATGGTGTGAGATGCCAAGGAACGGAGGCTTTCTTAGATGATTTTGAGGGGAAAATCATGATCCACGTGGTCGTGCATCATGCAGGGAAGGGCCAAACAATAGATTAATTAATGAGAGAGTTCACTAGGAAATATTGACATATGTGTGGTGTGAAATTAAGAATCATATCTCACTGCAAGAAACTAAAGAACAAATAAACATTTTAAGAACCGAAGAACATAATATAAAAAGGAGGACTGAAGGATCAGTCATGTGGGATATGAAGAAAAGGCAGGTAAGCTGCTAGATTTATAGAACAGAAGAGGGGAGAGAGAGAGAACAGAGGAGAGGGGGGGCGAGAGAGAGAGACGATACATGGATCATACGCATACTCACGTAATAACCTGAGTTAACAAATCCGCGGTAAACCACTTGTTCGCATTTTTTGATTGTATTGCTCTGGTTCGAAAACAGAAATTGAGCGGTTTACCGGTGAAATTCAAATTAAAATTCAAAAAAATTGAAAAAATTATCCAAAAATTCCCTAAAATTAGTATTAATTGTGTTATGACCTCTGGTGTGAATATTTTTTTTAAAAAAACTAAGTTTGGAGATGTTTTTGAGTAATTCAAAATGTAGAAATTAGAAAATCCAAAAAAATAAATTAAAAGTATTTTTAGTAGCAATTTTTGTTCAAGTGTGCTAAGTAGCAATATTTACTTCAACATATTTTACTAACAATCTTTTTTCAATTATATCTAGTAGCAATATTTGTTCTAGTATGTCAAGTAGCAATATTTATTCAAGTATGTCAAGCGCAACATTTACTTACACACTTTTTAGTAACAATATTTGTTCAATTATATTTACTAGCAATATTTGTTCAAGTATGCTAAGTAGCAATATTTGTTCAATTATGTCAAGTAGCAATATTTGTTGAAGTATATTTAGTAGCAATATTTGTTAAAATATATTTAGTAACAATATTTGTTCAATTATATTTAGTAATAATATTTGTTGAAGTATATTTAATAGCAATGGACGATACCCAAAAATGGTACTATTTGTTCAAGCAGTGATATTTGTATGCACATAAATTATCTTGCTATAGTATATTTTAATATGTTAATATTATCTAATATTGAAAAGCTTACTTCTCGTTGAAGCACTATTTTGTTGTACAACGTGCAATTTGACATAAACAATTTCTTACAAATTATTTACATAAGCAATTTCTGTAAAGTATTGAAATGTAAATGGTGTTGATATGTGAATAGTATTGATATGTGGTTATGTAAATACCTATTTTTGCACTTGTGTGCAAGGTTTCAAATTTCGGTATCAATCATGGAATTTCAGACAAAATCCAAAAAGTAAATTTCAAATCCGGCTTTCAAATCCTAATTTACAACTTTCAATTGTCTAAAATATAGCAAAAGTTATGTCAAAATTTTTTCATATTTAGGCGAGATCATACTAGTTTTTTTTGTGTTTTCACATACCTTCTTTATATTTTTACTCAATTTTAGCTTTCCCTGTATTTTTACAAATTTTACAACATTTTTTTTTGCAATTTTTTGGATTTTTCCTACATTTTTCTAACCCGGTTTGGTTTTCGCGGTTTTCTCTAAATCCGCTCGGTTTTTACAAAAAACCGAGCGTTTTTTTTTGTCAAAAATCGCAGTTTTCGCCTGTAAGTTTGACCAGAATTCAAACATTTTTGAATTTGCAAATCGTTCGATTTTTCACAGTTTTCGAATAATTTCTCGTAAAAACCGCTACTACCGGGCTAGTAGTTTTCCACTTCGAAACAAAATTGCGAACTCTGACCCGAGCTTCATCAGAGTAGTGGTTGAGTAGCAATGAAGTAGGAGATAAAGAGTAGCAGTGTCCGAGAAGATGCCAAGTAGACGAGACTAGCTAGCAATAGGGGCAGCAGGGAAAGAAACTTAGGGTTCTAGCCAAGACCCCAGCTGGTTAGATGCCTAGATGCATGCCTAGTCAGCTAGACAGCAACCATAGGCTGCTGCAGATGCTGTGCACATATAGGTGTGTACGTGTGTGTAAGTTGTAACAGGGGGGCGCCTAGGTGTGCAAGACAGGACAGGAAAAGGAGGAGAAATGATCTTCCATTGGATCCGTGCACCACGCAGGCTTTCATGTGATTTTATGGCTACTTCTCGTCACCATTGCCGATGTGCCTACTACGTACAAGGAGTAAGTTGTGCAACTATCTCCATCGTAAGCTGAGCGGGAGTCAAATGTGCTCCGTGTTGTGTTAGACCGGTCTAATATAAATCTATTATACTTTATGTCTAAATTATGTTGAATTGTGACGGTCCGTTATACTAGCTAGTCATACCATGCTATACCAGTCCGGTTTGCCTTTGATGAGCCTAGGCATGGTCTATTTATGATTTGTGCTTGTTTCATGCCGCGCTACCTTAGATCTGACCTATTTGCACTATTACGACGAGAGGAAAGGAGCCGTAGACGTATGGAGTTGAGACAGTGGACACAAATTAATATTATGGAGAAAAAACTAAACTTTATTTATTCTTAACAGTTATAGAGAGCGGAGGGATGTGCTGAACACAGGCGAGAGAGGGGGCAATGGGCGAGAAAGAGAGTAAGGGAGATAGGTGAGAGAGATTGAGAGACACGGGAGAGAGAGAGAGAGCTGAGAGAGATTCTCTCAGCTATTTCTCCCCTCTTGCCCGTCTCTCTTAGGTGTCAACGGCGGAGTGACATCCATGTTGTTGGATGCATCTATGACGCTCATGCGCTGCAGGTCAGTGACCTACATGTTGGACTTCTTTCTCATGCCCTGGGTCATCAGGCCGAACACGGTCCGTGCTATAGTATCGTGCCGGATTTTAGATCGAGCCATACCCACCGTGCCTCGGGTTGGACCAAAGAAGTCCAGCCCAAGTGTCCACCTCTATCCAGGATGTAGTTCAATTCTTGCAGGATTCGAAAAAATCATATATTCCAAATGGAGTATAATTAGTTAGCAGCTATGAATTCCGCAAGAATTTAAAGTTTTTTATAGAATTCGTGTGTGTGACTTCTCTTCCCTACAAGCTTCACAGGTGTTAATTAGTAGATGTAACACCCTAGTACATAATGTTACCTTATCGTACTTTTTTCACTTACCATATTTTTACCAACAATTTCAGCAAACTATTACTAATTAGTAATTACTTATCACCAGCTCTAAACAAGATTAACAAAAATAGCATAATAACATGAATAGGAACAATAAGCAGTACCAATAAACATGGAATCGCATGCCCAGCAATGCCCGATCCATACGCTCAGAAAATGCCCAGTTTCACGCCCTTGGAAATGCTCGGGTCCACATGCCCTAGAATGGTCGGATCACCTGCATCAACGAGCAAACTTACCTTTTGGTCACGTTGTAACAACCCTCCTTTTTAATACAGAATACTAAGAAGGATGATCTATATACATACATTACCAGTTCCATGATTAATGACTAGTACGTGCATTTATAACAATTGGAATCACATCCATACACAATATTACTAAAGCTAAAGCTATTTATACAATGTTGTAACATCCCAAAATTATAAGAATAGGAGAATGGAAATTTAAAAATTTGAATGTGTTTGATTTTGAACTTTTTGGATTTTCTTGTTCTTTTTGGATTTTTGCCCTAAAAGAAAAGTCATTTATATTGAATTGGTAAAAAGGTAAAAACAAAATATCAAAAAAGTCCACAAAAATTATATTAAAATATAAGAAATCTCTAGAATTACTTTTTTGCATTCAAAAGTCATGTGAACTCATTAATTAATGATAATAAATGTAAATTAATGGGATTTTAACTGAAAATAGTGGAATGCCAGAATTTTGTAAAAATCTAAAAAAGTTTATATTGAGCTGAAATTTTTACCCTGAGATAAATTTCAATCTAGATTAAAAATATCAGAAATTAATATCCACATTTATTGTCTTTTAAAATTTTAAAATAGAAAACTAGAAAATCTAGAAATTACAATGTCAGATTTATTAGAAAATAAACATGCAAGATCTCAATTTGAAATTATTACAAAAGAATGCTTAGACCATGAAAAATCTGTCCAAAAATTTTAAAAAATTCTTGACCATATTTATATGCCCAATTAAATTGAAAGCAGAAAAGGTTAAAATGGAGAAAGCAGCTTGTCGGAGTTATAGGAATTTTATATACAAGATTTTAACCTAAAAATATTACTGGATAGAGAAAATTATCTAAAATTTATACTAAAATTTTTTCAAAAGTGTTGGAACATCTTTTCTAGTGTAATTAATGAACTTTAACTAGGTCTATCCTGAGTAAAGGGTACATTGAATCCTTTCGAGTCTCTTACCAGTGGGCCCCGCTACCCAATCGGATCCACGTGGCAGCCCATCCTCTCTCTTTTCCTTTCTTCTTTTCCCTCATGTCAGCAGAGCCAAGCCACCGCCTCTCCCTTCTTGTCTCTGTAACATCCTAAAAATTTTAAAACAGTAAAATGTAAACTTTAAATTTGAATATGAATATTTTTCTGAGTTTCTTGATGTGACATATTTTTATTTGGATTTCCTTGGATTTTTGTGTTGTGAGGATAATCAAATAAAAGAGAAAAGAGAGTGGATAATGGAAAAAGGTAAAAGTAAAAATTTGGAAAAATTACCAACTAAACCCTAAGCCTGCAGAAAAACCATTTTTGCTCACAATTAAATTTTTATGAACAAAAATGAGACTTAATTATTGAAAAGACCCTCACTTTGACTAAAAACAGTGTAATGTAAGATTTAATGCAAAATTTGTAGACTTCATGACGACCTTATAAAATTACCATAGTAACATAAATTCATTATCTACTCCCAATAAAAATATTATAAATTTATCATGTCAAATAAGTCATCTAAAAATTCAAATACAGAAACAAGAAAAATCAACAAAATAGAATGTCAGAATTTTTATGAAATAATGGAGCAATATTTTAATATGAAAATTTTACATAATAATAATTAGCTCAAACAAATTTGAAAAACAAAGTTTCACAAATAATAGACTTCATTTACGTGCAAAGAAAAATCAAAATACGAAAATGAAATTTTGAGCTGCTAGTAGTGTCAGAATTTTAATTAATTCCCTGTAGAACTTTTTGACCCAAAGTTTTTACTGGAGGTAGTAAATTAACTTGAGACCTTAGTAAAAAATCCTTGATAAATTGTGCAGTGATTTGATGGCTGTTTTAATGCAAACTCAGACAAGAATTTCTCAGTCAAAATATCTAAACCTTGATCTTTCGCCGACAGGTGGGCCCTAGTCCTGTTCTGGCCCTTTTGCTGATGCAAAGGTGCTGGAGCCTCCCTCTCATTGACCGGTGGGCCTGATCCCCACCTGTCTGCCACCGCTCCCTTCCTTCTCCCCCTTCCTCTCTCCCTTCCTCGCGCGGATGAGCTCACCTCCGCTCTCTCTCTCTCTGCTCGGCCGTTTCTCGCGTCTTCGCTCACCTACTCCATGTACCAGCTGCGCCGCCCAAAGTCGCCGATTGCTGACACGAAGACCTCCAGCCATTCTACGCCGTATCGGAGCCACGTCGTCGCAATTAAGCATCGCCATTACTCCATGTCGTGCCCGGTAACACTCCCGCCCAAGGCAAGCTCAACCAAGGCCGGTTTATCCACTACGTTCCTTGGCTATAAATTGCACCTCAGTGATCGCAGAGAACCTCTTGCTCATCTCCTCACTTCTTCCCTTTCTCTCCCAGCCTGCACGCATGAAGCTCCCTCCCGTTTCCGCCATGGCCGTGAGCTTTGAAACCGAAGCCACTCGCGATTTTTGTGACACAGCCAACCGTTTCCAAATCCGTTTAAGCTAGAGCATCACCAAGCCTCAAGCATCAAAACCCCTCAAAAACTTTTGGTTAGTCTCATGCGAAATCTGGCCGCCACCGCGAGCCTCTTTCTTCAGTTTGGGTCGCACGGCGGTAGATCTCTCCGGTGAGCTTCCAACCCCACCGATAGGTAAAATGGAATCACTAATTCGCCTCCATGCTTAATTCGGTGCCAATTTGAACCAAAACTATTTCATCTTCTTCCCAGCCGTTTCGCCATGGGCGCCGTTCCCTGAGCTCGGTTGCGCACCTCTCTGATAGCTCTCTGGCCGAATCGACTTCAGTACTGGATGTGCCTGGCCGTGCTCTTCCTCCCGGTGTGGTCACCTTCGTCGGAGCATCGTCGTAGAGGCTTCGATGCCATGCCCCTGAAGCCGTCCCCTGTTCTCTGTCTCTGCGCAGTGGGGCCAGAGTGTCAGTAGTCTTAGATGGAAGAAGAACATAATCAAAAGGCGTTTTCTCTATTGGTAAAGCGTATTTTCAATTTCAAAGCATTTTCAATTCCGAAATAAATTCAATCTTGAATATCTTGTGCAATTTTAATCAAAATTCAGTGAGATAAATTTCATTGTTCATCTAAAATCATAAAGAATCTAAATATACAAAAAAATTTAGTTTTTGAACTTCGGAGCAATTTATTGGAATTAAACTTTACTATAATCCCATTATGGTCTTTAATAAAAGTTTGTGCAGAATAATTCATAAAATATTGAAATAAATTTTTATATGATGCTAAGATCAGGATTAATTCAAATATACAAAAATATTCAATTTTTAAGTCATAGAGCAATTATTAAAATTTAAAATGAGATAAACACTATTATGGACATTATTGCATATATGAAAAATAAAGCTTATAAAATCATAAAATAAATACTTATATGTTTCTGGAAATATAGTAAACCAAATCATACAAAGATATTTAAATTTTGAACTAAGTTTAACATATTTGCTTTGCAATCATTAGTAAATTTTAATATGGCCATTAATAGAAATGAGAGTATAATAGTTCATAAAATCATAAAATATTTTGTAAAAGTTCCTGAAATCAGTACAATTCTATCTATGTAAAAATACTTAGAATCAAACTCAATTTGCATTCTCCTGACTAAAGGAAATGTAAATTATAACAATAAGTAAATAGGTAATCTACTACAATTAAAGTTAAAATAATGCCAAACCAACTTTAAAACATTTCTAGGATTGTTTCCTGCTAACACCTGAAAAATGAATCAAGGATCATGTATAGTGTAGTTGGAAATTAAGTTTGAATTTTGGCTGATTTAAAGTTACAAACATGATCATTTAGGCTACTTCAACAATAGATAAAATAACCTGTCTAAATGTTAAAACTTATAAAACAAGTTTAGAAATACTTTACAAAGTTCATACTACCATGTTCTATAGAAAGAATCTTGTTTCATTAAGGTTTGCATATTAATCCTATTAGCTCAAAACCCTTAAGTGTTAATCATTTGCTTGATATTCTTGCCGATTCCATGTAGCGTAAACTTTATAATGCCACGTAAGCTTTTTCAGTGATGAATATAGTGTCGTGTCTAAATCCTAAAACTTATGAAATTAGCCCAGTAGTGCTCTCCAAAGTATAAACTACCCTATCACAAAAAGATAATCTCATTTCACCATGATTTGTATATTAATCTTAATAGCTTAATAACCCTAAGTAATCACATTACTTTAGACCATAATGTGAATGAATGAACTTTAGGCATAAATGAAAAGTCAATGATTGTGATATTTGTATCACCAGAACCTTCTCAATATCATGTAAATAAGGCCAGTAGCCTCAATCAATAGGTTAGCTTTTTATAACTAGAATAATAATTAAATGTTGCTTTGAATCTGAATCCTAATTAAAGGTAAGAATTCACCTTAATCCTGAAATGATCATATCCATTTAATCTTAACCAATTTTTCATCTTGAATTCGTAAAATAAGATTAATAAATTCATAGAGATCAATTCCTGTTTCTTGTGAAGCCTTTATTTGTTCTTGCTATCTATTTTCTTTTTGCCCTTGTTAAAGTTAGTTATTCGCTTTATTTCCTTTTGTTCGGCGTGTAGAACCCGACGTTGTTGATTCCATCGTCGCCTTCGTCGTCTACGAATTCGTCTTCGTCGTAAGCAATAATTAAGCAAGGCAAGCACCCCTTTGATCATATTGATCCCAGTATTTAATTTTCCTTTTCTTTATCAAATGGTTTCATGCATGCGTTTATTTTCTGTAAATATGCTATTTTGTGGTACTGGTAGTTATACCTGTTGTCTCATTAACCTTCTTTGATAATTATGGACATGTGAACCTTGATAACTATAGACTAAGGATAGGCGTTACTTAATGTCATCATGGATATATGCGATTACGTATTATCCATGCTTAGCCATGCTTTAGAAGCAACAAAGTAAATGATCAGATCAAAATTGTTTCCTGAAAATGTTTGGAAATGACACTGTTGCTTACTAGTATTTTGATTAAAAACCCTAAATAAAACTATGGTTTTGATGCGGGTGATTATTGGCAATAGCCGGTTGTGCAAAGGGAATTGCACGTAGTGTAGGGTGAAGTATCACCCGTGTCAGTTTAAAGACCGAGCAATGGGACGCTATTGATCCAAGAAATCCGTGCAAACCACAAGTGTTGGGATGGGGCAACCTTAAACTGATTAAGTTACCTGGTTTAACTTTGCATTTATGGTAGGCGGGAGCTAGCACAGGCATTCCTTTCCAGGTCTGCTTGCAGGGTTTTCTACTTTCCAATGCAACGGTGTACGCCGTACTATGGGAGAGTTCCAACATTTCTATGCTCTGAGTTCTCTTACCATAGTATGGGTTAACGTCCCGGGCTGGTGCGAAGTTAACCCAGGTAATGTAAAGGTTTTCGTCATGAACATTCTGGCCACACGCTAAAAGTGCGTGAAACATGCGGCAAAAAGAAAAGGTCATGACTTGTGGGTACAGTTGTACACCTCTGCAGAGTATAAATCTAATCGATTAGCCGTGCCCGCGGTCATGGGCACTTGGTGAAGTCATTCCAATGCTAGACTTTGGTATTTTCTGAAAATGGGCTTTGGTTTGAGCTTGTTTTAGCAACTGTTGTTTTATGTCAAAGGGCCGACATTGATGGATTTCAGGATTTGGGTTATTCGTCACTCACGTCATGGAGGACTGTGAGTGTTACTTATGCTTTACTTATTTGTTATCAATCAACTTGCTCTTATAAATTCTGTTTGCAAATAACTTGATTTACAAATTAAATTTTGCTTTATGCAAATTAACTGTAGTAGCCTCCTTTGACTTGGCCTGCATTTATGCATTTGCAAATACCACCTTAAGTCTTGCGGAGTACAAAAGTACCCTTGCTTAATTTGTGGTTTTAGGTGTAAAGCTAGCGAAGCTTCGAAGTCCTCTTTCCGTCGCAGGTTGCGGGATCTTCTTTGAAACGTCCTTTTCTAGGGATTTATGCCTCGTCAATTGCCTGCGGGATGGATGGGTACACTACAAGGCTTTGCTTTTTTTTGCTGCTATACTCTGAGTCGTAAGATTTCTTTGTATATTAGTTTTCACTTAATTAATATAATGTATGGTTGTAATTCCAATTGTTGTAAATGTGCGTACTAGGTACTGATCCAGGGACTAGTACTATGTGCACATTAGATTTCCCTTTTTGCATTTTTGTAAAAATGAGGGTCGTTGTAGTCTCGTTCTTTGGTCAAAGCCGAAAGGCATGTGACCAAACACCGCAACCCTCGGCTGAGGCCACGCCCATGACACATTAACCCGCCTCTGCCATGGCACATCCTGGCCATGCTTGGACTATGTACTTTTGACGCCGCCTGGACCGACTGCCATTTGCTTCCAATGTCTAGACCCTGTGACAACGACATTCATCTCTCTGAACCCCGGTCAAGCCACAAATTTTTGAACTTCTCCCACCGTATGTGGCCAAAACCCAGCCAATACCCTAGCCACGATCATCCCCTGCTAAGCCCACGTCCTACGCCGACCAAAACTCCACATATTCCACACCACCCGCAAGATCAAGCCTCTATCCACACTCTGTAGTTACCCCCATTTATGCCTATAAATAATCGGACACACTTCACCATAACTCTCACACCTCTCTATAGCCTCCACACCCTTGCCCAAGGGCTTGGCCAATTGCGCCACTTTGCGCCATAGTGAAGAACACCCAAGAAAAGGGGGCAAAGCAATTAAGATGATTGAGTGAGCCATTCTCCAATTAAACTAGGTTAGAGCACATCCTTAACTCCCTAAACTCACCTCCCAAACTCAATATGCGCCATAGCATAAGCATATAAATAACACCTTGGCCAACCTTTAACCATTCTCATTCATCATATGACCGAATTAACCCAACATAAAATGGGCTAGACGGTTGCTACACCCGGACTCATTGATACTTAACCTCACCTCGCCTTTTGGTAAACGGGCATAACTTTCAAACGGCTGAATGAAACTAAAAATTTTCAAATTGCAGTTCTAACCGAGGACAGAAATCTGCCCGAACCGAAAACTCCCAAATTTCTAGTCTCTCCATTCCCCAACTAAATGCATTGCAAAAACAAGAACCCTAGCCAAGCATTTCATCAAACACCATGTATGCAAGAAATCTCACCCCCAAATTTCTAGGGTTTTTACCTCAAGGAAAACCCAAGGAGAAAGGAGGAGGGGGATGCTGCCTTGACCCGGGAGGAGGAGTCACGAGGGGGAGTCGCGGAGATGTTGCTATTTGGCAGTGCCATTGCTTCAGGGGGAGAAGGAGGGAGGGGCGCCACTAGAGGGAGGCGCTGGCCTTGAGCAGCAGCAGGGCGGGGGAGAGGCACGGCCGAGAGGCAGAGGCGACGCCATGTAAGGAGGTGCAGGAGAAGCAGGTGGCAACGCCAGAGAATGGGTCTCGAGGATTCAGGTGGTGATTGGGAAAAAAGACAAATGGCCGATCAGATTTAAGACGTGGGCAACTAAGGTTAGGGAATAAGTAACATGCACTTACAAACTACACAGCAATTTTCGAGACCACAACCAACAACTCCAAACCGCTATTTCAACTCACAAATAAAAGAAAATCCTTGAATCAAGAAAATAAAGACACCTCGACAAAAACCGGAAACGATTTTGTGATATTACACTCTTTCCTTTTAACAGAATTCAACCTCGAATTCAACACCACAAGAACACCAACAAGAACAACGAAACCCATCGACAGCTTAAAACACCCAAAACTCAAATTGGGTACTTCCCACGCACGGGTCTCCAAAACTCGAGTCATCTCCTTTCCACTTGAGAATCCACATCTCGCACACGCAGAAGCTATTAAACACGAGCAGACAGTCAAAATTCCCAAATCATACCACCAACCAACGACTCATAATAATACGATTCACATAAGCCACAACACTCTATTAAGCACATCGCTGAATTCTATTCGATTGAATAGTTGGGGTTCTAAACCCAAATCCCCTAAAAACGAAGGAAACTCTGATTCACATTTCTCCTCAATAGTTAACCTTTATAGCCACATAACCATTAATAACTTCCAACCGAATCTGAATATACCACTATTTCTAACCAAGTAACACCGGGATCCTCTAGGAATCAAAACACGACTTTTATCTTTTCAACAGATCAAAATCATTCTTTACTATTGAATTTATTATTCCACAGGCACCAATCAAATTCCCTCATAACAAAAAATCGACTTGACCTTCTCTTCAAACTTGTCTCATACAACGAGACAACCACTCAAAGAAAAGTTCACAACCGAACCATCCATTTCCGGATCAGCCCACGCCCCACGACCAAAACTCCACATATTCCACACCACCCGCAAGATCAAGCCTCTATCCACACTCTGTAGTTACCCCCATTTATGCCTATAAATAATCGGACACACTTCACCATAACTCTCACACCTCTCTATAGCCTCCACACCCTTTGCCCAAGGGCTTGGCCAATTGCGCCACTTTGTTGCCATAGCCGAAGAACACCCAAGAAAAGGGGGGCAAAGCAATTAAGATGATTGAGTGAGCCATTCTCCAATTAAACTAGGTTAGAGCACATCCTTAACTCCCTAAACTCACCTCCCAAACTCAATTACAGCTTTCTCCACCTGGAACCTAAACACCATAGTGCTTCTTCCTCACGACCAGCCACACGGTCGCGGCTCACCTTGGCCAACCTTTGACCGAATTAACCCCTAAAATGGGCTACCTAGGACTCATTGATACTTAACCTCACCTCGCCCGAGCTCAAGCTTCCATGCTTCCAGGTCTCTGACCAACAGTCGCCCTTACAGTCACCCCTTATCGGTGGCAGCTCACTATGGTATCTCTCTATCGCCGCTAGCTGTCTGTAACATCCCAAAAATTTATTTAAAATCTTATTTTATTATTATTTGTGCATTTGGTGATTTTTCTGAATTTATTGGAGTTTTTTGGATTTTATTTGAATTTATTTTAAATTAAGTATATTGGTCTTTTTGTGAAAACTAATTATAAATAGTTAAAGTTTATATAAAGTTTGGGTAAAAATATTTTATTTGAATTCAAAATATCTCAAAATATTTTTGAAAATTTTCTTGGATTTTTCCTAATATTTTTATTGCCTAAAAGAAATTAAAATAATTTCTGTAATTATTTTAAAAGAAAATTCTGAGAAAACCTGGTTGAATAGTATCGCATCAAGTCCAATATCATGCTGTTGTAGAGACCCCAGTTGACGATCCGGAATCTCCATGTATTCTTGTACTAGTCTCGAGATCAAAGCTAGTACACAATAAAGCAATGGTAAATCAATGACCATATCGAGATTATATATTGAAGTAATAAATAACATCAAATAAGAACAATAACCTTCGGTTGAGGTTTACCAAAACCGCCTTAACAAAGTTGAACAACTTGAATAACTACAATGGAAGACGAAAACTCCAAGTGATGACCCAACCATATGACCACAGTAATCGAGTGGGGCGCGTCCTAGTCCAGTGATCTCCTTCGATAGCTTCAACCTTCGAGAGATGATTTGAGTGTAGCATGTGACTACATAAAGTACTCCATAAGTCTTGGTAAAATGCATGATGAAGGCTATATCAAAGAAGGCTTATTATGGTTCTTTTGCATAAAGCCACATTTTCAATAAACTTTACTTGTAATAAATTTTTGTAAAGCAGATTTATCAATTATTTGTATCTATTGAAATAATTATATCTCTAGTGAAGGTTCTAGCCACCAACCACTAGTATACAGGCTCTATCCGCCACATTTCAAAAAAAAATCAGGGTTCAATCCACCCAATGGTTCTTTCCGCTAAAGATTACAAAACAGGTTCAACTACCTGACTGGCTCTAGCCGCCAGAGGCACATCCGAGAGTTCTAACCACTCCCGAATCCCAAAGTTCATTTTTGAAAACAAAACCAAAAGACTACCAATATGCAAAGCATTCTTTGCCCGCCCTTGACCGTAGGCACGGTTATTCGAATAGTTTTAACCCTCTACAGAGATTGTACACTTTACCCACAAGACATGATCGACTCTTTGTGTCATGCAATTAACACACTTCCTTTGGTGTGTCGGCAGAGAGATCATGACAAGGCCTTTACAATGTATACATCTAACCCGACTCACCCGCTGAGGTTTCACCGCTATTAGGGTTCCATCTGCCCAGTATAGAAGCCCCCTCTTGCGCCGTGTGGGAAAATACGACTTGCCTCCATCTGGCACCCACATTCCACCATCTGGTGAGTCTAAGTTAGCTTTCTACAAATTATTCAGCCATTTCGAGCCCATTTGACATGTGATTGTCTTCACAGCTAAGAATGGACAATCATAAGAGTCGGTCCTTAATTTGACTAGGCGGCTTCCACAAACCAAGACCAAGTGCTCTGTCTGCTTTTGCCCGACAAACCATTCCACCCCAATCTAAACCATTTTCCTTTTTATTTTTATTTTACAAACGAATGGCAATACCTTTTGCCTATATTTTCCAACACAAGTTTGCAAGGGTTTATAAATAATCCCCACCCATAGGTGTATACTGACCGTTTGCAAGCATAAGCATTTCTACCGAACTACTCTATTCCACCAATAGTTATTTAATAAACTTCAATTCTCAGTGTTGATAAAAATTATTATAATCAATTATGTAATCTCCTAAAATCATGAAGTCACCAAGATCTCACATTATTATCATGGCACTTGCATAATCCAACCCAATATGATATTCCAACAAGTGAAGTCTATATCAAGAGTAACCATGACTCCAAAATCATATTAAGCTACAATTATCACTGAATATGAAATATCTTCCTAGAACTATAAATTACATTATTGATTTATCCATCATTCTTGTATTGATCAATCTTATCAACCACTTAGTCCACGAAAAATACTTCACAATATCATTCACTAAATCCACCAAGTATGATTCACAACATCATCTACATTAATTCACCGAGAATACTTCACATAATCATCTACTAAACCACCAAGAATGCTTGTTAAATTCACTGAGTATGATTCTCAACATTATCTATTTAATCCATAAGTATGATTCTCACTATTATCTATTAAGTGCACCGAGAATGTGTCGGAACCCGCAAAAAGGATACGGGCCCCAGCTGTGTTTACCTGTACTAGTCCCTGGATCAATAGCTAGTACACACAGATCGTAACAGTATGGACCATAACCATGCGATAAATGAAGATTTAATTCAGAGTACTGGTCGACATAGCCTGTTATTACAAAAGTTGGACCCGTAGGTCATACAGCAGCGGAAACATTAAACTGGCAAATAAACTTGACGGTTAAGTCCAAAACACCACGAGCAAAGATCGGAGAAAACGCGATCCTAGACGTCGGATGATCCTCCTCTTCAAAGCCTTCATCGCAGATGTCGAGATGGTGGGATGCGAGGCTCTTGGATAGCTATCTCGATATCTGATCGCTTTATGGAATAAGCGGCCCATAATGAAAAGCGAGGGTGAGTATGCAACATACTCAACAAGTCCCGAAAGAAATGCAGTATGTAGTTTAATTCAAGGGAAGGAATTGGTTAATTTGCCAAAAGCCAATTTTTAAAATTTTATACTAGAATTTTGAAGAGCAGCTTTCAAAGGTATTTTCTTTTAACAAATAAGTGTATCAAACTTCTCCGGACACGGCTCCAACCATGGAAAAATAAAACATAAACC
Source organism: Guadua angustifolia (assembly GCA_036346375.1). Lineage (NCBI taxonomy): Eukaryota > Viridiplantae > Streptophyta > Magnoliopsida > Poales > Poaceae > Guadua > Guadua angustifolia. The sequence continues at coordinate 46,061,831 of CM070512.1, read as the reverse complement.
AACTCACGGCATCGGCCATGGTTTTATTTTAAAAATACTTTTCCACAACACCAATCGTGGTTTTCTTTTGAAATCTTTTCCTCGTGGCTCCAACCACGGACTTTTATCAAATCAAAACATTCACGGCTCCAACCGTGCTTCATTTTATAAAAAAAATCTGATTTTGAAACCAAATAGGGAAAGTCTACCATGTGACAACGCCCTTTGTCCACCCTTGATCGTGGGTACGGCTATTCGAATAGTTTGTTTACTTTGCAGAGTTTGCACGCTTTACCCGCGAGAGATATTTCACCCTTTTCGGTCATACACTTCCTTTGGCATATAACCCCAAGTGAAAATCACAAGGCCATTTCTCTAGCTACATCTTAACTAAATCACGCCCGCTGAGGTTTCACTGCCAAATGGCTACAACCATAATGGAAGCCCCCTCTTGCGCCTGTAGGCCACCTGTGGCTCCAACCACGCCCACTCCACCATCTGGCATGCCTTAATCAAGTTTTCACTAGCTACTCGGCCAGGCCCGTTCCATACCGGAACCCGCGGCCGCACTGTTGTACATTGTTTGACAATCACAAGGGATCGGTCCTTAGGGTGACTAGGGTGGTACATACTCAAACCCGAGTCTCGTGCATTCTGCACCCACCTTGCAACCTTCCACCCTATTCAAGTTTTTAAATACCAATTCTTTTTCTTTTATTTTACCGAACTGGCAGCACCAATTGCCCATTTAAAATAATATTTTCACTCAATCATTCAGAACTTCAAGTGACAAGCCTTCAATTAAACATACAAATAGTATTTAGCATAACTAAGCACTACTACTATACTAAACAAGGTATCAAGCCATTTATAACATAATTAATCATTCTAGGGCAGCCAAAGGACAGATGGATTAATATGTAGCAAGCATACATATTAACAAGGTATTTAACTACAATCTATCATAATATATATATATTTGTAATCAACATAGCATGCAAGTTTGTAAATCTACAAAGCATTTCAAAACATGGATCGACATGCTTCAAGGGAACTTGCAAAAATTTGCTAGAAACTTGCCTTGGTTAGCGAGGAGAGAGTCGTCTTCTTGCGGATCAGTAACGGCGTCGACGTCAAACGTTTCTATCGCACGAAAAACAACGAATAAACACACATTCGGAAAATTTAGAAAATCAAATTAATTCATAACTTCATGAAAACTTCCAGATCTATAGTTTAGCATTTTAAAAGATTTATAAAATATATTTCAATATTTTTGGACACATATTTTAAGAGATACAAAATTAAATAAATTTAGATATTCCATGAATAATTTGACATGATAAATTTATTTATAAAATTTTATAAAATTATCGTGAATAGGTATTAATTTTTGCTAATTAATAAAATTTGTTACATACAATTTAGAGCTGAATCGAGTTTGCAACGACATTCACAAATTTCACAAATTGTTGAAAAGGACATGTACAAACTAACAGATCGATGTTTTTACTGTAGCTCACGATTTACTGTAGCAGCTGCGATACAGAACATCAAATGATAGCCGGCATGAAGGGAGAAAAGTCCAGAGGCTGGCCGTCCAGCCGAATGGTGGCGGCGCGGCACGGCGAACTCACCGGTGATAACGACGGCGGCAGAGGGATGACTAATCGGCGACGGCGGCTAGAAAATAGTACGTTCGAATAAGAACGCACTTGATCTTTTGCAAAAAAAAAATCTGGTGGAACGAGGATGAGAGGGCTCTCGGGAAGGGGAGGGATGGATTGGTGACGAAGAGAGGCTCCCAATGCCCCTTCTTATAGTGCGAATGGAAGGCCAAAGGTAGCAAATCGCAGTGGATATGAAAAACGGATACACGAATATTTCTTTTGTGGTTATGAACAAATTAATGGAAGATTTAATTGGGAAACTGCTGTGGATTGATGAGGATTAAGTTGGGAAACGGTTGTGTATTGATGAGGATTAATTTGGAAACGGTTTTGGATTGATGAGGATTAATTTAGGAAACGGTTGTGGAAGATGTACAGTACACATGACACGTTGGTTTTTCTTTTGTTATTGAATTTGAATAGTGTTGAGAAGGAAAATGCGCTTAGGTTAAAATAGCAAAAAGACTCTAAAAATCCTAAAAAAAATCTCTAAAATATTAGGGAATATTTGGAACCTAATAAATTTGGTTTTGGAATTTTTTTTGATATATAGATTTTCTGCAAAAATTCTTTTAGTAAATCAGACACTTGTACAAATCTTTATAAAATCAACAAACTTAATTTATAAGTCAAGTTTTTGAAAATATTTGAAAATAACATTCTCATTTTTCAAATGTTTTTATTATAAACATGATTTTATTTTATTATATTATTATTTTATTTTTTCTTTTATTTTTTACTAATGCTACTTGGGTGATCGATTTGATTTTTTTTATGAAAAATGAGGATGTTACAGAATGCTTCATAATATTATTTACTAAAACCACCTAAATATTACTCTCAAAATCATCTACTTTAATCCATTGACAATGGTAGTTCCTATGATCATAACCAATTAATCTTAATCAATCACGTATATTCCATATTAATCAACCAATTCACATATGATTATCACCATCCATATTTCAACCAGTATTTATTTTCTTAATTAGCTCCTCAATAATATCTTCCCACAAATATTAACAATCCAACTTCACAATATTTCAATCATCAACATTCTTAGATCATTATAATAATTATTAATCCCCATCAACACTAATATCCATGTAATCTCCAATAAAAACTGGGTTCTAGCTCCAATTTCCATTCTAATCAAAGATTATTTAATCAAGAATAATTACTATGGTGGATTACTTGTTCTAAGGCGACAAAGGTTCATGGATACAATATCAAGGAGGTATAAACAATGTATAGCTAATACCTAACATTAACATCATTCTTTTATGTAAATAGCAATGCATGTTTAAAGAAGCAGTTACAAAAGCATTTATAAAACTGGGTACAAAATGCGTCAAGGAAGACTTGCCTTCGTCGACGAGGTGCGATGCGCTGTTCTGAAGGTCTTCTCCTTCGTCAGCGACTACGATCGGTTCTTCGACTACGCGCAAAACGAAACAAGAAAGAATAAAATAAAATAAACGGAAACTAAAAATTATAATAAAAATACTGGCATACAGAGAGTGATTTATTATGAATTTAGGAATTAGAATCACTCGAATCAGAGTTCAGATGACGGAGAAACAAATGTTTGAATGATCTCGGTTTAATTAAATCCGAAAAATACGAAATGGCACTGTAGCATTGCTACAAGATTAAATCTACCTCACGCACGAACAAAAGTCCCATCCATGGTGCCGAGTTAGGGGCACGGCGGAAGCCGGCGAGGTGGAATGGAAAGAGGGCGACGACGCGGTGCCGGGGCAAGTGACGGCGCGACAAGCCAGTGGCCGGGAGGCGGCAATGCGCGCATGGAACAGCGACCATCGGGCTACGATAGCATCGGCGACTCGAGCCGGTGGCTTGGCACGAGAGGTGCAAGGGGGGTGGGTGGGCGGCGCGAAGCCGATGGTGCGGTCGGCTAGGGGCGGGCAACAGTGGGGAGGTGGCGCGGCATGAGCTCCGGCCGGCGGCCATGGGCGTACAGCGCGGGCATAGTGGTGTGGGGCTCGGCAGTCGACGATGGGCGGAATAGCACCGGGAAGGCGAGGCGGAGGTGATGCGCTCACCGGCCGGCGGCGGGGAGGCCAGGACAAGGCACGGCGGTGATGATTCCGGCGACGCCAAAAACGGACCGACGGCACGACGGCCAAAACCACTCTAAAACGCGAAATTTCTCGAAACTAAGGTGAGAACGGGATATCTAGCATCAAGAGGAGTCTATGGGTGCAAGGAATTGAATTGAATCGTACCCAAACGAGAGAAATCGACGACGAACTGAGCGACGGCTGACGACGAACAAACTCGAAATCCGGAGTCAAACTGCAATGAAAATCAAATACGATTGAATGGTTGTGATCACGGAGGCAAATGGCACAAAGTGAAGTGGTTAGTTTACCCGGAAACTCACCAGAGCAAAAGATGGCTCACCGGTGTCTTTGGAGTGCGCCGAGCGTCGGGTTTTCTTGAGTTTTGGGAAGGGAAATGGCACTGAACCAAAGGGGAAAGGTGAGCACGGGGTAGAGGACGTCGAGAACCAACTTTTGAGTACCCGCACGTCCAGTGAGGTGAAGAAACGGAAGAGTTATGGCTAAAACAAGAAACGGCAAAGAATTGATTGTAGCGACCGTTTCATTTGATTTCAGAGGGGGTAATTGTAGGAGAATTGAAGTCCTTGATGACACGGTCGTTTTGCAACTGACCTCACTTGATTTCGTTGACAATTGCAAAAGATATGAGCATTTGAAGATTGGCTTGCAAAAGGGGCTGGACATGAACAGTGCTGGCTGGAGGTTGAAGACGATGAACAATGCAGATTTTAAAGCGCGCGAGATAAAATAGATAACAAGACCTAAAAATACTAGAAAATATCCTAAAAATCCTAAAAAATAAAATGGAACCCAATAAATTTGATTTTGCTATTTTTGGATGAACTTTGGAATTTAGATTATTTCGGGACAAATAAAATGGATTTGAATAAAACGCGAGAGATAAAATAATAGAGAGATTCTATAAATCTTGAAAAAATTCCCAAAATCATTTTAGAATATTTGGAACCTAATGCAATGGGTTTTGAGATTTTTGGAGGATTTTGAGACAGGTGGAATTTCGAGTAAGGGCCGGAATTTGAAATTTTGATTTTGCGGACGGTAAAGGATTGAACTCCAATTTCGAAAGGATAAGGATGCCAGGTTAATTAGAACATTAAGAAAAATCAAAATTTGAAATTAATTCATTTAAATTAACTTTAGGCAAAAGACCGAAATTGGAGATGTTACAAACCTACCCCTTTAGAGAGAATCTCGTCCCCGAGATTCGGACGGACAAAAAGAAAGAAAGAACAAAGAACGCTGCTCTTAGATCTTTTTTCACACATCCAAGGTTCTTCTTACTCTGAGCCAAAGCTGCGCTGTACTTTTCAAAACTTGATAACATTGCTCGATGCACGATCTTGATTATCCGCGTATTATCGCTAAAGTACCCTCTCCACGCATAAAGTCTCGGTCCGCGTGTGGCCGGATCACCAACCCTGGCGTCAGATCCACAGGTGGCGAAACACGCCTACTTCGCCGGCGCCAGCTGCATGTTAAGGTGGCGAAACCGCCCTTCGCCCGCGCCGGCCGTGGCGCCCGGCGGCGAGTGGCGACACGCCCTTCTGCCCGGCGCCAGCCCGCGTGGCGGCGCCGCCAGGCAGCGATCGCGGCCCCGCGGACAGCGCCGGTCCCCACGGCGCCCGGCGGCATGGTGAGCAGGCGCCCTGCTTTCGCCCGGCGCCCGATCGCGTGGCGGGTGGCGGCGATTGGCGAGGCATACCTTTCGCCCGCCGCAAAAACAGAAAGAGTGAGCACGGTAGCCGCCTCGAAGCTCCTTCCTGCGCCGTCAAGTGTCGAGGCAGCGAGCTGTCTGCTGTGAACTTATCGATAGCAAGGGTTTACGCAACAAGCCCATTCCTCGGCGCCTCTCACCTACCATCACAAGGGGTCCCATCCGTGGGCCGGGCAAGAACGCAGCGTGGAAGCATTTAATGAAATTTGGAGAGCAGGGACGGCCGGAGAAAGCATTAAATGTATTTAGATCGGCATGATGGCCCTCCTTGTACCTACCCGTTAACTTTGGCCTATATAAGGGCCCTCGGTGCATGGGGAAGGATCGGATCCTAGATCGGTCGACCAAGCAATACTAGAGAAAGGCTGGCGGATGTAGCATGTAACACGAAACTACTGTACTAGTTCAAAGCATCATATCTCTGAAATCTAGCGGGGCGTAGGTTATTACCCTTCTTACAAAGGGGCACGAACACAGGTAAAAATGGGTTGTTCTCCTTAGTTCATAAGGCAGAAACCCTCACGTGGGAGTCCTCTGAGGTTTCGCCCTCTCGATTAGCCGGCGCGTGGCGCCCTCTGCTTAGAACAAAACCCGATGCAGCATGATCACGGAACTGTCGGTGGAATCTTGGCCGCGAGCGCGCCCGGATGGGGAGCTAGTGGTTGGCTTTAGGCTAACTCCGGCGGACTTGGTGTTCGCGATTGACGAGCTCCGCGCCGAAGATGGCGGATCCGCAGCACCGAGATCTCGCGAGGCGGCGGCGACCAAAGCGCCTCCGACGTCGCGCCCGGTCGAGAACCGCCGTGCCCGCCCTGCCGGTCGGCGCCAGCGCTCCCCGAGCGGTGGAGCAGCCCGTCACGTCAGCTAGCCATGGCTGCCACCCGCCGAGAACTTACGCGCCCGTGCCCTGCCTGGACCACCACGGTGGGTTCGCGAGGGGACTCTCCGGCCACTCGTGGGCTCTGCGTCTTGCGGCCTCGTGGGTGCGGCCCGGCCGGGTGAGGGCTCCCGGCGGTCGAGCACGGCGTACCTCGGCGCCTAAAGAAAGCATCTGGCGCTCGGGCCTCGAGTCGCCCCCAGCGAAGGGCCCTGGCCGAGTGGGCAGGAGTCGCCAAGAAGCGAGCGCCATCCCGGTCCGGCTCCTCGAGAACGTGAGGACCTTCGGCTCTCATCTTCTCCGGCCAGGCTGCGCCCGCGTGCTGTGCCGAGCCGGTGAGTTTCGCCCGTGACCATAGAAATATGGCGGCACACCTACCAGGAGGAGTTCCTCCAAATCTACCGCGATGGTGCGGGCGTTGGCGGATCTGAAAAGGTCATAGCCAACTACCTCCCAGCGGCCTTGGCGAGTTCTGCCCGCTCTGGCTGCTTGAATCTCCCAGTCGAAAACACCATCCCCACATCTCCAGAAGCAATCGGTCGTCATCGCCTTGGGAGGGCGTCTGTGACCATAAGATGAAGGAGAAGATGGCCACCGTACCATCGGCTCCACCTCCGAGCTTTCTCCCTCGCACATAAGTCTTGGGCAGACTAAGGGTGTGAGAGGGCAGGCAGGACATCGAAAGGTCCGGCCGTCTGCGGGCTGAAAAGCGAACATGATGATCAAGATGAAGATCCATGCGGCTGCGGCTTTTTGTGGCGGATCACCGTGGCGTTCTATGGTGGTTCATCCACCATTCCTCAAAAAGGAGGTGTGCGCCCGGCGTCGAGCTTCAGTGGTCGGACAGCTGAAGTGGTCAGACAAGCGATCACCTTCGATCGGGCGGGCTTCCACACAGATCACCCTCGGCCTAGGGCCTCTCCGGTCGTGAGTCGCACCCACGGTAGGGAATGTCTTGTTGGGGCGGTGGCTGATGGATGGAGGTAGCTCCTCAACCTCTGTCCGCGTCGGCATTCATGGTATTGCAGATCAGCGCCCGGGGACTGCGCCCAGCCTGCTTGGATTCTTCGGGGTGGCCCGGATCGGGCTTGTTCCCCTTAGGTCAAGTTTGCCTCCCGTCACTTTTGGGGAGAAGGATAACTACACTGGCAAGAGATGGTGGATTTGGTCATGATTCGACCTCCGCCTACGCCTTGGCTGTAGGTATTTGGTCAGGTTCATGGCGACTACCCACAGCTTACATGGTGGTGAAGATCAGGCGGCGGCCCCATTGTTATCAACGTGGATAGGTCTGAAGCCTGGCTGCCTACTGCGAGCTTGGGATCTGGCGGTACCACTTAGCGTCGGTCGCGCCGCGCCACTTCGAGGCCCCTCGGGCCGGGACCGTGCTTCACTGGTTCCGCCCGGTGAAATAAAGGTGAGTCGCAGTGAAGCCCGAACCCCAAAACCGTCGACATGGCGCCAACCTCGGCGCCAAATAGGAAAACGCGCTCGTCACCTTCCTCGATCAAGCCTTGAGCGTGTTAGCTGGCAACCGTCCCAGCGCATAGCTGGGGTCCCAGGTGTCGAGCACCGATTAACAACGCTCGAGGCGTCGCCCGATCAGCGAAGGTCCGGAGGCGGTAGCGGAAGCGGCGGATGCCATTCGAGAGGAGGTAGAAGGCTGGCTGGCGGGGAATAGTCGAGAGGTCTCTCACCTGAGTGGCTTGCCAACCAGGTGCTCGTCAAAAAATCAGGGAAGTGGCGCATGTGTGTCGATTTCACCGACCTCAACAAAGCCTGCGAAAGATCCTTATCCCCGCGAGTCGACCTCATCGTGAACTCCACGGTAGGGTGTGGTCTTGTGCTTTTTGGATGCATACTCCGGGTACCACCAGATTAGCATAGGCGCTGAAATGAAGAAAAAAGCGCTTTTGTAACTTGTATCTTGTTATGTAAGGATGGCTTTTGGTTTAAGAATCATGCAGTTCTACTTACCGGTGCTATGCATATTACCTTACGCCCCAGATAGAGGCGGAACCTTGGTTATGTTGATGACACAGTGGTGAAAATTAAGAAGAAGCGAAAAATGATCCAAGACACTGGAGACCTTTGCTAACCTCGGATGAATCACTGAAGCTCAACACGGGAAAATCGTGTTGGTTATTGCCCTCGGCAAAATTTGTTGGGTTTCACGGTGTCAGTAGGGGCATTGAGGCCAATCTTGACAGATATCGGCCATCGAGCACATGAAGCCGCGGCCTTGACTCAAGCAAGTCAATGTTTGGCGTCCTTTGGCCTCCTTGAAAGGCGGTTCATTGCCCGATTAGGAGAAAAAAGCTTGCCTCTGTTCAAGCTATTTGAAAAAAGACTAATTACTTTTGAATTTGAGCGGTACCTCTCCTCTCCCCGGTCTTTGGTTTCCCCAGCGGGTGAGCCCTCTACGTATATTCTGCCCCCCCGGTGGTGGCGCCGTGTTGATCCTTGAGAGAGGAAAGGCGTTGAGGCGATCTACTACATCGACAAAGTATTGCATGAAGCGAAGACCGGTATCCTTGAGCTCAAAGATGTTGTATGCACGTCCTAGTGGCGTCCGAGGCTGCGGCATTATTTCAAGGCGAAATTACGTGGTCCTGACCTACCCTTTGCGCGAGATTCTCCATAACCGTGAGCAGAGCGAATTGCTAAATGGTCGGTGGTAAGAAATTTAACATCAAGTTTGTGCCCTTGCATACATCAGAAGTCAAAAGTTGGCGGAATTAAATGCCCAGTGGACTCCGCCACTCTGAAGCTGAAATGCCCGTGCCTTCCCCACGGGCGTTATTCTTTGATGGGTCTTTGATTTTGGAAAGCGGCAATGGGTATGTCTGGTCTCCCCGGCCAGGTGACACCCTCGATCGTGGTGGCCCTCGAATTCAAGGCCACCAACAATATTGCAGTATGAAGGTCTGCTGGCGAGGCTGCGCGTCAACCGGCTATTGGGCATTAAGCGTCTCAAGTCAAGGAGATTCCTCTGGTCATTAATCAAGCTCGGAAGGAGTTCAATGTTAAGACCCCACCATGGCGACTGGCGGTCAGAAAGAATGGGCGTCATTTTGAAGAGTTTGGGGTATATTCATATCCTCGGCGTGACAATCACCTTGGACGGAATGTCGGCTTGCATCCTCAAGGGCTCTGTTCGGTCGGGGTCTTGAGGAAAGACTCTGCGACAGTCCATCGCCGCCCACAATTCGGTGGGGATGATGGTGTCATTGTCGCGGCCCCGTCAGTGGGGGCAACGGCAAAGGCTGTCATGACCTCCGGCTCGGAGTGGGAAAGCGATGCCTTTGTCACGACCTCAATCCGGGGAGGAAAGCGCCCCGCCTCGGCCCCAGTGGGGAGGAAGAGCAGCCCGGTCTTGCGAGGCGACACCGAAACTTCGGCCAGCGGAGTACCGAGCACCGGTGGTAGCGCCGCCCTTGGCGGAGGATCGATGGATGGACCCTATCACGGCCTTCTGCGTGACCAAGTGATCCCGGCGATGATGCCTCGGTGAAGATTGCCGAAAGCCAAGTGCTATACTCACGGTAGGTGGGGACCTATATCGCCCGGGCGAAGCGGAGTTCTCTGAAGTGCATCACTTTCGGGAAGAGGCGGCTTGCTCTCGATATCCATGGGCGTGTCGGGGAGCCATATGTCAGCGGGACTCTAATCGGCAAGCGTTTAGCGAGATTTTATTGGCCTACCGCCCTCTAGGATGCTTCTGCGGTGGTGAGGGCGTCGCAGCTTGTCGGGTTCTTCGCCGAGCAAACCCACGGCCACCGCTCTCGCAAACCATCCGCTATCTTGGCGTTCGCGATGCAGGGGCTGAATATCTGGGTCGTTCACTTGAGCCACGAGGCTTCACCCACCTCTTAGTCGCCATCGACAAGTTCACCAAGTGGGTGGCGAAGCGGTCGAGACCATCCGCAGGCTTGCTGATTAAGTTCATCTTGGATCTTCACCGCTTTGGAGTATAACCATCATCACCGACAACGGCACCAGTTCACCGTAGCGGCTTTGGAGTTACAGCGAAGAAATGGGCACCAAGGTATGTTTAAACGGTGGCCCATCCGCGAAACAGCGAGGCGGAGCAGCATGTCACGCTAATCTTTGAAGGCCTCAAAGACAAAGGCGTTTGATCGACTCCTGGCGGGGTGCAAGATGGGCGGAAGAACTCCGTGTCTTGTGGTAAACCGTACCACGCCCAGCCGTGCGACGATGAGACACCCTTCTTCTTGGTGTAGTTCAACTCACTTGATTCAATTCTAGCTTCTAGTACCTTGAGACTTTTGTTCTGCTGAAAAAAAAACATGAACAAAGTTCACCACACACATTTGGAGGCTGTTGTTTTCGTACTGAATTAACTGATTCCTTTTAATTTGGTACTTTGAATTCAAAATATATCCTCATGGTACAAACGAGAATTATGGCTCTACAACCATCCTTTATTTAACTCATGACTGGTGCCCAACTCATATATACTTTAAAGACTAACATCTAGAAATTACTTCCACAATTATACTCCTTTCAAACTTTTACAGATAGCAATACTGACCACTGCATCTTACAGAAACTCTTTTATTTATTCTTTAAAAGGGGTATAATACTACTGGATGTACTATCTATTGGCAATGACTTTCTCTGATAACATCATATTCCTGGTGTCTCTTCTTCATTTCCATGGGGCATAGGTAGACCTAATACCCTATATCGCAATATTTGTGATAGAAATTTCCGATTACGTTTACCACCTGCTGCGGGAGTTATGGTCTTGATAAGATCAGCATCTGGAATGTTGACGGTTGAAGTAGATGTTCGGTGTCTTTTCGGGCAACGATTAGCATAATGCCCCTTAACATGACAGTTGAAACATTGAATGTTTGCCTTTGAAATCTTGTTACGTTGAGATTGACCAATCTTGTTGTGAAATCCCTGCATCACTGGTTGTACTGCTGCTCCTGGGGTCTTGATCAAGGTTGCTTCTTGTGGTCTGCTGAGTTGAGACTGGTTCACACAAAGTCTAGAGCTACTGGCAACATATTGTTCTTGACATACTACCTTCCTTTTTCGGGAATCTGGATGATAACAGTTGTCTTCCAAGGAGAGTGTTTTGCCTTTGACAGATCGAGAAATATTTGCTACCTGGTGCAACTTATGAGGTACTTCCACTCTAACTTCTGATGCTGGAACTGCTTGTGATGCCAAGAAATTTTGTTTCTCCAAGGAACATTGTTTCACAAAATGCCCTTCTTTGCCACAAAAGTTGCAAACTTTGTATTGGATCTCCTTCTTTCGGGGGCACTTATCGAATCGGTGTCCAGTTCTGTCACAGTTATGACAATGGTTATCTTGTTTTGTTTTACCCTTTTGAGGACAACTGTAAGTAAAATGTCCTTTTTCACCACATTTGTAGCAAATGACACATTTCCACGAGTGATGGTTTATGGGAGGAGTATTGCTAATGCCATCATCACCACATAATACTTCTGGAGGCTTGGTCTTCTGTAACTCATCAGTAGAACACTGCTGAGGAGTTGTAGAAGCTTGATTGTTCACTTGTTGTATCATCAGTTGCATGAGCTGAGTCTGAGTCACAAGAAACTGATTCATACTCTGAAGAAATGCTGTTGACACATCGGAGGATTGCTGGTTGAGCTCGGCAAGAGTAATCGACATTGACATTCGAACTTCACTAGTGTTGGCATTGATGTTGACCATAGCATTGGGATTTGATGCCTTAGCTTCTTTGTTGAGGTTAGCACTGCGATTCTTCACCATCTACTGACAGAACAGGCTTCAAGACGAGGGGGAAAAGCATAGACGAGAGAAACAGGGAGGTTCTAACAACACCCAAAAACCAATTGCCCAGACAAAAGGCAGCACAAAAACGAAAGACGGTTTTGAAAACTACACAAAGCAACTCGTCTACTCGATTAAACTACTCATTCTAACTGGATAAGGCGGCTCAAATCCAGAATGAACCTTGACCAACTTATCCTATAGGGTTAGTCTGAGACCAAACTTGCTTCTTTGGTCTTCATCGAACAAAGGTCGGATCCTCACCATGAAGACGAACAACTTCACTAGCAACTTTGCTGAATCGCTCCTCATTTTGAGACAACATGCCTTGACGTGGAGAAGGGAACTTAATATACCTAATATAGAAGTTACAGAGCAAAGGGAGATCCAATTTACATTCCAAAAGGATGAAAGAACAATAGATACGATGAAGATGGAGTAGATAAGAAACAACTTCAATGATAAAGATGAGAATAGATAAGAGAGAAAAGGCAAGATTAGCACATTATTTTTATTTTTATTTTGTAACATAAGTTTTGAAGCTTCCTAAAAAAATGACCATTCTAACTAGGGACAGTCCTACAGTCGATATGGCTCTGATACCACCTCTGTGAGACCCCAGATTGACGATCCGGAATCTCCTGTGTATTACTGTACTAGTCCCAGATCAAAGCTAGTACACACAATCGAAACAGTGGTAAATCAATGACCATATCACGATTATATATTGAAGTAATAAATAACATCAAATAAGAACAATAACCTTATGGTCGAGGTTTACCAAAACCGCCTTAATAGGCTGAACAACTTGAATAACTACAGCGGAAGACGAAAACTCCAAGTGATGACCCAACCATATGCCCACAGGAAACCGAGTGGGGAGGGCGTCCTAGTCCAGGTGATCTCCTTCGACAACTTCAACCTTCTGAGAGATGATTTGAGTGTAGCATGTGACTACATAAAGTACTCCGCAAGTCTTGGTAAAAATGCATGATGAAGGCTATATCAAAGAAGGCTTATTATGGTTCTTTTGCATAAAGCCACATTTTCAACAAACTTTACTTGTAATAAATTTTTGTAAAGCAGATTTATCAATTATTTGTATCTATTGAAATAATTATATCTCTAGTGAAGGTTCTAGCCACCAACCACTAGTATACAGGCTCTATCCGCCACATTTAAAAAAAATCAGGGTTCAATCCACCCATTGGCTCTTTCCGCTAAAGATTACAAAACAGGTTCAACTACCTGACTGGCTCTAGCCGCCAGAGGCACATCTGAGAGTTCTAACCACTCCCGAATCCCAAAGTTCATTTTTGAAAACAAAACCAAAAGACTACCAATATGCAAAGCATTCTTTGCCCGCCCTTGACCGTAGGCACGGCTATTCGAATAGTTTTAACCCTTTGCAGAGATTGTACACTTTACTCACAAGACATGATCGACTCTTGGTGCCATGCAATTAACACACTTCCTTTGGTCTGTCGGCAGAGAGATCATGACAAGACCTTTACAATGTATACATCTAACCCGACTCACCCGCTGAGGTTTCACCGCTATTAGGGTTTCATCTGCCCAGTATAGAAGCCCCTTCTTGTGCCGTGTGGGAAAATACGACTTGCTTCCATCTGGCTCCAACATTCCACCATCTGGTGAGTCTAAGTTAGGTTTCTACAAATTATTCAGCCAGGTCAGAGCCCATTTGACATGTGGTTGTACTGTTGTGCTAAGAATGGACAATCATAAGAGTCAGTCCTTAATTTGACTAGGGCGGCTTCCACAAACAAAGACCAGTGCTCTGTCTGCACCCACCCTACAAACCATTCCGCCCCAATCTAAACCATTTTCCTTTTTATTTTTATTTTACAAACGAACGGCAATACCTTTTGCCTATATTTTCCAACACAAGTTTGCAAGGGTTTATAAAGAATCCCCACCCATAGGTGTATACTGACCGTTTGCAAGCATAAGCATTTCTACCGAACTACTCTATTCCACCAATAGTTATTTAATAAACTTCAATTCTCAGTGTTGATAAAAATTATTACAATCAATTATGTAATCTCCTAAAATCATGAAGTCACCAAGATCTCACATTATTATCATGGCACTTGCATAATCCAACCCAATATGATATTCCAACAAGTGAAGTCTATATCAAGAGTAACCATGACTCCAAAATCATATTAAGCTACAATTATCATTGAATATGAAATATCTTCCTAAAACTATAAATTACATTATTGATTTATCCATCATTCTTGTATTGATCAATCTTATTGTAATACTGCAGATCCTTTTTCTAGGGTTTTTGGCCGAATTTGTTTTTGTTGTCTCTCAGTTTTAAGATTCTTCTCGAAAGGTTTTGAGATATGCTGAATGCATATCAGAAAGGGTATTTCTCCGAGTCGTAAATTTCTGCTGCAGGTTTTACTCAAAGGTTTTTTTTCTTTTCACTGTGAGTTTGAGATGAAAATTGTGAAATCTGCATTGCATTGACAATGATGAATCATGTTTAATGAGTTGATTGTGATGTATGAATGTGAGATTCTTCTTTTGTATGGCATATTTGCATCTACATTGCAATGACAATGATGAATCATGTTTAATGAGTTGATTGTGATGTATGGATATGAGATTCTTCTTGTGTATGTTTTATGCGCTTGAGCATGAAAGCAACGAATGGAAACTGTTAATGGTTAATCGTGGAGCTAATGGCATTTATAGATTGAGGATTGAGTCGTGGACTCATCCAAAAGTGGCTATCGAGGTATGAGTAAAGTTTAAATAATTCTTAAGATGGTTGTGGTATTTGGAATCAGTTTCCGGTTCATTTATTTACCAAGTTCAGTCAAGTATTTGAATATGTTACGTTTCAAAGTATTGGTATTTCGTTTGATTCGGTTGCGTTTCTTTATTGTTGCACTTTGCTGAGTCTTGGACTCACGCTTGTTTGCTTCCTGTTTTAGGTACCTTGAAGTTGATTCGTCTGGTTGGGAGTAGTATCACGTGCACGGCTTCGGTCTTCAACAATTTATTTAACAAATTCAATAATTCTGAATGTAATTAATGAGGTTGTAATAGGTTGTTCGTCGTGTTGGAGTTTGTTAACTTCTATTGGGGGTTTGATTGATTAACTAAGGACCTGCTAGAATGTTTCTTCCTATTTTGAGTGATTGATATATTATATGACTGCTATCATTCTTTTGTCTGCTGAGTGGATGTCCTCTATTCTAGAGAGGTCATGCTGAAATTTTGTAAATACCAGTGGCTTAGTTTTAAACTGGTTTAAGAGTTTAAAGATTGAATTCATTTTCAGTCTTTCGTAGAGGTGTCATTCTTTTAAATGAGTTTTTGGGTAGCATTCACGGTGCGTTTGGCGCCGGAGTGTTACACTTATCATCCACTTAGTCCACGAAAAATACTTCACAATATCATTCACTAAATCCACCAAGTATGATTCACAACATCATCTACATTAATTCACCGAGAATACTTCACATAATCATCTACTAAACCACCAAGAATGCTTGTTAAATTCACTGAGTATGATTCTCAACATTATCTATTTAATCCATAAGTATGATTCTCACTATTATCTATTAAGTGCACCGAGAATGCTTCATAATATTATTTACTAAAACCACCCAAATATTACTCTCAAAGTCATCTACTTTAATCCATTGACAATGGTAGTTCCTATGATCATAACCAATTAATCTTAATCAATCACGTATATTCCATATTAATCAACCAATTCACATATGATTATCACCATCCATATTTCAACCAGTATTTATTTTCTTAATCAGCTTCTCAATAATATCTTCCCACAAATATTAACAATCCAACTTCACAATATTTCAATCATCAACATTCTTAGATCATTATAATAATTATTAATCCCCATCAACACTAATATCCATGTAATCTCCAATAAAAACTGGGTTCTAGCTCCAATTTCCATTGCAATCAAAGATTATTTAATCAAGAATAATTACTATGGTGGATTACTTGTTCTAAGGCGACAAAGGTTCATGGATACAATATCAAGGAGGTATAAACAACAGGTATAGCTAACAGTCTAACGTTAACATCATTCTTTTATGTAAATAGCAATGCATGTTTAAAGAAGCAGTTACAAAAGCATTTACAAAACTGGGTATAAAATGCGTCAAGGAAGACTTACCTTCATCGACGAGGTGCGATGCGCAGTTCTGAAGGTCTTCTCCTTCGTCGGCGACTACGATCGGTTCTTCGACTACGCGCAAAACGAAGCACGAAAGAATAAAATAAAATAAACGGAAACTAAAAATTATAATAAAAATAATGGCATACAGAGAGTAAATTATTATGAATTTAGGAATTGGAATAACTCGAATTGGAGTTCGGATGACAGAGAAACAAATGTTTGAATGATCTCGGTTTAGTTAAATCCGAAAAATACGAAATGGCACTGTAGCATTGCTACAGTACTTCATCTACCTCACGCACAGAACAAAAGTCCCATCCATGGTGCCGGAGTTAGGGGACACGGCGGAAGCCGGCGAGGGGTGGAATGGAAAGAGGGCGACGACGCGGTGCCGGGGCAAGTGACGGCGCGACAAACTGAGGTGAGCACAGGATAGCTAGCATCAAGAGGAGTTTATAGGTGCAAGGAATTGAATTGAATCGTACCCAAACGAGAGAAAGCGACGACGAACTGAACGACGGCCAACGACGAACAAACTCGAAATCTGGAGTTAAACTGCAACGAAAATCAAATCCGATTGAATGATTGTGATCATGGAGGCAAATGGTACAAAGTGACGCGGTTAGTTTACCCGGAAACTCACCGGAGCAAAAGATGGCTCACCGGTGTCTTTGGAGTGCGCCAGGCGTCGGGTTTTCTCGAGTTTTGGGAAGGGAAACGGCACTAAACCAATGGGGAAAGGTGAGCACGGGGTAGAGGACGTCGAGACACAACTTTTGAGTACCCGCACGTCCGGTGAGGTAAAGAAATGGAAGAGTTATGGCTAAAATAAGAAACGGCAAAGAATTGATTGCAGCGACCGTTTCATTTGATTTTAGAGGGAGTAATTGCTAGAGAATTGAAGTCCTTGATGACACGGTCATTTTGCAATTGACCTCACTTGATTTCGTTGAGAATTGCAAAAGATATGAGCATTTGAAGATTGGCTTGCAAAAGGGGCTGGACATGAACGCTGGAGGTTGAAGACGATAAACAGTGCAGATTTTAAAGCGCGCGAGATAAAATAGATAACAAGACCTAAAAATGTCGAAAAAGATCCTAAAAATCCTAAAGAATAAAATGGAACCCAATAAAATTGATTTTGCTATTTTTGGATGAACTTTGGAATTTAGATTATTTTGGGACAAATAAAATGGATTTGAATAAAGCGCGAGAGATAAAATAATAGAGAGATTCTATAAATCTTGAAAAAATTCCCAAAATCATTTTAGAATATTTGGAACCTAATGCAATGGGTTTTGAGATTTGTGGAGGATTTTGAGACATAGGTGGAATTTCGAGTAAGGACCGGAATTTGAAGTATCGATTTTGCGGATGGTAAAGGATTGAACTCCAATTTCGGAAGGATAAGGATGCCAGGTTAATTAGAACATCGAAAAAAAATTAAATTTTAAAATTAATTAATTTAAATTAACTTTAGGCAAAAGACCGAAATTGGGGATGTTACACCAGTGTAGCCCAGTTCAATGCGGCCCGTTAGGCCTGTTTCCCGTAAGCTTGATTGTCAGTCGTTAGTTCAAAAATGGATGGTTGTGATTTGAAGTTGAGATCAGAAACCCTAGCGCCTGTGAACTGTTGGATCAAGATTTAGCGGTGTGGATTGCATTGCGTTGAATTAGGATAGAATAGATCATGCCTGTTGGTTTTGGAAAGGGTGGATCTGATCGTATCGCGTTGGGAGTAATCTCGGCCGTTGATCGTCGATCGGATAACTATCCGTTGTCGTCTCCGATCGGGACTCGAAGTCCGCCGCTGATGCATTTCTGCCACCGTGTAGACCTAGGGTTCTGTGTAGAGCTCAAATGTCGAAGGTATTTAAGGGGAGGTTGGGTCTCCGAGGATCACCGTGAGCTTGTGCATCCGTAGCCCTAGCTTTTGCCACCCATGCCACTGCCGTTCATGCACCAGAGCTCATCGTAGCTATCACAAGTGCCGCCACTCGTGTTTCCACTGTTGTGCCACCATCAAGCCACCTTCCGTCACTTTGGATCCAGATTTGAGGTCTTTGCACTACTACAGACTGCCTCATCCGTGACCACCCATCACTACCGGGTAGGCCCGAGCCGGCAGTGATAATATTATCTGACGAGGGCTAGGCGTCCCTTGACCGGCCAGCATATGGTCAACGGGCTCCCAAGATCGGGAGGCCCCGACCACGACCTGGGCGTATGCCGAGGCGCTCGACCTAGAGCGCGTATGACCCCGAGCATGGCTTCGCACGACCTTGAGCTCGGGTCGGCTCTCGTTCGTGCCGGAGTCCCCTTGGATTCTGGAATGTGCGTTTACTCGGCGGTTACCAAGGCGTGGGATCATGGGGAGTGAGGTAGGCGCATGCAACAAGTCCGGAGCGGTTACTGCCAGCCCTCAATGCGCATGAAGACCACTACCCAGGAATATCTCCCGTCCGTTACAAGCAGGGAGGATATAAGGCTAAGGATGCACAGCCTGAGAGACAGGACACCAGAGCTCGAGCGTTAGACACTGCCATTGTTGAGCTTGAGCTGTAACACATCTCTGTACTCGAAAGTAACAAAGATCACCGCCGCAAGGCAACTGGAGTAGAGCTATTACCTTCACAGGGGCTCGAACCAGTATAAACCCTCGTCTCACGCTCGTTGTCGCCTAGCTCCGACCTTTCGGCACGTCGAGTTCTTTCCTTCGTTGAGCAAAGCTCTGCTCGGGTCCCAAGTCTCACTAACCCCCGTTTCAATTTCTGCGGTTGACGATCCCGATCGTCGACATTATCACTGCCGGTTCTAAATTCAATCGACAGTGATAATATTATCATTGCCGGTTCTAACTTCTACCGGCAGTGATAAGAACAATATAATATTCCTACACGAATGGAGGCAATATCATTGCCGGTTTTAGAGAGAACTGACAGTGATAAGAAGATATCACTGCCGGTATATTAAAAACCGGTATTGATTTATCATTGCCGGTTCATCTATCAACCGGTAGTGATAAGTCCATTTTCACTACCGGTTTCACTCTAAAACTGGCAGTGATATTACTGTTCCCCATAATTAGTTAAGATATAGAACATATCAAACATTGTAATTTATCTCGCACAGAACATATCAAAGCATAATTAGTTAAAAAAACAGAACATATTAAACATTTGTAATTTATCTCGCACAGAACATTTACAAAATTTGTAATTTGCGTGATATGTATTAGTTAAAACACAGAATATTTACAAAATTTGTAATTTGCGTGATATGTATTAGTTAAAACACAGAACATTTACAAAACATAATTAGTTATACCGTCCATAATTACATATTTAGTCCTAATTATATATACAAAATATAACGGGCCAATGGCTATTAACCGTTTGAAACCCAAAATGGCGCGAAACCCTATATCCAAAAGTCGTCCTCCTCCTCCTCGTCCTCGTCGCCGGAGCTGCCGCTGGATGACCGATCAGAGTTGCGGCGGTGCTCCTCCTCCTCCTCCTCCGAATCCGATTTGGTGGTGGAGTTGGTCATGCCCCAACGCCGCAGGACCTCGCCGCCGCCGCTATCGTCGTCGTCGCCCTCATCCTCCTCCTCCTCTGCATCCTCTTCCTCCTCCTCCGCCTCCTCCTCCTCCTCCTCCTTGTTCTCCTCCTTCACTGGCGGCGAAGCGGGAATTTGCCCAGTACGTGCCCGCTTCTTGGGGGGCATTCTTGCAGAATTGGTGGATTGTGAGGAGTGGTGCTACAGATTGAGGAATGGGCATTATATAGAGGCAGAATGGGAAGGGCAATAGTTGGCAGAGGAATGGGGAAGCACAACAGTTGGCAGAGGAACGGGGAAGCGTGACGGTTGGCGCGGGAGTTGGAAGGGTTCGACGTATCACTGCCGGTTTGTATTACCAACCGGCAGTGATAACAGACTATCACTGCCGGTTTACACCCAAAACCGGTAGTGATATATCACTGCCGGTTCCATTTATAACCAGCAGTGATATAACTTTTAGTGCCGGTTTTAGTCTTTAACCGGCAGTGATATGTATTTTCCCGCCCTTCCGAATTTTCCGGCATAATTTCACGTTATCACTGCCGGTTCTGCAGAGCCAGCAGTGATAAGGTATTTATATATCAGGCCTTGACCGACGCCTTCCCCGGTCGAGCAGAACAGAGAGGAGCTCTGTTTGCTCAGTTGTTATTTTATTGGGGAGGTGCTGCCAAAAAATTATGTTAATATTTTTCTTGTATTTTTCTTCGAGGTGACTTCTTCTCCGATCGAGCAGAATAAAAAGAAGCTCTGTTTTGCTCTGTAGTTATTACCTTGGCGAGTTGCTGCTGAAAAATTGTATTCAAATTTGTCACATATTTCTTTTCGAGGTTAATTACTGACTTGATCTATATTATATTTGTAGTAAAATTTTACTTTATATATTGCTCTAGATGTTGATAATTGCTGATTGTATGGTGTGAACATTTTAGGTCAATAGTGCTCAAATTAAGATATAGCTAAATTATTTAATAAATTATAATTCTTATCCATTTTAGTGATGTAGTGGATTTTTAAGTAATGAAAATTGCTAGATGGACAATTATGCATAACTCGTAATTCTTTTCAATAATGAAAAATTGTTATATGGATATTTAAATAGTAAAATTGCTAGATGAATTATAAATAGTGAGAATTGCTAGTTGAATATTTAAATAATGAAAAATGGTAGATGGATTTTCCAATAATTAAAGTTGCAAGATACATAATTATTTAGAAATATATCCTTATATTCAATTATATGCTTGTTTGATGTATATTAATTGAATTTAATAGCGCTACATAACAAAATGAAATGAATAAATCTTGTAAATAATTAACAAATGCTAGATGGATATTTAAATAGTGAAAAAGGTTTGATGTATCTTAATATAGGCAAAATTGCTAGATGTATTTGTAAATCTAATCATTTATGTCGACGATCGGGATCGCCAACCGCAAGAAATGAGATGGGGGTCGGCAGTGATATGGGATCTTAGTTGCGCTACGCTCAAATGGAGGAATGGAGTGGGCGCGGCGATGGTCGAGTCGACGACAACGGCGTGAGACAGAGGATTATCTTGTTCGAGCCTGTGAAGGTAATTGACCCTACTCGATCGCCTTGCGGTATTCTTCTTGTTTAGAATGCAGGGTGTGTTATGCTCAAGTTCGACGATGGCTATGTCGAGCTCGAGCTATGGCGTGTTGTGTGTTGTCCTCGTGTGTCTTGAGAGATCTGCGCATCCTTGGTCTTATACCTCCTCTCAGCATAGCGGATGGGAGAGATTCCTGGGAAGTGGCCTTCATGCACGTTGAGGGCCAGCAGTAACCGCCCCGGACTTGATGCGCGCACCTGCTTCGTCCCCACGACCCGCGTTTTGGCAACCGCCGGTCAAATGCACGATCCGTAATCCAAGGGTGGACTATAGCCTCGAACGAGAGCCGACCCGACCTCGAGGTCGTGCGGGGCCGTGCATGGGTCCAGCGCACTCTAGGTCGAGCGTCTCGGCATACGCCCAGGTCGTGGTCGAGGCCTCCCGAGCTCGGGGGGCCCGTTGACCGTGCCCTGGTCAGGCAGGGGACGCCCAGCCCTCATCAGCTAGCCCCCGAGGCTTAAGGTCATGGCAGGAACACGGTCCGACCATGAGCCTCTACAGTTGGGACTGGTTTCTGGCACCTCCGAGCTTGAGGTCGAGGTCGGGCGAAAAACATAACGCCGGGCCATGTTGAGACGACACCTGGCACCTCTTGATCTCCGGAACCCCGGTACGGATGCAAACGGTCGGTGGACACCTGCTATGTCTTGAAACCGTAGCCCAGGCCTTAATTGCATCTGTCATATCGTGGCCGGCACACCCTTCGAAGCGTCGCGGACTGGATTTGGCGACGGAGTGGCCTATAAACTCAAAACCACAGCGACTGTTGAAGAAACTTCCCGACCAGCGCCCTTCGTCCTCCAAGCCCTCGTGCCTAAGCAAAAAACCTCCTCCCCCACCTTCGACCGAGATCACCGCGATTGCCATGGCCAAGCTAGGGAGGAGCACGTTGTCGCCTGCAAGGATGAAGGAACTCGAGACCCTGGGGCTGCTTGATCCATTCACATGGCGGCTGCCGGGCAACGAGACCGAGCCACGCCCTAGGGACGACGAGATCGTTTGCACCGAGCACTACGTCCTCTTCGGCCTGCGGACCCCGGAGAGCGAGTTCCTCTCCGTGGTCCTCACCAGTTGCGAGATCGAGCTCATAAACCTGGTGCCAAACTCCATTCTTACTCTCGCCATCTTCTCCCACCTGTGCGAGGGGTTCCTAGGAATCCTTCCCAACCCCTCGCTCTTCTTTCGGTACTTCAGCCTCTTCCGCTCTGGGAAGGACCCCGTGGTCGGGTGCCTCTATTTCCGACAGCGGACAGGGCTCAAGTGGTCCTTCCCCAAGATCCAATCATCGGCGGGAAGAAGGAGACCCCAGAGACGGACGATCTCGAGGCCGACGAAGAGGCCATCGCCGCCATTCATCTCTGCACCGAGCGCGGTCTCACCGGCAAAGCGATCATGATCGACTTCTGCGAATCGGTGTCCCCCTGCGGCCGGGCCGCACCCGTTCTCTGAGATCCAAAGGCGCATCGACCCGACCATGAGGGTACGTATGGTATGCCTCCCTGCCTCGTGGTCTTGCTCGAGCCTGCCCCTCGATCTTCTCTGAGGGTCGTTCCCCTTTGCAGCGCCGAAGGAGTCTTGGGTTGCCGCCAGGATGAACGAGATGTTCGGGAAGCTGGCGCACAACTACTCCATGGACGACTTCGTGCCGAAGAACGTGCTCCGCCGAAAGGCCGAGGTAAGCCATCCCGACCAATGGCTCGACCTGAGCAACCCTAGGGCCCTCCTTGATCCTTTCATGTATGCAGACCATCGAGGTCGCTCGATATGGCGGCGGATGCTCCATTGCCGGGGGTCAAGAGCAAAAAGGGAAGAAGAGGCCTTCCCGGTAGGCGGACCACCGGGAGGCGAAGAAACCTTATGCCGAGTGGGGCGACTGTGCCATGGTAAGGATCCGCCGTCGAGCCCCGAGCACGTGCTCGTGTGCCTTCTTCGGTTGATGAGTTTTTCCCCTTGTAGCGCAGAGCCTTGTGCCGCTAGGTCCTCGAGCCCTCTCCACCCCGGCCCCGAAGCTCGGGCCCCGCCACAATGGATGATCTGGAGCTAGCTCGGACTTGAGACCCAGTGTCGCGAGGACCGCAGCGAAGTGCCCGTCGGCCGGGCAACAAGACCTTCACCGACCCTCGGCCGAGGCGAGGCTGGAATACTAGGTAAATCCCGGCTTCTTGGCACCGCACCGCCCCTCCGCATCTTTACGGCTTAGTGTATGTTTTGATCGAGACCTTGAGCACCCGAGCTTGAAACTTGCCCGTTTGGACGACGGCTATTGTCGAGGCGAGTCCGAGTCCGGGAGGAGGAGAATGTCTCGAGCTGGTCCCGCGACCGAAGCCAGCGCCCGACGCGGACCCCTTCGGGGCGCTAAGCCCGGCCCGTTAGCGAAGTTCTACCAAGGGTCGACGACCAGACGAGGAGGAAAACAGCCCGACGGTGAGGATTACAAGATTGGCGGCGGGGCAGCGGCTCTGACCCTCCGGAGGTCGGCGAGGACGGGCACCAGTGGTGCCACGGTTGCCACCGCTGAGTCGCCCGAGCTCACCCGACCACGGCCGCGTCGGGCGTCAAGTTGTGACCGCCGCCACCGAAGATGGCACCGCTGCGGGCGCTGAGAGACCTGACAGCAGCCACGCCACAGCGCGAGGTCGTGGCACCTCAGGCCGCGGAGATCGTCCACGCCGCGGGAGGCCTTGCTGCGGAGCCGATCATCGTTCCCGGAGCGGTGGCGGCGTGAGCCCGACTGAGGTCGGGGCGGCGTTGTCGCCGCTCCCTCCCCTGCCGGTGAACCGAGCCCTCTAGAGGGGGCGACGAAATCCCAGGTCGCGCCCGGCGCGGAGCCTAAAGACCCTGGCCCCAGTGCGCCGATGGGGGCTGCGGTCGACCTCATCCCAGGAGCGGTGGGCGACGAGGAGGAGGAAATCCCCCACGGCCGCATCGACGATCACGAAGAATATACCCGCTCACGCTTGGAGAATCGACTTCGTGGGGTAAGGGCCTCTCCGCGCACCCCGTAGCTTGTTAGCCTGAGTTCTCTGTTTCCTTTCTTAATTCGGGCCACCCTTTCTGTTGTGAAGGCGATCGACCATGTCTCCCTGGGGCTGCAAGGCCTTCAAGAGCACGCCGATGTGCTGAGGGGCCTTCTGAACGCGGTGGTGGCGTGGGAGGACGAGCGCTCGAGGCTCATCAGGACCATCGAGGTCGACCAGGCGGAGCTCGAGCAGAAAGCCGGGGAGCTTGTCGATCTTCGCCAAACGATGAGGGCGCAGGAGGTAGCCCACGCGGCCGAGCTCGAGTAGACCAGGACCTCCGAGCGCGAGCACGGCTTCAAGGCCATGGAGTACGAGCGCACGCGATCGGCCAAGGCGCTCGCGGCCGAGCGAGCCAAGGTCGAAGCGCTGGAGAAGGCTGCCGAGGAGCAAGCGTCCTCCCTGGTGAAGGTGTCCCCCGAGCTTGAGGCCAAGGTCCTGGAGCTCGAAGAGAGGCTTGGGTGTGCCAACGAGGCGGTCGAAGCCGAGCGGGCCAAGGTCGAGGCACTGGAGAAGGCCGCCATGAACAAGCTCCCCACGGGCGAGGGCGCCCCAGCCGGAGGCCAAAATCCGCGAGCTTGAAGGGAAGCTCGAGCGCGCCACCGAGGCGCTTGAAGCCGAGTGGGCCAAGGTCGAGGTGCTAGAGAAGGCCGCCATGACAGACGTCTTCCTCGCGGGCGTCCCTGCTCGAGGCCAAGAACTCGGAGCTCGAAGGGAGGCTTGAGCGCGCAAAAAGGGCGGCGACGAGCGCCATGGCCCAACTCCAAGACGAGCAGCCGCGGGTCATGGACGCCTCCACGGTAGCCTCCGTAACCGTGAGTGAGCAGTCGACCACGAGGGCCAAAGTCATCGAGCTCGAGCAAGAGAAGCTTACCCGTGAGATGGCCGATCTGTAAAAAATGTTAGAAATCAAGAAATGTCCTAATAGAAACAGATTGGTTTTGAAAAACCTCGTTCCTGATCTAAATTCATAGTTGAGGATACTCGGAGTCCCTCCGGCTTCGCTCGTTTGCCATGCTCACGCTCTTTTGGTCGTGCGTCGGTAGGATAGCCTTATCCAGCCCCCGTTGGGCCCGAGGTTGAGCGACGCGTGCCTTGGGCATAAGACGTAGACACGGACGAGCGGCCACGACCTGCAGAGTTGAGGAAAGGTCCGCAAGGGGAGAGTGACACAAAGCGAGCCCGTTAAGTAGATGGTCACACCCAGATTAACGCTCGAATTACCACCGCGACCATGCGCATTGCTCAATAGTCAAAGTGGCGAGGCTCTCGGCTCGGGCCCGGGCACAGGGGAGAGCTAGATCGCGAAGAGGTTCGGCTTACGTTTAGCTCATCCACTGGGGGTGAACGTTAAACTCGCGACACTTAGACCAAGAGCAAATGCGCTGCGTACGAAGGTCATGCCCGAAGAAAAAGAGTCTCAGAAAAAGAGTAGTAGCAACACAAGCAGACATGAAAGGCGATAATGGAAGAACAGCTTTATTGAAATGTAAGGTATAGAGGTTACACATAAAACTTCCGAAGCTGATCTATGTTCCACGAGCTAGAGAGCTCTCTGCCATCGGGCATCGCTAGCCAGTAAGCCCCCGTGCGATCTGTTGAAACGACTCTATAGGGGCCCTCCCACCGTGGGGATAACTTGTTGGTGTTGGACGAGCCCTGAATCCGCCTCAAGGCTAGGTCCCCAACAAGGAGCTTCCTAGGTCGTACCGACCGAGACGCATGTCTGCGAAGAGCTTACAGATAGTGCGTTGATCGTAGCAGTGCACGGCATCTTACTTATTCTGCGAGGGTAAGGTCGAGAGACCGCTCGTGCTCGAAGTCGACTTGGTCGACCAAGCCGACCCTAGCAGAGCCCAACGTAACCTCGGGAGGCAGGACGGCTTCGGTACCAAACACGAGCTGGAAGGATGTGGATCTTGTGGCTCGACTTGTCGTGGTACGAATAGACCATAGGACGGTGGGAAGTTCGTCCACCCAGGTCTTGCCGCAGCGTTCGAGCTCATCTGCAACTCGTTTCTTGACACCGGGCGATTTGCCGTTATGCGTTCTGCGCCCGTTGCTTTGGGGTGAGCCACCGGGCGAAGCATCTTGTGATGCCGAGTTCCTCGCAAAACTCCTGGAACAACTCACTGGTAAACTGAGTACCGTTGTCAGTGATAATTTTGCACGGAACCCCATACCTGGTGACCACGAACAAGCGTAAAAAACGAACGGCCGCCCGGGCAGTTATGGTCGAGACCGGTTCAGCTTCTATCCACTTGGTGAAGGTATCAACAGCGATGAACAGGAACTTCCTTCCTCCGGTCGCCTGAGGAAAAGGGCCGAGGATATCTAGCCCCCATGTCGAGAAGGGCCAAGCGAGCGGGATGGTCTGGAGCGCGTAGGCGGGCTGATGCGACTTCCGGGCGTGGAATTGGCATGTTCGGCAGGTGCGGACGATATCACGAGCATCCTGAAGTCTTGGTTGGCAATAATACCCCATGCGGAAGGCCTTGCCGACCATCGTCCTGTATGAAGAGTGCGCTCCACAGAGGCCTGAGTGAATGTCGTTCAACAGATACTTACCCTCCTCCGCAGAGATGCACCGTGTCAGGACGCCGGAACGCGTTCGCTTGTAGAGCATGCCGCCCACGAGTGTGTACAAGCTCGCCTGTCGCTGATCTCGCTCCTCTCGGCAGGTCGGTGGCGAGTCACCCCTGCAAGGAAATTGTGGATGGACTCGGCCCAGGAGGGGATACCTTTGACCACAGCGAGCATGGCCTCTTGATCGGAGATCGATGGGGCCGCCAGCGTCTCCAGGATGACGTCGGGGGGGATATCGTCGTCGGAGGAGCCGAGCTTGGAGAGGAAGTCCGCACTGGAGTTATCCCACCTGGGGATGTGCTTGAGCTCCAAGTTCTGGAACCACTTCTCCATCTTGCGCACCTCGGCGAGGTACTTTGCCATCGAGTCTCCCGAGC
The DNA here is from genome assembly GCA_036346375.1 of Guadua angustifolia. NCBI lineage: Eukaryota > Viridiplantae > Streptophyta > Magnoliopsida > Poales > Poaceae > Guadua > Guadua angustifolia. The sequence goes on along the minus strand of CM070512.1, from coordinate 46,034,318 downwards.
ACTGGTAGTCCTTGTTGAACTGGTTGATGACGAGCTGGGAGTCGCCCTTCATGACCAGCCGACGCACGCCCAACGCCTTGCAAGCTCGTAAGCCCGCCAGAAGGGCTTCATACTCTGCCACATTGTTGGTCGCCGGAAACCCGAAACGAACCACGTACCTTAACCGGTCGCCGTGCGGGGTAAGGATAAGGATCCCAGCCCCCGAGCGCTTGAAGGACCTAGAGCCGTCGAAGAACATGACCCAGGGCTTCTCCTCCTCGACCTGAAGTTCGGGAGCGGGCTGCTACGTCTGCTCGACCACGAAGTCGGCGAGCACTTGCGACTTTATGGCCGTCCGAGCCACGACCTGGACGTCGAACGCCACCAGCTCCATGGCCCATTTGGCGATTCGGCCGCCACCCTCTGGGTTCCTCAAGATGTCCCCGAGCGGAAAGTTGCTCGGTTCGATTCTGATGCACTGAAGTAGTGCCGAGCTTGCGCTGGCCATGAGGAGAGCATACAACAGCCTCTGTACCTGCGGGTAGCGCTCCTTTGGGCCATGCAAGACCTCGTTGACGTAATAAATTGGGTGTCAGCCGAGACCCTGCTCCGCCACTAGAACAAAGATCGACGGCGTGGGTGGTGGCCGCGAGGTAGAGCAGCAACCTCTCGCCAGGTTGTGGCATTGTAAGGAGGGGTGGGGACGACAGGTATACCTTCAAGTCGTCGAAGGACCGCTGCGCCTCTGGAGTCCACTCGAAGCCCTCGTGTTTTCGCAGAGTTTGGAAGAATGGAAGCCCACGCTCGCCGAGCCTCGAGATGAATTCGCTGAGGCGCTATGCGGCCGGTGAGGCTCTGCACCTGCTTGATCGAGGTCGGGGGTGCCATCTTCTCGATCGCCTCGATCTTCTTCGGGTTCGGGCCGACCCCCGAGCCCCCGATCATGTAGCCGAGCACCTTCCCCAACGCCGCGCCGAACACGCACTTCTCGGGATTGAGCTTGATCTTGTGCCTGTCCAGGTTGGCGAAGGTTTCCTCAAGGTCGCGAATGTGGTCGCCCTCGGGGGGCTCTTGACGATGATGTCATCCACGTAGATCTCAATGTTTCGTCCGATCTGAGGTTCGAACGTCTTGGTCATCAGACGCTGAAACGTGGCCCCCGCATTGCACAGACCAAATGACATGGTCGTATAGCAATAGGTGCGAAACGGCGTGATGAAGGACGTCTTGTTCTCGTCTTCGACCGCCAGCTTGATCTGGTGGTATCCTGAGTAAGCATCCAAGAAGCTCAGCATCTTGGCATTTGTGGTGGAGTCGACGATTTGGTCGATGCGCGGAAGCGAGAAGTAGTTATCCTTCGGGCAAGCCGAGTTCAACCCCGTATGGTCGACGCACATTCTCCACTTTCCTCCTTTCTTTTGCACGATGACCGGGTTGGCTAGCCACTCGGAGTAGTCAATCTCACGGATGAAACCGGCCTTCAAGAGCTTGTCAAGGTTCTCCTTGATGACCGCGACCTTCTCCGGGGAGAAGCGACGCAGCTTCTGGCGCACAGGTCGAGAGCCGGATCTCACCTGCAACTTGTCCTCGATCACCTCCCTCGGAACGCCGGGCATGTCCGCGGGCTCCCAAGCGAATATACCCTTGTTGGCACGAAGGAAGGTGACGAGCTCGAGTTCCTATTTGGAACTCAGCTCGGTCGAGACGTGGATGCACTTGGTCGGGTCGCCCTCCTCGAGCGGCATGGCCTTCGTCGCCCCACTGGGCTGGATCGCCGCCTTCTGGCGGGCATTCTTCGCCGTCGCCTCCGGACCGCGCTGGGGCAGCACGCCTGCAAGAGCCAAGGCCTTGGTCTCACATCCATGTGCCGCCTGCAGATCGCCTCGCACGGTTATGATGCCGGTTGGCGAGCAGACTTCATACTGGCGATGGCCATAATGGTTGGCCGCCATAAACTTGACCAAGGCAGGCCGCCCGAGGATGGCGTTGTACGGAGGTCTCCCTCGACCACCTCGAAGGTGACCAGCTCGGTGCGGAAGTTGTCCGAAGTTGCCGGGGTAACGGCAAGACCACCGCCCTGTGGGGACTATCGAGCTCCCGCGTACGATCCCGAAGAAGGGTATGGCGATGTTCTTGACCTTCGACCGGGGAATCTGCATCCGATCAAGCGCTCCTGCTTGCAGCAAGTTAAGAGAGCTGCCACCGTCGACCAAACGCTACCGGATCATGCGGTATTGCTTGATGGTCGGGTCACGACCAAGGCGATCTTCGTGTCTCGGGCCATACCTTGAGAGCGTCCTCCGGAGAGAAAGTGATGGTGGCTCCAAATTTCACTTGCGGTGGTTGCTCGATGGGCTTCCCAATGGCGACACAGTAGATGGTTCATGGCGGCTTGACCTCGCGCGATGGTAGGGTGACACGAGCCGAAGATGACATCGATCCGGCGCTCGCCCTGCTGGAACTCCAGATCGAGGTCGCCGTGTTCGTCTTCGGCTGTTCACCCTGTCTCGTTGGTCGTCATCCTTCGGGAGCACGGACATCTCATCTCGCCCGTCATAGAAGGCCTCTAGCTTGCTCTGCCAAGCCTTGCAGGCCCGCAGGTCGTGGCCGGCCGCCCTATGAAACAGCAAAACTTTGTTCATCATATCCGGAGCGCCTCACTTCGCGGGCCGAAAGATCGACCACGGGCCGGGCCCGGTCGTCGGCCCCTGCTGGGGCTGGTTCTCGCTGGCGAGGTCGAGGCCGACCCTTGGCGAGGTTTGGATCCCTCCCGAGCTTGATCTCGGACCTCAAGGACCTCGCGCTGGCCATCTGCCGAAACGATCACTCGCGGCAGACCTCCGCCACCCCTGCGATGGCGCTTCCGCTTCTTGGGGGCGGCGCTGTGGTTGGCGCCCTTGGAGTTGGACGGGCCGGCCTCTGTGGGACCTAGACCAAGCTTACCTTGATCGTAGTCGCGTTTCCAGCGGACTGCGTCATCCGCATCCGCGTACCGTTCCACCATACGGAACAGCTTGTTGACGCTGAGGCGTGAGGTGATCTCCAGGTCTTCGGTGAGGCGCCGATCACGGACTCCAAACTTGAAGGCTTTGATGATGGCCTCATCAGAGATGCTCGGGATCAGGTTCCTCGTGCAGATGAATCGCCGCACAAAGTCGCGGAGCGGCTTCGCCTTTTGCCCCGATGACGCGTCAGTGTCTTTCTCCTCCCCGACCGCCAGAATAGCTTCCGAAGTTGGAGCGGAGGGCGCTCTGGATTTGGTGCCACGACCTGAACGAACCAGGCTTCTGGTTAAAGAGCCAGGTCCGCGTGGCACCGTCCAGGACGATCGGGAGGTAATTGGCCATGACAAGCTCGTTGCCCCCGGCCACCAGGATTGCGGTCGAGTAGATAGACAGGAACTCATCGGGGTTCTTGGTCCCATAAAACGCCGATCAGCGCTGGCTTGAACCGAGCCAGCCACCTTGATGCGCGCAGCCGCGGAATACGCCACGCAGCCATAGGTCGACAGCGCGCGCACCGTGGTCGTCGCCGCAAGGTCCCCGCTAGCGCCGGATTCGAGTCGAGGTCGCCTCGGCGTCTGACCTTCGGTGGGAACGACGACGATGTTCGCACGGAGTCACCGGTAGGTAACGCAGCGTCCCTGACCCTACGGCGCTGGGGCGAACGCTCGGGAGAGGCCCGCAGACTGCCACGGCCGACTTCGGAATCAGGCGCGGTTTGGTTCGGCCTGGCCTCGCTTGGTACGGTCCCCGCAGGACAGCGGTGCGGCTGCGTCAAAGCCTCGTCCCGAGCCCGCTGCTTGTGAGAGGGCGCCTCTTGCGCGGGAGGCGTCCGACGGGTGCGCGGGCGACGGCGCGACGAGTTGTCATCACTTCTCTGGGAGGGTCCCGAGTCGCCGACTTCGTGTCTGCGAGGTATGACCTCGGCCGCAGCCCGACGAGCTCTTTCGGCTAGGGCTCGCCAAAGAGCTCGACCTCGCCCTATCGGGATCAGCCATGACCCGGCGAGAAGGCGAGGCGCCTCCCGAGAGGGAGCTCGGGCGCCTGTAAGACGCGCCGGCCTTTCTTCGGTCCTCTCGCCGAGGGCGGTTATGGCTTGGTTGATGGCGACATGCACCATCCGACGAGCGTCTTCAGGGGTCTGCGGATCACGGTCATCCGCGTCTCCCTCCGTGCCATGATCGCCCGCCATCAGAACGTGCTGCTCGAGTGGCGGTGGCGAAGGCGAAAACAGGGACGCAGAGTCGGAGTCCGCGCCCGAATCCACGCTCGAGGAAAGTCCACCGACGAAGTGCGCCATGCTCTGGGATCCGATGTCGCTCTCGCGATTGAGCGGCAATCGGGCCCCATAAGGTGCCAAATGCCGGACGATCGGGATCGCCAACCGCAAGAAATGAGATGGGGGGTCAGTGTGATATGGGACCCGAGCTGCGCTACGCTCAAATGGAGGAATGGAGTGGATGCGACGATGGTCGGAGTCAGATGATAACGAGCGTGAGACGGAGGATTATACTGGTTCGAGCCCCTGTGAAGGTAACAGACCTACTCCAGTCGCCTTGCGGTAGTATTCTTAACTGTTTCTGAGTACAGGGGTGTGTTACAGCTCAAGTTCGACGATGGCTATGTCTGAGCTCGAGCTATGGCGTGTTGTGTGTTGTCCTCGTGTGTCTTGAGAGACTGCGCATCCTTGGTCTTATACCTCCTCTGTACGCAACGGATGGGAGAGATTCCCAGGAAGTGGCCTTCATGCACGTTGAGGGCCGGCAGTAACCGCCCTGGACTTGATGCGCGCACCTTCTTCGTCCCCACGACCCGCGTTTTGGCAACCGCTGGTCAAATGCACAATCCGTAATCCAAGGGTGGACTACAGCCTCGAACGAGAGCCGACCCGACCTCGAGGTCATGCGGGCCGCATGGGTCCAAAGGCTCTAGGTCGAAAGGCCTTGGCATACGCCTGTGTCGTGGTCGAGGCCTCCCGAGCTCTGGGGCCCGTTGACTGCGGCACTGGTCAAGGTGGGACGCCCAACCCTCGCTAATTTACAATTATTTTGTTATTTGCGCTATGTGCTTATAATGTGTTTATCGCTTTTAATTAATTAGCATCGCATGACTAATGTAAAGAATAAATTATTTTGGTATGTTTATTGATATACCAAATGTAGTTCAATATAATTAATCGTAGATGGACCAAAGGTGGATGTATGACACGGACCGTCGTGGTCCGTAGTTCTTTAATGGTGTGACTTGTTTTCAATACTCTGCTTATGCACACAAGTCAAGAATTTGGCGGACTATATTTGTTGTCCATGCATTGATTGCAAAAATGAGAAGTCTGTTTTCTAACATAGAGTCGATCGTGCACACTTGCTTCAAGGGGTTTTGTCGACCCGAATATGCAAATCCGACCTCTCATGTATACCGTGACTAGTCCAGATCACGCTAGTGCACACAGCTCAACATTAGTGAATATCACAATCATACACAACGTAAATAAGGTGAAAGACATAATATATTAAATATTACCAGCTAAATGACCTTATGGTCAACTTATTTAACAATGCCTCACAAGGTGAACAACAAATTGAACTCGCAATGAATGAAGACGAGATAACCCCCAAGATACCACAGTAACCGACGAGGCTCGCACCCTAAACATTCGCTTCTTCATAGTACTCCTTCTTCAAAGACCGATGATTTTTGTAGGCAAGGGTGAGTACACCAACACGACTCAACAAGTTGTGCATGTAATGCAACTTATTATAGCTATATGCAAGCTTATTCCAAAGGAAGGCTCATGGTTCATAAGCAATAAGCAAAGATTTGAAAACATATACAATTCATAGATTGAAAAGACAAGAAACAAATAATAACAAGTAAATAGATTCAAGGATTCTCAAATAAACCAAATTTCTCATCCTAAGTCAAGATTCAACCTTTCATGGCATCCCGCCATCCATCCCAAGTTTTCGCTTTCAAAAGTCTAAACTCTTGATCGTAATCCCGAGCATTGCTCAATACCGTGAGCACGGCTATCCTAATAGTTTGTACACTCGCAGAGGTTATGCACTTTACCCACATGACATGATAATCTCTTTGATGCCAAGCTATTAGCACACTTCCTTTGGTATGCCTGCAGAGAATCATGACAAAGCCTTTACAATGCATCCTCTTAACCCAAGATTACCCGCTAAGGTTTCAACATCAAGGGTCTGAAAACCACAACAGGCCCCCTCTTGCGCTATCCGGGTTCATTTAAAAGGATGAACCACTCCACCACGATAGTACTTAAGCTAAGCATTTGCAAATTAGTCACTAGGTCATTCTCATTCCGCATATGTGGTTGCAAGTTAGACTCAGTCAAAGGCTCGTAAGGTGTCCTTATGGTTTGATCAAAGCAAGACATACACATACCCTTTGCCCATCGGGCCCACCCAGCATCCCGCCTTGCCACTTGCTCACCCAAAATCATAACCACCCCGCTTGATTACCAAGCACCACGTACATCAACAATTCAATATCGCTATGCGACATCCATTGCCAACACAACTCAATCTCCTCATGTGACCACACATGACACACAAATTCAAAACATTGTTCCATATTCCATTAATCAAGATTATTTATCAAAGATTCAAGTACATGTGATGACGTGGCATGGCTAAGCAATTCTAACTCGATCTAATCCTCCATGTTGATTTCATTATTAACCAACTATAGTAAACCAACCTAGGGTGACGAGTGGATCATGGCATACAACTAGCAAGGTAGGGTATAATTCAAAGGGTACGATAGCTAATCCCAAACTTATGTTGAAATCATTTATACACATAAAATAACAAGTGATAAGGTAAATCAAAATAGCATGCAATCTAGTTTATGGGTGCAACATGATCAAAGCACAACTTGCCTTGCTTAAGCTCCTGGTATTGCTCCGAAGATTGCTCTTGAAATAATAATCCTTCTTCCGACACCTCGCTTCAACTCAACGCTTCACGCTAATCGTGGGAGAAAGCAAATAAGCACCAAAACCAAATAGCAAATAAACACCAAGAACAAATAACAAATGAACTCGAAATTCAAATAAAACCCCCATTAGATATATCTTGATTTTATAAATTTTTAGGAGTTTGAATAACCCAAATCGGAGTTCATATGCAAAAGTTATAATATTCAGATGTTTAGTTAATTCTGGAACTAGGAATTCTTATTTTCCCGAATTATTTCTATAAAGGAAAATACGGATTTTCTCGCCACGCCATACCGGACAAGGCATGGCGTAAATCTAGACCGATGAACTCAATCTAACTGCATGTAAATCTACTACGTGGCCTAATATCAATCGTCCGACTTAAATCCAACGATCGATATTTAATCTACGACGCTACCGATTCCGCAGTTGACGTGGATGAATTCCATACGCTTGATTACGATCCGACGATCGTGAAGTTCCGATCATGGCGAAGCGACGTCTTGAATCCACCGGCCCGGGGACGACGACCTCGGCGACGGCATTTTGGTGCTTCTGGACGACGGAGTGGTGCTACGGTTCGGAGCGGCTCTAAGAACTCGAATCCGCAATTTACGGCGAAGAAGTCCCCGGCGACGATGTATACTCGGCGAAGTCCTCGGCCGAATCTTGCGACTCGACGAGCTCTCGAACGGTTGCTATGCTCCTTCAACGACGGCGCAACAGAGACTAAGGTGGTGGCTCAAGGTGAGTATTGGGAGGGTGCGGGTTTTTTATACCCAAATATAGCGTGCAAATCGAAGGAAAGTTCGTGGGCGATTTAGCCGACTACAACTCCTAAATGAACTTGAGTTTCCTTGCCTAGCTATCTTTCTTCTTTTTTTTTTTCTCGTGCTTTGATGGAAAGTCTTCGAGTTCCTCGAATTTGGCGCAGATGCTAGCGGTGGAGTTTTTTTTCCTCGCTTTGTTCTCGATTTTTCCTTCTACGACGGCAAGAAGATGCCTTTCCTGTCGATTGATTCTTCCGCGATGCCACGCCTCTTCCTTTCCCCGCGACATGGTCTCCGAGTCCCGCTGGTTTCGACCGCAGCAGCTTAGCCAATTTGAATCGGCTACGCGTCAACGCTCTCTCGCTACCGTTTCTTCTGGCGTGACGCTTGAATTGACTCTGGTCACGTGCAATCCTTTTTCCCACCCGATGGCTTCGCTTTTCGGGCGCTTAGCGTGGCTTGGACGCTTGTTGCGTGTTACCGCCGAGCCGACTCAAATTCCTACACGACTCAATACGAGACGCCCTTCGCCTTGATGGACTCCAAGTTCAATCGCTTTTGGCGCCACTGTGTCCTTTTTGTTACGCACAAATACTACACGTCCGCAAGGAGCAAGGTTTCGCTACTAGCGGTATGGTGCAAAAATTTTCAGCTGATTTTATAATTAAAGTAATTAGATACAACATTTGGATTTGTTTGAAAATACTAGTAAAAATTCCAGAAAAATCTCGTAAACACTTTTGATATAGTTTGGACTCGATAAAATTTCTTTTAGAGAAACTTTATTTTAAATTTATCTATTCATAATTAGTTTCCTATGTAAGGCAATATACTTTTAAGTTTATCCAAATAAATCTTAGGAAATTCGTGAAAACCATAAATTGCAATAAAATAATATCAATTAATTAAGATTCAAAATTGGGATGTTACAGGTTTCAAGGTCGGCTATACCTTGCTGGACCGAGTACTGGTGAAGATGATATTGTACATGAAGGGCAACACATTGATGAAGATGATATTGTACATGAAGAGCAACACATTGATGAAGATGACAGAGACAACGATATGATCGGTGGAAGATGCATTCGCTGATAGCCACGAAGATGATCTAGATCAAATGTCGTGTGATGGGAGGGCGACTTCACGAGTGAAAGGGAGTTTCAAAAGTTCCAACAGATGGTAGAGGACTCTACAACGCCATTGTACCCGGCCGCAAGGAGGAGCACAAAAGTCGATATCTTGTGCTTTCACCGCTGCAGCTTGAAGGCAAGTATTGGTTGGTCCGATAAGAGCTTTACTGAGCTGTTATGTCTCTTAGGGGACTTGCTTCCAGAGGGTAACGTGTTGCCTTCAACTACGTACCAGGCCAAGCAGGTTGTTTGCGCGTTGGGACTGGAAATACAAAGAATACACGCATGTCCAAACGATTGTATATTATATCGCAATGAGTTTGCAGACATGGATGCCTGTGTTGTTTGCAAAGCAAAGCGGTATAAGGGCAATGATGACGATATCGAGAACGATGATGTCGGGGTAAAGCGTAAGAAGAAGAGGTGTCCCCATAAGGTGGTGTGGTATTTCCCTATAATCCCCCGTCTAAAGCGATTGTTTGTGAACAAAAGGCATGCCCAATTGCTACGATGGCACGCCGAAGAGCGTAAGAAGGATGGAATTCTCAGACACCCTGCTGATTCTGTGCAATGGAGGAACATCGACAGAAAATATAAGAAGCACTTTGCATATGATGTGAAGAATATAAGGTTCAGGTTGAGTATGGATGGGATGAATCCTTTTGGCAACATGAGTATTTGTCATAGCACTTGGCCGGTGACTTTATGCATCTACAACCTTTCTCATTAGCTTTGCATGAAGCGAAAGTACATTATGCATCTACAACCTTCCTCCTTGGCTTTACATGAAGCGAAAGTACATTATGATGCCACTATTGATCCAAGGGCCCAGGCAACCTGGCGATGATATCGATGTGTATCTCAAACCTTTGGTTGAAGATCTTCTAATATTGTGGAACGATGGTGCACGGGTATGGGATGACTATAAAAGAGAAAACTTTATCCTACGGGCATTATTGTTCGTAACCATTAATGATTATCCTGCTCTTGGCAACCTGTCGGGCCAGACGACAAAAGGCTTCAACGGATGCGTCCAGTATTTGGATGATACAGCTAGCCGGTGGTTGAAGAACTACCGAAAAATGGCTTACATGCGGCATCGTAAGTTCCTCTGCAAGGATCACCCATACCACAATAATAAGAGAGCTTTTGACGGGACAAAGGAGACTGCCTTAGCTCTGAAGAATCACACTAGGAAACAGATATTTGCCGCTGTAAAGGATCTTACAATTATTCATAGAAAGGGAGCTGGCAGTACATCTATTCTGACTTCCCGGGATAAGGCTCCTTTGTGGAAAAAGAAATCAGTATTTTGGATCCTACCTTATTGGTAGCACCTCGAAGTGTGTGATAGAGAAGAACGTGTGTGACAGCTTGCTTGGTATCTTACTGGACATACCTGGCAAAACGAAAGATACACTTTAAGTAAGGATGGACCTCAAGATATGAAACTCGTGAAGGAGCCGATCACGAAGAAATGGATACAGTAAAAGTACATTCCGCACTGCTACACTTTGAGCAAGAAAGAGAAAATTAGCGCTTATGAATGCTTGCACGGAGTCAAAGTTCCGTCTCGTTACTCATAACATAATGAGACTAGTCTCAATGAAAGACTTAAAGTTAATTGGTATGAAGTCTCACGATTGCCACGTGATGATGACACATGCTTCCAATTGCAATTAGGGTGTTCTCGCCAGAGAAAGTTCGAGACCCAATTATCAAGTTGTGTTCCTTCTTCAACGCGATTTCATCAAGGCCATCGATCCATTAAAACTAGATAAGTCTGCAGAAGATGTGGTTCACACTCATGCGTGCTTGAGATGTGTTTCTCCATCTTTTTTTGATATTATGGTCCATCTCATTGTTCACATTGTGAAAGAGATACGGATTCTTGGTCCCATATTTCTACATCAGATGTACCATTTCGAGAGATTCATGGGGGTTATAAAGAAATATGTTCAGAATCAAATCGATCGAAGGTCTGCATTGCCGATGGCTAGGGAACCGAGGAGGTCATTGAGTTCTGCGTCGATTATATGGATCTCAAACCGATTGGTGTGCCTGTATCGTCGCATGAGGGAAGGTTACAGGGGAAAGGGACACTAGGTGAGAAATTACTACGTACTAGCAATCTAACTTCATTTACACAAGCACATTTCGCAGTTTTGGGACAATCAGTTGTGGTGGCCCCGTATGTCAACATGCACAAGAACATGCTATCCAGAACAAACCCAAGGAGGTCAGAGGTTTGGCTTGCGAGAGAGCTCAGAGTTAACTTCGGCGATTGGTTGCGTAGACACATGATGCATATAGAGACAGACTACACTCAGTTGAAAGTGTTGGCCCAGGGACCGTCAACTACAATTCGGATATTCCAAGGATACGACATAAATGGTTTTACATTTTATACAAGAGTGCAAGATAAAAAGAGCACCAATCAAAACAGTGGTATCCGTATAGATGCCTATAATAGCAATGGAAATAGGCAAACCTACTACGGATTCATAGAAGAGATTTGAGAGCTTGACTATGGACCTTTGAAGGTCCCTCTCTTTCGGTGCCAATGGGACAGACTTCCAGGCGTGAATATCGACAAGTACGGTATCACTACCGTGGACCTCAAACTCGTCGGATACAGAGACGAACCATTCAGATTTGCTAATTTCATACACAAGTCTTCTTTGTAATCGACCCTGCTAACAAGGAGCGCCACGTGGTTATTCAAGGAAAAGAAGGATTGTCGAGTTGAGAATGTTGTCGACGAGGAAGAGTACAACCAATTCGATGAGCTTCCCCTTTGGAGAGGACGTTGACCTAAGTACCATGGAAGAGAGTGACGGTTACGCACATACGCCGCGATCATAACGAAGGTCTAATCATAGCTTAGTTGTAGTAATGAAATGCATGCTTTCTTTTGTATGAACGACATATTTATTTTCTCATATGTAACAATTAATGTAATATATGTAATAATGGAAATTGAGGTTATGCTTTCTTTTGATCAAATTGAAAGTTTCACTTAATTGGTCGGAGACTAGCATATCACTGCATTTGGATTTTTGTGATTTTGACTGCACTTGAATTTGTGTGAATCTGACTGCATTTGTGTTCATTTTGCAAGCATTATTTGATTTTTGAAATATTAAAACTATTGAAATAGTTAGCAATCTGATTTTTATAATTTTAGAACCTAATAAAAATTTGGGGAAATATTTAAATAAAATATTAGATGTCCTATAGTATGCCTCCAAAAAATTTTAGAGAATTTCGATCAAATTTGATAGGATTTCGAAAATCCCAAAGTACCCAGCCATTGAAATGAAATAAATTGAAAGTTTCAATTATTTGGCCAGAGACCAGCTTATCACTGCCGGTTTCTTGTATGAACCGACAGTGATAATAACTATCACTACTGGGTGTATCTCCAACTGGCAGTAATATTCTACTATTATTGCTGGTTTGTGGAGTGGGCCGGCAGTGATAAAAAGTATCACTGCCGATTCTATTTATGGCCCTGCAGTGATATACTATCACTGCCGGTTGTTGTGACCAACCGCAAAGGATACTCCACCCTATAAAATCAAACGCCGCTACTTTCCTCTCGCCACCTAACCCTAGCCCGCGTCCTCCTCTCACTTTTACAGCACCGTCGCCTCGAAGCTCCCCGCCGCCGCGCCTCGGACCGTCGCCGTCAACTCGTGTCAGAGCTCCCTACCGCCGCCTCGACTCGGGCGCGTGCCTCGCCCGACCGCCACCTCGACTCGGGCATGCGATCGCTCGCCTCCCGCCGCCTCTCGCCATCCTCGCCACCTCGGCTCCCGCCTCGGCCATCCCGCCGCCTCGGCCATCTATGATCACGCGCCATCGCCTCCGTTTCGCCACCGCCACCGAAGGTAGAAGGCCGACAGATGGAATGAAATGAGCGATTTCTGTATTTTCTTCGTTATTACAATTTGGTAGCTTTGTTTGATGGAATGAAATGCTCGATTTAATGAAATGCACTTAGGGTTCCAAATTTTCAGATTTTTTCATTATTAGAATTTGTTAGCTTTGTCTGATGAAATGAATTGCTCTGACAAATGAAATGCACTTAGGGTTCCAAACGAATGAAATGAATTGCTCATCATCATTTTCATTACATTCTTTTTCAATATGATCTCCATAGATGTGCTTTTGGGTCCAAATATCATTTTACAAACAAGAATTAAATGAAACATGCTAGCTAGCGCATTTTTCATGTGTTAGTAGCTATATTGTCTCTCTCAAACCAAATGAGGCCTCGGTGTGCCCAAATTGCTCAAAGCCAAAGTCCAATCAGAACGCAAGTTTTGATATAGTTTTATTTCGTATAAATAATAGAAAGTGAAAAGTGTCAAGCCCTTGACCTTGTTATTTTGGCAAGCAAACCTAGAGCTTTAACCTCTACCAGTTTCACATTGGGTGTACCAGTTTCACATTTACATCGACCAGCAAACAATTGCACTCAAAATAAAAAACCACAAGTGGCCAAACTAGGTTGTCCCCAACTTTAACTAGTATCTACAACTAAAGCAGAAGAATTTCTATATATCAACAATGAGAAGTATTTCATTGCAAGGTAAAAAAATTCCAGACCACTCAAATACAATGTATTGATGTACATGCGTGCAGCGTTGCTAAGATTAACAAATACTTCTCATTGTTGATGTATTATTTGAAAGATCACATAATAATGGCCAAGTTGTATTCCACAATTGCACCTTCCCGTATGAGCCTAACATGTATGCGTCACTGATGAAGTTTATACAAGAAAGCCAAGCAGCTATTGCGAATGCACATATGTATAGTATGCAATTGGGTTCAGTATGTTACTTTTGTAGGATGTTAGTGTTTGTTTTTTTTTCTGTTTTTCCTTTCTGACATCTTTTGTTTGATATTTGAGCAAGCAGAACAAGGTTTCTATTTTGTCGGTAAAGAATATAGTTCACTTCTTAAACATAAGTTCCAATCTTTAATTGGAGACGAGGAACCTATAGGCACTATTTTTATTTGGGATGATTAATCTAGGAGTATTTCCTCCTGAAGAAGATTGTTTTTCCTCTGGTAGTAAAAAGCTTCATCTAAGATCCACATCTTGCTGCAGATCCATGATAAGGAAAATGCATGTGTCTTTTAAATATTTGTATGTATCCTTGAAATATGTATGTGTATAAAGATGACTTAGGGCTTCAGTGCATAGGATGTTGTTTTGTAAAGAGAAGTGTATGTGTATTATTTGTAAATACATTCATTAGTTTCTCGATTTGTTGGCAAAGGTTTCAATAGCTTAGAACCTGAGGTGCTAATCACGCTGTTGCTTGATAGAAGTGTATCTGCAGCCTTTGTATTACTTGTGTGTATTGGGTTCCTGCCGATTAAATTTGTTTGCAATGAAAGATGTATGTGTATAAAGATCAAAAAAATATTTGTGTGTACAAAGATGTTTGTGTATAAAGATGTATGTGTATAAAGATCTGCCAAAGTTGACATTGTGAATGTATATTTTGTGTATGTATATTTTGTGATATGTGTATGTATATTTTGTTGACCAAAAATGTATGTGTATAAATATATATATATATATATGTGACCTTGAAAGATGTATGTGTATAAAGATCAAAAAAATATACGTGTGACCTTGAAAGATGTATGTGTATAAATATATATACATATATATATATGTGTGTGTGTATAAAGATGTATGTGTATGAAAAGTGACATATATATCACAGTCTCGAAAACAACTGTAAAAAACACTATCGTGTGTCTATGCCATCGTTTGAATTCATAAGTTTGACATCACGCGCAGAAGAATAGTCTAGCCGGCAATGCGGCTATACTTGGGCTCATATGCTTTTACGCCTATGTTCACTCGTTACATCTATCTTCATTTCCTCGTTACGTCTTTCTTCGATACCATTGTATGTGTATGTGTGTTAATTTGAAATTTCTGATTGCTAGGAATGGCCTCAAATCAGGGACAAGTGCCAGAGGGAGTTCGGCCCTCAAATATAGACGAAGTAGGAATAGGTAGCCCAACGTACTACCTAAACTTACAGGATATTAGTATGGAGCAACCTGGCGCCACTGCCATGGACCAAACTGACGCCACTGCCATGGACCAAGCTGGCGCCACTAACATGGGTGAGGTAAAATATTAGTACGTTGTGATTCCCAAAATATTGTAGGGTCAGACGACTAATAACAAGATCCAATTGGAGGCTCAAACGTCTGATGAACAAAGGCGGCGCGCAAGCCGTGGTCCGAGCAAGATGCCTAAGGGTGTTCATAATATAGTCGAGCTCTCAGCAATCGGTTCCTGAGCCGGTAGTGATAACCCCGAGTATCACTACCGACCAATCACTGCCGGCTCCCATAACCGGCAGTAATGGCATGGATGAGCCGGTAGTGATGACCTTTTCTATAGTAGTGTTGCGTTGTGCCGCGCCAGAACCGTCATTTCCCATCGTCGTTCCGTCGTCGCCAAGGTCATCATCTTCGTCACCGTGAAGAAACTGAGCCACGTCGCCATCATCGTTGGGAGAAGTTTTTAGCCATTGAATCTTCAGCGAAACCACCAAGATCGCACCATGTCATCATGTCAACAGTAAACCCCATCATCTAGCGAGGGCCGTCGGATCTTAATCAGTGGTTGAGATGGCACCGTGTTGTGTGTGATCTATGGCACCCAATTTGTCTTCCACGGATTAGATCCAGCTGTGCATCACAGCCAATCAAGCGAAGCCATGTGGCGAGCACAGTCGCCGAAGAGACATGGACTAGGTCGACGGTGGACCAAATCTAAACCATGGATTGGGTCTATGAACTGAGCACACGTGTCAGCCTCTGATTGGTTCGGTTTGGTGCTGACATCATGCTGACACAATAAAGTGATTTTTAGTTTAAAAATAATTTGGTTTATTATTTGATTTTTAATTTTCTGATTTTTTTTTATTTTTGAATCTTCTACGAGCCTGTTCTCCCTCATACGAGCTCCGATTGAGGTGATTCAATTTTCTAAAAAAAATTAAAATTAAGATCTATTTAATGATGAATTTTATTTTATTTTTAGAGTTCATTTTCTCTCTATGTTTGGTGTTTACTTGGTTCTTTTCCTCGATTCGCGTAGATGTTGAGTTGTGCAATGCATCAGAGGAGGATCCATCGACTCAAGAGCATATCCAAGAGTAAGATTAGGACCTTTGCCAAGGCAAGTTGTGCTTTGATTATGTCTTGGCAAGTTGTGTTTTGATCATGTTGAACCTATGTTTTCAAAATCGCTATGTTGTTTTTACCTTATTGCATATTATTTCACATGTACAATGGTTTTCAATTAGATTGGGACTTAGTTATCTACCATTTGGTCTATACCCTACCTTGTCGTTTGTATGCCATAATCTATTGTCACCCTAGATTGGTTCAACATGGGATAGTTAGATTGTAATAGTTTGCTTGGCCATGCTATGTCATCACATGTACTTGAATCATTGGTAATTAATCTTGACTAATGGAATATAGAACAATGTTATGAACTTGTGTGTCATGTGTGGTTATACGATGAGATTAAGTTGTTGTGGCAAGAGGATGTCATGCAACGATGTTAAATTGTTGATGCGTGGTGCTTGGTAATCAACTAGGATGGTAATGATTTAGATTGGGGAAAGTGGCAAGGGGTAGTGTGCCAAGGTGGGCCAGGAATGGCAGAGAGTATGTAGAAGTCTTGCCCTAGTCACCCTAAGGACTTTACCTTGTAAGCCTTTGACCTGAGTCAATCATGCAACCATATGTCTGGTATAGGACAGCCTAGCCGATTAATTTGCAATGTCTTAGCTTTAGTACTGCTTGTAGTGGTGTGGGTCCGGGTTCACAAATAAACTCACATGGCGCAAGAGGGCGGCCCTACTGTGGTGGTTTAGCCTTTTAGTGTTGAAACCTTAGCGGGTAGTATTAGGCTAAAGCAGAGCATTGTAAAAAGCTTTGTTATAATCACTCGCCTGTATGGTGTATAATTGTATCATGTGGGTAAAGTGCATAACCTCTGTAGAGTGTAAAATCTATTCGGATAGCTCGGGGATTACAGTCAAGGGTTAGACTTTTAGAAAACAAAACTTGGGATGGGATGATCATGCAACTATCTATTCCTAAATTTAGGACACATCGTGTCAATGATAATTTCGGCATGATCAACAAATAACTTTCGTACAATCCATAAGTCAACATTTTAGTATCCCAAGTTCATTCAACCGATAAATAACTTCAACCACTCATTATAATCTCCGCGATATATATTTCATAATTAAGGCCCCAAAGCAACCCTTCGTCAAGGACGAATCCCAATTAATTTTACGACTCGCAACAATTTGCATAAAATTATAATCAACTTTCACTTTAGATCACTTACCATCTCGATTAATCTTTCTCTACCAACACAATAATTTAGGTTGTCCTTAAACAACTAACACATTCACTTTACCAGAATCAGTAACCTACAACATCTGAAAGCTCTACTACACATCACACACTTAGCGTCTTGAACATCCTCGTGGGTCACGCACTCAACCTTCAAGGAAACCACAGTTTTTAAGCATGAACAACGTCAATAAACATCTTTCTTTCCAGAAAAAAACCCCAACCATAAATCACAAGAGAACTCGACCCTCGAATTCCGAAATTCTGACGTGCAACAACTCCTCAAACAAAATCTCAAGATTTACAACTTCCATGAAGGAAGATGGATGCAAGGGGAAAAACCAAACGATCAACCAAATCTTTTCTGATAGAGACTTAAAACTTAACTCCACACGATTTAAGGTTTACGTCAAAACTTCAATAAGCTCTTTTAAACTCAAAGAATGACAAACAAAAGAATAGTAGAATACTTTTCTCCGCAAAACCACCAACCAAACTAAAGACCAAAATGGTAGTAGCAATCCGAAAGGACTCATCACCAAACTTTTCCCTTTGTCTCCACCCGATGAAGCCAAAAGAAATCAACATTCTCCACCCACTCTCTAAATAGGTCACAAAAGATGACGACTCCCATCGACGAGAGGTCCCCAAACTTCAAGGGGTGGCTTCAACCAGCCACACCCACAACCAAAACCGTTACCACGGTCAAAAGACAAGGCCGAAACCTTTCGACTTAACAAATTCACACAAATGTAAACATACAGATTCCAACAATTCCTTCATAATCAACAACAACATGACATCAAACAACCACCATTACCATCTAAGGGTAATATCATCAATCATCAATTAAAACTTATCTACAACATGATTACATAATGAATTCAACTAGTTATCAATATGAATTGAGTAACCAACTAATCCTTGAACATGTCATGTGTGTGAGAGAGGTGCAGCTAAGTCTCATCTCGGCAAGTCGCTCTCAGGTACCTAAAACATTAAACAAACAAGCGTGAGTTCAAAGACTCAGCAAAGTGCAATAAGTAATAATATCAATATCAATTAAAGTACTTAAATCAGTAACATGCTCCTATGTATTATACCAAATTAACAAGTGCATAAACAAAGAAATCACCATTTGTTACCTCATCAACTATATTGTTCACTTACACTACACCATGACACAAATATAGCGATAGACTTCTGTCGGAAATAATATGTGACCACCAACAAACTGTCTGTCGACAAAGTTACGCGACAGACTATCTGTCGGTAATACTTCTTTCAGGGTTAGATTGTCTGTCGACAATTATACATGTATTAAGGACTGATTGTGTGTCGGTAAATATCATGTTTTAGGGTCAAACCGTCTGTCGGTAAAAATGTTATGACTGATTATGTGTCGGCAAATATGAAGCACGGCAAATAAGCGCGGCAAAATTAGGCGGGAGATAAAATGCTGCTAGCTAGGGTTTTCCTGCTTTTCCCCCCAAAACCCCATAACCCCGCCTCTACCCCCGGCGCCTTCCTTCCCCAAATCTAACTAGATCCCACCGCCGCCACCCCACGCCGCCTCCCGACGAGCCCCCACGCCCATGCCGCCGCCACACGCCTTCCCTTCCCCAAATCCGACTGCCACCCCCACCTTCCCCTCACGCCCCAACACGCCGCCCGCCACGCCTCGCCTCCCCCACAGCTCCGCCTCCTCCACATCGCCGCCACCTCCGCCTCCTCCACATCGCCGCCACCTCCCCGCCTCCCCTTCACATCGCCGCCACCAAGAGCTTCATCGCCTCAAATCGCCGCCCCAGTGCTGGCCCAACCCCCAAAAATCGCCGCCACAAGCTGGTAACCAAGGTGCTGCTTGAAGACCATGTGTACTCGACAACAATATCACGTCCATAGCTCCCTTCACCTGGATCTTTCATGACCAGTGCGGCCATTTCTAATGATGTAAGTGTCAAGCATCTTTAGCAAGCCATCTATTATGTTTCAGTCTAGTGAACTATTATGTTCTCTGGACATCAATGTGCCTATCCTGTTTTTGATTTCATTCTCTGTGCCATAGATGATGAGCTTTGGATCTGGGTGCCGTAGGGCAATTATAAGGTTAATGCTGGTTGGGTGCCCGAGGAGATCTGCTGCTCCAGAACTTTATCTATTTCGTTTCCTTTGAGGCAAGAACTGAACTTTCATAAGCGGAATTGTTCATTCACAACAAAGTTTACATCATTTGTCGATATGGAAGGATCTTGTGGCAAAGAGATCTATTTTCTTGATTAAATGGCGGCAATATGATGCAGTACTATCTAGAAGTCATAGGCACCTTGCTCGATAACGGTTTAATGAATACGTTGTTTAGTATTTCGATCGATGAAGAGTTCGAGTAAGACTTGATCATCCGAACTCATCGATCAACTATTTGTGGCGTATGACTAGTGATTGTATTTTTTTTTCATCTTCTCGTGTTTTAAGATAGATCACTTTGTCTTGCACGTGAATTTATTTTTAATTTAACACAATTTCTTTCGCAGACTCGCTTGATGACGGATAGGATCGCCAGACATGTGAAAAGGTATGGCCAATATACCAAGAGAGCTTGTGTGATGTTTCCTAAGGTATGTCTAGTTGTCGAGCATCCATTGAGCTCGTTGCATAAGCTATCTAAGCTAAGCTAGTTTACATGTTATTTATGATTTCAAGATTAGTTTCGCACACATCTCATGGTTTCCACTCGCAATGACCAAAGGATACTAAATGTCGAGGTGATAAGACGTTGTGGTGGAACACACTTAATGGATCGCACATGTTTAAAATTTTTAGTGACACTCATAGTGTTGGCTCATACAACTTCAATATGGATGTGCTCTTCCTAATTTCCTACCAATATACTTAGTCGCTTATGAATACATGCAATTCTATGTGTTTGAGATCATTTCTAAAGAGTAAACATTGGAGGGTTTTAGTTGTTTCTTTCAAATGTCGATTAAAATGAACTGACCTAAATAGCTAGTTAATCGAATCGAAATTAAGCTTAGTTCAAAGCAATTCTAGGATGTAATATTTACGATTTAACCTTGTTTTCAAATGTCAAGAGTCATCTTGCTATACAACAAATTAATACTGTGAAGGGTGTTTGCCAATTAACATAAGCTTCCACAGATTTAAACAAAAAGGATAAACTTTCACCTCGGAGAAACTTGTATCTTTTCCGGTTGCACATCGTTGTTGCCGCAAAATGAGAGGAGATGCATGTAGAGAAAACTATTAGAACTGGGCTTCGTTGGATGGTCTTTTCCTCTTGGATACAGGAGGTCGCTTTGAATCAAGAATCGCTTTTTGGCATTTACAATCGAACAGACTTGATGCAACTTGAGATATTGTATCTTTTCCACATGAGATTGTCTTAGCTTTACCTAACCAATTAAAGTAAATCTCACTGCAACAATTATGCACAAAGACAAAAAAATTGAAATACAAGAATTCCAACCTAAGCAAGAGAAACTTCCAATGAATCAAAGATCGCCATTACACACAACAATGCATATTCATTGGTGACTAATTTCATTAGCTCGATTCTAAATCATTTCTGTTAAGGATTAGCAAAGGGTAGCATGGAGTGAAACTTTTCATGACACCTTTCACTCATATCATATACCACTTAGTTGCTCAAAATAATGAATTCACCTTTGGACAATCTCTCTGTTGTTCCATGTCCTGAAACTTCAAGTATGAACCTGAAGTCTATCTTGTATTGGATTTAATGAAAACTCACCGTTCATACATGAGTAATGCCTATTTTTACTTTTTGCTACACCGCATGAGTAATGGTTATCACGTGTGCTGGGTGTAATGAAGAATGACGCCGATCGAAGCCGGGCGCTATTGTTCTGGTGTCAAGTTTTGGCCTGCTTTTTGGTGATGAGGAGTGATCTCTACCGCTTGAGTCTGTCGTTGTTTGAATTGATTGCTGAAGTTCCAGCTTTTGTTGTGTTCTCGTGGCGCCAGCTCAAGAGAAGGGATTGCTTGCACAAAATTTTGTGGTCTGAAGGATGTTGATGCCCTACTTGTTGCGCATTTTTCGGATGCTTGGTTCGGGTTAATATTTTTAGCTTTTGGTTAGAATTCCTTGTCGCGTGTCCTTTAGTTTTTGTAGTTCGAAAGCATACATGTCATTGTTCTCCATCTCGCTCTGGGTTTGTCTAAGAGTTTTTCTAATAGTTTCTTGTTTGTTGATTATAACCATATCACTTATTCTTTTGCAGGGTGTGCAGAGTGAGACCATCAGCGCTAGCCGAGAAAGGAACTTTTGGGGTGTGCGTGAATGATGTTGTCCAAAGGCTTCTAGAAAGGAATTTTTTGTGAAGTGGTGGAGATCCAATTAGTGTATAGCCAGCTAGTTATATAGATGGACTAATCTTTTGGACAATTAGTGACATGTTAAAAAGATGTCTAGCCCTTGTGATCTTTTGGACAATTAGTTCTTACTTAGTAAATTATATGTGATCTTTTGGACAATTAGTATTGTTAATGAATGATCATATATCTCGTAATGCATTCATGTGACCTTTTGGACTATGATTCTATGATAAGGAATGAAATCTGAATGATCATTTAAGTTTTCTCTCCATGTGTCGAAATGTATGGTAAAAAATTCAAATCAATGATATGACAAATGTATATTATCGATTCATGCATACAAAAATATGTTGTTTGCAATGGTATACACTATGTCGTCTAACGACCGTGCCGGCAAATAGCATTTTCGAGGCAAAACGTCTGCTTTAAAATAGCATTTTCGAGGCAAAATGTCTCGGCAAAGATTTGTCTGTCGGTAAAGATTGTCTGTCGGTAAAGATTTGTCTGCTTAAAAGTGTAGTATCGTGGACAAATCGTCTATCGGTAATGTTTTGTCTGTCGGCAAAGGTCTTTAACGATGTGTCTTTCCTCGACAGTATCATCTGCTCGGTAAATCCTTTACCGGCTGCATCGATCGATGTTATATATGCCTTTTTGCCGATGCATATGTGTCATTATATTTGGGTCATGGTGTAGTGTTATTTCACATACCTCATTAGACAACATTGGATGAGTTTACAACTAGATCCATTCTTAACCTGTAAATTACCCTCAACTCAAGGATCATCAGTTGTCATCAAACATTAATAGTACCAAACAATGCATCCGACATAACCATATTACACACAATTTGTCACATATCTTATTAAATACTTTTGGGTGAGCCCACGGCCCTAACCCACCTCCACACATTACCACTCATCACAATTGAGATTAATAGTAATGCTATGCAATGCGAATATGATTGAATGCTCATATGTACCTTTTAAGACTTGTACCAGTATAGCCGAGGGAACACCCGTCGATGTTCACCCTCTACCTCCATCCCGTGGAGGTGCCTACTCTTGCTGTCTCGCTCCCATCCACCTCGATGGATGGGACTACGAGGTAGGACTTACACGTGGCGCTCCAGATTAGTCATAACTTTCTCACCGACCTCACCGGATTAGTTATGACTTTCTCACCGACCTAGCCCATGCAATTTCTTGGATATGAATGAGAATGATGCGTTGCTTCTCATTATATACATTACACATTCATTTAACCATCCACCAATGTCTTTTATCTCATAAGCATTTCATATTTGTCATATAAGCAAGTATGATCAATCAACAACAGTAAGAAAAAGGAATTTTACAAGCACTTGCCTTTACCCACTCGGGACCGAGTGGCGAGAAGCTTCAGCCACTCCCGAGATCACAACTCCTGCAATAAATACTGCGAATTCGATTTCATACAAACTATAGACAACTACAACAACAATCAACTCCTTTCACTCACTACAACAACTTTGCCCCAAAACAGCCCACAATCTGAAATTCAGAGAAAACTGCTTGGGTAGCCTACTTAGCCAAAGCAAAACTATTGTTATACAACTTTAAATTGAGCAAACAAAGACATTTTAAGCATCTACACAGAATTTACTAACTATCTCTAGGCAATTTTGAATTCCAATTCGGCCTCCAATTTATTCTAAAGCATAGAACAAGATTGAATCTCCTACTAGATGCAATTTGGACAGCAAATGGTAATTCTTTCATAACTTTTTAATGGTTGAATCAAAATTCAAGTTATTAGACTATAAATGAGCACAAGAGGATGGGCTACAATTACCCCATAGCCATTTGCTCAAAATCTAAATTTAAAGTCCTCAAATTGAACTCTGAACTTCAGACCAAACTCTGAACATTCAGCAAAATCAGCAATCTGGACAGCGACTTCAACAAGCCATAAGTTAAGTTCTACTACTCCAAATCAAGTAAATGAGTACATTTTCTCAAACTACACGAAATTTCATAACTTTTTATAGGCAAATGTAAAATCAAATTCGGCTTATAAGTTACTCTAATCTGCAGTTGAACATTTCAGATACCAGCACAACCACATTCTGGACAGGCCGCACTAAAATGGGCATAACTTTTAATTGACAGAATGGATTATTGTCTTCTTATGCTTCAATTAAAGGGGAAAGGATAATCTACAACTTATTCTACTACCAACCAACTAGGAAATGATTTTATCAAGCCCAAATTGCAGATACAAAACTGCTACAGAATCTACTTGAAAAACAGCACAGGGTTCCCTCCACTCTTACCCAAGCTTCCCTCCAAAATCCCCAAATCTATGAACCCTAGAGCCATTGCAACCAGGAAACACCTCAATTAGGGTAGCAAGCACACCTCCAAACCAAGAAATCTTTACCTCACCTTGCTCACAAGGAGGAAGAAGAGGGAGGGGAGGGCTGCTGCTCTCGCTGCAAAGGGGAGGGGCACCGGCCATGGAGGAGGGCTGCAGGGAGGAGGCGCCGGCCATGGAGGGAGCAGGCTCCAGGAGCAAGGGGGAGGAGGAGCCAACAGGGGAGGAGAGGCGCCATTAGGGGAGGAAGAAGCACCAGGAGGGCTGCACTTGAAAAAATAGAAGAGGGGAATGAGGGGGAGTCGGGTGAGGGAGAGAAAAAAAATGGGTGGGGGAGAGAAAAACCGGGTGGGGAGAGAAAACCGGTATGGGAGAGAAAAATTTCACCCGTGACAAGAAAAAAAACATCTGCGACATTACATTCTCTCCCCCTTAATGGAATTCGACCTCAATTCCTAGACCACAAAACACAAAGCAAGGTCCACCGGGGACACAAACTTCCTTGCAAACTCAAAGCACCCACGCATGGATTCAAGCACGTCCAAACGATGAACCAGAATCCCAAATCCAACTAAAACAAAAGTGATTTGACTTAACTTAGAGTAAGATTTGCCTTCTCATGACTCTACATTCACTCCAACTTCTACTAAAGTTGGCAAGGGACACAATTCCATAGCAATCTAGATTCCAAAGAATTTCCTGAACCAGGATTGTAATACTGCAAAGCCTCGCTCCAAATTTTGGGCCTTCCGCCGGGAGTGTTTTGGCTGTTCGGCAGGTAATCTCAGGGGTAGCTGGCCCATTTGGGAGTGCTAGGGTTAGGGTTTTAGGAGTGGGAGGGGTTTTTCTGGAATTTCCCCTCCCCACCTACCTTTTCTCATGTAACCTCTCTCTCTCTTTTTGGGTGGCTATCATTTTTTCCCTTGGCCAGATTTTTTCCCCAATCCTGGCACCCTGCCGAATTCCCCCAGGCTTCTCCCTGCCGACTTCCCCCAGGCTCTCCCTGCCGACTTCCTCCAGGCCGACCTGCCTCCTTGCGCCTCCTCTCCACTCCAGGCCGAGTTGCCCCCTGCCATTCCCTGCCCTTGCCGACCCTCTGCCGACCCTAGCCACCCCTCCCCTGGACTCCCTCCTGGCTCGGCGTCGCCTCCTCCTCTCCTCTGGCCAGGCAAGAGAGGCGTATAACAATTAAAGATTGGCAAAGAAGAACATCGAGCAAAGAAGAATGGCAGCTTCTTCCGCTTCTCGCTCTAAGAAGAAGAGAGCAGCAAGAAAGCTGCAGCCCTTCCCTTCTGGCTCGGCAGCAGAAGAAGAGCAAGCACTGCTGCGGCAGCAGAAGACCATCAGCCCCCTTTGCCTTCTTGTGGTGAGAACTCAAGCAAAAATTGAAGTTGTGGTGTTAGTTTCTGTGTGCATGCCAGGTGCTTGATGAAATGCCTAGCTAGGTTTTCATGAGAATGAAATGATTTTGCATGCTTGTGCTATGTCCCAGTGATTCCAGTGTGCATGATTAAGTGCTGAGATATTGATCCTTATGCTTGGTTATCAAAAATGGAATCTATAGTATATGATGTGTTGTTATTTGCTAAGAAGTATATGCATGAATGCCTTCTGATTTCTGGAATGGTGTTTGGTGTGTTCATTTTTATGGCATAGAAAGGGTGCCCAGGCTGCTTCGTTATTAATGTTCGGTCCATTGTGCAATCCCAATTTCTTGTTCAGTTGATGACAAATGAATACTTGTTTTATATTGTATCTATTTCAATTGTTTAATTGATGTGCCTGATTCTGATTCAAATAGAGGACATTATGGCTGTTCTAGAATATTTGTATGTGCATGATTATTTTTTTTGGTGTTTGCATAAGATTGCTACCCAGATGGTTTTTGTTATGAATATTGTTGGTAGCTTGCGGGTTGTTTCTCTAAGATTCATGTCGGCATATGAATCTGCAGATTTGGATGCTCCTATTCAAAACAAAGAATGCATTATTTGACGGTGTCTCACGCATAGCTTCTGTGATATGTGTCTTATCTTGCTAGAAGTTGTGGAGTGCCCTTCTGGAATTTATGTGTATTTAGTGTCTCACAAAGAAATTTATTATGGCAGCATCTTAGTTCTTATGCTTTTATTCAGATGTGTTAGTATTTTGTTTAGCCAATTATTTTGGATTGATACATTTGCATATGAGATCATGTTTATTGCACCCTATTATCTCCCTGATCACTGCATTATGCTTAAGTTGGTGAATTATCCCTAGTCAATGTTGAGTAAAGTTACCCATGGGGATTTAGATACACAAGGGTTCTGTGTTGCGATTGATTGATTGATTGGTCGGTAATTTCTATCTATGCTTGATTTCCGATTTTTCAGGAGGAGTGGCCTCTCCTTCGCGCCCCACTCCACTTCGCGCGGTCTAAGACAAGTACATCGAGTTGTGTGCATAATTGAGTTGTTCGTTGTTATTTATCTATTCATGGCTAATTTCTATTGATTGTGGCAAGTATGAGTTATATTGGTGATCGTCCTTTCGAGGGTGTGATTAGCTACTGGATTCGAGTGGTCATTAGTAAGCCTTAATCTCGGTGAGTTTACTGTTCCTTTGTTAATATTGCAGTGAGTAGTGAGTATGGGGTACGTGGGTACTCGTGGTTAATTTACAAGAGTTGTACTTAACTGTGCCCTGTCTGGGGAATGGAATTGAGTATATGTGCGAATCGATTAGATGTTCATTAGTATGGTTAGGCTAATATGGATGTTGAAATCATGAGAATGGCTTGATTGTGGCCATAGTTTGCGAGTATGGTATTTATAAGAGTATAGAAGTTAATTGTGATCATAACGTTATAAATGTGGAGAATATGCATAAGAATGTGGGGAATGGCATTTGCATAAGTGCTTTCATGAAAAGTGCATCGAGTCAAGTCGGTGAGAAAGTCATATAGAATATATGACTAATCCGGAGTGCTCAGAGATCCTACCCCGTAGTCCCATCCACTGGCGTGGATGGGAGCGGTGTTAGCGTAGGACCCGCTACTGGGTAGCGGGCAAGTCCAGTTTCGGCAGGCCCCTTCCATGGGATGGTTGGGTTTGAGGGCACGCATCTGCTCGGCAATACCGGTATGTGCTACGCAAAGAGGCATGATGCATTGCATTGCATTGCATAAATGAGAATGTGACTGAGAAAGCGTATAAGAATGTGAATGAGAAAGTCTTCATGGATCGTTTCCATGGTGGGTGACCGGTATACTTGTTGAAAAGTGCATTTGAACATGGAAACATATCGCATTGCATAGCATTGCAAGTATGGGTTGTGGTGATGGTAAAGGAAGGTTGAATCGAATTCGATGAGTTATTGCATTTCATTGCCGTGCTGATTATGTTGTATGAATATCGTGGAGGGAAGTGGAGTTGTGAACTCAACTAAAAGTGATAAAAATGGGTTGAGTTGCAAGAGGGGTGCTTGAGTCAGGAGACATTGTGATTTAGAGTCAAGTGATGCTTCTTGGTCGTTGAATGGGTTTATTATCAAGTTGATGACTTGATTGCGGTAATTTTTGATATGGTCAAGTTATTGCTTTAAATGGGTATAAATGCGTGTTGTCCGGATGTTGCTTCATTTGTATTACTTGCTTTTATGGTCAAGCTCTTGTTTTACTTACGATAAATTGGAATTGTTATTCTCGTGTACTTTGCTGAGTTTGAACTCACGCTTGTTATTTAATGTTTGTAGGTGTATTGAAGCCGGCATGCATGGATGGGGGTAGTAGCACAATAACTTTGAATCATCACCGTTCCATCATGTTGATTTATAATTCTGATCTTAATAGCTCATGAAAAATTCTTGTAAAAGGTTGTTTGCGGTTATGTTTAATGAGTCCCTGTCCTGTAATAATTATGTGGTGGAGTTGATTAATTTCTATTGGATGTGTGATCGGTTAACTAAGGACCTGCTAGAATGATATCTTATAACTGCAAATATTTTCTGTCTGCTGAGTGGATGTCCTAGTTTTAGGGAGGTGTCCAAATTTTTAATAATTTTGACAACCTCCTAGTTGTTCGCTTGCTTTGCGAATATTTATTCTTAGCGATTGGTAATTGTTGGTGCTAGAGGGTGTAACATTCGGGGCACGGGGTGCCAGGGTGTTACAGTTGGTATCAGAGCGGGCTTTAGGTCCGTGGCATGTGAATTTAGCAATTTTACTCTAGAGTAAACTAAAAGTTGCTACGTGAAATTAGAAATATGGTATAGGTTTCTACTCCTTTAAAATTTGGCCTTAGGGCAGTAACCTTAAAAAATCTGAATTAGAGTGGTTAACTAATTTAAAACCTGACACAGTCTGATGCACAGTAGGATGGGTATGGGTATCATTGCATTACGCTTAAATGTTGTATTTAAGCTTTGTTGTTGAATGCTAAATTTATTGTTGCTTATTGCTTTGATTATGAAAGGAATGTTGGAATCAGTACGCTCATGTTCATGTTATTGGTTAAGTCGAAAGGTTTCGACCTTGTTCCTTTGGCCGAGTTGTGGGTTTTGCTTGTGGGTGTGACTGGTTAGTGCCACCCCTTGTTGTTTGGGAACCTCTCGTTCTTGAGTCGTCGTTTTCGTGGAGTAGTTTAGAAGGTAAGGAGGGAAGGTTGGTTTCTTTTGCCTTCGATGTTTGGATTTAAAGAGAAAAGCTTGGCGATGAACCCCTTTGGATTGCTTTTACTGTTGTGTTCGGTTTCGTTGGATTCTTTGGTTTTTGTTGGTTATCTTGGGTTGCCTTGTGGAGAAAACTATCGTAGCTGTTGTTCTCTCCATTTAAGGAACTTATTGAAGTTTTCTTGGTGCAAAACTTAAATCGTGTGGATCTTCGGTGTTAAGGTTTTATCGAGAAGGATTTGGTTGATCATTTGGTTTTTCCCATGCATCTCTTTTCTTTCCTGGAAGTTGTAAATCTTGAGATTTGTTTAAGGAGTGTTTCCCGTCGGAGTTTGGGAATTCGAGAGTCGAATTCTCTTATGATTTATGGTTGAGTTTTTCTGGAAAGAGAGATGGTTTTTGTTGCTACTCATGCTTAAGAATCGTGGTTTTTCTTTAAGGGTTGGGTACGTGACCGACGAGGATGTTCAAGGCGTTAAGTGTATGATGAGTAGTTGAGCTTTCAGATAAGGAGGGTTACTGATTCTGCTAAAAAGAATTTGTTGGTTATTTAAAGACAACCAAATTTATTGTATGGTATAGGATGATTAATTGGAATGGTAGGTGATTCTAAAGTGAAAAGTTGAGTAGAGTTTTTACCATGGTCATGAGTCGTGGAATTGAATGGAAGTTCAAGGTTTGTGCTCCAGTAAGTCTAGTATTGAGCGAGATTGAGAGGGTCTAGAATCTTCTATGGATGAATTTATTATAGTAAGATGTTGATGTAAAGTACCGGAGTATGTTAGCGCCAAGGCATGAGAGTTGTTGATTTATGTTGCTTATGAGTCAATTAAATGGTGGATCGACAAAATGATTTAATCGATGTGAAATTAAAGAATGAGTATATGGAAGGGTTGTATGAATGATGGGGTTTTTGTCTTTGACAAATGTCTATCTGGGAGATTATCTATGGAATATGGCTGGTGGGTATCACATCGAGTTGCTAAAAAGTATTTATTGATTGAATGAACCGGGGGTATTAAACTGTGGACTTTGGAGTTGCACGAAAGGTGTTTGTTGATTAAGCTGAAGTCAATGTTGAAAAGATGTGTTTTAAGCTGGGATTGGACCGTTGTATAAATAACAGTTCGTCATGGTTAGTAAACCGGAGTAAAGGATGACACGTGTCCTATGTTGAACTAATTGATAAGTTGTTGTGCTGAAGAAGGGGGGACGTAGTTCTCCTTATTGATTGTCATGAGATAGATTTGGTTAGGGTTTGATGATGCTGTGACCAGTGATGGTTATACGAATAGTACAAAGTAATTAAAGGAAGTTTGGGTTTTGTAACTCTATGTTGACCAGAGCCGGATTTGATTAGAGTTGTGTGATGTGTTGGCGAGTATTTCAAAGTGTGAATCTGGTGAATGTTTTGTAAGTGATTCTGTGGGTGAAGTGGTTTTTGTTGGGAACGAGTTTCCTTTTCTCTTGAGGAAGAATGTGATGGTTTGGGGTACATATGCTTAATTTGAGAATCGGGTTCCTCTGCCAAATGTTGATTTTGAGTTAACGTGAGAGGCTTTGCCTTGATTAAAGTAGGCAGAGTTGTTTCTTGGCTTTGCGAGAGCTTCTATCAACGATTTGTGTGGGGTTTCTCTTTTAATTGGAGTCTCCCCCCCCGAGGTGAATTTTATTGCATTAATTGAGAGTGTTAAAGGCAATTTATATGATGTTAGAGAATCGGGTCTTCTCTTGCGAATTTGGTTTTGGAAGAAGAAAATTAGTGATGATTGGGCTCTATCAAGATCCTCTCTCAGGTAGATTTTAATGCTTTGGGTTTAAGATGATGTACGTGGTTCATTTGGTCAAAAAGGGAATTGTATTTTTCCTTTGTGTTCTAGCTGGAGTTAAAGGATATGGAAGCTTATGGTATAGTGTTGAGTATAATAATGAGAATTGGGTTTTCTTTGGTCATTGGGATTGCAGCTGTAAAAGTTCAATGCAGTGTTTCTCTTGAAAGTTGAGTTTTCCTTAGTGTGTATTTTATCGCATTATTTGAAGAGGATGAAAGTGGTTAGTTATGCTAAAGGGAATCGAGGGATTTTGGGTGGATAATAATTGAGGATTATACTTTTGCTGTGGTTCCTTGATGGTGTTTGTTTAACCCTTAGTAGTGAACAACTTGGAGGTTGATGGTAATTATGTCACCATTTCTAACATGCAACTGAACTTTTGGGTAAAGATGGTTGTAGCGAAGAATTTCATAATTAGATGTGTAAGGTTCTGTAGTGAACATTTACCTTGGGCAGTGGTCTTTTGGGATTTTGACCTATTGATTAATTTTGACTGAGTTCTTGCGTGAGAAGTTGCACTTATTTGAGCTAAGTCAAATCGTTTTGTTAGTCATTGGATTTGAGGTTTTTGTTTATCGTTTGTAGCCGTTGGAGTTTTTGCGTGGGTGTTTTGAGATGGTAAAGAAGTTTAAGACCCTTGTGTCTTTGTTTTGCATAGTTGGCATTCTTCGAATTCGGGGTCGAATTCCTTTAAGGGGGGAGAGTGTAATACTGCAAAGCCTCGCTCCAAATTTAGGGCCTTCTACCGGGAGTGTTTTGGCTGTCCGGCAGGTAATCTCAGGGGTGGCTGGCCCATTTGGGAGTGCTAGGGTTAGGGCTTTAGGAGTGGGAGGGGTTTTTCTGGAATTTCCCCTCCCCACCTACCTTTTCTCACCTAACCTCTCTCTCCCTTTTTGGGTGGTTGTCATTTTTTCCCTTGGCCAGATTTTTTTCCCCAATCCTGCCTCCCTGCCGACTTCCCCCAGGCTCTCCCTGCCGACTTCCTCCAGGCTGAGCTACCTCCTTGCGCCTCCTCTCCACTCCAGGCCGAGTTGCCCCCGCCGCTCCCACTTGCCGACCTCAGGCCGACCCTAGCCACCCTCCCCGGATTCCTCCTGCTCTCGGCGTCCCTCCTCCTCTTCTCCTGGCCGTGGCAGAGAGGCAAAGCAATAACTTAAAGATTGGCGGAAGAAGAAGCAAGAGCACCCTTCCCCTTCTGGCTCGGCAAGCAGAGAGCGAGCAAGCAGTAATTGCAATGGGTCGGCAAGAAGACCATCACCCCCTTTGCCTTCTTGTGGTGAGAACTCAAGCAAAATTTGAAGTTGTGGTGTTAGTTTCTTTGTGCATGCCAGGTGCTTGATGAAATGCCTAGCTAGGTTTTCATGAGAATGAAATGATTTTGCATGCTTGTGCTGTGTCCCAGTGATTCCAGTGTGCATGATTAAGTGCTGAGATATTGATCCTTATGCTTGGTTATCAAAAATGGAATCTATAGTATATGATGTGCTGTTATTTGCTAAGAAGTATATGCATGAATGCCTTCTGTTTTCTGGAATGGTGTTTGGTGTGTTCATTTTTACGGCATGGAAAGGGTGCCCAGGCTGCTTCGTTATTGATGTTCGGTCCATTGTGCAATCCCAATTTCTTGTTCAGCTGATGACAAATGAATACTTTTTTTATCTTGTATCTATTTCAATTGTTTAATTGATGTGCCTGATTCTGATTCAAATAGAGGACATTATGGCTGTTTTGGAATATTTGTATGTGCATGATTATTTTTTTGGTGTTTGCATAAGATTGCTTACCCAGATGGTTTTTGTTATGAATATTGTTGGTAGCTTGCGGGTTATTTCTCTGAGATTCATGTTGGCATATGAATCTGCAGATTTGGATGCTCCTATTCAAAACAAAGAATGCATTATTTGACGGTGTCTCACGCATAGCTTCTGTGATATGTGTCTTATCTTGCTAGAAGTTGTGGAGTGCCCTTCTGGAATTTATGTGTATTTAGTGTCTCACAAAGAAATTTATTATGGCAGCATCTTAGTTCTTATGCTTTTATTCAGATGTGTTAGTATTTTGTTTAGCCAATTATTTTGGATTGATACATTTGCATATGAGATCATGTTTATTGCACCCTATTATCTCCCTGATCACTGCATTATGCTTAAGTTGGTGAATTATCCCTAGTCAATGTTGAGTAAAGTTACCCATGGGGATTTAGATACACAAGGGTTCTGTGTTGCGATTGATTGATTGATTGGTCGGTAATTTCTATCTATGCTTGATTTCCGATTTTTCAGGAGGAGTGGCCTCTCCTTCGCGCCCCACTCCACTTCGCGCGGTCTAAGACAAGTACATCGAGTTGTGTGCATAATTGAGTTGTTCGTTGTTATTTATCTATTCATGGCTAATTTCTATTGATTGTGGCAAGTATGAGTTATATTGGTGATCGTCCTTTCGAGGGCGTGATTAGCTACTGGATTCGAGTGGTCATTAGTAAGCCTTAATCTCGATGAGTTTACTGTTCCTTTGTTAATATTGCAATGAGTAGTGAGTATGGGGTACGTGGGTACTCGTGGTTAATTTACAAGAGTTGTACTTAACTGTGCCCTGTCTAGGGAATAATGGAATTGAGTATGTGTGCGAATCGATTAGATGTTCATTAGTATGGTTAGGCTAATATGGATGTTGAAATCATGAGAATGGCTTGATTGTGGCCATAGTTTGCGAGTATGGTATTTATAAGAGTATAGAAGTTAATTGTGATCATAACGTTATAAATGTGGAGAATATGCATAAGAATGTGGGGAATGGCATTTGCATAAGTGCTTTCATGAAAAGTGCATCGAGTCGTCGGTGAGAAAGTCATATAGAATATATGACTAATCCGAGTGCTCAGAGATCCTATTCAGAGTCCCATCCACTAGCGTGGATGGGAGCGGTGTTAAGCGAGGACCCGCCATCGGGTAGCGAGCAAGTCCAGCTTTGCAGCCCTTCCATGGGATGGTTGGGTTTGAGGGCACGATCGACGGGTGGTGTTCGCACATCGTATGTGCATAAAGAGGCATGATGCATTGCATTGCATAAATGAGAATGTGACTGAGAAAGCGTATAAGAATGTGAATGAGAAAGTCTTCATGGATCGTTTCCATGGTGGGTGACCGGTATACTCGTTGAAAAGTGCATTTGAATATGGAAACATATCGCATTGCATAGCATTGCAAGTGTGGGTTGCGGTGATGGTAAAGAAAGGTTGAATCGAATTCGATGAGTTATTGCATTTCATTGCCGTGCTGATTATGTTGTATGAATATCGTGGAGGGAAGTCGAGTTGTGAACTCAACTAAAAGTGATAAAAATGGGTTGAGTTGCAAGAGGGGTGGTTGAGTCGGGAGACGTTGTGATTTAGAGTCAAGTGATGCTTTATTATCAAGTTGATGACTTGATTGCGGTAATTTTTGATATGGTCAAGTTATTGCTTTAAATGGGTATAAATGTGTATTGTCCGAATGTTGCTTCATTTGTATTACTTGTTTTTATGGTCAAGCTCTTGTTTTACTTACGATAAATTGGAATTGTTATTCTCGTGTACTTTGCTGAGTTTGAACTCACGCTTGTTATTTAATGTTTGTAGGTGTATTGAAGTCGGCATGCATGGATGGGGGTAGCAGCACAATCACTTTGAATCATCACCGTTCCATCATGTTGATTTATAATTCTGATCTTAATAGCTTGTGAAAAATTCTTGTAAAAGGTTGTTTGCGGTTATGTTTAATGAGTCCCTGTCCTGTAATAATTATGTGGTGGAGTTGATTAATTTCTATTGGATGTGTGATTGGTTAACTAAGGACCTGCTAGAATGATATCTTATAACTGCAAATATTTTCTGTCTGCTGAGTGGATGTCCTAGTTTTAGGGGAGGTGCTGCCGAAATTTTTAATAATTTTGACAACCTCCTAGTTGTTCGCTTGCTTTGCGAATATTTATTCTTAGCGATTGGTAATTGTTGGTGCTAGAGGGTGTAACATTTGGGGCACGGGGTGCCAGGGTGTTACAAGGATTCTCACAAGAATTTTTTTTTCAACCGTAATCCTCAGTTTCACCCATTAAAGGCTCAATCAAAATAATTAATATGCCAAATCCCCACATCGAACATATCATACTACTATCGCCAGATAGTCTGATGCAACTCAGAAAAACTTTCTTTGGTAATACTAGATATGACCTCATTCTTGGAAAATTATGGTTCCAAATTCTTATCTCAACTTTAGATTTCCTTTTTTATCTTCAATCTAATTTCCCATCTAGACCTTCTTATCCCAATTCATCTTATTCATGACAATAAGAATGACACGAGGCTGTTC
This sequence comes from Guadua angustifolia, assembly GCA_036346375.1. Lineage (NCBI taxonomy): Eukaryota > Viridiplantae > Streptophyta > Magnoliopsida > Poales > Poaceae > Guadua > Guadua angustifolia. The sequence continues at coordinate 45,999,504 of CM070512.1, read as the reverse complement.
ATTCTAACACGCCTCTGAAACATATCTTAACTCATCACTCACACCACCCATTTGGATATCCCGAGTTCCAACTTGAGCCCCAAAGAGCCTATAATCATGAATCTCTATCTCGCCCAAATAATTAACCTTTTCACAAAAAGGACCATAACCCACCAATTCCATCGAATGAAATAGCCCACCTTGGTACAAATCCCTTCCCAACCGAAAACCACGATATATAGAAATTTATTCTATACTCTCCTAGGCATATCTCACACCTCAGAACAACTAGCTACAATAAATGTTCACAACAAAATACTTTACATCAAATTGCTATCACCTTCCCTACAATCAAACAATACTCCCAACAAAATTTGGATCAAGACATCAAAACCTCCATCATAATCCACCCTTAAATCACTAATGGTCAACACCTAGCCCAAGCTAGGATCTGAAAGACCATGTGGAGGTCTATCCTTGTGTGTGATGAGTAATTGACAAGAGTTGAGTTTGATTTGAATTGGATTTTCGGTATGAAGCAATTTGTGTGTTGGTTGCTTTTCCTAGTGCTACCCGCGTGGGGCGGTAGCATCGGACCGTTGAGAGAAATTATGAATGATTAATGATTTTGTGATAATCATTGAATATATTTGTGGGCATTGCTATGTGAAAGGTTTTCCTTGTCTTTGATGGTTGCAGGGCGACGGAGCTAGGTCATGGTGAGGCGAAGGATGACCGGGACTAGGCGAGGAGCGTCGGAGGTCCAGACGGTCGGGAGATCGCCGGAAGATGACCGGAGACGGAGTCCGGGCAAGCCAAGAAGATAAGGAAAGGAGATGATGCTAGCTAGATGTCATGTGGATCAATGAGGGCCGCTCGGATTGCGGTCTAGTTGATAGGTTAGCGGATCCAGGTAGTATGCTTTGAAAATCGTGCAAGAAAACCCGGTATGTGTGTGGGTTTTGGGTTAGCCCTTGCATGGCTGTGTGAGTGGGTCAATCCTAGCCCTTAGATGAGTGTCCTAGGGTTGAGGAACTCATCCAAGGGTGGTAGGTGGCCCAAGAGTAGTATAAATAGGGGTGGAGGGGTGGCCTCCTCTCCTTGAAGGTTTGAGTTGCTCCTTTGAGCTTTGCCCACATGAAGTGAGGCTTTGTAAACCTTCCCACCAGAAATACAAAGAAATTTCTTTACATTATTGTGAATTTAAATTCCGCATTTACATTATGTCTTTACTTTACGCAATTTAAATTCAGCATTTACGTTACGCATTTACTTTCCCGCAATTTACATTCATGCAATTTGGATTTGCCTCCCCTCCTTCTAAATGCTGATCTTGGATTTTTTGAGTGTGTTCATATGGTTTTACATCTCTTTTGCACTCTTTGATTAAGTAGAGATCATCTTTTCTTTCAAGTTCCAGTTCTGTCCAGAACTTGTTCTTCGCACAACAGTTAGTATTTGATTTCTAGAAAAATCTAGAAAAATCCTGTTTACGTGATTCTTGTTGGAGATTGTGCAGGACTCCCATATTCATCTATAGAAAAATTTTGGAGTTCACTTGTTGCACCGTTTGGGCGCCATGAGGTGAAAATCGAGCCCCAAATTTTCTGCTCGAAGTTCCTGACTATCTGTGTTCATAGATTTATGATGATTTTTCTACATGGATTTTTGATCTAAAATTTGGTAGAGAGCTTCATGACTCATCTGCTCATAGGGAGAAAATTTAACATAATTTTTTGAGCAGCAGAAACCTACCAACCTCCTGTTCAAATTAAAGACAGCTTCTGGAAATATCTGCTTTTGCTTTTCTAAAAGAGACTTTTGTGTCTTGGCTTGATCTCTTTTTGAAAAGAAGTATTTGAATTGATTCCTCTTTATTTGGACACTTGGCAACCAGGATTGTGATTGAAAAATCCTACATATTTTATGGATCTCATCCATGTAAGCTAGGATACACATAGTTGTCTAGTCGTTCGGTTTTTATGGTTTTGCTAATTTGAGGAGCACCGGTTTTCTTTCTTGCGATCTTGTCAAGGTGTTAGTTGGAGTATTTTTGGGGAAAATTTATTTGCACCATTCACCCCTCTCTGTTCGCCATCTCGATCCTTCAGGATCGCAGATCGTTACCAAACCACAAATGGTTCTCTTCTTAAGAGGGTCTCGCCCTCACATTCTTTCACTCAATTAACCAAGCCCAAGAGTATAATCGTTTATTATACTCAACAAGATATCATAAACATTCATATTCTTATCTCAGGCTAGAATGCAAACGAAATATAATTCTCTTTAACCAAAAGAACCACATACATCACCTAGAACCCAAAGTGCTAAAACTTACCTTGGAGAGAACTCGACAAATCCCAATGATCACTCATTTTCTTTTCCCAAGCCAAAACGCAAAGGAAACTCAACTCTCTTACATCACAAGAACCACTTTTAACACTTTCAAATCGCTGTGATAAGATTTCACATCGGGGAGAAACTCAAATTAAAAGAGAGATTCCACACAAATCTTTGACAGAAGCCCTCATAATAACCAAAAACAAATCAGATCACTTTAACAAAGCAAAATCTCTTGCACTTAACCAAAACCAATATTTTGGAAGAGAAAACTGATTCTCAAGTCAAATGTCTGTACCCATAACCACCACATTCTCTCTCAAGAGAAAGGGAACTTATTCCCAATAAAAATCACTTCACCAACAAAATCACTTATGAATCGTTCACAAGATTCATCTTTTAAAAACATTCACAAATACCACACACATTTTCATTAAATCCAACTCTAGTCCAAATAGAGTAACAAATGTTTCCAACTCAAGAGCTTCCAACATATCCCAATATGTCTATTTGTTTCCTTTAAATACTAATTCCAAAGTTAATTCATTTAGCATGCTAAGGAGCGCGATCCACTCGTACACTCTTGAGGGTAACCCAGATTCATAGCACAAGCTAAACAACTTATCCAAAACCCAAGATTGGCATGGTTCAACGAGATAAGGTATCCCGAAATCCATCAACCGACTACTTCACCATTCCGCTCTCATCCTTATTTTTCAATCATCAAAGACAACTCCTCAATTTGACCAGAAATGCAACTTAATCAGGGGAGTTCTACTGCCCACTAATTAGAATACCTTAACCAAAAGGCATATATCCCCAAAAGATCATACAATCAATTGAATCTGTAAACCTTTAAAAGAAGGTTCAACTCGAATCCCACCATTTCTAGTATTCCAATACTCTTGCCATTAAAGATTTCAAATTCACCAAAGGTACCCGGAAAAACCCCAATAGGTTTTAACATAAATTACAAAACCCAATTTTTCTCTAGTTACCTTCTACTATTCATGTAACCACCACTGGTCATAATATCATCAAACCCTAACCAAGTCTATCTCATGATAATCAACAAGGAGAACCACGTTCTCACTTCTTCCGCACGAATAACTTATCAATTAGTTCAACATAAGATGTGCATCAACATATATATATATATATAATATATATATATATATATATATATATATATATATATGCATATATGATATATATGATTATATGAAAAAGACAAACAGAATTTAGTGAATAATAAAAGTACTATTCATGCCATATACTAACCAAACCAACCCGAGCCAACAATCATACAACTATCTGTTCCAAATTTAAGACACATCGTGTCAATGATAATTTCGACATGATCAACAAATAACTTTCGTACAATCCATAAGTCAACATTTTAGTATCCCAAGTTCATTCAACTGATAAATAACTTCAACCACTCATTATAATCTCCGCGAGATATATTTCATAATTAAGGCCCCAAAGCAACCCTTCGTCAAGGATGAATCCCAATTAATTTTACGACTCGCAACAATTTGCATAAATTTATAATCAACTTTCACTTTAGATCACTTACCATCTCGATTAATCCTTCTCTACCAATACAATAATTTAGGTTGTCCTTAAACAACTAACACATTCACTTTACCAGAATCAGTAACCCACAACATCTGAAAGCTCTACTACTCATCACACACTTAGCATCTTGAACATCCTCGTGGGTCACGCACTCAACCTTTAAGGAAACCACAGTTTTTAAGAATGAACAACGTCAATAAACATCTTTCTTTCTAAGAAAAAAACCCCAACCATAAATCACAAGAGAACTCGACCCTCGAATTCCCAAATTCTGACGTGCAACAACTCCTCAAACAAAATATCAAGATTTACAACTTCCACGAAGGAGGATGGATGCAAAGGGAAAAACCAAACGATCAACCAAATATTTTCTGATAGAGACTTAAAACTTAACTCCACACGACTTAAGGTGTACATCAAAACTTCAAAAAGCTCTTTTAAACTCAAAGAATGACAAACAAAAGAATAGTAGAATACTTTTCTCCGCAAAACCACCAACCAAACTGAAGACCAAAATGGTAGTAGCAATCCGAAAGGACTCATCACCAAACTTTTCCCTTTGTCTCCACCAGATGAAGCCAAAAGAAATCAACATTCTCCACCCGCTCTCTAAACTAGGTCGCAAAAGATGATGACTCCCACCTACGAGAGGTCCCCAAACTTCAAGGGGTGGCTCCGACCAGCCACACCCACAACCAAAACCGTTACCACGGTCAAAAGGCAAGGCCGAAACCTTTCAACTTAACCAATTCACACAAAAGTAAACATACTGATTCCAACAATTCCTTCATAATCAAAGTAATATGCAACAAAAAGTTTAGCATTCAACAACAAAGCTTAAATACAACATGTAAGCGTAATGCAATGATACCCATACCATTCCTACTGTGCATCAGAGTGTGTCAAGTTTTAAATTAATGAACCACACTACTCCAGATTTTAAGGTTATTGCCCTAAAGCCAAATTTTAAAGACTTGAGACCTATGCCATGTTTCTAATTCCACACAGCAAAATTTTAGTTTACTCTAGAGTAAATTACTAAATTCACATACCATGGACCTAAAGCCCGCTCTGATACCAACTGTAACTTCCCGGCACCCACAGTGCCCAGAGTGTCACCAAACAGATATTAAAACTAGATAAGAAAAATCAAACTCTAATAGTACTCCAAAATCCACTAAAAATTTCGGCAGTACCTTCCCTAAAATAGTGGACATCCACTCAGCAGACAAAAGAGAATATTCATCATATACATTCTAATAACAACAACAACACGACATGAAACAACCACCATTACCATCTAAGGGTAATATCATCAATCATCAATTAAAACTTATCTACAACATGATTACATAATGAATTCAACTAGTTATCAATATGAACTGAGTAACCAACTAATCCTTGAACATGTCATGTGTGTGAGAGAGGTGCAGTTAAGTCCCATCCCGGCAAGTCGCTCTCAGGTACCTAAAACATTAAACAAACAAGCGTGAGTTCAAAGACCCAGCAAAGTGCAACAAGTAATAATATCAATATCAATTAAAGTACTTAAATCAGTAACATGCTCCTATCTATTATACCAAATTAACAAGTGCATAAACAAAGAAATCACCATCTATTACCTCATCAACTACATTGTTCACTTATTTCACATACCTCATTAGACAACATTGGATGAGTTTACGACTCGATCCATTCTTAACTTGTAAATTACCCTCAACTCAAGGATCATCAGTTGTCATCCAACATTAATAATACCAAACAATGCATCCGACATAACCATATTACACACAATTTGTCACACATCTTATTAAATACTTTTGGGTGAGCCCACGGCCCTAACCCACCTCCACACATTACCACTCATCACAATAGCCATTAATAGTAATGCTATGCAATGCGAATATGCTTGAATGCTCATATGCACCTTTTAAGACTTATACCGGTATAGCCGAGGGAACACCCGTCGATGTTCACCCTCTACCTCCATCCCGTGGAGGTGCCTACTCTTACTGTCTCGCTCCCATCCACCTCGATGGATGGGACTACGAGGTAGGACTTACTCTGTGGCGCTCCGGATTAGTCATAACTTTCTCACCGACCTCACCGGATTAGTTATGACTTTCTCACCGACCTAGCCCATGCAATTTCTTGGATATGAATGAGAATGATGCATTGCTTCTCATTATATACATTACACATTCATTTAACCATCCACCAATGTCTTTCATCTCATAAGCATTTCATATTTGTCATATAAGCAAGTATGATCAATCAACAACAGTAAGAAAAAGGAACAGAGTATTAAGTTTTAACATTTAAATACCACCAAATCATCCTACTATTTTACATGCACTTGCCTTTACCCACTCGGGACCGAGTGGCGAGAAGCTTCGGCCACTCCTGAGATCACAACTCTTGCAATAAACACCGCGAATTCTATTTCATACAAACTATAGACAACTACAACAACAATCAACTCCTTTCAGTCACTACAGCAACTTTGCCCCAAAACAGCCCACAATCTGAAATTCAGAGAAAACTGCTTGGATAGCCTACTTAGCCAAAGCATAACTATTGTTATACAAATTCAAATTGAGCAAACAAAGATATTTTAAGCATCTACACAGAATTTACTAACTATCTCTAGGAAATTTTAAATTCCAATTCGGCCTCCAATTTGTTTTAAAGCATAGAACAAGATTGAATCTCCTACTAGATGCAATTTGGACAACAAATGGTAATTCTTTCATAACTTTTTAATGGTTGAATCAAAATTCAAGTTATTAGACTATAAATGAGCACAAGAGGGTGGACTACAATTAACCCACAGCCATTTGCTCAAAATCTAAATTTAAAGTCCTCAAATTGAACTCTGAACTTCAGACCAAACTCTGAACATTCAGCAAAATCAGCAATCTGGACAGCGACTTCAACAAGCCATAAGTTGAGTTCTACTACTCCAAATCAAGTAAATGAGTACATTTTCTCAAACTACATGAAATTTCATAACTTTTTCTATGCAAATGTAAAATCTAATTCGTTCTATAAGTTGCTCTAATCTGCAGTTGAACATTTCAGGTATCAGCACAACCACACTCTAGACAGCCCGCACTAAACTGGGCTTAACTTTTAATTGGCTGAATGGATTATTGTTTTCTTGTACTTCAATTAAAGGCGAAAGGATAATTTACAACTTATTCTACTACGAAACAACCAGAAAATGATTTTATCAAGCCCAAATCGCAGATACAAAACTGCTATAGAATCTGCTCGAAAAACAGCACAGGGTTCCCTCCACTCTAACCCTAACTTCCTCCAAAATCCCCAAATCTATGAACCCTAGAGCCATTGCAACCAGGAAACACCTCCATTAGGGCAGAAAGCACACCTCCAAACCAAGAAATCTTTACCTCAAAGGGGAGGGGCGCCGGCCATGGAGGAGGGCTGCATGGGGGGAGTTGCTGGCCATGGAGGAGGGCTGCAGGGGGAGGCACCGGCCATGGAGGGAGCAGGCTCCAAGAGCAAGGGGGAGGAGGAGCCAGGAGGGGAGGAGAGGCGCCATTAGGGGAGGAAGAAGCACCAGGAGGGCTGCACTTGGAAAAATAGAAGAGGGGAATGAGGGGGAGTCGGGTGAGGGAGAGAAAAAAATGGGTGGGGGAGAGAAAAATTTCACCCATGGCAAGGAAAAAAACATCTGCGACATTACACTAATCCTACAAAAATAATTAATGTTTAACTTAGTTTAAACCAAATTCCTAGTTAGAATTACTTCCTATGAACAAAAAGGTAAAATATGAATAACTATTATCATTAGATATTAATACATGAAAAACTTGTTCCTAAATGCCCTATAGGACCAGACCATTTGGTATAGTAGAAATCATTATGATTAGTCCTAAGTTTAGCATTTAGCCCCCTATCAGAAACATGCTTTCATACACACACACACATACATACATACATACATGCATACATACATACATACATATACATATACATATATACAAGCGGGAATTACCACCTCAATTATTTGAAATTCACAATGTCTTTCATGTATCTCCACTCAAAAAGTGTCTCCATATTCCTACGGAACTCACTAATCTAGAAAACATCGATCTCCAACCCGATCTATCCAATCGAGAGCATTCAATCCTCATTCTTGAAGAGACAGAAAGCCACACAAGGAACAAGTCCCACTAGATGCTCAAAGTCCAATGGAACAATCACACTGAAGACGAAGCCATATGAGAATGTGAAGATCACTATGGAAAGAATTTTTTGACTTCTTCTAGACCTAACAAAATCTCAAGAATGAGATTTCTGTAAGGGGAGTAGATTGTAACATCTTGAAATTCAAAATAAAGCAGAGAAATTAAATTTTAAATTTTAATTATATTTATTTATGCATTTTCTGAGTTTTTCTGGATTTTCCTAATTTTTTCCTAGTTTTCCTTATTTTTTCTTAAAAGGAAAAATCCTTAAAAGTAATAGATAAATGACAATAATAAAATCTTATAACAATAAAATGTATAAAATTCTGGTTATCTCAATAAATCAATATAACCTCAATTTTGAATTTTAAAAGTCATGTCAATGTAATTAAAAATAAAATGAAAGGCAAATTAATGGGAATTGACTATCAATATTGATATTGTCGATTAAAATAGAAATAATCTGAAATTGTCTTGACCTAAACATTTTATATTATCCTTTGGATGGATAAAATAATCAACATTAAAAATATTAAAAATTTAATAACCAATTTGTTACATTTAAAAATTAAAAATTGAAAGCTCCAAATCCAAAAATATCAATGTCATAATTTTTATAAATTAAATATAAAACTTCTCAATTTGAAATGTTTACTGAAGGATTCTATAGCCAATAGGAACTCTTATAAAAAGTTTCAAAATTTTTTGATTTGATATAGACTACCATAAAAATTAAAAATAGAAAATAGAAATCTGAGCACAGTATCTTGTCAGAATTTTTATAAATTCTCTACTCATTATTTTGGCCTAAAAATTTATCAAGATAAGAAATATTATCTAAAATCCACCCAATAAAATCATCAAATATTTATTGAAAAGATAGCTAATTGATTCAACGAACCTAATTGACGAATACTCATACCAGGGATGCCCCCAGCAGGCCGGAACACCAAATGGGCCATCTCAGGCCCAGCTCTGGCCGAAGGCCTTGTTGGGCCACGAAGGATCCTCGGCCTTGATGAAGCCCACCAGGGCGCCCGACACAGCCTCGGCTCAGGCGCCCACAGTTCCCGAGCCTGCCACGAGCAGGCCTCAAGAGCTCAGACACAGCCGCCAGTCGGGCACACCGTGAGGCCCCGACACGGCCTCGTGTCGAGCCCCGAGTCTCAGACTGCCTCGGTCGGAGCCCCGAGTCTCGACTTGGCCTCAGGTCGGGCCCCAATGAGCTCCGACTCGGCGACCTCCGCCACGTCGCCGGTCGACCTCAAGCCGTCACCGCCTGTGGACACGATGGCCATCTTTCAGGCGGTGACTCTTCCCAAGGTGGCCAAGGGGCCGCCAAAGTCAAGCGCTAGTCCCTTCACCCTGTCATGCACAGTGGAGAGACGCGCTCCTTCCCGAGGCGACGCTAGAGCGCAGCGTAACGGCGTCAGCATCTGACAAACGCACAGAGGGCAGGTGCGCACCTTCCCAACGGAACGCCGCCCGTTGTGTCTACCAACCCAGGCTGTCACGCAGGTGCAGAATGGAGAAGATGAGCAGGGCGTCGTCGGCTTCATGGGCGTCGAGTCGTCGATGTTGGGCAAGTGACGTCGAGCGGCCAGGATGAAGTAATCGAGCGCAGCAAGGCATCGAGGCGGTAAAGCGTGAAAGTAACAGCTAGTAACGACAAATGTAATTAAGTAGTTATCAGTAGTGTAATTTTCGCCCAGTCCGAGAGAGTTGGTATATGGGAAACTCTGTATGGAAGTGAAAGACAGAATCCATTATCTTGAGAAACACGAAATACAAAAGGAGTTCATCCTCCTGTTCTTGCCCAATTGCCTGTTCTTCTTTTATTTCTTCGATTTGCCTTCGTTTGAGTTTGGATCTCTCGTCTTTGTTCCACAAAGGCAAGGGGATATCACATTTGGTATCAGATTCACGTCGATCCTGGTTGGGGCTGTGATTTGATCGAGGGATTTGCGTGGCTGGACGGTAAAACTGGTTCGTCCGGTTTCCAAAGGCGGGTTCGGGAACTCAGTGTTGGATTCGTCCGCGCTGATTGGTCCTGGTAAAATCCCCAAGTTTGGTTCGTTCGGTTTGGCAATCGATCAACCACGGCGCCTCCCAAGCCTCCCAAGCCTTCGCCTCAAACCGGCTTTATCTTGGATGTGATGGAAGAAGTTGCGGGTCGTCTGGACGCAAAGCTTGATGCGATCATGGAGAATCTTCAACTGCTGTTTGCTCAGGTCGGTACCATCGATGCGACCCAGCAACAGTTGTTGACGCGGACGGATTTAACAGCCCAAGCAGTTGAGCAACACGCCAAAGAGCAGCAGCTTCTCGCCAAGCAATTGGATGCCACTGGGCAGGCAGTGGCTCGTCTGACTACGGATCGGTTGTTGGAGACACAGCGTGTGGGTGCGACTGCTGGGGTGGATTCTGGTCGAGGTAAAGTCCTTGTTACTCCCATGGCTCTTGGTCGTCGTGTCCGTATAGATGACGATCCACATCCAGTATTTGCTGATCATCAGATGTCCAGTTCTTCTAGTAGAGCACATGATTACCCTGGTATTCCACCGCGTCCACATAAAGAGTTCGGTGGTTTTCCGCAACATTCTTTGCCGAAATTGGTTTTTCCTCGTTTTGATGGGGCAAATCCTCGTATCTGGAAGGATAAGTGCATGGATTACTTTACTATTTACAATATTCCCGAAGCATTGTGGGTGGTGACGGCCACGATGCACATGGACGGTAATGCAGCACGGTGGCTCCAGGTGTACAAAGTCACACATGAATTGAGCAACTGGGCACAGTTTATCTTTGATGTTGAGCAGAAGTTTGGTGTTGACGATCGTCGTCGGCTGCTGCAAGACCTGTTGGAAATTAAACAGGGGGGTTCGGTGGATGAGTATAAAACACATTTTGAGGAGCTTATGTATGATATATCAGTGCACAATCCATATTATGATGAGGCATTGTTTGTGTCTCACTTCATTAATGGCCTTAAACCAGAACTTCGGGATAAAGTGCAAGCCCATATTCCTACCTCGGTTGATCAAGCAGTTCTGCTAGCGCGGGTGCAGCAAAATATTCTTCACCGGGGTAAATTCTGGAAGTCCAAGCCGAATGTAACTGCAAAGCCGAATGACTCATCGCAGGGCCCGAAAATCACTCAGGGTGAATTATGGCGGGCTAGGCAATTGAAAGAATACCGTCGCACTAATGGTCTATGTTATCAATGCGGCGAGAAATATGAGCCAAATCATGCCTTGCACTGTAAAAAGAAACTTCCTGCTCAAGTGCATGCTATTGCCGTGGAGGAGTCCAAAGAAATTTTGACTGATGAAGTTCTGGAGGCATTGGAGAGTTCTGACAACAAAGATGATGAAATGCTATAGTTGTCTCTTCATGCATTAGCCGGCAAGGAAGATTCAGCTACTGTCAAGTTCTTGGCTCTGGTCAATAATCAAACTATGTTGGTATTGATTGATTCCGGCAGTTCCCATAGTTTCATCAATTCCAATTTCGTGCACCAAATTGGTTGTCAGGCCCAAGCAACAACACCAGTTCAAGTGAAGGTGGCGAATGGCCAGGTATTATCTTGTGAGCATTGGGTTCCTCGGCTGGAGTGGTGGGCTCAGGGCCACACATTTACCACAGACTTGAAAGTCTTAGACGTCAGTGGATTTGATGTAATTTTGGGTATGGATTGGTTGAATGCCCACAGTCCGATGGTGTGTAATTGGCAGGATAAAACTTTACAATTTGAGTCTGGTGGCAAACAGATCATCTTGCAAGGCATCCGCCATTCACACCAACCTGAAGTATCCGAAGTAACTAGTCACCAGTTGATTAAGTGGCATCAGAGTGGAAGTATTTTGGCTTTAGCAGTCATTGAACAACTGCAGACTGAACAACAATCCTTGCTGCTTGATGAGATCACGGCGGTCTTGCACAAATATGAGTCAGTCTTTCTTGAGCCTCAGGGTTTACCTCCCCAACGTTCTTATGACCATTCCATACCCTTGTTGCCGGGAGCTATGCCTGTCAATAGCCGGCCCTATCGATACTCTCCACTGCATAAGGATGAGATCGAGAAACAAGTTGCTGATATGCTGGCTGCAGGCATTATTACACCAAGTGTTAGCCCGTTTGCCTCTCCAGTGCTCTTAGTCAAGAAAAAGGATGGGTCGTGGCGCTTTTGTATTGATTATCGTCGCCTTAATGAATTGACAATTAAAAATAAGTTTCCCATGCCTGTGATCGACGAGTTATTGGATGAACTGGCTGGAACACAGTATTTCTCTAAACTCGATCTTCGGGCTGGCTACCACCAGATACGCATGCATGAGGAAGATGAGTTCAAGACGGCGTTCAAAACACACCACGGTCATTATCAGTTTCGGGTAATGCCCTTTGGCCTCACTAACGCTCCGGCAACGTTTCAATGTGTGATGAATGCCATTCTTGCGCCATATCTCCGGAAGTTCGTCCTGGTTTTTATTGACGATATACTGGTGTATAGTCCGGACTTACCGTCTCATGTTCATCACCTGGAGCTACTCTTGCGCATCTTGCGGGATCATCAGTTCTTTGTTAAACGCAGTAAATGTTCTTTTGCTCAGACTCGCTTGGAATACCTTGGTCACATTATTTCCAGTGAAGGAGTGGTGACTGACCCCTCCAAGACTCAGGCAATGCTTGATTGGCCCCGACCTCTGACAGTCTCTGAATTGCATGGGTTTTTAGGCCTCACCGGCTATTACCGCAAGTTTGTCAAGAATTATGGAGTCATTGCTAAGCCCCTGACTAATCTCTTGAAGAAAAAAGCGTTTCAGTGGGATTCGGCGGCGGAACATGCCTTTGTTCAATTGAAGTTAGCTATGTCTTCTACTCCTGTGCTTAAGTTACCAAATTTCGACTCTGTTTTTGAAGTGGAGACGGACGCCTGTGACTTGGGTGTTGGTGCAGTATTGACTCAACAGGGGCATCCGGTGGCTTTCTTTAGTAAAGCTCTCAGTAAGGTGCATCAAGGTTTGTCTATCTACGAAAAAGAATTTTTGGCTCTTATGTTGGCAATAGAGCGTTGGCGTCCTTATTTGCAGTGCCAAGAATTTGTGATTCGCACCAATCATCGAAGTCTGTGTTATTTGGAAGATCAAAGCTTGCAATCGGACATGCAACGTAAGGCCATGACACGGCTTATGGGATTGCAATTCAGAATTAAATATAAGCAAGGCAAAGAAAACATTGTTGCCGATGCCTTATCACGCATGGGATCTTTGATGGCTTTGCAAGGGACGTCAGAAGTGCAGCCACTGTGGGTGCAGGAGGTTTTGAACTCCTACTCCACCGATGCGGAGGCTCAGCAAAAATTGGCTCAACTAGCGCTGCATAGTCCTGATGAGCATGGTTATACATTGCATCATGGCCTGATTCGACATCATGGTCGCATTTGGATTGGGACAAATTCAGCTCTTCGCACACGGCTTATTTCAGCTTTCCATGCCAGCGCCATCGGCGGCCATTCTGGGCAATAGGCCACCTTCCAGCGTATTAACAAGCTGTTTTCATGGAGGGGATTAAAACAAGACACTAAAGAATTTGTGCAGCAGTGTTCCACTTGTCAACAGGCTAAAACCGAACATACCAAGACTGCTGGTCTCCTACAACCATTGCTAGTGCCGCAAGCAGCTTGGCAGGAGCTCACCATGGATTTCATTGAAGCTCTTCCCTTGTCAGATGGATGTAATGTCATTCTTGTGGTGGTAGATAGATTCTCCAAATATGCTCATTTCCTTGGTCTCAAACATCCATATACTGCTTTGAAAGTGGCGCAGTTTTTTTTGGACCAGGTTGTTCGGTTGCATGGGATGCCTACTTCCATTACTTCCGATCGTGACCGAGTGTTCACCAGCACGTTCTGGAAGGAGTTGTTCTCTGCTCTTGACACTCGATTGCAGTTCAGCACGGCGTATCACCCGCAGACCGATGGTCAAAGTGAAAGAGTGAATCAATGTGTTGAGATGTATTTGAGGTGTTTTGTCCAAGAGGTGCCCACCAAATGCCGTAAATGGCTTCCTTTAGCAGAGTTTTGGTATAATACCAGTTTCCATACATCTATTGGCTGCTCACCTTTCAAGTTGCTTTATGGCTGCGAACCTAACTATGGTGCCTTGCCGCCTTATCTGTCGGACGGCTGTGTTGAGGTGCAGGACTTAGTGTCTGAACGAAGCAAATTGACAGACTTGGCTCGTCAGCACTTAGCTGCAGCCCAGAATCGCATGAAGTGCCAAGCTGATAAGAAGAGGTAGGAACGCCATTTTCAGGTGGGAGAAAAAGTTTTGTTGAAGCTACAACCGTATGCCCAGTCCTCACTGGTGAACCGTCCCTTTCCTAAACTGGCATATAAATTTTATGGCCCGTTTGAAATTGTTGACAAGATTGGGCAGGTGGCGTATAAATTGGCTCTTCCAGATTCTAGTCAATTGCATCCGGTCTTCCATGTCTCCCAATTGAAGCCCTTTACACCCAATTTTGGTCCAGTTTTTTCTGAGTTGCCTAAGTTGGTAGAGCTGGATTGCCGGAATACTAAACCTGAAGCAGTGTTATCTCGGCGGCTGGTCAAGAAAGGAAATGCGGCTCGGGTGCAAGTACTCATCAAATGGACAGGTATACCCAAGGAATCATCTACCTGGGAGGATTTGGACGTTCTGCGCACGCATTTTCCTGCTGCGGTTGCTTGGGGTCAAGCAACTTTTCCAGGGCGGGGTGGTGTCACGCAGGTGCAGAATGGAGAAGATGAGCAGGGCATCGTCGGCTTCATGGGCGTCGTGTCGTCGATGTTGGGCAAGTGACGTCGAGCGGCCAGGATGAAGTAATCGGGCGCGGCAAGGCATCGAGGCGGTAAAGCGTGAAAGTAACAGCTAGTAATGACAAATGTAATTAAGTAGTTACTGTAGCTGGTAATTTTCGTTCCAGGCTAGAGAGAGTTGGTATAAGGGAAACTCTGTATGGAAGAGAAAGACAGAATCCATTATCTTGAGAAACACGAAATACAAAAGGAGTTCATCCTCCTGTTCTTGCCCAATTGCCTGTTCTTCTTTTATTTCTTCGATTTGCCTTCGTTTGAGTTTGGATCTCACGTCTTTGTTCCACAAAGGCAAGGGGATATCACATAGGCGTGGGATGAACAGGAACCTGTCAGACACCAGGACTAAAGAAGACCGGGACTCCCGGGCGTAGTATACCCCTACTTTTCTTTTCCAAACTCCTGTGTAACCTGCTCCCTCTGCCTATATAAAGGGAGGCAGGACCCTCAGGGAAGGGGACTCAATCCGATTTCAGACATCCAAGCTCACTCAAGCACTTACGAACACTTACGAGCACACTACTCTCACTCCTCTCACTCGGATGAGGCACTCTAGGCCGGCCCTTGGCCCTCACTTGTAACCCTGTGCAATCTTCTGCACCCAAAGCAATACATAGCCACCACACGAACTGGAAGTAGAGACATTCAGCCTGAACCAGTATACATCTTGGGCTCCCCGAGTCTAACCATTCAAGGAAAGGGAACGCGTGGCCCCTAGACTTACAAATTTACTTGCCGGTTTTACCAAACACCGACAGTTGGCGCGCTTAGGTAGGGGCTTCGCACGTCATCTTTGTCATCTCCGGATTCCCGCTTGCTTCCTTGATGGCTTTCTTCACCCACGACGGCGCATCTGCGTCAAGGAGCTGGATCCGCTTCAGCAACCTCGACTTTGTTGCCACCCTGGCGGGAGAGCTTGTGCTCGATCCCGCCACCTCTCGGGACCAGGCCTCCGCCAGGAGCCTGGACTCCATTGCGGACGTCCTCGGCAACCTCCGGCTTGAGACCCCCTAGCGAACCCCGACGCCGGAGCCTGTCAAGCACTGCGCCACTTCTGGTGGTAGCGCGTGTGAGCTCGAGCGGGCGGCCATGTCACCCCCCGCGGGCTCGCGGCTCGTGTCGATGGCCGGCTATGTGCCGACCTCCATCCATGACTTGCTGGAGGTTTCCTCCAGCCATGACTCCAGCTCCGACATGGAGCACACTACGGACGAGTTGTACTCTCGCGAGTGCAACATGGCCGGTGTGGCCGACGCGGCCGCAACCCCCGTAAGTCCAGGAACCGCCACCCAAAGACGCCGAGACGCAGAGGCGGAGGATCGCCATGAAGGCCGACAGCTTTCCAGCTCGCCAGCCTGAGATTCAGCAGCGGCCATGAATACCGAGGCTCGAAGGCCGAGCCGACAAAATCCAGCCGACCTAGAGCAAAGACCACCGAGCCCCCACACCGCTGGAGCTGCTTGCCACAAGACGCACACGCCAGTCCAAAGATCAATCGGTCGAGGGTCGGACGGTCTTCCGTTATTCCCCACGCCACCATGCATGTGTGCCAGAGCAATGCTACTCCGCGGCATCTCCGAGCCAGAAGACCCGGAGGCCAAGGTCATGTACCAGAACCTCCGGGTCAGGAAGCGTCTTGCCGTGCAGCACATGCAAGGCTCCAGCTCTCACCACTCGGGGGCTTCTTCGAGCCACCCGAGCCATGCCGCCGCCCGGGACCCGCAGGGTCCGGCGAGGATGGCGCCGAACAGCAAGCGGCCCAGGCCTCGCGCGACCCCAAGGCGCCAGCGCTGGCGGCAACCCGGACGTCCGCGCCACCCTCGAGGCGCGGAGGAGGGCGATAGACGAAGCGGCCCAGTCGCGGGCCATGGACAGCGGCCAGCGCCACCACCGTAGCCCAAGCCCCGACGGCCCTGGGCCTCGGGCATTCTATCAGGAGATCCACAACGGGGTTTCCTGCCAGGTTCCGGGCACCCGTCAACATCACCAAGTATACTGGGGCGACAAACTCCAGTGTCTAGTTGGAAGACTACCGGCTTGCATGCCGGGCGGGGGAAGCTACTGATGATCTCTTCATCATCCAGTACCTCCCCATCTACCTCGCGGACTCGGCTCGAGCCTGGCTCGAGTACCTGCCCACGAATACTGTCAGGAACTGGGCCGACTTGAAGAATCTCTTTGTCGGCAATTTCCAGGGCACCTACAAGCGCGCTGGGAACTCATGGGACCTGAAGGGCTGCAAGCAGCAGCTAGGGGAGACTCTCCGGGACTACATCCGGTGTTTCTCCGATCAATGCAACGAGCTCCCCGACATTTGCGACGCCGACATCGTCGGGGCGTTCATCTATGGCACCACCTCCAAAGCTCTGGTCCACAAGCTTGGTGCGCCAAGCCCAAGACCACCAACCACGCCTCTGGCGAAGAGGTTGTGGGGGCCATCTTCAACAAGGGGAAGGCCAAGCGGGAGTCCGGCCTCGAGGCCGGCGCTCCCTCCGACCGCTCTGACAAACGGAAGCGGAAGGGGAAGCAAGGCCGCGAAGGCCATACGGTCGCGGCCGCTGATCGCCCTGCCAAGCAGCAGGCGCCCGACCACTTCGAGAAGTTGATGGACAACCCGTGTCCAAACCACGGGTACCCCGTTAGGCACAAACTCCGGAATGCGAAGTCCTGAAGCGCTACCTCTCCACAGCCCCCACGTCAACGCGGGGCAAGGGGAAGAAGCGAGACTCGGCACCAGATGCTGAGGAAAAGAAGGCGGACGCCGAGTTCCCAGAACCCGACGGCTACCTCATGATCTTCGGCGGGCCGGCGTGCTATGCCGACAAGCAGCAGCTCAAGCTCGCCTTCCGGGAGGTCCATACGGCGACTCCCGCCGTACCCAAGTACCTCCGGTGGTCGGAGTCACCGATCACCTTTGATCGGACCGACCACCCCGACCACGTTCCGCAACCAGGGAGATATCCGCTGGTTGTTGCCCCCGTTGTGGGGCCAAAGCGCCTATCCAAGGTGCTCATGAACGGCGGCAGCAGCCTCAACATCCTGTATGTTGAGACTCTCGACGCCATGGGAATCCCTCGCTCGCGTCTCCGACCGAGCAAGGCGCCTTTCAATGGCGTCGTCCCATGCCAACAGGCCTATCCACTCGGGCAGATCGACCACCCGTCACCTTCAGGAGCCCGAACAACTTCTGCACTGAAACCCTCACCTTCGAGGTCGTGGGGTTTCCTGGCTCCTACCATGCCATCATGGGGAGGCCATGTTATGCCAAGTTCATGGTGGTCCCCAACTATACTTACCTCAAGCTGAAGATGCCGGGACCATGGGGAGTGATCACCGTGGCCTCGTCTCTTCAAATTCGCCTACAATCAAGCGAAAGCACAAGAAGCTTGAAGTCAGCGCCGACGCCATCGCGTTCGCCGAGCTCGAAAACCTCCGGATGGAAACCTCCGAGTCCGCCCTCGACTCCAGCAAGTCGGGGCCAGGATCCTTCAAGTCTGCCGAGGACACGAAGGAGGTCACGGTCGATCCCGAGGATCCGACCAAGACCGTGCGGGTCGGAGCCACGCTCCCCGCCAAATAGGAAAGTGCGCTCGTCGATTTCCTCCGTGCCAATCGGGATGTCTTCGCATGGAAGCCTTCCGACATGCCTGGAATCCCAAGGGAAGTCACCGAGCACTCCTTGAATATCCGACCTGGCTCAAGGCCGGTCGCCCAACGCTTGCGCCGCTTCAACGAGGACAAGCGCAAGATCATAGGGGAGGAGATCGCCAAGCTTTTAGCCGCAGGGTTTGTAAAAGAGGTGTGCCACCTCGAGTGGCTAGCCAACCCTGACCTTGTAAAAAAGAAGTCCGGGCAATGGAGAATGTGTGTTGACTACACGAGCCTGAACAAGGCATGTCCCAAGGACCCTTTTCCCTTGCCTCGCATCGACCAAGTCGTCGACTCCACTGCAGGGTGCGAATCCCTGTCCTTTCTGGATGCCTACTCGGGATACCACCAAATAGCGATGAAAGAGTCCGACCAGCTCGCGACTTCTTTCATCATTCCGTTCGGCTCGTTCTGTTATGTAACGATGCCATTTGGTCTAAAGAACGCGGGTGCTACATACCAGCGATGTATGCAAACGTGCTTCAGCGACCAAATAGGCCATAACATCGAGGCGTACGTCGACGACATCATCGTTAAAACTGAGAAGGCTGACGACCTCGTCGCCGACTTAGAAGAGACTTTTGCGAACCTTCGACGGTTTTGTATAAAGCTCAACCCCGAGAAGTGTGTTTTTGGGGTCCTCAAGGGAAAGCTACTCGGCTTCATCGTCTCCGAGCGTGGCATCGAAGCCAATCGGGAGAAGATCTCTGCGATCATGAAGATGGGCCCGGTGGACAACCTAAAAGGGGTCCAGAAGCTGACCGGATACCATGCAGCCTTGAGCCATTTCGTGTCTCGCCTTGGCGAACGCGGAATGCCGCTCTACAAGCTACTCAAGAAATCCGATCATTTCAGTTGGACCCAGGAGGCTCAGGAAGCCCTCAACCGACTGAAGGCATTCCTGACCTTACCCCCGGTGCTGGTCACCCTGGCACCAGGGGAACCGCTCCTCCTCTACATTGCCGCCACGACCCAGGTCGTCAGCGAGGCGCTTGTTGTGGAGCGAGCCGAAGAAGGCCATGTGCTCAAGGTACAACGGCCAGTGTACTTCATCAGTGAAGTGCTCTCCGAGTCCAAGGCCCGGTACCCGTAGGTGCAGAAGTTGCTCTATGCGGTGCTCATTACGAAGAGGAAGTTGGTCCACTACTTCAACCGGCACCCTGTCTCCGTGGTGACCTCCTCGCCGCTTGGCGAGATCGTCCACAACCGCGATGCTTCAGGAAGAATCGCCAAATGGGCACTTGAGCTCAACGGCCACAACATATCATACGTCCCCTGGACGGCGATCAAGTCGCAAGTCTTGGCCGACTTCGTTGCCGAGTGGTCCGAAGCCCAGGCGCCACCAGCGCTCGAAGACCCCGAGTACTGGACGATGTACTTCGATGGGTCCTACACCAAGAACGGAGCAGGTGCTGGGGTCGTCATTGTTTCCCCGCTCGGGAACAAGCTCCAGTACGCCATCCGACTACTCTTCGACGTGACCAACAACGTCGCCGAGTACGAAGCTCTCATCAACGGTCTCCGGATCGCTGCCGACCTCGGTGCGCACTGGCTCTACGTACACGGCAACTCCAAGCTTGTCGTCGACCAAGTCATGAAGGCGACGGAGCCTCGTGACACCCACATGGCAGCATACTGTCAGGAGGTGTGCAAGCTCGAGGAAAGGTTCAAGGGTTTCGAGCTTCACCATAGCTACCGACGCTACAATGGTGAGGCCGATTACCTAGCCAATCTCGCCTCCAGCAGAGGACCGGTCCCGCCTGGGATGTTTGTCTCCGACCTCCACAAACCTTCCGTCCAACTGGACTCTCCAACCGAGCAGCTGACTGACTCACCGGGCGCGACCGATCCGACCGCCGAGCGGTCGGACACGGAACCGTCCGGTCGGGCATGCATCTTTGTTGCCGACTCGATCGAGGAAGCCCTTCGTCGACCGGCCGACCGACGGATCGCTTCGCCGACCCGCCGAGGCCCTACGCCTCGCAAGGCGGCGAAATCCTTCGTCGGTCGAGAAGATCTCTACAAGAGGAGCCCTTCCGAGTCCTCCGTGGCGCATCCTGCCAACCGAGGGAAGCAGCTTGTCGCCGATATCCATGGCGCATCCGCGCCACCACGCCGCACCACGATCCTCGTAGGAAAGCCTTCCGCCAAGGTTTCACCGCCGACCGCCGAGCCGACGCCGAAACCAAATCGTTCGCACCTGCGAAGGATGCCAGTTCTTCGCCCGGTAGATGCATCTTCTGGTGCAGGCTTTGCAGACGATTCCCATCACATGGCCGTTCGCGGTCTGGGGACTCGATCTGGTTGGGCCCTTCAAAAAGGCACCCAGGGGCTTGACCCACCTGCTCATCGTGGTGGACAAGTTCACCAAATGGATAGAAGCAAAGCCGGTCGCCACCATCACCTCGGTGCAGGCGGCCAACTTCTTTCGCGACATCGTTTATCGGTTCGGAGTCCCGAACTCCATCATCACCGATAACGAAACGCGGTTCACGGGGAAGGAATTCCTCGAATTTTGCGACGACTTCAACATCCGTGTCGACTGGGAAGCCGTAGCCCATCCACGGACTAACGGCCAGGTCGAGCGGGCGAACGACATGATCCTCCAAGGGCTCAAGCCGTGAATCTTCAGCCGACTGAAGAAATTAGCAGGGTGATGGGCGGCCGAGCTACCCTCCGTTCTCTGGAGCCTGCGGACCACACCGACTCGGTCGACCGGGTTTACACCATTCTTCATGGTGTTCGGTGCTGAAGATGTCCTGCCGACCGACCTGGAGTACGGCGCCCCGAGATTGCAAGCCTTCGACGAGGCACGGGGGCTCGAATCACAACAAGACGCCATCGACCAACTCGACGAGGCGCGTCATGTGGCCGTCCTGCGATCGGCCAAATACCAGCAAATGCTGCGACGTTACCACGGTCAGCAGATCCATGGAAGGTCCTTCAACGTTGGCGACCTGGTCCTGCGCTAGGTCTAGTCTAACAAGAACAAGCACAAGCTCTCACCTCCGTGGGAAGGTCCCTTCACCATCGTGGAGGTCCTCTGACCCGACACCTTCCGACTCAAAGGTGGCAATGGAAACACTGTACCCAACGCATGGAATATTGAAAAGCTAAGACGATTTTATCCCTAAGACTTTTCCTCTATTCTCACGCCACCACCGATCCCCGAAGTTCGAGCGGTTGCGTCTTGGCAACCCACCCACATGTGCCACTCGGGGGCTATCATTCAAATGCTTTCCCAGGTCGACTCCCCGACCGGCTATCTGGACCTCCCAAGCGATAACCCTCTCGACCCAAGCGCTACGGCCTACGCCCTAGCGGCTACGGTTGCTAAGTAGTGCTTTGCGGGCGAAGGAAGTACCCATGCGGGGCGGACCATAGTCAATCGAGAACGCTTCGGGATGCAAAATCTTTTGCTATCTTTGTGTTTCCCTCGAAATGTTAGTACTCCGACCTACGCTCAAGCAACCCCAGTGGTTCCTGAGGGCTACGGTCATTTGACGAGTGCTCAACACAGAAGAGACGGAAAATATCAAGCAAAGTTCCAATATTGTATAAACATTACATCACACAGAAGCAAAAGTTAGACGCGGGCTCCTAGAAGGCTCCTAACCGAAGGCGTCGTCATCGGAGTTATAACCGCCATTGTCGTCCACGTCCTGGGCTTCAACGTGAAGCCACTCCTCCACCGTCTCCACCGCCGCCCGTGCTCTTGCCCGTGCCCGAGCTGGGTCGCCTTCGATCTCGGCGACGGCTACCATCGGGTCGAAGGAGGCGTCTGCCGCGCGAAGAAAGCCAGACATACTCCGCCATCAGATCGAGACTTCGACCCTCGCGAGGAACGCTGCTCAAGGTGGGGCAAGCGGCCAAGGTGTCGGCCGCCTGGGTGAGGCCGAAGGTGTACTGCGACGCAGTACGCTCAAACGGCTCGTGTAGCCTCACCCCTAGCGGCCGCAAGCTCCTGGCCATGCTCTCGAAGGCTGGGCCGAGCATGGAGGTGAGGTTCTTCTTGCTGACCAGCGCTCCTCGTGGCAGCTTGGCTCGCCTGGCGGCCTCGGCCATGAGTGGGCGGGGCAGCAGGCCTCGAGATGGCAGAAGGCCCACAAGCTCCCCGCCCCGGTGGAGGGTTGAGCATGAGGCCCGATAGCCACGTCGTCTCCAACACGCAGAATAAAAAGTTAAGGTAGCTCTATCCCTAGAACTTTTTCTTATTCTCGCACCCATTTACCATTCCTCCCAGCTCAAAGCGCTGCGTGGCCACAACAGCTTGGTCCCCACGCACCGCTCGGGGGCTACAAGCTCCTACACTCACACGGGTCGGTGACCCGACTGGCTACTCGGTTCCCCCTAGCGGTAACCCTCTCGACCCATGTACTAGGGCCTACGCCCCAGCAGCTACGGTTGCTAAGTAGTGCTTCGCGGAAGAAGGAAGTACCCGTGCGGTGTGATCCATGGTTGGTCGGGAACATTCCTTGTCCGTGTCGAGTGCGAGTGAACGTTCCATTCCTAAGTCCCTTCTCTCTTTGAGCTTCCCTCAAAAGCGTTAAAACGCCGACCTACGCCTGAACAACCCCCGCGGTTTCTAAGGCTATGGTCGTCAAGTGGTCATCGCAGCAAGAAAGCGCAAAAGAGAGGAGTCAAACTCATGGTCGGCCGACTGGCCGAAACATCCAAATAAGCTCTGGTTCATTACATGCTAGAGTTTTTACATTGCTAAAAGCAAAATATCTAACCTTTTTCCTACTCCTGGTGGAGGATGTCCTGCGGCGATATCCTGGTGGCTATCACTCGGGCGCGCGGCTCGACTTGGAACTCGAATCGGTCGATTTCCTCGTTGGTCCGGTTCCCAGCGATCCCACTGCTGACGGTATCTAGGTTGATACCATCATAATGGGAGATGGCGCAGATGAGCGCTGACGTGGCCCCGAGCACGACGCCTTCGCTCACCGAGCTCTCGACGTGCTCGGGCACGCGAGCCAGGTCGGCGGCAAGTGAACTCATACCCGGTGGCGTGGTCCCGAGCACCCAGTCGCAGACGTCCCACCCGACGTCCTGAAGGGTCGCCAGCTTGGCGGCCAGGTCGGACCGATCCCCCCGCCACCGCCACCGTCAAAGCTACATCCGCGCGTGGACCGTCGTGTCACGCTCCTCCACCGCCAGTTTCCGCGCCTCCACGGTGTTGCTGAGATTCTTCTGCAACTCTACAGATCGAAGCAATATCAAAAAGCATGCCCGGCGAGCCGCGATCGCAGAAACTGAACTAGGATTGGGTTGCTTACCAGCCGCGGAGGCCGTCAGAGTGCGGAGATCCTCCTCGGCCTTAGCCCGGGCCTCCTGGTCACGGGCGGCATCTCTCCTCGTGGAGTCCAACTCTTCCCGAGCTTGGTCACGCTCACCCTAGAGGCGGGTCACCTCCGACTGCGCGGTTTCTCCCGCAGTGATGGCGGCATCCTTGGCGCTATTGGCCTCCGCCAGGAGAGACTCAAGCTCAGACATCCTCGTCTTCAGGGACTTGGTTGTCCGACACTCCTCGAGCAGCGCCTCGAGAACCGACCCAGCTCCCGGCGGGCCCCTTCCGCCTCCGTCTGCTCACGCGCGAGCCTCCGAAGCCAGGTAGCTCGACGCAATGGTCGACTCCACCTCGGCGGATATCCTCCGGCCATACAGACGCCGAAGGAACCAGGACTTACCCTCCGATTGGTCCCGCAAGTGCTATGAAACACCAACATCCTGTTAGCCTGCAGCATACCCATCGAAAATTGCAAAGATGGGGTTTTCTAGTTCGGCTTACCACGCCGATCGAGCGGATTCCCCCGGTGATGGCGTCCAATGCCTTGCCAGAGGACTCAAGGATAAGGTCCAGACCCTTTTGGATCTGGTCCATCTCAACCTCGACTTGCCGAGCGCCCTCCTGCAGAGACTCCCATCCCCTGCTCTCCGCCACGTCGTTCAACACAAACAACGGTCTGCCGGACGGGTCGTTGCTTGGCTGCACCAGCAGGGCGGGGTGGCCGAGGGACTTCTAGGGCCGCCCCGACGGCCTGCGCTTAGGCGATCGTGGCGCCGCCTCCCCTGCAGTAGACGACGATCGCCGACAATGGGCGCCCGCATGAGGCGGCGGTCCTCCTGGTGGCGGCGGTGGGAGCGCCTCCTCACCTTCCTTGGCTTCCGGTCGGGCACCGGCCACCCAGGCGCGCGGAGCTTCCTCGCCTCGACTCGCGGCAGCCTCGACCCTTGTCGGCTCGCTAACGACTCCAAGCACTGCTTGGCGCAGACGGCGATCGCTGCCCAACACCACCGCCACCGCTAACCGCTGGCTCGGTCGGTAGCTTCTCAACCTCCACCGGCTGCGGGGGCGGCTTGCGGGGCCACTACCGGGTCCACCGGCACCACGACGACACCCCCCGTGTAGATCCTGAACACAACAATCGGTCGGAAATGACTCAAGAAAAACTGATGTGAAACGACTCGGGAACAAAAAGAGCACTTACAGCGCCGAGGACATCCCTGGTGGAGGCGAATCGTCCCTCCATTTTCCTGAGGGCGTCTCCACCGGGGACGCCTCCGCCTGAGGTGCGGCGATGGTAGTACTCGCGCTGGCACCATCATCCGGTCCACCGCCAGCCAGCGGCCCAAAGTCGAACGCGCTGTACGGGTCGACATCGCCGCCACCGTTGCTGTCGTTGGAAGACGACCCCGCGCCAGCCGTATCAAAGGCGGTCGATTCGGAGACCTCCTCACCATGCACGGCCTTCGCCATGCGCATCTTCTTCTTCCTCCTCCTCCTCACCTCCTTCCGCCTCTTGCGAGCGGATTCGTGCAGTGTGGCCACCGCGCGGGCCTCGGCCCTCTGCTCCTTCTCCCCCGGCAACAATGCCCAGGAGACCATCCCAGCCAACCCCTGGACAACGCAAAGGCGCTGGTCGGGCAATATGCTAAGGGCTGAGGAGGAAGGAAGAAAAAGCGAAGAGAATTGCTCGGCTTACCAAATTTGGGGGATTCTGAGCCGAGAACGGCTCGGGGTGGCCACCCGCCGCCACGGTGGCGCTCCCGACCAACACGGCGGCCACCCTAGCCTCGACCTCCAACGCGGCGAGCTCTGCCTCCACCATCCTCATGGGGTCGGATACCCCCCCATACTGGAACATGGGGCGAGCCCTCTCCATGAGGGGTTGAACGCGCATCTTCATGAATGCACGCACAACGACGTCGCCAGTCAGGCCCCGCTCCTTCTGGGCCTTGATCTGCTGGATAATCTCGTCCACCTTGTTCATCTCCTTCCGGTCGGGCCCCCAGGCCCACTCGGGCCTCGCCTTAGGGTACCGTGCCGCAGAAAGCAGGGCGCCGCCTCCCACCTCGGGATCGAGAACCATTCGAGTGCCACCCCGATTCGGCGACGGTAGCCGGTCGATGTAGCCCATTGCATGTGCCGCCAAGCAGCCTAGAGGGCTACGCCACCCATGAGCGCCGGAGTATCCGCCGGTTGGTCCTTCCTCAGCCGGGCCTGAAAGAAGTGCCTCCAGAGCACCCAGTGGGGATCGATCCCCAAGAACGCGTCGCATAGCATGATGAAGACCGCGATGTGGAGCACTTCGTTAGGGTTGAGCTGATGCACCTCGGCCTTATAGTGGTGTAGCGACCAGCGACGAAACAGTGAAGCGGAGCCAACTCCGCTTCAGAGAACGAGGCGGGCACAACTATCTCGTCGTCGGCTAGGGCGGGGACCGCGAGCCCCGTCGGTACCCTCCACCGCGAGACGTCTCGCGGGGGGGGGAGGAACCCTTTCTTCTCCAAGCCTTGCGCACGGCTGGACTGGGCAGAGCACTCAGGCCACGACATCTTCAGAGGTGGAAATCGCGAAAAGGTGGGAGAAGGGGAAAGGTGAAGAACTCTCTGGCTCTTTTCCTTTCTTTTCTCAGGCAGGAAGACGAGGAGACAGGGAAAGCGAATGCGAGAACTCGCCCGAGCACCCCCCACGCCAAGTTTATAGGCGCCGAACAGGCACCAGCCGAACAGGCGCTGGCCGAGCGGGCGCAAGTCAAAGGGACACCGTCTCAGTTGAAGCGTCGCATGTCCCGTCTGAGCGCCACGCCAGGCCGCTGGTGGGACGAATCGTTCCCAATCATTTCGCTTCGCATTTAATTGCTTCCGCGACGATTGAAAACAAGCAGGAGGCGCTAGGACACCACTCCAGGTGACACGCCCTGCAACCTTTCGATCTCTGCCGCTGGGCTGGGTCGACTGGACCGAAACAGGTATAAAAAGCCCACTGGGCCACTACGGCCTCGAGGTGGCGAGAGAGCTCAACATCTCGCGCCAGGGCTCAATCTGGCGCTGCGGGTTCCTAGGCCCTGATCCACCAAGTGGATTCAGGACCACCCCGGTAGAAAATCGAGCAAGGGGTGAGGACAAGGCGAGCCCCCAGTGGGCCTCGAGTTGGGTTGGCTGACGACCCAATCGCCTTAACTTGCGTCCGAGACCATACTTCACACTCTCCCGTGGAACCCATCTATGGGTGGCAGCCAGCTGCGCTCCGGGTCGACTGACGGCTCGGAGTCCGATACGGGATCGAGTAAAGAAAGGTTTCTTATGGGACGCCCCCAGCGGGTCGGACACCCGGCGTCGGGATCGTCCGCTCGGAAAGGTCCCCCTTGGGAGGGATCTCCAGGGCCCACTCGGATAACCCGTTAGTAGCTCCACGAGCTCGGTGCTCAAACCAACAATGGTAAACACGCGTTCACTCACCCCCTCCAGGTCCCATGTAACATTCCGAAAAATTTAAAAATAGGAAAAATGAAAATTTTGAAATCTAAAAAAGGAATAAAATACAAATTTCAATTTGAGTCAAAATTTTAATTTAAAACAATGTCCTTTCCTCATTTTCATGTATTTTAATCTTAAGAAAATGATAAATAGCAATATTAAAAACTATTTCTTCCAAAGCAAATAAACTATAAGAATGAAACTGAAATGTGATTTTCAATTTGAATTGTTCATTTCATGGTTTTTCTTAAATTATTGGAATTTTCTTGAGCTCTTGCTTTTAAAACAGAAAACTAATAAAGCTGAAAATAGTAATGTTAGAATTTTTATAATTTAATTATCAAAGATAAAAATCTAAAAATTTTACAAAAGAATTATTAGCTCAAACCAATTTGAAAAACAAAGTTTCAAAAATAAATAAAATAATTTGGACACTTTAGTAAATCAAAAACTGAATAATCAAAAATTCAATTAATACATTGTCAGAATTTTAATAAAATATCTACAATGAGTTTCCATCTGAAAATTTGATTGAAACCTTATCTTGACTTGGCCAACCTCTTTAAAAATTCTTGTAAAATCTTGAGTCGGTTTGATAGACCAAACATGCGGAGCAATCCAGTTCTATCCGGAACTCCTCATGAGCTGTCCCGACTATTTCACTTACATGTGGGCCTAGCCCTGTGCACTAGCCAAATCTCAGCCGTCCGATCCATCACTCGAACCAGCTGTCCCCTGCTGACTTCTCCCGGCCAGCAACGCCCCACACGTCAGCCCCCCTCCAGTGCCTTCTTCTTTCTTCTTCCCCCTTCTCCTCTCACTTGGTCTCTGCTGCCGACTGAACCAGCGAAGCACCGCCTTCCTCCTTTGCCTTCAACCGCACCGCAAAACCCTATCTCACTCCTGCCACGGTGTCTCCTCGCTGTTGTGCCTCCTGTCGTGCCATGAATTTCCCCGCGAAAGCCTCGGCCGACTTCTCCTCCCTGCCGAATCGCTGCCATGGCAAAGCTCTGCCCATCCAAATGCTGCCACGGTACAAGTCGGCAGAGCTAGCAAGCCTACTTGCCGTGCCTTCATGCCAATCCCTACCCAAACTCTACCATAACAGCCATTTTCGCTGAAAATCCCTGCCACGGCAAATGTTTCTCGCACGCAATTGAATCCAGCGGCAACCAGCTCACAGACAAATACCCTCTGCCGAACCGCCTTGGCTCAGCCATAAAACCTAACTTGACTAGCCTCCAGAGATCAACACAAGCCATTTTCACTCACCCCTGGACCATCCTTTTGTGCAAACCATTCCGCCTTCTTCCTCAAACACGGCAAGAACAACAAAAGAGGAATAATGCCCGTGAAGCTCCACACTTCGAATCAGAGCGAACCAGTAGACCAGTAGCTTCCTTGTGAATCCCAAAGCCTAGCCCTGGTGTCAATTCGTGCTCATCTTCCTCAGCGAGTCATGCAACCGAGATCCCAGTTCCGCCACCCATGGCGCACGGTGAGAATCCTCTCCCGCTTACTCTCCTTTTCAATTGAAGGCTAAAATGGAACCATTAGAGGTCACTGATACTTACCCCGCCATTGTTTCTGATGAATCACCGATAGTTCTTGAGCTCCGCCTCACCGGCCATGGCGCCGCCGCTGGCTCTCGGTGGCGACCACCTTCCCGGCCACCTCCGGCTACTTCAAGACCATCCCTAGGTGCGCAAGGATGTGCTCAAGCCTATGGTGGAACTGATTCATCTTCTCTGGTACTCCTTCGCCACCGGCGACCCTCGGAAGATGGCTCTCTGTTTAGTCTCGCTGACGGGCGGCCCAAGCCGCCGGGCCTCTGCGCCGAGCCAAGCCACCGACCGCGAGGTCCTCGCTATCACCACTCGGCTCCTTCGCCTGTCCCCATCGCCACTCCGGCCCGGTTTGTCACCATTCAATCCGGTTCAGCCTAAAAAGGGAAGGCGTAACCCCAGTGAGAAAACGTAATTCCATTTTTCAGTATATTCCAAACCCGAGTTACTTCAAATGCTTATAACTTTTGAACCAACAGTCAAAATGAAGTAAAATAAATTCCTAAATTCATCTAAAATCTTGTAGATTCAGAATATACAAAAATATTTTGAAATTGAACTCTATTTAAATTTTTAATTCAAATATAAAGTAAAGACCCGAAATATGCTATACATGAATATTTTGCATATGAACTCAAAATTGAATAAAATAAATTTTGTTGGAATCCTTGGGCCCTTTGGAACCTGAATATGTAAAAACATTTAGGGTTCACTATAGGAAATAATTATGTTATTGTATAAAGCAAGAAAGTAGCCTAAAATTTATTTAAAATTTTTGACTTTATGAATTTGAAAGTATAAATAATAAAATACAAGATTATAGTATTCTAAAATTATAGAATAAATAAATACAACTCATGAAACAATTTTCAAAAGTTGTTAAAAGAAATATGTATGATAAATTAGTATGAATACATAATATCATAAACAATATCATTACTAACTATATAAAATTAATTAAAATCCGAATATGTAAAATCATAAGAACCCAACCTTAAATCATGACTGCTTTCTATGATTTATTTATATTTGGATTTTATCTGATTTCTTTTTGTCCCTATTGAAACTTGTTATTTGTCATTTGTTATGTTCCTCGTTCGCAACGTGTAGAACCCGACGTAATTACCTTCCGTCGTCGACTGCGACCTCAAATTCGTTGAAGACATCAATAAGCAAGGCAAGCACCCCCCTTTGACCATGTTGATCCTAGTTTTATAAATGTTTTCATTAAATGTTTTTATTGCATGCGTATATTCATTAAACTCTGCTACTTTATGGGTATTGGTAGATATACCTGTTGTCTTATGAAATTCCCTTAATGTTGACATGTGAACCTTGATAACCCTAGAATTATGGTTAGACAATATCTGATGTCAATTTGGGTATATGCGATGATAATTATGCTTAGCCATGCTTTAGACTTGGGACAAATCAATTGGAAAACTTGATTAGATGAAACATGGAAATATTGAGACATGATGATGGTTATTGGTATTTTGGTTAAAAATGAAAATAAAACTATTATTTTGATGCGGGCAATTATTGGCAATAGCCGAAGGTGCATGGACTTGCACGTAGTGTAGGGGGAGATTATTGCCCGTGTCGGATTAAGGACCGAACTATGGGTTGTTTTCTGGCCAAGATAACCGTACAATTACAAGTACTGGTATGGGACAGTCTTAACCTATTAAGTTCCTTAAAACTAGCTTTGCACATTGGTAGGCTGGAGACAGTGATGTATGCCTTGCTATGAGGAGGAATGTGTGCAGGCGGGGTTTACTGCCTGTGGTGTGAATGGCGGGGTTCACTGCCTATGTTATGGTGTGAATGACGGGGTTTACTGTCATGTCTTAGGTGTGTATTCCTACCATTGTAGCAAGGGATTACATTATTGAGCTGGTGCAAAGTTAGGATTAAGTAATGTAACGGTTATGTTATGATCTCCTTGCCGACACACCAAAGGAAGTGTGTTACTGGCCTGGCAAAAGAGGTTGATCATTTCTTGTGGGTAAAGCTGTACAACTCTGCAAAGTAAAAACTAATCGATTAGCCGCGCCCGCGGTCATGGGCACTTGGTAAAGTCATCACATAGTTAGTTGCTTTATTTTACAAAATATGGATCTTGACTTGTGTTGTCGAGAATTATGATTTGGATTGGATATCCTTGTTGAAAAGGAATTATTTCGGATTGACATGTAATGTCAATGGTTGATTCATGGAGATGATCGAAAGAACTGAGGTTCGTGAAATTTATTGTTTTATATTTATATATTAAACTGCTTTTATTTAAATTCCGTTTATGTTCTACCATTCAGTAAATTCTTTTGCAAATTAGCTTTCTGCAAATTAACCATGAAAGCCTTTCCTTTGAATGGCCTGCATATATAATAGGATTCGCAAAAGTCTTGCTGAGTACACAAGTACTCACCCTTGCTTATTCGTGGTTTTTAGGTGAAGAATCAGAATAGCTCGATGGAACTTATTCGACGTAGGATTCGGGAATGTTAACGAGTTTTTCTAGGGATTATACCTTGTCAGTTGCCTGAGGGTTGGATGGGCATACTACAAGACTTTAATTCTTTCCGCTGCATTTCTCTAAATTGTAAGACTTTATTGTGTATATTACCTTTATTATTTGCAATAAAGAGTATGGATGTGATATCAATTGTTGTAAATGTGCGCACTAGCTACTGATCCAGGGACTAGTACTGTGTGCACATGAGATTTCTATTTTTGCATTTTATGTAAAAATGGGGGTCACTATAGTTGGTATCAGAGCCGTGCTGACTGCAGGATAACCCTAGAATGGTCGTTAGCATTAGAATAAAACAAATTCAAAATACTATTTTGAAAAGTTATTATATTTGCAAAATATAGTTGTTGCTATTCTTTCCTCATTCCTTAAGATTCTTATTCTTACCCCTACTTTCATTTTGGTTTATAAAACAAATTCCTCTCTCCTTAAAACAATTATCGTCCATAGTTTATCTTCGCTAATTACTTTTGGAGACGTCCAAGATATGTCGCCATCATTCTTCATGCCAATCAAGGAAGACTGCAACGTCTACGCTGACAACCTCAAGAAGACGGACATTACTCTTGCCACCCCCTGACAAGACAAAAGTGAAGTCCAAGTTCTACTCCATGAAGAGCCGGTATTGTCCAACAGTAAAATGTGGAAGATTAAGAATATATTAGGTTCTTCATTAGAAAAGGAACCTTTACGCATAGCAGTATTATTCCGCTTTAGGTATATAAGACATTTACATGTAGTGTTTATTTCCTACTATTTGTAATTGGTTTTTATTTCCTTGTCCGGGCTGATTTACGTGTGAACTTAACCTTTAGGTTAAAGTTTCATGATGAGTTGCCCTTATGTATGAATCTAGAAACCTCAATCCATAGGCTAAAAATGAAAATTTATAAAATTGCTTCTCTTTCTATAGAATTTCTCACAAGCTTACTTTTTCTCTCTGTAGAACTTCTTACCTGTATATTCTTCTACTCTCTAATCTTTTCTAAAATCCAATCTCATTAGTTAGTTAATATAATAGCATAGCCTCTATCACCTCTCACTGTACATAAACCTATAATCACCCATAAATAAACTAGGGACAAGATCTTGCCATACTAATAACTACCAGATATACCTAAGACATGATTAAACCAGCCCCTAATTAATTTTCCCCACAAATAACACCTAATCATACTGTTGAACATGATTGTATTCGGTGATTACAAGTCGAAGCCAAGGTGGATTCACATTTCCAAAACTGAAAGTCTCTGAAGATCCCGACAGCGCCAAGTTGCTTCATGAAAAATTGGTATCATTAGGCGGAAAAAGAAACACTAGAATAGATTAGTTGTTGAAGTAAAATTTACACCTCCTTAATTGCATTGCGTGAGATCTTTTGCATTGTTCGACTTTTGTTGTATTGTTTCTTGTATTGCTTCTCGGGTTACTCTCGTGAATGGTTAACCCTCAGGATGAAATTCATGACGAGACTACCCTTAATTAATAAGAAAATATAATTAAGAAAATTTTAAAGAACAAAACGTTGCCTTATAACCCAAACCAATTCTCATCTTATCTCCTTGTACCCTATCTATCCACCCAATAATTCCAAAGTCATTCTCCTTGATCTCAGCCACTTCTTGATCATTCATTTTGCAACATCAGTAAACCACCCTTCTGGTATTCCAAACAAGACAGACTACGTCACCTGCATCAACCATGAAGAACTTGGGCACTTCGTCAACATCTGCCCAAGAAGAATTCTACTCCACCTCGTCAACTTCAAGGAAGTCAACAGTAAATTTCCAAGCCGTCTTGAAAACTTAGAAGACATCATGTTTCCTGAACAACACCTACGACATCAAGCCTTGAACATAAACATCCTTTTCATGCAATTGCATCCAACACCTTTGTCGTGGTATTGAATGCGTTCCTTTTGTATTCAATTATTGCAATAAATCCTTTTGACTTTGAGTACTCCATTCCTTCATAATTGCTAAATCCAAATCAAAACCATTTGTCTACCAAGATGATTGAAAATAATCCAATCATCAGAACCGCTCCATGATCCCCTTTCCACTCCTTTGACCGGGCGAATCTCGGGGACGAGATTCCTATTAAGGGGGGTAGTCTGTAACATTCCGAAAAATTCAAAAATAGGAAAAATGAAAATTTTGAAATCTAAAAATGGAATAAAATACAAATTTCAATTTGAGTCAAAATTTTAATTTAAAACAATGTCCTTTCCTCATTTTCATGCATTTTAATCTTAAGAAAATGATAAATAGCAATATTAAAAACTATTTCCACCAAAGCAAATAAACTATAAGAATGAAACTGAAATGTGATTTTTAATTTGAAATGTTCATTTCTCGGTTTTTCTTAAATTATTGGAATTTTCTTGAGCTTTTGCTTTTAAAAGAGAAAACTAATAAAGCTGAAAATAGTAATGTTAGAATTTTTATAATTTAATTATCAAAGATGAAAATCTGAAAATTTGACAGAAGCATTATTAGCTCAAATAAATTTGAAAAAAAGTGTTAAAAATAAATAAAATCATTTGGAAACTTTAGTAAATCAAAAACAGAATAATCAAAACTTCAATTAATACATTGTCAGAATTTTAATAAAATATCTACAATGAGTTTCCATCTGAAAATTTTACTGAACCCTTATCTTGACTTGACCAACCTCTTTAAAAATTCTTGTAAAATCTTGAGTCGGTTTGATAGACCAAACATGCGAGTAATCCATTCTGTCAAAACTCCTCATGAGCTGTCCCGACTATTTCACTTACATGTGGGCCTAGCCCTGTGCACTGGCCAAATCTCAGCCGTCCGATCCATCACTCCAACCAGCTGTCCCCTACCGACTTCTCCCGGCCAGCAGCACCCCACACGTTAGCCCCCCTCCAGTGACTTCTTCTTTCTTCTTCCCCCTTCTCCTCTCGCTTGGTCTCTGCTGCCGACTGAACCAGCGAAGCACCGCCTTCCTCCTTTGCCTTCATCCGCACCGCAAAACCCTATCTCACTCCTACCACGGTGTCTCCTCGCTGTTGCGCCTCCTGCCGTGCCTTGAATTTCCCCGCGAAAGCCTCGGCCGATTCCCCTCCCTGCCGAATCACTGCCATGGCAAAGCTCTGCCCATCCAAATGCTGCCACGGTACAAGTCGGTAGAGCCAGCAAGCCTACTTGCCGTGCCTTCATGCCAATCCCTACCCAAACTCTGCCATACCGCGCCGACCTAGGCAACATCCAGCTACGTCGTAAAACGAGCACTCGGACACCAGAACCTTGCGCGAGGCTTCTGGGCGTCCGCGCCGACGACGGCAACGTCGAGCTATGACGTAAAACGAGCAGTCGGACACCAGAACCTTGCAAAAGGCATCTGGGCGTCCGCGCCGACTTAGGCAATGTCCAGCTATGACGTAAAACGAGCCGTCGGACACCAAAACCTTGCGTGAGGCATCTGGACGTCCGCGCCGACCTAGGCAACGTCCAGCTATGACGTAAAACGAGCACTCGGACACCAGAACCTTGCATAAGGCATCTGGGCGTCCGCGCCGACCTAGGTAATGTCCAGCTCTGACGTAAACGAGCACTCGGACACCGTAACTCAGCATTAAGGCATTTGGTCGCCCACGCCACCTAAGCAACGATCACCACGATACAGTTAACGGCACCGGACGCTGCATCTTGTGCGAGGTATTCGGGCGCCCGCGCCACCTAGGCAACGCAGTACCACGAAAACGAGCACTCGGACACCGTAACCTTTGCGCGAGGCATCCGGGCTCGCACGACTTCAGGCAACGCCCAGCCCACGACAGAACGAGCACTCTGGACACCGTAATTCCGTATAAGGCATCGTATGCCCGCGCCCACCAGGCAACATCCAAAGAACGACCTAAAATGAGCACTTTCGGACACGAGTAACCTAGCACGAAGGCATTTGGTCGTCCGCCGACCCTAAGCAACGACCGACCACGATGTTAAGCGGGCACTTTCGGACGCCCAGAACCCTTGCGCGAGGCATCAGGCGTCAGCGCCCGACCAAACAGCGTCCGACTCTGACGTAAAGCGAGCACTCGGACACGGAACCTTGCGCGAGGCATCTGGGCGTCTGAGCCGACCTAGGCAACGTCCAGCTACGACGTAAAACGAGCACTCGGACACCAGAACCTTGCATAAGGCATCAGGGCGTCCGCGCCGACCTAGGCAACGTCCAGCTACGACCTAAAATGAGCACTCGGACAACAGAACCTTGCGCGAGGCATCTGGGCGTCCGTGCCGACCTAAACAGCACGTCCGGCTACGGCGTAACTCGCGGACGCCCGACCGATCCATCGCGCCCATACGCCGACGTCAGGCAACGCAGCGTCCAGCTACGACGTAAAACAAGCACTTGGATGCCAGAACCTTGCGCGAGGCATTTGGGCGTCCGCGTCGACCTAGGCATCGTCCATCTACGGCGTAAAATGAGCACTCGAACACCAGAACCTCGCACACCGCATCTGGGCGTCCACGCCGACCTAGGCAACGTCCAGCTACGACGTAAAACGAGCACTCGGACACCAGAACCTTGCGCGAGGCATCTGGGCATCCGCGCCGACCTAGGCAACATCCAGCTATGTCGTAAAACGAGCACTCGGACACCAGAACCTTGCACGAGGCTTCTGGGCGTCCGCGCCGACGTAGGCACCGTGGAGCTACGACGTAAAACGAGCAGTCGGACACCAAAACCTTGCATAAGGCATCTGGGCATCCGCGCTGACCTAGGCAACGTCCAGCTACGACATAAAACGAGCCGTCGGACACCAAAACCTTGCGTGAGGCATCTGGGCGTCCGAGCTGACCTAGGCAACGTCCAGCTACGACGTAAAACGAGCACTCGGACACCAGAAACTTGCACAAGGCATCTAGGCATCCGCGCCGACCTAGGCAACGTTCAGTTACGACGTAAAACGAGCACTCGGACACTAGAACCTTGCGCGAGGCATCCGGGCGCCCGCGCCACTGGCAACGTCGAGCTACGACGTAAACGAGTACTCGAACACGTAACCTTGCATAAGGCATCGGGCGTCCGCGCCGACCTCAGGCAACGTCCAGCTACGACATAAAATGAGCACTCGGATACCAGAACCTTGCGCAAGGCATCTGGGTGTCCGCACCGACCTAGGCAACGTCGAGCTACAACGTAAAACGAGCACTCGGACACCAGAACCTTGCGCGAGGCATCTGGGCGTCCGCGCCAACCTGGGCAACGTCGAGCTACGACGTAAAACGAGCACTCGAACACCAGAACCTTGCATAAGGCATCTGGGCGTCCGCGCCGACCTAGGCAACGTCCAGCTACGACATAAAACGAGCACTCGGATACCAGAACCTTGCGCGAGGCATCTGGGTGTCCACGCCGACCTAGGCAACGTTCAGCTACGACGTGAAACGAGCACTCAGACACCAGAACCTTGCATAAGGCATCTGGGCGTCCTCGCCGACCTAGGCAATTTTCAGCTACGACGTAAAACGAGCACTCGGACGCCAAAAACTTGCGCGAGGCATCTGGCGCGTCCGCCGAGGCAAACGCCCAGCTACGACGTAAAGCGAGCACTTTCGGACACCGTAACCTTGCATAAGGCATCACGGGCGTCCGCGTCGACCTAGGCAATGTCCACCACGATGTAAAACGAGCACTCGGACACCGTAACCTAGCACAAGGCATTTGGTTATCCGCGCGACCTAAGCAACGACCACCCACGATGTTAAACGCGCTCGGACGCCGTAACCTTGTGCGAGGTATTCGATGTCCGCTACGACCTAAGGCAACGCCCACTCTGACGTAAAACGAGCACTCGGACACCGTAACTTGCGCGAGGCATCCGGGCGCTCGAGCCGACCTAGGCAACATCCAAATACGACGTAAACGCGAGCACTCGGACACCGTAACCTTGCATAAGGTATCGGCGCCCGCGCCGACCTAAGGCAACGCCCGCCTACAACCTAAAATGAGCACTCGGACAATGTAACCTTGCGCGAGGCATCGGGCGTCCGTGTTTACCTAGGCAACATCCAGCTACGTCATAAAACGAGCACTCGGACACCTGAACCTTGCACGAGGCTTCGGGGCGTCCGCGCCGACGTAGGCAACGTGGAGCTACGACGTAACGAGCAAAGCGGTCGAGCGCCGTAACCTTGCATATGGCATTCGGGCATCCGCGCTTTACCTAGGCAATGTCCATTCTGACGTAAAACGAGCCGTCGGACACCGTAACCTTGCGTGAGGCATCGGGCGTCCGAGCTGACCTAGTAACGCCCAGCTACGACGTAAAACGAGCACTCGGACACCAGAAACTTGCACAAGGCATCTGGGCATCCGCGCCGACCTAGGCAACGTTCAGCTACGACGTAAAACGAGCACTCGGACACCAGAACCTTGCGCGAGGCATCTGGGCGTCCGCGCCGACCTGGGCAACGTCGAGCTACGACGTAAAACGAGTACTCAAACACCAGAACCTTGCATAAGGCATTTGGGCGTCCGCGCCGACCTAGGCAACGTCCAGCTACGACATAAAACGAGCACTCGGATAACAGAACCTTGCGCGAGGCATCTGGGTGTCCGCACCGACCTAGGCAACGTCGAGCTACAACGTAAAACGAGCACTCGGACCCCAGAACCTTGCGCGAGGCATCTGGGCGCTCACGCCAACTGAGCAACGCCGAAGCTACGACGTAAAACGAGCACTCGAACACCAGAACCTTGCATAAGGCATCTGGGCGTCCGCGCCGACCTAGGCAACGTCCAGCTACGACATAAAACGAGCACTCGGATACCAGAACCTTGCGCGAGGCATCTGGGTGTCCACGCCGACCTAGGCAACGTTCACTTACGACGTGAAACGCGAGCACTCGCATACCGTAACCTTGCATAAGGCATCTGGGCGTCCTCGCCGACCTAGGCAATTTTCAGCTACGACGTAAAACGAGCACTCGGACGCCAAAAACTTGCGCGAGGCATCTGGGCGTCCGCGCCGACCTAGGCAACGTCCAGCTACGACGTAAAACGAGCACTCGGACACCAGAACCTTGCATAAGGCATCAGGGCGTCCGCGCCGACCTAGGCAACATCCAGCAACGACCTAAAATGAGCACTCGGACAACAGAACCTTGCGCGAGGCATCTGGGCGTTCGTGCCGACCTAAGCAACGTCCAGCTACGACGTAAAACGAGCACTCGGACGCCAGAACCATGCGCGCGAGCATCAGGCGTCCGCTGCCGACTCAGGCAACGCCCGGCCACGACGTAAAACAAGCACTTGGATGCCGTAACCTTGCGCGAGGTATTTGGGCGCCCGTCGACTCAGGCATCGCCCATCTACGGCGTAAAATGAGCACTCGAACACCGTAACCTCGCGACACCGCATCGGGCGCCCACGCCGACCTAGGCAACGCCCAGCCACGACGTAAAACGAGCACTCGGACACCAGAACCTTGCGCGAGGCATCTGGGCATCCGCGCCGACCTAGGCAACATCCAATACGCCGTAAAGCGAGCACTCTGGACACCGTAACCTTGCACGAGGCTTCTGGGCGTCCGCCGACGAGGCACCGTGGAGCTACGACGTAAAACGAGCAGTCGGACACCAAAACCTTGCATAAGGCATCTGGGCATCCGCGCTGACCTAGGCAACGTCCAGCTACGACATAAAACGAGCCGTCGGACACCAAAACCTTGCGTGAGGCATCTGGGCGTCCGAGCTGACCTAGGCAACGTCCAGCTACGACGTAAAA
Organism: Guadua angustifolia; assembly: GCA_036346375.1. Classification (NCBI taxonomy): domain Eukaryota; kingdom Viridiplantae; phylum Streptophyta; class Magnoliopsida; order Poales; family Poaceae; genus Guadua; species Guadua angustifolia. The sequence continues at coordinate 45,960,258 of CM070512.1, read as the reverse complement.
CGAGCACTCGGACACCAGAAACTTGCACAAGGCATCTAGGCATCCGCGCCGACCTAGGCAACGTTCAGCTACGACGTAAAACGAGCACTCGGACACTAGAACCTTGCGCGAGGCATCTGGGCGTCCGCGCCGACCTGGGCAACGTCGAGCTACGACGTAAAACGAGTACTCGAACACCAGAACCTTGCATAAGGCATCTGGGCGTCCGCGCCGACCTAGGCAACGTCCAGCTACGACATAAAATGAGCACTCGGATACCAGAACCTTGCGCAAGGCATCTGGGTGTCCGCACCGACCTAGGCAACGTCGAGCTACAACGTAAAACGAGCACTCGGACACGTAACCTTGCGCGAGGCATCGGGCGTCCGCGCTAACTGGGCAACGCCGAAGCTACGACGAAAACGAGCACTCAACACCGTAACCTTGCATAAGGCATCACGGGCGTCGCTTTACCTGAGGCAACGCCCGCCACGACATAAAACGAGCACTTTCGGATACGTAACCTTGCGCGAGGCATCTGGGTGTCCACGCCGACCTAGGCAACGTTCAGCTACGACGTGAAACGAGCACTCAGACACCAGAACCTTGCATAAGGCATCTGGGCGTCCTCGCCGACCTAGGCAATTTTCAGCTACGACGTAAAACGAGCACTCGGACGCCAAAAACTTGCGCGAGGCATCTGGGCGTCCGCGCCGACCTAGGCAACGTCCAGCTACGACGTAAAACGAGCACTCGGACACCAGAACCTTGCATAAGGCATCTGGGCGTCCGCGTCGACCTAGGCAATGTCCAGCTACGATGTAAAACGAGCACTCGGACACCAGAACCTAGCACAAGGCATTTGGTCATCCGCGCCGACCTAAGCAACGACCAGCCACGATGTTAAACGCGCACTCGGACGCCAGAACCTTGTGCGAGGCATCTGGACGTCCGCGCCGACCTAGGCAACGTCCAGCTACGACGTAAAACGAGCACTCGGACACCAGAACCTTGCGCGAGGCATCTGGGCGTCTGAGCCGACCTAGGCAACATCCAGCTACGACGTAAAACGAGCACTCGGACACCAGAACCTTGCATAAGGCATCAGGGCGTCCGCGCCGACCTAGGCAACGTCCAGCTACAACCTAAAATGAGCACTCGGACAACAGAACCTTGCGCGAGGCATCTGGGCGTCCGTGCCGACCTAGGCAACATCCAGCTACGTCATAAAACGAGCACTCGGACACCTGAACCTTGCACGAGGCTTCGGGGCGTCCGCGCCGACGTAGGCAACGTGGAGCTACGACGTAAAACGAGCAGTCAGACGCCAGAACCTTGCATATGGCATCTGGGCATCCGCGCCGACCTAGGCAATGTCCAGCTACGACGTAAAACGAGCCGTCGGACACCAGAACCTTGCGTGAGGCATCTGGGCGTCCGAAGTGACCTAAACAGCGTCCGCTCTGACGTAAAAGCGAGCACTCGGACACGAAACTTGCACAAGGCATCGGGCATCCGCGCCGACCCAGGCAGCGTTCAGCTCTGACGTAAAGCGAGCACTTTCGGACACGGAACCTTGCGCGAGGCATCCGGGCGTCCGCGCCGACCGGGCAACGCCGAGCTCTGACGTAAAGCGAGTACTCAAACACCGTAACCTTGCATAAGGCATTTGGGCGTCGCGCCGACCTGAGGCAACGTCCGCCTCGACATAAAGCGAGCACTCGGATAATGTAACCTTGCGCGAGGCATCCGGGTGTCCGCATCCTCAGGCAACGCCGTCGAGCTACAACGTAAAAGCGAGCACTCGGACCCCGTAACCTTGCGAGGCATCCGGGCGTCCACGCCAACTTGGGCAACGTCGAGCTCGGACGTAAAGCGAGCACTCGAACACGAGAACCTTGCATAAGGCATCACAGGCGTCCGCGCCGACCTAGGCAGCGTCCGGCTACGACATAAAGCGAGCACTTTCGGATACGTAACCTTGCGCGAGGCATTCGGGTGTCCCGCGCCGACCTAGGCAACGCGTTCAGCTCTGACGTGAAACGAGCACTCGCACACCGAGAACCTTGCATAAGGCATCGGGCGTCCTCGCCGACCTAGGCAATTTCAGCTACTGACGTAAAAGCGAGCACTTTCGGACGCCAAAAACTTGCGCGAGGCATCTGGCGTCCGCGGCGACCTAAACAGCGTCCAGCTCTGACGTAAACGAGCACTCGGACACGAAACCTTGCATAAGGCATCACAGGCGTCCGCGCAAACCTAAACAATGTCCAGCCACGATGTAAAACGAGCACTTTCGGACACGAGAACCTAGCACAAGGCATTTGGTCATCCGCGCCGACCTAAGCAACGACCAGCCACGATGTTAAAAGGCACTCGGACGCCAGAACCTTGTGCGAGGCATCCGGCGTCGCGCCGACCAGGCAGCGTCCAGCTCTGACGTAAAGCGAGCACTTTCGGACACGTAACCTTGCGCGAGGCATCTCGGGCGTCGAGCCGACCTAAACAACGTCCGGCTCGACGTAAAGCGAGCACTCGGACACCAGAACATTGCATAAGGCATCAGGGCGTCCGTGCCGACCTAGGCAACGTCCAGCTACGACCTAAAATGAGCACTCGGACAACAGAACCTTGCGCGAGGCATCTGGGCGTCCGTGCCGACCTAGGCAACATCCAGCTACGTCGTAAAATGAGCACTCGGACACCAGAACCTTGCACGAGGCTTCTGGACGTCCGCGCCGACGTAGGCAACATGGAGCTACGACGTAAAACGAGCAGTCGGACGCCAGAACCTTGCATAAGGCATCTGGGCATCCACGCCGACCTAGGCAATGTCCAGCTACGACGTAAAACGAGCCGTCGGACACCAGAACCTTGCGTGAGGCATCTGGCGTCCGAAGCCGACCTAAACAGCGTCCAGCTACGACGTAAAACGAGCACTCGGACACCAGAAACTTGCACAAGGCATTTGGGCATCCGCGCCGACCTAGGCAACGTTCAGCTACGACGTAAAACGAGCACTCGGACACCAGAACCTTGCACGAGGCATCTGGGCGTCCGCGCCGACCTGGGCAACGTCGAGCTACGACGTAAAACGAGCACTCGAACACCAGTACCTTGCATAAGGCATCTGGGCGTCCGCCCGACCTAGGCAACGTCCAGCTACGACATAAAACGAGCACTCGGATACCAGAACCTTGCGCGAGGCATCTGGGTGTCCGCACCGACCTAGGCAACGTCGAGCTACGACGTAAAACGAGCACTCGGACACTAGAACCTTGCGCGAGGCATCTGGGCGTCCGCGCCGACCTGGGCAACGTCGAGCTACGACGTAAAACGAGCACTCGAACACCAGAACCTTGCATAAGGCATCGGGCGTCCATGTCGACCTAGGCAGCGTCCAGCCATTTATATAAAACAAGCACTTTCGGATACCGAACCGTCGCGAGGCATCAGGTGTCCACGCCGACCTAGGCAGCGTTCACCTGACGTGAAACGAGCACTCAGACACCAGAACCTTGCATAAGGCATATGGGCGTCCTCGCCGACCGAGCAATTTCGGCTCTGACGTAAAAGCGAGCACTAGGGCGCCAAAAACTTACGCGAGGCATCTGGCGTCGCGCCAGACCTAGGCAACGTCCGCTCGACGTAAAGCGAGCACTCGGACACGAACCTTGCATAAGGCATCACGGCGTCCACGCCGACCTAGGCAATGTCCACTTCATGATGTAAAACGAGCACTCGGACACGAGTAACCTAGCACAAGGCATTTGGTCATCGCGCCCGACCTAAGCAACGACCATACGATGTTAAGCGGGCACTCGGACGCCGAACCTTGTGCGAGGTATCACAGGCGTCGCGCCGACCTAGGCAGCGTCCAGCTCTGACGTAAAGCGAGCACTCGGACACGGAACCTTCGCGAGGCATCGGGCGTCTGAGCGACCTAAACAACGTCCAGCTCGACGTAAAGCGAGCACTCGGACACGAAGCTTGCATAAGGCATCGAGGCGTCGCGCCGACCTAGGCAGCGCCCGCCTCGACCTAAAATGAGCACTCGGACAACAGAACCTCGCACGAGGCATCTGGGCGTCCGTGCCGACCTAAGCAACGTCCAGCTACGACGTAAAACGAGCACTCGGACGCCAGAACCATGCGCGAGGCATCTGTGCGTCCGCGCTGACCTAGGCAACGTCCAGCTACGACGTAAAACAAGCACTTGGACGCCAGAACCTTGCGCGAGGCATTTGGGCATCCGCGCCGACCTAGGCATCATCCATCTACGGCGTAAAACGAGCACTCGGACACCAGAACCTCGCACAACGCATCCGGGCGTCCACGCCGACCTAGGCAACGTCCAGCTACGACGTAAAACGAGCACTCGGACACCAGAACCTTGCGCGAGGCATCTGGGCATCCGCGCCGACCTTGGCAACATCCAGCTTCGTCGTTAAACGAGCACTCGGACACCAGAACCTTGCACGAGGCTTCGGGCGTCATGCGCCGCGTAAACAGCGTTGAGCTCGGACGTAAAGCAGCGATCGGACTCCAGATCCTTGCATAAGGCATCTGGGCATCCGCGCCGACCTAGGCAATGTCCAGGTACGACGTAAAACGAGCCGTCGGTCACCAGAACCTTGCGTGAGGCATCTGGGCGTCCGAGCTGACCTAGGCAACGTCCTGCTACGACGTAAAACAAGCACTCGGACACCAGAAACTTGCACAAGGCATCTGGGCATCCGCGCCGACCTTGGCAACGTTCAGCTACGACGTAAAACGAGCACTCGGACACCAGAACCTTGCACGAGGCATCTAGGCATCGCGTCGACCGGCAGCGTCGAGCTCTGACGTAAAACGAGCACCGAACACGGTAACCTTGCATAAGGCATCGGGTGTCGCGCCGACCTGAAACAACGTCCGACTACGACATAAAACGAAGCACTCGGATACGGAACCTTCGCGAGGTATCTGGGTGTCCGCGCCGACCTAGGCAACGTCGAGCTACAACGTAAAACGAGCACTCGGACACCAGAACCTTGCGCGAGGCATCTGGGCATCCGCGCCGACCTGGGCAACATCGAGCTACGACGTAAAACAAGCACTCGAACACCAGAACCTTGTATAAGGCATCTGGGCGTCCGCACCGACCTATGCAACGTCCAGCTACGACATAAAACGAGCACTCGGATACCAGAACCTTGCGCGAGGCATCTGGGTGTCCGCACCGACCTAGGCAATGTCCAGCTACGACGTAAAACGAGCACTCAGACACCAGAACCTTGTATAAGGCATCTGGGCGTCCTCGCCGACCTAGGCAATTTCCAGCTACGACGTAAAACGAGCACTCGGACACCAAAACTTGCGCGAGGCATCTGGGCGTCCGCGCCGACCTAGGCAACATCCAGCTACGATGTAAAACGAGCACTTTCGGACACGGAACCTTCGCGAGGCATCACGGGCGTCCGCGGCGACTGAGCAACGTCGAGCTCTGCCAGAAAGCGAGCACTTTCGAACACCGAACCTTGCATAAGGCATCGGGCGTCAGCGCGCCGACCTAGGCAACGTCCACTCGATATAAAGCGAGCACTTTCGGACACGAGAACCTTGCGCGAGGCATCTGGGCGTCCGCGCCGACCTAGGCAACATCCAGCTACGACGTAAAACGAGCACTCGGACACCAAAACCTTGCATAAGGCATTTGGGCATCTGCGCCGACCTAGGCAACGTCCATCTACGACATAAAATGAGCACTCGGACACCAGAACCTAGCACAAGGCATCTGGGCGTCCGCGCCGACCTAGGCAACGTCCAGCTATGTCGTAAAACGAGCACTCAGACACCAGAATCTTACATAAGACATCTGGGCGTCCGCGCCGACCTATGCAATGTCCAGCTACAACATAAAATGAGCACTCGGACACCAGAACTTTGCATAAGGCATCTGGGCGTCCGCGCTGACCAAAGCATCGTCGGGCCGGATCCTGCCGACCAAGTAGTTCGACCTTTACAAACCGTAGTAACCCCCCAACCAGCTCTCCGATCTGCTCGGGGCTCGGGGGCTACACCCACCGGGTGCGCTCGCGCGCACCCGGTCGAATCGGGCTTACCAAGTCGGTCGGTTTATGCCGACCAAAACAGCCTTCCGATCCACTCGGTAGCTCGGGGCCGATTGAATCCGCCCGTGCACTCCCAATCGGATTTCTACCGACCAAAGTAACCCCTCGACCAACTCTCCGACCTACTCAGGGGCTCGGGGGCTACACCCACTGGGTGCGCTCGCACGCACCCTGTCCAAACCGGCCGACCAAGTCTGTCGGGCTCGGTCGACCAAGGCAGCCACCCCAGAGAACCCGTGGCCTTGTTGCGTGACGCTATAAGTGGTCTCCAAGAGATCGCATGGACGAAGGTTCTCAACAAGCAAAAGCTAGTGGCATTTATATGGCGCGCGAGTTACATATAGTTGCTACCCGTGTCATAACAATCTAGCTTGAAGACATCAAGATGGCACAAAAGTCTAGGCGCCTGTGCGCGTGCCGAACTACCTCGATGAGGGCATCCCTCGCCTTGACAAGCTTCGGGACGACGTCGATCAGCTCATCGATGGCGGCGACATCGCGGGCGGCGGCGTCCAGCTCAGCCATTCGGCCATGGCGAGCTCGAAGTCACCCCAAAGCTCTGCGAGAAGGCCTCCTCGTTTGTAGGTGCCGGCGGTGCTTCATCTCCAAAACTGAATATCAACCCAGCCATCGAAGATTCAAGGGAAGCTAAGTGTTACGGAGCAGTGGGAAATTTGTGCGGCAAACAATTGCCCCAAATGCCTGCGACCGTACCGCTCTTATATGCTTAAGGCGTAGAAGCCGAACAGGCTCAAATAAATGAAGACGTGAGAAGTCGAGGCGTCATCACATTCGTGAGGGGACCGTGCCGCCGAAGATGGTGGGCCCATCCAGGAACGCGCGCGCTCCAGGACGGCCCCGGGGGCTACTGACGAATATTCATACCAGGGATACCCCCAGCAGGCCGGAACACCAAATGGGTCGTCTCAGGCCCAGCTCTGGTTGAAGGCCTCGTTGGGCCACGAAGGATCCTCGGCCTCGATCAAGCCCACCAGAGGCGTTCCGACTGCCTTAGGTCGGCGCCCAGCGAGCCCGGTCAGGCGCACCCACGAGCTCAGACCACAGCCTGGTCGGGCACCCGTAGGCCCGACACAGCCTCAGGTTGGGAGCCCCGCAAGCTTCGACTTGGCCTCAGGTCGGGGCCCCAACGAGCTCCGACTCAGCGACCTCCGCCACGTCGCCGGTCGACCTCAAGCTAGTCACCTGCCTTGTGGACATGACGGCCATGCTGAGGCAGGTGACTCCTTCCCAAGGTGGCCAGGGGGCCGCCAAAGTCAAGTGCCAGTCCCTTCACCCCGTCATGCACAAGTGGAGAGCGCGCTCCCTCGGCGGCGCTTGAGCGCAGCGTAGCAGTGTCGACATCGACAAACGCGCCTGAGGGCTAGTGCGCACCTTCCCGTTGTGTCTACCAACCCAGGCGTGGGATGAACAGAAACCTGTCAGACACCAGGACTAAAAAAGACCGGGACTCCCGGGCGTAGTATACCCCAACTTTTCTTTTCTAAACTCCCGTGTAACCTGCTCCCTCTGCCTATATAAAGGGAGGTAGGACCCTCAGGGAAGGGGACTCAATCCGATTTCGGACATCTAAGCTCACTCAAGAACTTACGAACACTTACGAGCACATTGCTCTCACTCCTCTCACTCGGACGAGGCACTCTAGGCCGGCTCTTGGCCCTCACTTGTAACCCTGTGCAGTCTTATGCACCCAAAGCAATACATAGCCACCACACGAACTGGAAGTAGGGATATTCAGTCCGAACCAGTATACATCTTGGGCTCTCCGAGTCTAACCATTCAAGGAAAGGGAACGCGTGGCCCCTAGACTTACAAATTTACATGCCGGTTTTACCAAACACCGACACTAATCTTATCTAATTTACAACTGGTTTTAATTTTACCTCTCTCACCGACTTGTAGGGCCCAAATCCTGTTTGGGTCCACTCAGTAGCCAAAGCTGTCTCCTTCTTCCTCCTTCATTCACCGGTGCTCTAAAGCCAAGTGTGAACCCTGTAGCTCACACCATACCCAACCGTCGCACAGCCCGAAGCTTGCCGACACTTCTAGCTCAGCCACGTCACGGCCTTGCCCGCCTTTCACGTGAAGCTAGGCATACCCTCCTCTGTTTAGGCACCGCAACACCTCACTGAGAGTTCACACTTGCAACCAAGCTTATCTACAAGGGTTTCTTCTCTATAAAAGCCACCTAGTGAGCGTTGGTCTCACACAACCATTTCCCTCACCTCTCTTTTACTCTCTTCTGCCAAGAAGCTTCAATTTCTTCCTTGACCGCCATTACCAAGAAACCTCCAAGCTCAGGTAAAAGCAAAATTTGGACAAAATTCTCTACCAAATCCAAATTGCTTTACCCTGTAGCACTAATAACCCATAAAGATCAAAATTCCTAAAAAATATTCAAGAACTTTAACCTGGAATCTCATCATCCCTGCTATCTTTCTTCCCCAACATCGGTGAACGGTGGCAGTGAGTTTTAGCCAAGAACCATCAGCTTAGAATGGTAAAACAGATTCCCCTTTGCCCCTTAATGCTTACTAGAGTGAAAATGAGTAGAGAGAAACCCTGTTTCTTCTCCTCCGTCGGCCAGCCATGGTGGTCGTTGCCTTACATGGTGGCAGCCCATCCCGGCTCACCTCCATGCAAATCCGAGCCATCCCTACTTGCGCATGGGTCTGCTAGAGCTCACTGCATTGGCTGCTCACCATCTTTGGTGTCCCTCCACTGTCAGTAGCCGTGAGATTGAGCTCCCCTGCTTTCGATCACCATCTGGCGGGACCCGGCAGTCAGCCACTCAAGCCCGCAACTCTCACGCGCGTTCGGTCGCTGACTAGTCGGACAAAACTATAACATCCTAGAAATTTTCAAAAATAGGAAAAAATAAAAAAAAATGCAATTTGAAAAGTGGAATTGAATAAACATTTCAAATTGAAGCCAAGATTTTCATTCTAATCATCATCTTTTCTTCATAATCTAGTATTTCGACCTAAAAGAAAAGAACAAGTTGTTGCATTAAAAATTTTCACCCAAAATAAACACACCTTGAAAATAAGTTGAAAATTTAATCTTATTTTGAATTCTCATATTTTCTAAAACTTTTCCAACCTTATTAATTATTCTTGGATTTTTGGCTTTAAAGAAAAATCAATAAATGAAATTAGTAAAGGAATAAAAGTAAAAAGGTGAAAGTAAAAACCAGCAAAAATAATTTTAAATTTTTTTAGTGTCCATCACTTCTACTCAACTGTCAAGAGCTTTTTCATGCAATAAGATAATAAAATGATTTATGTAGTGACATGTTTTGACTTCAATACAGTGGCATGTTAGAATTTTACAAAAATAATCAAAGATTATCTCTGGCTAAAAATTTTATCATTTCTTCCTTATAACAATATTAACCTCTGGTAAAAATATAAAAACTAATAATTATATTTATAGCCTTCTAAAATTAAAATACAAAAATCCTAAAACCTTGAAATTTGGATTGTCAGAATTAATATAAAATAAATGTGCATGATCTTGGTCTAAACATTTTACACAAGAAATCTCAGCATATATAAAACTCTATCAAAAAGTTTCAAAAATCCTTGAATCCATTTTCATACACAAATAAAATAAAAATATAAGTGAACAAATAAAGCAGTCAACATTGTTAGAATTGTTATAATTTTTTGGTAAAATATTTTAATCTAAAAATTTTACAGTAAGTTAAAAATTGTGTCTAGATAACTCAAAAAATATAAAATATAAAATCTGAGATAAATGTTCATTCAATGCTTGGAATCCCTATCAGCTCAAAATCAGGAATTCTTGACCCTTCTCTATGTTTCACTTGCATGTGGGCCTGGCTATAGTAGGGAACCCATTACTAGTAGCACAAGCCAGCACCCAGCCTCCTCATTTCACCCGCAAGCCAACGTTGTTGCTCATCTGCTGGCTGCTGCCATGATAGAGAATTGGCGCTGATTTCTTTGCTGTGGTAGAGAAACACAGCCACATGGCTCAGTCGGCCAAGCATCGCTAGCTCCATCACCCATTCTGCTCACCTGCTCCAATGTGCTACACTTAAGACCACCTAGCTCACCCACCTACCTCCTCAGCTCACTACCTCCTGCCATTGCTTCGAGCTCGTCATGAGCAGAGACTCACCAAGAGCACGGCAGGACCAGCGAGCATGTTTCCAAGCCAAACTTCTGTATGTAAGCTTGTCATCTCAGTAAACAAGATGATCCATCTAAACACTCTTAATGTACTCATAGCTCCAGCTTCATGAATCTAGTGAAGCTAAAATTTTCAGCTTCACCATATTCTCAGAATCTAGAGAAGCTGAATCCCTGCCAAACTGGCCCTAAGGTATAAAATTCAAAATTCCTATGGTCATTAATATTCCATTTTTGCAAAGACATTTAGAATTGAACTCAGTTTGTACCAAATTTCAGCACAGGAAGCTTTTCAAGCATAAAAAATCAAATGATTAAAATTTGGATAAATTGAAATCAAATCTTGGTAAAACTAGTTTTTTATACTCTTGAGGTCTCAAGGATCACAAATATAAAAAAAATATTTAGGTTTTTCCATCGTTAGCATCATATGTTCAATAGTCAAAATTTCAATACTTGAATAATCTGAATAGTCATAACTTTTGCAAACGAACCTCAAATTTGATGAAATCAAATCCTAAGACCCTAAAAAGTGCTATTCTTCCTGGTTATGCAAAAATAACACATATTTATGCAATGTTGAATTAAGTCCAAATAAGGTCCTAATGTTCATTCATACGAAAAACATCGTGGATAAAAGCAAAATATCGCGGAACCAACTTTAAAACACTCTTAGAGATGTTTCCTGCTAATGCTTGAAAAATGGTTAGATTATCTTATAAGGTGCAGTCAGAAACTTAAACGAAAATTAAACCTTTAACGCGTAGACTTTAGAAACACTTAAGCCCTTTCGGCGACCCCTAAAATAGCCCACCTAAATGCAAATTTTGGAAAGATCAAACCAAAAACAATCTTTGGTATATGGACTACCATATTTTAGAAAAATATTTTATTTACAACATGCTTTGCATCTGAATCCTGCTAGTGCAAAAACCCTAAGTGTTATAGCCGCCGAAAGCACAATATATGAAGAGTTGAGCTTAAGAAACTTTTAGTTAATGTACCTATGTCATAAAAATCATCATGTAGCCAGGTAGATGCAATCAGTAACCTTATTTTGTAAGCCCATCATGTATAAATCATCTTTTGTACTAAATATACTTAAGGCTAAAACACTATTCATGCATAACACTTTAATTAATTATTTTCTTCTATTAATCCAAATAATTTTTGCATCTTGAATTTGAAATTATAGATACTAAAATACATAAATTTAGCCTCTTGAATTCATAAACAACCTTATGTATGTGCTCGGCTATAGCTTCTTGAAATCGACGGATGAAAGTAACACACTCATGCAAAGGGTCTCACATAAACTTAGTAGTAATGAAATTATTATGCAAGTGATAATTTGAGAACCCCAAAATCACCATGTTCTTCTTATTAAGTTCTAATTTGGTATTTATATCTGATTTCTTTTGCCCTATTTGATATGTGGTTATTTGCTTTTGCTGCGATTCTTGTTGTTTAAATGTGTAGATGACAACGTTTCGGAATCGGTTGATAACGACCCCGACTATGATCCCAATTGCATCCCCGACAAAGAGCAACTAGGCAAGCACCCTCCTTTGATCATGTTGATCCTATATTATACAAAGTTATATTGTTTTATCATACTATATGCATGCGTGTATGTTTTAAACTTGCTATATTGTGGGTGTTGGTAGGTAATTCCAATTGTATGCATTACCTTTCCTTGTTATTCAATTACCTACCATTGTAACTTATACATTGAGTAAACATTACTTAGTGTCTCTTGGGTAATACTTGCGAAATAACTTATGTACATGCTTAGATATGCTCCACTAGAACATCTTTTAAATGATGGGACACATTTTCAATCTAGCTTGAGCAACTTGGTTTAAATGAACGGAACAAAGGTATGATTTCGGTGTAATTTGGTGAAAATCCAACTCAAAACTTATGATTTAGGTGTGGGCAAGTTATGGTTAAACTTGAGGCGTTAAAAGGGACTTCACACATAGCTAGGGGGAGATTCTCGCTCGGGTCAGTTAAGGATCGAATTTGATGCTATCACCTAAGTGTTTTGGTGCAACCACATGTGCTAGTATGTTATAACCACATGTGCTATTATTTTATAGCCTAAACTCACTAGATTAGTTGAAGTTTAACCTTGCATTTGGGTAGACCGAATTAGTAAGGGCACACATGTAATGGTGTTGCTCGTAGGTGCTCCCTTTACCGAGGTGTTGGGGCCAAAGCGTTCCAATACAATGGTGCATACCTTGCCATGAGGAGAGTTTTCGATGGGGCACCATAGTGGTTCAGGATCTCTGGAATTATGGCAAGGGTTTAACATCACCGTCGTTGGTGCAAGGCTAAGTTTTAGCTAGTTAAACTATTTCGCCATAGTATAGCAAATCGGGTATGATGAGTATCACGAGGAATGGTTGACATGATTGCTAGAATATGTCATGTGGGTAAACTGTATACTCTCTGTAGAGATTAAAATTTAATTAATTAGCTATGCTCATGGTCATGAGCAACATGGGAGAATATTGTCAAGTATAGTCTTACTTTTACAAAAACTTTTGGAAATGGTTTTGGAATGGGATGGTAAACTAATGAGCCAAGGGTGGCTATTTTTACTCGCTGTTTGCAGCCAAGGAGGGCTGTAGAATGATGTATATGAACTTTACTTACTGTTATTTATCTTCTTATTAAATGTTTTTTACAATTCTGTTACTGTTTTATGAAACATTCACTTGTTAAACAAAATCTGTTTCATGCTAAAAATGAGACTAGTGTAAAAACTTGTTATCCTTGTTCTAGTCATGCATTTACTATATTTCCATATACTAAAGTCTTACAAGTACATACGTGTACTCACGGTTACTTAATCTAAACAATATAGACGACAGCAAGGAAGAATGCCCTAATGACACGTACTTTACCACGGGGTTTGACGATTATGTTGATGGATGAACTTAGGCTTTTCCAAGTCGGTTGCCTATGGATTATCGGATGGGCATACCGCTATCCTACTCTTGGTTTTAAGTTTATTCTCTGCTGTGATATACTTTTGGCATGTAATATTTGGCCAGTCGGCCACTACTTGTAATATTAAGTAGTTGCTATAGCTTCTGGTTTATGCTCATGCTATGCCAATTGCATAGACTTGTGCGTATGTGTTGTGATACATCTCGAATGTGGGATATATGGGTGTTCTGCGTTGATCTTGGGAACTAGCACTTGACACAAATTTGGGTACCTGGAATTGTTTTCAACCATCTAATGTATAAACTTGAGCGGTTGTCATTCCTTGGCTATTGCTCGCGCTCCCCTTGGTGAGTGTGGGTGATACCAAGGTGCTGAGACGAACAGTGAGTGCTATGCTTGGATGAGTTGGTTTCAATCCTGGTATGGTTATTCGGAATAGAATTGAAACTCTCATGGATGCGTAAGTGTCTACGATGCAACTAGGTGGCTCATATTTGTTTGAGTGAGGGCCATATAGTTAATACTCCATGCACGGGACTTTTAGGCTACAGTGAGTATACACTTAAGTGGAGTATGGGTGTCACCTCTAAGTCAAACGTACGTATGAGGATTGATTCACATTTCTGGGTGCACACAAAAACCGTCAGTCAGCCAACACCTAAGAACATGTCCAGTCACTGACACGCGAGACCCCAATGTTAGTCGTTGCGGGCCAGCTTAATGCACGCGTACACAGTCACTGACTGAAGGACCCACTCATCAGCAGTAAAAGCTGGATTCAAATGAAAACGGTGCGCAAGTCAAAAGATGTTTTCCAAATAAGAAAATGTACTTTGCAATTTCTAGCCGATTTTCTTAAACCGAATTGATTCAAATAGGCACAAGTTTGTCATTTTAGCTCCAAATTTCTATATTTATCTAAAATCATGTATATTCTGAATATGCAAAAATATTTTGGAAAAGAGTACTATAAAATTTTTAATTTAAAATTCTAAGAGAATATCTAAAATATGCTATCCATAAAATTTTTGCAAACAAACTTGGAATTTGATGAAACCAATTTTATTGGAATCCTTATACTGCTAGCAACCCAAATATGTAAAAATATTTGAATTTCAACTTGTTCTAAATCCTTTTCTAATCAAGATTAGTTTAAATATGCTAAATATTCAAAAATGCATGTGTTATGCAAAGAGGCTCTAAATTGAATAGAATTAATTTCTATGTGTTAACATGTTAGTAGGATACATGCATATGCAAAAGTATTTAAGAAATGAACTTGACATGAATCTGTTACATAAATAGATCATGACTCAAGTACAAAAGATGTATACATGTATATATATAATGAGAAAGCTAAAGCATGATTTACAACAATTCTTAAAGATTTAACTACCCTGAACATATACATAAATCTAGCATAATATACTTTGCATCTAAATCCTATTAGAAAACACAAAACCATGTACTAATACTATATCAATAAACTGCAAATCCAAATAATTTTAGTATCTTGAATTCAAAAATATAAATACAAGAATACATAATTTTAACCTCTTGAATTCATCAAATAAATAAGAGTAATCTATAAAAATAAGAAGTTGTATCACCACTTAACGGGAAAGCTACTAATGACATGTAAGAATAAAAGACAAACTAAGAAGTGAGAACATAAAATCATAAGAACCTAACCCTAATTCACACCTATTTTCTTTAGTAAGTCTTTATTTTATTTTTTTCTCTGATTTCTTTTTTCTCTTATTAAAGTTTGTTATTTGCTATTTTATCATCGAACGACGTGTAGAACCCGACGTCCCAGATACAATCATCGACAACCCCGAGTTTGACTTCGACAACAGTTAGCAAGGCAAGCACCACTTTTGACCATGTTGATCCTAGTTTTTGAAATTGTTTTATTAAAACTTTCATACATGTGCTATGTTCCTAAACTCTACTATTTCGTGAGTGATGGTAGGTATTACCTTCATTATTGGGATCTCCTTAATCAAAATTGATATGTGAACCTTGATAACCTTAGAATATGGACAATCACAATGATAACAAAATGGGTATAGTCATTTATATATGCATTTGCTTAGTATGCCTTAGAAATAAGCACACACATAGCAGGCTTTACTATTCATGATGGACTGTGGACATGATGGTTAATGTGATCAATGGTAATTTCTTAAAAATAAAAATAAAACTATGGTTTTGACGCGGATAATTATTGGCAATAGCCAAAGTTGCAAGGGACTTGCACATAGTGCAGGGGGAGATTATCGCCTGGGTCAGATTAAGGACCAAACGAAGTGTTCGTTAAACCCAAGAATTACCGTACAACCACAAGACTGGTATGGGACGGCCTTAACCTATGAAGTTACTTAGAACTAAATTCGCACATTAGCAAACTGTAGTAGTACGGACTTTTAGTGACTGATTGCTCGAAGGGATGTCCACACTGAGGTGATAATAGAATAAATATTTACTGATACAATGGCGTACACCATGCTATGGATATATATAACCATTTATCATACAGTAACTGTACAAATATCTTTTACCACCATATTATGGGTTTTCGTCATTGGGCTGGTGCAAAGTTAGGACTAAGTAATGTAACAGTTATATGTTATGATCTCTTTACCGACACAACAGAAGAAGTGTGTCACTGACCTCACAAAAGAGGTTGATCATTTCTTGTGGGTAAAGTTATCATCTCTGTAGAGTATAAATCTTTTCAAAAAACCATTCTCAGAGTTATGGAAGTCTTGGTGCGCCAGCATTCGTTATATGTTTTATTTTTCACAAAAACTTGGTTTTAGCCATGTGATGGCAGTAAATGATTCATTGTGGTGATCACGTTATGAAGGTTCATGAAATTCAATTACTTATGCTTACATACTGATATTTTATTTACCAGTCAAATTGCTTTACTGAAATTCTGTTTGCAATCTATTATTCAGTATTTAAAATTCAAATTGGCTTTATGCAAATTAACTGTAGAAGTCTTTGTCTTGTTTCAAGCCTGCATATATTATAGGATTTGTAAAAAGTCTTGCGAGTACATAAAGTACTCAACTTGTTATTGATATTGTTTTTAGGTGAAGAATCAGAATACCCTAGTGATGTTTACTTTGACATAGGATTCAGGATATTAACGATGCGTTTTTTAGGGCTTTAACTTATCAGTTGCCTGTGGGAGTATTGGGCAAACTACAAGTCTTTTGATTCTTCCGCTACAATATTTATGTACTTTTGGTTTGTAAACTAAAGTTTACTTAAAGAAATATATGCGCTTTATGTATGGATGTGATATCAATGTTGTAAATATGTGTACTAGCCATTGATCATGGGACTAGTACTGTGTGCATATGGAACCCATTATTGGTATTTAGTATCAAAAATGGGACCTTATAGGAGGGTTGTTATAAATGTAGTCTTACAATTCAGAGTATATTGTAGCAAAAAGAAACAACAGTCTTGTAATGTGCCCATCAAACCCTTAGACAACAGATAAGGTATAATCTCTAGAAAGTTGATCATTGAATTTCTCGTATCCAATGGCGAACATATATCTTCAAGGCCTCTTCTTCAACTAAACCAACAAATAAGTATGGGTGAGTACTTTCATACTCAGCAAGACTTAAGGTCTATTGCAAACGTGCAGCAAATGCAAGCTGGGTGAAAGGAGGCTTCTACAGTTATTTTGCATATAGCAAATTTGAATTGTAAATACCGAGTAATAGATTGCAAACAGAATTTTATAAAAGCAATTTGATAGGTATATGAAATAACAAGTAAGAATAGTATAAATATAACAACTCACAGTCCTCCACGACGTAAACATCAAATCATCTATTGCCAACACATGACGTAAAACCAGTCTTTGCCAACACATGGCACAACAGCTGAAACCAATCCTTGCCAACTCATAGCATAGTATTGAATCACCTGAGAGGTAAACCTTTCAACATATGTTTCCAAATCAATTCTATTTTTAAAAATATCAAAACATCTAACTAGTCTCAGTTCACCAAGTCTCCCATTACCGCGGGCATAGCTTTTTGAAAAGATTTAAACTTCACAAAGGTGTATAGCTTTACTCACAAGAAATGATCAACTCTTTTTGCAGTGCCTACATTACATAAATCTAACTTTGCACCAACCTAGTGATGTCAAACCATTGCTATGGAAGCAGAAACACACACCCGAGACATGACAGTCCATCCCTATCATACACACAATCACTACACCATGACACAATTTCATCAACAGTCTATCTGTCGGCAAAAGCCACGTAGTGCGACGCATTATCTGTCGGCAAAAGTTTTTCCAACAGAAAACAACAGTCGAAAGAAGTCCTGTTGGGAAAAACATTTACCGACAGATATTTTTTTGCCGACAGATTATATGACCATGTTATAAGACTTTTACCGACAGATATACTTTTTCCGACAGACAGACTTTTGCCGACAGATAGTCTGAGGGTAAGACTTTTGCCGACAGATAGTCTGAGGGTAAGACTTTTGCCGACAGATAGTCTAAGAGTAAGACTTTTGTATAAAATATTATAGATGTAACTAATAATTAATTCATATGTACACCACATTACAGTAGAAAATGATTGAATTAATGCATCCGTTCAACATGATTCAACTTCGTTCAACTAGAACACACAAATTTTGTCCATCAAGTAATACATCCATTCAACACAGTTCAAATTCATTCAAATAGAGTAATATACAAATTTGTCCAAAAATGTCATGGTTTGTACATTTAACCATCTATCATTTACAAAATACAACCCTGCTGGATCTTCAAAGCTAGGGTCAACTATCTTCCACCCACATGAGGTGTTCAGTGTACAAAATGATCACTTTGTATTCATACGACTAGCTAGTAGTTTTGAACAAAAGCATCTATATCGATTGGCATGATGGTAATACTAACTTCCTAGGTCCTTCCAACTCTGCCTGCAAGGAAAACACTTCCAAATTTAGTGCAAGCACATGAACCATTTGTAGATCAAGAACAATTTTTAGATCTTTAACATGCAGATGTGATGCTTCGATGTAAACCATCAGGGAGAACAAAAAAGAAGAATCAATTTATTATCTTAATGTTTGTACCAAATAATGGGAAAAGGAGTCAGCAAATTAAAGCAACTAAAGATGCTCAGGAAATTAATATTCAACTCATTGACCATGCCTATAATTTTTGAGATAATTTTCGACCATAATTAATAAAAAGATTCTTGTCGATGCTAGATAGGTGAATTTGAATCCAAGACAGACTTGAATGAAATAAAACCCATGTAGCCTACAAATGTAGCACAGATGTTAGAAAAATAATTGCATGCAACCAGAAAACGACTAGAGTTCCTTTGGTCTAGTTTTGTATTTCCTTAGTCTTTGCCATGTTGGGTGTTTGGTCTAGTTTTACATGGGAATCCTGAACTTATGTTCCTTGCTCAAGTCACATTTGTGAGTTCCTCTATTGGTACCCTCTTTGCAGCACTTGATGGAGGAGTAAAAGCAGTACCGCTAGTGAAGCAGTTCTTGTTGCACTATTGGTACGCGATAGAACTTTAAGGAAGCATGGGAATAAATCCTTGAAAAACTAGTAGTTTATGCATCGATCGGACACATTCTTCTCTGCAAAAGGCATGTCAGGTATGCTGATAGAACCCAACTGGAGTCCTATTTATTATGTCAAAGATGAATAGCTTGTTCTCTGTGGAAAGATTTATTATTGTCTTTTTTTTATGACAAACAACATGTCTTATTCTGTTACAAATAAAGTGTTTTTTGTATAATCAAATATACAAGTTCAGCTCCAAAGCCAAATCCAGTGATATGGTAATTAAAAGATTAATCCATAATCAGGGTTTGAAGTGTCTGAAAGAAAATATTTACTGAAATGCAGTAACATCTATGCGATGGTTACAAGAATATCTATCAATTATCACTGCAAAAAATTATTTACTAGGCTACAAAAATAGCAAGTTCTCTCAAGCAAGGAAAGAAAATTTATGAAATGAACTATTGCCATGATCGAGAAGAAAGAATATTTACAGTAAAACAAGCGCCGCATTGCATTGTTGCGATCAAGGACACTTCCACGGAATCGATACTGTTCCTCTCATGACAACGTGATTTGCAATGGCCACATAGGTTAGAAGTGATTGCCAATGGTTATTGCCTTCATCTTCAACTCTGCGATGGCGGCGATACCCGACCGACAAGGTCATCACCAAAGTTCCTTCAAGGACTTCTAAGGACAACACTAGCGAGAAGATGAGACTTGTTCCTGCAAAATAAGAATAAAGCAAGTTGCTTTAAAATTTTGTAAGAACAATGTAATCTGTCAGACTAGAACCAGCATCTTACAACCAAACTAAGCAGGATATTCCCCTTGTACCATTCAAACTTGTAAATAAAAATGAGGCAAATTACCCTAACTTTTCTCCATCTTTTGTTTATTTGTTGAGATGTAAATTATATAAACTCTGAACCCATCATTACTCCCCTTAAATTGGCTAAACAACGACTAATCTTCTTGGGGTAGACATTAGGCAAGATACTCCAATTAGTCTTTGTGACCAACTGTAGTTTGTTTAAGTCTGTTACAACAATGGCAAATGCTATACTGCTTGAAGAATGAAGAGTTAAATGAATACTGTAGACTTAAGTAGTTAAGTTCTATTCTCTTAAATGTAGTTCATGCTGATATGACACATACTGCCTTGTATGAATAAAGAAACTTAAAATGCATCAAGTCAGTAATCTCTGACTATCTATTTATAATGTATATCATCTATGTTTGAAGACGAATTAAAAGGTGGTTGTTTTCAACATTACTAAGCAACCAAGAATATTAACCACAATAAGAGGATGTCACTTTGCACAGCAAGACACATAAACACGATGCAAAAAAAAAATTTAAGGCAACTACTTAAATAGTACTTAGCATCAACACAAGTACAAACATAAAACTATGCTAATATCTCACATCTTATCCTTAGAAATAAATGTCTACTGTGGAGCTCCAGTAGCCATTGTTTGATCAATTAGTATCAAACAACAGTGCTCCCTCATACATAGCAGATGAAATGATTAATTATCTCAGTCCAAGATTCACTATGTCATTTCTCAAGGTATTGTTATTTAAGCTCTCATTGATGTAATACTAATTTGATAAGTTCATTATCCACAATTTTGTGCATACCAACATTAGTTATAGAAAAATGAATCATGGATAGATTGCAAATGCATGCCTCAAATGAAATCAGCCAACTATCCTACTTAACTAAGCACCACATACTAGGCTCCTAGCACACCTGCAGCTATTTGGGAATTCACAAGTTGTTATAACCAAATCAACAGGAAAATAAATATATGGTTTGGGAAATCATTTTCATACACTCCCTCTGTCCTGAAATAAAACTACACTGAAATGTAAACTTATATTATGGGGCTGAGGGAGTACAAAAGATGACTATTCTCCACTGAAATGTAAACTTAGGGGATTCATATACATAAGATCAATATTTCATTTAAGTAAAATCAATGGAGTGTTTTAACACTACACCAGTTACCCAGTACACCATACATTGGCCATCTACAAGTTCCAAAACAACACGAGTTACACAAAATTGGGCATGCCAAATGCATTGACTAAACCTAAAAGGCGAGCATTAGATGCATGTGGATAACCTAAGTGGTATAATTAAGTACCAACTAAATCTACAAATGCAGCAGCAAAATTACCCAAGTGCTTCAAGTAGCGGGAGCATATCCAAAACGTAAAAAAAAAGGAATCCATCGATCCGGATTCCGGAGTTTCGGACCTGGCACCGTAGGCAGAGAGTCAGTGGAGCCGACGCGAGGGGACCCGGTGGGCGATTGGGCGCCTCCGCGCCTGGGCGGTGATGCTCCTCGGAGTCTCGGACCTTGGCCGCTCGGCGTGAGACTGTCAGTTCTATTATGGTTGCATCAACGATAATTGTAGTTGCCTGCAGAATACAATGCATGGAATTCAGGCAACTTGAAGCAGTGTTGTCGACGTTTGTTACCGACAATAATGAAAAGGGGGCTAGGCGCCGGATCCAAACTTGATGGTAGCACGGGACACCAGATGTATACAGGTTCGGGCTCTCACGAAGGAGATAATACCCTAGTCCTGTGCTCTGGGATTATTTGTAGCTAGCTAATCGCTGATGAGATTGTCTACTTTATGTTCCCCCGCCCCTCCCTTTATATAGCAGAGGAGGGCGGTTACAAAAGAGAGTCCCACTTGGATACGAGGTTAGGATCACGTCTTCTATATCTATCCATTTCAGCAACAGTTTAGATTACAACCGTATCCTACCTAATCCGGCTTAGTTACTATCTCCAGGATTTCCTTATTGGGCACGCCTTGGCTCCCCGAATAGCTCCTTCCTTTCTGCAGTCGGCCCAGCCCATCCTTATTTGGTTGGGCTTCTTTGGCTTGCCGTGCAGATACCTGGACATATATGTCCCACAGTAGCCCCCGAGTGCTTCACGGTTGCATCGCCTTTTTTTCTTCCGAGGCTTCCCGACTGGTCTTTTATGCTGCCAAGTGCTCTACAGTAGGTGAGTAGGCCGTGAAGGACTCGTCAGAACTCCACGTGGCGTTATTCCGAGTGGTTCCCAACCCGATTTTTCGGATCAGTGTGCACTCGGTTTGGGAAATATCTCCGCTCAAGTTGGCCTTGTTAGCCATGGGGTACCTGTACGCCAGAGCGCACAGCTGTTAACCTGTCATGAGGTGTACCACCAGATTTTGCTTTTTTAGACTATCTTTATGATACCTGATTCCGTTTCAAATGGTGTTGAGCATATGGCCCATTATATGGCGTATCATAAGAGGATGTTTATGTTTGGAAGGTACCCAAATCCCGTCTAAGGCGGTCATTAGCTCTTGGCCCATCATGGGGCGTACCGTCTCCCAAATTAATTTTCGGCCCAATTGAGCCCATGCGTAGTGATTCACTGCAGGCGGCCTTAGGCCCATCTTGAAGTGTGCCCTAGGGCAACCCTCAAGTTATGCAAAGAGCGAAGCGTTTTCCCGCTTAAAGTGAAAAGCTGGCATCGTTCCCTATAAATATGGAGTCAGGAGAAACTGAGACGGTTTTCTGCGTACTGTGCTCATTCGCTCCCTCCTCTTCTTTTGTTCGGCGCTCCTCTCGCAAAATCCGCCGCTAGGGTTAGCGACCTTCATCTTCTCAATCCAGCACGATCGTAGGGCAGGTCTTCTTACAAAATGCCTTCTCCACCTCCCAAGGATGCTTCTTCATCCGCGTCGGCCAAGGATTGGACCATCTCCGTGACGACGGAGAAGCGATTGGAGGAACTGGTTTGCGCCGGCGTTTCTCCCCCATTGGTATTGCTTTCTGCTCGCCCTGCCGCCAGTGAATCTTGTCCTACTCCTCGCACTGAAGAAGTGGTTGTCTTCGAATCTTTCTTTTTGCACGGATTTGGCCTTCCCGCTTGCCCCTTCTTTCGAGGCCTTCTTGAATTTTATGGAATTGAATTAACTCATCTCAATCCCAATTCCATCTTTCAAATTGCCATTTTCGTTCATCTTTGCGAGGCTTTTCTTGGCATTCGCCCGCATTTCAATCTTTTTCGTCACCTTTTCCTCCTCAAGCCATTTCCCAGCAAGAATTCCCCCAAAATGGTTGGAGGTGCCGGATTCCAGCTGAGGGACGGTCTGAAAAAAGCTTATTTGGCCATTCCTTTCAAGACTTCAAACAAGGGCTGGCACCAGGAGTGGTTTTACTGCTCCAATTCCAAGCCCTCTTTACCTGCTTTTTTCGGAGCGCCTCCCAAACCATCGATCAATTGGACATCGCTTCCTACGGGTGCTGGGATGGACCAGGTGGTGGACCTCATGGGGGTGATTACTAATTTGAAGGAAGACGGACTTACTGGAGTGGCCATTGTCCTCAATTTTGGCCTGCGCCGAGTGCAGCCCCTCAAGGAACGAGTTCATCTTGGGTATGCACACGAAGGGCCAAGCGATCCTACTTGGGAGGTACCTGAGCCAATCGCAAGGGAAGAGCTTCTTCGTCGTGTGGCTGATTTGTTTGCTCCGAACGTCCGGATCACCAACGAGGGATGCCCAAGGCCCTTCAAGAAATCGAACCCCCCACCTCCAGTAAGATGCCTTCTTGTTTTCTTGGACTGGGTCTTCTGATTTGTGTCTGGTTGTGATTCCACATGCGCCTTGGCCGCTCCTGCAGGATCGCGATGCCTTCTTTTCTGACGCGCCATTGCCCGAGTTTCCAGTGCACAAGAGCGCCAAGCGGAGACGACCTGCCCGTTCCTCGTCCCCGACACCCTTCGCCAAGAAGAGTAGGGCGACTGAAGCTGAGGACCCCCTGGGAAAGGGAAAACGTCCAGCCGCCCGGGTGTCCAAGGAAGAGAGGAATAAGGCGGCGGCAAACGTGCGCCCGACTGGAGGCCCGAAGGTTTGGGACTCGGCAGCCGCGTGTCTTTCGACTTCATCATCTTCAGGTCAATCCATGACTCAGGTGGCCTCTGAGCCGATGGCTCGGCACTCGACTGACGACGTGCCTTCGCCTCCACGTCCGACCGGGGACCCACTGTCCCCCACTACAGGCGTGCAGACTGGTTCTTCTACCGGTGGTGCTTCTGCCTGGAAGAACTCGTCGTTCAAAATAATGAGATCCGGCAGGCAAGTTTACTTGTTTTTTCTTTATTCTTCCTTCACACAATCTTGACTGACTACTTCTCTAGGGAGCCCGCCAGTAAGATTCCTGTGGAAACACCGTGCCAGGAGCCTGAGGGAAAGGGTGCGGAAGATGCTGCGGGCGCATCGGAGGCCCGTGCGTCGGACGCAGCCGAGCCTGCCACCGCCGAGGTGGCCACGGAGCAGTTGGCAACCGATCCTCCACGCGCCGCCGTGACCACGAACATCGAGGCTGGCTCGGACCCAACCAGCCCCCGGCCGCCGACCCCTCCAGAGCCGACTGCCCAGGACACGCCTCCTGAGTCGACTGGCCAGGATGCACCTTCTGAGGCCGCCGTCGGTCCTGCTGCTGATCCTTTACCAGAAGAGCTTCCTCAGCCCTCCCGCCACTCGCCACCGATAGAGGAACTCCCCCCGCTTCCCCGCCCCGCTTCTTCGATACGGATTGCTTTCTTCGATAAACACGATCAGGGGAGGAACTTTGAAGAAGAGGACGAGGATGAGGAGTGGGCGTTGTTTTGCCACGCTGCTTTCACCTGTTATCGTCTTGGCGGCGTAAGTTGCTTATGCTGAGTTGTCATTAGGTATCTCTTTTTTGTCACGTATGATGCCGAATCTCGTCTCCTTTGCTCTTGTCGCCGTCTGCAGCGCCTGTCGAAACATTCTCGAGACCGGAACACCCTTATCCGGGAATTGATCCAACAGACCAAGATGAGGAAGCTCTATGAAGATGAGGTTGAGCAAGTTCGTGTCCGTCTACAAGAGGAGCTCAACCGGGTCGGGAACCGAGAGGAGCTAGAAAAGCTTCGAGCCCAGGTCTCCAACTTCGAGGCAGAGAAACTGAATCTGACAACCTCCCTCGGTGGTAACTCCTTCGTCCGACTGCTCTGTTTTGCGCTTTAGCTTCTTACTTCTTGACTCCGCCCTACCTTGTCCTGACTTCTGTCTTTTGCTACTGCAGATCTTCGGGTGAAGCTCAAGTCCTCCGATGAGCAGGTTGAGAAGTTAAAGAAGTCTGAAAAGGAAGCCAAAACTGAGGTGGCAACGTTGAAGAGAGAACTGGAAGGTTTACTCCCGACTCATTTTTTATTTCCCTCTTGTATTTGGCAATGACCTTGAACTGATCTGACTGGCTATGCAGTGCACCGAGCCAACTCGCAAGCCCAGTATCGCGTTCTTGATGAAAAGATCAAGTCCACTGAGCTGCGGGTTGATAAGATTCAAGAAGGCTCTGAGAAACTGCTGAGGATGTTGAGCCCTGACGAGGCCGGGCCCAGCACGGTCCCATATGACGCAGACACCACAATCCAGCGGCTGGCAGGAGGGCCTGAGAAGCTGGTAGCACATTTGAAGGATGTAGCGACCAC
The DNA here is from genome assembly GCA_036346375.1 of Guadua angustifolia. Classification (NCBI taxonomy): domain Eukaryota; kingdom Viridiplantae; phylum Streptophyta; class Magnoliopsida; order Poales; family Poaceae; genus Guadua; species Guadua angustifolia. The sequence goes on along the minus strand of CM070512.1, from coordinate 45,934,923 downwards.
GAGAACCTGCCAAGCCTTGGCCATAACGAAATCCCTGTATCCCCGAATAGAACTTGAAGCGATCAAGGAGGGCTTCGCCTGTACTACTGATGATGACCAAGTGCTTGCCCTTGTCGACGAGGTTAGGCACACTGCTTCTGCTTTAGTCGAGAACCTGGATTTGGGTATTGCGTAAAACATTGTATTCTGAGGTCTGGACTGCACCTGTTCTTTTTGCCTGTTGGAGGAATGCTTGATTATTCATGCTACGTCTTGCTTTTGAATGCCGTATTTGTGGGACCTTTTTTTTCTTGAGGCCGAGCTTGATTTAAGAGGTCCCTAGTTTCCGTCCTTGACCCGGTTTTTGGCTTTCGGCCCGTCGTGGGGCTTACTGTGCCTAAAACTGAATCCGGCCCATCTTGAGGTTCCTGTTCGTATAGCAATCATCGTGCGCGCCGCCTGGCCCATATCGATTCGTGCGCTAGGTCGTGCCTAGTACACACGGAAGGTGAAGTGTTTCCCGCTTGAGGCAGAGGCTGACGCCCTTTTATAAGGATGAGTCTTGCCCCGAATGCAGCGGTCTGCAGCGCACTACCGCAATTCGGTTGTCTCTTCTTCTTCTTCAAGCGCTCCTTCATCCACCGCTCCGGAGCTTGCGTGCGTACGTTTTCTTGATCGCTGCACTTCGTTTTTCCTTCTTGCTGCTTGTCTTTCGTTCTTCGCACGTAAGGACGTCACCGCCTCCTGAGCGATCGCCCTTTTCTAAGCTTTTTCCTTGTTTTCCTTTTCATCAAGGCCTTCATGGCTTCTTCCCTAGAGCCTTTTCTGTCTAACGACGAGGAGATGGTCTTCGACTTCGAGGATGAGAACCCTCCGCCTCCCATCGAAGAAGAAGAGGACGACCTTGCTGAGGAATGGGCCTTGTTCGATCTTGCCATGGCCGAGCTTGCGGAGATGCAGGCCGTGGCCCGAGACACCGCCGCCGTCGACGCCCTGATCGAGGCCGTTCCGAAGCTCATCAAGGCTCGGGACCACCTCATTGAAGTCGTAGGACGCCTGCGCTGGGCATAGTTTCTTTTTTTATTTTTGCAAAAAATTAGTAATGCAGTGTATTGGCGCATATGAACTTCAAGCGCCTGGGACAATATTATTTTGTGTAATATTATCTTAATGTTGCTTGCCTTTTCTTTTTCCCTTTTTGATCTTTCGACCCTCCCGAGTGCTTTTCATCGTCCCTTATATTTAAGCACCCTGTCCGATTAGTCTAGCCCCCAAGCGCTGCGGGCTAGGGTGCGCTTTTTATTGGTTAGCTAGATTTTACCGTTCGTATATCAGGGTTTCAAAATTAGGAACAAAATCACTCGGACTTAGTCACAATCATGAGGAAAAAAGAGAAGGATAGGAGACGATCCACAAGAAGGGTTGCGCATGCGCAACACTATTAGGTGTAGCCCCCGACTTACTGCTCAATTGGGCATCAATTGAGTAGCAAGTCAAGAGGGATTTTACTATCAAACAACATTTCTCAATGTAAGAAATAATAAAAGACCCAAAAAGTGTTGCGCATGCGCAACACTATTAGGTGTAGCCCCCGATTTACTGCTCAATTTGGCATCAATTGAGTAGCAAGTCAAGATGAAAATTTTATTTATGAACAACGTGGCCAATGTACAATGCTTTAAGAGTAAAAATGGCGTAGCTGTTCTATGTTCCATGAGTTGCTGATGATAGCGCCGTCTTCCCGCTTAAGCCTGTAAGCCCCCGGTCGCGTTACTTCGTCGACGATGTAGGGGCCTTCCCAACTTGGAGACAGCTTGTGCTCGTGCTTTTGATTCTTTATTAGGACCAGATCGCCCTTGGAGAATGCACGGCCTCGAACGTTTCGGTCGTGGTAGCGACGCAGGCCTTGGAGGTACTTGGCCGACTGGATCGCAGCGACCTCCCTGGCTTCTTCCAATCGATCGATATCTTCTGTTTTGCTCTCCTCCGACTCGGCCTCCTTGTAACTCCGAACCCGGGGGGATCCGAAAGTTAGTTCGGTGGGCAGGACCGCTTCCAAGCCGTATACTAGGAAGAAAGGTGACTGCCCGGTAGCTCTACTAGGAGTAGTTCTCAGCCCCCAGAGTACTGAGGGCAATTCCTTTACCCAGCGAGTTGCGTACGGCTTGAGACGGTCGAAAATCCGCGCTTTTAAGCCCTGCAGCACCATACCGTTTGCCCTCTCCACCTGACCGTTGCTCTTTGGGTGGGCTACGGAGGCAAAGCAAATTTTGATGCCGAGCTCCGCGCACCAGTCTTGAAATTCTTCTCCCCAGAATTGAGTCCCATTATCCGTGATGATCCTATTTGGTACACCGAATCTTACCACGATTTCCTGAAAGAACTCCTTGGCCTTGGCCGCTGTTATTGTGGCTACAGGTTTTGCCTCGATCCACTTGGTGAACATGTCGATAGCTACAAAGAGATGAGTGAAACCACCTTGAGCTTTCTTCAGGGGCCAACCATGTCGAGCCCCCAGACTGCGAAGGGCCAGGTGATCGGAATGGTTTGTAATTCTTGTGCTGGTACGTGTATCTGACGAGCGAAAAAATGGCATCCTTCACAGGTTCGGACGATGTCTTCCGCGTCAGACACAGCAGTCGGCCAGAAGAATCCTTGACGGTATGCCTTGCCCACCAGAGTGCTTGATGCTGCATGATGCCCACAAATTCCCGAGTGGATTTCTCTGAGGAGATTTTTTCCCTCTTGCTCCGATATGCATCGCCTTAGGACTCCGGAGGCGCTTTTTCGGAAGAGTTCCTCGCCTACCACTGCGTAATTCTTGCATCATCGTGTAACACGCTCTGCTTCTGCGCGATCTTTGGGGAGCTCGTCCCTTAATAAATAGTTTAGGAAAGGAGTTGTCCAATCAGGGTTGATGACTAAGACTTCTTCCTCAGCGAGTGTTTCTTCTGATTTGCTTGGCTCCTATTGTTGGCTTATTGAAGGCTTATGGAGCTCCTCGACAAACACGCCAGCCGGTACTGCTGCTCGACTGGAGCCTAGTCTTGCAAGCTCATCTGCTGCTTCGTTGTCACGGCGGAGCACATGGATGAGTTCCAGCCCGTCGAACTTGTCTTCGAATTTCCTTACTTCTTGGCAGTATGCAGCCATGTTGTCTTCGACGCATGACCAGTCTTTTTGCATTTGATTGATTACCAACATGGAGTCGCCGCGGATTGTTAGTCGTCGCACACCAAGAGAAATTGCGATGCGAAGTCCGTGGATGAGTGCTTCGTACTCGGCGGCATTGTTTGGCCGAAATGCAAATGAAGAACGTGCTTTCAAACGCTACTTTGTCGGAGATGAGCACCACGTCAGCCCCTGCGGGTAGCGTACCTTGGATTCTCCCAGCACCTCGCTGATGAAATAAACCGGCCGCTGGACCTTCTGAAGGTGCCCTTCTTCCTTCCGCTCTACCACGATTACAGCGCTGACTACGTGAGTCGTCGTAGCAATGTAAAGCAAAAGGGGTTCTTTAGGCATTGGTGGGACCAACACTGGCGGGGATGATAAGAACGTCTTGAGTTCTTCGAAATCCTACTGTGCTTCGGCGGTCCATTGAAAGTTACACTACTTCTTCAGAAGTTTGAAAAAAGGCATTCCCCGTGATCCCAGTCGAGAAATGAATCTGCCGAGTGCCACCATGCACCCGGTGAGCTTCTGGACGTCCTTCTGGCTAGTCGGGGGTTTCATCCTTAGAATTGCACTGATCTTTTCTGGGTTCGCCTCGATGCCCCACTGTGACATAATGAATCCGAGTAGTTTTCCTGAGGGAACTCCAAAAACACATTTTTCTGGGTTGAGCTTCATCTTGTAAGCCCTTAGGCTTTCAAATGTTTCGGCCAAGTCGGGTATGAGGTCCTCCTTCACACGAGTTTTGACAACGACGTCGTCGACATATGCTTCCACGCTGCGTCCGATTTGGGTGTGAAAACACCGCTGTATCGCGTGTTGATAAGTTGCGCTAGTGTTTTTCAGACCGAATGGCATCGTGACATAGCAAAATGCGCCAAACGGTGTGATGAACGAAGTCTTGATGCAGTCTTCTTCTTTTAGCCTGATCTGGTGATATCCTGAGTAGGCATCCAGAAAGCTAAAGCCCACGACTGTAGTTGAATCTACCACAGTCGATCTTGGGCGGCGAAAGATCTTTCGGGCATGCCTTGTTAAGATCAGTATAATCAACGCACATGCGCCAGCTTTTATTCTTTTTGCAAACAAGAACTGGGTTCACTAGCCAGTCGGGATGATACACTTCTTTTATAAAGACTGCTGCTAAAAGCTTAGTGATCTCTTCCCTAATGGCCTCTCGGCGGTCTTGAGCAAATCGTCGGAGCCGCTGCTTGATGAGCTTGGCCCTCTCGTTAACGTTTAAAGAGTGCTCGATCACCTCCCTAGGGACACCGGGCATATCGGATGGTTTCCACGCAAAAATGTCCCAGTTGGCCCGAAGAAAGGTGACGAGCGCGTCTTCCTATTTGGGGGAGAGGCCTGTCCCGATCAAAGCTGTTTGGGCTGAATTGGACGGGTCGAGGATTACCTTCTTGGTCCCCTCGTCAGGTTTCATGCTTGTCTTGACTTGTTTCTTGACCGGCACTTCTCCTTCATTCTCTCGATGCGTAGCTGCCTGTCGGATCTTCTCTCTGTCGTCTACTGCCTCTTGAGCCTCGGTCATCTCGCAACTCTCTCATCACTGCATTTAACGAGCGCCTGAGCGTCACAGCGAGACGGAGATGATGCCCTTCGGTCCTGGCATCTTCAGGACGAGATAAATGTAATGAGGTACAGCCATGAATCTGGCCAGGCCTGGCCTTCCCAAGATGGCATGATATGCTGTCTGGAAATCAGCTACTTCAAAATTGAGATACTCCGTGCGATAATTATCTCTGGTTCCAAACGTGACTGGAAGAGTGATTTGTCCGAGTGGAACCGAAGAAGTCCCTGGGATTACTCCATGAAACGGCGATGAGCCCCGTTTTAGTTCTGAGCGGGAAATCTTCATGTCGTCGAAGGTTTTGGAGAAGAGGACGTTGAGTCCACTCCCCCCGTCAACCAGCACCCTCTTGAGTTTAACACTGCGGACCACAGGGTCCACCACCAGAGGAAATCTTTCGGGATAGGGGATGTGATCCGGATGATCCGAGCGGTCAAAGGCAATTGGAACCTCGGACCATCTGAGGTACTGGGGAGTTGCTGGCATGACTGCATTAACGTCCCTGGCGGTGAGCTTTTGTTTTCGCTTGGACTCATAAGCCATCGAGCCCCCGTAAATGTAGTTGAGCTCGCGTTCCATCTTCTGATACTCGCCCTCATCATCTTCAGGGGGATCTTGTTTTTTCTTTTCTTCGTCTTTTGCTTCGCCCTTGGTCGGCCGCCTTCTGGATTCCTTGGCGAACCTCCTCAAAGTGAAGCAATCCTTTGCAGCGTGTTTACCCTTTGGATGGAAAGGGCAAGTAGCTTCCATTACTGCATCGTAGTCGTCTGTGTGCGGCACACGATGCCGGCCCTGCTCAGCTGCCACCACTATTTCTTCAGGCTTTCGCTTCCTGTCACGCTGTCTCGACAACTCGGTGTGATCCTTTTTATCTTTATGTCGTGGGCGATCGTCTTGTCGTTCGGCCAAGGCATCTAAGGCTGTTGCATAGCGATCCGCCAACTCAAACATCTCCCTTACCATGGTCGGCGGTTTTCGAGACATCTTCTTAATCAGGTCAGGATCGTTGACACCCTTCTGGAATGCCGCAATGACTGCTGCTTCTGAAATATCCCTGATTGTATTCTTCTTTTGCATGAAACGCCGGATGAATTCTCGGAGCGTTTCGCTCCTTTTCTGGCAAAGCTAGAACAGGTCCCATTGCATCCCGGGTCGCTCGTAAGTGCCCTGGAAGTTGGTGATGAACTGCTCACAGAGATCTCCCCAGGAATCTATAGAGTTCGCCGGAAGTCCCGTGAGCCATGCTTGAGCTGAAGGAGTAAGCATGACCGGCAGGTAGTTAGCCATCACATTGTAATCGCTTCCTGCAGCCATGATCGCGAGGGAATAAACTTGTAGCCAAGCTTCTAGATCTCTTTCCCCATCAAACTTGGTGATGCTTTTAGGATTGAATCCTTCAGGCCAAACCACTCGGCGGAGCCGAGGGGTGAAGGCCCGGATGCCCTCAATAGGCCCGTCGCTGCGCCGTCGTGGAGAACGCCGGTGAGGCGATCTAACTCGGTGGTCTTCATTATCACCTTTGTCACGGTGGAGGTGACTTCTATAGTCGTCCCGGTCGTCGTGGCGGAAGCCAAAACGTTCATAGTCATCTCTGCACCTACGGCGCTCTTCATCTTCCCGGTCTTGCCGTCTGGCGTTTAAATCCACTCGAAGGTCACGGCTAATGCTACGCCGGGCGTCTTCTCCTCGTCGAAGCTCCCGCCTGTGACGACTGCGAGCTGTATTGCTACTAGCAGCCTGTGAGTTGACGATGCGAGTACGGGGGTGCTCCTTTTCCCTTGGCTCCTCCTGGTGTTGCTGAATTGCTACCGCCGTCACCATGGCCTGAACCTGAGCCACGATCGGTGCCACTGGGCTGTCGGAACCAAGCAGTGGTCCCAGTGTATCGAGGAGCGTCTTGGAGGCGACGATATTCTGCTAAGGAGTATGAAAAACCGATTGATTCCCCATCTTTGTTTGCAAAATTTCTTCATTAACATTGCGGCCTCTGTTCTGGAGAGATCTCGCGCGGCCTTCTTAACGAAGGTGCTCTTCTTCTGCAGCATTATTCGCCGATCATTCTTTGGGACTCGATTCGCGGCTCTTCGATTCTGGCATACGAAAGCCTAAAATTTTCCGCTCCGTCTTCTGAATCAGAAGAACAAGAGGACAGGTAGGACTGACCTTCAAATCCGAGTAGTCTTCTAGCATTTTTTACCACTCGGGGCTCGTCGTTAGCCAGCTCCTGCTCAGGACGGGGGACAAACTTTTGACTTACCGTCCGGAGACAAATGGTCATGCCTGTTCCCAATCCGAGTGGCTGACTAGCTAAGGGAGTATCAGAATCACTTTTAGATTAGATCTGATCCGAATCCGAAAGGGTGAGATGGCCAAAGTCGTCGGCGATGAAATCCAGACTTAAAGCGCGCTGCTGGGCGGTGAAGGTGGCCATGTCTTCGTTGAAGACCGCCATCAAGCTTGCTGAGATTGATCCTAGCGCAGCCCCTACCTGGCGCGCCAACTGTCGACGTTTGTTACCGACAATAATGAAAAGGGGGCTAGGCGCCGGATCCAAACTTGATGGTAGCACGGGACACCGGATGTATACAGGTTCGGGCTCTCACGGAGGAGATAATACCCTAGTCCTGTGCTTTGGGATTATTTGTAGCTACCTAATCGCTGATGAGATTGTCTGCTTTATGTTCCCCCGCCCCTCCCTTTATATAGCAGAGGAGGGCGGTTACAAAAGAGAGTCCCACTCGGATACGAGGTTGGGATCACGTCTTCTATATCTATCCGTTTCGGCAACAGTTTGGATTACAACCGTATCCTACCTAAGCCGGCTTAGTTACTATCTCCAGGATTTCCTTATCGGGCACGCCTTGGCTCCCCGGATAGCTCCTTCCTTTCTGTAGTCGGCCCAGCCCATCCTTATTTGGTTGGGCTTCTTTGGCTTGCCGTGCAGATACCTGGACAAATATGTCCCACAAGTGTCATACAAAATGTAGGGCAAGGAGGTTAACTGCTTAATTGCACTACACAAATCCCTATTGTCCAACTTTAATGAACAACTGCAAGATTGAATTATGCAAGGCATGCGCCAATTTAGATCTAGGCGTACACATGGGGTGCTCTTTATGCAAATGCACCGTTTGTGTTTACAGAAAAAGGGCGAAACAGCTGATGTCAAGCATGAAGAATTACATTTGTCAAGATTTTATTTTGCTGAATAGAACACAAGATAATTCAGCGACACGACCAAAATGAAAGAAAAGGTATAGCTTACTCAATGGTTGTTGGTGTAGCCACAAACAACTGTCTACGATGCCAAACAACACCAATAGCAAAGGGAATTGAAACATCTCCAAGATACCTAAATTGGGGTCGCAAGGAAGAAATTACAATATACTGCTAATAATCAAATATTCGCGAACAGAGAAACAAGATAGAGCTATTCAATCTTCAATGCCACAGATAAGCTAGCGTAAAGTGCCAAATGAGCCCTAAATAAAAGTCAATCATATTCATTGAAAGCATAACATCACAAAGAAACTAGAGGATTTGCTAGAGATTAAAGACTTACTAAACAATAAAGCTAGCCACATCAAGGAAATGCATTACACTATAAACAAAATTGTGTTGCCAGTACATGAGATCCAATGCTAAGCACCTCAAGTTCACAGATAAGGCTAATTATCAGTTAATAAATATGAACCAACCAATATTACAATACATCTAAACTAAAATAGGAAGCTACCAAGTCACATCTTAGGAATGAACACCCCCCTATGGCAGTGCATTCACATAAATGAAATTTTTAGAACTTGTACCCTTTAATCACAATAAGATACATAGCGAAACTGTACATGTGTTCCTTCGGCAAATGTCAGTTGCTTCCATCCCTCAGGCCCCATAGCTTGCAATCAATTCAGCAAGTATCAATCAAGGGACTATACATAATCTTTGATCACAAAAGTTAAATCATTTTCAAGAAGATGGCTAATTGGCAGACATTACTAAATCATCATGCAAAAGATATGTGCAAAACCACAACCATCTATTTAATTGTAACACCCCGGCGTCAAACGCACCACGGCTGCTACCAAAACCCTAATTAACAACTGTAACACCTTGGACCCACACATATCCAGAGGGTTACCAGGCAACAATAATTCTCCACAGTAAGTTCAATTGAACAAGAATTACCGAACAAGACATAAACTCTATCACCTCTTACGGAAAACCGAAATCAACCCCTAAAATCTTAGAACTGGCTTAAAGACTAAGTCACCAAAATATAGAAAATTTCGGCATGACCTCTCTAGCAAGGAGGACATCCACTCAGCAGACAAATAAATAGTTGCAAATAATATGATATCATTCTAGCAAGTCCTTAGTTAACCAATCACACATCCAATAGACCATAATAAATTCCACCACGACAAACAACACATTACAACCTTATCAATTACATCCAGACTTTACAAGTTAATTTAAATGAGGTGGTAATGACTGAAATCGTGCACGTGCTACTACTCCCATCCCGACGAGCCAACTTCAAGGTACCTAAAACAATAAATAACAAGCGTGAGTCCTAGACTCAGCAAATGCATCAAATATGACAAGTATCAATTCAACTGAATTACAAGAACTTTAAGACATAATGTAACAATACCCTTACTTGACATCAACAAATAACTGAAGCAGTCTGTTTTCATATAATTAAGCCCAAGACTTAAGAACACAATTACTTCATAATATAACACAGCCGTTCTCAAATGAAACTAGTAAGTAAGATAATTGTAAACCAGCGACAAACCCCACAGCTATCTTATACCTCAAATTAACTAAATCTCAACTTCAAATAACAGCTTATCTATCTTTCATACCTCAATTGACGGCTTCAGATGAGTCCACGACTCAATCCCCAACCTGTACTCGCCATCAGCTCATGAATTGCAATTATCATTCACTATGCAATGCAATGCAATAATACCATGCAATGCTTCCATGCTCAAATGCATCCTTTTAGCCTATACCGGTATAGCTGAGTGCACACCCGTCAGTGTACACCCTCACATTCCCAACCATCCCGTGGCGGGGCCTACTCTTACTAACTCGCTCCCATACATCCGCGTGTGTGGGACTACGAGGTAGGACTTTCATGTTCACTACGTGTGAACATAGAGGCCCGCATCGACATGGGTCGCCTCTTCTTTTTATGAATGCATAAATGCAATTGACACAAATAATTTGCAACTACATTCATTTCTAACGTTTCATATAAACATAACTGAATGTATGCACGACAACCAATTCCCATGTTCATAATTAATCACAAGCGCTAGACTATCCGCACCTACCGACGTTACCACGTGATCGTCTTCTCATTCACTACCCCAATGTCAAGATCTCGAGCATATATCATAGCAACAACTAGCCATAATTATGCAAAGCAGTGAAATATCTTTTATCAACTTAAGCAATAATTATTCGAAACTAGGTTTTAATCTACATGCACTTGCCTTTAAACCACGGGGAGTGGAGTGGCGCGCGAAGAAGAGGCCACTCCTCTCTAGTTTTGCACCACCTCCTCTGCAAACCAGAAGGTGCCCATTAATTGATACGTTGCTCACATTTTAGTCTTTTAAGGAAGCCTGATGTTAATCATTGATTGAAATTAAAGCACATTTCAACACTGCAATAAGACTGAACTTCAAATATGAGTTAGAGCTATTGGTATGCCAACCCATCTCGATCTTATGTTTATATCTTAGTTTTTCCTATATGCAAAAGATTAGCACACATTTGACACCTGAGTTAGCTCTAGCAGTGAAGAATAGAATTGCTACCCCATTTTGCCAAACAAATCCTTTTACCCACATCTCATAAGCACTAGTGTAATCAAAGGATTAAGTACCAAATGAGCTTTGTGAGTGTAATTAACTTTAGAAAAAAAACATTCACCGAATTACATGCATAGCAGACTAGACATAAAAGAGATACTCTAAAATTTGGAATTAAGACTGGAACTTTCAAGCAAAGCAGTAATTCAAGTTGTACTCATAAGGTTTTAAGAGTTATGGTTTCTACTTAAGCTTTTGCATACAACTACTCAAATGACAGATTAACCATTGCAGAAAGCAACCTGGAACCCTTTTCTATGTCTCAATGAACAAACAGTGAATACACATAATTCCCTGAATCTAATCATCATTGGAGCAAAGCATCTATACATATGAGTCGGGTTCTGAATCCTACAACCCTAACCACATATTAATGCAAAGATAATAATATATGCATTTCTCACGTCTCTAAATCCCGAACATCTATATATACATATGCCTCATAATCTCGGTGCCTGAGACAACCGGACCTTATACCATGTAAGCACAAAAGAATGTAGAACACAAGCATCTCTTGCATATCTCAACTAATATCAACACAGGCATTCTTCAAGTTATCATGTAGACAGCAAGAGGTTGGTAAATGAATTGATTTTTAATCCGTGTCTAGGATTGACCACAATGTCATATAAGGCCTTAAACATTTCAGATCTTTATTCATAATTGTGATAGATGAGCTAATACCATTAGTAAGGGAAGCATCTTTTGCACAAAAGGAAGCAACCATACCAATATGAATATGCTTATGAAGCAATAAGTTTAGCTCATATGGTGACTCACAGATCATTACTCAAAACACAGTGTAATACCATACAATAAGTCTTTTAAGCATTTCAACAAACACCTGGCCTGCACCCTAGAAACCCAACATCTCAATGCATTCTAGGCTGGAGATCTCACCACAAGAAGACAAGAGGGGAGAGCATTGATGTTCTTTGGTCTTTGCTCTGAATCTTCTTGGTACTCCAGTGCTTTCATTTATTCTTCTTTGCTCCCTGTGGGGGGCGCCGAGAGGAGGGAGGCCAGGGGCGGTGGCGCAAGTCGGCAGAGGTTGGAGGCGCAGGAGAAGCTGTGGCCGAGGCGCTTGAGTGCTCTGGTGTCAGGTGCAGCAGGTGCGCCCAGAGAAAAAAGAGGAGGCGCCTGCAAGGAGGAATCCAGGGGGGCGACAAAGGGAAGGCGCCGGCAGGAAAAGAAGCCAGGGGCGGCGCCAGGAGATGAAATCGGGAGTGAGGCGGCTGGGAATTTGGGGAAAAAAACTCAGGAGCTTTGAGTCTAGGGTTTCACTTAAAGCCTCTCTTCCTTTATACTCCATCAATTTGGGTGCTAATAATAGAAAGGCTAGGGGGAAAAATGTAAATAACACTACACAACAATTCTAACGGCCACAAACCCTGGTAAAACGATTTGCGGTATTACATTAATCATCTTAATAACTAGCGTGCATACAACATTCAGGGCCTATATTTTAAATTCTTAATCACCTAACCATAAAAGGATCTAAAACATGAACATAGGGAATTGATAACTATATATACACTTATAGGTATTCATACATCAATTGATTCAAGAAAGCCTGAAACGCATGATGGATCTAATCATATTGATACCTTGTTAAATAGAAAGGGGTAATGATAGACTAATCACTATCAAGCAAAGGCATATATACATTGCAAGAACTATGAGTAAAAGCATATGCAATCTAGTGATGAATAACCTTACGCTTGTGGCCAAATTTGGACATGAACCGCATAATAAAATCTATAACCATGTCTACCAATCCGAACTAGAACCATTCAATCACGTAAGATACCTAGCACAAATCTACACTTATCAAACCACAAAGACAAAGACATAATACCAATTCCAATCGATAATCAAGCACACGATATAATAATAATAATAATAATAATAATAATAATCTTCCATCATACATAGATCCATATATACATTTCTCTAGATTCATAAGGAATTCAACATAACAACTACAACGAAACATCACCTCAAGTCCAAATCTATAGCTAGTAGTAGCTGGTTTTGGGTGAATAGGAAGGGGCAGAGAGTCTCGGGTACTTAGCTTAAGGGGTTGAGGAGAGGAGAACCGGAGCTGAGGTAGAGGAAGCCTAGTGGCCGTCAAGCTCCATGCCTGCGGCCCCGAGGTTTCGGGCTTTCCCCCTCCACCGGAGATGAAGCCGACTAGGCGACCTAACCAAAACAAAGAGGAAAAGTGAGTAGAATAGAGTAGAGAAGTAGGAAAGAACAGGGGGAGGAAATCACTTAGCTTGGTGTGGTGGTTTCGGCGATGGAATCGACCGGCGTTCAGAGCCAAGCGGCAGCGGTGGCGCTCAAGCCTGGTGACCGAGCAGAAGAAGAGGCGGCGATGTCCAGGAGGTAGCAGCGCACGGCCACTACTACACGTTTACACATCACAATCGGTTCTTTTTTATCATCACAATCGGTTCTGGTGGCGACACTAAGCGGTTAGACAGAGATCTCTATCATTTTCTTTCGAAGAACCGATAGAGATGATGAGTTCATCTCTATCATTTTCTTGTAGGAACCGATAGAGATGTAAACATTATCTCTATCATTTCTTACAAAAAACCGATAGAGATGACAATGTTATCTCTATCATTTTCTTGTGAGAACCGATAGAGATGAAGGGGTGTGCTACTTTCCAATTGACCCTCAATCAGCACATATTTCACACAAATATATATATGCACATATCACAAACATACAAAGATGTATATCACATTCACATTCACGTAAAATGAATACAACTCATTCACGTAAAATGAATACTTTAATTGTTACAACAAATACATATCACATTCAGAAAATGAATACTTTGTTACAACCGACACATGCTTAACCATCATGTACACATGTAATCCCATTCAGATTTGTAATATTGTTCACATATAGCCTAGTACGAGCTTTGGGATCTCTAAACCGTCTGTCCTCCACCATACATTCCATCCAACCCTACCGCATAAGTGGTCCCTTATCTTGTTGGCGTAGTGCGGTCTATACTCTTCTGGGGATATTGAGAGTCGCAAAATAGAAACGAGTGTTTTAATTTAAGTTTTGAAATTTCTATGTGAAAGGCTACTTGTATTATTATGCATGTACATATATACAGGGAAAGCGATCCGAGAGGCTAATCAAGATCAACATGTGATGCATGACGTACAAACCGCAAGATGGTCGCTGCCGCCTGTTGATGGCAATGTGAAGAAAGAAAAGAAATTAAGAGACGAAGAAAATATGTCAGAAATCTAAATCTTATATAGGAACGCATACTTGTACCTTGAAGCGCACATACTCCACTTGGAGCCCTTTTTTCGATCGTGTATCCTCATTCGCGACGTAGTCGGAGAAACCCCTATATACATTGGAGAGACGTCTAAGTACAAAATAATGAATGTACGTAGTTAAATCTGTAAAGTGTTACATAAGAGTAGTGCACTTCTCGCTCCAAAGGAGGCTTGATCGCGTGAGGCCATCGGTCTCTTCTCAATGGAATTAAAAGTGTAGACCACGTTGTTACTCGGAATGATCACGAGTAGGACCCAATGGTTGCTTATTAAATGGTATCGTGAAGGAAATAAGTTCACATACGGTTGAAGTGCGTACAAGTAATTGAAGGGTGTAGTAGTACTTACTCCTCGTGGTGCGGAATAGAATGAAGTCCTTCTTGGCCTCGACTTTCAACGCACCCTTGATGTAGCCTCAAGCCATTGCGGTTGAAGCCTAGCCATCGTTGCGGACACCGGCTGGTCGGCGAACCCAATTAGTTGTCGATTCGTCACGACTTCATTGCCTCATTGCCACGCAACTCGTATTGAATATTCGAAGCATAATGCAAAATCCTATGGAAGTTCTAAGGTCATGCTTTCGTGGTGCGATACTCACGGTGTCGAGGATCGCCACAATGGAAACGTCGATGGAGATCATTTGGTAGAGGCAGAACAGATCCTCAAAAGCGACCGGAAATGTCCCGTCGTCCTCACGGTGGAAATGTCCCTTTTTGTACCTAACATTGAAGTCGACCCGACGCTCGTTCCCTTTCACTTTGTCAATGTACCATCCATGGAGTATCGAGTCCACATGCCTAAAGTATTCAATTTCGCAGAGGCGAAGGGCTTTCCATGTTCATACGCCTTAAAATTATAGGGCTTCTCTGTGGCTTCGTGCCGGCTCTCCTTCTGGGCGAAGGAGTCTCGAGGCGGGGTTGGAGGCTTTTCACAGTACTGAGAGGGCACTGTGGTGCTGTGTGAGCCTTGGCTTTTAGCGGAGGCCTCCGGTGGTTCTGTGGGCATCGTGGTAGCCCTTTTATGCACCACCAAGATTACTCTGTGCGAGGACTCAAATCCTGATCGTGGGAGGAGGCGCAGTACGGTAGGAACCTACAAAGCACGCGTATGAACAACTTGTTGCAATACTACCGAATGGCATGTAGAAGCGAGGTTTTTACCTTGACCAAGACGACGCCGTGGGCCATTTGATGAACGACATGTGCGCTTGCGAGAGTGGTGATCTCTTCGTTGGGGGAACTCGAGCACATGTGATAAGAAGGCCGTGGGCGTAGTCCACCGACCCTCATGTAGCCCTTCCCCAAAGGTCACCATGCATGTCGGTCTCGTTGCATGGAAATGCAACCCCGCGTCAGACCTCAATAGAAATCCGTCTTCCGTCGGCGTGAGTCGGCACTTCAGAGGCGCTTTGCAAGAGGTGCGAACTTAAGAGAAAATATTGGGGAGTTACCCTCGCACCTTGAAGCCATGCAAAATTAACTATTACCTTTAGTCATGGACCCGGCCTTATCGTTTTAGACCCTTGTTCTTTGGTCGCGCACACAGGTTTACATGCGATGGCGGGGTCATCCGCTCGACTGGGAGAACATCGCCATCATCTCGGCCCTCAAGCGGTCCATCTCTACCCTCATCTCCTGCTCACGTGCCGTCATCTCCCCTCATCTCCTCCTTGATCTCCTCCTGGCGTGTCCTTCATGCGCTCGTGCGTGCCTCCCATGATCTTGCCCCGCACTCCTAACCTCGTCTTGAATCGTCTTCTTCGTATGCCCCCCCTCGGCAAGTACCCGCCCTTATGGTCGGACTTCCCGTCGCGGAGGACAAGATGTCATTTGACCCTTGGCTAACAAAGGTCCCTGCTCTTTCCTCTGGTGACCTCCTCCTGCAAGAGGGGAGTCTGAATTAGATCTGAAATACAACAGAATGGTTGATCGCAATGTAGTAAGTTTGTTTGACTTACGATGGTGGAGACGACTTGCGCAGATGCGGGGTTTGGTACTACCGGCTGCCCGTCCATGATTTCTTTGTCCTCGCTAATACCGATCCGTGCCGCTCCTCACATATGTGGGAGTAAAACAACGCCGTCCTGAGTTCGCGCCTCCTCGGTTACTCGCGCCCATTACTCTTTCTTCCTTCAGAGTCATCAACCGAGGTGGTGCGGTCGCGTTCGCCTCGGATACCAATGTTCTTCATCTCGGCTCCTCGCCTCGGCGTACCCTTGATCTCGTGAACTCCTCCCAAACATCGAGTCACGAACGGATACCTCTCGAATGGTGTACGGCCTTTCAAAGACGTACTTACTATGCATGTAGACCACGAAGTGCCTCAAAGCCACACCCATCCTCTTCATGGCGCATCGCTTTGGCATTGTTTTCGCCCTCCTCTTCTATAATCCATTTGCCCTTCACCTCGTCCCACACCGGTTCTTACGCTTTCGGCCGACCTCCTTTCTCCAGGTCCTAACTTGTTATGGCAATCCTCTCCCTCACCAATTGGCCGAGGAATGAGCGGTATCGCCCCTTGTACTTACGAGGACCCGTGCAAACCCGTGGCATTGAACTCGAGAACTGCGGTGTTCTCCTATGGCCCCTTTACTCGGTCCTCGGGCCTTCCTCACCTTACTCGGCCCCTCGACACTTGGAAGTTGGCTCGGCTCGACACTTGAAGTTCGCTCGGCCTCTCGGGAAGCAGCTAATTCGGTTACTGTTCGGGCGATGAGTCGATGCTCTCTAGTTGCGACATTTTCAGTTTTCTTATCGACATGGTATATATTTGACATGAGATAAAGCAATTAGTAGCAATTATGTGAAGTTGACAATAAATCATGTAAAGCAACCTCTCATTGACAACAAACAGAGAAACGAATGATCTTCAACGATGACTCCTAACCTCTAAATAGGTTTGGTCCTAATCCCATTCGAGGATATCGGGCAAGTTCTAAGCCGTTGTACAACTCGAGAGAAAATTTGGCTGACATCTCATTGTTCTCCGGATACGTCTCGACAACAAGTCAAGAGGGTGTGTATCCGGAGAACAACCGGAAACGCTATCAAATCTACTCGTGAGTTGTAAACACCAGAACTTGCGACCACATATCCTCGAATCGCCCAAAACGTGGACAATTCGAGACTACTTGCTTATAAATATGCTATTCGGCATATTTATAATTAAGCACTCTCGAGCGGGAGGCGTGGTTACATAACCTAAACTCTAACATATCTTTGAGATAAAAAAGTAATATGCAATTAAGATTGAAATAACTATACCATCGCATACTCAAAAGTTGCTACAAGCCATCATTGCATATATAAACAAGCAATCACGCATATGGAAAGATTATGCTATATAGAAATGTATGAATACTTTTGCAAGGCTAACTTTGTAAAATACCGTGACTATCCAAGAGATACACCAAGCATAGAGAAAATCAAATTGAGAATCATATAAGGACAAATAAGACCATATATGTTACGGTTGTTAAAACTAAGACAAGAGTATAAGGTAATCCACATATATAGCAACAACACATATACGGCTTAACATCGGGTTTTGGTAGTTTGCAAACCTGTTGGTATCGTAAGTCCACTTTGCTAAACTAAACTCATAATTGAAGTTTGGAAATTGAAGATCGAAGAAGTCCAAGACAATCTACCAAAGTGATTGAGTGCGGTAAATGTACTTGATTGGTGCACATATGTGTTGATGTCGTGAAAGCATTCATATTGATAATACAAGAATTTTTTCTTCATATTGATAATTTTTGAGCAATCAAGCTTTTGAATAAGACTGTTCAATCTTTTATACCCTTTGTGGTTTTTTAAAAACAATTTTGTTATAACTTAAATATCTCAACTTATCGTATCTTTTGGTTTTATATAAATAGGTTGATAGTCCAAGTCATCTACAACTCGGACTCTTTAGCTATGTAAGCCACCTCTGTACTTGTAATCTTTGAAGCATTATAATGATCTGTTTCTCATGGGTTTTTTCTGCAAGGGTTTTTCATGTTGAATCTAATCTTCATTATTTTGCCATGCTAACCCTAACACTTTCGTAATGAAGTACCGATTGTCACCGGTTCAATGAATTTTCCCTCTTCTTTATTATGCTACTTCATACC
This sequence comes from Guadua angustifolia, assembly GCA_036346375.1. Classification (NCBI taxonomy): domain Eukaryota; kingdom Viridiplantae; phylum Streptophyta; class Magnoliopsida; order Poales; family Poaceae; genus Guadua; species Guadua angustifolia. The sequence continues at coordinate 45,916,869 of CM070512.1, read as the reverse complement.
ATTATCAAGAACTGATGTAGAAAAACTTCACAAAGGAATTCATCTTGTCATTTACTCATTTTATATACATTACTCCCGAGTCCCGACAAATCAATTATGTTCTTCTAACAGAAATACCGGATTGGAACTTAAGCACATGCAGAGCATACCCGAGGGATAAATGAGGCGACTTGGCGGCGAGGGAGGAGTCGACGGCGTGGGGAAGAAGAGTCGTGGCGGGGAGGAGTCGGCGTGGGGGCGACTTCGGTGGCGTGGGGGCGACTTCGGCGTGGGGGCGACTTCGGCGGCGTGGGGGTGTCGGGGAGGAGTCGACGGCGTGGGGAAGCGATTCGGTGGCGGGGAAGGAGTGCAGGCGTGAGGAGGAGAGGGAGTGAGAGGCTTGCGGCGGCGTTGGCGGTGGAGGCGAAGAAATCGTGGTGCGGGAGCAATTCAGCGGCAAGGAGCTAGGGCAAAAATGGAGGAGCGCTACAGATTATTGTTCACTCTCCTCATTACTATCGGTTGTCCAACAAAACCGATAGAAATACTTGTACTAAGGAAAACGCTAGGAGGCATATTCCTATCGGTTTTCAAGTAAAACCGATACAATGATAGTATCTCTATCGGGTTTTAAATGACAACCGATAGAAATACTTGTACTAAGGAAAACCCTAGGAGTGATATTTCTATCGGTTGTAAAGTAAAACCGATACAAGCTCAAGGATAGTATTACTATCGGTTTATTAAAAACCGATACAAATGATTATGTATATGTGTTGCTTTAATAAGAACCGATACAAATATAGGCACTGTTTGTTTTCACGACAAACCATAAAGTCTGAATTCTGAGAGATATCGATCAAAGAGTGAAAAGGCCATATCTTTTGCACACATAGTTGGAATTATTTGAAAGTTTGCGAAACATACTTTGTGATACTCGATCTTTTCTAAAAGGATTTTGGCAAAATGAGTAAGCATTGAAAACAGAAGACCAAATTCACTTTGTAGGCATACTTTTTGGTCAAAGAGTAGAAAAGTCAAATCTTTCTCAAATAAAGTCCAAGTATTCTGAAAATTCCTAGAAATGATTTGATGTAGAGTGCCTTCTTTTTATTCCATTAAGTAGCTACATACCACAATGCATTGACAAAATTTGTGAAAGTTTCATACGTACACATAACCTTTGCAAACACATATCAAGCGATACAATGATGTACTCCTTTTATTTACAATATAACCCTTCTTGATGATCTACACGCATATAATTTCTTCCATGTGTGTCGTTGTCACCGCTAAGACAGGCCCATCCGCAAACGGAGGTATTTCATCGAATTGGTCGTATTCTTCTTCATCTATGACATTTTCGACACCAACGATCCGCCGCTTACCATAAGGGACGACGTGCAACCTCGGATTGGCGGATCACGCACATAGAAGACTTGATTTGCTTGCCCGCAAGTCTGAATGGGTCATCTTTATAGGCGAATCTGTTGAGATCCACAAGAGTAAAACCTCTCTTGTCGACCTTCACTCCATGTGGAAGTCCCACCCACTTACATCGAACAATGGAATTTGGTATATTCCGTGTCGAGCTCCCAAATTTCTTGATCACCCGTAATAAGAGTTCATTGCCATTGAGGATCCTCCTTTCGATGATGTTCATCGGACAAAGCATCTATGCCGACACATTGCTTTTGAGCAAGACTCTTCGCATCCCGACTTTCGATGTAAAAGGTGTACCCATTAATATCGCACCCTGCCATGTCTCAGACATTAAATCTAGGTCCGTCGACCAACCATTTGATAGTATCACTAACAGAGACCTCCGCCTCTGTTTGAACCATGTTAGAAATCTATCGTTGTGTTCTCGCATGATGGAAAGCTCATCCATATGTGGATTCTCTTCTCGTAAAATCGACTTGTCTTTGCTCGATATACCACAACAACTTCTTTGTCTTTGCAAGATCGTCGGATGCGCTTTGCAATACATATCAAATCTGTGGCCTCGTTAGTTTCGCTTCAACAGTTCCTTTGCGGATAGTCGCCCTCATGGCGAGATAGAGAACACCGATTGCTTGTCTTCTCCGAGATAGTCCACGCAGAACTCAATAACCTCTTGAGTCCCATAACCTTCCACAATACTACCCTCAGGTTTCGACCGATTCCTCACGTAGGACTTTAATATACCCATGTACCTCTCGAACGGATACATGTAACGTAAGAATGCGGGGCCACATATCTTAATCTCTCTGACAAGGTGAACAACAAGATGGACCATGACGTCGAAGAACGATGGTGGGAAATGCATCTCAAGCTGACATAGAGTCTGCACCACCTCACTCTGTAAGTTGTCTAGCATATCAGGGTCAATAACTTTGCAGAGATCGCATTGAAGAAATATGAGCTTCGTGATTGCAAACCCGACATCCTCAAAGTAATATTTCGATAGCAACAGGAGCATTTGGGTCATCAAGACATGGCGGTCGTGGGACTTCATGCCCAACAACTTCAAATCATCCATGGACACCATTTCTTAATGTTTGCGGAGTAGCGGATGGAACTTTAATACCTTGGAGACATTTGCGAGATCTTCTTTCTCCTTCTTGGGCAGGTGTAGCATGCGGCGGGATGTACGGACCTTTCCCATCCTCCTCTATCACTTTGCAAGCCCGGGCCTCGATTCCCATGTAGGCCATGTCGCGACGAGCATTCACACCATCCTTGGTCTTCCTGGTATGTTCAGCGAGATACCAACCAAATTGTCGCAGACATTCTTCTCAACGTGCATGACATCAATACAATGTCGGACATCTAACTCCTTCGAAAGACGGCAAGTCCCAAAATATGGACCTCTTCTTCCAAATTGTCCTAGTACTGCGAGCAGATTTACGACTCTTTCCGTCTTGAAGTTCAATATCCTCCACACGTGAATATACTTGCCTTCCACTCATAGGTGCGGGGCGAACGGACTTCCCTCTTCCCATCAAATTTGTCATCCATTTTACGGTATCGATGACTTGAGGTAGAAACCTCGGTGACCCATATACACGGTTTTCTTGGAATTCGGTAGCCATAGGCTCTCGGTCTCCTCTTCACAGATAGGACACGCTTTGGCTCCTTTCAGATCAGACCCGCCAAATTACCAAGCCGGAAATCATTTATGGTACAAAATACCATAGCTCGTGAGGGTGAAATACTCTCTTTTGTATGCATCCCACACCACGACCCCTCATTCCACAATTGTACCAAATCCTCGATCAATGGTGCAAGGTACACATCAATATCATTTCCTACTGTTTGGGTCCCGAGATTAGCAAGGACATCATGATATACTTCCGCTTCATGCACAACCAAGGAGGAGGTTGTAGATACACAATGAATCGGCCACGTCTTTGTGGATTTGCTCATGTTACCAAACGGATTCATTTCATCGGTACTCAACCCAAACCTTATGTTCCTCATTTCGCACCAAACTCCTCATGTTTCCAATCGATGTTTCTCCATTGAGCCGAATCGGCGGGTGTCTCGACTTGCCATCTTCCTTCGAGACTCATAATGCCAACACAACAATTTTGCCTCTCTCGGGATTTGCAAACAACCGCTCAAGGCGGGAATGATGGGCAAGTACCACAATACCTTGGCGGTGCACCTTTAGTGACCTCTTCACCATCGTTGCCTCGGCTCTTCGCTTCTTGTCGTTACGCTTCTCCTTTTGTTTGTACCGGGCACACCGCTGCTTCGGACAAGCGTGCAGCTCCGATATGCGTTACGGTACAAGATGCAATCATTAGGACATGCATGTATCCTTTCTATTTCCATTCCCATGGGACACATGAGCTTCTTCGCTTCATAAATGCTTGTTGGCAACTCGTTTCTTACGAAGCACATCCGATAGAAGAACTAGAAGTGCATTGAAACTTGTATCATCCAACGGTGTTTTGCCTTGATTCGAACAATGCAAGGACCGAACCCAACTTGGTGTATTCCGCTTTGCAACTTTGTGAACAAATGGTTTGGCATCGCCTTCCATCAAGCTTTTAAACTTTTGAACTCTCTTTCCGTGTAATTACCCTCCACATCCCGCAACATTTGCTCCAAATTCTCATCCTCAAACATATCATGCTGCAACTCGTCATCCGGTTCCACCGTATCTTCGTTACACAGGAAGGGTACCACATCTCGCCGTGATGGATCCAACACGTGTAATTCCTCACAAAGCCACGTCGAATCGTGGTCCTCGATTTGAGCCGAAGTTGTTAAATCTTCTCAGATTGGTGCAATCAATGCAAGGACAATATATGAAGTTTACACCCTCCTCACAATGTCCTCTTCGCAATTTTTTGAACTCCTTAACACCCTCTCAAATTCAGCACTCAAACGACTTTTACGATACATCCATTCCTTACGGTCTATCGTAATTAAACTTTGCACAATAAATATTGAGACACCTAGCTAGCTATTTGAAATATTGAGACATCATTTAGGTTAATATTACCTTTGTAAATAGAGGATGTGTTCCAAGATATATAAAATATGTACTCCCGATCGATATCTAGATTCTTCTCGGTTTAGTGCTTTGAATTCCTTACATAGGAGACCTACATTTTAACATCAACAATGATATCAAATAATCTAATTATATAGCTCTTGTAGTACTTGCAAATCTTTTGACTACAACAAAACAAAACAAGGGTACCAACGATGACTCCTAATCTCTAAATAGGTTAGGTCCTAATCCCATTCGAGATATGTGGTTGGGAAAGTTCTAAGTGTTGTACAACTCGAGAGAAAATTTAATGACATCTCCCATTGTTCTCCATATACATGTCTCGACAACAGGTCAAGAGGGGTGTGTATATGGAGAACACCAGGGAGACGCTATCGAAATCTACTCTGGAGTTGTACAACATACTTCGAGAACTTGCCCAAACCACATATCCTCGAACTATCCAATTAAAAACGTGGACAATTCGAGATCGCTCACTTATAAATATGCCATTTTGTTCGGCATATTTATAAACAAGCATCCTCGAGCAGAGACGAGGTTCATGACCTAAACTCTAGCATTTATCACATGATAGAAATTAACAATAATTCCATATTAACAAGAGCACTACAATAATTAAATAGATGTGTGCTTGACAAATTAATAGAGAGTGTGAAATCGATAGCATATACTCAATTCGATTGCAACTTAAACTTTATTCACGATGTATCAAAATTACCTAGTGCAAAATTGAAGGGTTTAATTTAAAGGCGGATTGCTCACATTTTGAAGAAAACAAACAACGAGGGTAAAAAGAAGGAATCTCCTCAAGATAAGGCTTCAAATTTGCCCTCTTAACACCTATCCTTGAGGACTTCAAATTTTATCATCCAAGTATTGCTTCCAAGCACGAATATGAGCTGCTTTTCTTGGTGGCGGCGGAGAAATCTCCTCTGGAACAACAACAGAGATCTTGTTCCCGAGTGGTATATATAACCTAGCGAGGCACATCACAATCGGTTCTCAACTAAAAGCGATAGTGATTTCCACGCTTATCACTATCGGTTCTTTCCATAAAGAGATAGTGATGATCACGTGAACATCACTATCGCTTCTTTTCTTGGAACCGATAGTGATGTATACCCACATCACTATCACTTCTATAAAGAACCGATAGTGATATATACGTGATCATCACTATCTCTTATTTTCTTGGAATCGATAGAGGTGACGGTCCATATCACTAACGCTTGTTAGTTGAGAACCGATTGGGATATGTCGAGTCCATATCACAATCACTATAATCTCGTAACCGATAGTGATTATTACTAACACCCCGTCCGGGTTATCTATCACAATCGTTTTTTCCTGAAAACTTAAGAACCGACACAGATAAAGCGATAGTAATGTGCCGTTCTGTAGTAGTGGGCGGATTTGGTGGCGCAGGGCGCCGGTGTGTTGGAGAGAAGAGCAAAGCATGAGAAGTAGGAGGGAGGAGCTAGGCGAGCAACAAGGCGGGAAGGAAGAGGAGCTAGGTGCGGCACTCGGGAGCAGAGAAGGGAGCTCAGGCTGGGCGCTTGGAAGAGAAGCAGACGACGGCCAAAATGAGAAAGGGAGAGGAGAGGAGTGAGGTGCGGCGCTATGAGGGAGAGAGGTGAGGATTAGGTGAGTGAGGGTTAGGGTTCAAAGGAAATGGGCCAGCCAGATTGGCCTGAAGTTGTGGGTCGACTGACAGATAGACTTTTGCCGACAGATAGATTTTTGCCGACAGATAGACTGACAGAAAAAGTTATCATTGCCGACAGATATGTTGTCTCTAAAATTATATATCTTTAGCGACACATAGTCTATCGGTAATTACAGTACTACCGATGGATTAACTGTTGAAAATATTTATCGACAGATGGTTAGATGGTAAAAGCAGATTTTTACCTACAGAGATCTGACGGGAATTTTGTGTCATGGTGTAGTGAATAGCTCATACACAAAGTGACCAAGGCAGTCCATCTCTACCACAATTGTTTCTCCCCAAAGCAAGGCGTACACCATTGCATTGATATGTAGAAACCCCTACAAGCAAACCTACCCGGGATAGGTGCTACTCTAGCATTTCAATGTGCAAAGCCAAATCTAACTAACTTAATAGGTTAAGATTATCCCATACTAGAACTTATGGTTGTACGGATATCCATTGGATCATACAACACTACGTTCGGTCCTTAATCCGACCCGGGCGATAACCTCTCCCTACACTACATGCAAGTCACATGGACATCTGGCTATTGCCAATAATCATCCGCGTCAAACCATAGTTTATTTGCATTTTTACCAAAATATTAACAACCTTTAAAGTCATATCCAACCTTTTTAATCATTCCAAACTTTTTGAATTATAAGAAGCAACATGTTTCTTTACTAAGTGTAGGACCATTCTTTTTGGTACAGAATATAAGAAGGATGATCTATATGCATACAGTACTAGTCTCATGATCAGTAGCTAGTACGCACATTTACAACAACTGATAACACATCCATACTCAATATTACATATGTTAATGGTAATTTAGACAATAAGGTTTTACAAAGCAGAGTATTGCAATGGAGAAAAGTAAAAGTCTTGTAGTGTGCCTATCTAAACCCTCAAGTAACTGACAAGGTACAATCCCTAGAAAGTCGCATCATTGAATTTCCTGTATCATGTGGTGAAGTGTAATCTTCGGGGACTTCTTCTTCAACTAAACCAACAAATAAGCAAGGGTGCGTACTTTCATACTTAGCAAGACTTAATGTGTATCACAAAAATATAGTAAAGGTAGTCTAAGCTAAAGGAGGCTTCTATGGTTACTTTGCATAAAGCAAAATTGAACTTGTAAATCAAGTAGTAATTTACAAACGGAATTTTGTAAGAGCATGCTGTTTGATAGGTATATAAATTAATAAGTAAGAATATCATAAATACAACAACTCACAATCCTCTATGACATGAGCATCAAATCGTCCATTGCCAATACATGGCATAAAACCAATCTTTGCCAACATATGGCACAACAGCTGAAACTAATCCTTACCAACACAAGGCATAGTATTGAATCACCTGAGAGGTAAACTTTCCAATACATGTTTTCAAATCATCCATTTTTGAAAATACCAAAACTTCTAACTAGTGTTAGTTTACCAAGTCTCCCATAACCAGGGCATGGCTTTTCAAAAAGATTTAAACTCTATAGAGGTGTACAACTTTACCCACAGTTATGATCTTTTATCTTTGCTGCTATTTTCACGGTCCTTTGGCATGTGGCCAGAATATTCATGACGAAAACCTTTACATTATCTACATTAACTTTGCATCAGCTCAGTGACAACAAACCCATACTATAACGGTAGAAAATATTTGTACACTCGGTATGACAAATAGTTTCACATCCCATCATCCTACTTTTCCTCATAGTATAGCGTACACCGTTGTATCAGCAGGCATTATTCCCAACACCTCGGTGAGGGCACCGCTTGAGCAATCAGTCCAGAAAGCCCATACTACTTCAGCCTTACAACAAGCAAAGTTAAACTAGGTAACTTAATTGGTTTAAGGCTATCCCATACCAACACTTGTGGTTGTATAGATATCCTTTGAATCATATAACACTATGTTCGGTCTTTAATCTGACCCAGATGATAATCTCTCCCTACACTACATGCAAGTCCTATGCACATACGGCTATTTCCAATAATCGTCCACATAAACCATAATTTTATTTTCATTTTTAACCAAAAGTAACCTTTAATGTCATATCCAACCTTTTTAAATTCTCAAGAAATAGTATATTCTGGTTGTTTTAATTTTCCAATACTAAAGCATGGCTAAGCATGATCATTATGTAATCGCTTATATCCAAGTTGACAATTATGTATTCTCTACCCTTGTTCTAAGGTTATCAAGATTCACAATTCAATACTTATTAAGGAAGTTCTATGAGATAATAGTTATATCTACAGTACCACAATATAGTAAATTTACAGAAAATACACGTATGCAGAAGTGGATTTGACAAAACAAAATAAAAATTAAAACACCGGGATCAATATGATCAAGGGGGTGCTTGCCTTGCTGATTGTTGTCTACGACGAAGTCAAAGTTGTTGTCGGTGTCATTGATAACGGTGTCAAAAGCGTCGGTGTCTACATATCATTCAACGAGACGCACGACAAATAACAAATAACAAGTTTTCAATAAGAGCAAAAAGAAATCATTTATAAAACCAAATTAAAATCTATTATAGAAAATAGGGGTCATTTTAGGGTGTAACATCCCAAAATTATAAGAAAAAAGAGAATGTAAATTAAAAAATTTGAATGTGTTTTATTTTGAACTTTCTGGCTTTTCTTGTTCTTCTTGGATTTTCCCCTAAAAGAAAAGTTATTTATATTGAATTGGCAAAAAGGTAACAGTACGAAGGTAAAAACAAAATATTCGTAAAAATCCACAAAAAATCATATTAAAATATAATGAATCTCTAGAATTACTTTTCTATAGGCAAAACTCATGTGAACTCATTAGTTAATGACAAGAAATGTAAATTAAGGGGATTTTGACTAAAAATAGTGGCATGTCAGAATTTTGTAAAGCTATAAAATGTTTATCTCAAGCTAAAATTTTTACCATGCCTTTCTCAGAGGAATTTTAATCTATTTTAAAAATATAAAAATTAATACTTACATTTATTTCCTTATAAAAATCTAAAACTAAAAATAGAAAATCTAGAAATTGCAATGTTAGATTTATTAGAAAATTAATATGCAAGATGTCAATCTAAAATTTTTACACAAGAACATTTATACTATAAAAAATACTGTAAAAAATTTACAAATTTTTTTGACCTAATCTAAATCCTCAAATAAAAGAAAAACTAGAGAATATTAAAATGGATAGTATTGCTTGTCAGAATTAATAAATTTTTTCTACAAAATATTTTAACAGATTGTATAGAACCCTCTTGAGACTTCCTAAAAAAATTTGTAAAATTTTTTTACTTGATTTGATAACTGTAATAAATGCCTAAACGTGTGCTCTTTAAGAGAGAAAAATCTAAGTTGCCTACTTTCTGTGACTTACATGTGGACCATGCCTTTGTCTGGACGGCTAGAGGGAATGAACCCTGCTCTCCTTTCTGTCTCTGCTAGGTGGGCCTTCGACCCCACACATCAGACCTTTCTCACACCAGAGTTGCGCCGCCTTTGTGTTTTGTCACTTGCCTACTCCAGCTGCGCTCAAGATCTACCACTACACCTGTAACACCCCGACGCCAAACCGGCCACGAATGCTACCAAAAACTCTAAATAACTAATGACAACTCTACGAAAAAACTGAAATCAACCTTTAAACGCTTAAAACCGGCTTAAAACTAAGCCACTGAAATTTACAAAATTTCGGCATGACCTCTCTAGAACAGAGGACATCCACTCAGCAGACAAAAGAATAGCAACAGTTATATGGTATCATTCTAGTAGGTCCTTAGTTAACCAATCACACATCCAATAGAAATTAATAAACTCCACTACATAAATTATTATAGGATAGGGAACTTATTAAACATAACCGCAAACAACCTGTTACAAGAATTTTTTTCATGAGCTAGTAAGATCAGAACTATAAATTAACATGATGGAACGGTGATGATGCAAAAGTGATTGTGCTACTACCCCCATCCATGCATGCTGGCTTCAATACCTACAAACATTTAAATAACAAGCGTGAGTTCAAACTCAGCAAAGCACACGAGCGTAACAATTCCAATTTATCGTAAGTAAAACAAGAGCTTGACCATAAGAGCAAGTAATACAAATGAATCAACATCCGGACAATACGCATTTATACCTATTTAAAGCAATAACTTGACCATACCAAAACAATTACCGCAATCAATTCATCAACTTGATAATAAAACCATTCAACGCCAAGAAGCATCACTTGACTCTAAATTACAACGTCTCCTGACTCAAGCACCCCTTGTTGCAACTCAAACCATTTTCATCAACTGTATTTGAGTTCATAACTCAACTTCACTCCACGATATTCATACAACATAATTAGCAAGGCAAAGAAATGCGCTAATTCATCACATTCAATTCAATCTCCCCTTTTTGGGTTGAGTCCACAACTCAACCTTTCTTTACCATAATCGCCACCCATATGACATACCATTTACCACAACACTCATTATTAAAGATGCAATGCACATGAATGCTCTTTTCGATGCACGTACCGGTACTGCCTAGTGCCCACCCATCGGTGTGCACCCTCACGTCCCTTTCATCCCGTGGAAGGTGCCTACTCTTACTGTCTCGCTCCCATTCACCTCGATGAATGAGACTATGAGGTAGGACTTTCGTGTTCACTACGTGTGAACACAGAGGCCCGCATCAGAATGGGTCGCCTCTTCCTTTAATGAATGCACAATGCAATTTACATGAATGAAGTGCAACCCTTCATTCATCGCCAACACTAACATAGCCGTAACCACATACATAAATATAGCCAAATTCTCACATTTCCTAAGTCACCAGTGATACTAGTATAATCAGATTCAACCATAGGACATGGCAACTCATAACAACGTTTCTGTCATGCAACTACATCCTACGGCCACCGAGCCAAGCCCACACAATACACTTGCAATTAAATGCTCACATATATTATCTTTATAAATGATTTAACCATTTGAACCAACTCATGTTAGCCCCAATCACTCAAACAATATACTCACTATAATCAACCTTACTAAAAGTTCGGTCTCAATTAGAGTTCATTTAATTAACAGAGCAACAATTAAATTAAGGAGCATCACATATGAACACACATCCACACTCAATAACACGGTGTACTTGCATACATTCCCTTAACCTTTTAATCATTATAAACATTTTCATAAGATGAAGCACTTTCTAGTTATATCCAAACAAAGCTTACCTCTTACGTATTCATCGGCAATTTCGTACGCTAAGAGCAAACAATCTATTAATCCTCCTAGTCACAATCTAGGGAATGCACTTGCCTTAAACCTCTTGAAATAGTGTGGCAAGAAGTTGATGCCACCCGGGGGTCCCACCACCTGCATGCATAAACATTCTACTCAAAACAATTACAAGACTTATAACGACTTCGATCCTATGACCCACTCCTAAACCCTGAAAAACAACGATCTGCCAACCCGGGACAGCACTCGGTAAAACGGTCGTAACTTTTAGTCGGATGAACGAAACCTAGTGATTTCAGTCTCTATTGAAAGGTAACTCGATTATCTACAACTTTTTCTACAGCCGACTAACCGGGAAAAGCACCGATTATTCTCATATTTGCGACGAACAGCAGACGAACTCAATTTAACTCGTTCTGGACAGCAATCGGTAAAATAGCCATAGCTTTCAAACGACTGAATGAAATTTAGTGATTTCAGTCTCTATTGAAAGGTAACTCGATTATCTACAACTTTTGCAATAGCCAGACCCCCAGGAAATGCTTGCAGAATTTTCAAATTCAAGCTAAAACAGAGCACATGAATCTGCTCGAAAAACAAAACTGCACAGGTTCTAGGGTTCCACTTCTAATCCATTTCATACACCACCAAACAACCCATACAACTCCATGGCAAGAACCCTAACCCAGCCACCCAACCACACCCCAAACCCTAGATTTTTCCTCACCTTGGCTCAAGGGAGAAACTACAAAAAGGGAAGGGAGGAAGGGCTCACCAGAGCTGGGGGAGGCGAGGGGCGCCGGACTTGGGGGAGGTGAGGGGCGCCGGCCAGGAGGGAGGAGGCACTGGGGAGAAGCCAGGGCGGCGCCAGGAGGGAGGCCAGGGAGGACGGCGAGCCAGGGGAGGCGCCGGCCAGGGGCAGGAGGTGCTGGAGCAGACGGCCGGCAGGGAGGGGTGAGGAGGCGCTCGGCTAGGAGAATGGGGGAGTCGGCAGGGCTGGATTGGGGGGGAAAAATCGGCCAAGACAGGAAAGGGTAGCCACTAAGGGAAGGAGAGATAAGGCTAGGGTTTTGGCTAAATGAGTCCCTCCCACATGGGCCAGAATCTCCCCCACAAGGCCCAAAACGAGCCAAAAGAATTTAAGTAGAGTAATATAAAAATTTTGCCTACAATGATTGCCATCATCGCTCGCCACTACGCACTGTCATAGACCACTCTTCGGTTGTCACCAGTCATGACTAAGACCATCATTAGGTGCGCAATGACCCCTTGTAGCTCGCCATGCCATTGGATAGGCCTCATCAGTGCTACCTCGCTACCAGCAAACTTGGTACTGAGCTCCTCTGCTCTAGCTCTATGGCACGTGGACCCCTAGTGTCAGCCTCTAAACCTCTCACACACTCACTACCGTGCGGGCCCTCTTTGTTAGTCCGCGCACACATACACACACTAGTAGCCATTAACGGGTAGGCCATGGGTGTCAGTCACCGAGGTTCCTTTTCAGCCGTGTCACTGACTGACGGGGCCCACACGACAGACATGAGTTCATATGCGCACACTCGCATACGCTGACAAGCGGGCCACCCCTATTAGCCAGCGGCTTCGCACGCGAGTGTAGACATTGAAAGTAGGCCTGCTGTGTCAGCAGGAGCAAGGTGATTTCAAAAACACGCACGCACAAAAGAGAGAAAAGACACTTTTGGTATTGTGAAAATTTTCCAAATGAAGTGAGACAAGTTTCTAAATTCATGTTAAATCTTGAAGTTTTCAAATATGCAAAAACATTTTGAATTAGACCTCTATTGAGACCTTAATTTCAAATTTAAAAAGAAGGTTGAAAATATGCTAATCATAAAATATTTGCAAATGGACTCCGAATTGAATGAGACCAATTTTGTTAGAATCATTAGGTTATAAGAAAACCAAATATGAAAAAAAGATTTAAGTTTCAACTTGTTTTAAATCTTTTTCTAACATAGGTTAGTTTCAATGTATTAAGGGTTCAAATGTGCATGATTTGTATAAATATGATCCAAATTAAATGCCATCAATTCCTATGTGTCACTATGAAAGCATCTAAACCCCTAATTTATTTTGGTTTTGATAATTAATGACAATCGCAATTAAAGGACTAATATTTTTCTTGAGTATGATTGAAAATAGGTTGGTCCTAGATATGGAAAACAGTGAAGCATGAAAATGAAGCTAAAGAAGATCAATGCATCAAGCTAAAGAGATAAGGTATGAAATTAAGGACCTTTTCATAGCTTTTATCGATCTGAGAGTACTGAAGAAAGATTATATTGCTAGAATAGGTACCGTACTATTAAGAGGGGCTCTTGAATAGTAGTTTGATGTGTTTTCAATGAAAAATGGCTCAATCAATACTCATAAAATGATTATTTTTAATTGAGACAAAAAGAAAAAAAATGAAATCTCTCTTGGGTAGCCTGGACTAGCACTACCTCCCGTGGTAGTGCGGTACTGTCGCTCTGGTCGGCAATACTGGCCCTAGGCCCGGTACTTATATTACAGAGGTATATTTTTTAGTAGTGCCTGTCTAGCACTACCGCCCCTTGGGGGCGGTACTGCTGCTCAACCGACACTATCAGCTCCATATGGGCAGTACTGCCGGCTAGTTGGCAGTACCGACCCTAGGGGCGGTAGTCTTTTTCTAGAAGGGGGTGAATTTACGTCTTGCTCAACCGGCAGTACTACCGACCCAGTTGGGCGGTACTGCCACTCGGCCGGCACTACCGGCCTAGTATGGGTGGTACCATGGTAGTGCCGACCTTAAAGCAATGGCTAGTCTATCAGTGCATTTAATGCCCACAATTGACCATTGGATCTTAGGCCGGCAATACCGACCCCAGATGGGCGGTTGTGCCAGCCACCATAAATTTTTCAGGGGTTTCATAGCAACGGCTAGGAGAATTGATGAGGGCTATAAATACACCCCCATATGCAGCATAGAGCATGTATTGGACTCCTATTGCATATTTTTGAGCTCTAGTGTGCATCTCTTCTACTCTAGTGCATTAAATTCACATTTGAGGAGTAGTTGAGTGGAAATCAAGTAGGAGCATTAAATTGAGCCATTTAGACAATTGATTCACCTCAAGCGACCATCAAAGTTTATTACTCTTAGAGGTTGCCACCTCCTAGACGGCTTGGAGGTGTTTGTGCATGGTGAGTTTCTCAACGAATGTTGTGAGAAGTCTCGGTAAGTTGTGAAGGCCAGAGTTCGCCTACCTGGAGCGGGGAAGAACTACCATAGTGATCGAGGAAGGCTCAAGAGGTTGGAGCCGACTTGAAAGAGTTCAAGTCCCCTCAACGTGGATTATGAGAGACCGGCAAGTCTCCGAGACCACGTGATAAAATTCTTGTGTCTCATTCTCTTGTGTTTTGCTTTTATCATTCTTATGCTCAATTTATATTTCTAGCAATTTGAGTATATTATTTGTACTTAGAATCATTTATTGCTCATACTTGATTTGCTAGAGTGCTTAGTGAGCATTAGAGAATATAGTTGTACATTTCTATTATTGTAATTCTAGCCTAGTGTTTTAATTAATTGCAATTAGAGTCGAAAAAGTTAGAAACCTCCTATTCACCCCCTCCAATCAGTTATCCTTAATCCTACACACTAGGATAGTGATCTACCTAGTTATGCAAAAATACTTGGGTGAAACACTAGTTTATACATGACACAATATATACATGGTAACTTTATATCTTAATTTTATTAATCCAAATAATTTTAGGCTCTTGAATTTGTAAATATACACATGCATATATATAATTTTTGCTTTTTGAATTTGAAAAATAAGAATAAGTAATCTAAAGAAAATAAGAGACCATGCCACAGCATAACCTAAGACTACTAGGAATAAGATAAGGATTAAAAGACAGACTAAAATGTGTACACATAAGATCATGAAACCTTAACTCTAAACTATACCTATTTTCTACAACATGTTTTTATTTGATTTTCTATGTGTATTCTTTTTACCCTTATTGAAATTTATTATCTGTTATATTTCCGTTAAATGACGTGTAGAATCCGACATTCCAGATTCAGTCGTTGACGACCCCAACTTTGACTTTGATGATAATCAGCATGGCAAGCACCCCCTTTAATCATATTGATCCCAACATTTCAAAATTGTTTTATCAAAACTTTTATGTATGCGCTATGTTCATAAACACTGCTATATTGTGGGTACTGGTAGAAGTATTCCTTAATTTGTGGGATTTCCTTAATCAACATTAACATGTGAACCTAGATAACTCTAGATTATGGATGGACATATGATGATGTCAAAATGGGTATATTTGTTTTTACATGCATCTGCTCAGTATGCTTTAGAATTGGGAACATGAATGGCTAGTTAAACTATTTGTGATGAAAATAAATGTTGGATATGATGGATAATGTGATAAATGGTATTTTAATAAAAATGAAAATAAAACTATGGTTTTGACGTGGGTGAGTATTGTCAATAGCTAGATGTGTATGGACTTGCATGTAGATACGGGGAGATTTCTCGTCCGCGTCAAATTAAGGACCAAACGTATTAATTATTCATTAAATCCAAGAATTATCGTATAACCATAAGGCTGGTATGGAACATTCTTAATCTATTAAGTTACTTAGGTCTAGCTTTGCACATTAGTAGGTCGTGGTAGTGCGGGCAATCCATGTTGGTTTGCTCGAAAGGGTGCCCTCACTGAGGTGTTAGGAATAATGCCTGCCGACACAATGGTGTACACCTTGCTATGGAGAGAAGTGGGGACAGTGGGATGTGAAACCATTTGTCGTACCGAGTGTACAAATATCTTCTGCAGCCATAGTATGGGTTTGTTGTCACAGGGCTGGTGCAAAGTTAAGGCAAATTAATATAACGGTTCTGTTATGAATGCGACACACCAAAGGAAGTGTGTTAAAATGCATTGTGAAAAAGAGATAACATATCTTGTAGGTAAAACTGTATACCTCTATAGAGTGAAAATATTTTCAAAAAGCTGTTCCCGTGGTCATGGGAGTGTTGGTTCGCCAGCAATAGTTAGATGATTTTTCATATTTTCATAAAAATAGATTGAAGTTGGAAAATTGGGTTGGAAGGATTATATTTCAGATCAGTGGCGGAGGCACCGGTATGGCGAGGTACAGCATTTGCCGTACCTTATTTTTTCGCTAGACACTTCCGATCGGCACTGGAGAGTGCCTCGGTCGCGTGCACTTAGCAGCAAAGCCATTAAGCCAGCAATTACGTAGAGCACTAGAGCACATCTGCTGACTGTTGATCTGCATAACGTGCATGGCTTTGCTACCGAACTATACGAGGTAATTGGGCCAACGACCAACCGGCCAAGCCCATTGCATATTACTCGTCAGCAGATGCAGATCGGGAAGCGGCCAGCGGGAGCACGAGCGTCGTTTCGATGTTTCGTATGATCGTATCGCCGCTGGTGCCGCCGAGAGAACCTGAGGGCTGAGACCTGAGAGCCTGAGACGGTGAGACGCGAGAAGCCGAGAACCTGTGTTTCTACTCCAGTACTCCTTATTGTGACAGAGGAGTTTCATTCTCAAATTCAGTAAGTCAATCCTATCTATCTAATCTTCTTCACATTATACTATTTTTCACTTTATTTAGTGTTGTGCACTTTTATTAATGTGTGTATTATTTTGATTTTATGTGATAGTACTTAATCTATGGTACGAACTTTGCCATACCTTAATTTTGTTCTGTCCTCCGCCACTGTTTCAGATGATACAGATGGTATCCCATGTGTTGGCAAAGACTAGTGCGGGTGCTGCATTTGCACTATGGGTCTTGGCCTCAAGGTCACAAAGCTTGTGGAGCTCCAGCAAGTTGCCTCCTACAGCGGCAGTAGCAGCATCCTCTCGGCCACATAGTCAAAGTTCGACGGGTCACTAAGCGGCAGCTTGACATGGCGCCGCGGGGTAATGCTGTTGAAGTACCCATACACCTCGGCCTCCATCAAACCGCCTCCACCGACACACCTTGGTCTCCACCCTAGAACGATCTAGAAACCCTAAAAACCCTAAGTGGGTCAAGGCTCTATATTATATATTAGTAGGAAATATCATAAATGGTTTGCTAAAACATCGTATGTAATAAGTTTATATCATAGATAATTCATGAAACTAATCATCGGTTTGTACAATGAACTTCACAAACGGTTCTTAGCATATCCTGTGACTTTAACGGTTATGCTAACAAAATCATCTATAATTAGTTTTTACACAAATAATTTTTTAAAATTATATATAATAAGACGGCTAATATAGACTTTTATTTAAAAAAAAAGCCTAGGCTTCACTTATTTAATTACGCCGGCCGACAAGGCTCAGATGAAAGCGCTGGCAGAACTACGCCCCTACAAATGACAAAGATCTTCAGACTGAAAGAAAAGCCTCACAAGTCAGATCACTTGGCCCCATCGTACATTGGGAGCACAAAAGCATTAAAAAACACTCGTTTATTTTTTCAGCTAAGGTACAGTCCATCACCTGGCTCGACTTGTTCGTTGCTTCTTCCTTGAGTCAACAATGGTGTTGTAGGTTACGGTGATGCTAGATGCCTAGTGACCAGATCGATAGATCCCTATCCCCACATAGCTATGGAAGTATTGTCACGTCGGCTGCCAATGCACTGTATGTACGTGGTCAAAGCACAAGAACAATCGCATGCACAAAAAAAAAACAAAAGGAATCATGTTCCCACAAATATTTTTGGGAGTTTTTTAGGGTTGTTGGGAAGAATGGCTTGTTAGAAAATTAACTGTATCTAACTATGTTTAATAGCCTTCATCCAAATTTACATTTTCATAAGATAGAATCCAAAGCTTCACCTAATGATGAAAGCTAGAATTGTTCCAGAATAACAAGTTATCCTTTTGAGCTCTAATGCAGAAACAACTATATATGACTAGCACCATTTTACGATTTCCTGTACAACCAGATTAATTTTTAAATAAGGTAATGTATTGATAATATTTATATTCTGCACAATATTTGTCTCAAGTGTTGCATTTTGCAAACACTGCCTTTGGTCGGTTTGCTTTTTTTTCACCGTTTTGATGATGAATATATGATGATATGTCTGCTCGTTGTCACCGATCCTATTCATAGCAGCACGGCATGGTGCAGCACGCTACTATGCCTAGTTAGTTTTACTTTGGCATGGTTATCCTGGGAGATGCGTGAGTTCCATTGCTCCTCAAAGTTCATAGACAAACGAAAAGCGTCGCCCATGCAACGTCATTAATCAGCACTAACCGTGACTAATTCGATGGAGCCGAGCATAGAACTGCTAGCATATTTGACCTTTCTTCCTTTTTTTAAAAAAAATAGTTTTTATTAAAAAAAATCAAAAAGCCTCTCTCTGTGCTACAGTTCCATGGGAGTTAATCCTGTGGTACCGTAGCACAGAATTGTTACAGTGCTATGGTACTGTAGCACAGATTTTTTCCCACGGTAGGGTGGCGCGGGTATTTCTATTACTGCAGAATGGGCGCGTGGGAAATCGGCGAGCGCGGGATTTAGTATAATTGCGGCGGAATAGGGCGCGGGAAATACAATTTCCACGGACCGGCGACAAGGAAATCTAATTTCCTCGGATGGAGGCGTGGGATTTGGATTTTCCACGACAGAGACGCACAGCAATTGGATTTACCGTGTTGCAGTGATCCGGCAAATTTCGAGCTCCTTTGCAGAATGAGACTATTCCTTTAAAAGAAATCCACAAGGCTAATTTTGTAAAAAAAAATGAGCTAAAACTGTAAACAGTTCCCGAGCATATGCGGACATGCGTATGAGGTTTGTCGCCTTGTCGGTTCAATGGGCCTTCTTGTCATTTCATCATCATCTGGCCACGAACTTGATTGTCATATTGATTGATGGAATCTTAATAATAAATCATCACACTGACACGAGGACGACGACGGCTACATTATGTTATATTATATTTATCTTCTTTTCAACTGGAGAACACGCAGAACAGAGTCACAGACAAGTACTAGTAGTACTATGCTGAGTTTGCGTGCGTTGCCACGCCGCGACGGAAAAAAGCATAAACGTGATTTCTAATTCAACTATAAACCCTCGACGAATCTGTGTTTTCTAAGAAAGCCGTTTTTTCTGTTTTTTTTAGAAAACCGTGTGAAAAAAATCGATGAAAGGATCTAAACGCGATTTCCAATTTAACTATAAACCGTGTGTAGGGACCTAAACGGAATTTCGAAATTTATCGGGTCTATCTTACTAAAAAAAGAGAAAAGCCAGGGAGTAAGGACCTGTTTGTTACGTTTTTGGACCTGTCCGCTATCCTGAAAAATTAGAAAAGGGTTTGCTCGCGATTTGAACATAACGAGAGGTGTTTTCTGCAAAACAGCGCGCGAGGGACCCAAACGCGATTCAAAAAAAATATCTTTCCCTCACAAAAAATCACGAAGAACCTATTTGTGATTTACAGAGACCTATCCGTAATTTAAAGAAGCGGAGGAGCTTTTTTGCAAAAATGGCAAGCTGCCACCTGGGTGCCTTGAGAGGCTGGCAATCCCAATGCATATTATATGGTGTATATTCGGTTCCAACTAAAACAAAAGGTGGAGCTGGTAGTACCGAACAATCTAGCTCTCACCTCGAGCCACGAGTTGAACCATATGGTTGTAAAATCATGATCTTATTTAAGGTAGGGTTATCTCAGAGTTAACGAAATTGGTACTACAGGACCAATGGTCTAGATTCGTGATTTTTTTAATGTACCAGCTCTTTTGAAATTTGTTTTTTTTACGAGAGTTGCCTCCGTCGCGCACTAATCACAAAAATGGCCCTCTTCGCTGACCCGAAGCGCTCCTTCTCCGAAAACCGCGCCTCTCGAACGCTGCTTCCACCGGCCCCACACGAACCCACGCCTCCCGAGTGCTGCTTCAGTGGCCCCACCACCTGCAAGCGAAGCAACGCCTCCCGACCGCTGCTTCACCGCATGCGAGCGAAGCAGCGCCTCCTGCAGCAGAGTGGTCTTGTGCAGGAACAAGACCAAGGTGATTCTGTTCCTAGACAAGATCAAAGTAAAAATAAACCGTATATGGTATTCTCATTCAGGGATAAAGATGTAGTGAAAGATAAATCAGAGTATGACAACTTTCAAGATAAACTGTTGATAGAATTGGATTTTGCCTTGGAATCCATCAACATTGATGAAAGTGTTACAAATGTTCGTATTTTAAGGCCTTCTCATCAGATAATCTGTTACCTCAACGCATCTAGAATGTTTTGATATTCAATTACAAAATATATAATTGGTTGTACCTTATAAATATCATTGCAGAAATATCTAAAAGAGAAGACAATTTCGAACAACAGATACTAATCGTGGAAGTTCTGCCAAGAGAGTTAGGAAAAAAACATTATTTCATAGTTCAAGATAAGAAGACCTTACCACAACTATGATACTACAAATATGATAATGAAATATATATTTCATAGTTCAAGTGATAATACATTAACAGATATATACCATAAATATCAACAAGGTACATTGAGAAACCATATTATTTCATAGTTCAAGACAACTAGACCTCAGCAGGGATTTTTCATGTCTGCCATCATATGTGCCATAGCTTCCGCAACAGTGGCTTCTCGGTTCTCTTTGAAGTTCCACAACTCCAGTACAGTGCCGATTTGTTTGCCACTAATAACCGATTGATCTCTAGTCATATCTCTTAATTCCTACAAAAGCGATATGATTATGTGTGTTGTAAAAAGGGTGTCTTGGTATCTCCACCTTAGGTTTTTGTTTAGTTTCTAACAGCTTTTTCATGTCGTGTATTTTACCAAAATGAGATTATAGGACCCTAAATAATGTGAGCCAAAAAGGTTTGACATATTCCAAACATAGTACATAAAACCTCATATGCATGGGAACACCATATTTGACCCGCATCTCTCTTTTTACATATAGCCTACATAATCTATTTGTCATGACCTATAAATAGTACTGATCACCTCATAGATGTTTAATAATTGTTTTTTAAGAACAATGCCAGCAAGAGCTAGCTTACGATAATGACTATATTTTGCATATGAGAATAACATTGCACCAACAATCGTGCATGCATATTGCTACTATTTTGAGTATCAAGCAGAGACATCATACAACATTCCACAACATCCTATTGAGCATTTTTTTGCACCAATATGATAATTTCTCCACTACCTGCACATGAGCTCAATTCAGCAGAAAGCCACGCCAATGCACACAACACAATACATAAGCAATCGATCACTAAGTGCTAGGCAATCTCACATTGGAGGGCGGCGACACGGTCTTGGGGATGGGAGGTGAGGTGACGGAGTGGATGGAAAAGTAGAGGAGGTCGGTAGGGAGGAGGTAGCCAAGTAGGAGGTCATCGGGGATCGAGGAGGTAGCCGAGTAGGACGTCGCCAAGGAGGAGGTTGCGCGGGGAGGAGTTTAGATAGGTCACCCGCAGGGAGGAGGTAGCCAAGGAACAGGTCACCCGCTGGGAGGAGATCACCAGGGAGGAGGTGTAACATCCCAATTTTTGAATTTTAATTATTTAATATTATTTTATTACAAATTATGATTTTGTGAATTTTCTAGATTTAATTGGATTTTTGAGATTTATTTGAATTATTATATATTGCCTTTTGTTAAGAAATAATTATAAAAAGAAATGTTTAAAATAAAGTTTTACCAAAAATATTTTATTTAAGTCCAGAATGTCTCAAAATATTTTTGAGATTTTTCTTGGAATTTTTACAAGATTTTACTACCCTAAATGAATTAGTTTATTTTCTCGAATTGTTTTAATTGGAAAACCCCGGGAATTTCCCATGAACAGTATTGGCCCGGCCCAACTACTGTGCGGACCGCGTGGGAATCGGGAGGGTTAACGCCGACCGTTGGATCGGGATCCAAGGGTCCACATTGATCCACGACATTTAAGAAAACCCTAATGTTTGCGACAGTTAGATCAAGATCGAACGGTCACCATTGATCGGTACCGGTTCGGACTCCTCGTTTTATCCGGGTCGTTGGATCTTGATCGCACGGCTGTCGGTCGTCGTGTCCGAGTCAAATCCATCGCGCCGCCGTCTCCGAGTACAACTCCGCCGCCGCCGCTTTTCTTTCCAGATTTGCACGCACGTCGAGGGTATTTAAGGACCGGGGACCTCTCCCGAGGATCTCCACACCTCGCCGCTTCGCTTCACGCCGCCATGACCGAGACGCTTTGAAGAATGTGCTAGCCTTTGCTGGAGTTCGAAGACCTTCGCCAAGCCGCTTGCCGCCGTTAGGGAGATTCTTCCGCCGATCAAAGCTCGATTCGAGTCCACCGAAGTTGCGCCAGATCGGATCCGCCGCTTATTCGTCGCCGGAGAACGCCAAATCGCCGTGCCCGTGGTGATCTTCTCCAAGTCCGGCCAGCTGCATCGCCCTCGCTCCATCAACGCGCGCGAGGAACCTCAGCCGTCGGATCTTCATCGAAGCGTCAGGAACAAGCCACGTCGCCCGGTGAATAGTGGACCGCATGGGTAAGCCTTAGCTGTTGGATTAAGATCGTAGGGTCTCAGGATGGGCCACATCACTTAAGTACACAGTACACCGTGCGGGTAAGTTTCGACCGTTCGATTCGGATCGTGTGGTCGGAATTGGCCCACGTCATTTATGTGAACAGTAAACCACACAGGTAAACCCTGGCCATTCGATCTAGATCGGATGGTGATGGCATTAGACATGTCACCGAGTAAATAGTAGCCATTGGATTGGTATCCAAAGGTCCAGATGATGCCGCGTGTCGTCCGTACAGCCGGGCGCGGGAAATTCATATTTTTCTTAATAAAAATAATTCGATAAATTCGGATTTTATGGTTTTAGGGATTTTTCAGGATTTTAAAACTTCAAAGTGCTATAACTTTTGCATACGAACTCCGATAGAGGTGATTCAAATTCCTAAAAATTTGTAAAATTAAGATATTTCTAATGGTGATTTTTATTTGAATTTTTGAGTTTATTTGTTCTTTAGTTTTGGTGTTTATTTGCTATTTCTTCTCGATTCGCGTAGACGTTGAATTGTGCGAGGCTTCGGAGGAAGAATTTGCAACTCAAGAATTATATTCAGACCAAGACCAGGAGCTTAAGAAAGGCAAGTTGTGTTTTGATCATGTTGCACCTATGTTTGCAAAATTGCTATTTTGTTTTACTTTATTGCATGGTATTTTATGAGTACAAATGATTTCAACTTAAATTTGGGATTAGCTATTGTACCCTTTGAATTACACTCTACCTTGTTATTTGTATGCCATAATCCACTTGTCACCTTAAGTTGGTTCATTATAGTTGGTTAATACTGAAATCAACATGGATGGTTAGAACGGACTAGAATGCTTAGCCATGCCACGTCATCACATGTACATGAAATGTTGAGTATTAATTTTGACTAATGGAATATGGAACAATGATGTTAATTTGTGTGTCATGTGTGGTCACACAAAGAGATTGAGTTGTCGTGGTGGGGAGGTCACACAACGATGTTGATTTGTGAGAAGCACGTGGTGCTTGGTAACCAACCGGGGGTTTAATCATTCTAAGATTGAAGCAAGTGGAAGGGGCAAGTGTGCCAGGGTGGGCTCAGAGGAGCTGAGGGTATGTGTATGTCTTGCTTTAATCAATCCTAAGGACTTAACCTTGCGAGCCTTTGATCTGAGTCAATCATACAACCACATGTTCATTATGGGCAATTTAGTGACTAATTTGCAAATACTTAACTTGAGTGCTATCATGGTGGTGTGAGTCCGGGTGTACGGAGAAACTCACATGGCGCAAGAGGGGGGCCCTGTTGTGGTGGTGTAACCCTTCAGTGTTGAAACCTTAGCGGGTAGCACTGGGTTAAGAGGATGCATTGTAAAGGCTTTGTTATAATCATTCACCTGTGTGGTGCATGGTTGTATCATGTGGGTAAAGTGCATAACCTCTGCAGAGTGTATAAACTATTCGGATAGCCGTGCTCACGGTATTGAGCAATGCTCGGGAATTACAGTCAAGGGGTAGTTAATTAAAATGGATAACTGGATGGGATGGCAGGATGCCATGTGGATAAAGGAAATTTGATTTAGGATGGAAAACTTGGGTTTATTTGAGAATCACTGAATCTATTTACTTGTTATTATTTGTTTTACTGTCTTTCAATCTATGTACTGTATGTGTTTTTAAATGCTGCCTTATTGCAAATGAACCCTTAGCCTTTCCTTTGGAATAAGCCTGCATATAGCTATGATAGCATTGCATTCTGTGCACATCTTGTTGAGTACGTGTTAGTGTACTCACCCTTGCTTAAACAACCAACAACAGTGGAGGAATCATCGTCGTTATTGGAGGAGGACTTTCAGGTGGACACGTGTCACTAGGCCAATCCTTGTCAGTCGCCTATGGTGTGTTGATGGGACATCTACGTCTTCTACTGTTTTTCCGCTGCGTTTGTTCAAGTTACTTTCAGTCTAGCCCATGTGGCTGAATAATTGTAAGTGATCATAAGATCATACACTAGTTATATTTAATAAATAAAGTCTTATTATCCTTATCGTTGTGTATGATATGATGCTTACCGATGTTAAGCTGTGTGCACTAGCGATTGATCCTGGGACTAGTGCGGTAAAACACAGTGGATTCGAATTGGTGAATTCGGGTCCTCACAGGAGGTCGCCGAGGAGTTCACCTAGGAGGAGGATGCTAGGGAGTTAGGGTTTGGGGAAGATGAATCACCTTAGGAGCAAAGGTCTACGCTACGAAATGATTGGTATGTTTATATAGTGATCTGAATCATATCACAAATGTTTCATAGTTAGAATCGTCTGTGATGTGTAGTTATCACAAACGGTTCATAGTTAGAACCATCTATGATAAGACTTATCACAGATGGTTTAGGCCTAGAACCGTCTGTGATGACTGTTTTAAATCGAGCATTCTTCGTGTCCCCCCGAGCATTTCCTCACATTCCCAAACATGAATACAAACGATTCCAACTTCACCAACTTTGTCTTCTCCGACGAATTTGCAAATGGCGGACTTTGGAATCCCTAATCCAATTCGTTTCATCTATGAAAGCTTGAAGGTGGATGATGGTTTTGAATGCATAGGCTGCTGCGAACGAACTTAGTTTTCCCAGGAGTCGAAGAGAAAAAGCATAAAGAGTTTTCTCTTGCAATTGTGGAACCTCATCTTCCATATGACCAACTGAACCAGACACTTTCAAATATTTGGGATCATGTGGAAGAAGTGCAAATGGTACGTGTATTATGTTATACTCCTCATCCCTTAGGAGTTGGTTTATTTCAGTTCAGCAATGCGCTTACTAGAGACATCATGGTACTCAACCAACCCCAGCAGTTGGAGGATATGCAACACTCTTTTCACTTCATCAAACATGATGAGGGAATTAATTGGAGAACCTCTACCTTCACTCGAGTTAGATGGAATATGTTCTTAGGTTTTCTGTTGGATTTTCTGAAATTTTATTATGTTTCTCATGTTGTTTCTTTGTTTGGAAAATTAATTCATTGGCATGAGAATGATAAAGATAAAGGTAGAGTTTTGGCCAAAGTTCAGTACAGGACACCATATCTATTCCTCGTAGAATAGTGATCAAAAGAGGTCACACTTTAGCAAGCCAAGGAGAGTTTTGGACAGTGGTGGTTTACATTCTTAACACTGAGCTTGCAAATATTTTACCACTAGATGAGGATGATCCAATTTTCCCTAGAGGTGAGTTTCATCATCCAGAAGAGACAACATTTCCTCAAAATGCTCCACCTATGGAAGCAAATGACATAGAATTAGGACAATTGGCCTCAACCTAATGCTGTCATGTTAGAAATACAACAACAACAACAACAACAATCTCAATCAATCACTTCTAGAATTAATTCTGCTATGTCATCGAATGGTATGGAGTCTTCTCCAGATTTGGAGGTTTATTTTCTTGAGGTTGTTTCTCCAAGCAATAATGAAGGGAGTCTAGCTATTATTCCAGCTCAGTCTCAATCACTAGAAATTTCAGAACCATTGAGTCAGCTAAGCCAGTTTGATTTTGAAGCTATCAAAGAAATATGGAATAAAATTCTACTATATCAGCAAGACTTAATTATTGAGCAAAGGTTTACATGGTTTACTTCCTCTAAAAATGGTGAAAACTAATTTTGATACCTTTGAAAGAAAAAGGGTCTGGAATAAGCTATTTGATAGCCCATTTCTAGAGGAACCTACAAATGTAGACTTTGATAATTTGAACTTAAATGAAAGCTTGGCTATAATTCCTTACTCTGCATCTATTTTAGCTCTACCTATTAATGAAAATAGTAGCAAGTCTTCCAAAAAGGCCAACGGTCCACCCAAGAAGAAAGATAGAATCCCTTTGTAGAAGTTCCAGAATAAATGCCAAGGGTCTAGGCAGCTCAAACTGAAGACAAAAGATCGCCGCTTCACAGATCTTTTTTATTATATGCTTGTAAGTTATTTTGATATGCCCTTGTCACAGATTAAAGTACAATTTATTTTGTTAATTGTCATCTTATAATTGGGATATTACGATCTGTATTTCTTATTATATTTTCTCATACACATGATAAGTCATTGGATTTGTGCATCACTTCCTGGTGGAGGATAATATATATCTCAGCTACACATTTGGTTAACATGTGTTATGTTAACACATAAAAGTCCTACTATCATAAGTCATGATTTCTGGAAAAATCTCATCACAAATAGTTTTATCCAAAAATTCTAAGTGATGATATTAACATTACAGACGATTTTATCCCAAAACCATTTGTGATGAGCATGGTGGAATCCCAGATATTTTTTTGGCTAAAACCGTCTATGATATTAATCTCATCATTAACGGTTTTATCCAAAAACTGCCTGTGATAGAATCACAAATGGTTTTTGGCAAAAACTATCTGTGATGATCAAGTATCACAGACGATTTTTGAAAATCGTTTGTGATGAGGTGTCTAATATAGTCCTTTCTGTAGTAGTGATTTGATCCTCTGTCATTTTATTTACAAAGTGCGAAAAGGGTGCGCTAGACAATAATCTGTCCTAGGGACCAATACATATTGGGGTGGCTAATGCTTTGTGAGGATTGCGCTTTGTGAGACAATTTGTGACAACAAGTCGCTGTATTGTTTAGACATTAAAATTGATTCTTGCCTAGTTAATTTACTTGTCTAGTACAATTTTATTCACTTGTTAAATACAGTTCAATATGGCTACTGTGTACTATTGATCAACTTTGTCAATACATGCTCTTCATTAATTTCAATATTGATAGATGTTCTTCTGGATACATGTACAGTGATCAATTAAATTGATATTGAAGCAAATTAAATTTAGCAAGCTTGAAATATGAAATTGGTAAGATTGTTTACAAAGATTATCACAAATTAGTCAATGATCCTATCCCTAGCGGTGAGGAGGCCTGTTAATTTAGGTAGCTCGACATATGAGAGCAAATAATTATTTATCAACTTGAGCTATGTTGCTAGTTGTATGCCACATTTTATTATCTTTTGCCATGCATGAATATTTAGTATACATGGTTAGTATTTAAGCTTTGATATCTATTAATATCATGCTCCTGTCTCTATTTATTTTCTATGGCAAAATTAGTCGTTAGTTATAAATTAAGTTTGGAATTATAGTAATAAAAAATTGCTAATACCGTATTTACCGCAGCAAAAGAAATGGCTCTACCGATGCCTTTATATAGACCACTATTTTATATGATTTTACTTAATATAGATCATAGATCCTACGTATGATTAAGATGGAGATGGTTGGTCTTACACAATCATAGGGCACAAATATAAAAATCGAGTCAGAACAATTAATGCTGCGTGGTAATTAAACACCTCATAAAACTTTTAACAAAAGCTTTTTACCAAAGAACAGAACTGTATTTCCACCGGTGTTCTTCACCCATTTAGGTCTTATTTGTGAGGCCTTTTTTCAGTCAGGATTCATGTAGATAAGGCATGAATTTGAACTAAAATCCTAATTCATCTGCATAGATCACAACTGGAAATAGGCCTCTCAAATAAGACCTTATTCTTGATCTGCATCCCTAATTCAAAGGTTAGGGATGATCAATTTGAGTCCAGACTAGCTAGTAAGAGTGTGTATAGTAGTATAGAGTGTGGTTATCTGTAATACACCTCCATATCATCTATAGATAGAACTAATGATAACTCATGCAATGGCTTGTTTATATGGTTGTATGTAATGATCTATCATATAATTAATAAATTATCTACATAGTGGTACACAGAGTACAAAGCCATTTGTTAAATAGTAGACGATATCATTCTCTCTCATTCGCACCATCTAAAATCCTATATGACATACATTTACAGACAACTAACATGTATAGGGTTCAAAATCTCGGCAAATTTTGGTAAAATTTTAGATTTCAACCGAAATTTTGGCATTTTGGATTGATTTGCATAGGTTTTTAGACTGGATTTTGCACCATTTTTTAATGGAGAATTGTAATGTTTTTATAAGGAATATATGTAAAAAGTTCAAAAAAATACATAGACAAATTATGTAAACCTAATCTTAAACCCTAACGTGGATTTTGGCCTAAACCTTAACTTGGATTTCGGTCTTAAATGATGTATTTCAGCCTAAACCCTAACTTAGATTTGTCCTTACATGGTGTATTTTAGGCTTAAATTGTATTTCGGCCTAAACCCTAAGTCCTAACTTGGAATTTTATGTGCAAATACTTAGGCCCCGTTCGTTAGGGCTTTAGCTCCTGCTCCTCCTTGATTCTGCTCCGACTCCTTCGAATTGTGATCTTATAAAGAATCAGGATTATTTTCTGAAAGTGTTCAGCTAGCTGGTTGGCTCCAGCTTCTTGAAAGAGACGATTCGACCATACCTCGACGACGGCTCTTGAGGCGGGGACAACAACGCTCCAGGCGACATGGGGTCAAGGTGACCAACGGTGTTGCAGGCGGTGTGGGGGTCGAGACGATGCTTGAGGTGGGGTCGAGGCAACCGGTAGCGCTCTAGGTGGTACAGGGTAGAGGCGAATGAGCAGCGACAGCGTGACAGGGTTGGGGTGACCAACGATTGAGCAAAGATGGCACGAGGTCAAGGTGATGGCCCGGGTCAAGGCGACAACGCGGGGTCGAGGCGACGGGGATAGGGCAGATGGATTCTTACAGATAGTTGGGTCAAGGCGGCTTCTTGCGCCTTGTGTAAAACCGAGAATCACTTCAGGAGTGATTCTGATTCTAGCAACTGGGAGCTGAGGTTGATTGGTAGAGCTTTAGCTCCTCCAGTCAAGAATCCGAGAGCCGAAGCTTTACCGAACGGGACCTTTGTATTTGGTATTCAAAAAGATAGGAAATGTACGTAAATAAATGCTTGCATGGTTTTTTCATATTTTTTCTAGCCTTAGGAGATATTTCATAGGGGGTTAAAAATCACCAAAAATTTGGCAAAATTAAGGTGATTTTGGTCGAAATTTCAGTCTTCTTGGTTTCAAATTTACCTGATTTCTAGTTTGCCTTTTGAACTTTGTTTGGATTTCGACCGAAATTCTGAAATCTCATTGATATTTCAGATTTTGGCCGCCTTTGAGATGCGATCCGAAAATAAAAATCTTAGACATGTACGATTGTATGTGCCTTGAGGTACTAGTGTACAAACAAAAACATTTTTTTAAATAACATCTTTAAAAAAGAGGCGAAGTTTGTTAACACGGGCCAGGCCCGTAACCCAGTTACTCTCCGACCGCCAGCCCACTCGCGCTTACGGCCAGGCCCTCCACCACCCCCCCCCCCCGGGGGGCGCCGGCGCCATAACTGACCAGTGGACCCCTGGACCGACACGTCAGCCACCTACGTCCTCAGACCTGTAGCTTAGGGACGGCAGTAAAAGAGAGAGAAAAAAAATCTTCTTTGCTCCAGCGCCGCCGCAACCCCGGGTCCGACCGTCCGACCCCCTCTGCTGGTGCTGGACGGGCGCGGACGTGATTCGTTTTGTTGGTAAGGAGGCCCTATCAAGTGCATGGCTTGCTGTTCGTTTTGCTGCGAACAATCGAATCCGACCAGATCTTTCTTCTTCTTCAAGATCGATCCCATTGGTAGGACTATCAAAGATTTCTTTTTGGGTAGATCTGGCTCTGGATTTTCGGTTTGTTTCACTCTTGTAATCATATGTTTAAGCTGTGCCGACCTAGGATAGAGCGCAAGACCTGAATTAGTGAATGATTTCGGATGCAGCTAAGGACCGCTTGATTTGAGATGTTCTTATAATAGCACTCCTGCAGGTAGAACAGAAGGGGAATAACCATGCCCAAGGCTAAAAACCCTCAGGTTTTCTTGGACATATCAATCGGCGGGCGCGCCACTGAGAGGATTACGTTCGAGGTTGTAAAGCTTGTACTGGCATTCATGCTTGATCTTGTTGCCTATGTAATGGTTGTTTTCTCCATCAAGAGCGTTGGTGGCATGAACCTGATTAACTTTTGCCCTTGATTTGCAGCTCTTTTCTAATGTAGTTCCGAGGACTGCAGAGAACTTCCGAGCTCTATGTACTGGTAACTCTGGTTCCTTGCTGTGAAATAGCGTGTTTGCATGGAACTGCCCTTGATGTTGTGTATGTACAAGAGTTCAATTAAATGCTAGGAAATGTAAATGATGCTGTTTGTGTCCACAAGAGCTTTGTTTGGTGAATCTACATACTAGGGCAGAGCGGCGCAACAATTTTGAGTGTCGGTTACAATGCTAGTAAGAAATGAACTCAGTTGTATCTTTTGGTGCATGTCTGGTAATAAGATAACATAATGTAAAATAGAATGGTGGAAAAGGTAGAGGTGGACTAAAATATCGCTATGGTGTTTTCTAATCGAACTGTTTTCTCCTCTTATTCATATAGTGGCACAACATAAGTGGATTTTTGTATGTTAAATTTTCTGCTTTCAGCTATATAGGTGCTCGATTTTTGTCTTTCAGGTTAGACACACAGATGCAATTAAATCGTAGGACTTTATTGTCTGCCAGGCAGACGTTTCGCTTATTTTTATTCATGATTTATTGGTGTTTAATTTGATCAAGTTTCTTGTAAGTCATATGATTCATCATTGCAGTGGTATGAAAATATGTATTTTTAAATGGTTTTTTAGCATGGAGTTGCAAGATGTGTTACGTTTTATAGTTTAAGGCCTTACTACTGGTCAACATGTAGGTGAAAGAGGCCTTGGAGCATCTACACAAAAACCACTTTATTTTAAGGGAACAAACATCCATCGCATTGTCAAAGGGTTTGTTGCTCAGGTACCAAAAGATTGCAACTGATCTGACTACTGCATATTTCTTTAGAGCTAGTGAGTTTTAATCTTCTGTGGGGTTTCAAATACTGAGCTCTAGCGAATAGACTTGGTTAATAATTTGCTTGTTAAGCAGCCTAATCCCAGACTTTTAATTTTGATTGTTGGATATCTCTACTCTCTATTGCATTTTAACATCCTTTTGTTCAAACTAAACTCAACTGGTCAAATTTCTTTCCTGCAGGGTGGTGATTTTTCAAGAGGAGATGGTATTGCTTCATTAGCCCAGGCTTCTTCTTTCAACTGACTTCTTGCTGTAGTGTACTTTATGAGCTCAACATTCCATGCTATTTCCAGGGTGTGGTGGAGAGAGCATATATGGTGGAAAATTTCCAGGTTAATGGCTATATTGAAATTTGTGGCTGTTGTAGAATTTGTTTGTTAGCTATTTGTGTTCCTCATCCCATGATAACTGTGCTGTTAAGATTTGCTGAAGTTTTTGTGCATGCTGCCTTGTGTTCTACAGATGAAAACTTCAAGTTAAAGCATGATCAACCTGGTGTTCTGTCCATGGCAAATGCTGGAGCAGACAGCAATGGATCCCAATTTTTTATAACATTCAATCCTTTACCACATCTTGATGGGTATTGCTTCGTTACTTTAGTCAGTTGACCTATTAGAGTTTGAGCTTCTTTCTTTCTTTTGGTTCCTTATGTACAACGATATGGGGATAGTTTTGTTACTTACCCATATCACCACAATCAAAACTAATATTATGTGGAGAAATTAATGGTTGGGGGTATGTGATGGCTCCAATCCCAGTGGTATGTTATCGACAGCAGTGATTAGTGTCATTAATTCCTATGCTGTCTTCCTTCAGAGAAGTCTCATATTATTTTTTACCAATGCCCCAACGGTCTATTACCTTAAGTGAGTTCAAATTGTAATTTTTAGGAAACATGTGGTCTTTGGGAAGGTGGTCAGTGGGATAGCTTTGCTTAAGAAGCTTGAAGGAGTAGGTTCTGATAGCGGAAAACCTACTTGTCAAGTGAAAATCGTAGACTGTGGTGAAGCCTCTGATATAAATACTCAGAATCAGCTACGGGGAGAGAAAGGTGATACATGATGAACTTGGATATCTCCAGATACTTAATGTTCTATCTCTGGTTAGCTTTCTCAATACTTTTTTTTTCAGAAAAGAAGCTAAGAAGTGCACAAGATAGCTCTGATGCTGAAGGGAGGATCAAAACCAAAAAACCACCTAGTGATGATAAACGAAGGAAAAAAAGAAAGCACTATTCTTCTGATTCATATAGCTCAGATGCTTCTGACTCATGGTCCTATTCCTCAGATAGTGGCTCAGAGTCAGAATCATACACTTCATCGTCATTGGATACTAGCTCATCCAGTGATCATAGACATAAGAGAAGAAAAGGTTCTAAGAAGGAAAAACATAAGTCTGCAAAGAGGAAGAGCAACCATAAGAAGAGTAAGAGGAAGAGTAAAGGAACAAAAAGGAAATCCAAACGGTACAATGTTGTCCTGTATACTCTGGCTAATTTTGTTAGCTCATAATAAATACTAGCTGAGTGATCCCCTGTTTGTTGCTCTTTTTAGGAGCTATGGGAGCTCAAGTGATGATTCAAAAAGCTCAAAGACAAGCAGCAGCAGTTCTGACAGTGAAAGTGCCGGCCGTCGTACCAAGCATTCATTGAAGAAAGGTGGGAGAGCTTAGTATTCTATTCGTGTTCATCATTTGCTGTCAACATATTTTAGTAGACTAAACATGCTGCTTTGATTTAACAGCATTTGAGATACTTTTATGTGGTTCAAAAGGCATTCTTTATTTGCCCATTCTGTGCTTGCCAATTCCTGCTTATCACCTTTCCATGTCTAGTATTTTCTGCAACTATTTGTTTGATTTAATTTAAGATACTTGGAATAATCAACTTTTTAAGCATCCATGGAATGGAAAACATTCTGGCTGTGGCCAATTTATTAAAGTTTTTATTTATCATAATTATTTACAAGAT
Organism: Guadua angustifolia; assembly: GCA_036346375.1. Classification (NCBI taxonomy): domain Eukaryota; kingdom Viridiplantae; phylum Streptophyta; class Magnoliopsida; order Poales; family Poaceae; genus Guadua; species Guadua angustifolia. Next base: position 45,883,015 of record CM070512.1, on the reverse strand, counting down.
CTTTGATTCCAAAATTTATTCAAGAGACTATTGATTTGCTGTTGAATATGAGAAATATAGAGTAAAAAGATTAGGGCACTTAAGATTGATAATAATTTAATGTTGTTTCTGGCTTTTTTGTGGATTGTCAACAACCTGCTATTGTATGACATACGTTAACATTTTCGATGACCTTAAAATTTTGTGTGTTGTGTTTGGTTATAGCACTGGGATGTACTGAGATGACCATGCTTCACAATTTCTTGTTTACATTTTTGAACAAATAATCAGCTTTGTTAATAGCAGACCAAGAGAATACCAAGAAGGTAAATTTGGAGAAAGATAGAGCTTTGGAACAAGCAGTTACCACTGACAACACATCACATGAAGGAAGCAAACCCTCAAACAAAGATGAAAATGTGGCTCATGACATATCTGGAAATCAAAATTCAAGAGATACACCTAGTAAATTCAGGTTTGATTCATTAAAATAAATCACTTCCTGTCTGGATCCTTTCACTACTATACAGCTAGTGTGTAAAATATGTCCTGTTCAACTTTGATGACCAGTTATTGTTTGAATGGTTAATAGAAATGTGTTTGTTTATAATTGCAGGGATGATCCAGGTACAAGTTCTAGGAGCAGCCCCATCAGGGCTGATGCAAATTTAACAAAGGCAGATGGCAACAATGGTGATGCTGCGGCAGAGGCTGGCATATCTAGAGCTGGTATAGAAGGGAATGCCTTAAGCAATGAACCTGTGCCCACCAATGGTAAAGATTTAGCTATAGGCTCTACGGATAATGGACAGCCTCAACGTATCAGGAAAGGGCGTGGTTTTACGCAACAGTATGCATTTGCACGTCGATACAGAACACCATCTCCAGAGCGTCCCCCTATTTGGTCTCGCAACAATGGAGGAAGAAATGATAGATGGAATCACTTTAATAGGTATATAAATTAGATTATTTGTCACATTTTGACATATTTGATATTTATGTGGGGTTTCCCATCATGTCCAGGTATGGAAGAAATGGTCCTTACAGTCCACGCTCACCCGTAAGGAGATATCGTGGCTCCCCAAGAGCCAGTAGCCCATCCAGGTTGGTATTTCTTATACATTCAAAATATGAGCTCTTTTGAAGAGTTTAAGTAATCTCATGGAGTAACAACATATTTCTGCCTGACTGTTGTTCTATCTTTCTGCATGTTCAATAATGTATTGATTGCTAGGAAGTAGGAACTCCAGCCTGCTTACCACAAGTAGACAGTTAGAGCCCAGTGATAATTGGTTGCAGTGCTTAAACTATAGATCCTCGTTCTTTGAAGATAATATTACTCTTCATGAGTAACGTAGTATCTATAACTAAATAACATGACAGTTGAATATTATTATACCCAATCTAGATGACTATAGCATTTCTCAAGTTCAATTTTTTCCTCTTCCTAGACATGAGAATAATTTGTTTCTGTTAGTTCAGCACTTCAAGGGTTTAATTGGTTTGCAAAAGAAATCCCAAAAGCATCCTGAATACTGAACAGTTGCTTTTGTTGCCTTCTATTCCCTGCCAAAATTTTCTTTTGTTGCCTTCTATTTTCTGTCATTTTTTTTTGTCTTAGGTAGATGTGAAATGTTGTGCATGGAGAAAACCTTCAGTATAGCTTAAGCTATTCTATGTACAGCAATATGTTACCACGTGTTACTCTTTTTCGTAGTTCAAGCAACTTTGCCATTACCATGATTCACTAGACAAGTTTTTCTTTTGATTTGCTCCCTATTCTTACTTGTGCAAAGCCATGTTACTTTAGCAATGGCTGATAGTTGATATACATATTTCAAACTTTTGAACGAACACCCATGATTTCAGGTATCCCAGGAGAGACCGAAGCAGGAGCAGGTCGCGCAGTCCAGTGAGACGCCGTGATCATGGAGGATATCGCCGGCCCAGCCCAAGACGCAGCCGTACCCCCACAGAACAACAGAGACGACGAGATATAAGCGACAGGCCTCGATCAGGTCGTGGTGGCGGTGGCCCTGGCCACCGTGGTACCAGCCCCCCTGCCAATAGAGGAAGGTCGAGATCCAGGTCGAAGAGCCGTGAGCCCCTGAGGTCCAGATCTCCCGATGCTGCCGCAGCAGCCAAAAGGGGGAGCTCAAAATATAACCGCAGGCGCAGCAGCAGCTCAAGATCTAGTAGCCCTGCTGGAAGCAAAGGCTTGGTTTCATACTGAGGTGTGATCTCAGGAGATGAAAGCTCATGTTCCATGCTAGCTCAGTTAGACTCTACTCTGTAGTGTGCCGGTATCATGAGACACTGAATCATCTGGTTACTGGTACTTTTCTTTTAAAACTGCTGGTGAACTAATTTTGTTTCTTGCGCGTCTCAAGTTTGGACTTTAAATGCTTACTGTATCAAATATTTAGATATAGTCAAAAAGACTCGTGAATGCTCTAGGTTTGCTGTTATTGTGCTATGCTTTGCTTATTTTCAAAGCTGCTGTGAAAAAGAAGCTGTGAAACACTTGTTACTCTGTTTGGTAAGTCACATTTCATCATATGTTCTGGACAGCTTGATTAAGAAAAGAGCGGCTAGCAAAGCACCTAAAGCATCAACGAGATTACCGTATTCCATTGCAATGCCAAACGTAGACTTAATTTGCCTCTTCATGATGGATGCTTTCTTGCTCTGTAAAACCTGTTACAAGAGCTAAGAGTTGGGTCAGTTTAAAGTCAAGTTTCTCCCTTGTAATTTATAGTCTGGTAAAATGGTAATGTTGGGCCTGTCGACAGGATTGTGCACACACAGACTTCCGCGAATGCAGTATAGCAATGGGAGTATGGATAAACAACAACAGGTCTTCAATACATTCTGATACTCTTTGTGCGTAGCAGCATTCAGATTGGATCAAAGTTTTTTTTGTAAGATACAAGCATAGTGTCTCAAGAATAAAGAAAATGAATATTATAGATAGAACTAAAATAATGACATTAAAACAATCATGACGACAGAGAGATTTGGCGAAATCAATCGTAAATTCTTTAAATATAATTTCAAAAGTTCTCACAACCCTTTAGAACTATCATATCCTTGCTTTATATAAGAATCTAGTGTTAAAAAATAAGGGTTTGTTTGGTTTAAATACTAAGGTTACCATATAGTCATAGTTTTTTTGCCAAACTTGCTTGAGATTAGGTTATCAAAATTGAAGCCATACTTTGTCTAGGAAAATGAATTTTGCCACACTTTTTTGAATCAATGATTTATCGAACCTAGATGGCAAGAAGAAATCTTGCCACAGGTGTGGCTATGAACCAAACGAAGGCTTAACTCGGTCAAACTTGCCTAATTTGAGGTATGGTAAAGTTTGGCTATGAACCAAACAGGCCCTAGGCCTTTTATCCTCTCATGCATTTTTTTTGCTTTGGATGAGTTGGTTTGTAGCTTTTTGGATACTTGAGCTCTCCATGACCACCTCATAGGTTTATATAAGCCCCTTAGTCCTCGAAAGTAAGTAGTAATCATACTCTAAAATAAAGTAAGAATCATAATCCTATTATGATTCATCTAGCACAGCTTTTCAAATCATAAAAGATTATATATAAGTCACCATAATTAATAATAACTAATGCAGACATGCATCCCATTTCACTGGCAGTGAACTTACTCTTCCATGTTAAAGGATGCATTTTGATTAGGGCTGCCTATCGAGCCATCTTGGCCCAGCTCGTTGAAATAGTAGCTCGGTTCGGCTCGTTAAGTTAATGAGCTGAAAAATTAGCTTAGCTTGACTTGATAAAAAACTTGAGCTACTTGTGATCAGCTCATGAGCCACATCAATTAAGATGAACTGAGCTAAACTAAACCACGTCAGCTAGAGTAATTAGTCAGGAGCTAAGCTAAGCCACGTCATAAGCATATGCCACATATTAATACATACATACAACAGGAGGACTACATAAATGAAACCGTAGCTAATTATTTAGCATACAAGTAAAACATAAATAATTAGTGAGGACCCAATTAACAATCCTAACAATTGTTGTCCAACCTAACATAGTTACACAATCCTAACAATTGTTGTCCAACCTAACATAGTTACATGGACATACATTAATTTAAATATTTGGCTAATTAAAAGTCTTTTACATCAAAAATCATCACGGTGAATATTTAGTTACCAAGCCTTAACAAGCTAACGAACGGCTCGTGAGTTAGCTCAGACTCGGCTCGTTAAGACAATAAACTAAGAAGTTGGTTCAGCTCGGTTTGTTTACTTTACAAGCAAGTTTATGGGGCTCACGAGCCTTCAGCTTTTTTAGCGGCCCTAATTTTGATCTATAGAAAGTTTTGTTGGTTTCACCATGGTCACAAGCAGTTCATATACAAGAATATGAGGGAATGAAGGAACTAGAGCTGGGCATTGGGCCGGCCCGTGGCATGATAGACATGACACAACTAAAGCACAGCACGACATAACATGCTAGTATGGGAATGAAGGAACTAGACCTAGGCTTTGGGTTGGTATTTTTTAGGTCGGCTCGTGGCACGGTAGGAATGGCATGGCTAAAGTGTGATACAGCACAACACGCTAGTATGGGTTGTACTTGGGTCAGTATGGCTGAAGCAAGCCTGATAGGCCCGAAGTAGGCACAAAACACGACAGGATGCTCTGCCACGACATTACGTCATGTTGTGGCTCGTCTTATGGCCAGCGTCTTTTACAGTCATCGCATGTGGAGAAAGGAGAGACAATAGAGATACTAAAAGATGGAGAATGAAGACTGAAAAGGTAATGTTCACTGATATCGAGCACGCGCACCGAACTGCTCTGTACTGTGGTATTCCACATTGGATATAAGGTTTTTAACGAGATAATAACTCTGTATATGTTCAAGAATGAAGAAAATTTAGTTCTTTTCCCTCCAATATTTGTATGCACTGTCTCAGTTCCATGCGTTTACAGCTCCGTTCTTCTCGTCGCAATAGTGCAAATAGGCCGAATCTGAGTCGACACAGCTCAAAGCCAGTATGAATCGCAAATTAGCCGTGTCTGAGCTCGTCGAAAATGCGCGAGGCCGATATGACATGACACGTTTTAGACACGCGACCCGACAGACCCATGCCGGTAGGCACAGACTCCCACATCTAGAAGGAACACAGACCAGGTAACAAACATACAAAAGTACGAAAAATACAGACAATAACACCAACACTACGAAAGTGCTGAGTTCCCAACATACAGAAAGCCTAATTCGGATCTTCAAAATCGTTTGATTCGTTCCGTCGACAAAGCCTGACCTCCCTCCCTTAAATTGGCCTGCCTTTGGGAACAACCTGACCCTTGATCCACATGTAGACAGGCACCAGCACGTAGTACGAGGCGCATACCGTCCCGACGATGAAGCGGAAGAGGAAGGCGAAAGGATTCACCGCTTCCTCGACGTCCTCAGCCTTCGGACCGAGCTGCAGCGAGAAGAGAAATCGGACAAGAGATCATGACACACACACACACACTTGGAGCTGGAACATCGACATGGACCGTACTCAGAGCCATGAACGACTAGGCAGAAATGCACCTGCAAAGGGGAATCGCCGGCTGCTCTCTTCACGCCTGTCACAGAGCAAATAGCATCATGTCAATATATCCTGACAGACAATTCACTGTATCTATGACGTCGATACTGGGGTCAGATGGGATTCGGCAAGTAAATTTTGATTGATACAACATAGTTTATGTTAATTAAGAACAGGCAAATAACAAGATACTGACATTACTAGTAGTAACTGGTAACAGGAAAGGGTGAGGCCGTGGGTGCTAAGAAAAGAGATTTCCTTGACAAAACCTAGATCAGGGCCATGCGTATTGCAACCTGTTCGAGTTAGTCAACCCAATCAAGAGCCAAGTCAATTCACAAAACCGAATTACTTTAGTCTGCTTGTAGCCAAATTAGAACAACACATCTCCATTGCTAGAAATTGCACCAGAAGAGACCACAACTCATGTTTCCCCTCATAAACAATAGGTTACTAATGGGGAAATCATCACTTTTCTATCCCCATAGCATTTTTTTTCAAATCTAATCCTTTTAGGAACGTAATTGCAAAAATAATCCCATTCCCCATCACGGAAGTGCCGGATGGTAACACCGAAGCTTCTGATGCTTCCACGATGTAGGAGCACGGAAAGTGACACGTGTCACCCTCCGTCGCTTCCGCGGTTCGGGACGAGGCTATTTTTGAAATTGCGTTCGCAAGGGGCCAGATTTACAAAAAAAAAACATGGGATTAGAAAAGTGATGATTTCACTAATGGGAAACACAATGGGCAATACTGCAATATGCACAAACAAAGAGTTAAAGGATATAGAAACGAGTGATCAGAGCATCACCTCCCAGCGGAGACATAGCGATCAAATGTGTCGGTTGGGAAGGGGAGGTCCTCAGCGTCTCCCTCAATGATGCTCACCCCCTTCGGTGCCTCCTTCTGCCGGGCCTTCTCAAGCTGGTGCGGCGACTGGTCCAGCAGGGTGACATTCTCGTTGTCCACATGCTTGACAATCCCCAATGTGGCGAACCCAGTTCCACCACCTACATCGACGACCTTGAGCCCATGGTGGTAGAGCTCAGCGGGCTCCAGTGCATCATTCCTCATGTCCTCAGTCCAATGTCCCGGGTTTATAATATGGTCATACACCATGGAAAGGAACCTGTAGAACCAGAAGGCCTCCTTCTTGTGCTGTATGAACCTAGGCTGTGAAACTGGCCTAGCAGAGAAGACTTGTCAGCACTCTTCCCAGGAGACCTGAGAGTGAAGTAGCGGCTGAAGGCGCGGCTAATGGACAGAAGATGGCGGAAATGTCTTCAAGTATGGCGCGGGACGGCCCAAGGCGACAACGAGCCCAGAAGCCTAACATGCGCTTCCTGGGTCCTGACTGGATAACAGAGTAATTGCTCCGGTCCACTGGCGAATGGCTGTGTAATAGAGAAATGTTTCCACTGTAATGAAAACGGGTTTTGTCGTGTCTTATAAGAGGGAAGAACTGTAGAGGGGAAAGTAGGCGGCAAGATATTGGTGGTGCCGTCTCCTTGGTGAGTGGTATTCTGGCGGCGGCGATACTTGTATCTTCAATCCAGAGTTTATACCATACAATCCAGTTGTGAGTTTCCTTCCTATTCTTGAGAGTCTCACATCTGGTATCAGAGCCAGTTCCTTGATTGCTCGACGTCCTGGCGGTGGAGCACGATTACTTTACCCGATTGAAGGCCCGATCTGGAACCATGGCGCCGCCTCGATCCGAAGATCCACTCACCACGATTTTGGCTAAGCTGGAAGAGAATAGCAAAAAAGAGGAAGAAACTCGGTCCATGGTGGCCGATGTGCAACAATATATCCGGCGAGTCGACGATTCGTTGAGGAAATTAGCGGAAGATCATGAGCAATTGGAAGCATGGAAGCCAAAAGTAGAGAGCCGAGTGACAGAACTGCATACCTCCGTTATCGATCTGAAGCAGCAAGTTGGTCGAGTTCTGGCGCAATTTCCTTTTGATCCGACCAACTTCAAGGGGGAAACTGGGACGTCTCCTTCCGCTCACCTGGAAGGCTCACCGATTGATGTGACGTCCGGGCTAATTGGCCACCGCGAACATTTTCATCACCGAGTCGCGGCGCTAGGTGGTGATGCCAGTGCCTCCTCGGTCCACAGTATCCGCCAAACCCTCGCTACCAACATAGACCTCAGTCGAGTCCAACTTCTACTGCTACTTTTGAGTCAATGGCTCAAAGTTTGGGGGCTAATTTACCTCACATTAGTCTACCAGCTTTTGATGGCACTAATCCAAAATTGTGGAAAAAACGGTGTGAAATTTTTTTCGCATTCTATTCTGTTCCAGAGGATATCTGGGTTTGATTTGCGACTCTAAATTTTGAAGGCCCAGCTATTTTTTGGATGCAATCTATGGATCACAAAGTGTTTAGTATGACGTGGGAGGAATTGGGTCTAGCATTAACCAATCGGTTTGGTAGAGATCAACATGGGTCATTAGTGCGCAAGTTTTTTCATATTCATCAGACGGGTACTGTATCTGAATACATTGAACAGTTTGATGATCTAGTGCATCAGCTTTTAGCTTATGATAGTTCTTTACAAACTGAATTATTTACTGCTAGATTTATTGATGATCTTAAGGACAAAATCCGTTCAGTCGTTGTTATTCAGCGTCCAAAAGACCTCGATACTGCTAGTGCGCTGGCGCTTTTGCAGGAGGACGTGTTGATTCTTCCACCCCGACGTGAGGGTCGCCGTTTTGATACTGTACCTTCTGGGCGCTCTTTTGGTCGACCGATGGCGATGCCCCTTCCACCGCCACCTCCAGTGTCCAAATCGGCACCAACATTGGCAGTGGACGACAAGAAGTTCTCGTCAACGACACGGCCACGACCTTCGGACGATCGCATGTCCGCACTCATGGCATACCGGAAGGCAAAGGGTTTGTGTTACAAGTGTGGAGAACGGTGGGGACATACTCACCGATGTGCTGCGACTGTTCCTTTGCATTTGGTTGAAGAGATGTGGGCAATGTCTCGGGACATGGACGATGAGGCAAGGTCAGAATCTTCACATTCGTCTCGATGGCACCTTTCACCTGATGTTAATGGAGAGCAAGTTCTGGCCATTTCCTGTGAAGCAATGTCTGGGTCTGAAGGGGGCAAAACCATTCGTCTCAAAGGCTTTGTGCATTGTCAAGAAGTTTTGATGTTAGTCGACTCTGGAAGCTCCGGAAGTTATATTGGAAGTCATCTGCTTCCTCTGATGCCTGGAGTTCAGAAAATTTCTCAGCCAGTGCAAGTCAGAGTTGCGGATGGAGGACTTTTGAGCTGTAAGTTTGTTATTCCGCAATGTAGTTGGTTATGTCAGGGCCATACATTTCTGACAGATTTGAAAGTCTTACCCTTGAGTGGTTATGATATTATTCTTGGCATGGACTGGCTTGAACAGTATAGCCCGATGGAAATTCACTGGGGACACAAATCGTTAGTATTCTGTCATAAAGGTCGTCAGATTCGATTACAAGGCATTATTCCCATGGTTAGTAACTGTCTGGTTATTTGTGGAATTCAATTAGATGCGCTCATTAAGAAAGAGGCCATTGAACAGATTCTGGAAATATCTGAGGTGACTCCAGATAATCCGGTTCCAGTGACTTTGCCGAGTATCACAAGACTACTGGAGGAGTTTGCGCACTTGTTTCTGAAACCAATTGGGTTACCTCCTCGGCGAGAATTTGATCACGCCATTCCTCTGTTGCCAGGGGTTCATCCCTTCCGCCTACGACCCTATCGTTATACACCGCAACAAAAGAATGAGATAGAAAAACAAGGACAAGAAATGCTAACCACTGGGGTTATTCAATATAGTTCCAGCCCTTTTGCTTCCCCAGCTCTTTTGGTCAAGAAGAAGGATGGTGAATGGCGTCTGTGTGTAGACTATCGACGGTTAAATGCTCACACCTTAAAAAATAAGTATCCCATGCCTATTTTGGATGAACTCTTGGATGAGTTGGCGGGTGCCACGGTGTTTTCTAAATTAGATCACCGTTCCAGTTACCATCAGATTAGGATTAAAGAAGGTGATGAGTACAAAACAGCTTTTCAGACTCATAATGGTCACTTTGAATATAAGGTTATGTCCTTCGGTCTTACTGGAGCGCCAGCAACATTTCAAGGTTTCATGAACTTCATTTTGGCACCATTATTGCGTAAGTGTGTGGTGGTTTTTATTGATGATGTACTTGTTTATAGTTCCACAATGGAAGTGCATGTTGATCATCTGCGCCAAGTGTTCAGTCTCCTGAGTCAACATCGGTTGCATTTGAAGATGTCAAAGTGCTCTTTCGCCCAGACTCAACTGGAGTTTCTTGGGCACATTGTCAGTGCGGGTGGAGTTGCTACATATCCTTCCAAGCTTCGGGTGATTCAGGAGTGGTCGGTGCCTACGTGTGTGAAGGATATTCGCAGTTTTCTAGGAATGGCCGGCTATTACAGGCGCTTTGTTCAAGGATTTGGAGTGATTACCAAGCCATTAACTAATCTTTTGAAGAAAGGTCAACAATTCATATGGACGAGTGAAACTCAACAATCATTTGCCGCTATTAAGCATGCTCTAGTGTCAGCTCCAGTGTTGGCTTTGCCGGATTTTGCACAGCCGTTCACTATTGAGTCGGATGCGAGCGAGAAGGGTATTGGTGCTGTTCTACAACAGAAGGGTCATCTTGTTGCATTCATTAGTAAAGCTCTGGGACCTAAAAATCAAGGTTTATCTACATATGAAAAAGAATTTTTAGCGATTTTGTTTGCTATTGATCAGTGGCGGCCGTATTTGCAGCATGCTCCTTTTGTCATTAAAACTGATCACTAAAGTCTGACTCATTTACTGGATCAACGAGTTACCACTCCTCTTCAGCATAAGGCTCTCACCAAACTTTTGGGACTACAATTTACCATTCAGTACAAGAAAGGGCAAGATAATCGCGTGGCCGATGCGTTGTCTAGACGTCCAGACTTCCAATGTGACCAGAGTGATAATTACCTGGTGCTTACGGCGGTCTCCAGCATCAAACCAGTGTGGCTTGAGCAGGTGGTGCAAGGGTATCACCAAGACCCGGCGACTCAAAAGATACTGACTGAACTCTTGGTTGGACAGTCTGTACCTCACTTCTCTCTTCAAGCTGGTATTATCCGGTTCAAAAATCGAATCTGGCTTGGCAGCAACTCGGAATTACAGCTCAAAGTAATGAAGGCTCTTCATGACAGTGCCATTGGCGGCCACTCCGGCTTTCCAGTTACATATCGTTGTATAAAAAATTTGTTTGCATGGCCATCTATGAAGAAGATAGTTCATCAGTTTGTGACTACATGTTCTATCTGTCAACAAGTCAAACCGGATCGAGCTAAGTATCCTAGTCTTCTTTTACCTCTTGCTATACCTGAACATTCATGGCAAACAGTTACATTGGATTTCATTGAAGGGTTGCCGCGTGTGCAGTCATATAATTGCATTCTTGTGGTGGTTGATAAGTTTTCTAAGTTTGCTCATTTTATTCAGTTAGCTCATCCATTCACCGCTCTATCAGTAGCTCAAGCCTACATGACTCATGTATATAGGCTTCGTGGTATGCCTCGTGCCATTGTATCCGATCGCGACAAGGTGTTCACTAGTTTGTTATGGCAAGAATTGTTTAAGTTGGCAGGCACCTCGTTACACATGAGTAGTGCCTATCACCCACAATCTGATGGACAGACCGAGCGGGTTAACCAGTGTCTGGAAGGTTATCTGAGGTGTTTTGTGCATGCCTGCCCCAAACAATGGATTAAGTGGCTTTATTTAGCTGAGTTTTGGTACAACACCAGTTATCATTCAGCTCTTCAGACATCTCCTTTCGAGGTCTTGTATGGTCATCCTCCTAATTACTTTGGTATTGATTCCGCTAAAGTGTGCACTTCTCCAGATTTACAGGGCTGGCTTACTCAACGTAATCATATGAATGCCTTGGTCAAGCTCCATCTGCAGCGAGCTCAGCAGCGCATGAAGTCTCAGGCAGATAAACGTCGGTCAGAACGCAAGTTCAATGTGGGCGATATGGTGTATGTTAAGTTGCAGCCGTATGCTCAAGCATCGGTAGCGCCTCGTGCCAACTACAAGCTAGCTTTCCACTACTTTGGACCATATCCAGTAAATTGGCCTGACCTCCCTCCCTTAAATTGGCCTGCCTTTGGGAACAACCTGATCCTTGATCCACATGTAGACAGGCACCAGCACGTAGTACGAGGCGCATACCGTCCCGACGATGAAGCGGAAGAGGAAGGCGAAAGGATTCACCGCTTCCTCGACGTCCTCAGCCTTCGGACCGAGCTGCAGCGAGAAGAGAAATCGGACAAGAGATCATGACACACACACACACACTTGGAGCTGGAACATCGACATGGACCGTACTCAGAGCCATGAACGACTAGGCAGAAATGCACCTGCAAAGGGGAATCGCCGGCTGCTCTCTTCACGCCTGTCACAGAGCAAATAGCATCATGTCAATATATCCTGACAGACAATTCACTGTATTTATGACGTCGATACTGGGGTCAGATGGGATTCGGCAAGTAAATTTTGATTGATACAACATAGTTTATGTTAATTAAGAACAGGCAAATTATAAGATACTGACATTACTAGTAGTAACTGGTAACAGGAAAGGGTGAGGCCGTGGGTGCTAAGAAAAGAGATTTCCTTGACAAAACCTAGATCAGGGCCAAGCGTATTGCAACCTGTTCAAGTTAGTCAACCCAACCAAGAGCCAAGTCAATTCACAAAACCGAATTATTTCACAGCTTTTTTTCAGGAAAAATTCACAGAAATTTTTATAATTAAAGAAATACTTTAGTCTGCTTGTAGCCAAATTAGAACAACACATCTCCATTGCTAGAAATTGCACGGGAAGAGACCACAACCCATGTTTCCCCTCATAAACAATAGGTTACTAATGAGGAAATCATCACCTTTCTATCCCCATAGCAAATTTTTTTTCTTTTGCAAATCTAATCCTTTTAGGAACGCAATTGCAAAAATAGTCACATCCCATCACGGAAGTGCCGGATGGTAACACTGAAGCTTCTGACGCTTCCACGGTGTAGGAGCACGGAAGGTGACACGTGTCACCCTCTGCCGCTTCCGCGGTTTGGAATGAGGCTATTTTTTAAATTGCGTTTGCAAGGGGTCAGATTTGCAAAAAAAAAAACACGGGATTAGAAAAGTGATGATTTCACTAATGGGAAACACAATGGGCAAATACTGCAATATGCACAAACAAAGAGTTAAAGGATATAGAAACGAGTGATCAGAGCATCACCTCCCAGCGGAGACATAGCGATCAAATGTGTCGGTTGGGAAGGGGAGGTCCTCAGCGTCTCCCTCAATGATGCTCACCCCCTTCAGTGCCTCCTTCTGCCGGGCCTTCTCAAGCTGGTGCGGCGACTGGTCCAGCAGGGTGACATTCTCGTTGTCCACATGCTTGACAATCCCCATTGTGGCGAACCCAGTTACATCGACGACCTTGAGCCCATGGTGGTAGAGCTCAGCGGGCTCCAGTGCATCATTCCTCATGTCCTCAGTCCAATGTCCCGGGTTTATAATATGGGAATATATCCAATGCAATTAAAGTTTTGGTGCAACCACTATGCACCCAGCACCCCTACTAAAAAAAGTTTTAAAAAATTCTGAAAAAAATCATGGATGTACATCTCAACTTATCCCATCTACATATAAAATTTCATGATCAAATTCGTCCTATGTTAAGAGTAATAAAAAAGACAAATTTTCTGACAAACTTGAATAGTTCAAATACACCCTAAATTTGTCTTTTTTTGTAACTTCTAGCATAGGACGAATTTGATCATGAAATTTTATATGTAGATGAGGTGAGCTGAGATGTACATCCATGATTTTTTCAGAATTTTTTGAAACTTTTTAAGAAAGCGCATGTACTAGCACCAAAACTTTAATCAGACCTGATATATTGCCTTATAATTTGGTCATACACCATGGAAAGGAACCTGTAGAACCAGAAGGCCTCCCGCCTCCTTCTTGTGCTGTATGAACCTAGGCTGTGAAACTGGCCTAGCAGAGGAGACTGTACACTTAGGTGTCACAAACTTTGCTCCTGATCTCACACCACTTCTATTTCTCAAAGGATCCAAACCAATCTTGGAAGGCCCCAAGAATCCTAAACCACTGGGAGCTCTAAATGTTGAGGAAGAAGCCATTTCTTGATCTCTGTATGCAAACTTGGATCAAATCATATATGGGTTAGTTTCTAGGGCAAGAGAATGCTGGACCGATATAATGGGGGGAAAAAACCAACAAATGGGAAATGAATTGGTAAACTCCTACACAAATCTTTGTGAGGTTCCCCGATAGACTTGCAAGGAAAATAAATAGAGATCACATACCAGTTCTCTTGCGAGGTGGCAGTGGGGACAAGTTCTTGGCCTTGGTCACCTCAGTTCCCAGTTCAAGCACTTCTTCAGACCACAGAAACATGAGAACTACCAGCAGCCATGTGTGCAAGCTTGTGTGTACTGTGTCAGAACTTTTTGCGTGCTGCAACAAAAGACTTCCACGTTTCTATCTTCGGGAATCTGATGGTTTTGTTTGTTTTTTCTCAATTAGTTTCTCCATTGATGGGGACATGGGGTTGTGCACCTATGGATGGGGATTCATGACAGAGATGTGTGTGACATTTTCCACTTGGTGTCTTGCATAGGGACTTCTCAAATATTACACCTTGTTTGTTGGATTTATTCTACATAGACAATTAAGTTGGGGCCTTTTCTGAGCCTCATCCGAATTTTTCTATTGCATAAATTCATAATACAAGCAAGAACAGCACTATACAAAAAATAAGCATTAGAAAAGTTTCAGTCCTAAGAAAAATTCGATTGTACTAATTGATAAGTACATACCTGTTAATTCCAATGAGGATAATTACTCATGTAAACAGGGTTACTTACGTGTAGATTTAGTATACTAGGCTAAGGCCCTATTTGGTAGAGTTTCAGATCTCAGTTCCACCTGAAATCTGAAACTTGTAGGTTAAAATAAAATGAATTAAGTTTATATTTTTAGTTTAAAATGTAAACAAGATGACCTATCTAAACATTCTTAATGTATTTACAGCTCCAGTTCTACGGATCTGGTGGAGCTAGGTGGAGTTGAAGCTGTACCAAACACAGCCTAAATTCACTACTTAAGTGAAAAGACAGGCTAATGATGGCAGCTTTTGACTTTTGAAAAGACAGGCTAATGATGGCTACTTAAGTACACATCACGTCAGAACATCACAGAAAGGGCACCAAAAAAATTCATTTGCAGTTGTTTTGCCACATACGACCACAAGGTGACTTTCACATTCAGATGGCAATGGACGCCAGTAGAAAATATGTGTACACTTGGTTAGTGGGCAAGAGTCCAGCTTGCCAAGATGAGTTTGAAGGTTATATACCCTTCAGAGTAAAGTAATATACTGTTACAGGGACATGGGCCGATGTTTGAAGATTATTCCTTCATAGAGTTAACCAAAATGCCATTTCTGCGTCCTTAGTTGGCAACAAGCTTTGGGCGGATCACTTGTGATTTGTGTATTCAGCTAACCAGATTCAAGTATTTTTCCTCTCTGAACATCTTCATGATTAGCTGTTGTTGCTTCGCTTTGTTGGGCTTGCTCTGCCTCAAGCTTCCTTATAGCAGATGAACTCAATTTCTCCCCCTCAGCACCTCCGGATAGAAGATCAACAACCTCAACCTGCAATCAAGCTCATCCATACTTGCATCAGTTATATAGTTCATTCAGTAGCAGGTTCATATCAAATAAAGGAAATCTAGAGCGGAGCATGAACACACCTTCAACAGTATTTACAGCAAGTCCACCATTTAATGTCTCCTTACTAAACATAAGCAGCATTGCTACGTCAATTGAGGCACAACAAACAAAGAAGCTTAGGAAACATGGACTATGTTAGGTTCAATTTTGAGCCATAAATATGTAAGTTCAATATTGAGATTTTTTCAGATACAGTAAGGTTTTGAAGTTGGTGGAAGAATGAATTTTACCTTTTGGTCAGATCATATGCATGAAAGAACAAAAAGGAAAAGTTATTGATAGCTAAATGGCAGAAAAGTGATAATGCAGTTCTGCATACCTCACAATAATGGCATCCAACTTATCATCAATAATGGATGGGCCATATGGATCCTCAATCGGCTCCACTTGTACTATCAGTTCTGGTTTAATAGACTGCAATTTACAAGAAACCAATCATGATCTTTCATGAGCATTTTCACTTTTGGTAGTTCCTCCTGGTACCACACACAGCCACATTATTATATGAAATTGCAGAATTGGATGTGAAACTGATGAGTGATCAGTGATGACCCTACAAGTTCAGAGTCCATAAGCATGTGTCTCCAAAATTGGATTACAAGAAAATTTTATTTCCAGAAACTGTTTAAGAAATTAACTGTTTCAAAGACGACAGAAACTAAGAAAGTTACGTTATAAGGAGATTCTCTACCGACCATATGATAAAAGTACAGTCGCAAGTAGAACAATACCTGTAATGAGTTGGTCCTAAAATGCCACAAAACTTCATACCATATTCACTCATTACAGAACTTATAAGCACTCATCTAAAGGCTAAAGCATAAAGCCACATAAAGAAATGCTCATGCAGTGCACAAAAATTAAATCCTCTCCACGACTGAAGACTCTTCAGATCAAAAGAAGCAATACGACTGAAGTCTCTACTAGCACAAATCAAGCAAAACCAAGGAGGCAAGATAACCACCACCTTGATGTAATCCTCCACGGCCTTGATGCGCTTCTCGACGGGCTCGATCAGCTCAGCACACTACATACACATGGCATCAGGAACACAACCAAGAAGCCTCGTAACTCCAAGAACTGATGAACTAGGGTAAAAAAAGAAGACCATTTTTTTGGGACAAAGGCGAGATTTTACCTCCTTCTTGGCCAGCATGGGGCCGGTGCAGACGCCCACCACGATCCGATCCCCCGCCAACTCCGCCGAGGCCTACCCCGCCAATCCCATCGCCCAAACAAGCAAGATTTAAGTGTGGTTCTTCGTAATCGAAATCGAAATGAAGGCTATTTTTTCTCCCTTCGTTTCTGAAATATTTCGTTCCGTAGCACCTTGAGAAGGCGACGGTGACCGTCGTGGAGGCGGTCGAAGGTGCCTCCGAGAACCACCGAGCCGTACGACGGAGAATCCACCTGCTCCTCCGGAGCCTGCGGCGGCGCTCCGGCCGGGATGTCGCCGGTGAGGGGGCGAGCGACCATTTTCCTTTTCTGTTTTTGTTTCCTTTCTTTCCCAGCTAGGAACAGGAAGAAGAACGTACGGCTACGTCCTCCTCTTTCTTGTAGATTGACGGCCCAGATTGACTGACACACAGCTGGAAATTTTTTGAAACATATTTCTCTTAAAACTTTTGGTGCTGAAAATGGGAATCAAAGTCTCAAATCCAAAATGCCTCTCCAAGGAATGGTATATTCTGGTAGCGCAAAAATCATATATAAACTTAGCACAAAAGCTTTAAAAATATTCTCCAAACTTTGGCGCATGTACGGGGAAGAAAGGCTACGGCATTAGGTTTGGCACGAAAAAAAATATAGTTTCCATGGTGATTTCTCTCTTTTGTTTCTCCCAAATTCAGTCAAGTTTGATTTTAAGTTTTTGTGCTGACACAATATTTTGAGAATGTTTGAAAAGTTGTATACAAAATTCGAATGAGTTTTGCAGGGAGATGGAGACAAAGCTTCGGGCGCCGCTCTCTTTGGAGCCTGGGGCATCACTAGGGATGTAATCGGATCGGATACGGTCGGATATTGTTCATCCCGTATCCGTATCCATATTTTTTATCGAATACGAAGTCGGATACGAATGGTGTCGGATATGAATACGAATGCGAATAATACCGGATACTATCACTTGCGAATACGAAGCGAATACAGACCGGATTCAATACGGGTACGAATATTTTTAGCCGGATAATACACGAAAATATAGATCATTTATTGCACATGTAACATACTGAATGGTAAATTACTTATGAGTTATGAATAATTATTGATAAAATGTGAAGAAAATAGTACAAGAATTTACTATAGTTGCATTGTACATAATTAAGAATTAATAATGAACGCACTAGAGATTATATAAAAGTTAAATGTAGATTCATAATAGAATTATCAAAGACAATGGCACTAGCAAATTAGAAGTCACAAACTAGTAAAGTAAACACGATAGAATCATATAATACCATCGAGTCGAGCGGACGAGCGGCCGCGATGCGGTCGGACCGTAGATGGCTACAGGCTACATCCCACGGGCTGTGGTGCGCCGGACCGCCGGTGGCTCTGACCTCACGGGTCTGCGGGCTATGGCTACCATGGCACCGGATCACGGTGCGCCTCGGTGCCTCCTCAACTCAAGTCACTCAGCTCAGCTAGGTTTTTTTTGGATTGGGGATTTTAGAGGAGAGAGACTATCAGACTAGTAGAGAATAGAGATAGAGAAAGAGAGCACGAATAATGGATTGGAGATTTTATGTTTTTGGTTTTAGGTCTGCTGCGTGGCAGTGTCGCATTGCCTTCAGTTTTGGCCTGGCGCTAGTGGACAAGCCGGGAAGTACGAAGCACGTGGTAAATTTTTGGTTTGGCACCGCACTAGCGCTGTGGTGCACTTGGCGTTGGCACTTTGGCAGTGGCAGTGTGGCACTTGGTAGAATGATAGTTGGTATTTGGCACTTGGCACTGGTACTAGTAGAGTACCAAGAGTGGTATTGGTACACTGGTACTAGTGCCTCTAGACTCTGGTGACTGGTGCTCTTTGATTGGAGAGTTACAGACTCACAGTCTTGGAGATGTCTTTAAAGTTTTCGGATAATATCCATATTTTATATCCGGATATTATCCGATTATAAACTCGGATATTCCTGTATCCGTCGGATAATTACTATCCGTATCCTTATCCGAGATAACTATCCTTATCCGTATCCGTATCTGGAAAATTCTTCGAATATCCGAAAAACTATTCAAATCGCTATCCGAATTGATTCGGTCGGTCGGTCGGTCGGAAAATATCCGTTCCAGTTGCACCCCTAGGCATCACATCGCAAGGAGAGCTTAGGAAGAAGACAGTGGTTTAGAGTTGAAAATCCGTGCTCGCTGTGTTAGTAATCTGGTGGATGGCAAGATGTAATTGTGTTTCCTGCGTTTGGTGATTTGGATGTTTTCTGCTTTGGCTCTTCTTAAAGTGGTGTATGGTCTGGATGGTTAAATGCTATAGTTTTACGTTTTCCAGTTTCTTGAATGGAATTGGGACATCAAGTTTGATGTCCTTCTGATCTAAAAATTCGAATGAGTTTACCCCAACTCCCAGGATTACTAATTTACTATCTCATCCTTTGATTGAAGCATGAACTGTTGGATAAAGCCTCTTACAGGTAAGATAAGATCGTGGCGGGCGAGGAATCCTGACAATCTTAGGAGTTTTGGTCTTGGATGCCTCAATTCATCCATGCATTATTCCCAAGCATAAGGAGATATCCTTGTTTAACATGATGTTTTATAAAATTTCTTCTCGCACTTACACTACATCTAAGGGGTAGTTCAGTGTGTACAAGGTCGAAATGTGTAACTTTGCAGCTCATCTACTTTTTCAAGGATAATATGACACTTCCGTTCTCCATGGATGCGTCTGTGAAAAGTTCGGAGGACATGTACACCTCTGCCCCCAAATCTTATCATGAACATGACAATGACAATGAACACCACTTGATAGTAGATACAAAGTCCATACATGCTTTTCATGAGGGAGATAGAAAAGGACATAAGCATCTGATTTCAGCCCCTTCAGTACTCTGTCTCTTGCAGGCTATCTCTCTCATTAAGTGGTGTTTATCCACTGTTCAGAAATCTGTATACTGACAGCATATAAGAGGCTACATGGCAAGGAAGTTCTATACAGCAGTACCAATAGAATCACTCTTCCAAGATCTTTACATTTGATATTCTCAGAACTCAGAAAAAAAAGAGAAAAGAACTGTACATTTTCCAGTGTGGCTCTAAATCATATACATTTTTCCAGCATGGTTCTACATGCCAAGGTACGTGTGAAACATATCAATGGAATCACTACAGCCAGCGGTACACATAATGACAAGGAAATAGAGATAGAATCACTGAAATCACCTATTGCAACAAATATTCAAATCCTGACCATTAACTTCAACTGGATCAAAAGTCAGGTAGAATAATTTCTACATAGCTTTTCATGTTCCTGAAAAGTAAAACCATGCAATTCTCATTTACTTCTAACAACAAAGTTACTCATGAGATACATAAACTGTACGTAATTTTCTCCGAACACTTCTATATTTACAACACCATTAAGGTAAAAACAAGACTACTAAGCTGCAGAGATCTCTACAAGATGGAAGTATACAGACTGGGAACAGCACATTATTTTTTTCTGGGACACCATCATATGTACAGCCTCAAGTTCGATATTGGAGAAGACGAAAAAATCAAGAAGATAAGAGGTGCCTCAACTGAAGCAAGTGCTCCTCATTTGAGATGTTAAGCGAGAGGCGCAGGTTTGTCAGAAGTGACTCTTGCTCCCATGTCATAGGTCCAGAGGCATAAAACGCTCTCACTGTTGATTGATATGCTTGTAGCTCCAGGCCATGGACACCCGTTTCTAAATCAGCACTGAAACTATCTCTATTCTCATGCCCACATACGGATGGGCATGCAGACATGGCATCATCAGGGAAGCAACTGCCAAGTCCAACTGATTGCTGGGGGCATGCAGACATGGCATCATCAGGGAAGCAACTGCCAAGTCCGACTGATTGCTGGTTATCATTGATAGAGTATTCCAAGTAATTTACACCACAACTAGCCACCGAGCACTCATTCTCATCTCTAACTTGCAAAAGAATTTGAGATGGAAAAACTTTACCATCTGGCTTTCTCTTGGCAAGAGCATTTGATCTGTCACTAAAAGGCCTATACAAGCAAGCACCATCGATGTCATTCCTAGAAGACACCTTCAGAGGCAGTGCTTGCTTGGTTGGCTGACGAACTTCATAAGCAGTTGCTTTCCTTTTCTTGCTTGTTCCTCTAATCAAATCATTAGGTGGCATTCTACTTGGTTCTAGTTTTTTCTTCAAATTTCTAGCACTAGTGGAAGGACAGAGATTGACTGCCTTGTGCCTCTTAGTACTGTGACCGTCATCTTCATAGGCTTGTTCCATCACAAATTTCGAGTGAGGAAATGTATCATGAGCAACTCGAGATTGTTTTTCACCCTGCTCTGTGACCTGAAAAGGGAATAGTGTTGATGAAATACTTTTTTATACCATGTTAATGAAATACTTGCTTGAAAAATGGCAAGAGAAATATGCACTGGTAATGAAAAAAGAAGTTCAGTGATTTCTTAATTCATACTGAAGTCAACAAAGTGCTAGTAGTTGACAGATAACATTGTTGGTGACCTCTTGTAGTACGAAATTACTATGAAAAGAAATGTTGAGTTCAAGAGAAGTGAAGATTTGGCATTTGCAAATTTAAACAGGTGCAAGATTTGCATGCCAACTGATGTCACCCTGGAAATTATTTGCTTTATTAGTTGACATGATAATCTTGCACTTGTGATGGAATCAACTATAAGAACTGAGAACATAAGCTAACCATGAATTTAAGTTTTGAAACAACTAGC
Organism: Guadua angustifolia; assembly: GCA_036346375.1. Classification (NCBI taxonomy): domain Eukaryota; kingdom Viridiplantae; phylum Streptophyta; class Magnoliopsida; order Poales; family Poaceae; genus Guadua; species Guadua angustifolia. The sequence continues at coordinate 45,861,688 of CM070512.1, read as the reverse complement.
GAATGAAATGTAAAAGAATTGCACATGGGAATTGGTTCTCACCCTATCTATTACAATTGACCGCTTACTACAATAAGCATTTGGAACCCTCAAGCAAGATAAATGGAATTCCCTCAGTTGGATGCAATCAGTTAGCCTGATGATGAAATAATCATTCTTCAGCACCTTTGTAATCTTGCCAAGCCTCCACGAGTTATGGTCCAACACCTCAGTTATGTCACCAAGAACCCATTTGCTTTTTCTCAGATCAGCTGGTTGATGAGGCCTAACATCATCCGTTCGTACCTTCCTAGCTGCAGGCCTTCCTTCAGCAGCGAAATGTAGATCATTATCCCTAAAGAACTGCAGCCTTCTATTTTCCAATTTCATCATATCTCGCTCTGACCTTGACCCTGCTACCCATGCACATAAAAGGCAGACCTTTAAGTATGAAAAGTCAACAAAAGCACTAGCACAAAGGAAAGAACGTGAAAACAAGAATGGATAAGAAAAAAAAAAGACCTCATCTAGTAAAAATCTAGATTACTGTATTTTTAGGTTATAGCATATGTACAAACTTCATCATTGCTAAATGTGTCCAAAGATCTGCTAAATGTTGTTTAAAGAAGAAAGTATAGGAGACCTTACAATCATCAAAGTAAAACAACTAACCTAGTGGTATAGAGCTATGTCCGATCAGACTAGCTGAAGGTACTATTTGCACACCAACTGGAAACAGCGTTTGTTGAGACAAAAAAACAACACACAGAGATAAGCACTATGGTCATAGAACAGAAGTCAAGTCACAGTCCTATAATCTTGATGGGCAAATTGTAAAAGTATAAAGGTAAATCGATCAAAGTCCACCAAAATGCAGTTGGCTCTTAGTTGATTGTGTTAAACATTCGAGACTTGACATTAACCATAAAATGTTCAGTAAATATTATTCAGGAACATTAAGAATAGCATTAGAAGAACGATTTTGTCCTTTACTCAGATATGCTTTCTCAAAACTACTTAGCTACGTAACAAAATAAATGCTCGAATCATCTTCTACAACCCAGAAGTTGAATGTTAATCAAAGGGGAAGCAGATGACTAAATTCCGAGACTTGCGACTTATGCATCATCTAAGCTCCACAATCTCAAGTACAATGATCCCTTTAAGACTTCTTTTTTAGGTTCTGTCCCTTAAACTGAGAAGTAAAATAGCTGAATCAATTAGAAATTTCTGCACAAGTCCTAAGGGAAACCAGCTCATATACGAAGCATCATTAGGGGGAAAAGATTCGTTCCCTATCTACTGCATCTTAAAGAAATTACCTAAACAAAACAACTAACACTAACACCAATTCAGTGAAACCACCCCTTCCTCTGATTTTGGGCTATGAACTAGGAGCAACTTCCCAAATCCAGAAGTTCATACATATATAGAAGAATCCCCACAATTTGGAAACTTTTATACTAAGAAAAGTCAAACCACTTGATCTGTCAGATGGTGCACACCAATCACTCAATCTGGATCAGATGGCACATCACCTAAAAGCATGTCTTGATTCCTTAATATTGAGAAGCCCAATCAAGATTTCAAGCAGCAAAAGTAGTCAAGTACAGCAGCTCAAGTTAGAATCATGAGAGCAAGAAATAAAAAATAAAGATCCAATTTGGACCACACTAGACAAGCAAAACAGGACTTCAACAAATTTAAACAAACGAGTTGGCTTGTTCGAATCTTCGATCCAAAAATGTGGAACAATCAGCTACAGAACTTGGTTTAATCCAAATTCACCCAAACTGCAACACGAGAAGGTATTCCAGATGAATAATTATGAACTGTTTTGACCTGTAACAAACCCAAACATTAGGCCTTACAGATCCGAGGAAACCAAAGGATCGCCTCTAAACCTCAGTTTTGACATTAATCCGGAGAATCCAAATCTGGTATGACTAGCTAGAAAGTAGAAACCAACAGCAGCAGCTTATATAGGAATCACGAACACAAAGAACACAAAGATAGGACTTTTAACGCACAATCTAAAACAAAATGCGAACTTTGACGTGCAAGATATCCAAGAAACCAGCTCTAAGCAGTCCTCACCTGAAACAAACCAACCAATCAACTCGCCATGTCGATCCAAGAACAACAAAAAGAAGAAGAAAAATTCGCCCCTGAGAATTACTTGTAACCCAGATTGGGCTATACTTCCATCCCAATTTGGATTAGGAGGCAAGGATCAAGAACGGCAGCCAAGGGAAAGAAAGAAATAAATAAACTAAGAAAAACATTTGCCACCTCCAGACACCTGAAATAGCAAGCAAAATATTGCGTGAAATTTTTCAGAAATTCAGAGCATAGGAGGTGACCAACCTCGGGGGAGAGAAGAGGAATAATCTGGCCGCTAATAAGCAATCGGGGAGCCTAATTCCGGGCCAAACCATATGAGAAAAAGGTGTGCTGGGTTGCTCCGTAGATTGGCTGTTTCTTTCGGTTCTTGCTTTCCTGTTCCTTGCGTTTTTGTCATGGGAAATTTGCTCATTTTTTCTATCTAGTTTTAAAATATCTCATGTGCTTGTCCAAAAAAAAAACGCTTCTATTTTTTAAAATATATTGATCCGCTGATAAAACTCTTGATTGAAATGCTTGTGCTAAATTGCTTTATTTGGTTTGCTATATTTTTCTTCTTTTTATCGAAGTTTTGAAGAGAAAAGCAAGTGAATCTGTGAAGACTTGCTTATCTAGGTGATGTATATCTTTTTTTTCAACTCTAACATCCGGCATATGTATTTGTAAATTTGGCTCCCTCCTCCGTTGCAGAAGGCGCGGCAATCGACACATTTTCCTTGTCACGCTTAGGGAGAGCGGAAGGTCACCGACACCACTGCAGGACGATAGACTGCGAGAGGAGGCGCTGCCACACCTAGAGAGCATAGGTGGAGCTTACACACTTGGGAGTGTGGGAGGAGCTGTGGCGCACACATGACCGTACAAGAATAGGCTTTGTCGTGCTTGGGTAGCGTGGAAGGGATTCTGCCATAGTGGGCTATACATTGCTTCTGCGGTCGGTTGAGTTGTTGAGGCGCCGATGATAGATGTAGCTTGCCGCGCCTTCCGCGGTAGGGAAAAAGGGCGAGCTAGATAAAAGATGATGTAGTTAGATGTGGAGCAGTCTTCGTTTGAATGTCATTCCTGCTTTGTGGCTGCTTCTTTCTGTATATTTCTTCATTTCTCTTTATTGTTTAGATTTGTAAAAAAAATAAATCCTAGTCTAATTAAAAAAATTAGCGATGTTGTTCAGGTTTTTGGGGTTAGGGAACTCAGGAATGTCTTCATGAATCTGCTTGCAAAAGGTGAGAAGCCATGTTGGCAATTCTTTGCTTTTTGTAGTTAATATTCCGGCAGTTAAATTAGTACTTTATGCTTCTAAAATATAGTACTATTAATTCCAAAAAAATGTAATATTATGAAAATTGATAGTATGTCATTAGATGAGATTTGGTGACAAACCTTAGTTCCTGAACATAAAAGAGTACTCTTACGTTTGTTAGGTAACAAAAATGAATTATACATTCTACCCGTAAATAATCCAAGAAAAACAAATAAGCCATCATATTGTCTGTGCTATTTCATTGGTATTACCAAAATGTTCTTTTGGAAAAGTTAAGGCTGGATTTATTAGGAAACAGGAAACTCACAAAAAAATCATTGTAAGAGAAAAAAAATTATAATAGTCGATATTTCTTTTCAACTTGAATACTTGTGTCAAGCTCAGTTCAGCTGGAATCAGAATGGGATAGGGCGATTGTCATTTTGCAATGCCAAAGTGGATAGAAGAGATGCATATCAGGGTGTATAGGCATGTAGAGATGGTCATTAGGCCGGGTTTTTTAGACTGATTCGTGGCACGACAAGTACAGCATGCATATGGGCATGGTCGGCATGAGATAGGCCGTGTTGGGTCTCGAGGTCGGGTACGATAGGTGGTATGGCACGGCACGTCAGCATGGGTCACACTTGGGCCAGTATGACACAAAATAGGATCGGTGGGTCCAAAGCAGGTACAGTACACGGTAGGACGTTCTGTCATGATATTATGCCATGTTGTGACTCACCCTACGGCTAGTGTGTTTTGCGATCCTCGTATGCGAAGAAAGGGGAAACAACAGAGGTGCTAAAAGGTGGAGCATAAGGACTGGAGAGTACATGCTCACTTACCTCGAGCACACGCGCAGAGCCGTTCCGCACTAGGGCACCCCATACTGGGCGTAAGGTTTTTAATGAGGTAGTAACTTTGTACCTATTTAAAAATGAATAAAAATTAGTTCTTTTTCTCCCAATATTTGTATCCACTACTTCAGCTTCGTGTGTCTTCAGCTCATTTTCTCTTATCGCAATAGTGTAAAAGTTAATATAGTAATATTTAACAAGTGATTAGTAAATTTATCAAGGCTTGCAAACTATTTAAGATAGGCTCGGTAAAACTCACGAGTTTTGGATAAAGCTCGAGTTTAGCTCATTTGAAGCTAAAATCAAGCTTGAATTGAACCTAAAGTGAACCGAGCTCGGGCAGCTCACGAGCCGACATGTAAAAGCTACAGAGCTACGTCTTGGTGGTCATACAAGAATATCTTTTGTTGTAATTGATTTGTGGTACATTATTTCTAAAAATTATTTTACAAAAAATCCAAAAAAACAGAATTATTAAAACCAACAGTATTTCTATTTTTTGCTACCATAAAAAATCAGAGCATGATCGAACTTTTACTATTTCTAAAAAATCTTACAATGGTGTTGGTACTTTTTTCCCCTCTTTTATGAGGTATTAAAAAAAAACCTACTTTCTATTAAAATCTCTACCTGTCCCATGATTCTTTTCGCCCGCAGCAACGCGCGAGCCGGTGTGCACCTAGTTCTTTCGCTATTTTTGGGGCACATTCATGGCTTTAATTAAACTTGAAATTAATCCTTCCTAAGAAAAGAAGTAAAGTTGCTGCCATCGTGTGTTCTACAAATCTGAGGATATAGTGTGTTCTCAAATGGTTATTTCAGTGTTGACCCGGATAATAATTAAGTAACAGGATGAGGTAACCAAGGAACTCCCTTTATCTAAGTTTATAAGGCGTTTTTTTAATAATTTTGTCTATAAATATATGATGTATTTTATATTCTAATACAAAATTAGTGTGATGTTCTCTCTATACCTTTAATAAATATCCATATTTACTTTATATTTTCTATATGCATACATGAATATAATGCTTAGTTACAATAATTAGGGGTAATCAAGTCATTTTCAAAATCTTTTTGTTTATGTGCTAAGAAGAAATACGTCTTATAAACTTAAACAAAGGGAGTACTAATAGTGTGATTCTATTAATAAAGCTTTTCTTGTTTTTTCAAAAGCTTATAGAAACCCTTTCCCCAAAATAGTAAGTGATATCTTGACCTGTCAAAGTTTTTGTCACGACTAGCAGTTGTCCAGTGATCGAGTTTCCACATCTTATCTTTTGAACATAAGATCCAGCGAGTCAATAATTCATCGTCAGTAAAGATTTACAAAAGTTACACAACATCTACTCTTGTCAGTGAGCTATGATGCCTTTTATTTTGAGCCTGTTTGGAGAGCTGTATCTTTTCTAAAAAGTTGTTTTTAGTTTTCTGGACTGAAAAATAGTTGTAACTTTTTATAAGAGACCGTTTAACAAATAGCTAATTTTTCTCAGCAATAAGCAACAAATGCAGGCTCTACCTATCTTTCAGTTTTTAACTTTTGCAAGTTACATGGGGGTTCTAGCTTATGCTAAAAGTCACTTAAAAACGGAGTTATTTAGAGGGACTTACTGGCTTTTTGAAAGATAAAGCTAGCTTAAAGGAAAGAGAGAACATGTTATACTAAGCACTATCGCAATATCATAGGTTTGAGAGACATTAGGAAAAAGACATTGTAGGCATAAAATACAAGCCTGGTGCATCTATTTTACACCAACACTTGTCAGGGATGCCCCGTTGTGGTGACTCATATAATTAACTCAGGGTAACGACAGTATTATCGGTCATTGCAATTACTCTGAGATAATTATGCTAATCTTGGTATATTAGCTAACAAAATATCAGGTGCACCTGATACTTTATTAGTTAATATATTATGTTTAAAGTGTTGCAACAGAAGAATAATTAGAGACTGAAATGGAACTTATTATAATCCATTGCCAGGCAGAGTTACAAGTCCAGCACACTAATTATACATAGAATCCAAGTACAACAAATAATATAATTTATAACTACTAACTACCCTGAAGTCCGCCAAAAGTTGGTGTACGGCCTAACTAACCAATTAGTCCTCCTGGTAAAACTCCTCCTTGTAGTCCTGGTCCTGCGTGTAATCCTCACCCCACGCCTCGTAGGTGGATCGTAAGATTCACCCTCTTAATAAAAGGGAATTTAAGTAAGAGTGAGTATAAGGATACTCAGCAAGCATTAATAACAAATACAATAGATGAGTTTCTCTCATGACCATTTAATGTTCACCTTCTCTCAAAATCCATTTTTACAGAAATTAAGTTTTTGGTTTTCTTTAAGGGTTGTGTTTTCAAGTTTTAATTTGTGAAAGCTACTACTAGCAATTGTTTATAAGACAGACTTAACTTCTATAGCCTCCAATCTAGGAGACAGCACTAATTCATGACTTAATCCTGCGCAGCTTTGTATCATTTTACCCATAATGACTCCATCCTGTGAGGCCCTAGAATGTTTATTACTAATCTGGCATTAGATCTTCAACCCTACTAACTTGTGCCATGGACACGATCCCTGGGTCATCCCACCGACTCATAGCTAACAGTTGTACTCCCACTACCTATCTGTAGTACTCAACCTATGGCTTTAAATATAGCGCACAGGAATACATCAACCAGCAGCTAAGTTCCAAATTAGCGTTGTCTCTCTAGGCCTTCCAGCATACCTGGATTTTACACTATAGTTATCTACCTATCCTCCAATGTGGAGATCATAATATTTTCATAGGACAATATTTTCTGACTGATTTTACACACTATAGTTGATACTGTAAATACGGCTTATTGCCCGAGTGTAGTTGTTCGTTTTTGTATCATAGCCTATGTAGAGGGTGCCACCAACTACATTCCTACTCAAACGGCACCCTCTACCCATTATACATATAAATATGTCACTTGTTCCTTTCATTTGATGAGCCATGTCAATATACCTTAGCAGTTCATCATCAAACCATCTTTCTAATAGTATTCAATTTGTGATTTATTTTAAAAGGTATTTTTCCCATGCATTGATGATACAATATATATATCTAAAACCATTTTAATGGAATTTTACAGTTATGATCAAGAGAAGCTTGCCTGAAATAGAGTTGAAATATTCGGCCTCACTCAGATTCTAGAGGTGGCCTCCTGTTGGATTCAATTTGATCCCTAAAATCATTAAATATTAAAATTCATTTGGCAATTAAATTATTGTGTGTTTTGTGGCATCCAACCTTCCTTTGAGATTTTACAAATTTGATATAAGTATAATGTCCATTTTGACCTTGAGATATTTTTAATTTGGTGTACTTTAATTTTGATGCTTGCTAGTTTGGAGTGATCACTTTATTGAATTTTACTTGGGTACCTTTAATTTTGGATGTTGCATTGCTTATTTATTTCTTTTTATCTTTTTCTTCACCACATTTCTTTTCTGTTTTCCTGTTTTGTCTTTCTTTTCTTCTCCTCTCCTTCTTTTTCCTCCTCACCCGGCCGGTTCAATCTCCTTCTTTTCCCTTCCTCTACTCCCCTCCTTACTCCCATCCGATCTACTTCCCTCCAGCTCCTACCCCACTGCCTTGCGCCTGCGCCCCAGGTCCGCCTCCCTATGCTTGCCGACCACTTGGGTTCGGCCCTGCGCTGCTCCAGCACCGCTCGGTCCTGCCAACCCCATGGTTCTTGGCCCCTACTGTCTTCGGCCTCCTTTGGCGCTCACCTTGCACGCCCTCCCCTCGGGCCGCCTTCTCCTCCCCACGGTGTCTCCTCTACCGGCTTTGGTGTTGCCCCTCTACTCTCTTGGCTGAGCTCTTTGTGGCTCATCTACTACCCCCGATGCTCGATTTGTCCTTATGGGAGGTTCTTGATTGCTTGATTATTTTCAATTTTGAGTTGGTACTAATCGGTTGATGATGATTTGGGAGTGGTGCTCTAGGTCTGGTGGTGTGGCAACGACATTTGGTAATACCTATACGTCGGGGAGTGCGAGGTAGAACCGCCTTTAGGGTGCCCTTCTCTGAGGCCTCTAGTGCTTCTACTCTATTTATTGTCTATTCTTACTACTGCACTAGGGCTCTTAGTTTCTAAAGTTAACAAAGATTTACTTGAGTGTACCTTATGTGGGATGTATTGATGGGATGGATCTGATGGTGATATAGGGGATGGTGAAGTACTTGTGGTCGGAGTCAATGGTGATGTTGTTAATGTCTCCTTGTCCCTTCCTCACTAGTTGGCTGCCCCCGGCCTCCATGGCTACTCTAGTCTCTTTTGTTCTGGGTGCTTTTGTTGTGTATGTGTGGAGGGGAAATGGAATGGGGGAGTTGGCCTCTGGCTTCCCTCTCTTTTTTAGCCGATCTTAACCTTATCTCTTAATTGTGCATGATATTTTTGGCACTATTCATGCTACGCTACAGTTGCCCTCGATTTTACCAGGTATGTATGTTTTTCACTGAATGATGACACTTAGTCTATCGAGAAGTGCCGATTTGGCCCTGGACAGATCTGGTATCTCAGTGAGCGATACCTACTCGCAATGGGTCTGACGGCACACACTAAAACCTTTTTAAGCTTTTGCTTTAATTGCTGTTCGGTTGTATATATATAAAAAAAATATGTGAATGACTAACATTTTGCAAGGATTTGAGCTGAAGGCCAAAAGAAGCTTAGTAGACTCCGATCTAGTATTCATGTTTACGTATAATTGTTTTCTAGTTTGCATGTTTAATCTAGTTTTCTTCTATAATCTTAGACTAATTATCCTAGATTGATCTTTTAGGTTTGATCATTATTTTATTAATTTCTAGAATTAATAAAAAAATTAGATTTAAGTGTTAATTTGCACCAATTCACCCCTCTCTTGTACGTCTCGATAGTTCAGTTGTACTCTGCTCTCACATGGCATTATCATTGATAGGCTTTTGGAACACACCTCTACGCCATCAATCTACAAGAGCCCTCTCCAGCACCTTTGAGTTCTATAAATAATCATTTTGTACTGAAGTCAATCTGTATTGATTCACAAACAACTACTCTTTTTCCACATTATTTAGCAGTACAAATGTACTATGCATAGCTTAAGTAAATGGAAAAATATCCTGTGCAATCACCCCTCTCCGTGAAACCACCGTGCAACTGAACTAAAAAAAGTTTCAAAAAATTCTGAAAAAAATCATGGATATACATCTCAACTTACCCCACCTACATATAAAATTTCATGATCAAATTCGTCCTACGCTAGCAGTTACAAAAAAGACAAATTCAGCATAAATAGTGATTTTTTACTGTTCATCACTATTCATTTTTGCTGTTTGTTTTTTTCATATCTTTCAAATGCGATTGAGTTTCAACTTCAAATTTTGCAGGGTTGTAGAGGTTCACCTCCCCTACATATGGTAATTTTTTGAGAATTTTTCAAAACTTTTTTTAGTTCAGTTGCACGGTGGTTTCACGGAGGAGGGTTGCACCGGATATGTTGCCTAAGTAAATTTGACACCGCCAAGGTGTGCTCTACAAAATTCGAGGGTACCAAGATGTGTTCTGGTAAAGTCATCTTAATGCTGAATTAGATACTTGACGGGGTAATGTATATTAACCCTATTATAAGCGGAAGAATTGGAGAGCAGGGAGGGCGTCCACGTGTCACCGCCGCACATTTCGAATCACAGATAGGTCCCCACATATTACGAATAGGTCCTTCGCGATTTTTTGTGAGAGGAAGATATTTTTTACCGAATCGCGTTTGGGTCCCTCGCGCGCTGTTTTACGGAAAAAACCTCCCATTATATTCAAATCGCAAACAAGCCCTTTTCTAATTTTTCAGGATAGCGGATAGGTCCAAAAACATAACAAACAGGCTCTTACTCCTTACGTCTAGGTCCTTTCTCCGTTTTTCCTAGAAAAAATATTTTCGCCACCAGAAATATGTATGCAGCTCTATCTCTAGATTTTTTTCCCAGCTCGATTTTCCATCTCGATGTCTGATATTTTTTAAAGCATGTATTATTACTCGGTGGACGCGTAGAGTGTTAGGCTCGACAAAAGAATGTTGTCGTCTCTAATAATTTTTCGCCATTTTTCCTCTAGGCTATTTTCCCACCTCGGTTTTCCAGCTTGGTTTTTCCCAAGAAAACACCGAAAGACCCTCCAAAAAAAATAGAAAATACATCTCGGTCTGTTTTTTCTCAAAAAAAAGGGAAATCGTTTTCCGCTCACGCACGCGTCGTGCACCATTGTATTCACGGTTGGGCCCTCCGGTGAGTAGTTTTGCGGAAAAAAAAATACATCCAGGCCCTTCTACCGGTAATTTTACAAAAAGAACCTTATAGTTTCGTATATTCGCGTGCGGGTCCTCCAACTTTATTTTTCCGAGAAGAATCAACGATCAAATTTCGTACGGAGCGTCGTACCGGTAATTTTACAAAAAGAACCCTATGGTTTCGTATATTCGCGTGCGTGTCCTCTAGCTTTATTTTTTCGAAGAGGATCAGCGAACCAAATTTCGTATGGAGCGGCGTAGCGCAGGTTCCTATCTAGTACTATATATTAAAGTGGTGAGGATTGAAGAGCAATAGGAGGTGCCACATCATATTCCTTGCGGAAAGGCCCTTCGAAAAAATTAAAAATTGCGTTTAGGTCCTTTCGGCGGTTTTTTAATAAAATATATCCAAAAAATATCGAAATTACGTTTAGGTCCCTCCGCGGTTTACATTTAGGTCCTCCTGGTGGTTTTTAGCGGAACGGACTCTAGAAAAAATAAATTACTTTAGGTCCCTCTACGGTTTACGTTTGGCTCCTCTCAGCGATTTTTAGAGAAGCGGACTAAAACCAAAAATATGTCTCGACAAAAAAAGGCACAGATTCGCCGAAGGTTTATAGCAGCCCACAGATTCGCCGACGGGTCCTAACGACCTTTTTTTTAAAATAAAACCGAAAATACATAAAAATAATAGCCGCAATTTTCTCAAAAAAAACACATATTCGTCGAAGGTTTATAGCATCTCATATATTTGCCGACGGGTCCTAACCGTGGTTTTCTAAAAAAAACACAGATTCGTTGAAGGTTTATAGCAGCCCACAGATTCGCCGACAAGTCCTAATAACCCTTTTTTAAAAAAAATACGAAAATTGAAAATACGACTAGATTTTCCAAATTACGTAAAAAAACAGCCACGATTTTCTAAAAAAAACACAGATTCGTTGAAGGTTTATAGCAGCCCATAGATTTACCGACGGGTCCTAACCGTGGTTTTCTAAAAAAAACACAATTCGTTGAAGATTTATAGCAGCCCATAGATTCGCTGGCGGGTCCTAACGACCAATTTTTTAAAAAAATTACGAAAATCGAAAATACGACCAAATTTCCCAAATCTTACATGTTGTATCGGTATGCACGATGCAGCGTAGCCCGTTACCCTGGCTAGTATAATATTATACCTTATGGCTGGAAGATATGGCAGGAAGATTTGGAGCGCAAGCAAGCCTCTAAGTACCTTTTTTGTGAAAAAACCATTCAAAGATTCCGAAATCGTGAATAGGTCCTTCCACCAGTTATTTTGCAAAAAGGACCCCAAAAATTCTAAAATCGCGAACAGGTCCTTTCACGGCTATTTCGCAAAAAAAACCCCGTGATTCTATAAATTTGACCCGAACGCCGGTTCTTTCGACCCGGAAGATTCCGAAATCACAGACAAGTCCTTCCACCAATTAGTTTGCAAAAAGACCCTGTAGTTCCAAAAAAACGAAATTGCATTTTTTTGCAGAAAAAATTTGAGTCAAATTTTATGTCGGGCGCGGCATCGCGCGTCTCTCTATTTAGTAAGATAGATATAGGAAAGTACCCTTGAGCTTGGCTTTTGCATTTGCCTGAGTTCATCAAGATAAACGTAAATTGTATTCACCGAATGATTCGGCTAACAAAAACTCATATTCCAAAACCCAAAAGAACTGTGATGCTGACTTCTTGAATAAGTACTTAGCAGTTAGTGCAGTGTGCAGGACGTACTCCAGTAGGTTTCTTCTACTTCTTCACTTCTGCTTATCCTCTGTATGGGCAGTATATAAGTGTCTCAAAGGTGACAGATTAGTAGATGAAAAGATAAAACAAAGAAGCGACTTCTCTTGGGGGGCGTTGCAGATGTGCACAGTAGTGTTAGGTTTTGTGCTTAGTTAGTGTCTCCTGATTTCTTTCTCCTCTTAATTGCATTGCTTTAGAGTAAAAAAGAACATATTGTGTTTGTTTGTTGCAACCGTATAGGTTTAGGCTTGGGAGACATCAGGAGAAGATCATGTGGATATAGATGATGCACAAGTGCATCTGTTTTGTGGCATCACTCAAGATGGAACTCATGATCAGCAGAGTAGGATGGTCACGGAAACCAGATTGAGATATGATTAATTGATAAAATATTCTCACTTACTTGTGAGCAGTGAGATATCACGGGCATTCTATCAATTACACTAAGTAAAATGGGATATATGATCAAATTCCCACCCGTGTTGAAAAAAGAATCACCTTTAGCCAGGGTTAATCCGTCTTAGCCCATGAATCAAGTAGAAAGGTAAGATGCAGACATTTAAGTACATGAAACCATGTGTCAATCAAATTAGTACTTGAAAGTTACTGAAAAAAAAAAGTAGAGGTTTTGGGCTGTGGCTTGTTTCTTCCTGTGGACAATGGAGCGTCACGTGGAAACATTAGCGTGGAACCTCTTTAATAATAGCATATTCTAATTGTTTATTTGATTGGGGTTGCAATGTGATTACAGGCATCTGGAGTGACTATCATAAATCACAGTAAGCAGATAACACATCAGAGGCTACCTGACTACTGATTGAGAATGGTCAAGTTAATCCATACGGGAAAGAATCTGATATTGCATCCCATGTATTAGCAAGCCAAATGCCAGAGTGCTTGATAAGCATGAGGCAGGTTGCAGAACATACCGGCAGGATCTCTACTCCTCTGCCGTAACAATATGAAAGACTATGCGATGGTCCATCCATATTTAAGCATGTAGTACTCAAGTTTATGTTTAATTTTATTCTATTTTGAATATAAAGCAATATGAGGTGTTGTTAGTGTTGGGCGGCACTACCGGCTTTGTAGAAGCGGTAGTGTCGGCTAGGTTGCACTATCAGTCTGGGTAGATGGTAGTGCCGACTTTGCGGAGCTAGCGGTCTTGGAGTGGTAGTCTTTTTATAGAGATGTGATTATCTGGTTTGGGCAAGAGCAGTACTACCAGCCTGCAGTAGGTGGTAGTTATTTTTCAGGAATGTTGTTTTTTTGGATCGTGCAAGACTAGCACTACCGGCTACTTAGGGGTGGAATTGAGCCGAGCCGAGCCTCGGCTCGGCTCGTTCGAGCTCGCTGGAAATTGAGCCGAGCTAGGCTCGGCTCGGAGTGTCAACCGAGCTAAAAGTTCGGCTTGGCTCGGGCTCGTTCGAGCCTCGAGCCGGCTCGGTGAGGCTCGCGAGCTGCCTGGGCTAGTACCGTGCCACCGAAACCGATCGAGTACTCCTCCCCCAAACGCCAAACCAAACGGTCGCCCAGTTCCCAAATCCATTGACCATCGAAGAGGAGGAGAGCTAGGGTTTGGGCGGGCCTTCGGCGCTCCCCGAATCCCCGTCCCCGACTCCGCGACTCCGTCAGCCACCCCGTCGCCGCCTCCCCCACGGGCCACGGCTCCAAAGTTTGGGAGATTTGGTGGCCTTGATTGGAATGAATGCCTGGATGGATGACTTTTGTTCATTCTTGTTGATTTTTGTTCAGCTAGAAATTTGATTTTTGTTCATTCTTGTTGATGGGCCATTGATGGAATGATGGCATTATTATTTGTTTCATTACTTCACCACGAGCCTAACGAGCCAACGAGCCGCTCGCGAGCCAGCTCGAGCTCGGCTCGTTGGCTGAGCGAGCCAAGTAGTAGGCTCGGGCTCGGCTCACTGTCGCATCGAGCCGAGCCGCACCGAGCCGAGCCGAGCTGCGAGCCTCGAGCTTAATTTCCAGCCCTACGGCTACTAGGGAGTGGTAGTAACGAACTTGCGGTACTACCGGCCCCTAGTTAGCGGCAGTACCGACCTTCTAGCGTTTTGTGCATTGAACTTTGATGATGTAATTGCTAATTGAATATTTTTGCAAACAGTGCTATGTTATTTGTTTCTTATCTATGTTGGTTGTAGGACTCTGGGGCTAAGTCATGGTAAGACGAAGGTGAGACCGGAACTAAGCTAGAAGAGCTAAGGTCCAGAACTGTCAAAAGACGCCGGAAGATGACTAAAGCCAGAAAATAGTTGCAAGCAAGAAAGACAAGGAGCCAAAGCATGAAGCATTAATGATGGATATGGCGGGCAATGGTAAGGTGGACCGGGACTAGGCTCAGGGAGGAATTAAGGTCCACAACGGTCAACGAAACTGAAGCCGTCATGATGAAGCGGACAAGGACACGTGGTGCGTCAAGATACTTGGGACCATTTGTAAACGAGGACGGTTCAAGGGAGTCCAGATGCGTGAGAGGCTTGGCGACAAGTCATTGGGACCATGTAAAAAGCGACGAAGTATGGAAGATACTTAGAGGAGAAGGGAGACCGGTCTTGGGGCAAATTAGTAATTTGTCCAATACCGGTGGCTGAGGCGGTTTGGAAAACCGTGACGATGGTCTAAGTGGTTTATGTCAAGTCAAAGTGGACACGGACGCAAATTCGAGCTTGTGGAGTGAATTTCGCGTCAAGGTGAAGGCCTCTTTGAGAAGCATGCATCTGTGAGTGTAAAACCTGGTGTGGTGTTGGGTTAACGGGTTAGCCCATGTAAATATAGATGGTATCCACATGTGTGTCTAGGTTTTAGGGTTATGATTGCCTCCACTATATAAGAAGATGTAGTAGGAGGTGAAACTCTAAGCCACTAAGCCTAGGTTAGAAGAATTAGGGTGTTTTTACAAGATTTTGGTTTTCTTATATAAGTGTGTAAGTGCTCCTTCAGAGCTTTTGTACTCATGTGAGAGGCTTTGTAAATCTTTCTCATGATCTGAATGCAAATCATCTCTTTGCTCAAGTTTTTGCCTCAATTTTGATCTTTTTCTTGCTTTGCTCTTGATATTTTCTTATGGTTTTTTCTTGCTTGATCTCGTGCTGCCAACGATGTATGATTGATAGATGTATTCTCTATAGATCATCTCCTCAATCATCTAAGCAAGTTTCTTCTTGATCATATAAGCTTTTCCAAGAAACAGTTTTTTTAGTTGAGAAGAAAGTTCTTGAGATAGATCTTAATCCTGCTTATTTGAGGGGTCTTTATTGGGTGTTCTTACTTGTTATGACATGTGGGAGGCTCTCTAAGATCATCTTGATCATGTAAATCCCAAGAGCAAGTTTAGGGCTAAGTTCTTGTTCTTGAACTCATTTTTGTGCGCTCTTCTTTCAACTGGAAAAAGGTCGGAACTTTGATGCCTATCCTTGCGATTGAAGGTTAAAATATGTTCCTGATATTCATAGGAAGGTACCTACAAAGTTTCACATAGTTTGGATCAGCTGATCAAAAGTTACACGGATTTTTGATCTTAGACTCGCACTGATTTCTCTATTTTACTATTCATCGGCACTACCACTATAGTAACCCGGTAGTTCTAGGGGATACTGTTCATCCTATATTACTGGCCCTATAGCACGCTAGTGCCGTCCCTATGCTGATTTTCTAGAAAATCATCTTTTTCAACTCGTATTTGATCAAGTTATGTTTTGGTTGGATTTTTTGATAGAAAATTGTATTGTAATCATTTACCTGCCCTCTCATCGTCATTTCTGGTCCTTCACAATATTTCACTGATCTCATTTCTGGCAGCTCATATTGATTATGTGATCCAAATTCTTGATTGTTGGTGAAGAAAAGGTGATCCCACCCATTGGCCAATTCACTAGCATGTTCCGGGGGTGCAGGGGCGGAGACCCTCACGGTATGGAATCGGCCATTGAAATCAGCTTTTGGAATCTGTCTTATCTTTTCGGATTTGTTTCCATATCGACTACAAGTCGTTTCATACTCCCTTATATACCATGTATGCACACAGGATTAAGTCGATGACTCATTGTAAAATTCCCTGCTTGTAACTCTCCTCATATATATATATATATATATATATATATATATATATATATATATATATATATATATATATATATATATATATATATATATATATATATAAACATATAGTATAATACACATAATTAAAACTTTCTTACATTCACACACATCCACACAGTCTTTTACTCCACAGAGAGTACTTTTCCTCTGTCCACCCTAATATGTGCACACAAAAAAACCCCTTCCTCAAAATCAAGCGCTAAGATGTTTTCTCAGAGCACTTCATCAAATCTGATGGTCCTAATCATTTGGTTCATCCACTAATCTAATCTAAAAATCGCAAGATATGTTCCACCGCCCACACCCCCAATCACGCCGCTTGCCCCATTCCCTTCCCCATTCGTGCGTCCTCGAGCTGCTCTCAGCCTGCGCCGCCTCCCTCCCTCCCCTCCTGCCGAAGCCACCAAATCCCGCCGCCCGTCGCCCACCCACCCGTCGCCCGGTAGAAAACTCCTCAAGACGACACGAGCAGACGGATCGGCCGCTTAGGGTTTCTCCCCCCTCTCGTCCGCTCCCCTAGCCTCATGGCGGCCATGGCGGCGAGCGCCACCGTCCTCCTCCTCCTAGGCAGCGGCCCACCGCCGCGACCTTGCGGCCCAGCTCCAATGGCGGCGGCGTCGCCGAGTCGTACATCGAGCCTCATCGCCTCACCTCCAAGAGCGAGATCGGTGCGAGGGCATCCTCTACAACATCAACACGGAGGAGTCGGCATCGGCTTGCGCAATGGTAATTGTTTCCGCGCGCTCCCACTCTCGGGATCTTTGTTTTGGCCCTAGGTTTGCTGTTCCTGGTGCGTCCGATGAAGCAAACCGTAGCCCTAACCTTTCTATGCGTTGCGAATCGAGGAAACTTTGCAATCTTACGATAGAATGGTGTTGGCCTTCGATAGTTTCGCTTTGGTTATCGGGAATTATTGAAGCCGCCGTTCGTCTTCTCATATCTGAACAAAAATGCACCAACCCGAGATGGTTGCTTTGGTAGCTCAGCTCTTGCTTTACATCCGCGTTGTTCGTGCTTTGTCCATGTCATTGTTGTCATTTACACTGTTCGTTTCTGTTTTGCGGTCGATCGTTTGGGCGAAGGGCGAAAGAAAGATGGAATGCAAATTCCTGCTAGCGACAAAGTTTATGAGTTTATCCTCATTAGGGGAAGTGATATCAAGGTATATATGGCACTATGAATAACGCCCTTTGCGTAATTTTAAGTTGTTGAAATTTGTTTTAAATGCTGCATGAATACATGCTCTAAATGATTCCTTTACGTTGCTGATGCCTGGTTTACACTTAGTGGGCTCAAACGCCCATTGGTAGGATACTATTTATTGTGTTTGTTATTATATCTTACCTGGGACCAATTGATTGGCTTTTGCAGGATTTGCAAGTTAAGTCATCACCACCGCCACCACAACCCGCTCCCTGCACAATGACCTCGCCATAATCCGGTACCACTATGAAGCAAAAACATGGAACTTATTCCTTTAGGGCCACTCAGCTCATGCAATTCTGTTCTGCAGTCACATTATTCTCAACCAGCATCGACTTCTTCAAGTTTGCCTTCTGCTGGGGGTGCAGTTTCAATAGTTTCTATCTTTTGTTTCTATCTTTTGTTTCAACAATAATCCAATAAGATTTCATAGTATTGCAGGATGATTCCAATAGTTTCTATCTTTTGTTTCAACAATAATCCCATATGTGTTTAATTTAATTATGTTGGCGTATTATGCTGACATGTAGGTTAGATAGTTTCTTATTATACTAGATGTCCTTTCTTATTTGCCCAAGTGTGTTTTTCTGTAAGTACCTGATAGTAAGCACCTGATCAGTAAGAATCAGGGAGGGAGAAAAGAAATTGGGGATAAAGAGTTGTCTACCTATCTTTGCTATCGATTTCTCATATGCTTGTCTTGCAGAATACATACATTTATAGAGTAATTCAAAGAATCGCTATGGCAACAGTGCTAACTCCCTTGCATTTCCAACACCAACACTTGTCAATACCCTTGCCTTGGTACGAAAAATAAAATTTTTTATATGTAAAACAATTCACAGGTGTTGTATCAGCAGAATAATTTTTATGTTAAAAGAATATGTTAGGGCACAACTTGATTCCAACTCTCATCTTACAATTAATTCAACCTTTAAAAGTTATGGACGCTTGTTTTAGTAGTATCCACTATCCAGATTTCTAATTGTTTTAGGGTTCTATCACAAGCAGTATCTTTGCGGCGCTATAGGTGGTTTCAAAGAAAGACAAAGGAGGGCAATATCCATTGAGGTATGGAAATTACGATCGAGCTTGCCAAAGCTACTAATTTACTGTTGCCACAAATCCTGACCAGAGCTTACGAAGCTACTAATTTACTATCACCACTTGCCATTAAACTTAATTCATTTATGAGACCATGACAAAAGCACTTCTTCCAGCACACTTACATTTCGAAAATGAATTGTCTCTCTTTTCAATTCTGTATATTACATGTATTTTCTTTGGTTATTAAAAGTCAAAACGGCCAAAAGAAAGTGAAAAGAAAAATAGTTACTTTTGAGCATTTTGTGGCTTGCTTTTTATAGTGTATTCTGTGTGCGAGTTCTTTGTATCATCGGATGGACTCTGGAGATTTCCAAATCTGTGAAACCTAATTTTCCTACATCACGAAGGTTGTCGATTCTGAGAATCTGTGGTGATCCCCACTGCTTTGAGAGGTTTGCATTCATTGAGTTCTCTGATGAAGGTATTATATTATCACATGATACACATATGCCTTTTTGCTATAGTAATTGATTGTTTGATTTGTGGTATGTTTCATATAGATAGCAAACAAAAGATAGCCGTTAAGTTATATGACACCACAAATCATACTTCTCCTATTAAAATGTATGATTCTCATGTTCTTGCTTTTGGTGATCTGCATATAAGTAGTATAGATTTTGGAGACCCAACACGCAAACATGAAATGCATTACTGACCTCTGGTACTAATCTTATTGTGCATGGAATTCATACAATATATTTTTTACTTAAAAAATGTCCTCGATGATTCCATTTTAGCATTTTAATTTCAGATTCAAACATGAACCCTCATTGATCATTTGTTAAAGCTTTAATATTGTTTTATACGGAGAATTCGCTTTTTAAGATTTAGTGAAGTTTTAAACTTGCTTATATGTATTTCTTGTTTGTGTCGGCTCTTTGACGAGCCTTGAGTTACAATGCTTTGGCTGTTTGCAAGTGTCCCGGGATCTGAATGTACTCTCTTTTACATATTGTGTTTTGTAGGTCAGATATATCAAGCAAGCTTCCTCTAATATATCGATTGTAGATGAGGAGGATTCGAACGAGTGGGTAGAGTAAAAATCAAAGAGACAAATATGTTCACTTGTAGACAAATATCGTGAGTGCACTTAAGTTTGTAGTAGGCCTCTTCATCTGTTCTTATTGTGGTAAGATTTTGTGGTTCTGAGCTTCTTTAACGAGTAATATTGTTTAGTGTACAGATAGGGTTCTTTCTCAAGAGAAGGCATTTGCTCGAGAGGTACCAGATCTTTGGAATCTTTGGACCGTCCTTCGAGCTGGTGTCTTTGGGAGAAGATGATACCGTGAAGAATCCCCAAGTAAACAATATTATCCACAATCTTAGGTGTTTTACGTATTACGATGCTCTTAACGTAAGGTGTATGTAACATATTTATTTTACTTACGTAAATTTGAAGGTACCTTCTCGTAAACCATCTGTTGTATGTGAGAATTGCCTTTACTCTCTTGAGGGCAATGGTCGAGTAAGGGCTTTTCACATAATGGACCCAAAGGAAGTGCTCGACACACTTCTTGTTTTTCATGAAAAGAGGATCTATAATGCCACTTAGCTACTCTTCAACCGATCCCGAGGTGAGTTCTTAAAGTCAAATCTTTGTTATTTTCGGATTGAATTATATTATGGCAGGATCATGCCAAGTTATCCCAATTTTCTATCTTGTCACTAGATTGCGAGCAATGATAGGATAAATGCCTTACTTGGAAGTTGGGAGGCCATTCAGTGACAAAAGGACCGGGTGCATGGAGCAACGCTCACTTGAAGCGTCTGATTCTCCTTGAATTGGACAAGAACGGTCAGCTGATTCAGGTATGCTTCAGAGTTTTGGTATGGTATATATACTTTTTACTTTGAACATACTCATTGCTATACAGATGGTAATTCTTTTGGTTGGACTCTTCCCTTATTTGGTTATCAGGTTAAGCAGATGGTTGTTGCCACACTTGCTGAATCAGGAATGAATCTTTGTGATGAAATTATAGAGAGCATAATTGATAAGGTGAATTAAAGTTGCCCATTTTATCCTTTTATTTATCCTTGGTTATAGGTTCTACTCTGTAGTAATTCTCTTTGTTATATCTTGCAAAGCAAAAGAATGTTGTGCAGAGTCTCACAAACTTTAAATGTGGTAAATCAAACTTCCACTATTTAAATTGCACAGGCACATAGAGCCATAGAGGAGAGCGTGCTGGCTCAACTCTTGGGTTTCTCTGTCAACGGTTCATTTAAGCTCATGTGGTTTATTAAGGTTTTCGGTATCGGATTGTTGGATTGACAGACTGCAGTGCTCTGAAGGATGTTACATGTCGGATTTGAGAACTCAAATCTTTGTTGTTAATAACCTTGTTTCTTTCATTTGGAAGTCATTAGTATGGACCATGGCTGGAAAGCCTTTCGGCAAAGATGTAATCTCTGTCTGAATTTCCCATTTTCTCCTTTCCTCCATTTTCGTTTTTGGCTGGTGAGCAATCAGATCCAGTTCTCTGAAACTTCTGTCTTTTGTACAAAATGAAAAGTTCAAAATTTTTACATCTTTTGCTGGTAATTTTTTTGTATGACTTTGCATTGTAGTAACTGGAACAGTTTTCAAGTTCCTGCAATATCTACAGGACCTTGAATTTTATTAATCATGATCCCGGTTGTTGTAGTTTCAGAGCTAAATGTTGCAATGTATTAGTTAATGTATTTGATAATTGCTGTGACTACTCATGCAGCTTTGTATCATGCATTGCCTTCACACACGTTTCAGAATGCCCAAGCTTTCTATTATCTGGAGTCGGTGATTCAACTGTATGTACATATTCATTTTGGAATACTGACATGTTGTTTCAACAAGCTTTTCCAAAGTTTATCATGACGTTGTTTCATTTATTTATTTAGGTTCGTCTATGGGACTACATAAATGGCCGCCTCCTTGATACATGTCAAGTCAGAGACAAGGTAACAACTGGAAGATATTTGTTTCAAACCTTTTAGTAAAAAAGCATTGCAAACTACTTGTTTGTGTCAGTTCGCAATTTTTTAAACTATTCTGTAGTTAGCTGCATATCTTGTTTGTAATCAACTTCATGCTTATTTGAATTGTATTACTAAATATTGCCGTAGCGTTAGCACGGGCATTATGCTAGTAATTGCTGGTTGTACACTCGTATTTTTTTCTCACAAAGATTTTCTACGTTAAAATTTGTGTCTCCTATTCTTTTGATTATCTTTTTTATAATGCCTTGTCGATTTCTAACAGCTCATAAACCAGCATATATCTTACTCGATCTTTTTCATAGTTTATGGCGGTACATTGCATAGCATAGTAGTTTAAACTTGATACTTTTTTTAAGAGTGGGCAATTGAAGAGTATAAGCAACAATTCTAAGATTCTGGTAACATGTAGTTAGTAAGAAATGAACCCTACACTTTAGCCAGGCAAACCAAGGTGTGCCACATCGGATGGATTATCTAACAGTTGGCAAACAAATTAAGTACATTTGACACTGCCAAGGTGTGTTCTAGAGGTTTATACAGGTGTGTTCTCAAAAGGTTATATTAATGTTAAACTAGATAGTTAACCAGATGCGTTAACTACAGCAAAGCATCGTTGAGCTTGGGTCTGACATCCGTTCAAGTTCACCAAGATCAGTGTAATCACCGAGTGATTCAGTTAGTAAACCCCGAACGAATAAGTGATTTTGACTTCTGAAAGTTCTTAGCAACGTGTGCAGCTTTCCAATTCATAAGTTTCTTCTACTTTTTTTTTTAATCTTTGGACCATATATAATGTCCAATTCTAACCAACTATGATAATAACTAATCTTCAGTAAAAATCATGACGCCTACTCTTCTGCATGATTTATGATAGCTTTTATTTCTTTTCCTATCCTCCTCATGATACATGTAAGTGTCAGGTGAATGAGAAGTAGATTAAACAAAACACACACAAGCGATTTTTCTCAATGGAGATAGACGGGATAATAGTTTTCAAACCATTCTTCTTTTATTGTTTTTATCTTATAATTGGGTTGGTTTGAAAGACGTGGATAATAGTGTTCAAACCATTACTGTATCTTGCACTCTTTCTCCCATGGCACCAGCACTGTTCTTCACCTGCACACCAGCTCCAGAGACGCCGCCAGTACATCTTCATGTTCCATTTCAATTGATTTGTTTGGCCGAAATCTCCATGAATATGATTTCCACATATTGTTTCTCTTTTATTTATCAGGATCTCGAAACAGCAAGTCATACTATTTTCTTCCTTTGTAGATTTTCTGTCCATGTGAAAACTAGCATACTTACAAATTACTGAAAATAAAAAAGTTTTGTACACTGGTTTCTGCTAGATGGAAAATTTCGGGTTGGAATCTCGTTAATAGTACCATCTGTGCTTGTGAATAAGTATTTACCCTCCTTGTCACATTTTGTTTGCATAACATTGCATATGTTAAGTAAATCTGACACCGATAATGTCTTGGACGAAGTTGAAGATATCACCTTCTGTTTTGCGAAGGTTATCTCTTATGATGTTATGCATAATTAACCGGATAAGTTGTTATGCGTAATTAACCAGATAAGCTATCTAGCAAAGTACCCTTTGGCTTTTGCGTATGCTCGAGTTCATAAAGCTAACGTAATCAGTAATGGCCGAGTGAAGCTATTAATAGGAATCTCCCATCAAAAGAAAATAGTGGCAACGACATTTCAAAGTTCTTAGCATAATATGCAGTATTTCAGTAGGTTTATTTTACTGTTTTTCATATATCCTTTGATCATGAGAAAATTCTGCGTAGGTCACCAAAAGTTAACCCAGTACCTGATTTGCCACTAAAAAAAATGCCTAATGACTTGTGATCGGACGTCTAATTTTTTCAGACACCTGCAACATTTCTTTTTCCGTTCGTGCAACATTTTTTCTCATACGTTCAACATTTTCCTTCGATAACAGTAGAAATGTCAATCCGGATCGTCACAATATTTTTTTTCCCATGTGTGTAATATTTGTAATGACCGTGTGCAACAAAAACGCTTGATAACAGCAGGAATGTGCATACAAAAAATGTTGCACACATGGGAAAAAATGTTGCACAAATAGAAAAAATATTGCACCGACACGTCCGAGAAAAACATCTCAGATCGGACGTCCGACTCCTACCACTCGCAAAAAAAATGGCGTTCTATTAATTGATCCTTGGTTTAACAAGCCTGTAATCGTCAACCTGACATCACACTACCACGCTCCCGCTGTGCAAATCACCACAAGCAAGTAGCTGAAACATACTCAGCAGGATTAAGCAGTAAAGTAAAGGAACTTTATATAAAGCATACTCATAAAGTAATTGCTTAAAGCAGTATTAACATTGGAAGAGTGCATTGCTATACTCACACACGGCGCCAACGCACGCCATGCACAAGATTTTATAGATTACTCTGCAGAGTTATTATCCAGTGAAATAACTTTTTCTTGGAGCTAATCACATATCCGTCCAAACACTGCGACACTGACTAACGGCTCCTCAGAATTAAGGGCATGTACAATGGTACATATCAGCTGTCTGTAAGACTATGCCATCTAGGATTTTAGGTGATGTGGATGAGAGAGAAGGAGGAGAGAGAAATCTGCTATCTACTATTTAACAGACGGTTTTATAGACAGCTTTCTATTTTATGTACCATTGTATAGACAGTCTGTTATTTAGATAAGAGACCATTGCAGATAACTATATAGACGATCCATTGTATGAGTTATTTCTAGTGCTGTCTATAGATGATGTGGAGATATATTATAGACAGCTGCCATCTATACCACTGTACATGCAAGGGAAAATAACTAACCCCATATAAAAGGAACCGCATTGTTTTAGTGGCAAATCAGAATTGGGTTAACAGTGACATACAGGGAATTCTCTCTCTCTGATCGTAGTGTCCAACCAACCACAATTACTCATACTAGGTTGTATAGCGCGCTACGCCGTACCGCGCAAATTCTAGTCCGGTTTTTTTGGGAAAAAAATCTGATAAATTTTATCGAATTTTCGATTTCCGTAATTTTTAAATAAAATGGGTTGGTAGGACCCACTGCCAAATCCATGGGCTATTACAAATTTTCGACGAATCCGCGTTTAATCTACGAGTTACTATAAACCTACGACGAATCTATGTTTTTTTTAGAAAACCGTGGTTGTTTTTTTTATGCATTTCGGGATATTCGATCGTTTTTTTTTTGTTTTTTGTGTTTGTTAAAAAAAATGGGTCGTTAGGACCCGCTGGCGAATCTATGGGTTGCTATAAATCTTTCGACGAATTTACGTTTTTTTTTAAAAAAAAACCGCGGTTATGACCCGTTGGCAAATCCATAAGTTGTTATAAACCTTCGACGAACCTGTGTTTTTTCTTGTCGATGTGTGTTTTTTTTTAGAAATTTGCGGTTGAATCTGTGCTTTTTTGTTTTTTTAAAAGAAAAGTGCGGCCGTTTTTTTATGTATTTCCTTTTTGAAAAGGCTGCTCGGATCAGTGGGCGAATCCATGAATCGCTATAAACCTTCGACGAATCTGGTTTTTTGGTCGGCACATTTTTTTGGTTTTTGATTCCGTTTCTTAAAAATCCGTTGAGAGAAGCAAAACGTATTTTTTTCCGGAAAAAACGGAGAAAGGACCATTTCGGGATATTTGATCTTTTTTTGTTTTTTGTTTTTGTTAAAAAAAAATGGGTCGTTAGGACCCGTCGGCAAATCTATGGGTTGCTATAAATCTTTTGACGAATCTACGTTTTTTTTAAACCCGCGGTTATAACCCGTTGGTAAATCCATAAGTTGTTATAAACCTTCGATGAATCTGTGTTTTTTTTTATCGATGTGTGTTTTTTTTAGAAATTTACGGTTGAATCTGTGTTTTTTTGTTTTTTTAAAAGAAAAGTGCGGTCGTTTTTTTTATGTATTTCCTTTTTTAAAAGGCTACTCAGACCCGTGGGCAAATCCATGAATCGCTATAAACCTTCGACGAATCTATTTTTTTGGAAAAGTGCGACCGTTTTTTTTATGTATTTCCTTTTTTAAAAGGCTGGTCGGACCCATGGACGAATCCATGAATCGCTATAAACCTTCGACGAATCTGTTTTTTTGGTCGGCACAATTTTTTTTGTTTTTGATTCCGTTTCTCAAAAATCCGTTGAGAGAAGCAAAACGTATTTTTTTCCGGGGAAAACGGAGAAAGGAGCTAGACGTAAGAACCAGGGGCCTGTTTGTTATTTTTTTGGACCTGTTCACTATCCTGAAAAATTAGAAAAGGGCTTGTTCGCGATTTGAATTTAACGGGAGGTTTTTCCGTAAAATACCGCGCCAAGGATCCAAACACGATGGAAAAAAAATTATCTTCCTCTCACGAAAAATCGCGAAGGACCTATTCGTAATCCGTAAGGACCTATCCGTAATTCAAAGAAACGGAGAGGTTTTTTCACAAAATCGAGTGCGCTGACCTCCAATCTCTATCTAGCGCTATAAAGGTGTAAACATTCAGTAAAGATTAACAGAAGTTACATGACACCTACTCTTTCTGCAGAAGTACGAGCCCTTTCAGTTGTTCTGATCTAACTTCCTGTCAGGTGCTATATTTTAGGCTGTGTTTGGTATAGGTCTAGCTCCACTAGATCTATGGATCTGGTGGAGCTGGGTATTTCTAACTCCATCAGATCCGTGGAGCTGAAGCTGTAGATATATTAAGAGTATTTAGATGAGTCATCTTGTTTACATTTTAGACTAAAAATATAAATTTAATTCACTTTATTGTAGTCTACAAATTTTAGATCTAAGATAGAGCTGGAATCTAAAGCTCTGCTAAACAGGATCTTAGTATCTCGGGGAGGCATCGGTTTTAGAGATATTCACCAAGATCACTACTTACATCTATTTTGCACTGTCACTCTCCTTCATTGCCAAGATCAGAAAACAGCGACTGCCCAGGAAGCATCCCAAACGTAGAAGCGTTCGCCGACTTTGATTGTCAAGATCAACGTAAACGCTAAGTGATTCAGCAATAATTAAAAAAAACCAATACATTTGTTAGCACAGTGTGATGATTTCCGATATATCTCTCGGACTCTTAATCCTTTCATCGTGATGTCCAACCAAGTACTCCACGATATGTCAATAACTCATCTTCAGTAAAGATCAACGCAAGTTATGCTCTTCTGCACGATTTATGATCCCTTTTACTTTTTCTCATCCTCCACGCAGGTATATATATATAGTGGCGTAGCTAAGATTTTAGTCATGGGTGGTCCAGCTTAACTTTGATTGTCACATTTTGTTTGCATAACATTGCATATGTTAAGTAAATCTGACACCGATAATGTCTTGAACCTGTTTGGAAGAGCCGTAGATTTTTTGAAAAATTGCTTTTGGGCTTTCTAGGCTGAAAAATAGATATAGCTTTTTTATAAGAAACTATTTAACAAATAGCTAATTTCTCTAACAATAAGTTGCAAAAACAGGTCCAACCTAGTTTTCAACTTTTGGCTTTCAGCTTTTATATATGACTTCTAGATTATACTAAAAGCCATTTAAAAGTTAAGCTGTATGAAAGCTTACTAGCTTTTCAAAAGCTGAACCTGGCTTAAAATCCCAAACTAGGCCATCAATGGTTCAAAGTAAAGAAGCGGACACAGCAGACATATGCATCATTTTTCTCGAGGGAACTAGCTGCCTGTAATAGTGTTGAGGCCATTTCTCTTTGTTTCTGTTTGTCGTTTTTTCTTTTAACTGCGTTGCAGCGAAAGAAAACATAACATTTTGTGTCATTTGTATTGCGGTACCGGTAGTATGGAATTTGACCATAAGGATTTAAGTTATTTTTTTAGAGAAATTTTACGACAATGTATTATATTGGTAGTATATAATTGGTAGTAAAAATCAAATATAGCTATTGATTTGTTAAGAGTGTTTCTACTACTATACGACTGAAGCAAGTATAAATAAATACTGGCTAATCCGATTCATTGAATCGAAAATGATGAATAACCTATATTGAATTTAGTACATAGTAAAAGAGCTCTTTCTTGAGAGCCGACCATGCCAGCCCTCCCCATTTCTACGAGTGTTTGATTGGTGTCTAGTTGGCTGTTGCTTTGCTTCCCTTTCTTACGGTGTATCGACTTACTCAACTTTTGTGATCTTGTAATTCCGTTTGTCTCCCTTTTAATGCAAAGGCAGAGCTCCTACCATTTATTTAAAAAAAAGAGCTCTTTCTTGAGGGCCGGACTAGACATTGACCACAGTGGTGTAGTGTTTGACATTTTCTTAATTTGTTTCTGTTTATTTTTAAAGAAATAGAATGTAGTGTGTCATGTATTTATCATCACAACATGGGTGGTTTGGGAGGCATCGGCAGAAGGTTACTTAGTACAGAAGAGAGAGAGAGAGAGATTTGTCTATTTTGTGATATCACTTGCCAGGCGTCCATGCTTACCATGCCCAGGCGAGGAAACTTTGCGATGATGGCGGGTGATACGCACACGCCAGACTGCATGCATATAGATAATTTTCCATCGGGCGGCGACTCTAAATCCAAAATCGAAGTCACGCAACCATAAAGGCTCACAGGAGAATGACCCTATTATGCAGAGCTTTAGATTCCGGTTTCACTTCAGATTTAAAACTTATAAGCTAAAATAAAGTGAATTAAGTTTATATTTTTAGTTTGAAATGTAAATAAGATGATCCATCTATACACTCTTAATGTACCTACAGCCTAGCTCTATAAATTTCTAGAGTTAGGAATAACCCTACTCCACCAACTCCACGGATTTTAGTGAAGATAGAGCTATGTCAAACACCCCCTAAGTACTTTATTAAAGTTGACAAGTTTCCTGCCTAGATTGGGCAGCCACGTCTCGCCCTCTATAAAAGCCCCTCAAAAATTGTAATTACGGTTAGGTCCATTCAACTGTTTTTTTACGAAAATGACCTTTCAGTTCAGTGAAATCGTGGATTCCCTATGAAAGGACCCCAGATAAATACAAAAAAAGAAATGCGTAATTAAGTTTAGATCATTTGAACCTTTTTTTTACGAAAATAACCTTTCGGTTCAGTAAAATTATGGATCCTTTATGAGAGGACCACAGATAAATGCAGAAAAAGGAGTGTAATTATTTTTATATCCTTTTAACCGTTTTGCGCGTTTTCTCGATTTGCTCACGTAGAGGAGCAGCGATCACGACGTCACGGTCACCCATCTAGTATATATTAATCCCTTGAGTTGTGAGTCGTGGCGTTTCCTTGCATGCATACACCTATTTCCTTTTGTTAGTGCCACAAAATAGGAAAAATGAAGGACTCCTTCCAAGGTGCGGCAGCAGCATAAGTGGTTTCCTTTTCTCTCCTCATTTGGTGGCATGCACACGCAAATCTCGTGTATCGATACTTAGGGCTTGTTTGGTAGAGCTCCAAATCCCAGCTTTACCTGAGATCTGAAACTTGTAGGCTAAAATAAAGTGAATTAAGTTTATATTTTTGGTCTAAAATGTAAACAAGATAATTCATCTAAAAAGGTTATCTTAATGTGATAATGGATAATACGGGTAAGAATAAGATAGCTATGGCAAAGTGCCCTTGACTTGAACTTGGCTTTTTGCCAACGCCTGATCGAGTTCGTCAAGATCAATGTAAATCGTAAGCACTGAGTAATTCTAGCTAATACAAATTTATTCCAAAAGAGCAGTGATCTTACCTGGCCAATCACCCACCATGCAGAAGTCCACTGGGTTTCTTCTCGAGTTTTTTTGTAATAAAAAATCTTTTGATCATAATGTCCAACCAACCACAACAACTCATGTTGTGTAATAATCCTAATCAACACAATCACACAAGTCACACGTACGGCAACTACTCTTCTGCATGATCGAGTTATGACTCCATTATTTCTTGTTATCCACCGCACGAGCAGTATATATAAGTGTCTCAACTCAAATGTGAAGGAGCCAGTAGAGAAAATAAAGACACAGAATTTTCATGAGGGAGCTAGAGGTGTACAGCAGTGTATATATATATGCATGTTGTGCTTCGTCTTTGATCTCTTTCTCCCCTATAACTGCAAGGCTTTCGAAGAAAACAGAACATGTTGTGTTTGTTTAATTTGTCATAGCTGCATGTATATATAAGTTTAGGTTTGGGAGGCACCTGGAGAAGATTGTGCAGATCTACGTGATGGCGATGTGCATCTACTATGCACTCTCATTCACCAAGGATCTCATGATCAACAGACGGGAACATTCTAGGAAGCTTAGAGAAGATGCTCAGAGCTATATATTCCCTTTTATCCTGTCAGTGGTTTCTGCTAAAAGAGGACATAAGAGCTTCCTCTGCACTGCTTTTTTTTTTTGTGGGGGGGGGGGGGGTGGGGCTGTTTGGTGGCATCAGTACTGAAATCAAGCTGCCCAAAGGGCGTCTCTAAACGGTGTAATACACACTAAAATATTACCATTCCTACAAACTTTGTAAGCTAAGGTATCGAGATTTTTTAGCGTGTGATGGAAATGAAAGCCAGTACATCTACATTTTTGTAATGTACTCTTCCATATGCTGCCATGGTCAGCGAGAAGCTGCCTGCCTCATCTGGATGAAGGGAGATGAAAATGATCCAGCCCACCCTCTGGGCGCCGTACTCTAAATACCCTCTTTAGCAACGATGTTCAGTTTTTGGCATAGCGATGGCAAATGCACACATGCTCGGTACTGCAGGAGGAGGAAGAAGCTTTTTTGGGTGGTGAGCTACTTTCTAGGATATGTAGCTTGGTGAACTACTGTTTGTTCAAGGCTTAATTTGTCAATTGGTAACTTCACCTGTTGCCTATAAAATTGAACTTGAACTCTACACGCGCACAGAGACCATAGAGAGAGACAAAGCAGCTCGACACCTCTTCTTTCCGAGGACATAGTAGTCCACTAAGCCGGAGGTGCTTGACCCACGTCACGGGGAGTCGGCGATTATGAGGGCACGAAGAGGGTGTCAAGTGGATGCCAGCAAGTGCACGAGCGTGTGGCGACATCGAGTAGGCGGGGAAGACAACGCATCGTGAGTTGATGAGTTTTAATTGGCTAAGTAAGCTAACCACAACAACAAGTAGGCAATGTGAACTCTTATAATATATGAATTTTTTTTATCAATTGTGATTGTGTCAATGGGTTGAACAGTGACAATAGTCGATTTATTTGATCGATTGGTGTTAACTTGTTCATAAATTTTCAAAAGTTTGACAAGCGAACGTAGTATAAGTATTTCTCAAATAATAAATTACTTGTAGTAACACTCAAACCGATGAGAACACAACAAAATTTTAAAAATTTCGTCGAGATTTATGGAAATTACTGTAGCAACACTAATTTTCAAAAATTTTATTCTGCTGAGATTTAGAATCTTGGTTCCGATCGAAATCTAAAATTTCACCGAGATTTATCGAAATTTCACTGAGTTGGAACCCTGCACCGTAATCACCTAGTGATTCAGTTAACAAAAAGAATTTCCCAAAAAGAATAGTGATATTGATCTCAAAGTTCTTGGCCTACTGTGCAGCTGTCCCTCATGTTTCTTATAGCCCCTCCGTTGATTTTTATAGGATGTATTTTGACTGGGCACATAGACTAATTAAGAAAGCTCTAAGATTGACAAAGACATCAATTCAGGGCTTTGGAATTATGAGAGAGACTAGTTTGTGTGGTAAGTTATGCATAATGCTTAGAAAGTGAAGAAAATAAATAGGGGCCACACAGAGAAATTAACATTAAAAATCTATGCACGTCTTATAATTTTTTGACAATAATACAAACCAAATAGGTCTTATAAAAATCGACGGAGGGAGTACTTCTTTATCTATTGAGCATAATGACGATCAACCTACTACAACAAGTCAATAACTCGACTACAGTAAAGAACTCTTGAGCATGAGTTATGAATTATGATTCCCTTTTTTTTTCTCATCCTCCACATGAGCATATATAAATGGCTCATCGTGAAGGAAAAGTAGAACAAAAGGAAGACATACAAGCTGTTTTCTCCATGGAGCTAGATATGGATGATAGTGTTCAAGTCATTTTCCTTCGTTAGCATTTCTTTTATAATTGTTTTTCTTTGAAGCAAAGCAATACATGTGCCATGTGTTATCGTAGAATTATGAGTTTGGGAGGCATTGGGAAAAGATCTTGTAGATTAGATCCCCAATCTGATGTATCTATTTTTGTTGTCACTCATATTGTCTATTTCGTTCGGTTTTGCAATGAGATCATGAAGATGAGATTTAGCAAGCAGAGACATAGGGCTCTGTTTGGCTGCGAAGTGGATTGATTCTTAAAGCATTTCCAATTTCATCTGCACAATAAGTATATCAATAAGCACCTTCGCTAGAAAAGAGTAAGCTACCCAATGTGTCCGAAGGAAATCCTTCTCCTTCCATGACTACCTAATATACACACCACACCAGAGGCTACCTGACTACGGATCAATGGTCTTATTAATCCATAGCAGGTCTGATATCGCATCTTATGTATTAGCACGTCAGTTGGCAGATCGAGTGCTTTGTAAGGACGCGACAGGCTGCAAAATCTTAGGGTGTGTTTGATAGGGCTCCAGCTCCATTAGATTCGTGGATCTGGTGGAGCTGGGTATTAGATCCGTAAATGTAAGTCTATCGCTCGGCTCTATCCGTAAGTGTTTAGGTAGATCATCTTGTTTACATTTTAGACTAAAAATATAAACTTAATTCATTTTATTTTAGTCTATAAGTACATTAAGAGTGTTTAGATGGATCATATTGTTTATATTTTAGACTACAAATATAAACTTAATTTACTTTATTTTAATCTACAAGTTTCAGATCTAAAATGAAGTTAGGATGTGAAACTCTACCAAACAGACCCTAAGAACCTACACACAATACCTACTCTTCTTGTGCTCTACGTGATTTAGTTTTTGTCTTCATATGCTCCTCACCGTATATGCAAATCTCAAGTGAGTGAGAGGTAGAAGAAACAAAAACATACAAACGGGTTCAAATACTGGAGAACTCACAAAAGTAACTCACTTAACCAGCGGTTTGATGGGATCGTCAGCCAAAGAGAGCCAAGGTGCCACACCATAGGCTTAAGTAACGGTTGGCAATTAGTGGTACTCCCTCATGTAGTTATCATTTTGGACGTCTGTATAGTCAAACCTTCGAAACTTTGATTATCAATATCTTTTCAAAAATTTAAATTAGATATATAAAAATCAAATATGTAGATTTGTCTCGAAAAGTAATTTCATAATATTATAGTTTTATTGGATTTTATAAATATATTATAATAGAAATTAGTAGTCAAACTACTGTGTTTTAGAGACTACCTCGATGTCCAAAACTATAACTATTTATGACCGGAGAGAGTATAAGCTGGCTAGCAAAGTATCCTTGAGCTTGTCGTTTGCATATGCGTGCTCCTTTATATTTTGATCGTAATGTCCAACCAACCATAGTAATTCATCTTCAGTAAAATCAACACAAGCTACACAGCACCTGCTCTTCTGCAAGAGCTACAACCCCTTTTAATTTCTTCTGATCCTCCTCCGCACGGCAGTACATATCAGTGTATCAAAAGTAAGGGAAGTAGAATAGTTTTTTTTTTTAAAAAGAAAAAAGAAACCGGCAGAACCTCTGCCATACATTAAAGAAGAGAAGCAACATGTACAAAGTTTGAGACGGATACTGTGTCAACATTTGAGAAAATATGATTACGTGAAAGAGAGAGAAAACTGCTGTCATGACGTAGCTTAATAATCTGACAAAATAAATGGAAAGACAGCAGCCAGGTGTCCCTTGTGAAATTGTGAGTGCGCTGTCTGTAAACCATAATGTATTTTACTCTCGTTTTTAATTTTTTTTTCTTTGCGTCACATTGACATTGCAAACCTTAAGTGAATTTGAGACGGCTAAGATGTGCTCTACGAAGACTGAAGGTATCAATGTGTGTTCTTAATTAAAAGATTATGTAATGTTGTAGCAGATAAATTAACTGGATAAGCTAGGCAGAAAAGTACCCTTGAGCTTGGCTTTTGCATATGCTCGAGTTCATAAAGCTCAATGTAACGAGCAATCAACGAGTGATTCCGTTAATAGAGAACTCATTTCCCAGATAAAAGTGGTGATCTTGACTCCTCAAAGCTCTTAGCTCATTGTGCAATTGCCCAATTAGAGTTTTTGCCATGCTTGGGAGGTACCACGAGATACTACCAAACTACCTTTAAATTCGTGTACTTCTTGGTATCTCTATCCTTTAAACTTTTTGTACCTCTTGGTGCTAACCCAATATATATATATATATATTGGTACCTCACAAGGATGGTAAAAACATTCCTATCCAACATTTTTCTTGAACCAACTAACCAGCGCAACAATAACTCATCTTCAGTAGAAATCAACATAGGTTGTGCAACACCTACCTTTATGCATGAATTATGAGCCTTCTTCTGATCTCCCGCACAGGCAGCATATATTA
The DNA here is from genome assembly GCA_036346375.1 of Guadua angustifolia. Classification (NCBI taxonomy): domain Eukaryota; kingdom Viridiplantae; phylum Streptophyta; class Magnoliopsida; order Poales; family Poaceae; genus Guadua; species Guadua angustifolia. The sequence goes on along the minus strand of CM070512.1, from coordinate 45,827,489 downwards.
GTGTCTCAGAGTGAAGGAGAAGTAGATGAGAAAAGAGTCATGTAAGGGATTTTCCTTCAGAGCAGTAGTGAGTGAAGTGCTAGTGGCTGCTATATTCATTGTTTCGGTTGATTTTTCAGGGAAACAAAACATGTTGTGTCATATGGTTCATCGTACGGCTTGGGTTTGGGAGGCATCGGGAGAAGATCATATAGTAGGGTCTAATATGCCAGTGCATCAGTTTTGCCATTATCAACAAATGGTGATGGGAAAGTAAGCTTCGCAAGAATGGCAAGAGCTTGATTGTTCTATTGGTCATGCTACAGCCATCTTGGGTGCAGCCTCACCTGCACTCTGCTCTCTCACATCATAAATCTTGAGTATTGCATTCAACTATGGGCTTTGGAGACACACCTCGTCATGAATCTACAACTGTCCTCTCCACAGCTGGCTTAGTTGGAAAAGAATTTTTTTGCTACAGTCAAACTGCGGTAGTTCCTGAATCATTGCTCTATTCTTTCACATTTTTTAGCAGTACATTGCATGCTCAAGAAAATTTGGCACTGCAAAGGTGTGTGGTGAATTCTTAACCGGTTTATAAGGTATATAGACATGGTAGAGTACCCTTGAGCTTGAATTTGCATGTCATAGTTCGTGAAGACCAATATAAATAGTAAGCGCCGAATAATTCAGCCAATAAATATTAATTTTCAAAAGAATAGTGATATTGAAAAATTGGTAAGAGATGTGTCTACCTCAAGAGGAACATCTTGAAAAAAGTCGGTTAACAAACCAAACATTGGCTGGATAGTCTAGGACTATTAAAAATTATGCAAATTCCACTAAAACCAAGCGTAAAAGTTATCATAAATTCTGAGAAGAAAATATCCACGCGAAATTTCAAGAACAAACTTAATCCTATTTATAATATATATACAAAAAGACAAATATCGCATGTGATAGTTCAACGTTTCAAGTTTTGGGCCAAGTTTCACTACTGTCAAAATGGGTCACACTTGGTCACTTGCTCATCTATGCTTAAAAGAAAGTGAAATGGTAAAAACAAGAAAAATGTCGAGTATGATCTTTAACTATCCTAGTATATATGACCGTAGACAGCCCAAGCGACATCGTGGCACATACTTTTGCCCCTATGGTATGAATTTTTTTGTTCCAAAGAAAGAAATCGTGAAGCATAGTGTGTCATGGCATGTTTACATTAGCCCTGCACACCTTTGTCCTGCTACCAAATCCTTACAGTTGCAACTAGGGTTCCAAATCCGGTGAAATTTCGATAAATCTCGGCAAAATAAAAAGAAAATTTAAATTAGGCTTGCTGCAGTAAATTTTGCTGGGATTTTGATTTTTTAGACCGGTTTGCATGGTTTTTGACCAATTTTGATGTTTTTTTGGACCCGATTTCACACCAATTTTTTGTGGAGAATTTTAATGCCTTTTATGAGAAATAAGTGTGAAAAGTTAACTCTAGCTTGGATTTTGGCCTTAAATTATGCATTTTCGCCTAAATCCTAACTTGGGATTTTGATCTTAAATTGTATTTCGATCTAAACCCTAACTTGGATTTGGCCTTAAATGATATACATCGGCCTTAAATTGTATTTTGACCTAACACTACCTGAAAATTTTATGTGCAGATACTTAGTATGCTGCATTCAAATAGATATGACCTGTAAATAAATGCTTGGATGATTTTTTTTTATTTTTTTTTCATTTTTTGTAGCTTTGGGAGACAATTTCGCAGGGGTGAAAACCACCAAAATTTTGGTTTATGATTGCTCGAAAATTCCAGATTTAAAATTAGGTTTTTGAATTTCGCCCGGATTTCGGTCGAAATTCCGAATTCTTACCGAAATTTTAGATTTCTGCCACCTTGAGATGTGATAAAAACAAAATTCGAAACCTTGGTTGCAACAGTATAATAATCAGTTCAAAACACCCTTTTTATGGTCTCATCAGGGCCTAAAATCCGTTGTTTGGGCATCCTAGGATTCTAGCACTATGTTCATTCCGAATCCTCTTAAGTTACTACATCAAATCCTTCCCGGTCATCTTCAGTGAACCACAATGTATTCAATACACTAGTATTCTACTAGCCAGGGTCACGCGCTATACTGCGTCATCCGAAATTGATGTTGCGCCGTGCGAAATTTTGAGAAATTCGGTCACACGACACTACATCATGTGAAATTTGGTCTAATGGATATTTTTGAAAAAAAATTATGTAATTTCAGTTTTCTTTTTTTTTCTTTTAAAAAAATAGGTTGGTAGGAGCTATTGGCTAATTTGTTGATTTTTTTAGAGAGAAAAACATGGAGGGACATAAACATAATTTTGTTTTTTTGCATAATTTTGATTTTATTTTTTTTAAAAAAAACAGGTAGCTACAACCTGTCGGCGAATCTATTGATTGCTATAAATCATTTGCGAATTTATGGTTTTTTTGAGAAAACCACGGAGGGACCTAAATGTAATTTCATTTTTGTTCGGATCCAATTTGCTAAAAACCGGTTTCGTGGGATCTAAATGTAATTTTGTTTTTTTATAATTTTGGTTTTTTAAAAAAAAGGGTAGCTAGGACCCATTAGCGAATTTGTAGACTGCTATAAACCATCAGCAAATGAGTGGGATTTTTTTTGAGAAAATTGTGGAGGGACATAAACGTATTATTAAAAATTTATTTCTTAGGATCTAAACATAATTCTACTTTTTCGGGTCCATTTTGCTAAAACCATTGGAAGACTTGAACGCAAAACATGGAGGGACCTAAATATAATTTTGATTTTTTAGGTTCTTTCTGTTAAAAACTGATCGAAGGATCTAAATATAATTTTGAATTTTCAAAGAATCTCTTCACAAATAAGGTGACATGACTCACCTGGTGGAGCAGCATTCCTCTCCACTGTAATATTACAGTATACTAGTTCAATGCCTGTGCGTTGCTACGAAAAATAAAATTGGTAACGAAACATAAAGGTCAAACAATAAAAGAAAATTATGCTACAAGATCAAACATCTATTTCTCCTGATTACAAAAGTTTTTATGGTATCTCCTCCGGCATGAATTAAAACCTAATATATTGTTCGTAGTACATCAGCATTCATCATATTAGAACATATTTAGAGATGATATTGTTGGTATGCATCCCGGAAGATTTTAAAATAAACAGTTACATTGTAACACGACTTGGATATCATTTCGATAAAAACCTTGTCTATGATATGAGTACTTATTTGTAGACAATGTTTTTTGTGAGGTTTTCGTGAGTTTTCTTAGACTTTCGACCCTTGTCATTCTCCTTATCTGCGACGGCAAGTATTTTGATATTGCTTTCGACCCCTATCCTTCTCCTTATCTGCAACGGCCCAAGTTATATAATACAAAGGTCCTCAATCAAATTATAATACCTAACAACTTAGCATACATCTTTTTTCACAAAGCTTACTGAATTACTGAAGTTTAACATGATGCTCTAGTCCAGACAAATAAACATAAGAGCTTATAGTCATGTGCCTGTGCATTGCAACAAAAACTCAATTTGCGACAAAAAAATTATTTACAAATAGCACTAACTATGTCTGAATGATAATGTCCGCTATGAATGTGCAGTGGTTGAATGATTAAATTAGCAACTACATTAGCATATCATAAGAAATGTATTTCCAAAAAAATGGTTCGTTTGAAGAACTTTGAGAAAACACTGCAACAATTTGTGAACTCTCACACCAACCCAAAATTTGGTGAGATGGCATATCACCTAGATACAAAACAATGTGTGTAGCAAATTGCTGCCACGATACATCAGAAAGAGGGTAGTACGATCCACATGTAAGTATAGATGGTGTGCTTGCACCTTCACATGGAACTTGATGTGGTATTTTTGGTGGCAGGCAAATGATTAGATTTAGCCATGGAATATTTCCAGTCAGTATGAATGGGAAAGATGTGGTATCTTATGGAGGTGCAATACAAAGAATGAAACAAACAAATAAAAATCTGTGTCACAATAGTTCGACCTCAGCTCATTCTAACCATGATCTATTCTTCTGAGTATAAATTAGTATGTTCAATTTCTATTTCAATGATAATCAATAATGGTTAATTCAAAGCTTAGTGTGTCAATGTCTTTCTTAAAGCACAGCAACATGAAAGAATAGCTAGCTGATGGAAGATCCAACAGCTTTCATTAGGGATGTGCTGACAAACAAAAAACTTTCCACTTCTAGGCTGCATGTACGGTATCTAAAGAACAGCTAGCTGCTTCAGAAAATGAACCACTAAAAACAATAATAATCTCCTGAAGAAATTCAGCCAGAATAAAAACTCACATTATAATTCTTAAGAGTAAGCATATAGTAAAAGTTGTAAAGTGAATAGTTGACTGAGACAACAACAATTTCAGGCAACAGGCTAGAAGAGTATTCTACCTTGGACACCAATCAACATCCCTCAGGACCTGCAGCTCTGGTTATAAAAACTGGATTGATCTCTGTTTTTCTCCCTCTTTTTTTTGGAGGCGGATTTCATTAGAAGTGACAAGCAGCCGGAAAATCTAAGTAACATGCTCTAGCGCAGGCAGTTGTGGGCTTCTTGCTTGAATTTGTTACAGCGTGTCTGGAAAGCCACCAGTAGTTCCATGCAAAATTTGCCTATAAGGGCAAATGTCAACACTAATTTGACATGTAAACATCTTAGCAGACAACAATAAGATATTGCACAAAAAATATACACTAAATCCGTAGGCACGTTCTTTAGACTTTCATCCAACTTTGCTTGGGAAAAACTTCCTTGCCAGATGAGAATCTACAGTATGCAGATATATTAATGTAGAACTGAGAAGGCATTAAGGAAATTTTAGCTAATCAAAATGAGTTCTTCGTGTGAAAGAAGTAGAAATTGCGTGTATGTGGCCTCGAAACCTGTGTTCTTAGGACCAAGAATGTGTTCATGTCATCCAGTTTTATCTCAAGTGATTATCATGCCACCAGATAATATTTTGTGAAGAACAAAATAAAGGCGATTCAGTTCAACTCTTCGAATGAAACATTCTATCTTCGAAATTTCTCTAATATGAGATTATTTATTGTTGGTCTTTTTACCAGCCCATCCTCCCTGCGTATTGCACCACAAAACCACCATAATCCTATTAAGAGATGGTAACACCATCAATCTGGCCAAGAAACCTATATATGAACTTACCATACCAATTGGTTCGATTATGGTTGCTGCAACAAATAAATCAATAGTGCTCTATACTAACCTGAAGTTGCAGAGAAATAGAACCACACCAGCTTTGCTGCGAATCCAACACAAGGAATGTCATCCAACACAAGTTATTCATTTAAAAAAAAACCCAAGGAATGAACAAAGCCTAGTGCCACCCTTAAATCAAACAATGACCATATCCATTTCCCCAAAATACTTCATATAATTGGCAATGGGATATGCATGGATCCCCATAAATGTAACTAAGATTTTTGAATTTTTTCAGTTTTACTAACTGCAACTTTTCAAGTTTCAACTTTCAATTGCTCTTGCCCAATGAAATTAGCATGTACAACAGCTTCTACAGTTGTAGTACCAAGACTTTCTCAAGAGAGGGAACATATAGAGATCATACAGTAAGGTTTATTTTAAGGCAAATGAGCTCTAGATGTAATAATCAAAAGTTAAGTATAGCTCTCCCACAATTTTACAAAAAGGACATTCAAAACAAAGAAAAAACAACATAGTCCTTGGTAGCTTCCAAAGAGAATACACGCTACATGATGGAGATGGAGCTCGCGTGTGCTTCCGAATCAAGCAAGGGTTTAACTTACAGCTTGTAAGATACTTCGTTCAGCTCAGAAACATCTGTACTTGATGACAGAAACATGAAAACTTGGAAACAATTTAGTCCAGGTTGTCAGATTGTTGAATAGTAGCAACAACAGTTGTACTCTGTATTACGTTGACATCACATAAATATGGAGGTTTAACTCCAAGCATATTCTGACCTTTGGCACTGATTCAGCTGAAAAAAAACTGCCGTATCTATATTAGCCTGAGTTTGATTATGTGGTTCACACCATTCCATACGAGGAGAAAACATGCATTGTTTGACATAGTGGTGCTTGAACATCTAGGGAGGAAACCACAGCAAAAGGTTTCCTGATGTCAATTTGTGCAACCTTAAAACAATACATATGAATCAATTAAAGACCCTCTACAATGTACATGACTCTGGTGTAGCTTTCTTGCACAAATTGAAAGCGAAAACATGCTGAAAATCAATGACAGTTGAGATAATCTCACATGTAGTAAATGACTAAAAGTGAATATATCAAACTTTCACTCTGATCGAATGAAGGATACCAAAAAAAAAGATTATTAATCAGTAGCACAATAAAAGCTATTTCACCTTTTTGAAAGCAAAGTCTAGACTTCCTGAAAGATGATAAGCGTTTTACAAATATGAAATTCCTACAATGGAACAGAAGAAGCAAAAAAGCACAAGAGAATAAACAATTACCGGCAGAGAAGAACCATTTTTACGATCTCTCACCAACTAGATGATCGACACCCAAATACTACAAAAGAATGATACAAATTAAGGGCCTGTTTGGCAACAAGGTTTTTTCATAGTTTCTAGGCAAAACCATGGTTTTAGAGAAAAACTCTGTTTTAGAAACCAAGAGGTGTTTGGTAGCCCTTCAAAAACTCTGTTTAAAACCATGGTTTTCATAAAACCATGGTTTTTCTCTTTTGAAAACTTTGGTCTTGGGCAAATTTTGGAAACTTTGGTCTCGTCTCTCTCCCCTTGGTTCCTCCCCTTCTCGGCCTGAGCTGGTCCTGCCTGCACACGCAGGCGTGCTTGCAAGCAAAGCAAAGCCCCGACATGGAAGCAACCTGAACGTCACTTTTGCAGCTCAAACTGAACTCCTGTTTATTTTGGGTCATTGGACATGAGTCGCTTGTTCATACAAGCAATGACCGCCAACCAAGCGTATGGAGGGCAGGAGAGCACATAGTTTTATGCAGGCGAATGCATCCAACGCTAACTATCGCATGCCTCCCAATTAATCAATCGGTGCAGATCCATTCCATTTGCAACTGCAGTTCTCACTCTCCTCCTGAGTATATCAGCAAATGTAGCATCGAAAATTTGTATAAGATGATACATACATACTGTAGGAATGAGACAGACACATATGCTGATCATTGGTGTACACTACACAGTACTATACATACTGTCATGGAAAATTCCTTCTTTATAAGGCGATGAGACGGGCAAAGGGGAAGAATAGAAAGCGAGCAAAACTTTGAAAATGTCAACCAAAAACATTGTAGCCAAACAGTTGGGAGTTCCAAGAAAAACCATGGTTTTAATAGGGTTTGGTAAAACCATGATTTTTATGCCAAGACAATTCCCAAACCATGGTTTTGCAAAACTATGGTTTTGCAAAACCTTATTGCCAAACAGGGCCTAAAACTTTAAATGTTCCAAAGTCTTTTCAGCAATTTTTCAATACGGAAGGGCCTATTTTTAATAAACTGAAGACCTGCAGGTAATTTTAAAGAAGCTGAGGTCTTTTCTACAAAATTGCCTCAGCCGAAACATTTCAATTCCTCTGCAATCTCTCACCAATGGAGCAATGATGCAAACATCGGATTTGAATTGTTTTTATTTTTACTCAGATTACAGATGTCGTGTTACCACATTATAGAAAGAGAAACAAAAAATGCCGAGTTTCCAAATCTATGTAATCTTGGAAGCAATTGTTAGGCACAAATTCTCACCACAAACTTAATTTTCGACAACTATGAAATAATAGCTTCAAATCAGCTTACCAATCTTTCTCCTAAGAAAGTGGAAGCACTGGATGGATCTTCCCTGGAACAGCAAGACCTGCCCACAAGAATAAAGTAAACCCCAGAAGCAACTCCATCATAGCCTGCTAGAAGCACACCTGAAGGCAGATAGATGATGGAGGAGCAATCGGCAAGTAGCCGGTTGATGATCTTCTCATTCCGACTGAACCAGTAGACCCTGTACTGGATTCCTTGCAATTCTGACCCCAATGACAATAGCATCGTCACTCCACCAATCCAGGAAACCCCAGCGGCAACTCCTCCCAAACACGCTAAATTGAGTGGATTCCGAGCAAAGGGGAACCAAGATACAACTCACCTTTGAGTCCATGTGCTTGTAGATCGGAGTGAGGGTGTTGAACATGGTGCAGGAGACGCAACGCTCATCACACCCCTGCAGCAGCACCGGCCGTCGCCAGTGGTGGTGCTGCTGGTCCTAGCTCTGCTGCCGCCACCTCCGGCCGGCCTCCCTCCACTGCTTCTTCGTCTGCACCAAACCCACAACCGACCTTTGCAACTGAAAGTCACCACACCCCCAAGAAATCAACCACCCAACCGACAAGCAACCCTCTGCTCCTCCACTCAGTCCACCGAATCAGCTCGCCGCCGTCGAAGGGAGCTTGCGCCCGCCCTTCTACCTTCGCCTCTACCATGCGGACCTCCCTCTGTCCGCCGCATCTACACGCTCCCCTTGGTCTGCCGCGGTCGTGCTACAATCTGATGGGTAGAGGTGGAGGTCATCCATTTCAACCGAGGCGACAGCGAGGAGATTGGGGCGAGTAGCCGAGGAGTCTGCATCGGCGATTTGGCGGCGCGGAGATCGCGGCTGGGGGGCGGCGCGAGGAGAATGCGGCTGGGGCGGCGCGAGGAGAATGCATCGGCGCTGTGGAGTGAGAGGGGGTTGGGGGTGAGGAGCCGAGGAGTCACGCTGTGTAAATGAGAGATTGAGAGGGCTGTGTAGTGAGGGAAACGAAGAGGGGGGCGGGCGGCGCGAGGAGGGAGACGATGAGGCTGGGGGCGGCGCTGTGTAGTGAGGGAAACGAGGAGGCTGGAGGCTGTGTAGCGCTGTGTACTCGTTGTGTTGTGTACTCGCTGGAGAGTAGGGCCTGCGGAAAAACGGACCGTTGCCACTAACTCCTGTTTTATAATAATAGAGATATTGGCTCATCACAAGAATCTAGATAGCAAAATGAACTTAGGCCATAGTCCAATAAGGACCCAAACCTGTCAGAAATGGTGTATCACAGGAAGGTGTCTATAGGCTATTATTGAAAACAATCATCCTATACGCAAGTGACATGGGAACATATTATGAACCAAATAATCAAATCATATTATGTATTTATAAAAATGAAAAAAATATGTAAAGGTCTATCTATATTTATGATGAGTTATCGACAGTATTTGAGTATGTGGTGCTCATGTTTGAGTTTGTTTTGAATTTTATTTTGAGTTTGAAGTAATTTAAGGTGTTGTCAGTATTGAACGGCACTACCAATTATATAGTGGCAGTAGTGCCGACCAAGCACCACTACAGGTCTGGGATAACAGTAGTGTCAGCCTTGCAAAGCTAGCCTAGGTGTGGTATTCCTTTCACATAGAGGTATTCCTCTGAGTTTTTGCACAACAACACTATTGGCGTGCTAAGAGCGGTGGTATTAGGGGAGAGGCATTACCGGTCAAAAGGCGCGATAGTTATTTACCATAGATGGTCCTCAAGGAGATTTTAGGGTGAGCGGCACTACTGGCTACTTGGGGGCAGTAGTACCAGTGGTGTAGTACTACCAGCCCTAGTAGGCGGCATCACCAACTTTATTGTGAATTTAAACTTAATGTTTGCATTATATCTTGATTAATATGTATCTTTATGAACAGTGCTATGTAATATATTTATTGATTGTGTGGTTGCAGGACTTCGAGGCTAGGTCATGATGAGGCGAAGGCAATACCAAAATTAGGCTAGGAGAGCTGAGATTCAGAACGATCGAGGGATGCCAAAAGATGATCGGGACCGAGAAGTGGTTGCAAGCCGGGAAGACAATGAACCAGAGTGTGAAGTACTGGTGATGGATATGATTGGCAACGGTATAGACTAGAACTATACTTAGGAAGGAGTCAGAGTCCAGAACGGTCAAGGAAGCCGGTGCCGCTATGGTGAAACGGTTAAGGATATGTGGCGCACCAAGTGACTTGGACTCGTTTGCAAATGAGAACGGTTCAAGGGAGTCCGGACGTATGAGATGCTTGGCGAAAAGTTATTGGGGCCACGTTAAAAGCATGAAGCATGGCGATGCTTCGAGGAGAAAGAAAACAGGTCATTGGGGCAAATTGGTAATTTGTCCAATACCGACGGTCGAGGCGATTTGGAAAACCACGGTGGTGGCTTAAGTGGTTTAGGTCATGTCAAAGTAGTTTTGACACAAATTTGGACTCGCTTAGCTAATTTGGTGTCAATGTAATAGCCGCTTTGAGAACCATACTTGTGTGAGTAGAAAACCCTTTAAGAGTGTTGGATTTTGGGTTAGCCCATGTAAGAGCGGATGGTATCCACTTGTATGTCTAGGTCTAGAATTAGGGTTATCTCCACTATATAAGAGATGTAGTAAAAGGTGAGGATTTAAGCCTTCAAATCTCTAGACTCTAAGTTAGAGTTTCCACATGATTTTGATTGTTTTTGTGTGAATGGGTGAGTGAGCTTTGTTCTCATGTGAGATGCTTTGTAATCCATCCTTATGCTCCAAAAATAAAGTTCAATTTCATACTCAAGATTTAGCTTTTGTTCTTAACCTTATTCCTTCTTGATTTTTGATCTTTCTTGTTGGTTTCTTTTTCTCTTGATCTTATGTTGTCAATGATGAGTGATTGATGGATGTATCCTCCGAAGATTGTCACCCAATCATCTAGATAAGCTCTCTCAAGATCATCAGGAGATTTCTTAAGAAATTGATTTTTTGCTTAGGAAGAAAGGATTTGAGGTAGATCGTGATCTTGCACGTTTGAGAGCAATCTCTTTAGGGTTCTTGCTTGTTATGATATGTTGAAGACTATTTAGGTCCATCTTGATTATCAAATCCCCCCGAGGTAGCTCAAAGCAAAACTTTTGTATTTGACCCGATTTTAGTGCAATCTTCGGTAAATTCAAAAAATGTCAAAATTTTAACGTTAATCCTTGTGATTGAAAGTTGCAATAGGTTCCTAACACCTATAGAAAAGTGTATATAAAGTTTCGCAAGTTTTCGTTCAGCCGATCAAAAGATACACTGATTTTTGCTTTTGAAGCCATGCTTATTTACTGTTCATATGCATGTTTTCACTATTTACCGACACTAGGGGTGGTATTGTAGCATGGTAGTGTCGATGCTACTACTCATTCATGCACTACCACACATTTAACGTCGACAGTATCGCTCCAGAGGTGAAATGTTTGAAAATTTGTTCTTCCGTGCATATTTGTCCTAGTTAGGCTTTGGTTAATCCATTTAGAAATTTGTTTAGTTCTTGTCGGCTTTGGCCATGAGAGCTGCACCGTCCCATCCTGGCTCTAGGAAAATGGTCATGGAGCTCGTTTTTCATGAGTCTAGCTGCGAGTGCTTTGTACATCGTGCTGGTCTGACTCTGCACCGCGCGTAGGCAACCAAACAGTCATTTTGCATGCGTGGGTGCAGACTCACGCGATACGAGTAACCAAACGCTGATTCCCTGGCTCTTATGAGTCTAACCGCGTAAAATCAGGCAACCAAACAGCACCTTAAAGGAAAAATTTTGTTTTGTGATCATTTACCCTCCTCCTCTCCCCAATTGTATTATCCAGTCCTTCAATAAACAAAATTGCAAGGCAAGAGAGAGAGGTAGGATTGGTCTCCTTTTTATTTGTGGGACCACCGCTGACTCGTATCCTTACCGTAAAACCCAAAAAGAAAAAAAGAAAATGCAATACCCGAAAGCTGGACCGGCCCATTAAGCCGAAAGCTCTAGGCCCAACCCACTTGCCTCCCACCAAATCTCACAGCTCACTCCGAACTGACGGCTCAGATCTCGCCTCGCTAACCCTAGCGTCCAAACCCTAGCCATCTCCACATATATGCGCTCTCCCCCTCACCTCACGCCCCGCCTCCATTCCCTCCCACCCGCCACCCCCAAAGCCCTCGCCGCCACCGCCATGGCCAACAGCCGCCCCCTCGTCTCTGTGAAGGCCCTGGAGGGCGACATGGCGACTGACGCCGCCGGCCTCGCGCTCGCCGAGGTCTTCCGCGCGCCGATCCGCCCCGACATCGTGCGATTCACACACAAGCTGCTCTCCTGCAACAAGCGCCAGCCGTACGCCGTCTCCCGCCGCGCCGGCCACCAGACCTCGGCTGAGTCGTGGGGCACGGGCCGCGCGGTGTCCCGTATCCCCCGCGTCCCCGGCGGCGGCACCCACCGCGCCGGCCAGGGAGCCTTCGGCAACATGTGCCGTGGTGGACGCATGTTCGCGCCCACCAAGACCTGGCGCAAGTGGCACCGCCGCGTCAACATCCACCTCCGCCGCGTGGCCGTCGCCTCCGCACTGGCTGCCACCGCGGTCCCATCTCTGGTCCTCGCTCGCGGCCACCGCATCGAGACCGTCCCGGAGCTCCCCCTAGTTATTTCTGACTCGGCGGAGTCCATTGAGAAGACCTCTCAGGCCATCAAGATCCTGAAGCAGATCGGCGCCTACGCCGATGCTGAGAAGGCCAAGGACTCCGTGGGCATCCGCCCCGGGAAGGGTAAGATGCGCAACCGCCGATACATCAACCGCAAGGGGCCGCTCATTGTCTACGGCACCGAGGGATCCAAGATCGTGAAGGCCTTCCGCAACCTGCCAGGCGTGGATGTCGCCAACGTTGAGCGCCTCAACCTGCTCGACCTCGCCCCCGGTGGCCACCTTGGGCGCTTTGTGATCTGGACTGAGAGCGCTTTCAAGAAGCTTGAGGAGGTGTATGGCACCTTTGATGCGCCGTCACAGAAGAAGAAGGGATTTGTGCTGCCGAGGCCCAAGATGGCCAATGCTGACCTTGGCAGGATTATCAACTCTGATGAAGTTCAGTCTGTGGTGAAGCCCATCAACAAGGAAGTGAAGCTCAGAGAGAAGAGGAGGAACCCAATCAAGAACGCGGCCGCTGTGCTCAAGCTCAACCCCTACTTCGGCACCGCCCGCAAGATGGCAACCCTTGCTGAGGCTGCCCGCATCAAGGCCAAGAAGGAGAAGCTTGACTCCAAGAGGACCAAGCTTAGCTCGGTATAACCCTTTCTCCTACCTTCTATTTTATTCAATATGACTAAATCTGTTCACTTAGGTAGTATATATTTAGTTTTATAATGCTCTCTATACTGCTATGGTGCCTTGCTTTTGATGAAATGCTTTCTTTTAGTTGTCATTGCACGAATGTTAGATTGGTTCTTGGATTGCTTATGATTTGCTGGTATTGGAATTTATGATCTGTTTGTGTATATGTTACTATAATTAGTTTATATATGCTGTACTGTTAATACTGGTGAAAGTTGTTATGGATTATTTAATTTGTTGGAGTTGATAGCTGTGCATTGATGTAATGTTAAGTTGTGCCTGCTAATATGGTGTAATAAACTAAATTTACCTCGTCTGTTCTGCTGCTCTGTTCAGTATACCTTGTTTGTTTGTGCTAAAACTAGTACAGTTTAATAAGCAAGCTGCTATTTCTTGTTGCTCAGGGTTTAAGGTACGCTTTTTAGTTTATATCTTTGTGGTAAACCAATGTTAGGTTGTATTGCTTCTACTCCTGTGCCCCTGGCAGTGTTGGATCAGCAGGCCTCCAGTTCTTTTCTTGAAAATAAATTGTGCTACTCAGTGGCCCTAGGTTTTATACAAGGCTTAATTGCATCTGCTATTCAATTCCTGTGCTGTTCTCTACATATTTGTAAGCCCATTCAATTTTTAGTATGCTGGTTTGCAGACCATTTGTGTAATATTTTTTGTTGTTTTGATTTGCTCTAATGTTTCATAGCATTATGAATTCAGGGTATGTGTCTATGTGATGACCTTGGTTGCCTTTCTTTTGGATTAGTTTATTTTCCTATGTTTCATTCATACTTTATAATGTTCCCTTTTATTTGTTTGTTTGTTTGTTTGGTAATCAATTTCTTGGGTGCCTTTGTTCGGTCCTTTCCGGCATGGAGCTCTTATCTTCCAGATGTTGGTTGCTTAATATATGCTGTATGGCATTTAATTTGTAAGCCCTAGTTAACAACATCTGTTGATCTTTTGTTGTAGGAGGAGGCTGCTAGGGTCAAGGCTGCTGGAAAGGCATGGTACAAGACCATGATCTCAGACAGTGACTATGCTGAGTTCGACAACTTCTCGAAGTGGCTTGGTGTGACGCAGTGAGCGTGGTCTGGTTAAGTTTTGAGCAGTAGCACCGTCGCCAAACTTATCTCGAGTGGTTAAGTTTTGAGCAGTAGCACCGTCGCCAAACTTATCTCGAGTATCTCTCAATTCTGTTTCATCCGACTGTCACCGTTAGAAGATTTCTGTGGGATTTTTGAGACTTTAGTCTGTCCATTTTTTAATGTGCTGTAGTGAGAACATAACAGTAATGCCGTTGTTCGGGTCAGTTATCTAAAATATGTTTGCACTTGATGTTCTTTATAATGTCTATTATCGTTTGAGTTTGCGATCTGTCTTGCATGTCAAATGGCTGTTGCCCCTGAGCATGTTGCTCTGCTTTTTCTCGATTGATTTTTGCAGGATGGACTAGTTGGGTATGAGAATCTGTGTGTGATGGTTGCAGTGTGGATCTGTATGGCAAATATTATCAATCACCGTGTGCCGGAAATAGCACCCTTGCATACGCACGCTTGCGCCCTAAAGTTTAGCCGATCTCTAGATCCTTCGACGATCGTCACACGTGAAGCCTCCAGCGCGCTTAGTCAGTCACAGCCCCAACGGCGGGGCCCCAATTTTTTTACGTAAGTTTGGTTGTGTCGGGAGCGAGGATTGAAATCTGGATTTTTTTTCTCAATACTGTCTCTGGCTGAAAAATGAAATTTCGACGAGACCTTGTGATTTAAATAAGTTTCGGTCGAAATACAAAAATAGAATTTAAATTTCGGTTTTGTAGCCATCGGTATGATTGAGATCTCGCCGGTTTTGCCGAGGTCTTAGTAAAATTGAATGGCGTGAAATCCAGTCGAAATGAAATCAAAAAATTTAAATTTTTTGGAGATCACTGACACATTGATGATGTTGTCATAAAAATTTTAGATAATCATGATTATGAATCCTGTGGAATTTTTAAAAATTCAAACATTACTACTATCCTAATAAAACGTTGATGGGCAATTTTGAACAGAACGAAAAATAGGGCAAATCACGTTAGAAATATTTGTAATTTTTTGTGAATGATACTATCATATTAGTAATCTTTCCATAAAATTTTCAAGTGATGGTGAAGCTTGAGAGATTTTTAAAAATTAGGACAACGGTGATATCTAAATGGAAAATTGTTGAAAGTATGTTAGAAAATTTTGAAATTTTAATTGGATGATTGTGATGCATCCTTAATCTTGCCATAAAATTTTAGATGATTATCGGTCTGTGAAATTAGAAATTGCGGCAGTATTTCGACTAAAATTCGGATTTGAAGAGTCACAATTGCAGACAATCGATGTATATTTGCATGACAATTAATAGGCATAAAATAAAATCGATATATATGACAATTTATCCCATATTTGCATCACAATAAAATCAATATCTATTTGCATCACGTACCTACGAGTAGTAGTACGCCTGTGGTGCAAACTCCACCTCTGTGATGTCATCAATGACCTCGTGATACCTCCTCTCGTGTTGTTGTTTGTATTCTTCCCAAGTTATGTCCCGCGGTAGCCAAACAGACTTCCAATGTTTGTAATTAAACATACAACCGCTATAATTCTCGGACTGGTAAAGGTACCTGACACTGACAGATGAGTACCGTGTATACATATTGGCGTTTGGATCAGTGTAGTCAAACGGGCAAGAGATGCTAAATCTGTCATAACTTTTTCTGTAATCGTACCCACTCTGATCCCCTCCATAGGTTATTAAACCGTACTCACTATGTTCAGTTGGAAAACTCAAATAGCTGGAAGATTGGCTGCTACACCATGAGATTGCGTCATTCTGTGGCTGTGTTGCTTGTCGCCCATCCTCACTACTCGTCACGCTCTTCCCCTTACTACAGGTCTATCTCTGTGAGCCCCTCCTCGAGAGGCTAACTCCTGTTGTGATCCTAGCAGCGATTGTGGCTGTGAACAGTGTATAGTATATCGGCCAATTTCTATCCCATCATCTCTGGGAGAGTATGTCTTTGTAGTTGAGCTACTACTGAGTCACTGCTCATTATCAGCAGGTGTATTCGTCTCATCATCATTGTTGATATTAGGCTAATCATCAGCTAGATCTTTGTCTTTTCCCTTAGGAGGCTGGCTGCCCGATAACTTCTCCAATCCGCGTAAAGCTCTTACCAGCATGTTATCATTTGCGGCGTCGTTAGCATGCTTTCTCTTCCCTTTGTGCATATCACCGACTATGTACTCGGCCCAATCTAGGAGACTCATTCCACTTGTGGCCAATTGTAAGTAATATTAACACCGTTATGAGGTTTCAACATACATGATTCACTAGTGCAATGGAAAATAATTACTTCGGTTACCTATGGCCTTGTTCATCTCTTCTGGCGGGATATAGTCTACCACAAATCTCGTTGGGAGAGGTAGGTCGATCCCACTGTTCTCGTCCAGTAGGGGCTCCCCACTAGATCTGGACAAGTCGAACCACTCTGCAATAGGTTCACTCCCCATCAGCTTCCCGTATGGCCTGCACCGTGGTACCGTTGTCATCAGCTATAATGCCTAGGGCAGTAGAGAGTTGTCGGCGTATTCCACCTAACAAGATCCCGTCAACGAGCGAGGTTGACTACACCCTAGACGGAAGGTATGGTTCGGTAGAGGGCATCTTCGTGGCTGGAAACCCTAATGTCTCTCACGATGGATTCCGAGAATTAACCAATTGATGGACACGATAATGTACCTAGGTTCAGGCCCCCAGCTCGGGTAATGGCCCTACGTCCTGCTAACTCTTTGTTGAGGAAATGTGAAGGGGATTACAATGACTTCTCTCTTCTCCTTTCAATCTCTCTATCTCTCGGTCTTTCTTCCTCCTTCCGGCCCCCTTCTCCCATGCACCGAGGCGCCCTTATATAGACGGGTTGGCCCAGGCAGGGAAGAAGGAGACGGCATACTTATCTCCAACTTCCACGTCGACCCACGACTCATTTATTACGCACGCCTCCGTGGCCTTGTCCTTCAAATCTCATTTAATGTCGATGAGTGGCTTCGCCCGATCCGCCCGGGATATGACGCTCCTGCGACGGGTTTGGTAAGAGGTGTCAGAGGGATATGCCGTCGTCGTGTCGATAGCAGAACCCTTCATAATTAATGACCCTGACACGAAATACCAGGGGAGGGAAACTTCGAGGCGAAGCCTTCCTCTCATTCTTTTGGTTGCCTCCATGGCCTGACGAGGGGGGCCTAGACGCCTGCCTACTCGCCAGGCCGCCTCATAAGCCGACGTCCACGCGGCCTTCGCCCGTTGCTCACCATAGGGCCATCTTGCTCCTCGCCCGCCCGGCGGCGCCGCGTGGCCGCTCGCCCATTGCTCGCCAGGCCATCGGAGCTCCTCGCCCGTGAGCGGTGTGATCTCCCGCCGCCTTGCCGCGTCGCCGTCTTCGTCCAGTAGGGTGTGATCGCCCGGCCGCCGCTAAAGGCCATGATCGCCTCGCCGGCAAGCGGCGTGATGCCCGGCCGCTCGCCAGCTCGGTCGCCGCCAGCGGCGTAATCGCTTCATTGCTTCGCTATGATTATCTGCTGGCTCCTCGCCGGCTAGCGGCGTGATGCCGCCGCCGCGCCGCCAAACTTCGCCAAGCAGCGGCGTGATCGCCTCGCTGCTTTCGCCATGGGCCACACAGGCTCGAGGCACCAAGTTGGGCAGAACCGCTTCTTGGGCCTATTACTTCTACGACGGAGAGGGTACCCCGGTGCAAAGTACACCAACAAGAGTGCTCCTATATACTGCGGAGTGCTGCATATATTGTACGAGAACAGAGATCATGGGTCAAGCACAGAGGCTGTAATGGACAAATTATTGTATAGTTAGCGTAACATATGCGAATATTGCATAGTTAGCATAACAAAATTGAACATATTGATTTCACTGATCTACTTGAACAAATGTGATTTCCCTTATTTCGGCAAACCTCTTTTTCAGGACGTGCAAGAATATCTTGTAATGCTCTCCATGCTCTCGCAAGCGGTTGTTATACTTATTTTGCACAATCGTATACTACATCATGACACCACTGATCATTGGTAACTTATCTTGATCTACGAACTTCAACATCTTGTACAAGAGTTCTATCGCCAAGATGGTCCACTCCATACACTCCCAAAACTCCTTGCTCAGAAGGTGGTCATATTCATACTTGTCCTCCTCCATCGCAGCTCACTTACTACCTGTCCATCCAGGATGTGTCATTCACTACTGAAACTTCTTTTTTTGTGGAAGCTATCTAGGAAAACAAAGGTCGTGCCAAACCTAGTGGCATTTGGTCTTACTAACTCTCCCCCAATATGTTACCACATCTGTGTGTGCAGATTTTTGTGGTTGTACATGAAAATGCAAATCCTCTTGGCCTCTCCCACAACCTCTTTGATTTCTAGGACATCACACATGTCTTTCAGCACAAGATTCACAGTGAATGCTAAGCATAGCTGCCATATAATCTGTGGGCACTGCACTCGTAACATCTGGCATGCTTTCTTCAAGTTGGCACTATTGTCAATAACCACCTACACGACGTGCTCTAACCCAATATCCTCGGCCACAACCTTTGTTATCTCGTGTAGCAGGTACTTGTGGTCTTGGACCTTGCCTGTGAATAAACAAGCTAGAAGGTAGTACGTGTGTCATTCACAATCTTATGGAAGAGTAAAAACTAAACTAAATGTTGTACTTGTTGCATTGATAGTCTTATGAAAGAATATGACCCCATTGCAGTACACTATGAAGTGAATGATGCTCTATTGAATAGGTTCAATCCAAGCGTCACACATGACTGTAACACTAAATGTGGCCTAGTCATCCTTGAACCTTCGAAGGTATTGGATTATCTCCTACTCGTCCTCATCCAGGTACGTTATGTCTATCTCGTGGCCCCGTGGTGCATGAACCCCTGGGCTTAGCTCCTGCATCAGCTTGATTACACATGTCCATTGTAGGCATAAGAGGTTAGTACAATCATCACAAGAGTTGTAACCAAGAAACATATGATTATTTCATACCTGTGAAATATGGGCATTCGACTTTCTTTCCTACAATTGCATTAGCATGAAACCACTTCGACCATCCTCTTCCTAACTTTTGCAGCCCCCTACTTGAATGCAATGTCAATACGGGGTTACTGCGGGGCATCACTCCGTGCGAGGTCAACATCGATGGAGGCATGAATTTCTCGTGTCAATTTGGACCTCCTGAATATTCTACTGAGAGTAGATTGGACCGAGGTCCTCGCTGCACAACTCCCAGACTCCGAACATAGGGTCAAACCTTGGCTCCTGAGATAGCCCTCTTCTTTGAAGGCCCTGATAACCATCTTGATCTGCTCCTGCTCGGTACACTACTCTATGGCTAAGGTGACCCAGTCGTCACAAGCCTCCTCCTAACGAGCACCACCTCCTCCTCCTTCCTCTTCTCCCGACCTCCATGGAGGTCAGCTAGTATGGCCTGCCTAACTATTTTAGGCACGCTTAAGCAAGCTTTCACATCGCTGGTGCGGCCAGCCAAATGTTCCTTCAAATAGGTCACCCTCCACCCTTCATGACATGCCTGCAATAGTTGCACTTCGATCCAGCCAGTCCGATGCGCTCTCCATGCTCCCATACGGTACTCCACATGATCTGTCATGACAAGAACTGCAACAAAACACAAAATAACTGAGAAAGGTTAACTTGGATTTAGTATAAATTTTAGTCCAACTAAAATAGCTGAAAAGAGAGCAAACTAAACCTAGCATACTAGCATTTAAGTGTGGTATATTCTTAAATTCACGGATCCTATATCCAACAATACATGAAAGAACCCAAAACATGTGCACATTAAATTATTATCGCAATGCTAGTTTCAAAAAATATAAATGCAATAATTCTTCTTACGTACAATATATATGACATAGTTGATCTTGATTTTTTTTCTCACCAATGTGCTGTTTGGATAGATTGTCTAATGCCTATTGTACTTCACAGTAACAAGATGCATTCACACGTACTGACTTAGGTAACAAGATGCAATTGCTCACTAATCCAGCCTAGAAATACACATATCAGACAAATATATACACTAATCTGGCAATACATACTAAGATATCACCAAAAATACGTGAGATTTTGGTTTGGAAAAAGATTTTTTAATCACCTCAAACTTGGCTATGCTGGGTGAAATCTCGGTTTCTCCGACCGAGATCTCAGTTTCTCCAGCCGAGATTCACCTCTCTACCATTGGAGATGGCCGGAAATGCGCTGGAGTTGGCTGGAGTTTGGGAGGAAAGGATTGGCGACAATGGAGTTCGGCTTCAGCTTCTGTATGCGAATGGGTAAAGTTCTTGAATGATTGCAATGACTAAAGTAAGAAGGATTGCATGACATAAATAAATAGCCTTGTTCCTCAGTGTTGTTAAGCAACACTAGCTCTAGCCTAGTGGTAAGTTCAGAAACATTTGAAGAGGAGGTTTTGGGTTTGAGTCACAGCCCTTAGCACTTTTTTTGCAGGATTTTTTGGCATAGTTCTAAGGATGTAAAAAATTTGAAATTTTTGTGAACAGTCCTAAAGAATCCATAATATTCCTATAAAATTTTTATATCATGATCAAACCTAACAAATTCCCAAAAAATGTGACAATGCTATTTCACACTTTTCGGACTTTAGCGTGTGTGCTAGTAGAGTTTACAATTTTTCATTGATCAACCAAAATAGATTAAATTTTTTGAAAATTTTATAAAAGAGTTATGAGAAAATTATTAAGCTCTCCTAAAAATTTTAGGTCTTGGTAAAACTAGAAAAATTTATAAAATTTTAACACTGTTACTACCTCATTTATGCTCATTTTTTTTTATTTTCTAAATATAACAATTCAATTTAAAATATTTCAGAAATTTTTTTGTAATCCTACACTTGTTAGGATGGTGCCATAAATTTTTTATAGCACAATTTTTTTAAAAAACTTTTTATAAAAATCTAATAGTTTTTCTGCTAAAATTTTAAAATGTCTCAAAAAATGGTTTTTCGATAAATTATCATGGAAGATCACTTTTTTCAGGGTAATTGACCTAAATCCAGTCAAATCTGGGTGTTAAACATCGAATTCTGGGTTGCAATCTCAAGATACCGGGCGGTAAAGGCAAAATCTCGTCGAAAAAAACGAGTTTACTGTAGCAATACGATTTTATTTACAATTAAAGTGGTTATTTTGAATTTGAGTTAACAAAAAACTATCAGTTGAGTCATGTTAACATTTTTCCTGACAATCTGTTGACGCCAAAAACGTGAAGAGGGTTTCTGGTTGCAACACACCGGACGAACGCCGAGTTCAAGTGTGCGTGAGCGTGCCAATCGATTTGACCCTGCAATCGATAAGGAAATTGTGAATTTCAATCAAGCCGATCCTGGAGATGAATCGGCTAAAAACAGAAATCAGCCAGAAAGCCGATTAAAGGGGTAAATAGACTAGTCGACGAAGACTAATCCGAAGGTAAAAGGCAGATCGATTCTGAAAGGCGATGCGCAACAAGACAGAATGAATCAGGCCTGGAGAAATCGACGGTAATCAACAATCGGCGATTCGTAACTTTATTGATCGATGTCGACTTACAAAAGAAGGATTACAAAGCTAAAAGACAAACTACGAGAAAACTAGTAGATGTGGTTTTGATTGTGTGTCCCCTTCAAACAACCCTGATGCGCCTTTTATATCCATCAGCCGATCCGAATCCTGATCCAATACGTCAATTTACTCTGAATCGGCTATAGTTTCCTTATTGGACTCTGCTTCTAGATGTTATCCGTACACTCTCCATCTATGCTTTCCTTATTGAACTCCATTTCCTGATATTTCCCGTATGCTATCCAAACTTTCCCACTGTGCTTTGTGCTTTATCCAATCTCGTGCTTTTTCTGCCGATTCTTCTCGTAGTTTTCAAAAACTGATGCAAACATATGCCCCCCATTTTTGGAAGATAACTTGTTATCTTTCAAAAATCCATCGGCTTTTCCTTTATCGGCTTCTTTCTTCATCGGCTTCTTCCTTGTCAGCTGAAGAACTGTTCTAGTAACCGCTTGTTTTAATTGCGCCGTAAAAAATCTCAGTGCGGTTTAATGGCACGCGTCGCCTCGAATTCGTTTCCCGCCACTTTTCGCTTTTCACCGCACTATATATATGCGGGACCCCCACGGTCATTGTCACGCTCTCGGCTCTACTTTCGCAATCGGCTTCTTCTGGCTTCTCTTGCACTGGTGATTGTCCTCTCAACTCCCTCAATCGGCTCAATGGATTCCTCCAAGGTATTGATCCCAATCCCAGATAGCGATGATCAATATTACTTAGGGCGGTAGGGATCTTGGCCTTGACAGGTCATCAACGTGGAAATCCCTAGGCTTCCATTATCGGCTCAGGGTTACAATATGAAAGAATGGAGTAAGAGTTTTAGGGCTTGGCCGATGGCGCTGAAAGGATGGAGGAGCTGGTTCATTCGCGTGTCGGCCCAGAAAAGAGAGGAGTGGGAAAGAATGGGCATAGCCGAATGCCTCCCATTAAGCCTAGCTAGTCCTGAAGCCAACGAGCCCTTAGTGGCCACGGCTTGTTATTTCTGGTCTGACACCTACAACGCTTTCCTTTTCCGCCCTGGTCCCATCGGCCCGACTCTTTTGGATGTGGCTAAATTGTGCTGCCTACAGCCTGACGGAGACCAGCTATCGGCTTATAGCGGAAAACCTCGATACAAGCTGATCCAACCAAGGGTGAAGGATGGTCAAGGTACATTCAGCATAACAACAAAGTGAATGGGCTTGTATCGGATGAAGAGCATACTGCTTTCCTAAACCTCACGGCTTGAACGGTTTCTTTCTGCGGTGCGTCTCTCGGTAACTTCAGTGTACCGATTAGTAGCAGAGTAGCTAGTGGAGGGCCGTCGACTTGCTCTTGGGAAGATGTTTTTGAAGCGCGCTTTATCGATGATGTTTGTCATCGAAAAGGCTTTTCTCTGGTTTCGCCGATTTCATTGTTGGTAATGTTGGAGGCCCTTTATGGTTTATTCGATTATGGTTATATAATATTTTTAGCGAAACAAGCGATCTCGAGCCGATTGAAGATTCACTTTTCCTCGAGAAGATTATCCGAAAACACTACCCCACAATTTAGAGCAAGCCGATCCTATGGCGAGAGGCTAATAATGTGCTCGAGTGATGATACCAAGATTACTTGACCAGTTTTTAAGTATCTCTCTTTCTTCCTGGGCTTAGATAATGTAATCTTTAACCAGCATGATTTCTTTTCCTACACCGATACAGCCGATTTTCCATGGCCTTCCTTCCTGCATCTAGATGCCGATAGCTCTTTGATGCCAGATTTGACGTTGATGTTCTATCGGCTTTTCATCTCTCCTTGTATTTTCCACGTCGGCCTAAACTCCGAAATAGAACCTTTCAAATTTTCATATGAGTTCTACCACCCTTACATTTCGCCGCCAACTTGGCTTTGGTCAAGTGATTCCTTCCCTGCCTCTTCTCGATCGGCTTCAGCCCAGAGCCAAGGTGAAGAATATGCTATCGGCCAATATTGTTCTGGAGATTGCTGACACACTTCAAATCTCGATCCGCCGACTTCTTAAATTCTCGCCAGCTAGGCGCTTTCTTGCATGGTGGTCTCGTATAGCCGAGGCCCTTTACTTGGACCGTGATCCATCGGCTATTATAGAAAGTTTTTACGGATTATCACGAAGCCGACAAGAGTCTCCAAAGAAGAAGGCGGCAAAGAAGGTTCAAGCGAGGATAGTTCCTCGGGTTACACTGACTCGTCGGTAGCTGTAGAGGTATCGGTTTTCCTGAGTAGGCTATTTTGTCTTGACCCTTATTTTCATCATATGCTAACCTCTTTCGTGCGCTCTTTTTCGGACCACATTCTGAATGAGAAGGCCCTCGCCGGCCCATCGGAGGGTGGGTCAAAAAAAAGGCCGCACCAATCACCGGCTTAACAGCTATACCTCCAAAGAACCTCCTAGTACAAAGCCTGTCGTTGTCGGATCTCACAAAAGATCGAACTTCAAGTAAGCGTTTTGAGTGGAAATTTGCAAAGTGTTTGAGTCCGCAATTTTCACCGTTATCATTCATCTGTAGAAAAACCCAAGTCGATTTAAAGCTCCAAATCGTCGTCGAGACGCAAAGAACAAAGTCTTTGAGTTCCCCGCGGATCGGCTCACGGAGGTAAAATATCTTTATGCGTAAAAAGTCACTTAATCTTATAATACTAATCCTTCTCGTATTTTTCAGCCAACGGCATCGGCTCAGGCGGCTGATATATTGGCCGACCTTCAAGGCACCTCTGCTGCTGCTATTTCTGCGCCTTCTCCCCCTGTGCAACCTTTCACTGAGTCGCTGCTTGTGCCAATTCCTCCTGCGCCAGTCTTGCCCGTCCTTCCGCCGTCAGGCGGTTTCGGATGACTTGTCTAACCTCCTCGGTTTTACTCTAGACAAGCTGGTTGATCCAGAGGTGGTGGCAGTGGACAACTATCCCGCAGATATTCGCAGGATCCTGGATGTGTCCATGAAGGCGTCGGCTTCAGTAGTCAAATCGGCCCCCAATATGCAAGAAAAACTGAATCGGTTGTTTGCTGAGATAACTCAACCGGAAGCTTCTATCTTGGTCAATTGCCAGCCTATCCGGGATGCAATGGCTGCTGTTGAAGCCGATCTCCCAGCTGCGGCTATGAGCGCACTTCTGAACGTGTGTCACCTGGATGAGAAGAAAGCAGAAGTTGACGCGGCCAATGTTAGGATAGCCCAGCGCAAGGCCCAGGAAGCGGATCAACGCCTTCTAGACAAGCTGATAACAGAGGCCAAAGCCTAAAAGAAGAAATACGACGAAGCCGCAACATCATTCGTGAATGCCAAATCCTCTTCTCAACAGCTGGAATTGACCAAGAAAAGTTGGAGGAAGAATTAGCTAAGGTGAATCAACAGCTGGCCGATGCCGTCGCTGTTACTGGCACACTGGCTTCGTCTTTGAAGGACCAAAAAGTCAATGTTGGTCAAGCCGTTGCCAAAGTCAAGGATCAATCGGCTAAGGTCATTCCGGTACCTAGGGATGCTAAAGCCAATGAAAACCTTGTGTACGGGATTACTGAAGCTTTGGG
The DNA here is from genome assembly GCA_036346375.1 of Guadua angustifolia. Taxonomy (NCBI): domain Eukaryota; kingdom Viridiplantae; phylum Streptophyta; class Magnoliopsida; order Poales; family Poaceae; genus Guadua; species Guadua angustifolia. Next base: position 45,802,144 of record CM070512.1, on the reverse strand, counting down.
CAAGGCTGCTGCAACACTGTCGGGTTTGGGTGCTAGACTCCCCGGGTCTGGGCTGTAAATTTGTAATCTATTTGCTGTAACTCTTTTGAGATGATGTTTTGCTACAGTTTGTAATACTTTGAATCGGCTGTTTAACCGATTACATTTGTTTTGTCTAATCGTCCGCTTAACCGATTTATTTACAATTTCGTGATGTATTTTTAATTACGCACCGATCCAAACGCTAGGGTAATATTGCTTCGATACTTTCGTTAATTGCCTTGGTAACACCAACCCTCCAAAGGTTTCAAGTATATATGCATTTCCGCCAACAAGCCGATTTATATTATACGGTCCTTCGGGTAGGTGACCATTTGCGAATCGATTATCTTTAGAGCCGATCGGCAATATTGTTTTCAAACCAAATCGGCTTCATCAAGGACTTGGGCACAACTTTTTTGTTGTAGGCTCTTGCAACTCTTTCTTTATTCTTTTTAAGCCGATTTAAAGTAATCAGCCTTAACTCCGCCAAGTCATCCAAATTGCATAGCATCAACTCTCTGTATTCATCAGCCGATAGATTGTTTTGTCTTGCCACTTGAACTGATTCAATGTTTATTTCTATGGGTAACACGGCCTCCTGCTCGTATACCAACTGGTATGGTGACAATTTAGTTGATCCGTGAAAAGCTAGCCGATAAGCCCATAGTGACTCCGATAGTGTAGAGTGCCAAGCTCGAGGCCTCTCATCTATTTTCCTTTTAATTAGCTTGATCAGAGTTATATTGGATGACTCGGCTTGCCCATTAGCCTGAGCATAATACGGTGATGAGTTAAGCAGTTTGATACCTAGGTTTTCTGCAAAGCTTTTGAACTCGTTGGACATAAACACGGTTCCTTGATCAGTTGTGATAGTCTGAGGAATACCGAATCGGTGAATAATGTGTTCATTGACAAAATCGATAGCTTCTACGCTGGTGACTTTTTTAAGTGGAACGGCTTCGACCTATTTTGAAAAATAATCTGTGGCTGCAAGGATGAATTTATGGCCTTTGCTTGATGCTGGGAATATTTGGCCGATCACATCTATCCCCCATCCCCTAAACGGCCATGGTTTGACAATCGGGTGTAAAGCCGATGTTGGCGCAAGTTGCACATTTCTAAACTTTTGACAAGTTTGGCACCCTTTGTAATACCTGAAATAATCTTCTAGCATCGTCAGCCAAAAATACCCAGTTCGTCTTAGGATCCACTTCATTTTGTGGGCCGATTGATGCGCTCCGCAAATTCCTTCATGAACTTCACCCATAGCCACTTTTGCTTCTTCATCACCTAAACATCGCAGAAGCAACCCCTCCAATGTCCGATAATATAATTCTCCTTCTAGCATAACATACTTTAGTGCTTTTTGACGAACTTTTCGTGCAGTAGGTCTGGATGGATCCACTAGGTAAGCTTTTATTTCTGTCCTCCAGTCGGCATTATCAACACACAGCACTGTTTTGTCGATTGATTCAAATGCCTCGTATCGGTTGTATTCCTTATAGCCTGAAGCTGCCTGAGCCAAGGCGTTGGCTTTGTTGTTCATTTCCCTGGGCACATGGCCGATACGGAATGACGTGAAAGTGTCGATAACCTCAAGACAACGCTCTAGATACTTTGATAGCACCTCATCGTTGTATTTAAATTCTCCTTTAATTTGTTGTACCACCAGCAATGAGTCACCATATGCTTCTACATTACTTGCCCCAATACTATCTACCAACTGCAGCCCTTTGAGCAATGCTTCATACTCGGCTTGGTTATTAGAGCATCGGCTTTTAAGCCGATATGCAAACTCGATGTCATGCCCTTTTGGCGAAATCAACACAATACCTATTCCGCTCCCCTCTTGACAAACTGAGCCATCAAAATACAGTTGCTATGGGGCTACATCGACTATTCCTGCCATGGTATCATATCCAGTTATGAAATCGGCTACTGCTTGGCCTTTAATGGCTTTGGCCGATTCGTACTGCAGATCGAACTCGATTAGAGTATAAGCCCACTTCCCAAGTCGTCCTCTCAGGATTGGTGCAGACAGCATATATTTGATGATATCGGTTCTGCACACTACTATGCAAGTCGATGCTAATATATAATGCCTTGACTTACTACAGGCAAAATACAACGACAGGCACAATTTTTCAACAGAAGGGTACCTGGACTCGGCTTCCAACAATCGTCGGCTTAAGTAGAATATTACCCGCTCCTTGCCACCAATTTCTGTGCTGAATCGCTTCGATAGTCTCGCTTTCGGTAGACATACAACTTAAATGGGATTCCTTCGTGGTGCAAATAACATCAAGGTGATGCTAAATCTTGTTTTATATCATCAAAAGCTCTCTGTGATCGGCTCCCATATGAATTCCTGATGATCCTTCAATTTTAGAAGTGGCGTAAAAGCCTGGATTCTACCAGACAGATTTGAGATAAATCGTCTTAAGTAGTTAATTTTGCCGATCAGCTTCTGCAGCTCATTCTTGCATGTCGGCGGTTTTGTATTCACTATGGCTTTGACCCTTGTCTGGTTAACCTCAATACCTCTTTGATGTACCATGAAACCAAGGAATTGGCCAGCTGACACGCCAAATGCACACTTTAAGGGGTTCATTTTCAACCCATGAGCTCTTGTGTTTTGAAATACCTTTTCCAAATCGGCTAAGTGCTGCCAGTCTTCCTTAGACTTGACAACCACGTCATCGATGTAAATCTCAACGATATGGCCGATTAGATCGTGAAAGATCAAATTTATGGCGCGTTGATAAGTAGCGCCTGCGTTTTTTAAGCCGAATGTCATTCCTGGCCATTCATACAACCCTATCGGCCAGGCACACGAAGGCCATTTAGGGACATCGCTTCCGCCATGAATATCTGGTTATATCCAAGATTCCGTCAAGGAAGCCCGATAATCTTATTACCGAGGCAGCATCGATAAGCATATCGGCTATAGGCATCGGATATTAATCTTTTTTGGCGGGCTTTATTTAAGTCTCTGAAATCTACACACACCAAGCTTACCGTTTCTTTTTCATGACAGGGACAATATTGGATACCCACTCGGCATATCGGCAAGGCCTTATAAATTTGGCCTCCAACAACCTTTCAATCTCTTCTTTTATTACATTGTACAATTCTGGATTAAAACGCCGAGGCGGTTGCTTATATGGCCGATATCCTGGTTTAATAGGCAGCCGATGTTCCACTAACTGTCGGCTTAATCCAGGCATCTCATAGTATTCCCAAAGCAAATCTCAGATTCTCTAAGTATTTTGACCAACTTATTTTTGTATTCTATATCTAAATTTGCACTTACAAAAGTTGGTCTCTTTCTATCGCCTTCTCCTATATCGACTTCCTCAAGTATATCGGTAGAAGTGAAACCTTGGCCTAACTTTTCGTCCTGGAAATCTTCAATGGCTTCACAAGAATTTATCGCATGCCGATAACTTCTTACCTTGTCTTACAATACTTTAATCATTTCTGACCCCATCTTCTTAGGACTTCGTTTGCCCGATCAAATGTGCCTGGCTTAACACTGATCGGCATTAACCCTGACTTACCAATACATATAAAGTCACAATCGTCTAATATTTTACCCGATATACACTCTGCTTCTTCATGCGGCCAATTCGCATCGGAACTAGCCATAGCAATATGGGCCGATGTATCGGCTGAGACGACCTCAACTTCATCTCCGTTCCATTGAACTAGCAGCTGATGCATGGTTGATGGTATGCAGCAATTGGCATGTATCCAATCGCGTCCAAGGAGTACACTGTAGTTTCCCTTTGCTTCAATTACAAAAAATGCGGTCGGCAAAGTTTTGCTGCCGACGGTTAATTCTGTAACCATTACTCCCTTTGCTTCAGTAGGGTCTCCTGTGAAATCATTTAGTACCATGTTCGTTTTTATCAGATCTTCATCGGTTTTGCCTAACTTCTTGCAGGTGGTGAGCGGCATCAGGTTCACAGTAGCCCCTCCATCAACGAGCATCCTGGATATCGGCTTTCCATTGATGTAGCCTTTCAAGTACAACGGCTTAAGATGCCGATGAGGATCTTGCGGCTTTTCAAATACAGCATCTTGTGCACCTAAGCATAGTTGAGCAAACGTGTCTTTAGCCGATTCAGTTTTAATTCTGAACTCGGCTGGTAGGGTGAATACCATGTTGATGTCCATGGGAGGAGTGTCATCTCGAATCATTAGTGACAGCAAATCATCTGAGGAATCTGATTCATCATCGGCTTATTGTTTTCTCCTCCACTCCTTTGTAACAAGTTTTACTGGCCGCAACTCATTAAACGCTTGATCTCTCTGTTTTTCTTCTTCGGCTTCTCTTATCTCTTGCATCCTTAGGCGTTGAAGCCGTCTACGTTGTGATCGGCTAAGTCCAGTTGGGCACCACCTAGGTTTTGGCTCAATCGGTTTGCGAATCTTACCAGCCAGATTTTCTGTAATTTCGACCTTTTCATCTCCATTCTGTGTACCCAGCCTTTCCTTTATCGGCTTTCTATGCCATGACTCTGTCCGATCCGGCGCTGTGTCGAATAGCCGCTCTTTCACCGTTTGCCTTGGCCAATCTCTTTGCGGGTAATGCTCCATGGGACATGACCTCGAAGATGGTAATTCCATACCTCTCTCCCAACAGAATTGCCAGAAAGGACATCTCTGATGAGCTCTCTCTGCAGTGTCTAGCCGATACAAATTGCTTGGCAAAACACATTGTTTGGCCGATGCGTCCGTCTGCCCGGCGAGTTCGCGCTCTGCCGATGGCTTATCCTTTCATATTTCTCAAGCAAGCCGTGAAAAAGTCGACTTGGGTTTGAATGTCAAGCTTCCGGGCGGAGATCTTTCGCTTTGTACCATTGTCCCACTCATAATTCCTTTTGGCTTCACAGTCCTTGAATTCTTCCCATCTTGATCGGCTTCAATTTGAAGTGAGCCGATCGTTATCTTCATGTTTCTCCTTGTTAGCTTGATTCTATGTCGACTTGCGCGTTGCTATGGGTCTTTCATCGACAATGTGTTTTCCTTTGCGAAATCGAACCATGTTGATTGGGAAGGATTGACATCGACTTCCATGGCCGGCTCCTCTGCGAACTTGGTGACCGTCTTCAATAGTCATCAGATTTGTCTTTGCTTGAAAAATGTTGCAATCATTAGTGTTATGAGAAAAGAATGATGCCACTTACAATATCGTGCTTTTTGATCTCATCGGCCGATGGTATGGTATGTCCTTCAGGTAGTCGAATCAGCTTCTCTTGTAACAACATGTCGAATATGCGGTCACACTTGGATACGTCAAAAGCGTATTTAACCTCCGACTTACCCCTAGTCGGCTTGAGCCACGAACAGACAAGTGGTTTTTTAGAACCCCTTATCCATTCAGCTATATTTACATCTGCTTCATCTTCAGAAGTTTCACTTGAACTATATTCAACCATGTTTATTTTAGCTTTATCTTTTCCATTGCTATTTAGTCTAATTTTGTCTTTGAATTCTTTACTTAAATATCGGCTTTCCTGTGCCGATACACGATGAAGCAGATGACTTAAATCAGTAAACTCCTGTCCAGCAAGTTTTTCTTTAAGTAGGGGAATTAACCCTTGAAATGCTAAATCGGCTAGTTGGTTATCGGGTAATACTACACTGAAGCAGCGATTTCGCACTTCTCTAAATCTTCTAATATAATCAGAAGCAGACTCACTAAATTTTTGCCGGACAGCATTCAGGTCTGAAATTCTCAACTCCAAGCTACCAGAGAAAAAGTATTCATGAAATCGACTTTCTAAATCGTTCCAAAAATGGACCGAATTAGGAGGCGATTAGTAAACCAAGTGAAGGCAATCCACGATAAAGACAAGGAAAAAAGCTAATCTTGACCCATCGGATTTGAAATGCTTCACCACAATCGAGCGATAAATCTTCCAACATGCTCTAAAGTGGTGATTGAATCATCCCCTGAAAACTTCGTAAAATCGGGAATCCTAAAGTTATGGGGATATGGCATGCGGTCAATATAACTGGCACGGCTTTCTATAGCCGATTGTCTTCCCTTTGGGCTGTAAGCCAAATTGATCTCTCAAGACCATAGAAATCTGATCAGCCCAATTGATGTTGTTAGCCGATGGAATACTAGGGTTTGGCCAATTATTATGGGCAGTATCCTGCCTCCCGAGTGTAAACTCGGCCGGTCGGCTTGCCCTAGCGCATTTATCTTGTTGTTGCCATGATTCATACCCATCGCTCTGGCGGTAGTAACCTCGAACAATGGAACAAACGGCTCTATGTATGTAACTACTTTATATGGAGCCGGATTTCTAACTTGAAATGGCCCTTGGGGTTTACAATTTCTATCTAATTCGATCACCGAGGAGCCGACGGACGCAGAAACACCGACGCCGATGGATCTAACTTGGCGTCGAAGATATGCATGGTAATGAGTGGCGGGCTTGGATGAGGGTTTGTTGGTGCCAACACTTGTGGTCGGGTCGGCATCGATGAGGTCTTGGTGCCGACGCTTTGATCGTGTTGGCGTTTGGTGTCCTGAATCTGCGGGATACGTTGGGAGTGGTCAGAATGGGTCCAAGAATCCTCCGGATGTTGCCAACTCTTGTCAATCGACTTTCGCTATTTTCTATCATCGGCTTTAATGTCGTGACCAAAGCCGATGATTGATTAATTAATGCATGATGCATGATTGTTCAATCATAGCGATAACTTCGGCTTGAGTGGCATATATCGACTTCACGGTCGACGCGACGCCATGACCTCCCGAGTGGATTCAATGTTGAAGCGCCATCTTCTGCGTGACTCCTCGTCGGGTTTTTGATAGCAACCCAGCATCAATTCCTCTAAGGCAGCTTTCCAATCTTCGATTTTCTTGCGCTGCTCTGGGGTTAAATCGTCCAAGGTAGGGACGATTATGGCGTCAGTGTTCACGTCGGCTGGTGCGGTGGATTTGCCTGCAGTCATCTTTCCGATTGGTCCCACTGGGCGTGCCAACAATTGGTTGACGCCAAAAACGTGAAGAGGGTTTCTGGTTGCAACACACCGGACGAACGCCGGGTTCAAGTGTGCGCGAGCGCACCAATCGATTTGACCCTGCAATCGATAAGGAAATTGCGAATTTCAATCAAGCCGATCCTGGAGACGAATCGACTAAAAACAGAAATCAGCCAGAAAGCCGATTAAAGGGGTAAATAGACTAGTCGACGAAGACTAATCCGAAGGTAAAAGGCAGATTGATTCTGAAAAGGCGATGCGCAACAAGACAGAACGAATCAGACCTAGAGAAATCGACGGCAATCAACAATCGGCGATTCGCAACTTTATTGATCGATGTCGACTTACAAAAGAAGGATTACAAAGCTAAAAGACAAACTACGAGAAAACTAGTAGATGTGGTTTTGATTGTGTGTCCCCTTCAAACAACCCTGATGCGCCTTTTATATCTATCAGCCGATCCGAGTCCTGATCCAATACGTCAATTTACTCCGAATCGGCTATAGTTTCCTTATTGGACTCTGCTTCCAGATGTTATCCGTACACTCTCCATCTGTGCTTTCCTTATTAAACTCCGTTTCCTGATATTTCCTGTATGCTATCCAAACTTTCCCACTGTGCTTTGTGCTTTATCCAATCTTGTGCTTTTTCTACCGATTCTTCTCGTAGTTTTCAAAAACTGATGCAAACACAATCTTAAACTCGTTAACTACTATAATTAAACTAGGAAACTTTGCTAAAAAATCCATCCAACACCTCAAACTTTAAAACTGGTTTTGTAGTACTTAAACTTTATAATCCCATTTGTTTAACACCCTAAGCTAGTTTTGTAGGGAGAAAAAGTTCATATAACACCTTGAACTTTACTCAAAAGTCCGCTCGACAGTCTAATTTTTGAAATCAGTTATCTAGCGCATCGAACTTTCTAATCTCGTTCATTTAACACCCTAAAACCAGTTAAAAGCTTAGGGTGTTAAACGAACGAGCTGAATTGAAAAGTTCATGATGCTAGATAACCATTTCAAAGTTTAAGGTGTCAGATAGACTTTTGAACAAAGTTCATGATGTTATATTGATTTTTTCCCTATAAAACCAGTTTATGGTGTTAAACGAATAGAATTAAAAAGTTCAGGATGCTAGATAACTAATTTTAAAGTTTAGAGTATTAGACGGATTTTAAAGCAAAGTTCATGAAAGTTCATGATACTAATAGATTTTTTCCCATCAAAATAATTTGGTTCGAGCCTGACAATCCTTTTTTTTTTTGCCGGTCCTAAAATTGAGCAGCCTTCCAAGCCGGCGTCGCCCGTTCCTTCCTTCCCCTCGCAATGTCCGCCCCCATTTGTTCAACAAAACAAAACCCTATAAAAATCTCTCTCGCACACGCATCTCCGCCACCGCGTTGCCATGGCCGCCGCGCACACCCTCCCCCGCCTCGCGGGCCCCAAGCCCATCGCCGCCTCCGCCCACCCCCTCTCGCCTATCGCCGCCGCCGTCCACCTCCGCCTCCCAGCCCGCCGGCTCCACCGCCTCGCGGCCTCCTGCACCCCCGGCCATGCTGATCACACCGGCTTCCCCAACCCCAACGACCTCCTCGTCGCCGAGCCCACGCCCATCGACGTCGACATCGCCACGGAGGCCGAGCTGCGGGAGAACGGCTTCCGGAGCACGCGCCGAACCAAGCTCGTCTGCACCGTGGGCCCCGCCACCTGCGGCGCCGCCGAGCTCGAGGCGCTGGCCGTCGCCGGGATGAACGTCGCGCGGGTCAACATGTGCCACGGCGACCGCGAGTGGCACCGGGGCGTTATCCGCGCTGTGCGGAGGCTCAATGAGGAGAAGGGCTTCGCTGTCGCGGTCATGATGGACACCGAGGGGAGCGAGATCCACATGGGGGACCTCAGCGGCGCTCCCTCGGCCAAGGCGGAGGTGAGCTGGGCGCTGGATTTGGCCCGGCATTGCGCCTTCCTTTTTCCATGTGTTCGATGAAATGCGCGTGTGGATAGGGGATGAGGGTGTCTTGCTACTTGGTTATAATACCGTGTCTTCGTTATACTAATGCATTGTTTGTCAGACCATGGAATTCATAAAAGTATGGTCTTGCACACAATTCCTCGGTAGGTCTGTCTTTGAGCTCATGCTCATATTTAGATAATAAGGGGGAAACACTATACATTGACATTGAGTATCCCATTATGAACTTGCCTCCAGCATTTAAGATTTCGAGGAGTGAGTTACCTGGGTAATAGCTGAAATAAAGAATTCGGTAAAATTTACCCCATTTGGTTCTTTTGCATACTTTACCATATTCTGGGTATTGGATGGTAGCATGAAAAATGTCCAGATTCTAGAAAAGTGATAGGCAGTGAGCATCCTGTAAGTTTCCACGAGCATTCTTACAAAGCATCCTGTAAGTTTTGATGCTAGCATCAGACAAAAATGATAAATACAGCCATCTGGATCTTCATGATTAGATTTCAGCCACATAAGCTTGTAGTCAGATATAATCCGAGTTGACTGACTTGTGTGTTGTTTGTCCCATTTATTTGTAACCGGTTGAAGTTAGCATGAGTCTACCAATCTAATCCCTAGTCGCTTTTTGGGTGTTTACTATTTATAACAGCAAACTTGAAGCTACGGCATGGTTGAACCAATACAATCTTTCGAAAAACAGGGTTGATTCTTTTGCTGAGTTAATCTTATTTTCCACATATAAAAGCTCAAAAGATGATAGTACTGAGAACATGATATGATGGTTTTCTTGTACATAATACTTGCTATAAAATTATCCAAAAGAATCTCAGGCTGGAGTTTGCTTAATGATTATATGATTACCATAATTGATTCAGCCACTGCTCTGAAAACTGAGATTCTCACCTCCTCTTTCTGTTCATTTAAATCATATAACAAAAAGCTAGACTGAAAAGTAACACGCTCAGCTGTCCTATTCAATGAGAATTCCTGATTGCTTCAGCCACATCATTTACTGTGGAATTTGGGTTTTCTTGGATGTAAAGTGTTCCTGTCATAATTAATAGAAAATCCATTTGCTGTCTCTTCTGTTGGATTTCATAGGATGGTGAAATCTGGACATTTAGCGTTAGATCTTTTGAGGCACCTCGCCCAGAACGAACTATCCATGTGAACTACGAAGGCTTTGCTGAAGGTTATTTTCTAAGAGCATACCTCTTTGTTGACCTTGTTTATAGTTTAATTCTCTGCTGTAATGTTTTTCTTCTGAATCCTACACAGATGTGAGACTTGGTGATGAGCTTCTTGTAGATGGTGGAATGGCTCGGTTTGAGGTGCTTGAGAAATTAGGGCCAGATGTTAAGTGTCGTTGCACAGATCCTGGTTTGTTGCTGCCACGTGCCAATCTTACATTTTGGCGGGATGGGAGTATTGTCCATGAGAGGAATGCTATGCTTCCTACAATTTCATCCAAGGTAAATTCACTAGCATAAGCTTGTTGCTTTTATATGAAAATGCCGCAGAACCTTACGAGACTGGCATTCATTGTTAATACCTTGTTTTGCCAGCTTTTGTTTTTTTCCTCTGAATACTTAGATCAGTTCAAATGAAAAATGTCTTATTTACTCCAATGCATTGCTTTGTAATACTGAAGAGCCTATTTTATTAGTGTATCATCCATTGCTTCAAAACGCTGCTATTAATAAGAGTTATTTTGTTGAGAAAGGTATTAAATTTTGCAGGATTGGCTTGACATTGACTTTGGAATCGCGGAAGGTGTAGATTTTATCGCAGTTTCATTTGTCAAGTCTGCAGAAGTAATTAACCATCTGAAAAGCTATATAGCTGCAAGGAGTCGCAGCAGGTACCTGGAGTATATTCTTTCTGTTCTCCACTGAGTTCATACTTTATGTTAGAGAGTCTGCCCTTATTTTACATGGTTAAACCAGTGATACCCAATTGCCCATTTGGATGACCAGTATTCCTAGAACAGTCCTGGATCCTGAGTATACACTACTACCAGTACTTGGCCAATTCTGGTGGGTTGCCACTTGCTACAAGGGGTCGGCCAATTAACCGCGAGCCTACCTCCGAAGATCAGCTTAGCCAGGGACATACTGGTTTTTTGCTAATCAATAGAGAAAATAGGTTGAACAGTGACTTGTGATCCTCCTCCCCTCTCTTTTTCCTAATAATGTTATGCACTGATGTATTTATTCCACAGAGGACTAATGTGAGCTTCTGAGAATGGTGTGCCTATGACATGCTGCAGTTTCAGTCCCTATTTACCAATTCTTGGTTCTTAGGAAATATGGGAGCATGGTAAAGAAACTGCATGAAGTTAAATGGCTTAAGAAAATAGCTGTCATTCGGTTGGTACAGAGTTTCTGAGGTTGAATTGTATGTCTTGTTCTAAAATGTCTTAAATATACTTTTCGAAATGAATGAGCTAGATGCTGTATTCCTGAAATATTAGTTTCATTTCGCTCAAATAGATACTACACTGACCATTATGATTTATTATTGTATATGATCAGTGATATTGCGGTCATTGCAAAGATTGAGAGTATTGACTCTTTAAAGAACTTGGAGGAGATCATCCGTGCTTCAGATGGGGCCATGGTAGCCAGAGGGGACATGGGGGCACAAATTCCCTTGGAGCAGGTCCCCTCAATACAACAAAAGATAGTTGAACTGTGCAGGCAGCTCAACAAGCCAGTCATTGTTGCTTCTCAGCTTCTTGAATCGATGATTGAGTATCCCACACCCACTAGGGCTGAAGTTGCTGATGTTTCTGAAGCAGTCCGACAGCGTGCGGATGCTCTTATGCTCTCTGGCGAGTCAGCAATGGGGAGATATCCATGTAAGGCTCTAAGTGTCCTCAGGAGTGTTAGCCTAAGGATTGAGAAGTGGTGGAGGGAGGAGAAGCACCTTGAGGCACTGGAACTTCAGGATGTTTCATATTCCTTCTCTGACAAAATATCAGAAGAAATCTGCATTTCGGCGGCCAAAATGGGTAAATATTGCTATCGCTTACTCAATGACTGTTATATTGTTATTGTCGTACTTAGCGATTGCTATATTGGAATCCACTGCTGTTTCATCTTCGTATTATTGTGCATTGTCATGGCTACTGACATAACATTTCAATTTGCCCTTGCATTTAATTGAGCTATGTCTAATCGCAACTGATTCGATTTGCAGCTAACAAATTGGAAGTAGATGCCGTTTTTGTCTACACGAAGTCCGGCCACATGGCCTCCCTGCTCTCACGGTGCCGTCCTGATTGCCCGATTTTCGCCTTCACAACTTCGACGTCCGTGAGGAGACGGCTGAACCTCCAGTGGGGCCTCATCCCCTTTCGCCTCAGCTTTTCTGACGACATGGAGAGCAACCTGAACCGCACCTTCTCGCTGCTCAAGGCCAGGGGCATGATCCAGTCCGGTGACCTGGTGATCGCGCTCTCCGACATGCTGCAGTCCATCCAGGTGATGAATGTACCTTGAGATGCACCACCTCCGTGTCGCGCTGTTCTGTCCAAAATGAAACACGTCTTCAGTCGACACCTTTGAAGAACAGTTTCTATTGGAATTTGTTCGTCCGTTCTTTTTTGTGTTAGACAGAACCAGAGAACTGAGAGTCTGTGACAGCAATAATTCGCGGCGATTTCCAGCCTGTTGTAAAACTCGTGTTATTTAGGCTTAGTTTGGCATTGCAGTGGCTTTCAAAGTTTTAATCTACGGTTTTATTGTACTACGCTTGGGTATATATTAACTAATAAGACCTTTTTTGAGCTATGATACTCTTCACTGCAGTTGGTGCAGATTCTCCGGCGAGCCGTCTGGAACGGCAAAGCTATACTGATCTGCTAAATTCCTGTGTTCCAGACGGGCGCATTCCAGGCGTCGGCTAGTTTTCAGCGGTACACCTGTCTGTTCTTCCAGCAGTTATGTATCAATCTAGCAGTGTTTAAAAAATAAAAACATGTAAGAGGAAGAAGACAACAGGAGAGAGAGAAGGTGACGACAGCTTGCAAAGGAAGAAGATGGTGGCGAGTGTAGAGGGTGAAGACAACGGTGGCAGTTAGCTTGCAAAGGAAGAAGATGGTGGCGAGTGTAGAGGGTGAAGACAGCGGTGGCAGTTAGCAGTAGCGGGTTGGTGGTAGAAGGAGAAGAGGAGAGGTGACGGCAGCTTGTATAGGGGAAGGCAACGGTGGCGAGATTGCAAAAGAGAAAGCAGTGGCGACCGACAGGCTGGGTGGAGGGGTGGCGGTGATGAGACTACAGAGAGAGAAAGGAGGGGAGACGACCGCAGAGAGAGAAAGGAGGGGAGACGACGATGATGAGATTGCAAAAAAAGGTAACGGTGGCGGCCAGTAGGCTCGATGGAGGCTGGAAAGGACGTGGTGGTTAGTAGCAGTCATCGATCGACTGGGTGGAGGGTAGTAGCTGTTGGGTTTAGGGATTTTAAGGGAGTCAATGTTAAAAAAGATGATTGGGTAGAATATATGAGTGAGTGAATGAGAGATTTTAGGGTTAGAAGAGATGGCTTAGATTAGGCTTAGCTTTGTATTTTTAGTCTAGAAATATCGCGGAGTATCGAAGAAGGATCATAATTATTTTTATTTATTTTAAAGGATCATGTAGGATCGTCATATCGGATAAGTAACCGATACGGTAATTTTGCGAATGATCAGTGATCTGTGGTCCAGTTTTTCTGTCCCAGTCTGAGGGAGTAAGTAGATTGTAATCTCCGATCTTGGTTAATAAAGCCTGTTCTCTGCTGGGCCTAGAAATAAAGAAAAACTAGATTAAGATCTGTCATCCCTGTACAGCAAAGCTACGCCAAATTGGGTTTCACTTTCATATTCCCATATATATATATAGTCTGTAAAGTAAACATTCAACTTCACGGACACACGCCACTGAAATATGGATCAGTAGTTTTTTGAACGACAAAAAAATTAAGAACTGGGAGTGGTAAAAAGTAGGACTCTACTGTACATGTGGCCGTGACATATACCGTATACGTCTACGTCGGTTCCAAGTCGTAGGCGTAGCCATCGAATTCATGTCGACTACGACGAGATCAATTCCAGCTTAGCTTCCAGGAGCCTCCTGCATGCGAGTGGTCAGGTCGTCTCGAGCGGTTGCTAAGCATGTTACTGCACACTCTTGACTTCTGAGCCTTGGCTCTGATGGATCAGTTAGATCGTAGGTTTTATTCACGATTTTGGTAGCAAGGTACTTACAAAAGCTACAGCTGTCGTGGAAGCTAGCATTCGTTGCGCTTTCGATATTAAAAAAATTATATATGTATATGATATAAGTAACACCTAAACAAATCATTGAATCATAGTACTTTAGAAGGTATTAATATTTTTATAATAAAAATATGAGTCAAGTCTGAAATCAACAAAGACGCTAATATATGTCAAAGACCATAAATAATAACTATATCATAATGTTCTTAGCAACAAGTATTTATTCACTAAAAAAAATATAAATGCTGGATTATTGAAGAAGGATGAGATGATGTCTTTTGTTATGTTTTTCACGGTTTATAAGTTTACACTACTACAGACTGCCTCATCCACGACTCCCCATCACTGCTGGGTAGATGCGAGCGGAAGGATATATATATCACCGCCGTTCCAAATTCAACCCAAGCGGTGATAATAATATCACCGCCGTTCTAACTTCAATCGGCAATGATATAAATAGTATAAATTTCCGCAGAATGGAGGCAATATCATTGCGGTTTTATAGAGAACCGGCGAGGATAAGAAGATATCACTACCGGTTTATATGTACAACCCAGTAGTGATAACACTATTGCCGTTCGCCTATAAACCGACAGTGATAACACCATTTTCACCGCCGTTTTACTCTAGACCGGCGATGATATTATCGTTTCCCCATAATTAGTTCGATCATGTAACATAAGAAACATTGTAATTTATCTCGCACAGAACATATGAAAGCATAATTATGTTAAAAAGCAGAACATATGAAAGCAAATTTGTAATTTATGGGATATATATTAATTAAAATACGAACATTTACAAAACATAATTAGGTATATCGTCTATTATTACATATTTAGTCCTAATTATAATAGGCCAATGGCGTGAAGCCCTATATCCAAAATTCGCCGCCGCTGCGTCCTCCTCCTCCTCGCCGAGGGCTGCCGCTTGAAGATCGATCGAGTTCTTGGCGGTGCTCGTCCTCCTTCTCCTCCGAATCCGATTCGGTGGCGGAGTTGGTCTTACCCCTAACGCCGATTTTTCGCCATTGCCGTCATTGCCGCCGCCGTCGCCCTCCTCCTCCTTCTCCTCCTTTTCCTCCTCTTCCTCCTCCTCCGCTTCCACCTCCTCCTTCTCCTCCTCCTCCTTCTCCTCCTTCTCTAGCAGCGAGCGGGCTTTGCCCAACACGTGCTCGCTTCTTGGGGTGCCATTTTGCAACAATAGTGGATTGTGTGGGTGCCATTCTTGAAACAATAGTGGCATTATATAGAGGCGAGAATGGGAAGAACAACTTGATTAGCGAGGAATGTGAAGCGCAGCGATTGGCGCGGCAGAGGAACCAAAGCGCGACGGTTGGGTTGGCGTTGGCGCTGAAGTTTGAAAGGTGGGGCGTATCACTGCCGGTTTATATTACTAACCAAAGATGATAATCGATTATCATTGCCGTTAATACCTATAACCGTAGTGATATATATTCTTTGGTTTAAATTACAACTGGCGGTGATATTTAAAGTTCTTCACGGTTCAGATATTCAACCGGCGGTGATATGTATTTTCAGCGCTATGACCTTTATCATCGCCGGTTCGTATGCAGAACCGCAGTGATAAGGCATTTTCCGCTGTAATATGACTGATCACTCTTAGGTTCTTCGCAGCCGATAAAGATAAGCTATTTATATAGCAATCTTCACCGACCGCATTTCCCGGTACGGCGAGAGAGGCGCTCTTTGCTCGGTGTATTTTTCTGGAGAGGTGTTGCCAAAATTTTGTGTCAAGATTTTGTTCATATTTTTCATCGAATCGACATCTTCTCCGTAAAGCGTAACAAAGAGGAGTCAGTATTATCTTGGTGAGTTCTTCATTTGAAAAATTGTATTAAGATTTTTCGAGGTTACTTGACTTGATGTATGTTATATTTGTCGTAAAATTTTACTTTACTTGAGTGCTATAGATGTTGATAATTGTTGATTGTATGCGGTGTGAGCAGTTTATGTCAGTCTCGCTCAAATTAAGATCTAGCTAAATTATTGAATAAATTATAATTCATATTGTAGTGGATGTTTAAGTAATAAAATTGCTAGATGGACAATTATGCATAATTGTAATTAATTTAATTAATGAAAATTTGTTATATGGATTTTTAATAGTAAAGATTGCTTGATGATCAATTATAAATAGTGAGAATTGCTAGTTGAATATTTAAATAATGGGAAATGGTAGATGGATTTTGCAATAATGAAAGTTGGAACATAAATAATTATTTAGAAATATATCCTTATATTCAATTATATGCTTGTTTGTTGTAGATTAATTTAATTTAATAGCTAGCGCTACATAACAAAATGAAATGAAGAAATCTTCTAAATAATTAAAAAATGCTAGATGGATATTTAAATAGTGAAAAAGGTTTGATGTATTATATAAGCAAAATTGCTAGATGTATTTGTAAAACTAATCATTTACAATTATATTGTTATTTGCATAAATTCATATCCATTTTAGTGATGTAGTGGATGTTTAAGTAAGAAAAATTGCTAGATGGACAATTATGCATAATTGTAATTAATTTAATTAATGAAAAATTGTTATATGGATTTTAATTGTAAAGATTGCTAGATGATCAATTATAAATAGTGAGAATTGCTAGTTGAATATTTAAATAATGGAAAATGGTAGATGGATTTTGCAATAATGAAAGTTGGAACATAAATAATTATTTAGAAATATATCCTTATATTCAATTATAGGCTTGTTTGTTGTAGATTAATTTAATTTAATAGCTAGCGCTACATAACAAAATGAAATGAAGAAATCTTCTAAATAATTAAAAAATGCTAGATGGATATTTAAATAGTGAAAAAGGTTTGATGTATTATATAGGCAAAATTGATAGATGTATTTGTAAAACTAATCATTTACAATTATATTGTTATTTGATAAATTCATATCCATTTTAGTGATGTAGTGGATGTTTAAGTAAGAAAAATTGCTAGATGGACAATTATGCATAATTGTAATTAATTTAATTAATGAAAAATTGTTATATGGATTTTTAATTGTAAAGATTGCTAGATGATCAATTATAAATAGTGAGAATTGCTAGTTGAATATTTAAATAATGGAAAATGGTAGATGGATTTTGCAATAATGAAAGTTGGAACATAAATAATTATTTAGAAATATATCCTTATATTCAATTATAGGCTTGTTTGTTGTAGACAAATTACAATTATATTGTTATTTGCGCTTATGTGCTTATAATGTGTTTATCGTTTTAATTAATTAGCAATGCATGACTACTGTAAAGAATAAATTATTTTGATATCGTTTGTTCATATAACAAATGTAGTTTGATATAATTAATCGTAGATGGACCGAAGGTGGATGTATGACACGGACCGTCGTGGTGCGAGTTCTTTAATGGTGTGACTTGTTTTCTAAATGCGGTGCGGCACACAAGTCGAGAAACCCGCGGACTATATGTGTTGTTCATGCGTTGATTGCAAAAATGAGAAGATGTTTTTGTAACATAGAGTCGATACGTGCACACTTGCTTTGAATGGGTTTCAAGGCTGGCTATACCTGTTGGACTTAGTACGGTGAAGATGATATTGTACATGAAGGGCAACACATTGATGAAGATGATATTGTACATGAAGGGCAACACATTGATGGAGATGACGGAGACAACGATATGGCGGCGGTGGAAGATCGTTCGTTGATACCCACGAAGATGATCTAGATCAAATCTTTGCGTGATGGGGAGGAACTTCACGAGTGAAAGGGAGTTTCAAAAGTTCCAACAGATGGTAGAGGACTCTACAACGCCATTGTACCGGCTGCAAGGAGGAGCACGTAAAGTCGCATACCGTGCTTTCACTCTGCAGCTTGAAGGCAAGCAATGGTTGGTCCGATAAGAGCTTTCTTGAAATTATGTCTCTTAGGGACTTGCTTCGAGAGGGTAACGTGTTGCCTTCAACTACGTGCCGAACCAGCGTGTTGTCCACTGTTGGGGCTGGAAGTACAAAGAATACGCATGTCCAAACGATTGCATATTGTATCGCAATGAGTTTGCGGACATGGATGCTCGTGTTGTTTGCAAAGCAAAGCGCTATAAGAACGCATTTAGCGATATCGAGAACGAAGATGTCGGGTGAGGCGTAAGAAGAAGAGGTGTCCCGTAAGGTGGTGTGGTATTTCCTATAATCCCGTCTGCGATTGTTTGCGAACAAAAGGCATTCCCAATTGCTACGATGGCACGCCAAGAGCGTAAGAAGGATGGAATGCTCAGACACCTGCGATTACGTGCAATGGAGGAACATCGACGAAAAATATAAGAAGCGCTTTGCATATGATGTGAGAATATAAGGTTCGGGTTGAGTACGATGGGATGAATCCTTTTGGCAACATGAGTAGTCGTCACAAAGACTTGGCCGGTGACTTTATGCATCTACAACCTTCCTCCTTGGCTTTGCATGAAGCGAAAGTACATTATGATGCCACTATTGATCCAAGGGTCCAGTAACCCGGCAATGGTATCGATGTGTACCTCAAACCATTGGTTGAAGATCTTCTAATATTGTGGACCGATGGTGTACAGTGTATGGGATGAGTATAAAAGAAAACTTTATCCTACGGGCATTATTGTTTGTAACCATTAATGATTATCTGCTCTTGGCAACTGTCGGGCCGCGACAAAAGGCTTCAACGGATCGTCCGGTTCGGATGATACAACTAGCCGGTGGTCAAGAACAAATAGAAAAATGGCTTACATGCGGCATCGTAGGTTCCTCCGTAAGGATCACCCATACCGCAATAATAAGAGAGCTTTTGACGGGACAAAGGAGACGCCTTAGCTCAGAAGAATCGGTCGGGAAACAGATATTTGCCATCTGTAAAGGACCTTACAATTATTCACGAAAAGGGAGCGGCGGTACATCTATTCCGACTTCCCGGATAAGGCTCCTTTGTGGAAAAGAAATCAATATTTTGGATCCTACCTTATTGGCAGCACCTGGAAGTTCGACACGCAATCGACGTCATGCACATAGAGAAGAACGTGTGTGATAGCTTGCTTGGTATCTTACTGGACATACCTGGCAAAACGAAAGATACACTTCAAGCAAGGATGGACCTCGAAGATATGAAACTGAGGAAGGAGCTGCATCACGAAGAAATGGATACAGGCAAAAAGTACCTTCCCGCAGCCTGCTACACTTTGAGCAAGAAAGAGAAAATTAGCGTTTGCGAATGCTTACACGGAATCAAAGTTCCGTCTGGTTACTCTGCTAACATAAAGAGACTAGTCTCAATGAAAGACTTAAAGTTAATTGGTATGAAGTCTCACGATTGCCACGTGATGATGACACAGATGCTTCCAATTGCAATTAGGGGTTACGCGAGAGAAAGTCCGAGACCCAATTATCAAGTTGTGTTCATTCTTCAACGCGATTTCACGAAGGCCATCGATCCATTAATACTAGACAAGCCGCAGAAGACGTGGTTCACACTCTGTGCGGGCTTGAGATGTGTTCCTCCATCTTTTTTGATATTATGGTCCATATCATTGTTCACATTGTGAAAGAATCTGAATTCTTGGTCCCGTATTTCTACATCGATGTACCCTTCGAGAGATTCATGGGGTTATAAAGAAATATGTTACGAATCAAAATCGACCGGAAGGTCTGCATTGCCGATGGTCAGGAACCGAGGAGGTCATTGAGTTCTGCGTCGATTATATGGATCTCAAACCGATTGGTGTGCTCAGATCTCGGCATGAGGGAAGGCTACGAGAAAGGGACACTAGGCGAGAAATCAAGACGTACTAGCAATCTAGCTTGCATTTACACAAGCACATTTCGCAGTTTTGGGACAATCGGTTGTGGTGGCCCCATATGTCGACATGCACAAGAACGTGCTATCCAAAACAAACCAGGAGGTCGGAGGGTTGGCTCGCGAGAGAAAGTACAGAGATAATTTCGCGATTGGTTGTGTAGACACATGATGCGTCTGAGACAGATCGCACTCGCTTGAAATTATTGGCTCGGGGACCGTCAACTACAATTTGGACATTCCAAGGATACGACATAAATGGTTTTACATTTTATACAAGAGCGCAAGATAAAAGAGCACCAATCAAAATAGCGGTATCCGTATAGATGCCTATGACAACAATGGAAATAGGCAAACCTACTACTGATTCATAGAAGAGATTTGGGAGCTTGACTATGGTCCTTGAAGGTCCCTCTTTCGGTGCCAATGGGTCGACTTCGTGGCGTGAATATCGACAAGCACGGCATCACTACCGTGGACCTCAAACTCGTCGGATCTGAGAGAAGAACCATTCATACTTGCTAATTACATACACAAATCTTCTTTATGGCCAATTCGGCTAACAAGGAGCGCCACGTGGTTATTCAAGGAAAAAGAAGAATTGTCGGAGTTGAGAATGTTGTCGACGAGGAAGAGTACAACCAATTCGATGAGCTTCCCCTTTGGAGAGGGCGTTGACCTAAGTACCATGGAAGATGTGCGGATTAGCTATACGCCGCGATCATAACGAAGGTCGAGTCGTAGCTTAGTTGTAGTAATGAAATGTATGCTTTCTTTTGTATGAACGACATGTTTATTTTCTCATATGTAACAATTAATGTAATATATGCAATAATGAAAATTGAGGTTATGCTTTCTTTTGATCAAATTGAAAGTTTTATTGCATTTGGATTTTTGTGATTTTGATCGCACTTGAATTTGTTCGAATTTGACAAAGATTTGTTGTTCAATTTGACAAAGATTATTTGATTTTAGAAATATTAAAACAATTAAAAAGTTAGCAATCTGATTTTTATATGAAGGGGTAACTAGATTTAAATGAAACATTCATAAGTAACTAGGAAAATGGCAATGATGTTCACTTCCGGTTGTACAATGGGCAAAGACCGCGGTTGTACAATGGACCGACAGTGATATTCCACTATCACTGCTGGTTGTACAATGGCCCAGCAGTGATATACTATCACTGCCGATTGGTATGACCAACCGGCGGTGATATTCCACCACTATAAATAGAAACACCGCGCCTTCCTCTCATTTACCTTAGCCCTAGCCCGCGCCCTCCTCTCACTTTTCTGTGCCGCCGCCTCACGAGCTCCCCAGCCTTGCCACATGCTGACCACCGCCGTCGGTTCGCGTCGAGCTCCCGTCGCCGCCTCGACTTCGGCCGCCGTCGCCTCGCTTCGCCTCGGACCGCGTCCGCCTCAACTCAGGGCGGCCCGCGTCTCCTCCCACGTCGCCTTCACCTCCCACCATCTCCCGCCGTCGCCTCGACCTCCCCACCGTCTCCCCGCCGTCGCCTCGACCTCCCCACCGTCTCCCCGCCGTCGCCTTGGTACTGCTCTTGCGATGTGCGAATGTGGTTGTGCAGATGTGAATGTGCAGATGTGAATGTGAATGTGAATGTGCATGTGATTGTGAATGTTTCAGATGTGCATGTGCAGATGCTAAGGGGCCAGTCAATTCATTTGGCTTGGGGACCTAGCATGTGGGTATAGTGTTCAGTGAGGATTTGGGACTGCAATAGACAATTTGTGACAACTAATCTCAGATTTTCATTGCTGTTTGTTTCTCTGTGATGAACTAGGGTAAAAGTATGACCGAACATTTATCTCTCTGTTTTAGGCCTTGAATGTAGACACATTATTTTCAATCATATTTTACGTCAAAGATTTGTTATGCTAGCTCACGTGTTACGATGCTATTAGAGTCTGGCATCACGGTGACCACATGTCTTCTTGCGCAGACTTGATTAGTTTGAATCTGAATGATACTTACTCATTAATTCTGATTAGTTTGATATTTGCTCGATTCGATTAATATATTCTAGTTCTTGCGCGAACTGTTTAATACCAAAGTAGTCTGAATCGATAACTGAATCGCTTAATTCTTGTCTTGGTTTGTTTAAAACTGGTATTAGAGATCATTGAATTGGTAATCTGAAAGCATTGCTCGACTATTGAGAGATTCTAACATTTCCACATGCTATGGAAGTCCTGTGCTTTTGTTAACAAGGAATTAATTACGATCTGGTATAATTCTTGTGATAGATTCTTAATTGTGCATTTAAGGTGGTAAGAGTTCAAGGCCTAATGCATAGAATAAATTGTTAGCCGATTCGTGATTGTAGTAAAGATTCTAATCTTTACTCTAACCCTAAATCTGAGAGCACCATATTCATTTTATTGTCTTTGAGACAGTGGGTATAATTCATATTATGTATGACTTAACCATGCTTCTTGTTGTCTTGTTTATGTCATACATCTTGTTTGTGAATTATATATTCTCATATATATGCTTAAGAGGAATAATGAACAAAGTCTTGCATGCACCATTGTATTGCTACTTGATTCAACAAAATGTCAAGCAAAATTTTCTTCTTATGCATCCGTCGTGATGATACATTATGGCTAAGATTATTCTCATGTTCTACTAGTGGGATGTAAACATATAGGCATTTCTTTTCTTTTCCTTTTTTCGGCAAGGGAACATATTGGCATACCTTTATAATGCAATCTGGGGTTGCCTCCAAATTGTGGATGATGCACAGGAACTTGTAGAGTTCTCTACATGACTACATAGGTTTTCACATTCTCATCCTTGGTAGACTTGGCATTTGGCCTTCCATGTCTTGTGAGTTGTGAGCTAGTCCAAATGCTTTGAGTTAGAAACTTAGACTTGGTTCGAATTCTGTTATTAAACTCATATTCATGACTTATTGAAAATTGTGATGTCCAAGCATTGGGGTGGTGCCACATCACCGATCTTTACATATATGTGTTCATGGATAGCTACATGCTATGGAAGACTAACAATTATTACTAAGGTAAGGTTGTCACAAATTAGTCTATTACTCGTCCCTTGTGGCGAGGAGGGCCTTTGGGCAACCCGACATCTCGAGAACACTCAAAATAAACAAGTTGAGCTTTATGCTAGTTGCCTTGTGAATTCACATCTCGCACATGTGCTGTTTTGATCATTTTGCTCTGTGGTTATTTATATTGCAGCCAAAAGTAAACTTCAATTTGGTGCTTTGTATATCTTCTTGAAAGATGTATACATGTGTTGTAAATATTTGTTTCAGAAAGATGTATACATGTGTTGTAAATATTTGTTTTGTGCCACTAATTGTAATAGTAAGTAGTTGTAGTTCATTTAGTTAATAGTTGTGCCACTAATTGTAATAGTAAGCAGTTGTATGAAATTTCAAGATTCATTATATCGAGAGTTACAAAAAGAGAAAATTCGACAAGTTTATAGAGTTTAAACTTGCGAGAATTTTCTTGTTTGTAACTCTCGATATATAATGAATTTGATCTACATTTTATGTGTATGTATATTTTGTTGACCAAAAATGTATGTGTTTAAAAAAATAAGCCCTGCAAGTTCAAAAGCATGGGTGTCACGAGGCGTCAGGTACAAGGCGAAGCCATGAGAGACATGCTAAGCTTGAAATGGACTTGGGACTTGGTTCTTTGTCTTCTTCCAGCGTACCCTTGTCTATAGGCTTCCTCCGCTCCTCTTCTTCATTGATCATGGAGTATCATGGTCCAACTTTTCCAATGAAAAATTTCATGTTCTAAGCGGAGGAAGCCTATACGCTGAAGAAGACAAAGAACCAAGTCCTAAGTCCATTTCTTAGCATGTCTCTCATGGCTTCGCTGCAATTTGACGCCTCGTGACAATGCTTCTTGAACTTGCAGGGCTTATTTTTTAAAATCATTTTAGTGTGGAATATATTCTTAGAATATATGAATTTTTTCATATTATTTTTTCATTTCGAGATGTATATGTATCATGTGATTTTTTTTCTAATGTATAAGTATCATTTTAAAGTTACATGTGCACATGTTTGTAGCATGAGGTCACAACATCACTTATTCCTCTCAACTCTAGCAAATTACCATCGTTTGAATTCACAAGTTTGATGTCATGTAGCAACCATAAATGAATGCAATATAATTAACCCAATAACATTTTGGATTGCTAGGAATGGCCTCGAATCGGGGACAAGTGCGAGAGGAGTTCGCCCTTGAATGTAGATTTGTAGGAGTGGGTAGCCCAAGTGGCTACTTGAACCTACAGGATATTGATATGGAGCAACCTGACGCCACAGCCATGGACCAAACTGACGCGACTGCCATGGACCAAGCTGACGCCACTGCCATGGACCAAGCTGACGCGACTAACATGGGCGAGGTAAAGTATTAGTACGCCAGATTCCCAAAATATTGTAGGGTCATACGACTAATAACAAGATCCAATTGTAGGCTCAAACGTCTGGTGAACAAAGGCGGCGCGCAGGTCGTGGTCCGAGCAAGATGCCTAAGGGCGTTCACAACATAGTCCAGCTCTCGGAAGTCGGGGAACCTGCTATACCCGCGTCAGCGTTGGCGCCGTACAGGACAGCCTGCGGAGTACTTGCTAGGGATAACGTGCCCATCATCTATAGATCATGGACCGGCCGCGAAGGTGATCAGTGGGTGGTTCCCGATGACCTGAAGGACTCGCTATGGGGCAAGCTAAAACAAGTATTCCATTTCCCCCAAGGGTCAGAGTTGGTTGCAAAGAAACGTGCACTAAGTATCATGTGCACATGCTGGAAGAATTGGAAGACTCAGCTGAATAAGAACTATGTGAAGAAGAATGTCACGCCAAATTTTAACACGTTTCCAAAGATAAGGGAATTTTGGAAGGACTTTGTGGAGTACAGGAATTCTGAAGAAGCCTAGACAGTGAGTCAGAAGAACAAGGCTAACACGGATAAGAATATGTACCCTCACACACTAGGCACGGGTGGCTACGTGAAGAAAATACTGCATGGGATAGCCGCTAACAAGAGCTAACCTCAAGGGCGCATTCTCGCGACGGCCGAAGTTCATCGCACGATCAAAGCATCGGTTGCTTGGGAGGGGGCTTCTCTCGAAGATGGCAGCTTGAGCTTGAGGAGCGATAGAGCCCGGAGGTGTCGCAGAAAATATCGATGCTCACGTGGAGTCTTCCCAAGGGCTTTTCAAGCCACAAAGGAGAATGATGAGTCGATTTGTTGCCTGGTAACAAGGAGCATCCTGGGCGCACCCGAGGAGTTGGTTTGGTGCCGTGGAAACAAGGCTTCCCAGCTGACGCATCGTCGTACAAGCGGTCGAAAAGACTAAGAGAAGATGAACTGCAAACGTCAATACAACTTGCTGTGGCAAGAGCGCTAGATGAAGAGAGAGCGAAGCTGGATCAAGTTGTGGAGCAAGCAGTACAGAAAGCTCTCAGCTCACGACCGCCACTCGATGACAGCCCTCGGAACCTCAGTCACGGTGTTCTTAAGAGCAGCTGCACGTCCACAACGATTCCGGGAGAGCATCGACTCCATTTTCCAGTGGATGACATCACAAAACCGACACCGTGCAAGCTGCATTTGTCCGCACATGGCATTACCATCAAGGTGGCTGATGGCAGGGCTTGGCCATGCGCCTCCTCGTAGGTTCTGCACTTGAAGGAACGAGATGGCCTAGAGGGTGGGGTGAATAGGCAATCTTATCTATTTTAGATTCTGATCAGAATTAACCAAATTAATGATGCTACTGAGAGCAAGACAATAAATGATTCAATACTACAATAATAATAACAAAAATAACAGCGAAAGCAAGAACCAGATAACACAGTAAAGACAGTGAGACAGGAATTTTTATCCCGAGGTTCAGAGCACTCCTCCTACTCCTCGTTGAAGCACTCCTCTTGGAGTATTGCTTCTCCCACAACTAGTCGCAGTAGCTTGGGATCACACTCGGGGTAGCTCTTTCACCACTCCAGTGAGGTGAGCTCCAGATCCTTCACAACAAGAGTAGCCTTCCACAATCT
Source organism: Guadua angustifolia (assembly GCA_036346375.1). Taxonomy (NCBI): domain Eukaryota; kingdom Viridiplantae; phylum Streptophyta; class Magnoliopsida; order Poales; family Poaceae; genus Guadua; species Guadua angustifolia. Next base: position 45,776,001 of record CM070512.1, on the reverse strand, counting down.
CCTTCTGGACAGGTCTATCTCTTTCACTTCCTCCAAGCTGTCTAGGATCGAAATGATCCAAGAGTAATAAACTTCTCACAAGTTCTGTCTCTTGGTTTACACTCGAAAAACACACAGCTAGACACACTTGGAGCTCAAACACTTAGAAGAAAGATGATTTTTGAATATCAGGTGAAAAACCGACTCCTTCCTGGGAAAATGAGAGCTTTTGATGCTAAAATGTGAAGGAGTTCAAAAAGATCTGTGGTAGATGGCTCAGGCAATGTTTATATACTCAAATTTGATGAATATAGCCGTTGTACCTACCACGAAAGGACTGCTGTAATGCGTGTCGAACATAAAAATGAGATAAAACACGCTCTAAATGACCAAACCGAATTTTTAGCGATATCGATCATGTGTATCACCGACCAAATCAGCAAGTTCAGAGCTATGTGTATGGCGGACGAAAGATAGGTCCGTCATAGATGGGCGAGTTTGGTCTCATTAAAGATAGCTATGTGTATAACGGATCAAGAGTCGGTCCGTCATAAACATGGTCTCGATGAAGATAAAAGTTTTATGATCAAGTGGCTAAGGATGGTTTTTGAGAGAAGACTTTTAGACATAAGATATTTGAAATTGATTTTTGGTCTAAAAGCTTGTTGAGATATATTATTTTTTTTATTTAAATACTGAGATGATATAATTTTGAAATACAATACAACAGACTTAAAGAATATATCTCAGATAGTGGAGTAGCAAAGGCTTATAAAAGCATTTATGCCGGACCTAAAGTTAGGTCCGTCATAGATGGGCAATGGTTGAGTTTCAGAATACCTCTCAAGGCAAGTGTATGCCGGACCTAACTTTTGGTCCGTCATAGATATAGGATTCTGAAGCTTTGTCTTTGCTAAGGCCATATGTATGCCGGACTGAACTTTAGGTCCGCCATAGATGGGACAGAGAGAGTATGCTGAAACTATTACAAGTTTTGCAACAGACTTAAGATATGAAATCATAAAATTTGGTCTCATTGTAATGCAAGGTATTTTTATCAAGATATTAAAGTAGTAATTTTTGGTTCAAGGTTTAGATTGAAATAAAGAATTTTAGCTCCAAGTCAGCTTAGAGAAATATTTTCCTAATGAGCCAAGATACCAACTTGTGCTAAGTCCCCTTGATAGTACAAATGACATGAATGGGAAAGGAAAAATCTAACTAGTTTGACTTGAACCAACTCCCAAGTCGAAACTATAAGATTAATATACCTTAATCTTGTTGATCCAAAGATGTTCCATCCATGATTTCAGATGAGAGTATTATCTAACTTTGTCATCAACACCAAAACCAATAAGCAAGATATAATCGAAATTGAGGGGCCTAGATGCTATCAATCTCCCCTTTTGGTGATTGATGACAACATACCTTTTAAGTTAATAATATCTCAGCTATTCTGCAAAACAAGGTTAGCTTGACATAGTATACACAGTTAAATATATGAGAGAGTGCTCCCCCTCAATTGATACAAGTCCTGAACATAGGAAATTTATGAACTTTTTAGGACTATATTAGATCCTTAAAAAATTTCATTCTTTAGAAATTTCACAAATAGCATTCAGTTAATCACTTGAAGTACTGCAAATCATATTCAGAGATTGCAAATCATAACAAGAGATGTTTAAACAAAGGCAATGTCAACACGTTAGTACTAGTACTACGGATATACATAAAGTATTTTAGAACTACTCTTTCTAGAGGAATTCAGTTAAGATATTTATTCTCCCCCTTTGGCATCAATTACCAAAAGAAGGGATATTCTATGCGCCTTGAAAAGGTTCCCATGAATTTGACAGAGGAGACAAGACTTTCACTTCTTCTTCCTTTTCTGGCTATTGTGGATCTGGTTGAGTTGATGCTTGGGCCATTGCTTGATCATGCCAGCTGGGATAATCTGGATCTCCAGGTTGAAGGACCAAGTGATGAATATCATGACGAAGCTGGTCCACGGAATTATGTAGTTGATCCACTGTCATGGATAGGTCTTGTAGGTCTATATGATGTTCTTCAGCAAGTTTGCCATAATCATAAAAGGCATTTTCAGTATTTTCCTGAAAATACGCTAGATCGTGACTGACCCCCAAAAGTTTACTATCTGCTGATACACGAGCAGCTTCAACTTGATTTCGCAGGAGCTTGTGATGAGTATCCAATTTCAGATTCATATCATATAATCTATCCCTGATTAGGTTCTGATTTGTGCCAAGCTGAGTGACCCAATTCTTTATATCTCCAAATCTAGTAAAGGATTCATTCTTGAATTTGAGCTGCTCTTCATATTGTTTTCTCATTTGCTCTTGAGCTTGCTCATTATACTGTTGAAATGCTTTCATCTGCTCTTCATGCCTCTGAACTGCTAGTTGTTGATCATTTAGATATGCAGTTTGACAATTCCTTTGATCCGCATATTATTGTTGCTCAAAGGATGTAAACCAAGAAGGTTGAGAGCCAAAAGTATTTCCTGGTGCTGGATTAGTTTCTTGCTGCATTCGCTCATGACATGAATTGACAGACTGATGTGGATAGTCAAACAAACTTTCCCAGCCAGGAAAGGTGTTTCTGACATCATGGTCTTGGTGAGCTCCTTGAGGGTAGAAGGCTTCAAATTCTTGTGGCATTCTAGACCCTCCAGCTTCATAATCATGTGCACCAGCCCCAAAACTCTGATCTTGCATGAACTGAGCTGCTGCTGCTAATTCTTGCAGATGATGAACTTGCTGTTCTGCACTCATAGACTGAGCAACTGAGTCTGACAGAATGTTAGCGGCCCTATCAGCCATATGGTCCTTATTTCCACACTGGCTTTTGCTGATAGGTTTATCACTAGGTTCTCTCCCATCTTTGCTCATGTGTATGCTACGAGCACTAGACTCCTTTTCACATTGGTTCCTGCTTGAACCTTGATGAACATGGGCAGATTGTTCTTGCCTATAACCTTGGCTTATATGCATGGAAGCTTCTGGGTTTTCATGAAAGCTTTCATGACTGATATTTAAACTGCCATGAGACATATAACCTTCATTTCCACTGTTATGAGATTGAATATGTTCACTTGAAGGATTCTGGTCATCTCTGTCTTCAGATTCTCCATCCGAATCATCACTTTCACGAACCATATTCCAAAACAACTTCCTTTCTTGGTTCAATATCATCTTCCTCATCATCATTATGAACTGATTTTTCTTCTACTATTGGTTGATTTGCTTGTAAACTTTAAAGAAAACCAAGATTCTCGTGTTTTGTCCAGTTGAGATGCATAAAGTATTTCTTTGGAAAACAGTAAATTCTTTTCTAAGGCCATCTTGAGAAATCAAACCTTGAGCTAAAAGAACTTGAGTGATTATCCGAGCAAAAGGCAAGGCATCTTAGTTTTCTATATATGGCTTCTTCCATTTCACCAAAGAGATAATCGGCTAAGTCAAATGGTTGTCTGGACAGTATCAAGTGCAGCAGCCAGGCTAGAGATGGTGTCACACCCTCTTTGTATCCAGATTTTGGGTATATGGTGTGCCTTAGGACCAAAGACAGTACCCTAGCTTCTTCTGAAAGACATGATGCTTTGCTTGGATTGAAATCAGCACTGGTTATGTCTTTATAAATATGTGCAGATACTTGAATATCTGGCATGTCACCCACCAATCTCCATCTTTGATTGGGAAACAACCTTTCAAACACTCTTGTTCTGTTTAGGAGAGGGCTTGATGCACCAATTGCAGACTCAAGCTGAGCAGCTTTCACTTTTCTAACTTTTCCATTAAAAGTGAACATAACGAATCTTCTCTGTTTGTCAACTAGCAATGAAGCATAGAACTCTAGGGTTCTAGAAGTACTCCAAGGAGTGGAACTGTTTGTTATTATATTAGCCAAACCCGTGGAATTTATGCACTCATAAAGTTTAGTTGATCCAATCACGAGTTCACTTGATTCCATCAAGATAATCGATGATTTGACAAAGTCGAGTTGATTTTCCTCTCACCGTCAACCTTATTCAAGTAAACATTGTAGATGTTTTTGTGCAGTATGGAAACAAAAATCTCACCAGAGCCGATCTTGTCATTGGAAACCGTGTCTTCTCACCGACTAATCTCACAGACCTTAACTTTTTCCCACTTAAAGCGCACAATTCTTTAGTGCCCAACGGTCAACTTCAGAATTAAGTCTGTGTTTTCAAGATGATTCACTACTTGGTTCATAGGAGCTGTCCTCGATGAATCACTTTCCATTACAGCTTTTACCATGATTCTTTCCAGATGAGATGTGACTTGTTTTCGTTTCTTCCTCTCAAGATGTGCACACACCTTGCATTATAACAGCCCTTGAGGTCGTCTCTTGGCAGAGAGATACTAGGGATATATCCGACAATTTTGCTTTTTTCCTTTTACCTTATCAACTATTTTTCCAATTAGCCCTCTTTTGTCAGGATTGCTAGAACTCATTTTGACACTGCCTAGACTGATCAATACTCAAAGCAGAACCTTCTCAAGAGCACAAAGACCGCGCCTAGTATAAAAACAATAATCTAGAATATGAGAACTAGGTCTAGGGATTTTGCAGATAATCGGAAGGGGTTTTAGGGCAACTTACAGAGATTGCCGAATGTTCTTGCGTGTGAAAACCAGACGAGCACCGTTGCAGAAATCCGATTAGGAACTCCGCTTGGCGATGGAGAGGAAATTTCTCTGGTTTCGTGAGAGGAGCGCAAGAATGATAAGAATGATGGAGTTTTCTCTGAAGAGAACCTACAGTGAATGAGTTTGGAATCTTGGTAACTGGCGCCATTAAAGTGGGTAGTTGAGGGAGTCAGAAGACTCGGTTAAAGAAGTGGCGGGACCCAGTGGACAGAGTAGAGTTCAAACTTAGGATCTCGAAATCAAGGGTAGGTTTAGCAACAGATAAGTCCTAAAGCAATATTTAAGATTTTGAATTTATTTTGTAAATCAGATAAGGAGTAAAGATTTTTATAATCAGACTAAATCCAATTTGAATTTTAGATAAGTGATAGGAAGGAAATATTTTGTGTGATGATTTTATTTGCAATCGATGACATTTGAGACTTCACATTTATCACGGACCAAATAATTCGGTCCGTGGTATATGAAAATCTCAAGAACTCAAGACCTAGAAATCTTATGTATGATGGATCAACTTTAGGTCCGTCATGCATAAGCTTTCAAGAAAGTACTGTCAAATGCAAATACATTAAATTGCGAACAAGTAGATTATAATCATTATAACAAAATATTTTTAGAAAATTTGAAATTTAGAGACATAGCTAAGATAAGATTAAAAGCACAATAACAAGCTCAAATTTGCAAAAACGTTTGTTTTGGGAATGTTTGAGCAGCTTCTTTCATATAAGTCTTAGTATTAAAATTAAGACTTGGATGAAATACTCGATCTTTGAAACTAAGATTTTTGACACTTGAAAATGACAAGATTTTCGCTTTTCTTTGAAATTTTACGAGGATGAGGTCAAAACAAAGTGAAATTATCAACAAAGATTTTCATTGTATATATATACTTTATCTTATTATATTATATTATATTTTTAATTAAGCTCACGAGTATTATAAAGAAATCATTTTGACCTACTCAAAGACTTTTGAATTTATATGTTCACACAGAGGTATCAAGACATTGCATTGCGAGCAATCTTGCTCCCCTAATGTGGCACTCTTTAAACAATATTTGAATAATCAATTATATTTAATTCATTTCTTAATTTTGAGAATCTTGCCTCATCAAGTGGTTTAGTAAAATATCACCAACCGATCCTCGGTTCTAACATAACTAAGCACAATGTCTCCTTTAGCAACATGATCACGAATGAAGTGATGTCTAATTTCAATGTGCTTAGTTCTAGAATGTTGGACCGGGTTATTTGCTATTTTTATCTGCACTTTCATTATCACATAACAGAGGCACATTATCAAACTTGATTCCAAAATCCGAAATGTTTGTTTTATAAATAGAATTTGAGCACAACAACTTCCAAAGCCTATATATTCAGCTTTTCGGCAGCTGATAAAGTCTATGAAGTTTTGCTTTTTGAGCACCAAGAAACTAAAGATCTACCAAGCAAATGACATCCCCGAAGTACTTTTATGTCAATTTTGCAACCGCATAGTCGAATCTGAGTAGCCAAGAAGCTCAAAAGAAGCACCTTTGGGGTACCAAAGACCAATACTAGAAGTAAATTTAAGATATCTAAATATTCTTTTCACAGCACTTAAGTGAACTTCTTTAGGTGCAGCTTGAAATCTAGCACACATGCATACACTAAACATGATATCGGGCCTAGATGCTGTCAAATATAACAATGAACCAATCATAGACCTAAAAAGCTTTTGGTCAACAGATTTACCTCCCACATCTTGATCAAGATGTGTATTTGTAGCCATGGGAGTCTTTATTGGCTTGCATTCTTCCATTTTGAAGCGCTTGAGAAGATCTTTGATGTACTTTTCTTGAGAAATAAAAGTTCCTTCCTTCAATTGCTTGACTTGAAATCCAAGAAAGAATGTCAGCTCTCCTATCATTAACATCTCGAATTCCCTAGCCATCATGTCACCAAATTCTTTGCAGAGAGAATCATTAGTGCAACTAAAAATGATATCATCTACATAAATTTGGCAAATCATTAATGTTCCATTGATGTCTTTTAGAAATAATGTTGGGTCAACCTTCCCAATTTTGAAATTCTTATTTATCAGAAAGTCTCTAAGACGTTCATACCAAGCTCTAGGAGCTTGTTTTAGGCCATAGAGAGCTTTAGATAATTTGTAAACATGATTAGGCATATTTGAATCTTCAAAACCAGGTGGTTGTTCAACATAAACAGTTTCATCAATAAAACCATTAAGAAATGCACTTTTTACATCCATTTGAAAAAGAGTGATATTAAAATGAGTAGCAAAGGCAAGAAGAAACCGAATAGCTTCTAGGCGTGCACAGAGCATAAGTCTCTCCATAATCAAGTCCTTCCACTTGTGTGAAACCCTGAGCTACCAATCTTGCCTTGTTTCTAATTACTACTCCATTTTCATCTTGTTTATTTCTGAACACCCATTTTGTGCCAATGACATTGTGATCCTTAGGCCGTTCAGTAAGACTCCAGACTTTGTTTCTTTCGAAGTTATTGAGTTCTTCTTCCATAGCAATGATCCAATTAGCCTCTTCTAGAGCTTCTTCAACTGTTTTAGGTTCAACACAAGAAACAAACGAGTAATGTTCACAAAAGGAAGCTTGTCTAGAACGAGTTTGGACACCCTTACTTATTTCACCAATGATTAAGTCCGAAGGGTGATCTTTAGCTATGGTATGATGACTTTTGACCAAAGTGGGTCTTTCTTGTTCCTTTTCATCATTTTCTTCACGAGATCCATCTTGTGGTATCATTGATTGAGTAGGTGGTTGTTCTTGATCTTCTTTGGGCTTGATCTCACCAATCTCCATTTTCTTCAAGGCTTGTATTAATTCATCTTCACCTACATCATCTAAATTCTCATGCTCACCTTGTAAGCCATTAGATTCATCAAATTTTACATCATAGGTTTCTTCTACTAAGCCAGTTGAATTATTAAACACTCTATAAGCTTTTGACTTAGAAGAATAACCTAACATGATACCAAAGATCACACCTAGTTTGAAATTTTTCCAAATGTGTTCTCTTCTTATATATATATACTTTGCAACCAAAAACTCTAAAGTATGAAATATTAGGTCTTCTACCAACCAACAATTCATAAGGAGTTTTCTTAAGTAATTTATGAAGATAAAGTCTATTAACAAAGATGGCAAGCGTAATTAATGGCTTCAAATTTCAAAAAGCATCGAAGTGTTATATTCATCTAGCATAGACCTAGCCATTTCAATTAACGTTCTATTCTTTCTTTCAACTACACCATTTTGTTGAGGAGTATAAGTAGCGCATAATTCATGCTTAATTCCTAGTTCATCACAAGATTCAATAATATTTGTATTAACAAATTCAGATCCATTGTCACTTCTAATCTTCTTGATGGGACAACAAATTCATTTTGAGCCCTTTTTGCAAGATTTGAAGATTTTTCCAACTTCACTTTTGTTAGGCAAAAAGAATACCCAAGTAAATCTGGAAAAATCATCAACAATGACTAAGCAATATGAGTTACCACCTATGCTGGCATATGAAGTAGGGCCAAACACATCCATATGCAATAGCTCAAGTGGCCTAGAGGTGGACATGATGCTTTTGGATGGATGAGGATTGGCTACTTGCTTGCCTGCTTGACAAGCACTACACAGCCTATTCTTTTCAAATTTTACATCCTTTAGTCCAACCACTAGCTCATTTTTGAAAAGCTTTTTAAGATTAGACATTCCTACATACCCAAGTCGTCTGTGCCAAAGCCATCCAAGAGATACCTTGGCCAACAGACAAGTTGAAATGCATGAGGAGTTAGATTTGAAATCAACTAAATAAAGATTTTGAAATCTAAAACCTTTGAAAATAAGCTTTTCATTTTGTCAAACACTGCTACCCCATCAATCGAGAAGTTACAATGGAATCCAAGATCACACAATTGAGCTACAGATAAAAGATTGAAATTTAATGAATCAACTAGGAGTACATTATCAATGGAGTGATCATTCAAATAGCAATCTTACCAAGCCCTTTTACCTTTCTTTTTCTGTTATCACCAAATGTGATTTTGTGGCTTGGATCACTCTCACCTTCAATTGATTTGAACATTTTTGAAGTTCCTGTCATGTGCTGGGTGCATCCACCGCCTATCACCCAATGCCGCCACCACTTTTATAGTTTACATCAGAAGTCATTTCTTGATTTTAGGTACCCAAATACTTTTGGGTCCTTTAATGTTAGTCTCAATCATCTTTGGCCTAAAAGGGTTTAATAACATAGTCTTGGGAACCCAAATAGCCTTAAGTTTCTTATCAAGATTAGAAGGACTAACATACTTAACATTCATATTGCCCCTAAAATTTTTAAATAGCATGTAATGGGCATCTACCATACATTTTCTGTCAACTTTAGCATAAGAAGTACTAGCAAGGAAACATTTTTTAGATTCATGATTAGAATTATGGCAGTAATAACAATGAGAGCTTTTTTTGACAAAAATCTGTTTGGCTTTGTTTAAACCATTTTTCTTGAGCAAGTGGTTAGGTTTGTAACCTAAACCCTTTTTGCCCAAGTTAGGTCTTTGTTCAACCAGAATTTTGTCAAGAGTAGCACTACCTAAAAAATATTTTTCTAAGCCTTTATCAAATCTAGCTATCTTGGCTTTCAACTCTTCATTCTCAGTTACAAGTTCCTTAGCACAGGAAGAGTATTTGCAATTTTCATTGCAAGTACTAGATAAGCTAGAGACAATGTTTTCGTTTGCAAGCAAATCACAGGCAATAGATGCATCATTGACGTAAGTATGATCAGCTTTTGTTTATATTCATTTCAATTTCAATTTCTAACTCACAATACTTATTTTTTAAGTCCTCATGATTCTCAACAAGTAAAGCATGACTTGAAACAAGATCATCGTACATTTTCATAGTTTTAGCATGTTCATGAGTAAGCTGATCATATTTATCTTTCAACAATTGTTGATCATTAACCAAGCTAGTAATATTCTTTTTGAGAGTTCTGGTTGAAATTGTTTTAGCATGCAAGGCATTGTTTAGTTCTTCAACAATCTCAACTAGCTCATCATATGTAGGCGAGTCACTGACCTTTTCCTCATCTGTTCTGGCCATCAGACATAGGGAAAATGAGGGTGGTGGAGGAGTTGACTCATCCAAAGCAAGTCCAGCTAGTCCTTTTGACCTTAAGTTATCATCATCAGAAGATGATTCCTCACTTGAGCTTTCTTCATCAGTGACCCATTCTCCTATGTGAGCCTCTCCTTTACCTTTCTTTGAGAATTTCTTGAAATAACCTTTCTTGTAATACTTCTTCTTTGATTTGTCGTGAGTTTTCTCATCATCTTCATCCTCCTTGCCTTTATGCATGTTCTTCTTTTTGCTCTTGTTGGGGCATCGAGCAGCAATATGTCCTTTTTCATTACATTCAAAACAAATAATGTTAGTGAAAGGATTTTTCTTTGAGTAAGAGTTTGACCTTCCTTTATCCTTGTAGTTCACTCTTTTCATAATTCTATTTGCTCTCCTCATCAGCAGCGCTAACTTCTTCACATCCTTATCATCACCATCACTTGACTCATCATCACTCTCATCTGATGGGTCTTGCACAACTTCCTTTGCTTTGAGAGCAATGGATTTCTTCTTAGGTGCATCTTCTTCAGCCAAAGTGAGCTCATGAGCTGAAATCTTCCCAAGTAGCTCGGTGGGAGTGAGCCTCTTGAGATCATCACTATTTGATAAGTAGGTGATCAGGCTATGATAGGCTCTGGGAAGTACTCTTATCATTTTCCTGCAAACCTCAACATCAGAAATTTTAGTCCCTAGGCCTTTGAGTTCATTGACAATAGGGTTAAGCCTAGTGAACATATCATTAGCGCTTTCTTGAGGAAGCATTTTAAATTGATCGAATTTCTCTCTAATGACATAATATCTTTCCTCTTTAACATCGAAGTTCCTTCATGAATTTCTTGAAGTGTAGTCCATATATCATAAGCGATGTTAGATTACTAACTCTATCAAAACTTCTAAGCTAAGACAAGAAAAGATGACATTTCTAGCTTGAGCATCATATTGCATATTTTGAATTTCACCAGGTGGGTTCACCATATGTAGTTTGCCCTTCTGCATGATACGTGGAGGCGAGGCTTTTCAGAACCCTCCAAACATCATACCCAATGCCTTCTAAATAACATCTCATCCTAATCTTCCCAGAAGCATAATTTGTACCATCAAACACTGGTACTCTACCTATACTAACAGTAGCAGAACCATTTCCCTCGGCCATTTACCAAAGCTAGTTAAGCTAACAAGGTAAAACCTGCTCTGATACCACTTGAAGGAACGAGATGGCCTAGAGGGGGGGGGGGTGAATAGGCAATCTTATCTATTTTAGATTCTGATCAGAATTAACCAAATTAATGATGCTACTGAGAGCAAGACAATAAATGATTCAATACTACAATAATAATAACAAAAATAACAGCGAAAGCAAGAACCAGATAACACAGTAAAGACAGTGAGACAGGAATTTTTATCCCGAGGTTCAGAGCACTCCTCCTACTCCTCGTTGAAGCACTCCTCTCCGAGTATTGCTTCTCCCACAACTAGTCGCAGAGCTTGGGATCACACTCGGTAGCTCTTTCACCACTCCAAAGGAGGTGAGCTCCAGACCCTTCACAACAAGAGTAGCCTTCCACAATCTCCTTCGATGTGTCTATCTCTTTCACTTCCTCCAAGTCGCCTAGGATCGAAATGATCCAAGAGTAATAAACTTCTCACAGTTCTGTCTCTTGGTTTACACTCGAAAAACACTGCCTAGACACACTTGGAGCTCAAACACTTAGAAGAAAGATGATTTTTGAATATCGTGAAAACCGACTCCTTCTGGGAAAATGAGAGCTTTTGATGCTAAAATGTGAAGGAGTTCAAAAAGATCTGTGGTAGATGGCTCAGGCAATGTTTATATACTCAAATTTGATGAATATAGCCGTTGTACCTACCACGAAGGACTGCTATGCGTGTCGAACATAAAAATGAGATAAAACACGCTAAATGGACCAAACCGAATTTTTAGCGATACTGATCATGTGTATCACTGACCAAATCAGCAAGTTCAGGAGCTATGTGTATGGCGGACCGAAAGATAGGTCCGTCATAGATGGGCAGAGTTTGGTCTGTTAAAGATAGCTATGTGTATAACGGACTGAAGAGTCGGTCCGTCATAAACATGGTCTGATGAAGATAAAAAGTTTTATGATCAAGGGCTAAGGATGGTTTTTGAGAGAAGACTTTAGACATAAGATATTTGAAATTGATTTTTGGTCTAAAAGCTTGTTGAGATATATTATTATTTTTTATTTAAATACTGAGATGATATAATTTTGAAATACAATACAACAGACTTAAAGAATATATCTCAGATAGTGGAGTAGCAAAGGCTTATAAAGATTTATGCCGGACCCAAAGTTAGGTCCGTCATAGATGGGCAATGGTTGAGTTTCGGATACCTCTCAAGGTGTATGCCTGGACCTAACTTTTGGTCCGCATAGATATAGGATTCTCAAGCTTTGTCTTTGCTAAGGCCATATGTATGCCGGATGAACTTTAGGTCCGCCATAGATGGGACAGAGAGAGTATGTTTGAAACTATTACAAGTTTTGCAATGACTTAAGATATGAAATCATAAAATTTGGTCTCATTGCAATGCAAGGTATTTTATCAAGATATTAAAGTAGTAATTTTTGGTTCAAGGTTTAGATTGAAATAAAGAATTTTAGCTCCAAGTCGCCTAGAGAAATATTTTCCTAATGAGCCAAGATACCAACTTGTGCTAAGTCCCCTTGATAGTACAAATTGACATGAATGGGAAAGGAAAAATCTAACTAGTTTGACTTGAACCAACTCCCAAGTCGAAACTATAAGATTAATATACCTTAATCTTGTTGATCCAAAGATGTTCCATCCATGATTTCAGATGAGAGTATTATCTAACTTGGTCATCAACACCAAAACCAATAAGCGAGATATAATCGAAATTGAGGGGCCTAGATGCTATCAAGATCTTGCCGCCTATATCACTGGGATTCGCCAGGTCAAGTAGACAAAGTAGTCCGACAATATCGCAAAATGGAGGTAGAGATTCTGGCGAGGACGAAAAAACAAACTTGGAGAAAACGTGCATGGCTTCCTCAAGGGCGCAAGAGCTTGATTATGTTCGGCTCGGACGATGAGGCCGACAACGACGACGATGATGACGAGCCACACTCTCCACACGCAGACTGCCGCCACAAAAGTGCAACTCCTCCGCAAGCACCAGCTAGGAGATGTCCAACTCCTCCGCCGCACCACCAGAAAAGTCCAACTCCTCCACCGCACCATCCAAAAAGTCCAACTCCTCCTCCCAACCAGCTAGGAAAAGTCCAACTCTCACCAGGCACATAAGAAGAATCGAACATCAAGACCATCTCGGAAGTCCGCATCGTCTTGTACCAAATCTTGGTCATCTGTGAAGGCAAAGACCTCGGAAGAAATTACCTACGATATGATCAAGAAGAACGCAAAGAGCAAACGGCGCCGAGGTAACATCTCACTTCCAAAAGGTGCCATCACCCGAGAAGACTAAAGTCGATGCTAATGTGCGGAGTTTTTCTTGAGTATGGCAAAAGCCAAAGAGACAGTATGGGCTTCAACCTTCGAAATGTCGGACTACGAGCGCATCTTCGTAAAGCAAAACTTGAAGATGGCTAGTGCCGAGGCGCCGATGTCGCAAGCTCAAAAGATGTCACTGAACAACGCCGTAATTACGAGCTAGGTCTAACTCGAAGTACTTTTTGGGGCAACCGCTAGCTCCCCGAAGATTTAGAGAACCTAACAACAAAATTGCGGCGCGTCCATCAAGATACATGCGTATGCCAAGCGGTATGTGGGCGGTCCCAATGAAATACAAAGATTTGGATTTTCACAATGGGGATGGCATGTTCAGTTAGAGTTCTGCGAATTGTATATGTCGTCACGGCCAGATGCTCGGGCGCCATCGGGTCGACCGTGGACTTTGTAAGTCTCTATTTATATTATTGTATATTCTTCTACCGCTCAACCGTATGTCTAACTTCTTTTTGCGAATGGAGATACAGATGTGTAGAAGAAATAAGGATGAAGCTTTAGGATTTCTCGATCCGGCTTGTCAACGAGACACTCGTCCGTGATAACCCAAAGTTTATCAAGAATATATATCTAAGACTTTCTTCAAGCTGAAAAACAAAACCTCCGTACTTTTACCCTATAACTTTCAAAGACGTATACCCTACTTCTAATATTGTTTTACTATTTTTATGTGATACGGTGTGGGACTAATAGGCTATGTTAACATATATGTCTAGTTATCATTTGGGTCCTCCTCGTCATCGAAGTTAGAAGCTAGTAGGGTTTTTGTCTTGGACTCGATGAGAAAAGAACTTGATGAGTATGAACATAATTTTTGGAAGATCATGAACAGTAAACTCGATCGTTATGCGTTATTGCTCTAGTAATATTTTATTCTATTGTATTTAAGGTTAATTACTATTTAAAATCATTCACAAGCATTCACACGGTATTGCAAGAAAGGTGGTCCGTGATCTTCCCTTCAGAAAACTTTCAAAATAATAACAGACTTTCCATGCATGAGACAGGGCAGGAAATAGTTTATAAAGATACTACGTATGTACAAATTTACATGCAATTGTCACGAAGAGTGTCGGCTATAACGGCCATGGTATATAATTACACATTCATGCCTACTTTTCTTTCATTTAACATCTATCATCATTAATTAAATTTCTCTTTTCTTCAATAACAGCGCTTCCAAGATGAGAACCAATCGCCATCGCCAAAAGAAATTTTAGCAATTCAAGAGCATATCATTTGATTCATTGACTAACAGTGTCATCGATCCAAAGGGCGAGTTCCACGACGCATACGCTCGATCCAAAGTGAACGAGATGTACTCACACTACATTTGTGAACAGACTATTGTAAAAACTAAATATTGTGATGCTTTAATATATTTTAATTATGATCTAACGACGCTTTATATACTATATATTTGAAGGCAACATATCATGTGCACACAGGCCTTCCCGTGTACACATCGTGCACACCAACTAATAAAAGTCACGAAAACTCTGAAAAAATTTGTAGATGTACTTCATAGATTACTCTACATATGTATAAAATTGCAGGTTCAAATTCAATGCATATTAGGACTTACAAAAAAAAGAGAAAATTATTCATAGATTACTCTACCTATGTATAAAATTGCAGGTTCAAATTCAATGCATATTAGGACTTACAAAATTTTCTTTTTTTTTGTAAGTCCTAATATGCATTGAATTTGAACCTAAATTTTATACATAGGTAGAGTAATCTATGAAGTACATCTACAAATTTTTTCAGATTCTGTTGTCACCGTCGGTTCGTCTCAGAACCGCAAAGGATATACATGTATCACCGCTTGCCTTCGTATAAGTTTCAGAGATATATATATATCACCGCCGGATTCTATTTTGAACCGCAGAGATAGTCGAGTATCACTGCCGGATTCTAGTGTAAACCGCAGAGATAGTCGAATATCATTCGCCGGTTGTATAACTAACCAAGAAGGATATCTATTATCACCGCTTGCCTTAAGCCGCAGTGATAACCCCGAGTATCACCGCCGCATCCATAACCGAAGTAATGGCGTGACGAACCGGCAGTGATGACCTATTCAGTAGTAGTGTTATAAGAGATGCACTAATTTGAGCTTTTTAGTAATGTTAGATTTCAAATTAAATCTAATATTTTGACCCGTAGGTACCTATGTAAGATAGCAGAGCTATCTCTAGCTACAAACTACGGCATATAAAGAAGCTATTGCTAACTATAGCGATTATATCTAATATAGCGGAACATTACACCATAACTTCGTGTTTGGAGTATAAAAAAACTATAGTGTAACTATAAGTAACTATTTAAAACACTGCTAGTGGTACATAATGGCATCTCCGTACCAATATGATTTCTCTTCTAAGGAATCGGAATCGGGAGTGTTTTCATTACTCGTGTTGTACTGTTGTGCTATCTCAACTAGATGCCGTCCTAGAATACGAGCAATGTGATAGAATTTTGATCACTGATATACATGAAATAGTACATGTTAGGTGTACGATTAACTGAGAGAATTTTGATCACTGATATACACTAAATCAAGATGAAAAATTTTGAGGAATGTTCTGGCCATCCCCGTCATGATACGCATGCATGTAATAATGGTCACTGTAATCTGTGACAATTTTTTGGTCCTAACCTCATGGTATAGTACATGTTAGGTGTACGATTAACTGAGTTAGGGGCTTTGGCACGCGACCGACGAACCAATAGGTTTGCGACACTGTATACAATCGTTTTCGCACGCATGCAAGTGATGAAACACGAACCTAGCTAGCTGGTAATACTCCCTTCGTCCAGATTTATAAGACATAAATTTTTAGAGTATAAAGTAACACTAAATATTTATTAGAAGTATAGAAGAAACATCACGCTAATTTAATATTGGAATATGAAATATGTTCTATATTTTTGATAAAATTATTGGAAGTATATATTGTAAATTATATGTGGACGGAGAGAGCAGTATGAGCTGCTTTCATAGTAGTACTTGGCTCGTAATGGCATGCTTACCCATGCGGGTGTTTTGAGACGTGTTACACGTGTATTGGTACATGCGAGCTTACTTCCATTTGCGGCTAACCTTGTGCGACTTCTGAGTCAAATATGGAGGAGCACTGTACGTAGTTGATAGCTAGGGATGACAGTGATTACTGCATGTGAGCAGTGTTTTATTCTTTAAAAAAAAACTCTAGCGAAGATCCCTATCGTAGTAGCAATTTACAATGTATTTTCAAAGAAATGTGGAATCAAATCATGGAGGTAATTTCCATCCAGAGAAAGGTCGTGAATGGACGATTCAGATATGCAGCACTTGTTGTAGAAGGTTTGTTAAGCTACACGTACTGAGGCCATTTTGTACATCATATATTTCTGTGTGGATTATGATCGTGCTTCATATATAGTTCATTCTTTGAACAATAGTACGGTGCTCACCAAGTACGGTTCATTTCTGATAAGGTATTGTCTCTTCCATTTATTCCACTTAGAGGACACTTGCATTGTACTATCGCTGGCAAGTAAATATGCCTTGGATGATGTTGGCTGCAGCCATGGAGTGATTGCAGATGGTACAAGTTGTTCCTAACACTTCCACTGAGACGGAGTTGATCACTTTTTTAATCCTTATATCTCATTTTGTTTGTAAATGAGTAAATCTACTCTTTCTGTAAATATATTTACAAATCTAGCTCTCCTCTCTAATCAAAGAGGCACGATAAACGACGCATGTCCTTGCAGCACTTGAGAAGCGCGAAGCAGGCGCTGCTGAAATGGGGAAGAGTGAGAGGCCAGCAAGCGTGGCACAAGCAGGCAAGCATAGGCGGCATGCTACCGTAGTTGGGAAGCGCGGAAGGTGCCTTTCACCATGGGAATGGGCTAGATTGCAATTTTATTTGGAAGGAGACTAAATTTGCAAAAAAAAAAAAAAGAAGAAGAGAGCAAGAAAAATGGTTAATTCATCAAGACACATCTACAAAAGACTATACTACTTCTCTTTATTATATGTTTGGATAGTATGTCTTCCTCTAGTCTATAATAGTAAATAATATTAGAAATAGCTAAAGAGGAAAGGTATAGAATGAAAAAAAAGGTAAAACGTCACGTCAAAATTATAGAACGACATGTGTTAGCAACAAATTTAAAAAGATAGAATTACAAATATTGAGGGACATGAAGGGAACAGTATATGGACTTCTCAAATTGACTACAACCAAAAAAAAATAGTGGTAGTACTAGTAGCGCTGTGCTAGTATTCCTTTTTCTTCTGTTAGCCTCAAGTTGAGCCGTTAATTCCCCCGATTGAAAGCCGAGTCGTGTCACTCCATGTCGTAACTCACAACGCCCACTGCAACGGATCCGAAATACTATTATCGCAGAGATTTGCTACCACCAAAGTCCATCCTTTCATTCCCTCGATAAACAACATCTTCAGCATACATACACAGTGACAGACTGACTGTAGACCTAGAATGTTCTGAGTTTTGTAGGGACACATTTTTGGAGGCATGCAGAAAGCTGAGGAAGAACAAGCTGATGAGCCAGCCACACTTGGCCACTTAGCCACAGGCCTCCACACAAAACCTCTCTCTCAAGTCACACCCAAGCTACCGACCTAGGAAACTAAGCCTACATCTAATGGCCTGAAGGTAAGGTTACAAAAATGCACACATCAAACACACACACCATGACACAGACACACTTGCAAAAGGACATGGATTGCAGAAAACACCTTACTTTGACACAATTAATCACACAATGCCACCCAATCGCCACCTGATCTCTCTCTCTAACAAAACCAAAAAAGCTCTCATTAAGTCATTATCGCCCTGTAGGATATCGTCATCACCTCTATCCCTGTCAGGCGCTTAGTATGGGGCAAATAGATGTAACACCTGCCCTGTGGCAAACAAAGGCTCCACAAGGCATTGCTTTCATGGAGGGAGAAGGGAAAGACCCTCTTGTGTGAAGTGAAAGTGGTGTGATGCGGTGGTAGATCTATCGTGAGGGCGGATTTGGAGCACCGGTTCCGCTTGTCGTACTGTTGGTATTTTTTTTACTGTATCTAGCATTATGTATGTTAATTTTATTTTTAAGATGGATACTTGTATACATTTTTGAGCTTTTGGAATGCATTACCCATTATTAAGATATTATCTTTAATTATTTGTTATTTTAGCTTTGTCGCTAGCCAATTTATGCATCAATTTGCTACCCTCGCCTTAATGATATCTTCGCACTAGTATCCCCTCTATTTTTATCATGCGTACGTTATCATGCGTACGTTACTGACATGAGGTTGTTGGGCCATCGCGCTCCCCTTGGTCTAGAACGAAGGATGTCCCAATATATTCCTAAAACGGTGAAAATAGATCGGCCACAGTCACTACATGTATGCGTAACTGTCTGATTGAAAAATGTAGGCAAAATTGACTACATGGCACTGTAAAATGGTTGCCAAAACGTATGCTCCCGATCAAGTTAAACAATTTAAAGGGGAAATTGAGACATTATTATCTGCATTCTTTTGTACTCTCGGTCAGGATCATTGATTTTTTAGTTGAGTTGTTTTTCATTCGTACCATAACTCTCCGCAATCACTTCTCTAGATTAAGCATTGAGCATCATAGGTTTGCACACAATTATTGAGCCACTGAATTATGCAATATAGCGTTTTCAGTTTTATGTACTCATAGCTACTCCAAAGAAAAGTTTCCATGTGCACTCATGCAATTTTTGTACAAAATTATAACTACAATAACGGGCTGAGTGCTAGCATATGTGTGGATGTGTGTTTATAGCCTGACTGTTGTTCTCTTTTTATAATGAATAATAAAGCTTCTGGCCAAATTTATTTTAAAAAATAACTGCAATAACAAAAGAAAAAGAGGACAAAAAGGCGGGTGACAAAGCCTAGAAGAAAGTAGGAAGCAATCTTTAGAGCTAAGGCTAGCAGTATCATTCGCATGGTGGAGCTCAATCTATGATGCCTCGATTAGACCCTTTTTTTGTTGTACCTCTGCATGTGGGCCATGGGATTTCCAATAGTCATAGTGAGCACACTAGTAATTGCACATGAAAGTGGCTTGACGACTTTTGTAGCCCTGTTCTTAATTTCATTTGAAAGGCATTGGAGCAAGTCATGCTTGCATCCTCCATGATTTCCCTGCCAAATCATCCCCTTTCTCTCTCAATATATATAGAATAGCAAAATGGGGCATCATGAGGTCTAGACACCATGATTTGAAATGTGTGAATTCAAGTCAAATTCGAATCAGCGGTGATTGCTCCTGATGCTTTTCAGATTAGATTGATTGATTCCCTTCCGAAGGAAGTAGAGCTCCGATTCGTTGAGTTGGGTCTCTTCTCGCATCTTTCCTTTTTGTTGCCTTCCTTATTCGACGATTTCTTAATCTGGATTCCATAGATACCTCATCAGTTGCTGAATCTATATAACCCCACCGCTTCTTGCCTCTCCTGCAGATGTGTTGAGCTTATCCGTTGAGCGGAAGTAATTGGCGACCTTCCTAATCACGTTGATGCAACGCAGGGCAGGTCGCCAATGATGGGCAACGAGATAGGCTGGTGGCGCTGCTGGATCTCGCCGCGGTGGATGATGTCAATAGGTTGAGAGAGGCGCTCACGGGGGAGGCGAGGAGGCAATAGAGCTGGTTGAAGGGGTGAGGCTATGGTATGGCCGGAGCAAGACGTACGAGCCATGCACGCGCTAATGGTGGCAGCCATATAAGGATAACGGCTACCTCTTCAATGCACGCCGCTAATGGTGGTAGCCATATAAGGATAACGGCTACCTCTTCAATGCCTTTGGCAGTAGGTGATGCCTCTTTTAGTCGATCGATTGATCTCGCACTATGGCGTTACAAATTACAATCCTAAGTGATGTGATGTTATTATTTAAGTTTGTGAAATTAAAGATAATTTTAAGCTCGAGTTTATAAATAGGTGCTTGGTATTTGTATGCTTCGATGAATTGATTTAAACATTTAACCATTGCACATCCAGAGTGAACATTATTATTCATATAATGTTAGTGCTCTTTGCAAATAAATTTTTTATTGCAAATTGAGTTTCCGATGCATCGCACGAGTACATAGCTAGTATATATAAAATTAGCACGTACCTACCATGAAATTATCATAAAAAAAGGAAACTCTAGTTTGAATTTTAGTTCAAACTTGTTTGAACTAGTTAGTAAACTGGTTAAACTCAATATTCTAAAAATTTTAAAAAATTTCACATGCAAATATATAGGAGAAATTCCCATTTTAGATCATGGTGTCCCAGGTAATTATACTATATATATATGTGTGTGTGTGTGTGTGTGTGTGAGCGTGTCTGTGTATAAAATTAATGGCACACTACGGTGCCTTGGCACTATGATCTAAAATGGATATTTCCCCTATGTATTGCACATGAAAAGTTTAGTTTTTTTGGATGTCAGGTTTAACTAGTTTACTAACTAGTTCAAACAAGTTTGAGCTGAAATTCAAACTAGAGTCACCTTTTTTATGGTAGTTTGATTGTAGACTTGTGCTGATTATATATATAAATCAACAAAGCATGTGATTTAAATTTATTCAAAATCTTTGAATTTGAGTATATTTTTTTCAAAGGTATACATTTTATTTGAATTGTTATAGATGTTTACATACCCTAAAACTGAACTTTTTGATAAATATACTTGAAGTTGGCTTAAGTTCATGCATTTGAAATCATGATACCCGGACATGATAGTGTGTGTGTATGCATGCAAGGTTTGTGTAATAATTTCTCTGCCAATCATCACAGTGCACTTACTTGTAGGACCTGACCACAAGAAAGGCATTCTTCAACCGCTGGAGGTATTTATATAATCAAAATAATGTTAATTACAGTAGCAACTGTAACATAGTGGATTCATAACCAAACTTATAGCTTAATTACTGTTGAGGACATCACTTATTCCCCTGTACTTCTCTTTCAGCTTTACAAGAAAAATAAAACAAACGGGTGACAGAATTGTATCCTTTATAATCAACAATGTCCTAAATTTTTTGGTTAAGCCCTCCCAAAAGTCTGGCCATTTTTGTTTATTCGGTTTCTTCTAAACCACAACGCAATAACCTAATTTGCAATTCTTGGTAGTACTCTTCTACTGACTTATTGCCTTGTTTTAATTTTTGCAATTTATTTAACAAGCCATGTAAAAAAATATAAAGGTACAAATCTAGCTCTCAGGACACTTTTTAAGGTATCCCAAGTTCTAGGTACATTTGATAGTCTACATTGTTCAGTCTATCAAATTGATGCAAAATCAGTAAATTCACAAGTAACAACCTAACTCAAGTAAATTCACAAGTAGCAACCCTAACTCTTTTATTATAAGAAAAATCATGGCATGTAAAATTTTGATCTAATTGCAGTTCCCAATCTAGATAAGCTTCAGGGTTATATCTACCAACAAATAAAGGAATTATTTTGTTGTTTGTTAACGCTTCATCATCGCGTACCTATCTTTGTAACCTACTCAAACCTCGTTGATTTTGTTGGAATCGGCAATGTTCACGGTTGTCGGAGCCTTCACTCTCAGTGTCAGTGACGTAGTTGTTTTCTTCGATGTTGTCATCCTCTTCCTCGTCCGACTAAGAGTGGGTGGGATTCAAGGCATGCCAAGTGGTGGACGTCACTCAAAGGTCTCAATTCTGTTGTTGATGGTGGTGAGGGTCTAATTGAGCCAATCCAACGCGATGTATATCTCTTTTATTTTCTTGTTGACCTCTCGGTTGAAGTGTTGCACAAGCATCTTTGTGCGAGGAGTGACTGGTCCGGCACTCAAGTTCAGCAGACTGCTCATCACCCTTGTGACCATATTTTGAACTTTGTGAACCTATCATTGTTAGTAGAGAATAAAAAACTTACAAGAAAGATAGTTAGTTCCCTATGAACTACTAGGTACTGGAGGTTACATATGTCAAAAACTCTCAAGCTCTTATCAAAATCTTACAAGAATCTTGCCATGCAAATTGGTGGTTGGTTTATGATAACCTGACTAGGGTGATGATATTGTGATTACCGGTACGTCAAGACCTGTTCAGTTAGTAGTAGGTGGAGCTTGGATAGGTAATATTTATTTTCTATGCAATATGATAATTCTAATTATTTTACAATAAGTAATAATCCAAACTAGAATTTTCATGTCCTAGTTGCCGATCTCAAAGATATAAGTGAAAATCAAGACAACTCATACACAAAAATGATGAAACTTAATACAACCAATGGAATGAGCTAAATAAGAATAATTTCAACATCAAAGCTCATGTTGCATAAGTTATGGAGAAATGCTAACTAATTGCTTCAGAAAAGGTAAAATGGCACAAGATTGCTCACTAATTAATGCAATTGCACAATTCAAAAATAATTAACACAAATTAGGGTTTTGCTCATGTAGTGCTACCGGCTACTATTCTGTTTCGTTTGCTTTTTTTTTACTTTTTTTGGCCTTTTGGATTTTTTCCCTTATCTTTCTTTCGGTGACTTTCAACCAACACTAGTATGAATAAAGTTTTAGAATCCCTAACTCGATGTAACAAGATAGCATGATATGATAATTCAAGATTATACAATGTATCAAGTGGAGCAGCTCTAAGCAATATCAACAAGCTAGTCTCAAATAGGATCAAACTATTCACAAAGGATGAATTGGTTCCCAAAGGTAGGTGTACTGATAATTTTGGGATTTTATGATTTATGGAGCTACTGTACTCAAGGGAACAAGCTTAAACTCAAAATGATCCAAGAAATCCTAATTCAGTGTTTTTAGGGTAGCAGAGTTGTTGCCTAGATTAAAATTTGAAAACGACCGAATTTGGATGGTTCACTATGGAATGAATTGAAGCCTATGTCTTCATCTTTCAATAGAATACAAGAACATGCAATTTGGAGCTCGGGTGTGAAAGTTATGGCTCAAAAACCGAACACCACAGAATAGTCCCAATTTCAGCCTGATGAGACCGATTTCGAATCCGAATGAAATTCGGTTTGAATAATTCCAAATAACAAAAGTCATTCAAAAACATTTTTGTAGAGGACTCTCTAAAGATTCAGGAAAGTAAAAATTTTTGGAATTGGGGTTCGGATGTAAAAGTTACGGCTAAAATACCGAACCAATATGTAAACCCTAATTTAGAGCACCGATTTTGATGGCAGTAGATTTCATATACAAGTTCCAAATCTGGATGGCTTCCCAAAAGATATTTTGAAGATCCTTTCGTAAGGTTTCAGGAAAGTGCAAGAACGTGAAAATCTGAGTTCATATGCAAAAGTTATGCACGAAATACCAAACTAGACATAATTGAAGGATTGAAGCTACACGGAGGAAAAAACGACCAGTAACTAAAACATGGATTGTAATGGATCAAAAATTAACAAAACTCACTAAAATACTAAATTGAAACTAAAGGTTGAATTTTTGTGGAGTAATTTTCAATTTAGGATAGAAAACAAAAACTAATCTAAAGTACTGAAATTCTCATCGGACAACTGAGGCTCTGATACCACATGATGAAAACTAGTTTTACCTAATCTTCTGATGAGAATGATAGCTACGATTGATTGTTGTGACGTTGACTATGAGGATACTTGATCAAGACGAGCAAGTCCATCCTGCAATCGCTACACCACACCCTTTGTCATTATCAACTGTACACAACACAGTTGATCTTTCCTGTAAGCAATCGAGAATCAAGTAAGAAAGAAACAAGTGCAATCTGAATTGGAGGATAAAATATGAAATTTTATTGACTAATGGAGAGGGCTGAAGTGACCGTAGTTGGTCCAGCCGATACAAGTGCACAAATGATGTTTTCTGAATGAAAAAACAATCTAAACAAACCTAAACCCTAAAAGTGGTAGCCACAAAGGATATAAAGGGGAGCCGACATGCTCCAATAGAAAGGGGCACACACACAAGTGGAGTTGGATTCTAACTCTATTACAAGGTCCAAGTTGGCTCAATAGGTGACATAACACCTTCCTTTGATGATTGTGATGTATATACAATGAATCTGAAGGTGGGACCAGATCCATTAGAAAGGTCTTGTCATCCTCTTCGATTCAAGTACTTGAAGACCTCAAACGGACTCTATATGAATTAGTCTGGAATTGAAACAGGGTCAATCTGAACTTGTTGTGGTAGTAGTACCGCTTCCCTCACCTTGGTTCCTGAGTAGAATAACATCAAGTGACTTAGGTAGTAATTCAACCTTAATAGAAAAGTTATGAACTCCTAGAAACTAGTTCACCTAATAATTCAATTGTCGTGCACGTGCCCTTATCATAGGTTCTTGCCTAGCATCTTGTGAGGGATTATTGTGTGTATACAAAGAAGTGTTGTGCTCATCAATTACTTCAAAGGCAATATTAATTGCCTAGATCGCTTAAAGTATAGACTAACTGAACAAATTAAGCTTCTCTGTTCTGTTGCTCACAGATTAAACCCACCTAAATCTTGAGAAATCTCAGTGACAGCAACATTGGTGATGAGAAGGAAGTACAGTATAGCAGTATACCCTTGTCTTCCTTGGAAGTAAGCAGTAGCTGATGTGAGCTACTCAAGGTGTTTGTTTATAGGGCCTGATCTATGTATATAGTTCCTTTGATTGCCATGCACATAACCTGCTTGACAAGGTTCTGCACAATATTATAGTTTGTGGATGCCTTTCTCCTAGATCCTAAAACAGCTAGGCCTTAGAGCACTTGAAGAATTGCATTCATGATTGTCACTGTGGCAATCTTTATATTGGCCTGCCTTTCATGCTGGTGCTGGTCAGCTGGTGCAACCTATGATCCTTTAGCTACTTTAATTGCCATGCAATTTTTTTTTGTGACTAAACGATTTAATTATTATGCATGGGCAACCAGAAACATATCGTCAGATTAATTGTAGAATTGTCTCGTAGTAAACATATACTTTGTCATTCTATCTTTCAAATTTTGTTCTTAAATAAATGTTATTCTGTAAGTGTAAGTTTGAGGTGACTTTTTACCATTTTTCTTTTTATATTACTTCTCTTTAGAAAAAATGTCATTTATTACCATAGAATAGAGTAAAACACACCATCTAAAGATATAATAAAGAAGAGTAATACAGTTTTTCATAGATATGACTTGGTGAAAAAGCAAGAACCCAGACTTAAATCTATTCAGGAATAGAGGGAGCATTAATTATTATATCTATTTAGGAATAGAGGAAGCATTAATTAAGTTAGTAGTGAGCTTCATATAAGCCATCAGAAAACCCAAGGTGTTAAGGAAAGTTGGGCACTAACTTCAACAGTCAGAAAAGAAAATGTTTTTTTACCTACTAAACTGAGTTTTGTGTCCTTAGTACTTTGATTAAACAAGTCGAGAGAGATCATTCAGGTAAGGCTTTCTTACTAGGAGTAGGAGGCATGACGCCAATGACGGCATGATCACGTCAAAACCTGCCATTGTCAGGATGGATTAACAAATTAAACTAAGGACGAAGTCTTAAGAGTCGGACAACGCAAAACATACAGAAAACACCTATCTCTAACTAGAATTTAATTACCATCAAACAAAAATTATCGCCGCATCACGCATCTTTAAACCAGCATCATTTAAAATTGCACAAAGGTTATTAATTATATGCATGAATGTGATATCATGTACTCTCTCTGTTTGGTTTTATAAGGCGTAATTTAGTCATACATGATGTTAAATATTGTTACTCGTATTTAGCATTTTTAGGATTTAGCAAAATATGCTAGATGAATGCTAATAGGATTAGGATTCCTATCCTAATAGGAATAGGATTTTTATTTGTTTTGGAAGAGAGCTATAGAGGCTATATATAAACCTAGGGAGTGGTTATAGAGAACCCAAATAGCTAAAAAATCATGAGCTAACTCATCCAAAATAGGAGATGTATGAGAGGATCAGAGGCTAGGTTATTATTAGCACTAGATTCTTGTATAGGGCAAAGATCCAAATACTCTAAAAGGTTTGAGAGATTGTGAGAGAGCAACAATTCCTTATACTTACAGCAGTGCTTCAATATTTTCTCTCCTAATATAAGTTGCACAAATCTTAAAGCAGACGAAAGAGTAAATAATCACCATCTACCATTTATTTATGATTTAATATTTGTGCAACTGTCAAAAAAAAAAACATGGAAGCACCTCTCTGTATTTTTTTAAGGTTGTGCTTAAAGAATTCAAGGTTGGCTTCACCAAATCTTTCCTCTCATCATTGTTGCTTCACCGTCATTATTTTGGTTCTCTACAAGATTCATCTTCTTCGTTCTTGAAACCGTGCACGATGCGTGTTTTATCTTATAAAACTCTGATCCGATCCGAAGACACTGCACGTAAGAAGGAATACAGGGTGTAACAAGTGAGATTAAAGGAGCCGTGAAACTAGGAGAATAGTTGGAAAAAATGATCACGATATCCATGGTGTCAAGGCCATAGGGATAGAGAGAGGATAGTTATTCATAAATGTTGGTGTGGATGTTTACTTATGAATGTTGAAGAGACAGTAGAGATAAATGAGGGCAAAAACGTGAAAAAGTCATTATATTTGCATGCGCACCTTATATTTTGAAATAAGATTCATAAGACCACATAGTCTTATATTTCAAAAGAGTATCAATTATAACTGACAAATGGGATCAGCATTCAGGTTGCCAATGACTCTTACAAACTCACACAAGCAAATCAGTTTCTACGCAGAGCTACATATCCAGTGCAATCAGCATTTTGGTGCAATCGCTGTGCAATCCAACTAAGAAAAGTTTCAAAAAATTCTGAAAAAAATCATGGATATACATCTCACCTTACTCCATCTACATATAAAATTTCATGATCAAATTCGTCCTATATTAAGAGTAATAAAAAAGACAAATTTCTGACAAACTTGAATAGTTCAAATGCACCCTAAATTTGTCTTTTTTGTAACTTTTAGCATAGGACGAATTTGATCATGAAATTTTATATGTAGATGGGGTAAGATGAGATGTACATCCATGATTTTTTTTTAGAATTTTTTGAAACTTTTCTTAGTTGGATTGCACAGCGATTGCACCAAAATGCTGATTGCACTGGATATATCCCCTTGTTATTGGTCCATTAGAATTGCTCCCTGCTTGGGATAGATATACGGCAAGATAACTGGAAACAAAGATTTAATGTGAAAAAACCATTTCGGAAAAAAACCACAGGAAACAATCCACTATAATGCTTAAAGATTAGAAGTACAGAGGGTTGACTTATATAGCCAAAGAGTCCTAATTGTAGACGATTTGAACTAACAATATATTTGGATAGAAAAAAATGATAAATTGAGATATTAAGTTATTTCCAACAATCCCAATTGTCAGCTTAAATAGCGCAGTCCATCATTGCACCATTCATGAACGCGAAACAAATGGGAAAAAAAGTATGAATATATATAACCTCAGTTACAAGCGGGTTTTTTTCATAATTATTTGCAAGACACGGAGAGAAAGTGACATGCAACATTGTTTTTTTTATATATATATAAAAAATATCATTGGTCAGTGTCATCAGGTATTCCAGGAGATGATTCTTCTGTGTAAGCTGGCAGACTTACATGAAAAAGACGAAAAGATATACGACATTCTAACTAAAGCTAGTAGTCTGCAGTAATGATTTTTTATGTCCTAACATGAAAATTGAGCGGGAGTTGGTGGAGCTGAGTGTTTCTAACTCCAAAAATTTATAGAGTTGGAGCTATATATATGGATACATTAAAAGCGTCGCTTTCTAATCGTGCTATCAAAAGAGACTACTTAACTTGCAGTTCCATTCATCTGCATAGAATTCCTGTCTGACAGATATATATGCTACCAAAAGATCATGGTATAGTGTTGTATCTCTCAGGCTCTCAGCTCGTCCCACCTCGTAAAGAATATAAATGCTAGTCTTCTGAATAGATGAAAGCTCAATGATCTTTCTTTTTTTTCCCTACTTGAACATCGTACTTGTCGGCGTATTCCATCTGACAGACCCGGAGGATGCAGACCGGGTTTAGTTCGGAAGGAGGGCGTCTTCACGGCTGGCTAAACCTAGAGGGCGAAAACCCTAGGGACTCCTACGCGAAGGATTCCGGCGTCCACAAACTGCGGATGACATGAAGATTTTACCCAGGTTCAGGCCCCCTTTGGCTCGGGTAATAGCCTTACTTCCTGCTAGATTGTTTTTTGAGAAGGTGTCAAGCTAATACAAAGCTCTTGAGTTATAAGTTCTTTCCTCTCGAATACCCGTCCCCTTTTCCCATGCACCCGGAGGCCCTTATATAGGCCAGGCTAACGGGAGTAGGTAAAAAGGAGGTCATCATGCTGATCCTCATACATTTACTACTCCTTCTGTGTTGTCCTGCTCCTCCAAATTCATTAAATGCTTACGCGTGCCTTTGCCCGATCCACGGATGGGACCCCTTTGCGACAGGTAGGTGAGAGGCGTCAGAGGAATGGGCTTGTTGCAGAAACCCTTGCAGCTGATAAGCCTGCTATGGCAGGCCTGCCGTTCTGACATGGTACGGTAGTGGAAGGAGCCTTCGAGGCGAAGCCACCGCGCTCCACCTCTTTGCCCTGCGGCGGAGCGTCTTCGCCCAACTGCCACGTGGACTGGGCGCCGGGCGAGCAGGGCGTGCTCGCCCACCTGCTCGCCGGGCGCCACGTGGACCGACGCCTGGCCGGCGGGCCGTGATCGCCCGCCCGGTTGCCAGGCCGCCACGTAGCTGGGCGCCGGGCGGCAGGCGGCGTGCTTCGCCCACCGCTTTCGCCAGCGCCACGTGGACCGACACTGGCGGCGGGCGTGATCGCCCGCCGACGATTGCCAAAGCCGCCACGCGGATTGCACGTTATGCGGTGGAGAGGGTACCCTAGCGTATAGTACGACGACAGAGTAGCCGGCTCGCCCCTAGAGCGCAGCCTATGACTCCTTTTAGAACCTTCATTTAATGCACTTAATGCTCGGCCAAGCTCTTAGGCGAGGCCACTATTCATGAGGGTACGACCGCTTTGGTTCCCGCGTAGATCCTGCAGTTTCCCTTGGGGCTCAAACGGCGATAATTCGCTTTTCACGAATCGCCGACGTGGGTACGATATATAGATGCATCAGACGAGCGGTTTCACGCTTTTTTTTTTCTTCGCGACTTTTGCTTTCTTGTTCTTTCGCTTCTTTTCCCAAAGCTCTTCGTCTTCTTCGATCCACCATGGTGAACCCCATTCCAACTCTCATGTTGACGCCACCGCCGTGAATCGAATTGGGATCATCGCACGGAAGGCACCTTCCGGCATCGTCCGGGATCGCCACGCCTGTGCCTCTCCGACGAGATCGCCCCGCACACTGGCCATGATGGCGGCCTTCTTCCACCCTTTTCCGAAGTTTTTCTCACCGTCCTCCACTTCTACGAATCCATCATCTTCATCTCACCCCAACTCTATCATCTTCCTCGCCATCTTCGCACACCTCTGTGAAATGTTCATGGGGTGATGCCAAACCTTCCTCTCTTCCGCCATTTCTTCATTCTGCGCACCACCAATGACGCACGGCGTGGGGAGTTGCTATTTTCGCCGGGGCGGGATGGCCTCCGCTATATCCCTTCAAAGACAGTCCAATCGAGGACATGGCGCGGCGATTGGTGTACATCCAGATGACAATGAATCGACGCCTGGGGTGCCACGGGCGGCGACGCCGAGAACTGGAGCTCACCGGTCGAAGAGACGGTAGAGCTCCGCGCAATGGCAGCTCGACGGGCAGGCGGTTGCGGACGCCGGACTGAACGGAGGGCTGGTAGCCCGGGACTACACGGCCCGGAGGATCAGCCCTCTTCGCCGGCGCGTCCGACCTTCATGGCAGTACACGGGCGACAATGACCTGACGCGCACGTGGCCCGGACGTAAGCCCTTGTCTTCTTCTAGTTTCCTTTAAGCACATGTTTTTCTTTTTCCTGTGGCTTCCTACCAACCGACCGCCATCTTTTTCCCTTTCTTGCGACAGACGAGGGCAACTTTGAGGAGCCAAACTCGGGCGGTGGCTTGCCGCTACCGATGTCGCCGGTCCCCAATCGCACGCTTTTTCACGGACGCCTTGCCGCTTCGCCGACTGGAGCACGCGAGCGCTGCTGGTCGTCAGTGCTCCCCGCCGATGGACTCCACAGGCGGCCGTGATCCCGCCCGTGGGTTCATTGGTGATCAGGGACGTGCCTGCCGCCGGCGATCGGGCCGCGGGCAAGCGGCCATTCGCTGCCGACACCACGGGCTCGGACCCTAAGAGGGCCCGGGCCACGGACCAAAGCACCGCCACCGCCAGCCCGGCCGTGGCGGTACCCCTTCAAGGGACGGGGGCACAGGACGCCCCCGCCGCGACTTCACCTCCGGCCGCCGCCTTCGCAAAGACCGCTCGAGCCTCTACCAACCGTACCTTCTCCTCCGGCGCCGACGACTGCGGCGCCGACAACCTTGGCCGCGGGAGCCCAGGCCACCGCTCAACAGGGTGGCCTCACGCTCCCGACGGTCGGCTTGAGCTTGAGGGCGCCACCAAGGGCGGCCCCTCAGAACGCGCCAAGGGTGCCAACACCCCCGGTGCCCACCGAGACGGCGGAGGCCTCCACGCAGGCGCCTCCTGCCGCCGCCGCCGCCAGGCCGAGACACTCCGTACAGCGCCGCCGAGGTCTCGCCGCTCCGCCATCGCCGCTTCACCGCCGCGCGCTTCGTCGAACTCTTCACTCAGGTAAACGACATGCGCGCGGCACTAGGCACCGTTCTTGCCGCCGCCTCCAGGCATGGTGCCCAGACGCCCAACAATTTTGCCTCGGTGAGCGGCGAATGGAGAGCGGAGCGGAGAGGGCGGCAATGAGCCGGCGTGAGAGAGGGCTAACACGACCGCAATGCAAAGAATGGCGGAACGGGCCGAGACACGGCGGAGAGGGCCGAGGCGCGCCAAGACCTCGGAACTTGAATCTTCCGCCGCGCGCAACCTCGAGATCATCTTTGAAGAAGGCGTTCAGCGCACCAAGAGGTGCTCGAACCCTTGGAATGTGACGTTGAATGTGCCTCGAGGACTCGGCGCTTCAATTTGCTCACGCGACCAACCAGGCCGTGGAGGCGCTACGAGACTCCCGCCGCCCTAGCCGCCGCTCCGCCACGTAAGGGCGCCAGTCGCGATCATGGCGCGACCTACACGCCGCTCGCTTTGTGCAGCCGCGACGCCGCTTTTGATCCCATGGCGGTGGTGACGGCCGGCGTCGAGGAGAGACGCGAGCAGCGGCCAAAGTGAGGCGCTTGAGTGTGCGCCGCCGCCAACACGTGGCCGATCTTGCAGTGGAGCAGCCGGCCATGGATGTCTCCACCCCTCTGGCCGCCGAAGGTGGGGCCGACGATGAACTTGACTTTGGCGAGGACGAGGAGTGAAGGCGGGCAGCTTTCTTCTTTTTTTTGTTGCTTCTGTCGATGAACCTGCGTCCAGAAAGACCTTGGACAACTTTTGGATGAATGTTAGATGTTTAATCGTTATTCATGTGTTTGCTTATTTTCGCATGATTGAATCCGTTACATTTGCTTGTTAGATGGCCGTCATTCGGCTTAGGCAAAACGCTTTTAAAGACGCCTAAATTAGGGTAGCGTTTAAGTCTCGCTAAATGATTTTATGTGCCCGTTGCGATCGCAAGCATAGATTACGCGGACCACATAAAACGTAGGCGGAAAACGGCCTTAGGTCGAATAAGGAACACAGGACACGGCAAGGCCCTAGCGTCAAGTTTCTAAGCGAGATTATCGCAAGTTTCGGCCTTCCGGAACTTAGACCCTGATGATCGCCCGAGAATGCACCATGGCGTAACGTGGCGAGACAGCAAGTTTTCGGAAGTGCCCTTAGGCCAGCAACACTCAACGGAGACGACCAGCGGTGCTTCGCAGAGCCAACCCGAGGCGTACGAGCCGTGCAGGAGCGTGGTGCCCAACTGACACTCCGATAACTCGGCCTCGCCAGACGTTAACACTTTAGCACATCTTCTTCTATCATACGGAGCCGCTGGTCTCTAACGCTTGCGACAATCACGCGTAGCTCGACCCATCTTAGGATATGATCGTAAGGAAATGGCCAAAAATGCGCACGTAGCGCTTATCTTGTTTTATATGTCGCAGGCAAGGAACCCGAGCGCTGGCGGCGACTTTGGGGCACCGGCGGCGACCCCAACGTGGGGCGACCACTTTCTTCGAAGCGCCGCGACCAGCCAACGGGCGCGGGGCGAAGCACCTTGGAGCGCCGCGGCGGCGGCTTGGGCGCCGGCGAATTTCAAGCCATCGGGCGACCAATAAGATGCAGGGGCTTTTCGTGGAAGTAAGCCAACACTTTTATGCTTACCCTGCGCGCACAGATGACTACCGGAAAGGTGAGCAAACATCTGGAAGGGCATACGCAAGGTAAGCCCAAAACATTCTAAGTTCCAGCATGAAGTGTCCTGGCCCGCCTTGTTTGGATTCTAAGTCCTTGTGAACTGCCAGGAAATCGAACCGCGATGCTATGTGCCAAAGCAATGAAGTTTTCGGGGTGGCATCAGTCGGCGGTGCTCATGGTGACGACGGTGGTGCTTCAGAGCCATCCCGAGGTGTGCGAGCAGCGTCGAGCACCGCATGCCAGCCGCCCCGATCGCCGGGCAGGTACCTGACGCCGAGGATCGCCATGGATTTCACGAAGGAATTAGCAAACGCACAGAACCAGCGACATATATGCGCATAACTGCCACTCAAAGCACAACGAAAAGGAACAGTAATGGTGAAGCAAAAAGCTTTCTGAACAACAACCTCATCGATCGCCATGATCGCCGACCAGCGGAAGAGGGACGACCTCGGGTCGACGGAGCAAGTCTTTGGTACTTACAATTCCCTTAAGGATAGAACTTTCGCAGTAGCTCAATGTTGTAGGAGTTCGCCAGCTCCTCGCCGTCCTCAGTGGCTAACCGGACCGCCCCGGGCCGAGATACTGAGACCACCTTGAAGGGGCCCTCCCATCGGGGAGACAGCTTATGTAACCCGGCATGCGTCTGGATTTTGCGTAAGACCAGGTCGCCCACTGCCAGTGTTCTCTCAGAGACCCGGGTGGCGTGGTATCGCCTGAGGCTTTGCTGATAACGGGCGGCGCGCAAGGCGGCCCGATCCCGCACTTCCTCCAGGAGGTTAACCTCTTCTCGCCGGAGATCTTCTTGGTCCTCCTCATTGAAAGCGGAGACGCGCGGAGAGCCGAGCGACAGCTCGGAGGGGAGAACGGCTTCGGCGCCATACACCAAAAAGAAGGGCGTCTCGCCGGTCGCACGGCTAGGCGTGGTGCGAAGCGACCACAGCACAGCCGGGAGTTCTTCCGTCCATCTTGTACCCCGCTTGTGGAGTCGATCAAACGCCCTTGTCTTGAGGCCCTTTAGTACCAGCGCGTTGGCGCGCTCCGCTTGACCATTGCTCATGGGATGGGCCACCGAAGCGAAACATACCTTGGTGCCCATCTCTTCACAGAATTCCAGAAAAGCCGCGCTGGTGAACTGGGTGCCATTGTCGGTGATGATGCGATTGGCGACTCCAAAGCGGGTGAAGATCCCGCGCATGAACTTAACAGCGGCAGCGACCGTGATGGCCCGCGACCGCCGGCCTCGACCCACTTGGTGAACTTATCGATAGCGACAAAGGTGAAGCCCTCGTGGCCCAAGCGAACGGACCCAGATATCCGGCCCCTGCATCGCGAACGGCCAGGAGAGCGGAATGGTTTGCAGAGCTTGGGCTGGTCGGTGGGTTTGCCTGGCGAAGAACTGACAAGCTTCGCACGTCCTCACCAGCTCGCAAGCATCCTGGAGGGCGGTAGGCCAATAAAATACTTGGCGAAACGCCTTGCCGACTAGAGTTCGGCCGGACATATGGCTCCCGCACACGCCTCCATGGATATCAGAGAGCAGGCTGCCCCCCCTCTTCCCGAGTGATGCACTTCAGTAGAACTCCGTTTCTGCTCTGGCGATATAGGTCCCCACCTACCAGAGTATAGCACTTGGCTTTACGTGCAATCTTCTCAGCTGAGGCATCATCGTCGGGATCACTTGGTCACGCAGAAGCCCGTGATAGGGTCCATCCATCGATCTTCCCGCCCAAGGGTGGCGACCACTCGGTGCTCGCTGGGTACTCGGTGGGCCGAAGCTTTCCCCTGGTGCTTTGCCTCGGCAAGACTGGGCTGCCTTCCCTCCGGACTGGGGAAAGGCGGCACGCCGCCTTCCTCCCACTGAATTGGAGGTCGTGACAATGCACCGCTTTCCCCACTGAGCCGAGGTCATGACAACTTTTGCCGTCGTCCCCACTGACCGAGGGTCGCGACAATGACACCATCATCCCCACCGAATCGTGGGCTGCGATGGATCTGGTCGCGGTAGTCTTTCTTCGAAGACCCCGACCGGAACAGGAGCCCTTGAGGATGCAAGCTGGGACAAACCGTCCGCAAGGTGATTGTCACGCCGAGGGACATGAGTATACCCCAGACCTTCAAAATGACGCTCCATTCTCTGGACCTCTGCCAGGTACGCCACCATGGTGGGGTCGGAACATTGGAACTCCTTTCGTGCTTGATTAATGACCAGCAGGGAGTCTCCCTTGACTTGGAGGCGCCTGATGCCCAACGCCGAAGCGTCGCGACCCGCCAAAGAGACCTTCATATTCAAAGAATGTTGTTGGTGGCCTTGAATTGAGGGCGACCACGTCTCGGAGGGTATCACCGGTCGGGAGACCAAGACAACCCCACCCAGCCTTCTTCCAAAGGATCCATCAAAGAATAACGTCAAGGGGAAGGCACGGTGCTTCTTCAGCTTCAAGAGTGGCAGAGTCCACTCGGCGATGAACTCCGCCAACTTTTGACTCTTGATAGCGGTCGCGTGCACTAATTTGATGTTGAATTCCCCGGCTCCACCGACCATTTAGCAATGCGGCCTTCGGCTTCACGATTGTGGAGGATTTCCGCAAGGGTAGGCCGTGACGACGGTGATTTCGCCTCAAAATAGTGCCGCAGCTTTACGACGCAACTAGGACCGCATACAGACATTCTCGAGCTTGAGGATACCGAAGTTTACGCTTCATGCAACACCTTCTCGATGTAGTAAACCGCTTCGGGCGCCTTCTCTCTCGCGATTAACATCAAGGCTTACCACCTCGGGGTGGCGGCGATATACAGAAGCAAAGGCTCACCCGGCTCGGGGGAAACCAGCACCGGGGGAGAGGAGAGGTACCGCTTCAGGTCTTCAAATGCCTTCTGAGCTTCCTCCGTCCATTCAAAATGGTTAGTCTTCTTTAACAACTTGAACAGAGGCAGCCCGCTCTCCCAAGCGGGCAATGAATCGCCCAGGAGGCCAGCGACCACCAGAATCGAACTTGCTTGAGTCGCCCGGTGGCTTCATATGCTCGATGGCCGCTATCTTGTCGATTGGTCTCGATGCCTTCCTGGACACCAGAAACCCAAAGAAGTTGCCGGAGGCACACCAACACGATTTTTCTCGGGTTGAGCTTCGTGCAATTCTTTCGGAGGTTAGCAAAGGTCTCCTCCAGTCCCGGATCGGTTCTTCACTCTTTTTAATCTTCACGACTAAATCATCAACGATACTTCTAGATTTCGCCCTATCCGGGGCGGAAGGTAATGTGCATGGCACGTTGGTAAGTGGAACCAAATTCTTTAAACCAAAAGCCATCCTTACATAACAAAGAGACTCCCATAGGGGTTACAAAAGCGTCTTCTCTTCATCTTCTAGTGCCATGCTAATTTGATGGTACCCAGAGTACGATCTAAAAAGCACAAAGAATTCACACCCTACCGTGGAGTCTATGATGAGGTCGACCATGAGGAGGATAAGGATCCTTCGGCAAGCCTTGTTGAGGTCGGTGAAGTCGACACATATGCGCCACCTCCCGTTGGATTTCTTGACGAGCACGGGTTGGCGAGCCACTCAGATGAGAGACTTCGACTATTCCCAAGGCCAGCGCTTCTCTACCTCCTCTCGAATGGCGTCCTGCCGCTCCGGCGCCGCCTCCTGACCTTCTGCGGATTAGGCGCCGTCGGGGCGTTGCGGTCGGTGCTCGATCACCTCCACAGGGACTCCAAATATGTCGGACGGTTGCAGCGAACACGCCTACGCTTGATCGAGGAAGGTGACGAGCGCGTCTTCCTATTTGGCGCTGAGGTTGGCGCCAATGTTGACGGTCTTCCGGGGTTCGCCCCCACTCAGGGCGACCACCTTTACCTCACCGGCGGAGCCGGTGAAGCACGGTCCGGCCCGAGGGCTCGAGAAGTGGCGCTTGCGGCGCCGACGCAGTGGCACCGCCAGATCCCAAGCCCGCCAGGCGGCAAGAGGCCTCCGACCTATCCACGTTGATGACAATGGGGCCGCCGGGCCCCGGCATCTTCACCATCATGTAAGCATAGTGGGTAACCGCCATGAATTTGACCAACGCCGGTCGGCCAAGCAAGGCGTTATATGGGAGGTCGAAATCGGCGACCTCGAAATCCACCATCTCGGTGCGGTAGTTATCCTTTTCCCGAAAGTGACGGGAGGCAACTTGACCCAAGGGATCAAGCCCGCATCTAGGGCTACCTCAAGAACGGCAGGGCGGCGCGAGATCTCGTCAAGGATCTGCGGCGCCATGAATGCCGACGCGACAGAGGTTGATGGAGCTGCCTCCGTCCATCAACACCGCCTACCGTACATTCGAACAAAGGGTGCTACCACGATCGGGAGATGCCCTAGGTGGGGTGCCCTCGGTGGTCGGGCCGATCAAGGTGATCATTTGTTCGACCATTTCATGTCCGACCCATCCCCGAGCTCGACGTCGTGGCGATACTTCCCTTTTCAAATTGCCGTTTGTAGCGGCGTTGAGGGAATGGTGGATGAACCACCATGGATGTATCGCCATAGCAGGATCCGCTGCCGAAAAGCGGCGGCGCGGATCTTCATCTTGATCATCGTCGGTGGCGGCGCCCTTGAGCCGCTTCTCCACCATCCTGCCCACGACCCGACAGTTGTCCAGGTCATGGGTATTGGTTTTATGTATTGGGCAGTAGGGCTCGCCCTCCTTTTGATCGCGGCGGTCGTTCCCACGACCGCGGCGGTCGTCGCGCCGATCACGGCGATCGTTACGCCGGTCACGACGGTCGTCGCGCCGCTCGCGGCGATCATCTCGCCGGTCGCGGCGGTGGCGCTTCTGAGGCGCGGGGTCTCCTTCGTCGTCGCGCTCGGCGGCCAGGACCTGCCTGGCCTCCCCCGCCTCGTGCTTCCGCGCCTTCTTGCCAGGCGCCGGAACCCCGAGGTCCCGCCTCGTCCTTGCCTTAGCCACCCTTGGGGCCAGGGCGGCCCCTCGGCCTCCGGCCTCAAGCACACTTATGTGCGAGGGAAAAAGCTTCGGAGGTTGAGCTGATGGTACGGTGGCCATCTTCTCCTTCATCTTGCGGTCGCGTACGCCCCTCCTGAAGGCGATGACGACTGATTGCTCGGAGATGTGGGGGATGGTATTGCGGCAATGACAGAACCGCCGGATGAAGTCGCGAAGCGACTCCCCCTTCTCTTGCTCCAGGGCGTGGAGGTCATCCTCCACACCGGGCTGCGCGAAAGAGCCCTGAAAATTGGCGACAAAGATGTCGCACAACATTCCCCACGAGTGCACCGACCCTCGGGGGAGATTTAGCAGCCAGGAGCGGGCAGAACCCGTCAAGGCCGTTGGGAGGTAGTTGGCCATGACCCTTTCAGATCCGCCAGCCGCCCGCACCATCGTCGTGTAGATTTGGAGGAACTCCTCCGGGTTGGTGGTGCCGTCATATTTTTCTATGGCCGCCGGGCGAAACCTGTCCGGCCAGGCCACACGGCGCAACCGCCGGGAGAAGGCCTGGCACCCGACGCCGTAGAGGGAGCCGAGCCGCTCACAGAGGCCCGGTCCGGAGACCGTGCATGGGAGTGCGAGGAACCGGAGGAGTGGACCTCCTCCGGTCCCGAGGGTGAGAGCCATGAGGGGGACTCTCATTGCCAGCCGCCACCTGCTTGCCATGGCGACGCTCTTGGTCCGGGTGGCGCGGCAGGCGACCACGGAGGTCATCACCGCGCTGCCGGCGGCTCTCATCAAGGTGAGAGCGGAGGTCCCCAC
Organism: Guadua angustifolia; assembly: GCA_036346375.1. Lineage (NCBI taxonomy): Eukaryota > Viridiplantae > Streptophyta > Magnoliopsida > Poales > Poaceae > Guadua > Guadua angustifolia. The sequence goes on along the minus strand of CM070512.1, from coordinate 45,737,447 downwards.
GGTTCCTCGATGAACCGGGACCAGGATTGCGTGCGCCCCTTCTCGGACCCTGGCCCCCCTGGCCGGGGCCTTTGTTGTCGGGCGGCCGAGGCGAGAGCGCTTTGTTGCGCCTTTTAGGCGTCAAGGTACGGTTGGTACCTGACTGGCCGGGGAGCCCCACTCGGAGTTGGGCCGCATCCACGAGGCCAGCGATGCTCCGCAGCCACGGAGTGGCGGGGGAATCTCCTGCGAACTCCACCGGAGGGTGGTCCAGGAGAGCGCGAGCGGCGTGCAAGTTCTGGGCAGGGGTGGCCGCCTCCAGGCCAACTGCGACGACGGATCGCCTCCCGACTCTGCGGAGTAGCATGCGCGCCGCCCTGGCGGGGTGAGACGGTCCCTCGACCGGCGCGGCCGGGAGGCGCCTTGGTCGTCGCTTGCGCCCCCGCGATATCCTGGTGCTGAGGATCCGCCATCTTCTAATGCACGAGCCTGCTTCTGAACCGTGAACACCGAAGTCCGCCGGGGAGTTAGCCGGAAAAGCCAACCACTAGCCCCCTACAGCGCGCCCCTGCCGGCGATTCCACCGACAGTTCCGGAGGATGCTGATCGGGTTTAGTTCGAAGGAGGCGTCTTGGCGGTGGCTAAACCTAGAGGGCGAAAACCCTAGGGACTCCTCGCTGGGATTCCGCGTCCTGAACTGCGGATGACACGAAGATTTTACCCAGGTTCAGGCCCCCTTTGGCTCGGGTAATAGCCTTACTTCCTGCTAGATTGTTTTTTGAGAAGGTGTCAAGCTAATACAAAGCTCTTGAGTTATAAGTTCTTTCCTCTCGAATACCCGTCCCCTTTTCCCATGCACCCGGAGGCCCTTATATAGGCCAGGCTAACGGGAGTAGGTAAAAAGGAGGTCATCATGCTGATCCTCATACATTTACTACTCCTTCCTGTGCTGTCCCGTTCCTCCAGCCTCATTAAATGCTTACGCGTGCCTTTGCCCGGTCCGCCGGATGGGACCCCTTTATGACAGGTAGGTGAGAGGCGTCAGAGGAATGGGCTTGTTGCAGAAACCCTTGCAGCTGATAAGCCTGCTATGGCAGGCCTGCCGTTCTGACATGGTACGGTAGTGGAAGGAGCCTTCGAGGCGAAGCCACCGCGCCCACCTCTTTGCCTGCGGGCGGGCGTCTTCGCCAATCGCCACGCGGATCGGGCGCGGGCGAAAGCGGCGTGCTTTCGCCACTGCCGCCGGGCACCACGTGGACCGACGCCGACCGGGCGCCGTGATCGCCGCCGGTTGCGAACCGCCACGTAGCTGGCGCCGGCGGCGGCGGCGTGTTCGCCACTTTCGCCGGGCGCCACGTGGACCGACGCCAGTCGGCGGGCCGTGATTGCCCGCCCGGTTGCCGCCGCGTGCTGGGCCCCGGCGGCGGCGTGCTTCGCCCACTGCTGCCAGTGCCACGTGGACCGACGCTTGGCCGGCGGGCCGTGATCGCCCGCACGATTGCCAGGCCGCCACGCGGATTGCACGTTATGCGGTGGAGAGGGTACCCTAGCGTATAGTACGCTGACAGTACTGAAAGCACGTCATCAACATTATAGAATCAAAAGTCTAAATAAAAAGGCCTAAAAATGCAAAACTATCGAGATAAGGAAAATACACACATTGTGTGTGATCTAAGAATTACTCAAAGGAAGAAAAGGTATCGTGTTGTAGCTAGCTAGATGGGTTAGTTAGCTGTACAGTAGCATTTTGTCCTTATCATCCAAATTTATATGACATATTTTTTTAATAATACTATCGATAAGCATACGAAATATTTCATATTCCAGTACGAAATTAGTGTGATGTTTATTCTAAACTCGTAATAAATATTTAGCTTTCTTTATATTCCAGTACGAAATTAGTGTAATGTTCATTATAATAATTAGGAATAATCCAGTCATTTTTAACATCTCCTTCATCTATGTGTAAAAAGAAAGTAATGCAGTAAAAACGGATGGAGCACATATGAGAAACCAAACCGTCGGTTTCCTAAGGTGTAGCGATCGGTCTTCAAAGAGGCAAGAGGAATAGTAGTTAGGGAACAATGCCAAAAACAATTAAATCATTACACTAATAGACAGGTAGTAACCACCGGAAGGTAGATCCCTCCCAAACGCAAAACGATGGGCTGCTCTTGTCAATGGTTGAGGTGGTTTCAGATCCATGAATTCCATTGAAATTAAACTAGTTAATATATAAATTAGAGAAATACTATGTTATGAACAATTCTAGATACGGACTAACAAAATGTACTAGATTCATAGGAAGTGTGTCTTGTATATCATTGTACTAGCGGTAGTTTGTTCATAAGAGTTATCCGTGTATCCGGTGATTCCGCATGTAAGTTTTCCAAGTGGTTCTTGCAGATAAAAATATGTTATACGCTTTAGCAGCGATAAAATTCTTGGAAGCATTTAGACCCTATTTATTTAGGTTTAGACTTTTTTACTTACAGCTTAAAGCCAACATTTAGGCTTGAATAGCAAAGCAATTGACTTTTATGTTAGTGGAGTTGGGTAATTCTACCATAATTTCAGTGGCATTAGTACCATGATTTTAGTTATATGAAAACTTGTGGTTTTTTTAAAAGTCTAGATAAAAACCACACATTTGTTAAAACTTTCGCTTTTGACTTTTAAATTAAAGAAAAGTCTAAAGAAACACGGCCTTAAAGATATCATAGTGGTTGGATGCAATTTGATCCTTACAAAAAAAGCAGAATAAAGAAACTGTAAATAAAATGATTATGAGTACTAAGCAGTTAAGTGATCATGTTCATCATAACAGGTATGCGTTATCGTTCGGTGCAATTTAACTTTCTTGCATCCTTTCTCGAAGGATGTACCTATTATTGTGTATGTGCATCGTTATCGCCTCAGACACCTGGAGAAAACAATCAATTGGGAAAGGACAGAACAGAATTCTCAGGGCGACCAAAATTGATGTGACCGCTTCTCTTGTAATTTCATTTAAATAAAATAGAGAAAAGAATTCCACGGTGACACAAGAGAGTACTAGCATCCAGAGCGAGAAATAGCCAGTAAAGTAAAAAATACACATTCTTAGAGCACATGATAACCATCAATATCTCGCAAAAATCTTAGAGCACATGATTACTCTACTTGGTAGCATTATACTACATCTTAGAGCAAGTACAATAGTAAAACCCACTACTTAATCCATCTCTTATTTATATCATCTCACAGAAATATCGGAGTTTTTTTTGACCGGTTTTTGATTTTTTATGGCCATATTTAGTCCATTAACCCTGAAGAAAGTCATCTTCCATAAAAATTTATCGAAAAATCGAATTTTTGATACGTTTTAAAATTTTAACAAAATACTATCAGATTTTTATAAAATTGTACAATTTGATAATAATTTGAAAATTTTGTGGTACTATCTTTAGTAATTTAGGATCATACGAATTTTTTTTAAATAATTTAACTTCATTTGTTAGCTTTAAAAAATCAAAAACATAATGAACATAATTGAGACAGTAATATTATCAGAATTTTATAAATTTTCTCGAGTGTGATAATAATCCAAAATTTTTATCAGATCTTAAGAATTTTCTCAGTACCGTTCTTTAAAATTTTCAAAAATTTTAAACTTTTTCGTTTGCTCAATCAAAAATAAAAAACAGAAAGAACATAAATGGTACAGTGCCTTTGTAAGAATTTTATAAATTCACTGAAGTGTGATCATAATTCAAAATTTTTATGAGATATTAAGAATTTCCTTAGCACTCTTCTATAAAATTTTGAAAAATTCTAAACTTTTTTATTTCTAAAGCAAATCTATATATTGATTATCGCTTTTATTAGAATATAGCATCATTAGATTTTTTGAAAATTCTTGAACCTTGATCATCATATAAAATTTTTATAAAAATATTAATGATACATAAAGAACATTCACAATTTTTTTTAAAATTTTCTAAAATTATTTGGACCATTTTTCATTTAGTTAAAGTTTGGTGGTAAGGCTTTTATCAGGATATAGCAGTACTATCTAAATTTTTAAAAATTCGTGAAGTTTGATCATCATTTAAAAATTTTATGAGAGCATCATTAATACATCATAACCATGCACAAGAAAGTTAAAAATTTTATAACATGGTTTGTTTCATTTTTCTTTTTTTTTTTTTTTTAATTTTAGTTAGGAGCTCTGGTATTCAGTATAGAAGGAGAGAACAACAGCCGAACTACAGGGGCACATACACCCACACACACACACCCGCACCCTGCCCACGGCTCCCGCGCGCACCCGGGCGAGCGTGACGGTTCGAACCCGGGTGGGCAGCCAGCGATCCCACGCGGCTAGCCAACTGGGTTTGCGCTCGTTCGCGGTTTGTTTCATTTTTCATTCTGTTCAAACTTGCTAGTTAGCGTTTAATCATGACGGTAGAAATTTTTTATTGTTTAAAAATTCCTCAGATTTGATAATCATCTAAAATTTTTATGAAAATATCATTGACATGTTAGGAACCTCCACAAAAAAAATTAAAAAATTTTCAACATCGTTATGCTATTTTTTAACCGGCGCAAATTCACTGAAATCTTGGCAAATCTCGCAGAGATTTCAGGAATTCCGACCGAAATTTTGGTTTTCCTTGATAAAAAAACCGGATTTGATATTTTTATATTTTGTTCAGGATTTGTCTGAACTTCTAAGATTTCGCTAAGATTTTAAATTTTGACCCCTCTATAATATCATCAGAAAATGAGATTTCAAACCTCGAGAGCTTGCTTTTGTGGGCCGAGTCCAACATTTTTCCAGCCCTCTCTACACCACGGAAGCTCAAGTCGTACAACAGGAGCTTGACAGCAAAACCTACAGAGCATCCCTACCCTGGTAGGTATTTTTTTTTGATAAAGGATAAACATCCGGTCTCTGCAATTGCACACAACCGAGTTTTACAAAGGCCATAGCCATCTAACTTTAAGAAATAAAAGGGTAAAGAGAGCTCAAAACTAAAAGCAAAATCTATAATTGCTTCTCCATCCAATCTTGGCAAAAATCTCCATTGCCACAATCTCCATTGTTCTACTTGCCAATCGGATGAGCTCCCTTTTGTTTTCATACTGCAATAGCGCCAAAACCGTAGCCAGTATGTTCCCTTGAAAATAGCCTACATAAAAGAAGAATATTATTTTTTCGCAAAGATTAGATCATTGCATGTGCACCAAATAGCCCATAGAAGAGCAGTACCCTATAAGAAACAATCTTTTTTCACACTTTTCAATGCCTAATAACCAACCACCAAACATATGTGACCCTGGTAGGTATTAGATAAGTGATTTAATTAAGTGGTTAATTAAAGTGATTACTTAGTGGATTTGATTTGCACATTCATACCAACGGCTTAACTAGGTACCTGCAGGCGATGCACTGTGGTGGCCGCCGCCCCCCTTCGGTAGGGGCTTCCGCCAGGAGCCACGTGTCCTGCCCAGACGTTGGATCCGACCCGGCCGCTACACGACGGCCCATGCAGACCACGGGCCCAGTGGGTCCCGGGTGTACTGTACCTTTTTGATACGCTATGGTATTTGACCCTCGCTGTGTGCTTAATTACAAATTCGCCACCGGTTTTTGCTTGTTCGGGCAAGATACCCGTATGGTAAGGCAGGGCTGTGGAGCTTTTTATTTCTCTTTTTTTTTTTAAGAAGAAGCTCCAACTAAAATAGATTAAGATTTAGAAATCATCACTTATCTAGCACAGTAGATCTTATTTTTAAAATTTAAGCTTTACTTACATATTTACAAATTTAGTCTCCTCCCTCATCGCGGAAGGTAATATGTGTTCCTTACTGCATCCAGAGAGCGCGGAAGCCAGCCGACGCTGCAACAGGACAACCAAGCGTGCCAGCATGGCGGCGAGCACGACAGGAGCTCGGTGTCATGCTCGGGTAGCGCGGAAGTGACCTGCCGCGGTGGGGCACACTGCTGCCGCGGTTGGCCGAGCTCCACCGGCTTTCGCAATACCTAAGCGCGGCAGAGGGTACATGCCGGCTGCCGTGCTTTTCGTAGAAGGAGAAGAGACAAATTTGCAAATGGATGACGCAGAAAGATGAGCCATATTTGCAAAAGTTAAGATGCAGAGGTTACGTAAGTGATCACTCTCTAAGATTTGTCGCCAGTGCGATAGCAAAAGCAATAATGCTATCAATCAATTACATTTTGCATTTTCAAACGTACATAATGTTTCCAAGGTTATTTTGGTCTCTTGGTAGTAGTTCGATTGTTGTAATTTGATTGCACTGGACTATCAAATTATCCTTGAAATATTGATTCAAACTATTTTTTTGACTAGTTCCATAGCGACGTATGCATGACAATCACATGCAATTGTCATCCAACTCATCCCTCGTACACCTTATCGGCAACACATTTGAAAATACGCAGAGTTGTTAGATCTTAGGGTTTATTAAACATGAACATTAGCTAGTCTAAATCATGGTCACCGAAAATAATAATACGGAAATAAAACATTAGATGAAGCACTGACCCAGTGAAGAAGATGAGGCCATTAGGGTCTTGTCGGTGATGGTTTGGTCAACGAGAACACCAATGCGTGATGAAGAAGAAGTAAGTGCACCAAAACCTTCTTGGTGGTGGTTCAGTTCTTCGTCAGCCTCAGCGCCAAAGATCCAGATCGGATGGGTGATTTTCGGGAGTAAGCAAAACTTATGTTCTTCTCTCACACATCACGCGAGTGCCGGCTTCTCCCTCTTTATTTGTAGCGCTAGCTAGCGGGACCGAACCAACAAATTTGGTAAGCTCCCGATCAGAGCATGGTAATGAAACAATTAGTCCCTAATTTCGGTCTTTCCATCTTTAACCGAAGATCACAACCAATAAGAGTTGCCATTTCATAGTGATTCTACTGTTGATATCTTATACTAATGTTCGTATTCTGCCTAGTAGTAACGTTAAAAATACACAATTACATGCTATGCCCAGGTTAGCAGCTTAGTAGTAAAAGTGTTAGATATATGGAATTTTTTTTTAGATTTCAGTAGAATCTAAACCGTTTCGTGTGAAATATCGGAATCATTCCAAATAGCCACATGGATGCCTACATCACACTTATTGTTAACTGTACTTTCACTACTAACTTGTTAAGAGAATGTACAATAGTAGAGACGACTATTATCTATATACACCTCTGTATCATCTAAAGACAGCTTTTACATTAAATGACATCTTAAAGTTGCTTTTATAAGATCCTACCATATTTTAATTGTGATATGAAAAAATAATTATTATAGATAATAACTCATGCAATGTTGATTTATACATCTATATGATCGTCTTTTCACAAAGAGATAGTTATACTCTTCTCATTCTATTTTTCCTATAATAACAAAAATCTTACATGATAAAATATATATAACTGACACCATATAAAAGGAAATTCCTTCCAAAAGGGCAAACTTGAGACCATCCCTCCCAAATTGTTCCTACCCCACCAAGGGGCAAATCCGTCATCAAATTGGCGCACACGGAGTTGCCCTCTTCCGCAGCGGCAGCAATACCGTGAGCCACATGTTGGGCCCACCTGTCAACGTCGTCTGACGTCTCCCCCCGCAAACGCCTCCAACACTACGCCACGTACTCATCGGGCCCACCAAACCCGCCACGTCATCCACCTCCCTCCCCCTCTACATAATACCTCGCGAACAACTCGCTCAGTCACTCCCCCAACTTTCCCCTCGCCTCGCGAATCCTTCGTCTCCGTTCGTGTGTGGAACCAAGACGGGATAACGAAATGCCGGAGATGGCCATCGCCGGCGAACTTCCGTTGTAAGGACAGTAGGATGGTGTAGAGATTGGCTGGCCGTGTAGCAGCCGCGCGCCATTCTTGTATCGGCAACTTGGGACGGTGGTTGGGCGGGCGGTTTGAGGTGGGGGGAATGGTGGTGGAGTGGGTGCAGTGTTAGACTGGTAAGGGCGCGTCGTGGAGATCGATGCCGCTGCCGTTCCAGCTAAGGAACCACCACGGCGCGATGGAGCAGCCCAGGCCGCCGTCGCCGGCGAGGGTGTGGAGGTTCCGGAGGCTGCTGGTGCGGGTGGCTGCGGCGGACCGGCTGGCTGGCGATGGGAAGGAGAGGGACAGGGACGACAGGCCGCCGTCCGGTGAGGCGGAGGCGGGGTCGGCGGGGCTCGAGCTTGACCGGATGGTGCTCAACTTCATGGAAGATGCGGCCGCCGTGGAGCGGCCCCCGCGCGGGCGCTGCAACTGCTTCAACGGGAGCGGCCATCACGACGGCAGCGACAACGAGGAGTTCGACTTCCTTCCCTCCGACTACTCCGCCCCCGCCGCGTCCGCGCCGGCCGCGGCCGGCGACGCCTTGGAGGCGCTAAAGGTACAAGCTTGTCCGGACTCAAAAGAGTGTCGCTTCCGGAATTGCTCGTCAGAGTGATCAACGCGGCGTTTTTGTTCTTCTGTCACAGGGTTTGGTGCAGAGCGCGAGCGTGGCGGAGCGGAACATCCATGCCGACGCGTGGAGGATCGCTGAGAGGTCCCGCAAGGGTGGCAAGAAGGCCGACGTCCGCCGCGCCGTCACCGATGGCCTCATAGCACTCGGCTACGACGCTGCCATCTGCAAGTCGCGGTGGGACAAGACCCCCTCCTACCCCGCAGGTAAATTAACCAACCACCTCTCGTAATTGGACACCGCTAAAGATTTGTGTGGGATCACCGGCGCTGACCGGCACTGCATGCAGGCGAGCACGAGTACATCGACGCGGTGGTGGAGGCGGGGACGAGGCTGATCGTGGAGGTGGACTTCCGTTCGGAGTTCGAGGTGGCGCGGTCGACCAAGGCGTACCGCGCGGCGCTGCAGGCGCTTCCCCCGCTCTTCGTGGGGACCCCGGACCGCCTCGGGCAGATCGTTGCCGTCGTCGCCGAGGCCGCGCGGCAGAGCCTCAAGAAGAAGGGCCTCCACTTCCCGCCCTGGCGCAAGCCCGGGTACATGCGCGCCAAGTGGCTCTCCCCCACGTCCGCTGCTCGGACAAGCAGCCGCCGCCCTCGCTGGCCCCGACGCCGGTGTCTGCCGCGAGCTTCTCCGGCGAGTTCGAGCAGTTTTTCGACGGGAAGACAAAGGCACACAACGCCGCCGCCTCAGTCGAGGACGGCAGCGTCGGCGAGGAGAAGATCACGGTGGTGATGTCGCCGTCGCCGTCGCCGTGGCGCCCGGTGGAGCTGGAGGCAAGCAAGACGAAGAGCCCCAAGGGGAAGGTGATCACCGGGCTCGCCTCCGTGCTCTGACCGCGGCGTGCGTGGTGGAATAACAACACTTACTAATACTCCATTACTCCACTCCACTACTAGCTAGATCAAATCAAGAACTCGCCTTTTCCTCCGTTTTTTCCCCTGCTTGTCTTGATCCATCCGAGCTCGAGCTCCCGGTATTTTCGAAGTTTTTTCCGGTTTTTTGTATAAGAGAAAAGTAAACACTTCCTTCTGTTTTTCGTTTTCGTTTTCGCAAATTTTTGGTTTCCACAATCGGGGAACGCAAGGAATTTATAATCCGGCAGTTTTTTAATTAATTCCTGGGCTCCCCTTTTGTTGAGAAGAAGATGAACAATAACAACTTTTCTTCAGAAGAAGATGAACTATATTTCGGTTCATGTTTTGACACTATTCAATTCAGATTTCGGTTTTTGGTTTGTCTTGAATCACTGGTTACACAAAAATGCCCATTTCCCACCCGACCCTAGATTGATTCGTAACTCCATCCCCATTTCTCCATTCGGAGCAACCCTACCCCTGCACGCGCTCAACCACGACGTGCGGTGCACCCCTCCACACGCCTCGCCGGCTTGCCACCGACCAGTGGCTCATCGCCCTGCAGAGTTCGCCGCAGGCGGAGCTGGCGATGTGGCTGCTCGTATCCCTGGGCCTTGCCCCGCCTGCCGACCATCACTTCTTCTCCGCCTAGATGCTCAATCGGAAGATCCAATCCTCTGGCGCGCCGCTCCTCAACGTGCTCCTGCTCGCTGTGCGGGCAAGGTATGCCTGCTGTAACCTTCCTCACAAAATTTCGGTTTTCGGAAAAACCAAAATAACCGAATCGAATTTTATCGGTTAATTTGGTTCGGTTTTTGAATTTGAATCGAGGAATTCTGTGACCAGTTTTCAAATACCAAAAGTTTTTTAAACCAAAATAAGCAAACCTATATAACCGAATGCCCACCTCTAGCTGCAAGTCTTTCTGGAACTACTTGTAGCCTGTTGAGAGTTCAACTGAGCGTATCTGAGAGAGAGGCTTGTAATTGTTTTTTTCTAATGACTTGTGTCTGGACACCCGAAATTTTCGGATGCATTGCAACATTTTTTTCTACACGTGCAACATTTCTTACCAACACGTGCAATATTTTCTTTCAACAAACAGTAAAATTTGCTACAGTAAACAGAATGTTGCAAGCATTCAAAAAAATATTGCACGCGGATGAAAAAAAAATATTGCAAAAAATGTCCGATGGGATGAACAGTAATCGGACATCCGAGCTCAGTTTCACCCTTGTTTTTTACTCCACTCGAAGAGGTAGTAAGAAAGTTATTGTAGTGTACTAACCACTACAGCATGTCGATCGTTTTAATGTTGGTGCTGTCTGGAACAGAAATTTCATAGAGATATTGCAGAAATTTAGTAAAAATCAGATTATTTTTATAGTAAATAACAGACTTATCCGTGCAACTGTGCGCTATATATTACGATACAATTTTCTTTGATATACAATTCTACTTTCAATGATTAAAATACAATTATATTTGTCATATAACTATATTTATATATGATTAATCTATATTGTTATAATCTAGCTCCACCAAAATTAATGGTGGAGATTCTTTCTTTGATATACAACTCTACTTCCGATGTTTGAAATACAATTATATTTGTTATATATGATTAATTTGTATTGTTATAATCTGACCCTATCAAAATAAATGGTAGAGATCTTTTTTTTTTCTTTTGATTAATGTGAGAATTTCTAGAATTTAGAATTATTGTAGAATTTTCTTGCTGTTAAAACAAAGAGGTGCCTTGAATATCAATGTATTTTTTCTTATTTCAAGCCTTAATTGGCTCTTGTCATTTTACTCCAAACAAAGCAAGCAGGTTTCCCGAAAAAAAAAGCAACGAAGACTGGTGGAGTAGTAAATAATTGAGGCAGGCGGCAGGAAGAAAATTAACCGGAGGAGCAAGAAGTGAGGTGAGGAATAAGAGAGACTGTTAGGGTTTGCATCAAGGGCAAAGGTCGATGAGATGGGCTATTCACCTTAGCGGATAAAATCATTTAAGTTTATATTTGATTGGAGGGATGAGAAACGGATGGAATGAGCAAACTTTTTGTTTAGTTGGAGGGAGTTGATGATGGATGAGATGAGAGTTCATATTTGGTTGGTAGGATGAGAGTTGGATAACTTTACCTGGCCAATTTCATTCGATGGACTCATCCAACATCTACATGGAATATTCCTATTTTTTTGTTGCCCTTATCTACCTATCTATCTAACCAAACAGCGGAATAGGTACAAAAAGATGGATCGAGCCATCTCATCCCCCTTTGCCCTTGAACCAAATGGACCCTTACTGTAGAGGTGAGACTAGTGTCATTGACCAAGGGTGGTAGGAAGCAGGGAAGTGAAGTGAGAGATGGAGCAAGTAGATATCATTTTCCGGAATCATTCTTTTTCTAGCCCCTTCTATCTCATTTATTGAAAATTATTCTCTTTATGAACCAATTACAGATTTGGCCCCATTCTCAACCACAAAAGCGCCGAAAAGTGACATGTGCCATTTGTCGCGCTCCCCTATTGTGAAAGGTCGTTAGAGCTTTAGGGACCATGGCAAGGTGCCTCTCATGCTCTCTGGCACAACAACGGCAGGTCCCATGCTCGCCCGCCTACTACTGTGGCTCATTGGCTCCCACGCTCTCCAGGCACGGGAGCACCTTGCACAATGAGGAATATGGATAAATTTGCAAATTCATTCATGTAACATCAAAAAATCTCTTAATGATTTTTAATGCATTTTACAATTTTTGGAATTTTTTGAAATTTATTTTAATTTAAATAACATTTTTGAATTAAGCCTAAAGTGAATAATATGTAAATCTATGCAAAGTTTTTGTAAACTTTGATCAAAAATATCTTACTTGAGTTTTACATGTTTCAAAGTATTTATGAAATTTTCTAGATTTTTCTAAGCATTTTTGCTATTTATTAGAAGCTAAATGAATATTGGAATCAATTTTAATTTTAAAACTTTTGATAGTCCGGGAAAGAGGTTTGGGCCGAAACCCATGGTCCGACCCAACTTTCTTTTGCGTTGTGCGGCCTTATTTTCCGCATCCAGCCTGGTTGCTCCACGCACGAGTCGGCCCGTCGACCTGCCCAGCCTTCTTGCACCATGTGCGGGTGATGTGTGGGGCCCGCTTGTCAATCTTCATCTCCAAGTCAGCCACAACTCAAGACCGCACCCACCATCTTGGTCTCCCTACTCCACATTGAGGTGGCTTGAACTTCTTCAAGCCGGCTCCACTTGCTTGAGCCTTCCTCGATCACTGTGGTAGCTCTTCCCACTCCGGGTAGGCGAGCTCCTTGCCTTCACAACCTGCTCGGCCTTCACACAAACTTCTTCATGAAGATCACCAATCCTCACACCTCCAAGTCGTCTAGGAGGCGGCAACCTCCAAGAGTAGCAAACTTGATGTTGGCTTGAGACCTTAGAGTGCTTCCAAAATGGCTCAACCAATTTGCTATGCAATGCACTTAATTTTCTCTCCAAAATCAAAAATTAAGAATTGAATGCACTTGTGAGAGAAGAGAGTTGCTAGGGCTCTAAGTGTATTGAATGGAGTCACCAACCAGCCCTCAATACAGGTGAGGGGGTATTTATAACCCCCCCATACTTAAACTAGCCGTTATACTAAATTATCCAAAAAAACTCGCCAAGGCCGACACTACCGCACTCTAAGGGCCGGTAGTGCCGCCCATGGAGCCAACGGCTAATTTGGGCATTTAATGCACTGACACGTAGCCGTTTCTCAAAATTCCCTCCAAGCCCAGCACTATCGCTCTGGGGGCCGGTAGTGCCGGCCGTGAGCAATTTTAAAGAAACACGTTCTGTCAAAAAGTTACCGCCAATGTCAATGCGGTAGTACCGCAAGTGCGGCACTACCGCTCTACTCCGGTAGTGCAGGCCGACAGATCCACGAGATAACTACGTTTTGTTAAAAAGCTACCGCCATTATAAGTGCGGTAGGTCAGAAGTGCGCTACCACTGCTCTACCATTATGTAGAGTGCCTACGAGGCCACACGTAAAAATCCTCCCTCTGTTAAATGACTACCGCTATTGATGGTGCAGTAGAGCCGACAGTGCAGCACTATCGCCCTAAAATTTCGGTAGTGCCAAAAATTCAGCGAGGGCATAAACTTGAAATAAAAACTGAAGGCATAGATGAACCATTTCGAACTTGAGCCATATTGGATGCACGTTTAAGGTTCAAACTTACTAATCAGGTCCCTCTTTATAGTACGATGTCTATTGTAACATCCTAAAATTTGGCTATTTTGAATTTTATAATTCATTTTGAATTTCTGAGAATTTCTGGAATTTATTTGGAATTAATTGGATTTTTGGAAATAAACTCTTCTCTGGAAATTAATTTAATAATGAAAAGTTTTAACAAAATATAAAATGGAAATATTTTATTTGAGTCCAAGATGTCCTAAAATATTTTTTGGAATTTTTTGAGAATTTTTCTGATATTTTTATTGCCTCAAATGATTTAATCCAATTTCTAGAATTAGTTTAATTCGGAAAATTGAGAAACCTGTGAACAAAGATTGGCCGAGCCCATTATCGCGGCTATCGCCGCCCAAATTTCGACGGAACCCTAACCGACGCAGGCTGACCACCGTCCGATTTAGATCACACTACCGAAAATTAACCGTGTCGCTTTTGTTTCGGCACTGCTGATGTTGGGACACGTAGCGGCCGAGATTGTGCCATGAAGCATCGCGTTGTTTAACGCCGCCATTAACGCTACCGCCAGAGAAACTGCGGCACCATTAACGCTTCGGCGGGTTCACTCCGCTTCATCAACCGCGATGGTATAAAGCACCTTTTTCCGCGACATGTCGAGACCTTTCACGCCTCTTGAGAATCATCAGAGCTCACACGACCTCACCGTAGTTCGCCGCCATTCGCCGTATTTTACGCCTCTCCCAGTAAGTTCGCCGCCGTCGTGACCACCGGAGTGTTCCTTTCGTCGAGCCGACTCAAGAAGTTGTTCCGCGGTCACCGGAGGAGGTTCAAGCATCATCGCCATCATCTTCTTCATCTCCGGCAACACTTCCTCGCCGCGCCAACGCCAGAAGTCACGAGCTACCTCGACCATCAGATCTACATCGAACGATTGAGGTGAGTCCACGTAGCCTTATTACGAGTCAACTAAGTTAGATGCGGACCGTTAGATTTAAATTTAACGCCCGGATTCCGCCACGTAGTCTTGGTAGCAAGAAACCTCATTAGCATATCACGTACCGCTGGATTAGATGGACGGCTCATATTGTTTAGAGTATTCTTTTGCATTGATGTAATCATAGCGGTAGATCCGTGGAATAACGGTTAGATAGCGCCACGCGTCGGATCGGATCGCCCACGCGTGCTCATGTTACACCAGATCTTAGCCGTAGTATTGAATGCGGACGGTCTAGATTCGCCCACGCGTCGCGCATCTAGGAAGCCGCGTAGCCGAGCGCGATGTGCAAATCAGATTTAATCCAGACCGTTGATTTTGAAATGAACGGATCGGATTTCACCGCGTGCCGGGCCAGTCCCGTGTTGACGCGTGTCATGCGGGAAACGAGGCGTCAGTGCTGTCGCTGACGGTCAACGTCACCCGATTGATTATCAGCCGTTCGATCGTGATCCGACGGTCACGGTGAATACACGCGTTAGGTTTGAATTGAAACGCCGCTTGATCTTGGCCGCTTGATTTAGATCGGATGGTCGAAATTGATCGGCGTTCGCTGATAATTCTTCGCCATTTTGTTGCGCCGGATCTGTTAACGCGTGTCGGCTCCGAGTAAACCGAGCTTAATCGTCGATGAATCCGGGCCGCCCATTTTAATCGGACAGTTGAGATTAGATCGCCGTGGATTGATAATTCGTTGACACGTGTCATAACCAGATCACACCATGTGTCAAAAGATGACGTCATCAGTGGGACCCACTTGTTAGTGCTGGCACAATAGATGCTGACGTCATGCTGACGTAATAATTCGATTTTATTTAATAAAAATATTCGGCCGAAAATGGTTTCGGTGCTGACGTCTTTATTAGCCATGCTAACGTCATAATTCCGGAATTTTCCGTATAAAAATAAATAAAGAAATTTGGTTTATTCTTTTTTATTTATTTTCAAACTTCAAATGGCTATAACTTTTGCAATTTAACTCCGATTTGAGTGATTCCAATTTCTAAAATTTGTAAAATCAAGATATATTTATTGGTGAATTTTATTGAATTTTTAGAGTTGAATTTTCTCTCTGTAAAATATATTTATTATGTGTATATTGATTTTAATTAGACGTTGATCTGTCGGGGAGTGTCGATGGAGGATTTCCAGAGCAAGACCTAGCTTCGGATTAGGACCAGTAGCTGTTTGAAGGCAAGTTATGCTTTGACCATGTTGCTCCTAAATTTTGAAAATGTATTTTGTTTCAAACTATGCATGCTAATTCAATTAAAAATGGATTTAAATATTCTGGGTGAATTAGCTAATCAACCTAATTGTTACTGCCACCTTGTTATTAATATTTGTATGCCATGATTCCTTCGTTAACCTAAGTGGACAATACTAGTTGGTTGTAATGATATGCCAACACGGGAGGCTAGACTGTGAATAGTTGCTTAGCCATGCTGTTAACGTGGACAATTTTGTTTGGATTACAAAAGCAGTATTGACTAAAGAAATAGTGAATGCTTTTCGATAAAAGGTGGAATATTGTTGGTAATGATGTTGGAATGTAGAGACCTGTGTGGTTCTACATGAAGGATGATTACGGGCATGTGTTACATCATAATAACTTGGGGTGGAATTGATTTAGACTAGGGCAAGTGGACCGAGGCTTTGTGCTGTGGGCCCGTGTGGCAATTGGGGGTGGGTTGAGTGTTGTTTAGGCTGTGTGCCAAATTTTGAGAGAATGATGTCTTGCCTTGGTCAGTTAAGGACCTTACCTTGCAAGCATTTGACTGAATCTCTTGTACAACCACATGTCCGAATGGGAAGACCTAGTTTAGTAGGATTCGATGTCTTACCTTTGATACTCGGGTGGCGCTACACGGGGTAATCAGACGGGAGCGTGCTGCAAGCTTCTGCTTGGTACCCTATCCAACGGTGTTTGTCGGTCCTATACTTCGGCTCTGAGTGAGGGAAGTGATAGTGAAGGCAACACGGAGAGGTTCTTAGGCTAAGATAGAAGTCTCAAAAGCTTTGTTACGCTTAATCGCCTTTGGTGGTGTGCGACCGTATCTTGTGGGTAAAGTGTACAACCTCTCGCAGAGTGTTAAAAGCTGTTTCAATAGCCGAGTCCACTCTGCATCGACAATGCTCGGGATTACAAATAAGGGGTAGTGTTTGAAAATAAAATGGGGTGGGAGGCCGAGTGCCAAAGATAGTGATGAATGTTGATTAGGGACCGTGTGTCCAAAATTATGTGGAAAACAACTTGAGACATATAAAGGTTATATGGTTTTAATGCTTTCAATCTAAATAAATAGTAGTTTAAAACATTGATGCAAAAAGCAAAACAACCAGTAGAGCCATTCCTTTGTAGCAAGCCATGCATGTAGTAATAGCATCAAGATTCTATGCATGACTTGTTGAGTACTGTGTGTACTCACCTTTATGACAAAATTTACTGTGAAGAAGAGACTATGCCAAAGATATGAGGAGGAGTTCGCCGAGGTGCCGATAACTAGGAGCAAGCCTCCGCTGTATGCCTGTGGCGATGAAGGATCACTACAAGTTTACTCAATACTGTTATTTTCTGCTTTTACTCGAATAATGTAAGCCAAGGTGGCAAGTCAACTTTAAGGTGACCATAAGGTTGAACAACTTGATTATATACATGTTTGATGTACTTAAATATTATTCATTGTATGATGTGGTACTTTAACCTCAGAAAGTCTGTGTGCACTAGCGATCCTCGACTAGTGCAGACATTACACAATGTGTCCGGATTTGCAAATTCGGGGCACGACATCTATCCTATCAATCCGATCTTTTCTTCAACACCAAGATTGGCAAAACGACTAAAAAATAACCTTAAAATTTTTTATACCTTGATTTCTTGCTCATTTGATGCATACTCTTCCTTTTTCGTACTCGTGACGCTTCTATGGTCTTCAAAGAATCTTGATTCTCCTGTTTTCATTTTTCTCATGCAAACACAGTCAATCCTTTAACCTTGATTGTCATTAATTACCAAAACCTTAATCTCGTGGGGGCCTAGATGCTTTCAATCTCCCCCTTTTTGGTAATTAATGACAATCCTCATGAATGAATTGAAGTAAGTAAAGATTTTGAGTGAGCAACTAATAGAAGATTAGTTACACACGCAAAAAGTTCTTATTTAACAATATTTTGTCTTTTTGAGACCAAGAAGGTATTAAAATCAAAATATTGCTAAATGAGAAAAAAAAACTCCCCCTACAAATGTGCTTGGATAAAAGAATTGAGATTGAGCACATTTGTATACAAGTTCCTTAAATAGAATAACGGAGTTTAGAGATTATGAATAACGTGAATAGCTTAACATGACAATTTAGGAGATAAATCTCATAAACATGAGACACAGGAGATAAGCCAATTAAAACGCAGATAGTTCAACATCCATCTTTCATAACTAGAAGCAAATAGTCCAAAAGCAAATCCAACAACCACAAACAAGAGGAAATAAAGTTCATTACATAAGATATATATATATATATATATATATAAAGCTTCAGGTCTTCAATTCTTCATCTTCCTTCCATTTTTCTCCCCCTTTGTCATCAAGGACCAAAAGGGGTTTGTCAAGAATCATCACGCCGCTCCTTCCTTAGGAGATCCTGGAGCTGAGGAGGAAGGTTGAGATGGATGAGGAGGTGAAGGAGCACTGCCGCTAGCTGGGCGACGACCAAAGCGATAGAAAGAGATAGGAAGAAGCTCCTTGCGAATTTGATCAACGGAAGTGCTAAGCGCATCCATACGCTCTCTGACCTCTTCCACCATCTGACGATTATGATACTGAAGCTCAAGGACAAGGGAAAACTAACCCATCATGTCAGACCGAAGACTCTCAAGAGCAGCAAAGTAAGCATCTGGCGCCGTAGGTGCTTGAAAAGCTTGGGCAACGTGCTCTTGAGTTTGATCATATACCTTTTGCTGGAAGAGGGAGTGGAATTTTGGGTTTGTTGCAGTCCGAGGCTGAAGATATTGATTTTCTTCTCTAAGAACAAAATATTCTTCGCCTTTAATTTGAGAGGGATCATTTTTATGTCTTCCAACTTGGGATAACTCCTCATCTTCGTCAAGGCTCTCTTCTTCTTCATTTTCAGTTTCATCATTGCTTCCATGAATTTCCTCCTCTTGAGGCACATCCACGGGGATTTTCCTTTTCTTAGTCCTAGAAGCCCCAGCCGGTTCCTTTCCTTTGGCAGTCGGAGGTCTCATGGCAATATTAAATGAGTCATGGCTATTGTCACTGTCTGAATCATGTGTAGCCACACCACGACCGCGGGTTGATTTTCTGACACCTCACGAGCTCGACCTTTGGAAGTACCATCCCCACTGGTAACTTTCTTTACGCGAGGCATGATCTGAGGGAAGGCGAGAATTAGAGCAATATTCAAATAGGATTTTCTGAAGAAATTTGAAGGATATGAATTTTTAGCCTTTAAGCGAATCCTCAGAAATTTGGCGGACGCATGCCATCAGTACATGAGCGGCACTACCGCCCAGAAGGCCGGTAGTGCCGGCCACGCACGGCTAGGGCATGGCCCGAAAACTTTCTGAGGCATTGTGGTGCCAAAAATCATATTTGCGTGGATTAGGAGTTAAATGATAGTATATGACTTCCTTTTGACCTAATCCACACAAATTTTGGCACAAGCATTTTGCTAAAAAATTATATGATCCAAGAATTCTTCTAAACCCTAGATTGCTCTAAACAAGAAGAAAGGAAAGAAGATAAGAGAAAAAGGAGATACCACTTGAAGGAGAGAAGCACAAAGATGAATTCCAATGGAGAGAAGTTCAAGAATCACAAAGATTTGAAGGAGTTTGAGATTAGGGTTTGAGGAGAAGAGAGAGAGCACATAGGAGAGAATGAGAAAAGAGAGGGTTTCAAAGAGGAGGAGAATTGAATAGAGGGGAGAGAACGTCGCCAGCTTCTGTCCCCACCAAATAGATCAAGACACCGAGCGGCACTACCGCCGAAACTCCAAGAGAGAGCAATGTCGCACTACCGCCTCCATATGCTCCTAGAGTGCCGACAACAGGGGAACTTTCAGGCAAACTAAAGAAATTAGGATGCGAAATTGCTCTTATAGATTTCATAGCAATATGAAATTGTTTTAGAGCATTTCCAGTCGAGAAAAAAAATTATCAAGAAACATTAACTTAAAAGGGAGCAAATAAACAAACATGATTTACTTGTTCGAGTCAAAAAACACCGTATAGAAGACTAGAAATATTTACAATCTAGTTCCATTGGCAAGACTCGATTTGTGCCTTAAGTAGATCATTATAGATCAAGATTTTGATTTTAACAATTTGATCAAAAGCAAAAGATTTTATTTTAACATTAATATAAGGAGAATTTAATTATGATAAGAGTTTCAAAAGATGAGATTTATACAATAATACATTGTAAATGTAGTTTTAAGAACTTTTGCAATTTACAAAACCAAAATAGATTATATTTAAATATTTTGATCAAAATGGTCTAGAATTACTTTTGAAAATAGATGGCACTATTTTGATATTCTCATATCTAGGGGATGTGATATGTACATGAAAAGCATAACACTCTTGGTGTAAGATACATCTAGAAAAACAAAGATCAAATAAGAACCAATAGACGCCCAAGAGAGAACCAACTTAAAGACCGTCATTTATGCCACATTTGAGATATCTATGACATTCAATTCATTTCTCAATTTACAAAACCGGGCTTCATCCAAGGGCTTAGTGAAGATATCCGCTAATTGATCTTCGATTCTAATATGACTAATCACAATATCTCCTTTGCTCACATGATCTCTTAAGAAGTGATGGCGGATATCTATATGTTTGGTTCTTGAATGTTGGACCGGGTTATTTACTATTTTAATGGCGCTTTCGTTATCACACAACAGAGGCACCCTTTTGAAATCTATTCCATAATCCATCAAAGTTTGCCTCATCCATAATAATTGAGCGCAACAACTACCGGCGGATATATATTCGGCTTCGGTAGTGGATAGGACTACGGAATTTTACTTTTTGGAGAACCATGAAACTAAGGATCTACCTAGCAATTGGCAACTCCCTGAGGTGCTTTTTCAATCCACTTTGCAACCCGCATAATCCGAATCTGAATATCCAATCAGATCAAATTTTGCACCATTGGGATACCATAATCCTATATTTGAGGAATATTTTAAATATCTTAGAATTCTCTTTACGGCAACCAAATGACATTCTTTAGGAGAGGCTTGAAAACAAGCACACATACAAACACTAAACATTATATCGGGCCTAGATGCGGTGAGATAGAGTAAACTACCAATCATGGATCTATAAAGTTTTAAGTCTACCAGTTTACCTCCCTCATTTAGGTCGAGATGTCCGTTTGATGCCATTGGAGTCTTGATAGACTTTGCGTCCTTCATGCCAAACCTTTTGAGAAAATTCTTAATATATTTGGTTTGGCTCACAAATGTCCCATTTTTGAGTTGCTTGATTTGAACTCCAAGAAAGAAACTCAATTCTCTAATCATGGACATTTCAAACTCCCTAGACATCATATCACCGAATTCTTTGCAAAAATCTTCGTTAGTAGATCCAAATATAATATCATCAACATAAATTTGACATATAAAGAAATCCTCATCAATTATTTTTGTAAAGAGTGTTGTATCAACCTTCCTAATTTTGAACCCTTTTGAAATTAGAAAATCTCTAAGTTGCTCATACCATGCTCTTGGAGCTTGTTTGAGGCCGTATAGCGCCTTAGAGAGTTTGTAAACATGATTTGGGTGTTTAGAGTTTTCAAAATCGGGAGGTTGCTCTACAAATACCAACTCGGATATTTGTCTATTTAAGAATGCACTCTTTACATCCATTTGAAATAATTTAATGTCAAAACAAGATGCAAATGCAAGCAATATTCTAATTGCTTCTAATCTAGCTATGGGTGCAAAGGTTTCACCAAAATCCAAACCTTTGACTTGAGTGAAACTTTGCGCCACTAATCTAGCTTTATTCCTTACAACAATGCCATTTTCATCTTGCTTATTTCAGAAGACCCATTTTGTACCAATCACATTATATTCTTTAGGTCTTTCTACTAACGTCTAAACATCATTTTGGATAAAATTATTTAATTCTTCATGCATTGCATTTACCCAATCCAGATCATCTAGAGCCTCATCTACGTGAGTAGGTTCAAATGACGACACAAATGAATAATGTTGACAAAACGAAGCGACACGAGATCGAGTTTGAACACCCTTACTCACATCACCCAATATTTGATCTATTGGATAATCTTTAGAGAGACCATGATGAATTCTTTGAGGTAGAGGTTGGACTTGTTGCTCGTTGTCCTTCTCATCTACGTCAATGGATTGAATTTAACTTGGTGTAACGGAAGTGGAAGGCCCGACTTGAGTGGATGAGGGTTGATCCTCCTTGTCTACTTCCGGCTTCACATCTCCAAGAGTCATATTTTTCATTGCTTCTCTTAACCCTTCTTCACCTACATCATCTAAATTTTCTTGCTCTTCTTGAGAGCCGTTAGTTTCATCAAATTGAACATCACAAGTTTCTTCTACTAGCCCTTTATTTTTATTAAAAACACGATAGGCTTTGCTATTTGAAGAATAACCAAGGAAGAAACCTTCATCACAACGACTTTGAAATTTAGAAAGCCGAATACCCTTTTTCAAGATATAGCATTTGCAACCAAACACTCGGAAAAAAGAAATATTCTGCCTCCTTCCAACAAGCTCATAAGAAGTCTTTTTCAAAAGTCGATGTAAATAAAGTCTATTTGTTGCATGACAAGCGGTATTAATGGCTTCCGCCCAAAATCTATCGGAAGTGCCATATTCATCAAGCATTGTTCTTGCCATTTCAATTAATGTTCAATTTTTTCTTTCTACAACTCCATTTTATTCCGGAGTGTAGGTTGTGAAAAGTTCGTGCTTTATTCCGAGTTCATCACAATAATCTTCAATTCTTGTATTTTTGAACTCAGAACTATTATCACTACGAATTTTCTTTATTTTAAAATCAAACTCATTTTGAGCCCTTTTTGAAATCTTTTGAAAATTTCAGAGGATTCGGATTTGTCATCTAAGAAGAATACTCATGTATATCTAGAGTAATTATCAAAAATGACTAGACAATAAGAATTACCTCCGATGCTCTTATAAGCTGTTGGGCCAAACAAATCCATATGTAAGAGCTCTAATGGTCTAGATGTGGACATGATACTTTTTGAAGGATGAGAACTAGCCACTTGCTTACCGTCTTGACAAGCACTATAAAGTCTATTTTTCTCAAACTTCACATCTTTTAAGCCCACAACTAAATCATTTTTGAAAAGTTTCTTAAGTTGAATCATCTCAACATGAGCTAGTCTTCTATGCCATAACCATCCTAAAGAGGTTTTTGCCATTAAGCATGTTTGAAGACAAGAGTCATTTGAGGTGAAGTCAATCAAATACAAATTTCCAAATCTAAATCCTTTAAATACTAAAGAATTATCATTTTATCTATTGATAACTACACCATTTTTAGAGAAGTTACAAACAAGATCTAGATCTTATATTTATGCAACGGATAGCAAATTAAAATTTAATGTTTCAACTAGAGATACATTAGAAATCGAGAGATCATTTGATATAGCAATTTTACCTAATCCCAATACCTTTCCTTTGCTATTATCACCGAAAGTGATCTTGTCATGTTGTCCACTTCCCGACTCAAATGTAGTGAACATTTTTCGGTCGCCGGCATATGTTGGGTACATCCACTATCTAACATCCAATGCCGTCCTCCGGTCTTGTAGTTCACCTACAAAAGAAAATTAAATCCTTTTAGGTACCCAAATTTGTTTGGGTCCTTGGAGGTTAGTAACCAAGGTTTTGGGAACCCAAACGGCTTTCTTTCTTTGGTCAATTATCAAGGTCCTAACGAATTTGGCAAATACTTTACCATTCTTATCCCTTTTGAGTATATAGCAAGAATCATGAATGTTTTCTTTAGATGCTTTACTTAAAGAACAATCATTTGCTAAATGTCCTATATCATGGCATTTGTAACAAAATTTACCATTTGATTTTACAAAGCGAGAAGCCTTGTTACTTGCTTTCTTATTCTTTCTAGGAATATACCCTAATCCCTCTTTGTTGTAAAAACATCTTTGACTATTCAAAATTTTATTTAGAGTATCCTTGCCTTTAAAACATCTATCAAAACTTTTATTTAGCTTGTTCACTTTTTCTTTAAGCTCATTGTTTTCAACAATCAAATTTTCATAGCATAGATTTTCATTAGAACATGACATATTTACCAAATTATCACATGAAGTTGCAATGCTTGATTTTGCTACACAACACGAGTCAATTTCTAGTCTAGGCAATTTATCAATAATATTGCATTCAATGCCAATATTTTTTGTGGATTTTGAATGGTCCTTGGCAAGGAGAAATTCATGAGCTTGCTTTAGCTCCTCATAAGAGTTTTTGAGAGAAAGAAATTCTTTTCTTAAAACCTTAAATTTTGATTTCTCTTTGCCAAGATATTCATTTAAATCCTCAAGCATGTCCATTAATTCATTATACGAAGGTTCATCATCGTCATTTGAATTTACCTTAAATTCTCCTTTAGCCATGAGACATAAAGGAGTGACGAATGGTGATGAAGCTTCCTTGATGGCGTATGCCTAAGCAGCCCTTTCTTCTTTGAAGGTGTGTCCTCCTCGGATGAGTCGGAATCCGAGTATTCTTCTTCGAAATCCCACTCTCCAATATGAGCTTCACTCTTGCCATCCTTTTGAAGTTTCTTGAAGAGTTTCTTCTTGCCTTGAAAGAACTTCTTCTTGGGCAATTTATTTTTGTCATCCTTCTTCTTAGGGCAATGAGAGGCGATGTGCCCCTTCTCATCACACTCATAGCACCGAATGTTTGCATACCGGTTGGTGCTAGAGCTTTGCCCTCTTCTAAATCTTTGAGGACCGCTTGAGCTTGAGCGCCTTCTCATGAACTTCTTCATTCTTTTCACAAGAAGTGTCATCTCATCCTCGGTGTCTTCATCTTCGGTGTTCTCAAGAGCCTCATCGCTTAACTCCGCCTTTGCCTTGAAGGTGATATTTTTCTTCTTTGAAGAGCTTTGTTCTAATAGCCCCTCCTTGTCCTTCTTGTAAAGCTCATTTGTGATGAGATTTCCAAAAAGTCCGGTGGGCGTCATTCTTGGCAACTCTGGTGAATTAAGGAATAATGTCACCAAAGTCTCGTATTTCTCCGGAAGAGCCCTAAGCATCTTTCAAACAATATCAAAATCGGTTAATGATGCTCCAAGGCCTTTGAGCTCATTTACTATGTTATTTAGCCGTGAGTACATTTCATTAATGTTCTCATGGGGTAACATAATAAAACTCTCATATTTGATCCGAAACATATGCAATTTGGCTTCTTTGACCGCGGATGTTCCCTCATGAATTTCCGAGAGAGTAGTCCAAATCTTATGAGCGGTTTCAAGGTTGCTCACTCGATTGAACTCATCCGCATTCAAAGCACCAAAAAGAGCGTTCATAGCTTGAGCATTGAGATAAGTGTTTCGCTCTTCTTATTCCATTGTAAGTGGGGAAAAAATTGGTTCCCGGAGCGAAACCCTCATCTACAATTCTCCATATGCTTGGGCTCATGGCCTCGGAGACTTACCGGTCTCCCCTACTCCACGTTGAGGTGGCTTGAACTTTTTCAAGCCGGCTACACTTGCTTGAGCCTTCCTCGATCACTCGTGGTAGCTCTTCCCACTCCGGGTAGGCGAGCTCCTTGCCTTCACAACCGTTCGGGCCTTCACACAAACTTCTTCGTGAAGATCACTGAATCCTCACGCCTCCAAGCCGTCTAGGAGGTGACAACCTCCAAGAGTAACAAACTTGATGTTAGCTTGAGACCTTAGAGTGCTTCCAAAATGGCTCAACCAATTTGCTATGCAATGTACTCAATTTTTCTCTCCAAACTCAAAAATCAAGAATTGAATGCACTTGTGAGAGAAGAGAGTTGCTAGGGCTCTAAGTGTATTGAATGGAGTCACCAACTAGCCCTCAATACAGGTAAGGGGGTATTTATAACCCCCCCATACTTAAACTAGCCGTTATAATAAATTATCCAGAAAAACTCGCCAGGGCCGGCACTACCGCACTCTATGGGCCGGTAGTGCCGCCCATGGAGCCAACAACTAGTTTGGACATTTAATGCACTGACACAGCAGCTTTCGTTTCCTCCAAGCCCTAAGACTACCGCTCAGCCTGTGGTGCCAAGTAAGCAATTTTAGAGAAACACGTTCTGTCAAAAAGCTACCACCAATGTCAATACGGTAGTGCCGAAAATTCAGCGAGGGCATAAACTTGAAATAAAAACTAAATGCATAGATGAACCATTTCTAACTTGAGCCATATTGGATGCACGTTTAAGGTTCAAACTTACTAATCAGGTCCCTCTTTATAGTACGGCATCTATCCTATCAATCCGATCTTTTCTTCAACAAAGATCGGCAAAATGACTAAAAAATAACCTTAAAATTTTTTATACCTTGATTTCTTGCTCATTTGATGCATACTCTTCCTTTTTCGTACTCGTGACGCTTTTACGGTCTTCAAAGAATCTTGGTTCTCCTGTTTTCATTTTTCTCATGCAAACACAGTCAGTTCTTTAACCTTGATTGCCATTAATTACCAAAACCTTAATCTCGTGGGGGCCTAGATGCTTTCACATGTCCACCATGGAAAGCATATTTGTCCCATGCATGTTTCAGATTTCCTATGCAATAAAAGGTGAGCATTCAGACCGTGTCGATCTTGCAAATCCAAACCCTAGGTCAATTAGCCATGTTATGCCACCTTTCATCGCGATTTGAGTTTTGTCGAGCACCTTCAAAAGGGGAAATCGACGATTCATCGTCGTCAGTGCATCTCGAAGCTTGTTGCCAGTCCTGTTAGCTTTGCCTTGACGTGGGCCAGCTTGTGCACCTATCATCTTCGCTGGAGCGCTAACAAAATCACCAACACCGTTGGACCCGAACAACCGCAATTTCAAGTCATCACCACCATCGTTCCAAACCGTCAAGAGTGAAACCAACTACGTCGTCAAGTAGGCGATGTTGAGCTCTCGTGTAGATGCCAGCCTGGTCACCGACGACGACCATAGGGCCTACGCCGCCGCTTACGTGGTATGACCCAAGTGTTGACACGTGGAGTCCATGTCAACAGCCTCGTCAGTGCCATATCGTCTTATTTGTCGACATGTCTGCCCAGTTAGCAACTGTGTGGTGCTTGCGCGTATGCCTGGTCCACAAGTAGTCGGTACCACTTGTCAGCCGTGGAAGCCTATATAAGCCTGGTCTACCGTGGACCAATTGATTTTCGTGGACCCAGTTTATGGATTATGGGCCCATATATCATTCTAATAGGTTTTTAAGATTTATTTTAATTCCTAGAAATCAGTCACTGATGTCAGCAATGATGTCATAAATAGATTTTTTAGAAAATAATTCAAGAAATTCAGTATTTTTGTTTTTCTGTATTTTCCATTTATTTGAAGTTTTAGAGGACCATTCTTCTTCATATGAGCTCTGATTGAGGTGATTTAAGATTCTAAATTTGTAAATTTAAGATCTATTTAATGGTAAATTTTATTTTATTTTAGATATTGTTTTGCCACTAGTTTGTATTTATTTGGTGTTTCACTTTTGATTCACGTAGACGTTAAAGTGTCCAGAGTGTTCCAGGGTGAAGATTTGACTCGAGCTCAAGTCCAGATCAAGATCAAGATCAAGACTTATTCCAAGGCAAGTTGTGCCTTGATTATGTTGAACCCAGTTTTGCAAATACTATATTATTTTAAATTACTACATGATATTTTATGTTTAGAATTATTTTTAATTAGTTTGAGAATTAGCTATTCAACCCAATTAAATTATTCCTACCTTGTCATTTGTATGCCATAATAATTTGTCACCCTAGGATGGATAAATATTAGTTGGTTGCTAATAGGTATCAATGTGGTGGTTAGATCGTGTGCAGTTGCTTAGCTATGTCACGTATAACTGATATCTTTTGAAAGTGCAAATTCAATTTGACTAATGAAATATAAAACATGTTTATGAATGGTTGTGTCATATGTTATCACACAATGATTTTGAGATGTTGGTGGCATATGTTGCACAATAATCAACTGTGTTGGTAAATGATTTGGACTGAGGCAAGTGGTAAGAGGTTGTGTGCCATGATGGATATGTGTGACATTAGGTTGATATGTGAGTGAAAGTGAGGTGGTTACTATGAATGAATAATTAGAAGTCTTGTCTTAGTTAATTAAGGACTTAATCTTACAAGCCATTGAATTGAGCTATTGCAAGCTATTGAATTGAGCTAATTATACAACCACATATCTGTCATAGGATAGATCTAACTCAGTAAGTTACCAAGTCTTGATATATGTGCCTTAGGAGGAAGACTAAACTGTGTGTGCGGTCAAGGGAGGGTGTGTGTGCAGTGGCCTCATATATTGAATAAGGATCGTTCCTAGCCAAACGACGAGTCCCTCCTATTCTTCTGCTCTGTATGTGGGAAGGAATAGCGAGTTCAGGTTTATTGGGGTGTCTATGTTCGAATAGAGTTTCTAAAAGGTTTTATTATGATCTTCTTAGCCACACATCGAAGAATATGTGTCATTGCATGGTAGTATAAGCTTGATCATATCTTATGAATAAAATGTTTAACCTCTACAGAATGTAAATCTATTCAGATAGTTGTGTCCCCGGTTATGGACAATGCTCGGGAATTTCAATCAAACGTTAGATTTTATGAAACAAAACTTGGGAAGGGAGGCTATGTACCATTAGAAATATTGAAATTTGGTTTAGGCTGTGTGCCAGTTTATTCTTGAGAAATACCTAGAAACTACTTATTATTGTTATTTGTTTACTACCATTTCAATCAATTTATTGTATTTAATTGTAAATGTTGTTTTATTGCAAAACAACCATAATAGCCATTCATTTCGAATAAGTCTTGCATATAGTATATTAGACTTGAATTTTGTGCACAACTTGTTGAGTGCTTTATAAACTCACCCTTGTTATAACAAAATCATCGCTTGAAGAGAAGTCTACACCTGCCTTAGAGGACTACTAGGAGGAGGCAAGTTTATACGTGCAAACCTTATCAGTTGCCTATGACATATTGATAGGTTATCTATGAATTTTTTGTTTTGCTGTTGTTTTATTTATTAGAGTTTAAGCCCTATGTGGTATAATAATGTAAAGTCGACTATAAGGTCAATTAATTATTTTATATTCATTAAATAAAGTCTTTATTATGTTTTTGTTGTATATGATTGTCATATTCATCTATATTATCACTATGTACACTAGTGTGATGCTGAACTAGTGCGGTATACACAGAAGATCTGGATTTGTATATTCGGATCCTAACAGTTTGTAGGGAGTTAAATTTGCAAAAAAAATGAGATAAAAGGGCTAGAAGAGCTCAAGCTTCTCATTTTTCACTATGACATGCGTGTAGGGATAGCAGGGTCAGGTCCTCTCTTTTGAAGAATATTTTACTATACTAGCCCTTGTATTTTTTTATCATCAAATCTAGTCCCCTCACACGTTCATTTGCAAAAATGGCCCTCTCCCCCACCTTAGAAGGTGCAGCAAACAACATGTGTCTTCAACCACGCCTAGGAAGCACAGAAGGCCATTTAACTCGCTAGGAGCTTGGCAAACCGCAGGAGCAAAGCTCCTTCCACGCTACATTGCTGCAACAAAGATCGTTTCACACTACCCAGGTATGGCGGGAAGGCCCCCATGCCTGCTTGCACCCTTGCCCATGCGCATTGCCTCGCTTGCCCTTCCTACCGCTGTGGCGGTTGGCTTCCACGTTCCCCAGAAGCATCAAGGGACACGTGTTGCCTGCCGTACCTTCCATAGTGGGGGAAGGGGCTATTTTTGCAAGTGTACTCGATCGCGAGAGGCTAGACTCGCAAAACATGAACTACGTGGGGCTAGATAAGCACTATGCTCATCATCTCTTTTCAAGTTTTATGGCAATTTTTTTTGTAATTGTAGCTTCTTTTCAAACATAATTATAGAAAATGCCTTATCCTAAGAATCGCCTAGAAAACATAGATCACCACTAAACGAATATTGTTCTCTCCTAAATTTCATCCCGATGTTCTCCAACTACCAGATCTACGAACCAAGCAAATATTGTTCTCTCCTAAATATGAACTGATCTTAGACTGGGCGTACGGTCTAACAAGGAACGCGAAAAGAAGAAGGTAAATGTTGCTGGCATGCCCAGAGCGCGTCTGGCGTGGTCGGCACACCCTGGCCAGCACAGCAGCTAGCAGGGCACAACGTGCTCACACGTCGGTGGTAGCTAGACGATGGTGACACGGCAAGGCACGACGGCAGCGGATGTACGGCGACGATCGATGCAACAACTCATCGACGTGAAGCGTGGCCAGAGCAACGGCAATAAGTCGGTGGCGTAATGCGCGCAGCATACAAGAGTTTGGCGCGTTCTTGGCAAAGGTGCAGCGCGGGCTCTCGCTAGGGCAATGGCATGTAAACACACGTAGCGGCATCAGCAACAATAGGGCATGGTTTGGTAGGGTTTCCTCACCGGCGTGGCAAACAAGGCAACAACATTGGTGTGAAATCATGTGATGAAAAATTGGCTGAATGGTGAAATTGGCATTACAAAGTGGTTTTGGTTATGGCATGTGTGGTGCTTGTGCATGTGCTATGTTGAGATGATTATCATGCTGGTGATAGCATGATGGAGTTTGCTTAATGTAATGCACTCGTGTGAGTGGTTGCATGGATTAATCTTGAGTCAAGTCGTGGACTTGTGCTCGGATGCATTGTTTGTTCATTCATGTGCAGGTGTTGCTCGAGGGCGAACGTGGTCGATGACGGGACCGGAACTAGGTTCATGGAGGAACTGAGGTTCGGGACTAGGTTCAGGGAGGAATCGAGGTCTTGGTGGTCGAGGATGTCATGCGGACGCTCAAGACAGAGAACATGCACATGGAGGTCGGTTAGTCACGTAATTACAGCAAGTGGGTCTGTATACGCAAGAGTTGTTTTTGGCCACGTTGGACCAAGTTGAGATGTATACAGACTCTTTCCATGTTGAAAGTGGAGTTGTATTCTATCTCGTTAGGTTTGCTCTGTATAAATAAGGGGAGGTGTCCCCTGTTTATTGCGGAGCAAGATTTTAGGGTTGTACTCTTTTATTTGAGTACTATAACCAGATAAAAAATAAAGATCTTTCTCACAAGTTCTTGGCTCTGGCATAGTTGATCGATCGTTTGAAGTTTTGTTCATCACAGCAGTCACGAAGTTCATCACGGAGTTCGGTTCTTTGCAAAGGTATCATCTTGCGAAGGTAATATCTTTTGATTCGTAGATCCGATCGGATTGATTCTTATTGGATTTGATTCATAATTGAATGTAGTTTCTACAGTTAAAATTTCACATCAATCCAACGGTTAGATCTTTGGTAATTTGTGGTCGCCCAGATTGCTAGTCTGGTCGTCCAGCTGATAGATCACAAATTGTTTCAGTCATCTTGCGAAGGTCATAACTTTAGATCTGTAGATCCGATCTACCTGATTCTTTTTTTGTTCACTTTGGAATTGAGCCTAGTTTATACAGTTAAAATTTCACATCAATCCAATGGTTAGATCTTCTATAATTTGTGGTCACCCAGATTGATATCCTGCTCACCCGACTGCTCGCGTGGTCGCCCAGGTTCAGTCATTTTGCAAAGGACATAACTTTAGATCTGTATATCTGATTGACCTGATTCTTTTTGTGTTAGCTGAGTAATTAAGTCTAGTTTGTACAGTTAAAATTTCACGTCAATCCAACGGCTGGATCTTCAGGAATCTCTATTTTAGTAGACATATATCGGTCTGCTCACCCAGACTGCGCGCGTGGTCGCCCAACTGTTCGCGTGGTCGCCCAACTTACTCACCTGCTCGCCCAAGTACCCAAACTAGTCGTCCAGGTGTCCTACTGCTCGCCAAGGAGATTTACTGGTCGCCCAAGTGCCCAAACTGGTCGTCCAAGTGTCCTACTGGTCGCCCAAGTGTTTCATGGTCGCCCAGACCGGCTTCATCGGGTCTCCTAACTGCGTGAGATGGTCTCCCAACTCAGAATCTAGTCTTCCAACTTCGTAATTTGGTCTTCTAACTCAGAACTGGTCTTCAAGCAATTTGAGTTTAAATTGAGGTGTTTAAAAGATCTAAAATTTGATTTTAGCTTCCGCGCAATCATTCACCCCCCTCTGATTGCTACATTAGTATATTTCGATCCTACAATTGGTTAACCGGAGAAACAACTAAAAACCAATCTGCCTCCTTATCCAACCGACATACAAAACAACCCGATAAAGGAGCATGGAATAGGAATATAGGAATGTACAATTAAACACACCTGCAGCGTCCGGGTCTGAGCTACGTGCTCAGGTCCTGTTTGGTAGAGTTTCAGATCTCAACTCTATCTGAAATCTGAAACTTGTAGGCTAAAATATAGTGAATTAAGTTTAAATTTTTAGTCTAAAATGTAAACAAGATGATCCATCTAAACACTCTTAATGTACCAATAGTTCCAACTCCACAGATCTGATAGAGTTAGGAATACCTAACTCCATTAGATCCAGAGCTATACCAAATACACCCTCAGTCTCGGCAACTAATACGGTGACTTCAGGGTCTCCGAATTGCCGTATTGATTCGAAAATAGGAGAACAAAGCACATTTGCGTGATTAACTAAAAAATACAAATCGAATTCGCGTGATCGGTCGACTCAGACCAAATGTCCATATATCCCCTCTTATGCCCCTTTGCTAACGTGTTTTTGTTTTCTGATCTCTACGAGATTTTTTAAATTCTATCTAAATTAAACTGTTCCATCGAAATCCAAAGTTGACTCAAGAAACGGCAAAAACTCCCCGTTCTGCCTGCCTTGGCCATGGAAGCAGGCGTCGTGCCCGGTTTTACCTCCCCGATCCTGGGATTTTGGGGGCCCAGGGTGAAAATTTATATAGAGGCCCTGTCCATCTCGTCATACACACACACACACATATATGCCGTATCTTTTCTACTCTCGAGTAATTACTCCTTATGCCATATCTCACAACGTATGGGGTATCTCGTACGACGAAGGGTATGTATGCGTAGTTTACGAATATATAAGATCATCTAGGTGGTATGTACATTTTTCAGAGGTGGTATGCATATTTTTTTTGGACATACTCCTTTGTATGCCCATATATAAGGTAATTGCAAAATACGTTAAAAATTATGGACTCTCTTACAATTTTTTCATGTGGCTCACATTGGAGTATCTTATAATTAGCGTTAGCGTATGAGTGTACCCAAAGTGATAAAAAAATATTTCAAATTTATTTATATGGTATTTCAGAGGTGGGAGTAACTACTCCCGGGAGTAAAAGATATT
This sequence comes from Guadua angustifolia, assembly GCA_036346375.1. NCBI lineage: Eukaryota > Viridiplantae > Streptophyta > Magnoliopsida > Poales > Poaceae > Guadua > Guadua angustifolia. The sequence continues at coordinate 45,704,384 of CM070512.1, read as the reverse complement.
TTTCCTATATATATATATATATATAGGAAAATGATTCTATACTCCTGGGTGTATGTACTTCCATCTCTAATATACCATTTAAATGATGTTGTTATACCTCTTTATCTTTTTGAGTATACTCTAATACTGATTATAAGATACTCCAAAGTGAGTTCCATGAAAAATTTCATTAAAATCCACCTTTTATAGCATAATTTGTTTACATATTCCTTATACATATGGAAAAGAGTACATAGTAAAAAAATAAAGCGTTCTCATGATTTTTTTTTCAACTATGTTGCATTAGAGTATCTTAGAATTATTATTGGAGTATACCGAAAGTGATAAAAGAGTATAAAGCGTTCATTTAAGTGGTATATTAGAGGTGGGAGTATGTACTCCCGGGAGTATGGAAAAGGCTTCCTATATATATATATATTCTTATAAACACACATCATTGAATGAAAGGGCGGAAGGCGTGGCAAGGCGCAGTGGCTTTGGGAGTCGCCGAGTCGGGAGCGTTCGGCGCGCCCGGGCCACCACTTAAGTGGAAAGGGCGCAGAATCACCAAGGCCATGCATTTGCAGTGCTAACTTGCGATTTTACATCACGATCGTAGGCATCAGCAGAATTGGGAGGCCAGGAGGCAATAGTGAAGCTGTAAATTTCTAAATAAGGGGTCTAAAAATGAAGTGAATCTCTACTAATGATTGATATTCAAAATTTAATATATAGTAAGTACAATATGACACACTTACTTGTAACTTACCAAAATTTCAAAATTTCAAAGTTTAATATATATATATATATATATATATATATATATATATATATATATATATATATATATATATATATATTGTTTTATGAGCAGGCCATGGAAGCAGGCGTCGTTCCATGGAAGCAGGCGTCGTTCCCAGTTTACCTCCGCTTTGGGGAAGCTTCAGGCTTTTTACGTTTTACGAACCCAACCTTTAAAACCGTGCAAACATGGGCTAGTACTCCTCCGTTCTTTTCAATATATTGTCGTAGAACTCGTCCAGTCAATCTTTAAAACTTTAGTTGCTAGTATACCTATACCTAGCAATAATTTATATTTGTCATGTAAAAATGATATTAGTAGATTTATAAAATAGATATCATTATATTTCAATAATCTAAATAATAATAGTTGAAGACGTGTGACTAAAAAAATGGAGGTAGCGGTAAAAAAAGAGTGATGAAATAGTATTAAAAGACAGGCGTTGTTGGTGAGGTGAAAACTCTAGGGTGGTGGCCATGATCCGGCAGTGCAGACAAGTCGAAGCGGAGGTCTGCTCAGAGCAAGTATAATAATAAAATCTACTATTTACTCTATCTCTCATTCATATTATCTAGAGTAAGTAATAGAGTCAGTTTGTCCAATAATCATCTTTAAATGCTGTCTCTAGATGCTATGCAATAACTATCTCTTCTTTCTTGTATATAACTAATCTATCTTATTTCACATGCTATGCTAGTTCTTCCTAAGAGCCACTCTCGACAAAACTGATATGTACATACTATAAGTTAGAATTTTTGTATTTTATACAAAAAACGAGCAGTATTTACAGAAATATACAACATTCTCGCCAGATTTACAAAAATCTCCATCAATTTCGCGATGTGAAAAGCGAAACCTCAATTTCGCAAACTCAGATTATGAATCGGATTTCGCAGATTCAAAATGCGAATTGAGGTATTTCGTAATTTCAAAAACCGAAATCCGTATTTGCAGTTTGAAATTGCGAAATTGAATTGGTTTTGCAGTTTGAAATTGCGAAATTGGACTGTGCCTCCCGTAGAATCAGCGACCACGATAAAAAATAAATAGGACTCTAACGATGTCGAAAATTTTGATATTTTTATGCAGGTTCTTGATAAATTAGTGATATTACCATAAAAATTTCAAATGATTTTAAGATATGGGGAATTTTTAAAATTCAAACAATATAACTGTCCTGATAAAACGCTTCGACAAGTTTGAACCGAATGAAAAATGAAACAAACTGACGTTAGAAAATTTTAAATTTTTGTCCATGGTTATGATGCATCACTAATATTCCCATAAAATTTTCATATAATGATCAAGCTCTATGAATTTTTAAAATTCAGACATGCTAGTGTCCGATATGGCAAAATTCAGACAGTAGCACTGTTTGAATTTTTAAAAATTTATAAAGCTTGATAAAAATTTTATGGGAATATTAGTGATGCATCATAACCATGGACAAAAAATTTCAAAATTTTATAGTCGACAATAACTCATGTTATGAACACTTAAATTATTTGTTGAACATATATAAGGGCACATACATCAAAGCTCGATGATAAAATAAGCAACAGATTAGATTATATTACAAGGGCATTACAATAAAGGACGAAATTGCTTGATCTAACTAACTAACAAAAGCACTGTTTGTCATGGTGGAATAAATTATCGCTCCGCTTATCTCGGGTACAAATTGTAATGATGTCCCACATTTTCGTGATATTACTCCGATCGTGTTAAATTTGCGATTTGTCATCTGGACACCGCCAATCCCTACTATGAAAGAACTCCATGGGGATCCGGTGCACCCAAATGTCAGCCGAATGGGTGGCCTATGCCGACGCCTCGTGTATAAGACATAATTTTTGGTCTTTTATGTGGATTGCCTCCCATATGGGCATGTCATCCCGATTCCGGCGCCTTTATGTTAATACCACCCGGTTCCCGGATGGTCTGCGTGCAACGTCAAGGATTTGTTGCGGGTGCGGACCTCGGCCATTGCTGCTTCTGTCCCTTCTTCTTCGAGAGGAGGAACCTCTTGCACCTCTCGTGTGTTGGTGCCATGAGACATGCGACGCCTGGCCTGCTTTTCGACTCGCACTCCACTATATGGTGCAGGAGGTGTGTGTTGGGCTTATCCTGACAACCGAAGCGTGCCTGCAGCAATGCAAGATGCCCGCTGGTCGTTGAATAACACCGAGGCGCACTCTGGGTCCGGCTTTTACTGGCAGGTGGCACCACGGAGAGGGTTGCTCTCCCGCTTATCCCATACAGAAGTTTGAGATGTGGGTGGTACGCCTCCGGGTCCACCTTGAAGTAGCCGCACCATTCATCCTCACCAAGGCACCCCAGAGAATCTCCCTATCCGCTAGATCATCGTGGCGGTATCAACCACCGCTCGCAAAGCCATGTTCGCAAAAGTCGGGCTTTCGGGTGGCCCCGAGGAGGTTTCTCCTTGACTTGAGCGACCCGCAAGTTTTTGAACTCCTCTGTAAGGATGAACTGGTTTAGAACTACTACTTTGTGAGTTTAACATGAGTATATCGCATGAAACTCACCGATTGGTTGGCCCCTTGCCCACCGCCCTAAGCTCGGGTCGATCTAGAAAAGGACATATCCTGGCTCCTCCCATCGGGTGAAGTTCTCGCTAAGCTGGGTAGGCGCCTGTGGCGCTTGGAGAGAAATTGAGTCACGCTTCTACCACCGATCCATTGGAAGAAGCAACACCGGTCCTTGTGCCGAGAAAAGAAAGAACGATGCATGAAATGGTAGTGTTACCTCAGACAGTGGACACCAAGAGGGTTTACCTCAGAGGTGCGGCACAACAAGAGTGAGCGCGCTGCTTTCTCCATGGGTAGATTGCATCATTCGCCGGTAGGTTGCGTCGCAGACGGGTCTGGGCAACTCCGCAGAATCAAGGCCGACGCCATCGCATCCAGATATTCGGGCGGATGACTTCGCTTGTCAAGAGGCGACGTAGAATGACATTGTGCCCTAATTTGTGTAGATTCACCGACGCTTATTGCTGGTTTGATGTGTTGATGTCTACCCCTCCCCTGCTTTATAGTGGTGGTGAGGGTTACTCCACACATTACAAAGACTTGTCCATTTTGATGGCCCGCATCCTCTCGTGAAAAGTCGCACGACGCGGTCACCCATCATCAAAGCCGCACGATCTGTCACTTTCTAAGAAAAGTGCATGACTTATCACCCTTTGAGAAAAGCCGCACGACGTGTCACTCATCATCAAAGCCGCACGACCAAACCTTATGAGAAAAGCCGCAGAACCGTCACCCTCTCTGTCAAAGGTCGCACGATGTGTCACCTTCGCCGAAAGTCGCACGACCACACACCTCTGCCGGCCCGAGATGGGTAGTGCTATGTCGCTTGGTGGTCTGCACAAGATTGTTTAATCACTTTGAGAAAGCTGAAAGTAGCTCATTGCCACATCGCATTATGAAGGTTGTAGGTAAGCTGCCTATTCGCCCACTCGAGAAAGCGTGCGTATTAACAAGACATGGGTGATTTGACATTATCATGAGCTACAATTAAAAATCTCGATGCCTTAAGAGAAGCCGCATCATCAGACATTTAAGATGACAACACATGAGTGATTTGACAAGACTAGTAGATACAATAAATTAAGAAAGACAACTTCGAGAAAGCTCGCATCGATTTATTTCAAATTTGGCAACACAAGAGTGATTTGACATGATACATTGGGGGCGTAGAACATTTCACACATAATCAAAGCCAAATGACTACATACCGTGGATTGGGGCACCTTGTACGATCGCTCTGTGTTGTTTACATAATTTGCATTTTCAAAACCGCCCATCGTGATCACCAAGGCCCATGTCACCTTGCAATCTGTGCCCCTTGGCCTCCCATGTTGTGTGCGCCTAGTCGCGGGATATGGTTTCCGTGTTGGGCCTTCCATAATCTTGTAGTTCGCCCGACAGAACGCTCGGTTTCTTCGCTTGCTTTGCCTTGCCATAACGCTCGCTGTTGTGAACGCTACAATGCCATCGCAGGATTTATAGCAAGGAAAGGAAGGACGCAGTCTCATAGGAATCCGCTCGATCGGAAGCTTTCGCCATGATGATCGCTCATGGAGATTCCTCGCCACCACCATCCAAATTACTTGCATGCGACTGTCGTCCAAACTTTTGCCGAAACATGAAATTTTGGGTATGGGGACATAACAGTCATGCAATTGATGATGTGTAGTGGCAGTCGTGCGGCAATTTTGATGACGGTGACCGGTCGTCGGTGTTTGATGATGGGTGACAGTCATGCGCTTTTGATGATGTAGTGCTAGGTCGGCGGCTTTGATGACTCGTGACCGGTCGTGCACTTTTGATGATGGTGACAGTCGCACGCTGCGAGGGCAGTCGAAGCGGGCACTGGGCACGAAAGCGGGCGAGGCACGCACGGACGACAAAGCCGGTGCACGGTCACGTTGGGAAAAAAAGAGGGGGCGGGGAGGAGGACTAGGCAGCAAAATGCGCGCAACTAGAAACAAAAGAAAGAGAGTCCGATGAAAAAATCGACGCTGGAAAAACGCCATGTTGTTCTGCGCCAAAGCGAAAACTGCTTGATGCACGGCAAGGTGGACGCGGTTTACAAAAGGACTCTGACAAGCAGAGGCCAAACCACCACTGCCGAGAGGCTTCCCCACAATCCTTCCACATATCGAAGAGCTTCCATGGCCTATCCTCGAGCTCAAGTGCGCCAAGAAAAGCATGACGACAGTGGTCCTGCTGATAGAATGCCCGAGATGCAATTCCATAATCTTTGAGGGCATGTCACAAACCGCCCTGCACTAATTCCGATTCTTCTTCAAGTGCACGAAAAACAATGAGGTCGGGCTTTGTTCCTTTTGAGTTGTTACTGGTGTTCCCACTAACCTCGATTCCTTTCGTGAAATCACCTGCATTAGGTCCCAACAGATGTAGTTTCTGGCTTGGGAAGAGGAGTATCGAACGCAACTCCACATTTCGAGAACCATTATGCCAAGTTATGTCCAGCAAAGCCACATGCTCATGGGCACCTTCCCAAGTCATGTCCAGCAAGTTGCCATACAATCACGTGAATTGAAACAAAGAGATGAAGTAGAGCCTCAAGGATGTAGACCCCGATTTGTGTCTTCCTTACGACTACCAAAGTGATGACGACTAGAAAATACACCGCAGCCTCGAGTCTTTTCGCATCGAGTGGACAACACAATCAACCTCAATGCCTTTTCAATTTTGTAATAGAGGTGAAAACCGCTTGGTCATTTAAGCGTTTTGCCCCTTTAAGATATCGTGTAAATGCAAAATGTGCAGAGAATAGCCCAGAATCATTGTTCAATATATGTACTAACATACTCTTGAAAAAAATCGCATTCAAAACTGGACAGCCATATCACACGGAAATGTTCTAATTAAAGATTGCATAACATGTAAAATACGGATACATGAAAATACGGATACAAACTGGAAACCACTTCAAAAGACATCCGTGACCAACTCTACCCCTCTACACTAAATGAACTACTGCAAGAATAGAGTACAATACAAGAACGATAGCCACATACACAATCTTCTAACCATTTCATATGATCAAAATGTGCTCCATCTTGAACATCAAGATGTTCACTCCGCTCAAGCATAGGGTCCATCCTCTCCTCCATAGAAAGCTGTTGCATCCTCCGTGGTACAATGGTTGTAGGACGCTCCGTCGAGGTGTCCATGGTGTCCGCCCACTGAAAATATTGGCACCCTGCAGCCTACGTGATGAGGTGAGCAAGCTTTTAGGCCATGCGAAGAAATGAGATATCTCAGAACAACTACACAACTCGAATAGAAGAAATAGTGTGCACAAGAAGGAATCAAACTAGCTTTTCACTTACAGAGAAAAAAGGGCACTTGTAGAACACTCGCCATTATTTTCCCGAGTGTTGGCGAGAACACATTAGCTTGCACGCAAGCGCTTAGGACATTCGACCGCCTTGCATTAGTAAGTGCACGAGCCTCCGATTTCCAGAGCTCGCTGCTTGAGACATAGTGTTTTGAGGAAGGAACGGATGAAGACGAGGATATGTGGTAGCGGGTGGTATGAAAGCCTATTTATAGAGAAAGTGCATACGCTTCATTGCTATAAAGCATATATTCGATTCGATAACACTTAAGTCTTAATGTTCATCTAAATGAAAAGCATCTCGAATAAATACGTAAATATCACAGTAACTAACTTTAAAATAATCTTATGGATATCCCCAAGTAATGTCTGTAAAATGATCACATTATCCTATATGGCGAGTCGCAAACTCGTAAAGAAATCTACATCGGGTCGTAAATCACAGCTGGTCGTTTAGTTTTTCACCCGCCAGAAGTATCGCGTAAATGCCAAATATTGAGGGAATACCCCAAAATTATACCCCATAATATAAAGAACCATAATATGAAATTATATTCTTTTTAGGACTTGCTCTGCACATAAATCTTTCTTCCGCAAACACCCTTCGTGAACTAGTCGCGCAGAAAACTAAACTAACTAAGCCTATTCAGCGGCCTGTACAATTACTCGTCTAAATGCAAATATTGGTGTGACTAGCTTTGGAACCCACTTTGGCATATATACTACCGTACTCTACAGAAATATTGTATTTATAACTTGCTTCGCATATAAATCTATTCACAACAAATACCCTAAATGACCACAAACTGAGCAAAGCAAAATTCGGAAGGAACAACAAGCTGAGCATGATGAGGTTCAATGAATCGGCTTTACGTCACTTCAATATTTATGAAAATTTTTCTGTGCAATTAATTGGAAGTTATCTAGCTACTGTACAAATTTGGGATTAAAATACTGTTTACATATTTTATTAAAATTCTGACAATCTGCTCTGCACAGTTTTCTGATTTTGGAGTTTGATTTATCAGACAATCCAAATATTTTTATAAATTTTGAAATTTTGTTTTTAAAATTTATTTGAGCTAAAGATTCTTATGTAAAAATTTTATCTCAAAATATTGCTCCATTATTTAATTAAGATTCCGAAATTCAGAGTACTACTTTTCAATTCTCTCTGCTTTTTGAATTTTTAAATATTCCAAAATAATTTATTAATTTGTGAAAATTATACTGTAGGTGAATTAATGGCTTAAGAAGATAATATAAAATTTCCAGTTGGAGATAAGTCATCATTATTTTCATTTAATTCTGACAATGTTACTCTTTTCCAATGAAGTAAAAATCTTGAAAAATCTAGAAAATTCAGAAAATACAGGAAAGGCAACAATAATACGGCACTGAATCAAATAGCATGTTACATTAACGCCGCTGTTTCTCAGTAGTCCTCCTGGTGTATGCGGTCGGGAGGATGTGTGTCCCTCCTCCCGGCAGCCTGGGATGGCCCATATATGGTACCCGGAGGCGATGTCTCCACATCCTCCTGCTGGGGATAATGACCGGATGGAAACAAATATTGTCCTCCACTCCAATGTCCCTGGTTATACCAGGAAGTATCATCCTGTGTAGGGAGGGTGGCCGTCTCAAGTACGCGCTGCGAGGTGCCCGGGACATCCTGATGCCCACTGTCCAAATGTCCACCGAGGAGTTGAGTGTACGACTGTGTCATGTACATTCCCCAGTCGAAATCCCCTGCATCGCTCCAATTAGGGGTCTGTGTGGGCTCAGTCCCGAATGACTGCTCCCACTGCTGTACCTGAGGTGGGGCTGAGAAACCTGCAATGTTATCCTCGGGGGATGACAGTGTAGAGGCCATCGCCGTTGGATGTGCGCCGTGGATCGACGCGGCGCTTCGAGATGGACGTGGCGCCAGAGACGGATGACCGCTCAGTAGATCTCCCGGCGCCGGTGCCGCTGCAGGTCCATGATCGGCACATCATGGTCTCGCCGAAGGTCGACCGGGCGACCCAAGTCCACGGAGTGCTGAAATAAGCCGCACCTCTCGAAGCGATGGATTGCCTCACCCGATCGGGTGGGGCACTAGTGCCGGGCCGAGCTCGAGTTGCAATTTGTTCAACTTGGGAGAGCACCTCGATGATTCCTGTAATCCGCAATAGAGTTCGTGACGTATATGTTCAATGCATACGCTTTCACAATTTATAATGACGGTACATTCAAGAATTTGGGTCTTACCAAAACGTGGACTGCATTTAACTCGCCCCTGGATATGGTCGTAGTCGCTGCTCGACATGGCCACTAAGCAAGGTCGTGATGCGTCATGGGCGGTACCATGAAAGGTACTCGCATGTGTTCCCCGATGATATGGGCCGAGGGAGCGACGACGCCCTCCATTGCCGTGTTCAACCAGCTAGCCACATGGTCACGGTGCACATGTAACCAACGTGACTCGGTCCCGCCTTCAAGGCGCTTCCTCAGTATTGTAAAACACGAGAATGGTTAAAATTGTTAGTACAATAGGATACGTAATTATGGGTAAGGTGGAACATACCCGCGATCTATCGGCGCCCCGAGTGTGGAACGGGACTACCGCGTAAACCCAAACTGCCTCTCAGACACACTGGGGAGTAAACCTCAATCAAGCGTGCATGTACAACACGCAAACAGCTTGGTCATCCAAAGTGCTCCTCGACCTCCTCCAGGCCACCCGAAAAGCCCCGACTTTTATGTAACATGGCTCGCGGCAGTGGTTGATACTGCCACGATGATCTAGCGGACCGGAGATTCTACCGGTGCCCCTTGGTTGAGGATGAATGGTGCGGCTATTTCAACCGGGTGGATCCGAGACGCACCACCCACATCTCAAACTTCTCAGATGGGATAACCGGGAGAGCAACCTCTCCGTGGTGCCACTACCGCCTGTAAAAGCTGCACTTGAGTACGCCTACGGTGTTATTCAACGACCAAAGCGGCATATTGCATTGATCTGCAGGCACGCCCGTTGTCCAAGGATAAGCCCAACACACACCTCCTGCACCATATAGTGGAGGCGAGTCGAAACAGAAAGGCGTCTCCGCATGTCTCCGCTTAACGGCCAACACACCGAGGTGCAAGAGGGTCCTCCTCTCTCAAGAAGAAGGGACAAGGAAGCAATGGCCAAGGTCCGCACCACGCAACAAATCCTTGACGCTATGCAGACCATCCGGAACCCGGTGGTATTAACATAGGGGACGCCGGGAATCGGGATGACATGCCCATATGGGAGGGCAGAAATCCACATAAAAAAGACCAAAAAATTATGTCTTATACACCCGAGACGTACGGCATAGGCCACCCATTCGGCGACAGCTGGGTGCACTTCGGATCCCCATGGAGTTCTTTCATAGTAGGGATTGAGCGGTGTCCGATGACAAATCGCAAATTTAACACGGGTCAGGTAATATGCAGAAAATGTGGGACATCATTCTGGCTGTACCCAGATAGGCGGAACGATCATTTATTCCACCATGACAAACAGTGCTTTTGTTAGTTAGTTCACAAGCAATTTCACATCTTGTAATGCCCTTGTAATATAATCTAATCTGCTTATTTTATCATCCGAACTTTCTGTATGTGCTCTTATATATGTTCAACAAATAATTTAAGTGTTCATAACATGAGTTATTATCGACTATAAAATTTTGAAATTTTTGTCCATGGTTATGATGCATCACTAATGTTCCTATAAAATTTTTGATCAAGCTTTATAAATTTTAAATATTCGATATGCTACCGCCTCAATTTTGCCATATCGGACACTAGCACTGTCTGAATTTTTAAAAATTCATAGAGCTTGATCATTATATGAAAATTTTATGGGAATATTAGTGATGCATCGTAACCATGGACAAAAAATTTTAAAATTTTCTAACGTGGTTTGTTTCATTTTTCATTCGGTTCAAACTTGTCGGCCAGCGTTTTATCAGGACAGTTGTATTGTTTGAATTTTAAAAAATTCCCCAGATCTTAAAATCATTTGAAATTTTTATGGTAATATCACTGATTTATCAGGAACCTCCATAAAAAATTTCAAAATTTTTTGACGTTGTTAGAGTCCTATTTTATTTTTATACGTGGTCGCTGATACTACCCGGGAGGCACAGTCCAATTTCGCAATTTCAAACTGCAAAACCACTTCAATTTCGCAATTTCAAACTGCAAATACCGGATTCGGTTTTTGAAATTGCGAAATACCTCAATTTCGCATTTTGAAAACGCGAAATCACTGATTTTGCAATCTGAGTTTGCGAAATTAAGGTTTCGCTTTTTCACATCGCGAAATTGATGGAGATTTTTGTAAATACGTGATAATGTTGTATATTTCTGTAAATACGGCTCGTTTTTTGTATAAAATACAAAAATTTCCCTATAAGTTAAGATGATTTTACTGTACATGCCCTCCGAGACAACAACGCTCAGGTGTTGCATGCCTGCCTCGGAGTCTGCGCTCTACTGATTCTTTAATCCATTAATTTTTGGTTCTTCCTCAGGGCTTTTAGAGAAAAAATAGAGAAATGAAAAAAAAAATGAGAAATAAAGGAGCCATGTGTACTGTACTAATGGTGGACCGGTTGTACTTGCTGCTTGGTCACACGCTCTCGGCTGCTCCTGTTCTGAACAGAGAGCCATTTTAACTTGGCGATTTGAAGTGAATCAGGTTGTACTTGCAGTCCTATAGCTAGCGGCAAGTACTGAGCATGTATAATTGTTAAAGTGCTTCAAGATGATGTGCACATTGAAACACAGTTTGGTGTAGGAAACCATATCAGAGACTCTTCGGGAGTTATGGGTGGCAACAGCACTGCATTTAGCTTGCCCCATCCCCAGGTAAGTTGCAACGAGACTTCCTTGTGTTTCATGTTCTGCATTATCATTAGCTGCATTTATGGCCGTGAATGTTTGGCAAATTTGGGATATCAAATATGTCACACTGTTGTACTTCTCATAATCTGCATGAAATTTATCTAGTGCTTGTCTGCCAAATAACTGTGTTAAACATGAACGTGGTGGAGGGAACACTTACATGTGTTTAACATTGTCCTTTCAAGCTTTATAACAATCCGTACGGTTTTCTAGTATTGCCCAACCTATACTCCTATCTGTATTTTATTTGAATGATTCTACGCTAGTCTATTTACACCTATAAATGTTGAGACTGTTAGGGTTAGCAAAAGCTCTCAAGTTGTGTCATAAAAATTTAAAGAGTTACTATAATTCTAAGTCAAATAAAACAACAAAGTAAGCTAACCCGAATTGATGAGTGGCGTACAACAAGAGAAATTTTTTTATTGAAATCAATACTTTCTCTTTGATCATAACCTTTTATTACTAAATGGGTTTTCCACCTTGCAGGTTCAATTCCAGAGATACCATTCTTTTTCTTATAAATCCATTTGCACTTTAAAGATTTCTTACCTTTTGGAAGCTTAATCAAATCTCATGTGCTGTTTTTATGAAGGCTCGTAATTTCTCCATCTATAGCTGTTAACCACTTAGAAAAAATTTCATAAGATATAGCTTCGAGAATAAGAAGGTTCAAAAGTATCACAAATATCTTATGCAGTAAGAAGAGCATAACATACTATATTATCAGTGTCACGATATCTAGCAGGTAATTGAGTATTTCTCTATTTCTCCTTAGTCTATCTCGACCAATGCAATAATCATTAGTACTAGGAGATGCAAAAAACTAATTGTGACAAATAACCACTAGGTGTTGAAATTGGTTGTGAAATAGAACCAGTAAAAGAATCATTATCAATGGTAGGTAAAACTATCTCGAATTTTGCATTTCCTTTAGTAGCTTCAGAAATTTCAGATTCATTTTTGGATGAACAACCATCACTATTACTACCAAATGAGAGTAAAGCATCTTTATGAAAAATAACATCACGACTAATGATTAATTTGTGAGAATCAGAACACCATAAATGATATCCTTTTGACACTAGAATCATACCTAACAAATATGTAATTTTTTCCTCTAGGCTCTAATTTTTTATCACTAACATGAGCATAAGCAGGACAAAAAAAAAATCAAATTAAGACAATCAACTGGTATAAGCAAAGTTCGATAGTGCAGTCTGCTATAAGCTGCAAACGATAGTGCTACTGAGTTCGATACTCGATAGTGTAGTGTGTAGTACATTTTGTGGAGACACATTTTGACTAATTTCATAATTTTTAGACTTTGTTTGGAACATAGGAATTGTTCCAGATTCCTGTGGAGTCGAATTGTTTCTATCGAAATTCCTACATTCCAAACCAGCCCTTACAGGGTAAATAGCTATTTTCGTCAGCTTTAATACCGTGTCACTTGCAGCCTATGCAATATGGAATTATGGATAATATCTTCAATTTTCTTAACTGGGTATTCTTTTAGGTCTTCATAAACTTCTCAGTCATCAAAGCTCTGCGATGCAAGGTTCTCAGAGTGTGAATATAAAATGGACTACCTTCAAGTCTTGAAGCTTCCTTCAATGGCAAAATTTAAGGCAGGATTTCTTCGCTGCAATCAAAGTTTTCAAATGGAATCAGTGAGGCTTGCCAAGGAAAGCTATGGACGTCGAATGTCAAAGGTTTATGTCTTTTAACTTAAGACAGCTTCCATGAAGACATAGGACCATGCTTAACAATGATAGATTTTGAGGATAATGCATGGAGCTGTTAGGTGTACTATACTATTTGTTTACCCACTAATGAAAATTGGAGATCACCTTTTGACTTTCAGATTTTTCATTGTGTTCTATAAGTTTTCCAATTTAGTTCTGATGACAGATCAGGCTGTTTATTCTGCTACTTATTTTTGGCTGATTTTTCTGTTTCAAAATAAACATGCATCTAGGTAGGAAACTGTGTAGAACTTGTCTAAAGCACTTTCATGATTTATGAATAACAAAAGAAATCAAAGCGATAATCATCGAGATGCTAAAGGTATAAAATAAATTTTGTCCCTTTCCACCCTCCTTGTCTGTCAAATGCCAGCTCACACTATTTCTGAATTTGCTGCATTTTGAGTGCCTGAAACTTAATGCATGTTTCCAACTGTGTGCTCTACTGCTGACCTTTTCTTTCTGAAACCTATAGATGATCATTCCTGATATTACTGAGCTAATTATAATTCATATGCATGCTTCCAGATGCTTGCAAGGTCCCGTGCTCTTTTTATCAAGGAGTGCAATAGCAAGCTCTTCAATTGGTCGGTGACGTTCCTCCCTAGCCATGGTGGTCATTGGTCAATGACTCAATTCATCATCAAATTCTTTTTACTTGAAATTGCTGCGTGAATGATGTTCATCTTCCTGGAGACATACACAAGATTGCTCTGGTCGTCAGAGTCGACTGTACTACAATCCTATCTGGCACATCGTTCTCTCTTCATGGGAAACTATTGTGTACAGCCCTGTTCTTGATCTCGACAGGTAAACTTTAATATGAGTATGTAAACCTCAGTTCGACTGCTTTGTTACTCTTACAAAAATGTTGTTGTGCAGATGTGAGATCCCAATTGTCGTCATGCTATCCTATTTAGCTCTCTGTTGGCGTTGCCTCGGTGGAAGGAAACGAATTGGCCGGTCATTGCTACCCCTGTACAATGGTTCTTACAGAAACTCCAGTCGCCCAAGAACAGATTAATAATCCCTTGCATATTTGAAAGAAGGGGAAGGATGATTGGTACAAATTGTTGAACACGTCCACGTTAAGATCAGAAGATGACAGTCGCATATTGATTCTCTTCGGTGAGCTTGCAATGGCTCTCAGATTCTTTTCAACCCCACGCAACAACACGACCAAGCCTTTTGTCCCAAACAGGTTGGGATAGGCTAGGAAAGAAACCAAACAAAATCAATAAAACCTCTAAACTTTCAATCTTAAGTTATGATTCCGTACGTGGACCTTTAACTTTCATGTACTCCTATCCAACGCCAAAACTTTGAGAACGTTCTAATCTCTAAATCTCTTTTAACTGCTTCTTCCTACGTCAGTCTCAGTTGATCTCTGTCTCTTCTTATGGATAAGGCCCCTAAACCCCCCTCCTTAGAGGCCCTTAAACCCCATGCAACACAATGGGCAGATGATAAAAGGATGCTGGCCCTGGCTGTAAGAAGCTCCATTTGTAAGCCAGGTACAGAGTATTTACGCTTAACGGCCGTATAGTCCTTAGTTCTTACTGCCTCATTCTTTGATCATTATTCAGATTCAAACGATGCAAATGCTAATGACGAATTATTATCTTTCATCTGTATGCATATATTTGGGAAATTTCGCTATTTGACACTCAATTCGTTGGCCTCTCTCCGTTTGACACTCAATTCGTTTGCCTTTACGATATTTGACACGAAACCATCAATTTCTTCATTTCATGACACCCATCCATTTTTCTCGATTTTTATTTTCCTTTTCTCTTTTTGTAATATGTTTTTCATGTGCTAGGACCAAATTGCCCTTGTGGCTTGCTTGTGTGGTGGGTCCCCGGTACTGCATGGCGTTTCGATGGATGTCAGTCTAGTTCCAATCTTGCAAGGCGTTCGCCGTGTTCCCGATCGGGAGATCGTAGAGCGTCTTCTTGTCGATGGCACGAGCCCCTAACTGGCCGTGATGGCTCCTCGAGCGCACATGATAGCTGTAGCCCTTGATGCAGCCGGCAGCGCCGAAGCGGCGCATGAGCCGCCATCCAAGTACGTGTTATCCGTAATCTTGTTGCTAGGTCTTGTTGTTCAGAGTATATACATGCAATTTCCAAATCCAAGTACGTGCAATTTCCAAGTACATGCAATTTCCACATCCAAGTACGTGCGTAATCTTGTTGTTCAGAGTATATACAATTTCGTAGTTGGTCTGTTAGTTAAGATCCGGCGCCCAGAATCGATAATTTTTCGTCTCCCAATCCTATAAGTTGGTCTGTTAGGTGCGATCTTTTCGTCTCCCAATCCTATAATTTTTCGTCTCCCAGGAAGTTTTCGTCTCCCAGAATCGATAGATCGGTGCGAAAACATGAAAATTCTTCTGTTGTGAAAACATGAAATTTAGTGTATGTTTCACCTTTTTTTTTTGTAGCCAGCAAGGCATTGTGGATTGGGATAATTGGGATGTAGCTCCAATTCCAGGAGAGGTGTTAGGTTCCGCATGGCCAGTGATAGGAGAAGATGAAATTTGTGAATTAATTGGACTTGGTGTTCAGGATGAGAGGCGAGAGAAGGAAGGTATCATTGTGAGGAAGAGGACTTCTTATTGTGGGCCCAATGTTGTTGACATGAACCTTGAAGATTTGAAATACTAGCAAATGATGTGATTCTGATGAGGCAAGTGTTCAATATGATAGGAAGACCCTCCAATGATAGAGGAAGCACATATGCAAATATGAATGAGTTCGGGGATGGCGGTGAGGCAACATGCTATCAAGGAAGCGGTTGAGTTTATTCTGAGAAATCGGGGGAGAAAGGTTGGGGGGTTATTGCAAGGCTCAAGGTTGTCCATGGGCAATTGTAGCAAAGTTGATCGTGATGGAAAATCTGTCAAGGTACTACATGCTAACTTCATATAATATGTGAAATTGTCAACTTGATGGTACTAACAATCTTAATTTGTTGTGACAGAGTTCTGATTGAATAAATTTGATCACTTGTGTGCATCATCGGTAGAAGTAAAGACCAAGATGGCATCATACCATTGGATGCATGGGAGAAGGCAATCCCTTTACTAAAACAACAACCAAATATGGGGGCTAAGGTTACAAGCTGAGTTAGAGATAAAGTATAATGTCACCTTTGGGATATTCAACAATGTGAAATGTGGTAGACAAGAAGGCTATGGATCATATATTTGGTTCATGGGAAGAAAGCTTTGAAATGTTATCTGAGTTCAAAGCGAGGAAAGTTGAGCTAAGAAGTCTGGCGTGTCATAGAGATAGATGTAAGGAGGATGGAGATGAGGTCTATTTTCATAGATTCTTACATTTGCTTCAAACCTAGCATTGATGGTTTCTAAATGGTTGTAGACCATATTTGAGCATAGACTCTCGCCCTTAATGGTAGATGGAATGGTCATCTACCTTATTCTGACTCTTGATGGACACAATTGGATGTTTTAGGTTGCTTTTGGGTTTTTGATCACGAGACCAGCGATAATTGGACATGGTTTATCTTTATTTCTCGAGGAAAGGCAATAGGCAATCCACCACATTAGCGATTAGCTCTGATGCTTACCAAGGGCAAGAGATGGTATGAAAAATGTGTGCCTTGGTAGAGAGCATAGAGGTGCTTTAGACACTTGATGGATAATTTTATCAAGAAGTTTCAAGGACCTATTTATGGTAACATGTATCCTGTTTGCTGGGAAGCTATAGATCAGAAGCCAAGGTTTGATCTGTGCAAAGCCTAGCGGCGGGATATGATGGTTTCGTGCCAAAAACCGTCAACGACGAAGCAGCATCTGGAAACTGGAACAACTGATTGAGTGTCAATACAGTTCATTCAACATAGAGTGTTGTTGAATGCTGAAGTTTGCTTACAGCTTTGCTTGATCAAAACGCCAATACCCCTGCAATCTCTAATCTGATACCTGCACTTCGCTTAAGAACACAACTAGCTTTGCTTGATTAGTTTTGCCGGAAAGTAAACAGTAAACTACTCCGGTAAAACTTTCGCATAACAGAGCAAGCACAAATCTCTGTTTTTCCTTTTGCCTGGCGATGTTGCGGCTAGCTTTTCTGTATTTCATATATAGTCAGTTAACAGATCAAATCTGTTTGTTACAACAAAACTGGACTCAAACTGATCTTTTCGTTTTTATCTGCTACTACTCTGGACTCCAGATACTATATGACGCACAACTGAAACTGCAACTTACAGCCACACGCGAAGATATGTAAACTGAACCGATGAACTAATACACAATACGCCGTCCTGAGACAAGAAATTCACAATAACTAATACACAATACAGCGTCGGCGTCGGCGACGGCGGGACTGTGCCGGCGGTGCGCCTGGAGGAGCCATCGCCGGTCAGGCTAGGGGCTGCGGCCATCAGACAAGAAGACGTCTCGGCGATCTCCTGATCGGGAACACGAAGCGGCGTCTTGCAAGATTGGAACTAGAGCGGACATCCATCGAGCGCCATGCAGCTGGGGACCCACCAGACAGTACCATGCAGGGGAATTTGGTCCTAGCACATGAAAAACATATTACAAAAAGAAAAGGAAAATAAAATTGAGAAAAATGGATGGGTGTCATGAAATGAAGAAATTGATGGTTTCGGTGTCAAATACCGAAAAGCAAAGCGAATTGAGTGTCAAGCGGAGAGGCCAGCGAATTAAGTGTCAAATAGCGAAATTTCCCGCATATATTTATGCGAAACAAAAGCGGAACTGGCAGCCTGAGAAAAGGGTAAAAAAAACTCTGCATGAGGTTTCGAGTGTATGCATTTGTGATCCGGGAGTTGGCTGATGTAAAATGCTGAAGAATAACAGTTCAAGCTGAAATGAGCCTTGGCTCACCTGGAGTCCTTGCCGGTGCCGGGTATAGTTGCGCGTGTGTGCGTGGGTGTGCGTGGGTGTGTGTACAACTGTAGCCCGGCTGTTGTTCTCTCCTTCTATACTGAATGCCAGAGTTCCTGGCCAAAATTCAAAAAAAAAAAAAACAGTTCAAGCTGAAATGATGCAAACCCTGATGGTATCAGATATCAAGTGTAAAGATCTTTTCTTTGCGTAATATGGCACAAGAGGTAGTTTTCCCACTACACGATATGGAGCTGGTAGAGCGGGGTAAGTGGAAGTAGCACCAGTGTGCAGGTGTTCTTTGTCCTAGCTTGATTTGGTTTTTCACTCGATTTCAATAATGAACCAGAACAGAAAATACAGTGCCTATCCTTCCTCGCAACTCACAAACAGCTCTTTAATTTACTCCTTCCTCCCAAACAGCTCTCATTATTTCCACGATCCATCAAACCATGGCTCGTAGGTAGAAACAGGAGCCACTGTTTCTTTCAAACCTAACAGCAGCAAACGATGTTACTGACGACCATACACCTGTGACACATTGACAGCAACAGTTAACTTTGTCTTCCTTTTATCTGAATTTCCTCTCAGGTGTAGTTGTAAACTCATTCAGCAAATGATCTGAGTAAGAACCGTCTGAAGCGATCACGATCCACTCATTTACTGTTGCCTCTTGCGAGCTATCTCCCTGAAGGATACACGGTATGCTACGCTAGCACTAAATAAAAAAATCCACTGCATAAATCAAGAATCTTCTCACAAGAAGGGATCATAGATCTTACCACTAGACGTGCAGTACAACGGAAGGAAAGGTCGAATAGCCGGTTCGACGTAGCGCACGTCGATGTAGTGGAAGTAGATGATCGTCCACAGAACGACCGTCTCCTTCTCGCAAGCCGATCATCTTCTTGCTGAAGTCGACCGTCCACGAGCAACGTCTCCTCCTTGTCACGATCGTCCCAATCAACGTCACAGTCGCAGCAACGTCTCTACGTAGTCCACATGTACAGGGAGGAATTCCGTACGTCGGTGTGCTAGCACCGTGACGCACAGATGGGAGATGACGGCTAGGGTTTGGTGGAGAGGAGAACTTCGCCCTCTTCTCACCTCCACCCCATTTCTTTATATAGCCTCTCGGTGGGCCTCTACGTTAGAGTTCGAACATGATACAAAGCCCACGTCACATATGGCCCATGATTATCTCTTGGGTATAAATCCAACACTCCTGAGCCCTTTCACGAAATTCTTTTGGCGGTGGTGGTCGCAGGGCTTCAGGAGGGTAAACCACATAAGGACGCTTCAATGGGAGCACACACAGCATATATAGCATTAGTTCTCAGGATGAAGGTGGGATTGATTGCGGACAATGCGGCACTTGTCCGCATATGCCACGAAAGTTCTGCGGTTAATGTGACAACCCGCCAAAGTATATCTTGGGTTGATCGGCACCCTAAAGTATATCTGAGCCATTTGGCCAAAATAGGAGAAGAAACAATAGAGCGGTTGGGAGGAAGGGTTGGCTTGGTAACTAAATGCACTTTGCTATTCGATCCAAAGACATCTAAAAGCACCATTCTTCAATTCAGAAACAGCACTGCAAGAAGTGCTTGAGGCTGGACAAAATTAGAAATCTATCATCCTTAATTCACTACATCCGGCGTTCTATGACCATGAACTACTAAAGTTAATCTGTAAGCTGAAAATAAATCGAGAACAAAAGGTTCAATTACTGAATACTCATGTCAAAGGCCTATCCTAACAAACTACCCAAAATGTTATTGGATCAACTTCCGCATCATTACGATAGCGCAACACAACACACGTCATGAACCAGCACTAAAATCTTTCTCCTTCTAAAGAAAAATCTGAATCGACCTTCGAGGCTCGCTCGAGCAAAAGCGTCGAGCAGGGGCCTGCGAGGCTTTTTGAGAGGTTGGCAAACTAGTAGACAATTGGCAATCCTTACCTAAATTTTGATCACAACCCTTACGATCAATCTCCCTCTCACCACAAGAAGAAACAGAGCCCTCGGTGGTACCCGAGGCCGTACATCTCATTCACCTCCTGCGAAAGCGGCAACCACAAATCAAGAATTCGATATTATCTCCCCCTGCATTTTGCATCAAAGATTGGATCATTCCTAGATAGGTGAGATCTTTCCACTCTCTTTTCACGGCCTCACCTCTGCGTGGCGGCGAGAGCTGAGCATGGTGAGCCACCACGCCATCCACCGAATAATAGTAGTCGACAGCAGCGAACTGCACACGCGTTTGCTGCGGCATCACCTCCTACACCCACACGCGTCGCCCTCTCTCGCTCCCCGGGTCCGCCGCCGCCGGCGCTTCGGCAGGCGACTTCGCCCTGGCAGGTCGGCGCGGTGCGCGTCATATACCACCGCGATAGTCCGCCAACGATGTGGCGCCGCCGAGGCTGCCACGGCGAACTGAGTCTCGGTGTCCGTGGAAGGAGGCGTCGCCAGTTGCGGTGAAGGAGGGCAGCGGCGGCGGCAGCAAAGTTGCGGCGTCGCAGGTAGGCGAGCGAGGGTAGAGTCAAGCCCGCAGAGTGAAGGAGCCGTGAAATTTGGCGGGCCGACGCCGCTCAATTAGTTAAGTGGGTTGTGGGTGTCCACTTCCTAATTTATGTGGGCTAAAATAGACGGGTAAGTGGGCAGCCCGTGACCACTTTCATCCCTAATTAGTTCAAGCTTCTGTAAATCGCCATCGAGAAGGGAATGTCAAATAAGGACACATGAAAGAACACGGTTAATAAGTCTGTTTGTGATGCAACGAAATAAGAAACAATTGTGGGAAGTTTCGTCGGCATAAATAAATGCCATAAAGATCATGTGTTGAGGAACCACATAATGGCAGATACAGATGCAAGCCCACACGTGCAAACAAGATCAGCGATGTTGCCTACGAATCGATTAGTGACATTATGTTAATTCCCAATGCCAAGTTATGAGTTATGAAACATTATTTTTATGAGTTATGAAACATTATGTTAATTCCCAATGCCAAATTAGACATCGCCACTTTCGTCAACAGTCATCGTTGACAGTCATCATTCACCACCATTGTTTACAACCCAGCTCGCAATCGAAAGACACGTCCATCCTTTATTTCTTTTTTCACACTCTCTCTCCCTCTCTCCCTCCCTCCTTCCCTCCCTCCCTAGCCCTATGCTGATTGCCTGAGCTTACTGAGAGCCCATTCGGTAGAACTCCAGCTCCTGGATTCTCGTCCGGAGGAGTCGGAGCTCTACCAAACGCGGTCAACTCTTTGCGAGAAGAAGCAGAATCACTTTGAAGTGATTCTCCTTTTTGCACTAGGAGCTGGGAGCTGCTTGAAGGTCTCTCCCGTGAGAATCTAATCTCCCCGACTCCCCTTCCTACTCACCTCAGGAGCGCCGCCTCCGATTCCCCCTCCCCACTCAGCCCCTGAGCCCGACGCCGCCTAGAGTGCCGCCTCCGACCCCCCTCCCCGTCTCAACCCCGTCGTTCGGTCATGAAGAGCCCCGACCTCCAGCGCCGCCTCGGTCACTGTTGCCCTGACTGACGCTGTCACCCCAACCTCAAGCGCCGCTTGGAGAGCTACCTCGGTACGCTGTCGCCCCAACCTCGAGTGCTGCTTGGAGAGTCGCCTCGATCGCCCGTTGCCCCGACCCCAAGGCGTCGCCACCACCGAGTATGGCCGATTAACCTCGGATCTTCCTCTCTGCTCTCTCTTCCCTCTTTAGAATCCCCCTTTCAAGAACCAGCAAGCCAAACAGTTCTTGAAACTGCTCCTGATTCTCTAGCAAATCAAAATCAAGAGAAGTTGGAGCAGAATCAAGAAGGAGTATGAGCTGGAGCCCTGCCAAACGGGCCTTTAATCTTAAATTCTTGATCCACAAATTCCACAGCCTACTCTCCCTGTTCGGTCCTAAGCCCTAGTCCATGGTCAAGAAACTTTATCCTAGTCCCTTTTGTAGTAGGATAACCTGAGATGGCAAAACCTAGAAGAAGTTAAATCTCCATGTCAAGAAACTAAGCATTTGGCGGCAGGTCATTGGGACCATTTAGAAGGCAACAAAGCATGGGTGAGTACTTCGAGTGGAAGGAAAAGGCTGGTAGTGGGACAAATTAGGAATTTGGCTATTACTGGAGATCGATGTGGTTTGAAAAACCACAACATTGGCCTAAGTGATTTAGATCAAGCCAAAGAGGGTATGGAAGTGAATTCGGACTCATGAAGCTATTTGAAGCGTCAAGATGAAATGCCACTTTGAAAAGCATTCGTGTGAGTGTGTAAAACCCGTTGTGTGTTGGGTTAGCGGGTTAGCTCATAAGAAATATAGATAGTATCCACTTGTTTGTCTAGGTCTAGGGTCACGTTCAGACTCCCTTGAACTATCCTTACTTGCAAATAGACCCAAGTCACTTGGCGTACCACATTTTCTTCTCATGATTCCTTGACCATAGCCCACTATGTCCATCATCAATGGCTCACGCTTCAGCTCCTTGTCTTCTCGACTTACACCAATTTTTTGGTCTTAGTCATCTTCTCACGTCACCTTGATCATCTGAACCTCAGCTCTCCTAACCTAGTCCCAATCTCCTCCGCCACCATGACCTAGTTCCGAAATCCTACAACCAACACAAACAAGCAAACTGTCACGTAGCACTGTTCACAAAATATGCAATAAACATTACATAAACCAAAAACATGATCATAACTTCATTGGAAAAACCGGTAGCACCGCCCTGGGACCGGTAGTACCGCCCCGGTACTACCACGATACCACCAACCTAGGGCCGATAGTACCGCCCTAGTCAAACCCCAAAATGCATTCTTTAGAAAATAACTATCGCTAACTAGAGACCGGTAGTAACACTGGCTAGTAATACCACCCTCGACTCAACTCTGAAAATCACCTCTCTAGAAAACCACTACCGCCATCTAGAGGCTAGTAGCACCGCAAGGCTGATAGTACCGCCCCCCAGGAACCAGTAGTACCTCCCTTGACTGATACACCTCAAATTGCTTCAAATTCAAAATGAATTCAAATCAAACTCAAACCTAAGCACCACATGCTCAAACACAGTCAATTACTCATCATAAACATGGATAGATCACCACATGGTCTCTCATTATTCGCTAACTATTGTTGTGACAAAAGCAAAGACATAGATTTCTAAATTCTCCCTTTTCGCACTTCATATTTTTGAAAAGGGGAATATCACTGCTTATTCCTTGCCTAATGTGGAGTATGAGGAGAACCTCCTCTTTTTCCCTAAATTTCCCCTATCTAACAACAAAAGGTAGGATAAAGCCATTGGTTCCTTTCTCTCTGCAAGGATTTGTGCAAATCTTTCTACCACCTGTTTTCAGTCCTCATAGCCATCTGATGCTGCTCTTAATATTTTTCCATTTCGTTGTGTGTAGATTGGTGTGGTGTAAGTAGGAACTAACATAGGAAAAATATTCTTGTATGTACTCCAATCCCTGTATGTGTTCATGTGCATGTGTAACTTTGACAGAACCAGTAGGAAATTCTTTCAAGGGTATTCTTGTCATTGCACGGCAATAACATTAGGAGCGAGAATGCAAAGGAAAACTTTGCTTTCTTATTTGTAACATAGCCAACGAATTTTGCCTACAAGTTTTAGTCAAAACATAGATGTTGAGCCTGCTTTTGTGATGGGAGTTTAGATATCTCCCTAAATCCTAGGTTTAGTTGGACAAGCAATTGAGTTTTTCATTGGTTGGTAGATCTTCCTGGATTGTTTAATTCAACAAGTAATGGGCATCCCATTTATAATCAGAAAATAAAATAGGGGTATATCATCATAACATTAGCCATTTGATCTGATTTAAAGGTGTAAAATGCAAGCATGAAGTAGTCTCACTTCTCCGATCTTGACTCGGCTTCAGATACATACGCTTCACCTGTAATGTTGACTTACGAAGTCACATGAACATGATAAACACTACGTAATACTATTTAGAAACAGAAAAGAGTGGGCATTATCTGGGGCCAGAGGGCCCTGGAATCCCAGCAGATTAAAGCTTGAAGGATGTCCGAAAGTAGTGCCATTTTCAGAACCACGATCATGTCGCCTCGTCCATCGACACAAATTTCAGATGACAAATTTCAGTCAGCCACACGTGATCACAACCTTATTCATATCCACTCGCGATAATTTTGCATCAATATTTCATCTTTCAAGCAAGGGAAATAGACATCATCTTTTGCAATGTTCATAATTCTAACCTTGATTTATTCATTCAAGCATTCAACACAAAGATACAATTATTTTCACTACACAAAAGCAACCTCGGAAACCTAAATAGGGAAAAGTCAAGCTTCCAATTCTCCCTTCAAAACAGGACTACAAAAGTTTGATCTCTATGTTCTGTTCCCCACGAAACTGCTTGTTTCAAGGCAATGCAGCCTTTAGGTTCTTGGCTAATTCTTCTAGCTTCTTCAATCCTTCTTCAGGAGAAGCAGCTTCACCCAATTGCCTCACCATTGCGCTCCCGACGATCACACCATCTGCGCCCCATCCCGCGATCTGCAATAGAAACAATGAAGCAACAAGGTTGTCAAAGGTCATGCAAATAAGCAGAAAGTTGTTGAGTATGATTTACCTGCTTCACATGCTCTGGAGTCGACACCCCAAAGCCAACAGCCACAGCCTTTTCTGTGACCTATAACAAGCACAAGATGTTCTATAAGCATCCTATAACAGCCACACCAGTTCGCTAGGTAATAATTGAAAAAAAAAGGATGATGATACAAACCTGCTTAATATCCTGAAGAAGAGATTGCACCTTGGAACTGACATTTGTACGTGTGCCTGTAACTCCAACAGTGCTTACCTGAGTATAAATATACTAGTTAACAACCAGCCCATCATGCATCTAGTTGGCTATCATCAACCAAATTCAACAGAGTAGTAGTATCGAACATTGTAGAGTGAAATCCAGTTGCCTATCATCAAAAATATAAATGGGGAAGTGATAGGCAAGTAATTGAGGTGCCTCAATCTTTTCAAACCAATGTTTTTTGCATTGTATTTTTTAGTTCTAGCATGTCAGTGCAGCTGCATGATTATTTCAGTTTACAAAGTTTACTTGAGATGGAATAGGTTGTACAGAAAGTTACTATTTAATGTGCAATACGTATGCTGTACTCGGCTACCTTTCTTCTTAAATCTTATATATGCTAGTTTGACTATTTTGAGGTGCAAAATTACTAACTGAGAATCAGGAGAAATGCCATGTGAGAACAGTTATTAGAAAACAGTTAGGAAGTTCTAGAAACTCACAAGATAAATAAATCCTTCCGAAGCCTTAGTAATTTTCTCCATTCTTTCTGTTGGTGTAGTTGGTGTGGTCAGTAGCACCTGCAGCCATTCATGCAAATAATCCCTATTAAATAACTCAATCAGCACAACAAATAATGTGACCTCAAAATACAGAGACACAGACGAAAGAAGCATCTTCATTCATTATTCTTTCCTATTCACTATTCAGTACCGAAGTCAAATAACAGAGAGTATGAAGTTTGTCCACTACCATGTGAATCAGATGTTGTAGTTTACTATGAGAGGAAAAGATATGGAAACTGCAGGCTCAGGACGCATGCACTAAATAACTAGTTTCTCAGTAATGCACAATTGCAGCAAATGGAAAGTTTACCAGGAATCCTTGATCCTATTTAGGCCCAAAAGTTGACCCGACAAATAGAGATGTAAAATGTTTTACAGGAGTCAGACTACATATCATAGCATGAGAGAGGCCTACCAGCTCTAGGTTGTTCTTGGCAGCTTCACTCCTCAAGAGATCTGTCTCTTCCAGAGGAACATCAGGTACCACAAGACCTGCAACATAGTAATACATAAGTAACTTGATTGTCACAATCAAAAAGAAAATTTGACAAAAAGTATCATATTGTTAAGATCAATATACAAAGTGCGGCTTGTAAAATACACACATAATATAACAACCTACAATCTGGGAGTGCTGATGCAACTCTAGTACCAAAAAACAGCTGTGAGCACTTGTCTATGTTGTTATACAAAGTTTAATTTTACTCAATCGTCTATCTGAATCAATGTTCTTCAGCAAATTAATTAGGTGAGTGTATGAGTAGAACGGCATTTTAATGTAAAAGGACATGAGCAAATTCATGTTATTAACTATATAAGAATACTACCATGCACACCGGCTTCTTTTACAACAGTCATGAAGTTTGTGATACCACGCTTCAGAATCGGGTTGTAATATGTGAAAAGCGCTACTGGACAGGACAGCTCAGGTATCACCTCCTTTACCATAGAGATGACATCCTCAAACTTGGTGCCTTTTGACAGAGCACGTGTAGCGGAAGCCTAAAATGTTGCGACCAAAAAGCAAAAACTTATAAGCTGAAGCACACAAAACTGCAAAATATAGTATGATAATAGCATATGTATTATGTAATATACCTGAATAACAGGGCCATCAGCCAATGGATCAGAGTAAGGCACACCCAATTCAATCACATCTGAACCACACGCGTCAAGAATCTTCAGTGCTTTCGCTGTGGTTGCCAAGTCAGGATCACCAGCAGTGATGAATGGAATGAACGCAGTCTGAAAGTTTGCAAATATAAGAGATTAGAACCAATAGACAACTTGAACCATATCACAAAAAGGAAAAAAAGATATGTATGAACATAAATGCTGATCTGGAAAAATATCATATCTCAGACAGTCGATTATAAATATGACAGCACATACATATGGACTGATTTTGGCACTAAAACTGGCAGAAAAGGAGACATGACAAAGCGGTGAAATTCATTCGACATTAATCTCTTACAAGAACCGGCTTTTATTAGCAAAATGCATCATAAACATTATTTACATCCTTTTGCAAGAAAATAGCACTAGGTTAATGTCAAAGGTTAGTAATCAACAATAAACTTATATTTTGGGTACCTTTGAAATTAGCAGAATCAAACACACAATCGGGGCGTACGATATAGACAGGTTCGGGCCTCCGATGAGAGTAATACCCTACTCTTGTATAGATGATGTATAAGGTTGATGAACAGAGTACAAAACAAGATGCCTAGCTTTAATTACAAGAAAGATGAACTTAGGGGTCGCTAAGCTATGGCTAAAGGATGCTCTTGCTCAGAAGATCTTCTCGCTCGTCTAGCTCTGGATAGCTGTAGTTTGAGAATTGTTTGTCCCCTGGCGACGTCTACCCTCGTCCTTATATAGTCGAGGTAGCCTTGGGTCGAATCGTAGTTAGTTGGATATACCGAATCGTAGTCAATGAGGAGTCCATCGCCGTTAGGATCTCCGTAGCATATCCAAACTTTCGTAAATGCCAGGCGTATTTGAGTAGGTTCCTCGTAACGGGAACACGATCGAATCTTTCCTTTCATGAAGATATTCCCTTCCGCATATATCTTGTCCCATCGGACTGGCTCAAAATATCTGGAACTTCCTTATGCTTGCTTGAGCATATATGGTATAATCCTTGAGTTTATGGCGTACATCCATATCCCATATTTGGATATTCGACAATTAATATGGCCAAGGGCAGAAATGGGCATCCGTGGTTCTTTCATAGCTCATATCATATAAAATCATAACCAATCTAGATCACCGCAACACGAATTTAATTATCGACAAACACAAACAGAGCTAGCATGGGGCAATCCGTTTACCACAACTCGGACGATATGGCGCTTCCTAAAGCCGTCCATCCACCAATCTAAGTTCAAATTCAAATTCGAAAAATTCAGAAAATTTGAAAAAAAAATTATCCAAAAATTCCCTAAAATTAGTGTTAATAGCTTTATGACCTCTAGTGTGAATATTTTTTGAAAAACCAAAGTTTGGAGACGTTTTTGAGCCATTCAAAATGTAGATAATAGAAAAGCTAAAAAAAGGCCTGGCCTGTAGGCTTCAGTATGTCTAGCAATATTTACTTCAACATATTTTAGTAACAACATTTGTTCAATTATATTTAGTAGCAATATTTGTTCAATTATGTCAAGTAGCAATATTTGCTCAATTATATTTAGTAATAATATTTGTTGAAGTATATTTAGTACTAATATTTGTTCAATTATATTTAGTAGCAATATTTGTTGAAGTATATTTAGTAGCAATGAACGACACCCGAAAATGGTACTATTTGTTCAAGTAGCGATATTTGTACGTACAGAAATTATCTTGCTATGGTATATTTTAATTTGTTAATGTTATCCAATATCGAAAAGCTTATTTCTCGTTGTATGCATGCATGAACTACCAAAACATTAGTATGGAAGTTGTACTCTGTTTTACTAGTTATATTCTATACTTATTTTGTTGTATAGCCTGCAATTTGACACAAGCAATTATTTACTAACATTCCGTTTATGTAGGTCGAACATGACATATGTGTGACAATAAAAGAACGACGAAGCTATACCTACTTCACAATTTCAAATGAAATGTATTGAAATGTAAATAATGTTGATATGTGAATGGTATTGGTATGTCATTATGTGAATGCCTATTCTTGCACTTGTTAGATTGATATGTGAGTAGTATTGAAATGAAAGATTATTTGTTTACATATTATTGTTAAACGCTAACTTTACAACTTGCAATTGTCTAAAACATAGCAAAGGTTATGTCAAAAAAAATTCATATTTAGGAAAGATCATACCAGAATTTTTCGTGTTTTTCCATACTTTTTTTTATATATTTCTTACGTTTCTCCTATTTTTGGGGCCTTTAATGGCTTTTTACAACTTTTACAACTTTTTTTTTGCAAATTTTCTCTTTTTTCCAATGATCGCCGGTTTTCGCCAAAAACCACTCGAAAAAGCCATTTCTTGCAAAATTCACTAGCTAGTTTGACCAAATTTCAAATTCGTTTTATTTTCCAAACCACTCAGTTTTCAGCGAATCTCAAGCGGTTTTTCGCGATTTTTAATACCGCCGGGTCATCCAAATCCGACTTTGAAATGGTACTGTTAACCCTCCCCACCATCGTATACGGGGCAATAAAATAAATAAAATCGCAAAATCAGGGAGGGCCTAAGAAGAGCTCACCTTGCCCTGCCCCCTGAGCTTCGAGAAGGTGCCCGAGATATTGCGCTTGTCCCCGGCCACGGCCGCCGCCTCCGCCCTGATGACGACCATGGGCGCGGCGGGCCCCCGGAACGAGACCCTCCCCGCCACGCCGCGCCCCCTCGGCGCCGCGGCGATGGCGAGAGACGCCGACGAGGTGGAGGAGGCCTTGAGCGCGGACGCCATGGGTGCGACGCGAGGTGGTGGCTGTCCCCTGACCGGCGGTGCGCGCAGTGTGTTCGACGCCGTGCTCGACTCACTGGCTCGGATAAGCCGTATTAATAGGAGGCTTGGGCTACTGTATGGGGTGGGCCATGGTGTGGGGCCTGGGTTGGTGGGCCGAGGTGGCTGCGCCTGCGGGTGGGCCGCGGCTGTCAGTGACTCGGTGCCCCGTGCCTGACTACTCGTCACTCGTGGGGTTTTCGCTTTCCGGGTTTTATTCGTTTGTGGCACGTGCGCATAGTTTTGTTTGTTGTTCTTGGCTGACTCAGATTAGAGCTTATTTTTCGGGAAAAAAATTACTTTTAAAATATATATTGTTTTGTGTTAGGAGTGTTGTTTTGCTCCTCTACGATATTTTTAGTATATATAATTTTAGGTACAAAAGGTTTTCTCGCTTGGAATCCTTGTTTGTACCATCCAATTGAGGATACGACTAAATGTTACTAAAATATTAAAATATGAATTAATAGTGGATGTTGATTACTTATCTTTTTATCTGCTTTAAGATTTATGCAATTTATATTATGAGGAAATGCATAGAAATACCACTCTTGTAATCACGTAACTATGGCTGCTAAACATATGTATTCGAGTGGTAAGCTTTTAAACCACCCCATTTTGTTACCTAAGAAAGCAAAGTAGCAAACCCCATCTTCTTAATTCGTTCTCGGGCGGCAATATATTACTTTGTGTCAATCCACCGTTGGAAAGCGACCACACACACCCTGTCGAGGAAAGAACTGGGAAATTAGGCGAGGAAGATGCAATGCATATGGGCAATAAAATACCTTGATGCGTCCATAATCTACCCGAGTACGTACTTTGTCAAAACATGGTGAAAGTGTTAAGTACTCTTGAGAGACGAATTTGGCCATCCTCCTTGCTAGGGGTGGAAATCGAACCCAGTCATCGTTTTTTTGAGTTTTTTTGAAATTGATATAGTTTAATTTAATATCATTTTATCTATAATTTGTATGTATTTTTAGAATCGAGCCAACGAGTCAAACTAGAGTCAGAGCAAAATCTAATTTCATTCGAAATTGACTTGTTTCAATATTTAACCAATAAACGAGTATAATTAGAGCAATTTTAAACCGAACCAACGAGTCCCACCACTGAGCTTTTTTTGCAGCGCTACGTACTGCATGTGATATCCAGTCCTCAACAACCACCGAATGAGTCTAGCTAGCACTACGTACGATCGAGTATGTGATTTTCCTTTTGTTTTGTGATTATTACAGCCGGAAGATCGACCAGTGTAATCCGCCTTGGTAAGATGGCCGGATAAAGCATTAATTTTTCATCTACATGCATGTGAAAATTGTATCTTTTATATATAAAAAGAAAAGGCAAGGGCCTGTTTGGAATTAACGTAGGAAGTTAAAAACATAAGATATGGCGAATCACTGGAAAAATTGCAATGTTGTGAAAGAAATAGTCTATCCTAAGGGTGTTGAAATTGACATCCGCTCAATTGTTGTTGGTGATCACACATTGTCTGTCTTGGAGATCTGGGGTCTTGAATACCGTGAACAAGATGCATTGTTGGTGAAGCCCGAGAGCGTAAGCTGTTGAGTCACTTTGCGAGAGAAAAGAGTTTCAATGGTCGCATTGGGGAAATTGATGGTAGTGGAAAGATTGTTTTGATTGATGGTGCTGATGTGGAGCATGCTGAAAAAGAATTTGAAGAGGATGATGACAAATCAACAATACTTGCAATTTGGTTTTATGTGCAATGGGATCCTGGAATTATCAAAAAATTATGAATGCAACGTCAAAGACTACGCCATTGCTTGGGGGCAAGCAATGTTTCTAGGAGGCAGTAATGTAATGACCGGAGGGGACCCACTTGTCAGAGAAAGCAATGTTTATAAGCCAACCACCAGGACTAGCAAAGGGGAGGAGATTGAACGGAATCGAGTGTTTGTTTTCCCCTTCCTACTTCTTCTACCACCGGCTCATCTCACGCCACGGCCAAATCTTCGCCGGCGGCCACGGGATACTTTCCTGCTTCGAGGTTGAAGTCTCACGTCTCGGCGATTTCCCCTTCGTCGACGGCCATGGGACACTACTCTTCTTGTTCTTCGGAAATCGTCACCGATCTCACGCCTCAGCTCCGACTGGTGGCCAGGGGATGTGACAACTCAGTTTTCAGCGAATTTCAAGCGGTTTTTCGCGATTTTTAATACCGCCGGGTCATCCAAATCCGACTTTGAAATGGTACTGTTAACCCTCCCCACCATCGTATACGGGGCAATAAAATAAATAAAATCGCAAAATCAGGGAGGGCCTAAGAAGAGCTCACCTTGCCCTGCCCCTGAGCTTCGAGAAGGTGCCCGAGATGTTGCGCTTGTCCCCGGCCACGGGCGCCGCCTCCGCCCTGATGACGACCATGGGCGCGGCGGGCCCCCGGAACGAGACCCTCCCCGCCACGCCGCGCCCCCTGGGCGCCGCGGCGACAGCGAGAGACGCCGACGAGGTGGAGGAGGCCTTGAGCGCGGACGCCATGGATGCGACGCGAGGTGGTGGCTGCCCCCTGACCGGCGGTGCGCGCAGTGTGTTCGACGCCGTGCTCGACTCACTGGCTTGGATAAGCCGTATTAATAGGAGGCTTGGGCTACTGTATGGGGTGGGCCATGGTGTGGGGCCTGGGTTGGTGGGCCGAGGTGGCTGCGCCTGCGGGTGGGCCGCGGCTGTCAGTGACTCGGTGCCCCGTGCCTGACTACTCGTCACTCGTGGGGTTTTCGCTTTCCGGGTTTTATTCGTTTGTGGCACGTGCGCATAGTTTTGTTTGTTGTTCTTGGCTGACTCAGATTAGAGCTTATTTTTCGGGAAAAAAATACTTTTAAAATATATATTGTTTTGTGTTAGGAGTGTTGTTTTGCTCCTCTACAATATTTTTAGTATATATAATTTTAGGTACAAAAGGTTTTCTCGCTTGGAATCCTTGTTTGTACCATCCAATTGAGGATACGACTAAATGTTACTAAAATATTAAAATATAAATTAATAGTGGATGTTGATTACTTATCTTTTTACCTGCTTTAAGATTTGTGCAATTTATATTATGAGGAAATGCATAGAAATACCACTCTTGTAATCACGTAACTATGGCTGCTAAACATATGTATTCGAGTGGTAAGCTTTTAAACCACCCCCATTTTGTTACCTAAGAAAGCAAAGTAGCAAACCCCATCTTCTTAATTCGTTCTCGGGCGGCAATATGTTACTTTGTGTCAATCCACCATTGGAAAGCGACCACACACCCTGTCGAGGAAAGAACTGGGAAATTAGGCGAGGAAGATGCAATGCATATGGGCAATAAAATACCTTGATGCGTCCATCTACCCGAGTACGTACTTTGTCAAAACATGGTGAAAGTGTCAAGTACTCTTGAGAGACGAATTTGGCCATCCTGCTAGGGGTGGAAATCGAATCAAATTCTCGTTTTTTCGAGTTTTTTCTGAAATTAATATAGTTTGATTTAATATCATTTTATCTATAATTTAGATGTATTTTTAGAATCGATCGAGTCAACAAGTCGAGCCAGAGCAAAATCTAATTTCATTCGAAATTAACTCATTTCAATATTTAACCAATGAACGAGTATAATTGAAGCAATTTTAAACTGAGCCAACGAGCCCCATCACCGAGCTTTTTTTGCAGCCCTACTCCTTGCAACAAGTACGTACGTACTGCATGTGATATCCAGTCCTCAACAACCACCGAATGAAAATTGACTAGCTAGGAGTCTAGCACTACGTACGATCGAGTATGTGATTTTCCTTTTGTTTTGTGATTATTACAGCAGGAAGATCGACCAGTGTAATCCGCCTTGGTAAGATGGCCGGATAAAACATTAATTTTTGCATCTACATGCATGTGAAAATTGTATCTTTTATACATAAAAGAAAAGGCAAGGGCCTGTTTGGAATTAACGTAGGAAGTTAAAAACATAAGAAATGGCGAATCACTGGAAATGGATACAAATGTAAGTGCATAATACAAAACTATGGTGTTTGGATCAATTGCGTGAAAAACTTAGGAAATTAACATTAAAAATCGATATATGTTTGTGAGAGAGAAATTAAGAGATGGAGAGGAAGATTGCATTGGAACTTTCAAATTAAGGAAAGTTTCGCATAAGCTCTCACCTCTTTTAATTTTCTTTTTCTCTGTATGCACAGAAAAGAGGAAAACTTCGGAAGGAAAGAAATGAACTAATTAATCCTCAGTTGCAAACATATCCCCTCTAAATTCACGAGAGCTAGTATACGTGAGTATACTATGCTTAATTACTTGGTATCAAGGTGCCGAGCTATGCTGGCTCGGTACGTGGCTTAATTAGTCATTTGATTACATAAAGTCATTTAATTATGTGATTAAATCATTAAAGTGATTAACTAAGTGACTCATCAAAATGCTTAATTGATGAAGATAACGAGGATAGGGTGCTCGATAGGTAGAAAACTTACCACACTACTAGGGTTCAACAAGTGATACCTATCACCTACACGTCTTTCCCGGTCGATGAGGGGATTTATTTTTACAAATTTGTTCAAGAGAATGCTAGATTTGTAAAAAAATAGATGTGCTTCCATGCTTTTTTGGCAGTTGCACAAATATTAAAGTATGAATGAATGGTAGATGATGATTACTTACCCCTTTATTTGCTTCAAGATTTGTGCAACTTATATTGGGAGGGAAAGCATTGAAACACTGCTAAAAAAAGTGTGTTTTAGTCTAGGAAAAGAAATATTACACAATTAGAACCAACCTCACGTTCTTGATCTACTAGGCGGGTTCACAAAACCGGCAAAAACCGCTTGAAAACCGTGGTTTTCGAGCGTATCGCTGCGATTCGAGATCAAAACCGCTCGGTAAATTATGCTAATTATAAAAAAAATCAAAAAATTAAAAAAAAATTATGCGTTGAAAACCGCTCGAAAACCATTGAAAAACCGAAAACCGCTCGAAAACCGTTTTTAAGAACATTCAATTGGCCCGTTGTTTTTCGTGAAAAACCGAGCGGATTCTCTTCAAAAACTGAATGGTTTTCGATTTTTTTGAAATTTTTTTAAAAAAATTGATTTCTTAACTCTTCGGTTTCTGACGATTTTCAAGCGGTTTTTGTGGTTTTTGAATTTCAAATTTCGAGCGATTTTTTAAAAACAGGTTTTTCGAACCCTGCTACGGGGCCGTTTTCCCCGATAGGAGAGCACAATTCTTTGACTCTGCTGGCTAGCAGTTGGCTGCCGATCGAGACGAGGGAAGAGGAAGGAAGCTTAGCCTTGTCCTTTAAACTCGGTCGTCAGAGAAAAATTAACAAGCTGGTCAGCATCGCATCGCATGCAAATCAAACGGAAGGGGCCGGCCGGGTATCGATCGCTGACCGGCAGTGGCGGCGGGAAACACACGCCCGCCCGTCCATTGAGCTCGATCCTACGTACCGGTGGTTGGTGAAACCGACGATGACGTCTCGGCGGCGACCCGCATGTGTGATGATGTGTACGTCCTTTCGGTGATGACGTCATGCCCCTCGGTTGATTGGGCATCTTAGTTTTTTAGCCATGAGATCTAGATTCGATTATCCACGTTACTCCCTACTCTGTATATACTAGTATGGTACCCGTGCGTTGCAACGGGATATGAAAAAGAATATGATATATATCATGAAACGTTACCATCAAATGTGATTCTAAAATAATAATAATTGTTTGCAATGGAAACTCATGCTCTGAATCGCCCGGTACACCATTGCTCAAGATCGATTATAGTACCCCATCGTTCCAGCTGTAGAACTTCTAAGCATAACTGTTGTCCACGACTTATTGATATGTGAGCACTCAAAATCTATAAAACATTACTGACAGATCTTCATACCAAATTAATTAAGCTGGCTTATTAGAGATCTAAATAATATCACAACAAAATAGAACATTCTCCATAGGCTGATTTGCACGCTTGGCAAATAACAAAGGTGGCTCAGGTGCTAGGCAGGTTTGGCTGCACAAACAAGCTACCTATGCACTTGGTTACATGCTTCCCTAGATTCAATCTAGGCATTGTAATCAAGAAATGCACTCAATTATTATCAGTCCCTCATAGATTGAACGGCGCTGACAGGTGCACTACCACAAATCCCAATTTTCCTACGCTCCCGCCCCACCTCATTCAACTTTCCGTTCCTGATAGTGTCACCCCCATCTAGACATCTCCATATCACCAATGCCACCCCTCTGCACATTGTAAGTTACCGGCTAATGATTTAGGCAGCTCACAACTAAGGTTACTGAATC
This sequence comes from Guadua angustifolia, assembly GCA_036346375.1. Lineage (NCBI taxonomy): Eukaryota > Viridiplantae > Streptophyta > Magnoliopsida > Poales > Poaceae > Guadua > Guadua angustifolia. The sequence goes on along the minus strand of CM070512.1, from coordinate 45,668,536 downwards.
ATACTGAATAATTTATAGATGCATCTCAACACCAGCTACACTACTTGCCTTATATTCATCTAGAACTGACCACACTCCCTATAGGGCAAGGCAATCACGAGTTCAGCTCAAGGCATAATTAAACTAAAATCGTATACATGATGACAATTCCATTCACACACTGTATGAACATACCATATAAGATGTTATTATCTCAACATAAAAATAACTAATTAAGGAAAGATAGTGATTATTACTAAAGGCAACCATTCACACACTATACGGCATACCATATAAGATCTTACTATCTCAATATAAAAATAGCTAGTTAAGGATAACAGAGTGAATGGGTCTTATCTACTTCCTAATTAAGGCAAACTAACAAAGCTAAGCTCTTATCTATTTCCTTCTCAATATTGTGTTATGATTTTAAAAAAAAAAGTGTTCTGGAGCTAAGTTACCTTTGACAATATAGAGAGTTGTAAGGTTATTTTCTGCCTAAGAGAAGGTGGCCTTAGCTTTGTGAAAAAATGTTTAAGTAATCGATCACAGGTTTAGCAAAGAAACAAATATAAATAAAATTAAGTATCTGATATATGGCCCCTCCCCCACCAAACAATACACTAGTATTTATAGTTTTACTTACAGTGAAGATGTTTACTATTGGTATATAGATAGTTTAGAGAACACCAAGTGAAGATAATTTCTAAGGCACTGATTTATAAAAAATTGTGCAAAAAACAAATGAAAAGAAAGAAAAAATAACTTTCCTAGTAAAGAAGCCATGCCAATTTCTCTGGCTTCTCATTTATCAGTATTAACATTCTTCTCAGAAATAGTCATCCTAAAATGGAGAAGATAAGATGCAAAGTAAGTTAGCAAACCAAAAAAGAATTACGATGAAAATTTTCTTATATATCAAGATTCCCTCATGGATGGCTACAGAAGGAGTAGGACGTACAAAAGCTAGATTTGTTTTCTTGCTCCCATAAACTAAACACTCAATAGATGAACGCTAATTAACTATAAAACTATGTGCTTTCTTGCAAAACAACTGTTGTAAGATACACTATTGAACGATATACATAATTATGCAGGTAGCCACTAATTTAATAATTGCCACACTCTGTTTTTATTAGTTAAGAAATGCATTTTCAGGACCAAGAAATGATAGGAACGAACCACTATTGCCCTGGTCTGGTCTTTCTCCTATTCCATGTCTCTCTAATGTGTTTGCAAAATCCATAAATTTCATTAGGAATAATTTTAAAAGGTAACATGAGGATTTGACTAAGCTTTTGTGCACCAAATGAGAAAGCACTCCATATGCTATAAAAGCTTTTTGCAAAAAAATAACATATGTTAACAAAATATCAGAAGAAGCATCGTGTATGTGTGCAGTTAGGAAAACATGCCTGTTTCTTCGCATGCACAGCAGCACAACACATGTCACATGACTAAGCACACATACAAGAATGTGCACTATATGGTTTGATGAAACATAGCATAGAAAAAGATACAGTACAGAAAAAAGAAAGAAAACAACATAATCGAGCCTATCAGTTATTCTGACCTTTGCTAGCGCTTCTGCCAAGATTATTATCGCCACCCCCTTATGTGTAAATTATGTTCAGATGCTTCAGGCGAAATTTGGTGTTGCATCCATAAGAACCTTTCGAATGTACAGAAGTCTATCCAATGGGCCCTTAATGAACTCATTGCCTAGCAGTAACTCATCATGTATGGCTATAAGTTTGTCTACAAGTCAGAGATTTTAATAATTACACCAACAAATACATGTCTGGTGATCCCTCAACAAAGGAAAAGAATACACATGTATGATTCACGATGTAAACTATAAATATAAATATCCCTGCTGGTCACATTGGAAGTAAAAATAGCCTCTTTGTTGATAAATTCTTCAATATGATTCGGTGATCAATTTAAAGTAAACATGCAACATGCATAAGCCACTTTGTATATTATCATCTCGCCTTGTGAAATATGTTGTATCACTAGATAATGGATAAGGTTCATTAGCAACCAATAAGCAACATAGATAATCAATACAATGAAAAATGCGTGAATTAAGCTTACCCTTAATAGATGCCTGCCCACTGAGGTTTTCAAAGAGCACTTCGACAAAGTCCTTTTAGAATGCAACAATACTTGTCAAACATAAACATGAGAGCAAAACAATAAGCCTACATTCTTGAGCATTTTAACATATAAAACCACACAAATATTCCGTGTGTCACCGACCTGGGTTTCCAGAGATAAAGAGCGCATGAAGGGATCGCTCTTTAGATCTTATCTCGAGCAACTCCGTTGCAAACCTGTAGAGAATTGCTTGCTTGTAGCAATCAACAACAACTGATGGAAGCCTAAGAATCCTAAATGCTACTCAAGAGCTGGGAGCTGGGAACCCAATGCAATGCAAGTACCTGGAGACCATGCAAGTCCTATTTGTGGCTTGCTCCTACAAGAAGGTCTTGAGCCTCACTTTCTCCATGGAACCAGCGTGTCGGGACCTGAATATGCAAATCCGGACCCTCTGTGTATACTGCACTAGTCCAGGATCACGCTAGTGCACACAGGCTCAACATTAGTGAATATCATAATCATACACAACGTAAATAAGACAAGGACATAATATATTAATTATTAGCAGTTGTATGACCTTATGGTCAACTTACTTAGCAATGCCTCACAAGGCTGAACAACAAATTGAATCAGCGGAATGAAGACGTAGATAACCTCTCAAGATACCACAGTAACCGACAAGGCTCGCACCTAAACATTCGTCCCTTCATGGTACTCCTTCTTCAAAGATCGATGATTTTTGTAGGCAAGGGTGAGTACACCAACACGTACTCAACAAGTTGTGCATGAATGCAATTCTATCATAGCTATATGCAAGGCTTATTCCAAAGGAATGGCTAAGTGGTTCTTAGCGATGGCGAGATTTTCAAACATAAGCGAGATGTAGATTGAAAAGACAAGAAACAAATAATAACAAGTAAATAGATTCCATTGTTTGCAAATCAACCCAAGTCTCAACCTAAATCAAATTCCATTATCCACAGGGCATCCTGCCATCCCATAACAGCTTGTTCATTTTAATTAACTACCCTTGATCAGAATTCGAGCATTGCTCAATACCGTGAGCACGGCTATCCGAATAGATTGTACACTCTGCAGAGGTTATGCACTTTACCCACATGATACAATCATGCACCACACAAAGAATGATCGTGAAGCCTTTACAATGCATCCTCTTAACCCAGTGCTACCCGCTAAGGTTTCAACACCGGTGGACTGGTTACCATATCCGGGGCCCCCTCTTGCGCCATCTGAGCTACCCCAAGCGAGGACGGTTACCACTACTCGGGTCTCACACCACCATAATAGCACTAAAGCTAAGCATTTGCAAATTAGTCACTAAGTCATCCCATTCTGCACATGTGGTTGCAAGTTAGACTCAGTCAAAGGCTCGCAAGGTTAAGTCCTTAGGATTGATTAAAGCAAGACTTACACATACCCTTTCTCGCCCATCGGGCCCACCACAACACCCTTGCCCTTCCACTTGCTTCAATCTAAAGTGATTATCTCCTGTTGGTTACCAAGCACCACGTGCTCTTCACAAATCAACATCGCTATGTGACTCACGCCACCACAACTCAATCTCTTTGTGCGACCACATGACACACAAATTAACATCATTGTTCCATATACCATTAGTCAAGATTAATAATCATTATTCCATGAACATGTGATGTCGTGGCATGGCTAAGCAATTCTATTCCGTTCTAACCATCCATGTTGATTTCATTATTAACCAACTATAGTAACCAACTTAAGGTGACAATGAAGCATGGCATACAAACAACAAGGTAGGGTATAGTTTCAAAAGGGTATGATAGCTAATCCCAAACTTAAGTTGAAAACATTTATACTCATGAAATAATAAGTGATAAGTTAAATCAAAATAGCATGCAATCTAATCTATGGGTGCAACATGATCAAAGCACAACTTGCCTTGGTTAAGTTCCTGGTCTTGATCTGAAAATAACTCCTGAGCTGAGAAATCCCCTTCAGAAGCCTCGCACAATTCAACGTCTACGCGAATCGAGAGAGAAAAGCAAATAAAAACCAAAATCAAAGAGCAAACAAATTCAAAAATTCAAATAAAAGACACCATTAGAAAGATCTCATTTTTACAAATTTTTAGGAATTTGAATCACCTCAATCCGAGTTCGTATGCGGAAGTTATAAGGTTTCAAAGTTTGAAAATCCTGAAAATAACCCTAAATAATAAATTCCGAATTCCCCGAATTATTTTCATAAAGGAAATTCCGATTTTTCCGACGTCAGCTGACAAGGTGCTCGCGTGTGCAGCCACGTAACGCCAGCTCGATGCCACCTCAGCGCCACCTCAGCAACGCAGTCTACGTGGCGACACGTGTCAAGGAATTATCAACCTACCTCTACCGGCTGACGTGGACGAAGCTCGTCCGTCTGATGAGGATCGAACGACCCACAGAGCTCCCGAGCGACGGATGAAGATTCGGCGGCGCAACTAGCCGGACTTGAGGAAGATGATGCCTCCGGTGACGCTCCGGCGAACTCCGGCGAAGAAGAGATGGCGGTGCAGCTTCTCCGTGACTCGACGAATTCGATCCCACCCTCGAATCGACGGAAGAGAATCTCTAATGTCGGGAAAATGCGACGCAAACCCTCAACCTCGCTCCGCAACTCCGACGAAGCGTTAGAAGCTTCTACGGTGGCTCTCCGCAACAAGGAAGTAGGGAAATACGCGCGTGTGGGGATTCTCGAGAAGTGCTCGCCTTTATATACCCGAGGCGGCGGCAAACAAGGAAGGAACGCGGTGAGTTCAGATCCGAGACGGCGGTGGAGAAATTCCAAAATCGGAGCGATGATCCGGAGCCGTGCTCGATCGCAACCAACGGTCGTGATCGCGCTTAGGGTTTCCTATTCCGTCCGGCCTGCACAGTACACGGGCCGGCCCACTACTATTCATTCCATAATCTTCCGATTTTCCTTTTTATTTATTTGAATAAAAGTTTTGATTTATTTGGGGCCTTAAAAATACTCTAAAATTCCCAAAAATTCTCATAAATATTTTGAGCTATTCTGGATTTAAATAAAATATTTTCACAAAAAATTATTTTAACTTCCTATATTTATAATTATTCTTTAATACAAAGTAATATTATTTAATTCCAAATAATTCAAATAAATCTCAGAAAATCCAATAAAATCCAGAAAAACATAAAATTCATATTTAGCAATAAAATAATATTAATTAATTAAATAGCTGAAATTTTTGGGATGTTACACAGCGGCGCTCGAACTTGTGCCGCAGGCCCTCTAAACAACCTGAAGAGCTAACCGACCAACTGTGTTTCATTCCAATCCCAGTTTTCCAGGGGTGGCGTGGGGGCACGCATGGCACGGGAGCAGGTCAGGCACGAGGGTTGGACGACGTGCGGGGTTAAACTCATTCTTTTATTAGTTAAGATTAAGATAAGAAAAGCATCCTTCAATCTTAACACTAACCTTGCCTCCCCACCGGCGTCGCCTGCATCCTCCTCCTCTACTCCACCTCCACCTCCCCGTTGCCTCTTTCCCCATCTCCGAGCTTCTCCCTCCTTTGAGCCCATCCTTGACTCGCTCGCCAGCGTCACTCACTGTCCCCCAGCTGAGGTGGTGTCGCCCTCTTGCCACACCATCAACACCATGCTTCCGCCGCCCCTCCCTCTAATATGAGGAGTTCCAATGAATCTAAACCCTAAGATATGAGCTCGAGCTCTAACCCAATGGTAGCGCTGGAGAGGAGGAAGATGAGTTTTGTCAGACCATGATTCTCCATGTTGATCAAGGGTAAGGAAAAAATAACTAAAACTTAATACATTTCTTGTTGCCATTACTATGAGGGAAGCCTCAATCAAAGATCTCAATTCCATGAAATCACGTGGTCTAGGGCTTTGGGCTAGCAATCCAACTCACCATTGGTAGCACTGCATATGTGATCTATCCTGGAACCAATCAACTAACCTGTTGCCCTCTTGCTTAGTCTACTATTCTACTGATCTTATAAACTCCCTAATCCACAAGCTTAGTCAAAATACGCTTTGTGAAGAGGATCAAAGGGATCAGGTGCATTGGGTAGTGACATTATCGGGACGCATGCAAGGCCGAATCCATTATCCATGCCCTAGTATAAGACCAAAAGCCGTAGAAGCTCCCTCGAGAAATTAGAACAAGGTTTAGAGTTGCCAGCCCAAGAAGAGCCTAGGGCATGACCCATCTCTGGCTCCACCCTTCTTCTTCTAGCAAACTACTCAAACTAGCAAAGTGCCCTAGCACTTGGCATGTACAATGATGTCATGTCAGCCGTCTATATAATTTGCCACGTAAGTTTTCTGATGACATAGAGGAGAGAGAATGAGAGTATAACTATCTCTTTATGAAAAGACGACCATATAGACAATATAAAACACTATTGTACAAATTATTATTTATAATAAACACTTTTTTATACCATAATTAAAAGATCACAAGATCTCATAGAGACAACTTCAAGATGTCATTTATTGTAAAAGTTATTTTTAGTTTTGCCTTTAGATGATATAGACAAATATATAAACAGCATTCGTTTCTACTATTATACATGCCCTTAGGGATGGTTATCCCTGAGTGATTCGTCATACAATGTCTTAGCTTCCATTCCTCGTCATGGCATATCATACCCTGAATTAAAGCTTGCAGACTTCACGCAAGGGGAGGCTATCCACGTGTCTTCCTTGGCAAATTTGCAAAAAAACCCTTGTGTTTCTTGGAATTACGGATAGGTCCCTGTAATTTACGAATAGGTCCTTCGCGATTTTTTGTGAGGGGAAGATTTCCTTTTCTAAATCGCATTTGGGTCCCTCGTGCGCCGTTTTACGGAAAAAACCTTCCGTTAAATTCAAATCGCGAACAAGCCCTTTTCTAATTTTTTCAGATAGCGGATAGGTCCAAAACGTAGCATTTAGGTCCTTGCTCTTTACGCTTTAGGTCCTTTCTCCGCTTTTCTCGGAAAAAAGTTTTCGTCACCGAAAAAATATGTTCACTCTATCTCTAGACTTTTCCCCACCGCCCCACCGGTTTCCATCTCGGTCTCCAATATTTCCCAAATAATTAAATCGAAAGAGGTATTTCTACGATTCTAGCTCTCTATTTTTTCCCGTTCGCTCATTATTTCAACGATTTAAATAATAAAACGCCGATAAGCAAGAAAATATAAATTTATATGATATATGCTCGTATGAACGGCGATATCGCTCAAAACGTTTGTCATCATCGATCTATTCAAAATGCGATCCGGTGATCACTGTAGACATGCTATCCTAACTGCTTGTATTGCATGACGTCTCACGATATGTCTTTCCATGTCTTTCTAGTTAAATCTTATTAGCTACAGGCGCGGCGTGCCGCCGCGCTTCCTTATCTAGTTGTGTTAGTAATACTCTCTCCAAACATAGATACTTATCATTTTGGACAATGAGATGGTCCTGAAACCTCACTTTGATTATTAATTTATATTATAGTAAAACCCAATAAAGTTATCATATTATGAAATTATTTTTTGAGACCAATCTATTCATATGATTTTTATGTACCCAATCTAAATATTTAGAAAGATATAAATAGTCAAAGTTTTAAAATTTTGATTGCACATATCCCAAAACAACATATATTTGTGACTAGACAGAGTAACATACTATTTCATACATTTGTACCAATTCGATCAACACGAGATATCTATGATGTAATGCCTAGGCATGCCGGATTAACCACACCCTCGCATCTACTTGATTACACTTGGTCCATACTTCATGTAAAAGTATTATTGTGGGTAGGGCTGTACACGGTTTTACTTAATCGAAAAAACCGTGCCAAAAAATGAACCGAACTGGTTAACTCGGTTTGATCGGTATACGATAAAAATTTTGACTTTTGAGATATGGTTTTTTTGTTGTTAAAAACCGCGAGTAAACTTAAATAAACCGAATGCCGAAATAAAAAAACATGTATAATTAGATAAAGTAATAGTCAAATGTGTATAAAGTATAGTTTCACATGAAAATAATATCACTAGATTTGTTAAAATAATGGTCAAATCTGTGTAATAAGGGGGTGTTTGGCACAGTTCCAGTTCCACCAAAATCCGTGGAGTTGATGGAGTAAAGTATTCGTAACTCTAAAAATTTATAGAGCTGAACTGTTAATATATTAATAGTATTTAGGTGGGTCATCTTGTTTACATTTTAGACTAAAAATATAAACTTAATTCACTTTATTTTAGCCTACAAGCTCCAGATCTAGAGTAGAGTTAGGATCTGGAGCTCTACCAAACAGGGCCTAATTTTTACTAACATATAATTAAATAGACTAATGATCAAAGGTGTGTATTAGAAATCATATCAATACCCAAAACGACACGTAAAAAAGAATAATTCACACTAGTTTGATAAGTAAGTATTTACCGATACCGAACCAAAATTCTATTTAATATATTTGGTATCACATTTTAATAACTGCATTTACCGATTATATCGTGTGTACAGCCCTAATTACGGGGCTACATGCAATTCGAGCCTCAGGTTTATTTAACGGTGGTCGGTGCTCATCTCTGTTGCCTAGCATTGTGGTCTGCACCAACCATCTCTTGCTCAAGCACGCGCACACATACATGGGCCACAAAATGGGCTTCATCATGCTGACAATATACATTTGTTAGGACTCACTATCATGATCTCCTCTCTTAGCAAAGGTTCTATGTGGAATTTTTTTAAAATAATATTATTTTAATTGAAATTGCGACATTAATACACGATTTTAAAAATTGCAGAAATAATATCCGTCGCCAAACCGCTTTGGCGATATTAGGGTCGCCGCCAAACGGTTTGGCGATAATAGGTAGTCGCCACACGGTTTGGCGACTATACCGTAATCCCGTGTCGACCGGTGACGTTTCTAAGTGACACCGGGCCAGGCGAATCAGCTAGTGGTCGCCACATTTCGGCGACTACTTAGTAGTCGCCAAGCGGTTGGCGACCACTAGTAGTCGCCGAATGTGTGGCGACCACTAGTAGTCGCTCAACCTGTTTGGCGATAATATCGTACATTTTTAATTTTAAGTAAATTTTGTTGTGAACTGCTTATGCAATAATTGTTATATTAAACAGAAAAACTAAAAAAACTCTTGTCATGTAATAGACGGGAAGAATTATTTTAGTTCGTTAGTGATACGCATCTCACTTTCGTATTTTCATAGCCCCGCAGGATAGGCCAGACACGGTCTAAAAAAGACGGAATAAATGAAGGCCGACCTACGCAGTGCGGGCTACCACTTACGTATGGGCGAGATAGCAAGACGTTCCTCCGGCATTTTGTTGCGAAAGTCGGAAAAAGCACTTACGGCTACAAAACCACGGAAATCGTGGGCACTAAGGGGTTTTCGTTGCCCCGCGGGACAGGCCAGACACGGTCCAAAAATTACGGAAAAATTCAAGGGCGGCCTCACGCAATGCGGGCTACCACTTACGTATGGGCGAGATAGCCGACGCTGGGTCTGCCATTTGTTGCGAAAATCGAAAAGGCACTCGCGGGTAGAATCACGAGCACGTATAAAAATTAAATTGGACAACCACGACGTCGAAAATTTTGAAATTTTTATGGAGGTTCTGATAAATCGGTGATATTACCATAAAAATTTCAAATAATTTGAAGATCTGAACAATATTTTTAAATTCAAACAATAAAATTTGATTGTTATGAACATTTGAAAATTTCATTTTATTGTTATGAACATCACAGCATGTGAATTTTCAAAATTTTATAGTCGACAACAACTCATGTTATGAACACTTAAATTATTTGTTGAACATATATAAGGGCACATACACCAAAAGTTCGATGAGAAAATAAGCAATAGATTAGATTATATTAGAAGGGCATTACAACAAGGATTTAAATTGCTTGATTTAACTAACTAACGAAAAAGCAATCGTCATCATGGTGGAACAAATGATCGCTATGCCTATCGAGTACAAACCTGAATGATGTCATACATTTTCGCATATTACCCGACCCATTCTAATTTTGCGATTTGTCCTCGGACACCGCCGATCCCTACTATGAAAGAACTCCATGGGGTTTCAAGAAGGTTCCCAAATATGCACGCCGATTGGGTGGCCTATGCCGACGCCTCGGTGTATAAGACTTAAATTTTGGTTGTTCTTTATGTGGATTTCGCCTCCCATATGGGCATGTCATCCCGATTCTGGCGTCCCTATGTTAATACCACCCGGTTCCGGATGGTCCGCGAACGCGCGAGGATTTGTTGCGTGGTGCGGACCTCGGCACCGCTTCCCTTGTCCCTTCTTCTTCGAGAGGAGGAACCTCTTGCGCCTCTCTTGTGTTGGCGTTAGTCGGAGACATGCGAGGCGCCGCCTGCTTTTGGCTCGCTCGACTCCACTATATGGTGCGGGAGGTGTGTGTTGGGCTTATGCTTGGACAACCGAAGCGTGCCTGCAGCAATGCAAGATGCCCGCTTTGGTGGTTGCATAACACCGTAGGCGTACTTTCGGTCCGGCTTTTACGGGCGGTAGTGGCACCACGGAGAGGGTTGTTCTCCCGCTTATCCCATGCAAGTTGCTCGAGATGTGGGTGGTACGTCTCCCGTCCACCCAGTTGAAGTAGCCGCACCATTCATCCTCGGGCAAGGGCACCCAGAGAATGTCCGGTCCGCTAGATCACCGTGGCGGTATCAACCACGCCTCCAGGCCATGTTCGCAAACCTCGGGCTTTGGGTGGCCCCGAGGAGGTTCCTCCTTTGACTTGTTGATGTTCGAAAGTGTCCTTCAACTCCCCGTGTGCGATGAACTGGTTTAGCACTACTACTTTGTGAGACTAACATGAGTATAACGCATGAAACTCACCGATTGGTTGGCCCTCGCACACCGCCCTAAGCTCGGTCGATCTAGAAAAGGTACATATCCCGCGGCCTCTCCACCGGTGAAGTTCTCGGCAAGCGGGTTTGGCGTCGTGGCGCTTGTAGAGAAATTCAGAGTCGCGTCGCTCGGCCCGCCGATCCATTGGAAGAAGCAACACCGGTCCTTGTCCCGAGAAAAGAAAGAATGAAACATGAGATAGTAGTGTTACCTCGCATTGTGTGGACACCAAGAGGTTTACCTTGTAGGTGCGAACACAGAAGAGTGAGCGCGGCCATCGCTCCGTGGGTAGATTGCTCCATCTTCGCTTGTGAGGTTGCGATCGCATTTGGGTCGGGCAACTCCGCAGAATCGGGCGCCGACGCCATCGCATCCGGATATTCGGGCGGAGGACTTCGCTTGCTAAAGAGGCGACGGAGAAACGACATTGTGTCCTAATTTGTGTAGATTCACCGACGTTGATTGCCGGGTTTGGTGTGTTGGATGTCTACCCTTCGCCATGTTTTATAGTGGTGGTGAGGGTTACTCGAGACGACGTGTCACCCATCATCAAAGCCGCGTGTTGTCGCTTTCATCTGAAAAGCCGGTGCGGCGTGTTGTCGTCTCACCAAAAGCGGGTGCGGCGTGTTGTCCTCTCACCAAAAGGGGTGCGGCGTGTTGTCGTCTCTGCCCGGCAGCGTGGTGCAGGCGTGTTGTCGCTTTCATCAAAAGCGGGTGCGCGTGTTGTCGTCTCGATCAAAAGCGGGTGCGGCGTGTTGTCGTCTCGGCCGGCGGCGTGGTGCGGCGTGTTGTCGCTTCGACCAAAAGCGGGTGCAACGTGTTGTCGCCTCACCAGAGCAACGTGGTCCGAGTGTTGTCGCTTTGATCAAAAGCGGGTGCGGCGTGTTGTCGCTTTCACCAAAAGCGGGTGCGGCGTGTTGTCGTCTCGCCCGAAAGCGTGGTGCAACAGGTTGTCGTCTCGCCCGACCGAAGCCGTGAACTAGTAGCGCAGAAAAATGTAACTAACTAACCCTATTCAATGCCATTAGAATTACTCGTGTAAATATAGATGTTGGTGTGACTAGCTTTGGAACCCGCTTTGGACACCATATCACACTAAAATATTATAATTAAAGCACGCTAACATGTAACATACAGATACATGAAGATATGATATCTGAAACCACTTGAAAGACATGCGTGACCAACTCGCCCCTTTGCACGAAATTAACTACTTCAAGAATAGAGTACAATACAAGAACGATAGCCACATATACAATCTTCTCTAACCATTTCATATGATCTAAAATGCGCTCCATCTTGAACATCAAGATGTTCACCTCTCGCTCAAGCATAGGGTCCATCCTCTCCTCCATAGAAGGTCGCCGCATCCTTTGTGGTACAATGGTTGTAGGACGCCCATCGAGGTGTCCATGGTGTCCGCCCATCGAAATATTGGCACCTCGCAGTCTACGTGATGACGTAAATAAGCATTCGAGCCGTGGTAAGAAATCGATATCGCAACAACTACACAACTCGAATAGAACAAATAGTGTGCACAAGAAAGAATCAAACTAGCTTTTCACTTACAGAGAAAAAAGGGCACTTGTAGAACACTCGCCCATTATTTTCGCGAGTGTTAGCGTACAACACATTAGCTTGCACGTGGCGGTTGGGACATTCGACTGCCTTGCATTGGCAAGTGCACGAGCCCTCCGATTCTGAGCTCGCCGCTTGAGACATAGTCTTTGGGGCAAGGAACGGATGAAGACGAGGATATGTGGAACGATTGCGGGTTTGGGGAAGAATGTTCAACGGAAATCGAGGTGCTTCGGCTCTCCCTGAGAGTCCTCTTATAGGCACGCCCCCTCCGCACGAGGACGCCCTTAGGCCCCCGCCCGATCCACCTCTGAAGGGCACGCTCCCCCTTTACACGGGCGTGGCGGGCCTCCAAAGACCTGAACGAGGACGCCAGCAGCTGCTTCGGGAGCGTGTTGTCGAATCGATCCAAAAAGTGGGATGCGGCGGTTGTCGAATCGGTCCGAGAAAGCCGCAACGTTAGCGTTGTCATGTCGCATTGATATCGGAAGGTAAAAAAGTGAACATCACTATTAACATTGTAAAACAAGACGAACAAAGTAACAAAGCGAGAACAACACTCTAAACAATGTAGAATAGTACAAAGTAAGAACAAAAGTAGGATCGCAGACCTATCAACGAGTCCCTAGTCGGCCCCACCCTCCTCACGACGACCCTCTTCGCCTACGTCTTGAGGCGATGCATCGTCAAGAGGGCGAGGGTGAAGCGCTGCGATGGCCCCGCCGCTTCCTCGCGATGGCACCGCCGCCAGTAGTCCGGCGGGTCAGAACGCCGCACCCGCCGACGGCCGCGGGAGGCAACGTGTACCAAGGTACCGAACTCCGGCCGCGGAATCGTAGGTTTGCAGGGGCTGCGTGTCTCGTGTCGGTCAGGGGTCTGCGTCGCTTCGTCGGTCAGAGGCAAGATTCTGGCGTGCACCAATGAAGAATCGGTCGCGAAGAACTCCCCTTTCGACGTGGCGGAGGAGTGCGTGGATCGAGAGAATCGGCCTCCACCTCAACGTAGCTCGCGCGTTCGGATAATACCTTTAATTGTAGTTACGTGATGCAAAACTCAACGTAAGTAGCTCGACTTACTCGCGTGGGGACCATGGTGTGGCGCGTGGTGCTCGCCAGGACCCTCTAGCCACGCTCGGGCGGAGGCAAAGGAGTGTGGAAGCCGACTCCACCTCCGCTGTAACGAGGAGCTGGGTCGCCAGGTGTGTAGGCACGCCGCGGCGGTCTCGAGTAGCGTCGACGTCTTGACAAGAACCCAGCCCACGATCTGCCAAAGCCGCCACCATGCGCCCCAGGCCTCTCGCCATCTCGTCCCAATGAGATGGCAACTCCGCCCCGTAGCTCGGACAAGACATCGGACCCGTGCGTGTGCAGCTCCTTAGCGTGGTCCACCGCCACACACGAGAAAGTGATATGCATATGGACATAGCGCCAAGAATACACAATGTAATTTACAAAATTAATACTTACCATGCCGTGCATGGCCGCTCTACGGCTCGGGTACAAGTCGACCACGCTTAGAGCGTCGCGGCTGCCGAGCCTCCTCCACCATGAGAGAGAGACGCACGCGTCCGGCACGCATCAGCAGCAGTCTTCGCGGTGGGACGAGTCGTCGAAGGTGTGGCCTCATCGACGACGTCTTCTTTGCGCTTCGACCCGCTGCGCCGACCACGGCTCCATCCTCTCAGAGCAAGGTGGGCGGGCTTTTGGAGGGCCATGGGTGGCGACCACGAAAGAAATCGAAATTATTAGACATACGACGAACTATTTCACATATTTTAGGTCGGCTAACTCACGTGTATCTTGCCGGCAGTACACGATCCCCCAAGGAACAGGGACCGGTTGTCGAGGTCGAATCGTTCGAGGACTTCGGTGCGCGCGTAGTCCTCCACGAGACGCCGAAGACGACCTTCCTCGTCGTCGACCAAGAATCGTGGTCCCTATAGCAAAGCGCCGAGAGCCCAGCTGCGCCGGCTCTGTCGTGCACACGGCGCTCGCTATAAGGGTCCCAGACCACCTGCTCCGCGTGCAAGTGGTCAAACGCCTCCGTGAAGGAGTGGTACGCCGAACGTACCTGCACTCCCGCCCACTGTGGCTGCAAAAGGAAGAAAATATGTGTAAGCATATGCGACTGCAAATACAATTTGATAAATGCAAGTCAAGAAAATAATTACCCGTCGCCGAGTCCAAAGCGAGCCCACGGTCGGCCGGTCGATGTCGTCGCCCCCGTACATCTCGGCGGTGTACACTCGCGGGAAGACCAAGGGTCGACCCACTGGGAAGCGCTCGAACGACCAAAGCTGGAGGAGTAGAGGCATCCCAGTCAGGTTGGCGGCCTTCCTCAGCTTCACGCACGCGTCGCAAAGGGCGCGGTACGTGCCAGCAAGAACCGCCAACCCCGTGACACTGCGGGACTGGTGCAGGTCGGCGGCGTCGCGATAGCCCGTCGTAGGCTATCCACCGTCGCGCCGACGCTGTCTCCGCGGCGTGGTCGTGAACATGACCATCCCAAACAACCAAAGGTGTAGGCCTCGGTGTCGGTCCACACTGTGCGGCGTGGGGTCCGCCGCCATGTCTTTGCACTGTGAAAATTAACGATAGTAATATGTTAATAATGTTACAAAAATTAGAATAACATATACACGCATAAGCACTCACCGCGAATCGGGCGACCACCTCCTCAACGGCCGTGCTTCTTCCTAGCGACGGGTATCGCCGGGTCGAGTGTGAGCCACTCCGCGAACCTCTCCTGCAGTCACCGCCACTCATGGAGCCAACGAGGGTCCGACGGTGCCCAACGATCGGCAACCTCAGTAAGCATGGCGACGTCTGCGGGGTGACCGTCACCTCCCGAATCAGCGGTGGAAAGTGTGCGTCTCCGGCGCCAACGGTCCACCAGACAAGACGAGAGGCTCGGCCGAACGGAAAACGCCATGACCGCTCGACCGTCGTGCCGCCCTCGCAGATCCTCGGCCTCGGCCCGTCCTCGTGAGGCCTCGATCATGCGAAGCGAGGGAAGCAACCCAAAGACGCGCCAACCTATCGACATGTAAATTCAATTGTTAGAAGAAATGCAATTGTGCGAGCAATGAAACTTGTAAATGTAGTGCAACTCACCGGCGTAGAAAGTCGGGTGGAGCCGCCAAGGTCTCGGCGCACACGGACCAGCAGCGAGGCACGCGTCGCAAGGCCCGTGTGGTGTGGACGAACGCACGGTGCCGTCGGTCCAACGAAGAGTCAAGGAGTGACTCGGGCTCGGGGTGCTCCATCCCTGCAAGTAAACAGGAAAACAGTACGATTAGTAATGTAATTCAAAAGACTGAAGAGTTGGACGTAAATAAACAAACGACAAACATATTACGCAATTCAATAGAAAAACATGACGAAAGGTACAATCGTAGATAAAACGATACACGTTACAGAATTCAATACAAATTACATAATTCACTACATAAACATGATGGAAGGTCCAACATACTCGCAAATACCTAACATAGGATAAAATGGTACATATTACACAATTGAATACACGTTACATAATTCAATACATAACACTAATGGCATTGCGTTGCTTTGTGCCCGTACTCACCGCACTGAGAATTGTGTAATATGTACCACCCACTTCAGATTCATCCATGTCATTGCGAATGCGCCTAGACAGGGGACGGCCAGCCTGCCCTGGTGCACATCTCCGCAAATTTGCATCCGGTAGACATATGCGCACATCTGTGTTAATGGCAGTGAAATCACCTTGTGCTCGAAAACCACGGAACTCACCGGACCAGGTATTGACAGCATGACCCTTCAAGTAGAAAGTGGACACGTGTTACCGTGTTCATCCCAATTTGTCCACAAGCTGCGATCACATGCGGCGGGGAATATGAAGAAGTCTTGGCTTGTTGCGGTGCATTCACACCATCCGGTGGCCCCTTGGCCTAAGTTAACCTCGTGTGTAATAACCGCCGTGTCGGTTCCCAATCCCCTTTACACCGGAGAGTCACTTGAGCGGTACTCGGTGACTCGGCTACGCACCATATGCAACCGAGCTTTCTTGGTGCGTTCCTCCATGTAGGCCATCATCCGCGACACAAGACGGCGTTTGCAATGTCGTGGCATGCAAGATCTGACCTCCGCATGCCTTTTTCTCGAAGTACCCAACAATGCCGCAAAGATGCCTTCCAGATGGCCACAAGTGGTAGCGACGCAGCCTCGATGACCCAATTGTAAACCTCGGCTATATTCGTTGTCATGACACCGAACCTGTTCAAACATATCGCTACCACGATAACTCTAATTGTTCAATCGTCACGGCTATGTTAATTTAGTATACTAACCTAGCGCCCAAAGGTCATGGAGCAATGCCCACTTCTCCAACGGCTCGCTTCTATCCAAAGTCGAGAAACACTTAATGTTTCTTGACGATCGCCTCCTCAAATTTGGAGGATCGAGCGCCCGAGGGTGATAGCCTTTTGGGTGGGCAATCGTTCGGCGTTCTTGGTTGCTTCTTCACTCTTCAATGCAGGCGGTAGTGTGCTTGTCCAACTCGCCAATATCGCGTTGAACTTACGTGCTCGGTTTTGCTTGCATAACCTCTTAAATAGGTTCATCGACTTCTTACTCTTGAACCGCTGAAAAAATTTGCTCCCAAATGTCTCATGCACCACTGCTCGCATGTCACGCCATGGAAAAGGCTCATCAAGGTCCTCTGTAGAGTCTTAATTGCGAAATGATACCTTTATGGCGGTCATGGATGATGCACACGCTAATGATCACGAACTACTCCGAACTTCAAATGTCCGAAAAACCACGACCCGACTATCCGGTTCTCACCCTCAACAAATGCAAAGGCCAATGGAAGTATGTGGTTGTTCCCATCAATTGCAATTGCCGTTAGAATCGCCCTTGTATTTCCCACCAAGAATGTACCATCGACGACAAAGAATGGACGGCACTGAATGACGCAATGCAAGGACCCAAAGAAAAGAAAGCTCGACGAAATATCGAGACCCGTTACCATCCGCTTCACTTTCTTCAAAAGCGTGTACGTGTGCGGGTTGGTTTCCTTCAAGACATCAAGCACACGAGGTAGGTTACAATCTGAAGCCTCATATGTGCCAAACCTCTTCTCTAATGCCTTTTGCTTCGCACGCCAGCCATCGAGTAACTTATCCGGTACTTAAATGTTCTCAAGATTGCTTTACAATATAAGAACACTCAATGTCCCGCTTCTCGATGATCTCATTGAACATCACGCTAGCGATTCATGTACCATTCAAGTTGCGGTGTTTCACCGTAACATTTTCTAGTCTCGCATGTGTGCACATCTACCGTGATGCAATCCAAAATGTCTCGCGCCTTCGCTTGTAAGCATGTACTGAATTCACATCCTTCGGTTCTCGCACTTCACTGTATCTATTTGGATCGACAAAACAACTCGGAACTCTCTCTGCTGCGATAGTGCCCACAAATTTCACCGCCAACTTCAACTCGTAATTGTTTGCGAAAACTTGATTCAAATTAACGGCATTGCTACCATACTCCCAACGCGACTCATGCCCCCACAAAACTTCCATACTAGCTTTGTTTTTCCTGCTCCACTCGTCGTGGATGGGTACATCCGCTGTCCCAAGACTACTATGCATTTCATCATCTCCTCCTCTTCCTCATCTTCGTCGATGTCATCATCACACTCCAACATTTCAGCTTCATCTTGCCTCGCCATATGGTCCACCAACTCCAATTGATCAACAATTTGCTCGATTTCCTCCTTCATCTCGCCTGACCTTCCGCGCGTCTTTGCATCCTGTTATCATCTTCCGCTGCTACCTCGACCGCCACCACTACCTCAACTTGTTCATTTGAGTCGACGTCTCGCTTTCATACGCCGCTAATAATCACCTCTTCTCTAGGGCACGCCTGCACCAGCATTACACACTCAAGGCTAGATCCCTTGCACCACCTTAACCATTTCTGCCACAAGTACGTCCGATCTATTTTCTTCAACTCCCACAGAGCCGGGTCACCCTTACTACGCGTGAATACGACTTGAATGGTAACAGAGTAAACACTTGCATCCAGGGAAAAATATTTGGTCAACCAAAGCTTTATATCACGGATGCTAACTCTATCAGGACATAGGTGTTCCGCCATTGTGACTGCAAAACCGCTCAAATCAACACCATTCTGCCCAATTTTTATTTCACCATCGCCATAATATACCCTAAATTTCATCAAGATCCGACATTATCATGACGACATAAACAAAATTAATTTCTATATCACCACTAACGCTTAATATCACTAGCTAAACAAAATTAATTTTTATATTGCATCAATATCTAAATTAACGATTCCTCCTAAATAAGAAAATTATCATGCCTAGGCATTTTGTACGAACAATCTAAAATCGCTATATTGCATCAAAATCTAAATTATCTAATATTGCATCTAAAATTTCTAATATCGATATTGCATCAATATCTAAACTCTCTAATATTGCATCAATATCTAAAATCTCTAGTATCAACATTGCATTAATATCTAAAATTTCTAATATTGCATAAACATCGATATTGTATCAATATCTAATATTTCTATTATCTCAAAATTCTAATATCTAAAATCTCTAATATCTAACATTTCTAAATTCTTAATTTTCTAATATCTCAAATTCCTAAAATTTCTAAAATCTACAATTTCTAAAATTCCTAAAATTTCTAAAATTTTCTAATATCTAAATTCCTAAAATTTCTAACATTTTCTAATATCTAAAATTTCTACATTTTCTAATATGACAAAATATCTAAATTATTTTACACTACACAAATTTAATAACAAAATTACAAAAAAATACCTTTTTTCCTTTTTTTTCCTCCTTCCTCCTCCTCTCCTCTCCTCTCTCTCTCTCAGGCGATCTCTCTCTCTCCCTCCCTCCCTCCTCTCCTCTCTCTCTCTCTCCCTGCCTCTCTCTCCTCTCCTCCTCCTCTCCCTCCCTTCCTCTCCTCTCTTCCTCTCCCTTACGCCCATTGCTTGTTTTTTCTTCGTCTTCGAGCTGAAGCTCAAGCCTTGTGGCCCGTACAATTGCTCGCCCAGACAGAGTCGACGAGTAGAGTAGCCACACCGCCGGCGACTACTAGTAGTCGCCAAACGGTGTGGCTACTACTCAAGAGTCGCCGAGCGGTGTGGCGACCACCGCCGACTGGCGACAACCGGTCATCACCGGCCGACACGGGATTACGGATAGTCGCCAAACCGTGGCGACTACCCTATTATCGCCAAACCGCTTTGGCGACGACCCTATTATCGCCAAACGGTTTGGCGACCGGATATTATTTCTGCAATTTTTAAAATACGTGTATTAATGTCGCAATTTCGAATTAAAATAATATTATTTAAAAAAAAATTCGTTCTATGTGTGTGTCCATACCTTGTATTCTCACCTCTTAGCAAAGGCTCTGTGTGTGTCCATGCCTTGTATTCTCACCAAAATGATCTGATCCGGCATGACATCCACCTCTATCTAGGGCTCACAGCCTAGAAGCTCGAGCACCGGAAAGAAATTTAGCTTAGTCCATTAGAGACTACAATTTAAACAGTTATATATGAACCACCGGATAAAAAACAACGGTCTATATCTTCTCGAAATACTGGAAGAAAAATACTTATCGATTTTTTAGTGTAGCAATGTACTGTAACAATGTAATCATAACCATTAATTCGCTTCATGAGAGGATCCTAAGACTATCTCCAGCGGCATCCCTTTAGCCCTCAAATCTCTTCGCAGACGGATCCTAAGCACTCCAACGAATTCCCTTCACGGTTCCATTCGGAAGGGATTTGGAGTGAGAATCTCTTCAGAAAAGGATTCTCTCTCCAATCCCTATATAAAATCCTTCGAAGGGATGCTGCTGGAGATGAAAGGAATAAAGCGAATGAATATAAGAAAGAGAACGAGAACGAGAGAGAGAAGGGAACGAAGAAAATTTGCTGGAAACCTATCAGGAATGCATGTCGTTCCGTTCCTCAAGCACCGTACCTTTCTCTGTGTAGCGCATCTCCCTTTCTTTCCTCCGCTGCGTCCTACTCCTCTTCTACTAAAGAAACGCCAAAGCGAGGCCCCCCCTCCCTACGCCCCCCACCCTCTTCCTTCACACTTCCTGAGCAAACGAACCTCCACTCCTCTCTCTCTCTCTCTCTCTCTGTGTGTCTCTGTCTCATCTGCTCGCGCGCGACACCGGAAGGTTCGGCTGCTGACGGGTGGGGCCCGCATCGCCGCTGGTGTCTCCATGGCGGGGCAGACGCCGCCGCCTGGTGCGGAGGATGACTTCCTCGAGCACTTCTTCAGCATCCCCTCCTCCTTCCCCTCCGCCGGCGCCGGCGGGGCAGGCGCCGTCCACGGCGGCGCCGCAGACCACCCCTTCCCGCTCGCCCTCAGCCTCGACGCCGCCGCAGAGGCCTCCGGCGGCGCCAAGCGCCTCAACGACGACCCCGACAGCGGCAAGGCCCCGGTGAGCTCCCTACCCCTCCCTACTCTTCGTTCGAACTGGCCGTGGCTGTGAGTTGGAGACGGGGAGAGAACTGGCTGAAGTGTCTTCTTACCTTGTTTGTCTTGGTTCTTGCAGGACCGGGACCCCGCGCAGCTCTCCGGCCTCTTCGAGCCGGTGTTCGCCGGCGCCGGCGGCGTGCAGCCGCCGCACCTCCCCCCCGCGCGGCCTCCCCAGGTTGCTGCCGCCGCAGGAGGAATCCTGCGCCTGAATTAAGTGAAAGCTGTCATCTTTACTTGAGGGAATTTTAAGTCTAGTGTTAATTCGTGTGTGCTCATGTGCAGGTGTTCCACGCGCAGCCGAAGCCGGGCGAGGGTGCCATGGCACCGCAGCCGCCGGCGCCCCGGCCAAAAGTAAGGGCGCGGCGGGGGCAGGCCACGGATCCCCACAGTATCGCTGAGAGGGTAATGGCTAATGAACCCAACTTTGCAAGTGAAATTGTGCAACATAGGCGACTTCATGTTTGGTGCATATGCTATATGATTTTGGAGTTGTGGTTGTGATCAAGTCATTGTTTGCACCTTAATTATCTTGCTTCTGAGTTTCTTGCGGTTTCAATCTGGATTAGTGGGTGTTGCCGTTTAAGTAATTGGAAGTTTTAAGGAAAAGGTTGTTTTCAATGCTACGTGTTAGGCAGCTATTGTGGTGGAGGCGTATGGTGTAGTGTTGTTTAAGCATCATGATTCATGAGCTACTATAAGTCTATAACCATGATGTTGCATTGTATTGGAAGTCACCAACTTTCGGCAATTCTTTATATCAAATTTGAACCTTGTTTTGTAGTGGATGTGCTATGATTACCTCCAAGGTATATAATGTGGTTTGAGGGTGTGCTTGCGCTTCTTGTAGCTTCAGTAGTATATTCCTAGCAGTTATTAACATGGAAGGGCTATCATCTTATTGTCCTCCGTTTTTATTTTAGCTGCATTTTTTTTAATCTGTTCTTTTTTTGTTTCCAATTCTTGTAAGTGTTTTTAGCAGAGTTTTTAACCATTGTCCGTTCCTATGCAGCTAAGAAGGGAGAGAATAGCAGAAAGGATGAGGGCCTTGCAGGAATTGGTCCCCAACACAAACAAGGTAATAATGCATTCCATATTTCTAAATATCATTATAAGAAAAAGACTTGCGTTGTACACATGGCTGTCTTCGATGGAATTTCAGCAAGTGGTCCAGGGTTATGATGTGCTGACAGCTGAGTTTCTTCTTTCCCATTGGGATTCATATTCTCTTGGCTAATGAACACGACTCTCTTCAGAGCTTATTGTTATCTATTACACACATAAGTACATCACTGTATTTGCTAATTGTATTTTGTATACATCTTGAATTAACACAATTAATTACGCTTTGGATTACTTCTGTGCACACAATTAATTACCATTTGGATTACTTTTGTGCACCCTGATTATTATCTGGTTATTTGAAACAATATATGATGCCCCTAATTACTGGATATGTAGTTTAATTCTTTGAATCCAAAAGAAGGAGCAAAATTGATGTATTACTTTAAACTATGCAGACAGATAGGGCAGCTATGCTAGATGAGATCCTTGATTATGTGAAGTTTCTTAGGCTTCAAGTAAAGGTATGCTTTTTACTGCACTATTGCCTATGACAGCAAAACCGCATCTAACAGCTATTGTTTTTAGCTATTTTATGTTGATCTTTGTTCTATAATGTCAGGTTCTGAGTATGAGCAGACTGGGTGGTGCTGGTGCAGTTGCGCAGCTGGTTGCTGATATTCCACTCTCTGTTAAGGTCAACTTCTGGCGGATATAGAATTTTTCACTAGAATCTTATGTTGAATTCATTTCAATTAAGTTGGATCGGTTAGTTAACACTTACAACAAATTGTTTGCAATTGTTGCTTATATAAAACATACCAATATATAATCACTAAGTTTTAGGTATCCTTTCCTGATCTATGTATTTCTCTGTTTGTAGTTTATTTAATCTTCTTTCCTAGTCAAGTGGTGTAGAAAGTTTGTTGCGTACAGTCTTATTTTCTTTCTTCCATCTTATTTTCCTTTTGCTGCCCTTTGGTTTGCTTGATTATCTGTTTATACGCGTCAGCATACACTGTTGGGGTTTCTTGCTGTCAGCAACAAGCATACCTTTTTTCGTATGGCACTATTGAATATTTAGCATTTGCTACTGAATTGACTAGTTGACGAATATTAGCTATATTATTCCAGATATATCAAGGAAACGTTCATTTCATTTTGACTGGTAGAACATAGGGCTTCTTTCATTGTAGACCCACCTTTTTTTTCAGCAACCAATCTTGAAAGCATCCATTTGGCAATTTTGTACCCTCGTATCATGGATTACCTGATAGTGGTAAATGATAATATAACGTGTCAGTAATTCATTCTTGGTAATCATGTCTTTGACTTGTGCTACTTTTTTATGTGTCTTCATCCATCAGTCACGCCATATCTTTTGGTCTTTAAACTAAATCTTGCTCGAATGACGCTAGGGGGAGGCAAGTGACAGTGGGAGCAAACAACAGATTTGGGAAAAGTGGTCAACTGATGGCACAGAAAAGCAGGTAGCGAAGCTGATGGAAGAAGACATAGGGGCAGCGATGCAATTCCTCCAATCCAAAGCACTATGCATGATGCCAATCTCGCTTGCAATGGCGATCTATGACACGCAACAACCACAGGATGGCGGCCACTCAGTGAAGCCTGAACCCAACACTCGTTCATAGTATAGTAACAGTAACTCTAGCATGCACCCCTACTACTACTAGGCATCGACCTATCCAAAGTGTAGGATATACTGGACATTTTGATTTGCTAACAATGAATCAGGAAAGGACCTAAAGATCCTCTCCTCTCGAAGTAGTACCAAAGGTATATGATGTCCCCTACCCTTATCTTGTTTTGTTCAAAGGTGCTCTTATTGCAAGGATATGGTAAGCAATGCTCTGTTCATTCTCCTATACCTTTCAATGCCCCTATGAGTGTGAGCGATGGGTAGAGCTACCAAAGAGTCTGGCCTGCTCTCATGTTGTTTTCCTTTTGGGTCTGTAGTGCACTAGCCATACACTTTGTGGTGGGGTCGGTCGCTCTTTTAGTAGTGGACGTTTGGACTAATGAAAAGAGGCTGATGATGTATGTGTGCAAGTCTGCACAAATGGTTGACAAAATTTGAAAGAATGTTGAGATGGAAGATGATGTTGATGGTGAATGGTGGTGCTGTTTCTTGTCTGTTTTTCCAGAGTGGGACTGAAGGTTTTGATCAATAGAGGCCAAGCGTGCATTAATCTGCTTGCTAGTGGGAGCGTGCACCTTGTGTGCTCTACTTTTTTGTCTCCAGTCAATAGTCTTGATAAGAACTGCCATCTAAAGTTTCAGCCTCTTTTTTCTTTCTGGTTCACTCATGAATCTATATAAATCTTCTGGGCTGACTTAACATGTGGTCAGAATTTATAATGCCATCTTAGTTGTGGGTAACAGCTATTCTTGCGCTGGTTATTGCCGGAGATCATACGGCTTTTTCGAGCTTGATGATGTGGGTTGGGTAGGGCTGGAAATTTGGCTCATGGCTCGCAACTCGGCTCGGGCTCGGCCAGGCTTGGCTCAGCTCGGTCAGGCTCACGGCTCAGAGCGAGCCCGAGCCGAGCCTATTTTTGTGGCTCGGTTTTTCAGCGAGCTGGCTCGGCTCGGCTCGCGAGCCACTCGTTGGCTCGGCCCAATTAGCCCATATGAGCAAAACCCTAAGCGATATCTTCTGAATTTTGAATTCTTGAACCCTTGATGATGCAATGTCAGTGTTTATGTTTACTAATTGTTCTATTGAACCTCTAGGTTTACTAATTCTGAATACAATGTCGTGTTTACTAATTCTAAATGCAATTTCTTGAACTCTTGATAATGAATGCAAATGCAATTCTGTTTTTTTGTTAGTAATATCTTGACTTTATTACTTGAAAGCTATGTTGTTTGGTCATTTCTGAAGTCTTATATTAAAAATTGAAAAAAAAACTCATATTGGTCTGGCTCGGCGAGCCGACCTCGAGCCGAGCCGAGCCGACTTTTTGGGCTCGCCTCAGAGCCAAGCCTGGCTTGGCTCGCCACTTGACAGAGCCGCACCGAGCCGAGCCTGGCTCATTTCCAGCCCTAGGGTTGGGTAATATGATTGTCACCAATCATGGATATTCGAGGAATTTTTTTTAATAATACATTTTTTCAAAATTGCAAAAATATACATCCAAAAAAATATTTGCAGAAATATACCCCGTCTGTCAACAGAGGTTCGATGATGTAAATCTCGCGAACCAACAAAGACAGAGGTCACGTCGCACGATGAACGGCCGATAGAGCGCCACGTCACCTGCTCGCGTCTCTGTCGCCCGATGATCTGGCGACAGATGAAAAATCGATGATCCAACGGCGACAGAGGAAGCGCACCTCTCTGTCGCCAAACCAAATGACGACATAGCATCAAATTGTTTTTTTAATAATATATATTTTTTAGAATTTGCATAAAAATACGTCGAAAAAAATTGCATAAATATACTACTGACGCTTGGTGGCTGAGCGACAAGAAAAATTCGTCTAATCAAACGGCGCTCATTCTATCACCCGTTAATCGGTTGATTTTTGGACTGTCGCCAGACCATCAGGCGATAGAGATTCGGGCACGTGACGTGACGCTCTGTCGCCCGTTCATCGTGAATATGGCCTCCTGTCGCCCATTGGTTAGGCGATATTTTTGTGTCGCCCAACCAACAGCCAATAGGGGTATATTTATATAATTTTTTTACGTTTATTTTTGCAATTTCTTAAAAAAATGTATTATTAAAAAAATCGATATTTGAGCACTTGTATGATGTTTACTTGTTATTGACTAGTTTCTTTGTTAGTAGCTAGTACACTCTTGAAGTACCTTGTCAGGATTCCACTATTGGATGGACCATATTCATAGGTAGGTGATAAAGGGCTGTTTAATATTTTGCACATATTCTTCTCAAAACCTCGATTCATGCTTTACAGAAAGGTCTGGATTGTTTGGCGCAATTATTTGTACCAGTTGGATTACCATTGGGGAAAATAGCGGCACTTTGTAGTTAAATATATACGGTCCTATCAGTCGCTTAATTAGGAGCACTGTCAATTATACTCGTAAGTCTTTGGTCTGCGTTCCGAGATTGTAATACAGTATGGTGTAAAGGACAATGTTCAACAATACCATTGGAAAAGTTGAGGTAATTTTTTTTGGGGGGGGGGGGGGCGGCTATGGCACCGACAATTAGGACCGGGCCGACGTGGCAGTGAGACAACAATGGTATTTTTAAAAATTTGTGACTTTTGGGAGGGCTATGAACAAGAATTTTCCACTCGAAAATAACATTGTTTTTTTTCTCCGGTCGATCCATTCATCTCCCTTTGTAGATCTACTTTGACTCGGGTTGGTTCATATTTGATGTGAGCTAGCTCCGCATCTGCTCAGCGGCGTCGTGCGTCACCTTGCAACATCTGCGGCCGTTTGTTATCTCGCATAGGGGGAGGTTGAAGTAAAAGTCATCCCTTTTCCAGCCTCCTGTTTGTTTTTTTTTCTTTCAAATTTAGCTCTCTCAAACGCATTTGCAAAATTAGTCTTATTCCCGACCGCAAAAGAACCGGAACATGACACATATCACTTTCCGGTTTCCGCGCTCCCCTACCATGAAAGGAGCCTTCCGCGCTCCCTGGCAGCCTGGCTGCCGCACTCCCCGACCGCGGCATTAGCCATCCTCCCGCACTACACGGTTGCAGAAGTTGTTGGTGCCACGCTAACCCGCCTGCTCTTGCGACTCGCCAGCTGCCACGCTCCTCGCGCATGGGAGCACCTCCCGCGGTGAAAAGGTGTCCAAATTTGCAAACGATTTTATGAAGGTGTTAGATTTGCCAAAAAAAAAAGAGTGGGGCTAGAAAATGAATGGTTTTGTTCAAGTATAAGTGAATTGCATATATTTTCTCATCGGTTTAATCTTTTGGATGAACTGATTAGCGCATACAACTCAATATGGTATTAGAGTCAAGAGATCTTGACTTCAAACCTAATTAGCCTAATTTAAAATAATAATTGCGAGACACTTCTATTTCACGTCTTAGATCCGAGAGAGCCCACACATCACGAGAAATATTGAAGTATAAGTGAATAGAATGAAAGTTGAGGGTAGGCTCAAAAGTCTAAGCCAAATTAGTACAAATATAGTATTGCACTTGATCAATATTTCCGCCTCATCTGATCTCTAATTTCATTGGTGTAATATTCTACTAATATTCTATTATTATGCAATGTGCCAGATAGATGATAATTTCGCTAGAATTAAATTCTAGTCAACATCTCTTTGTTTGAGTAGTATTATCATTGGTTAGGGAAGTATTACTTAAACTACTTATGAAATAGTTATGCAAAGTTTGTTTATCCATTATTGTGGATCTACGAATAAATTATAAAATTCATCTATACACGGAATACAACTAAATAGTCTAGATTGTCAAGTTGTCTATGCAATACAACTTCAAGTCATCAACAACAGCAGCTAATAAATATTAATCAATAGTACTAGAAAAAACACTAAATACAAAGACTCAAGCCGGTAGATCCCCTCGACTAGTCCACCGCTCGATTCCCTGCTCACCTCCTCATCCTCCACGGCTTCGCAGAGCCAGTGCCACGTTGATTCCCTCCCCTCCTGGCCACCTCCTCCCGTCCTCCATCCTTCCCCTCCCCAGTTCCAACTCATCGTGCGACCACCCGTCGCGTCAAGCTTGAGCTTCCTCGCGTGACTGTCGGCCTGCCGCCATCCATTGCTAGGGTGCTAGGGTTTCTTAGGCTCAATTGCTTGCCCACTTGAAGTGCACTCTCAATCCTCAATCAATCATCCTCTTTCCATTTGGTTACATCTGATGCCTAGTAGGGTGTATGTGAGAATTAGTTGGTAGTTAGGTCTTGTTGCCCTAGCAGTTGTTGGCTGATTGCTGAGGACATACCCATCTTCATCTTCTAGTCTCTTCCTCCCTTTGCATCAAAACTAGCTCAAAGCTTGTATCTGTGACCATGATCACCTGCTTCTCAGAGGGTGGAGGTGTTACAGTGCTAACGGAGGGTAGGATTGAGTCTAATGAAGCCTTATTATTGGATTCGCCCCTGATTGAATGTCTTTTCTCATCAACTTAAGTTTTTAGGTGAACTGATTATACGTTTTTTGTTGTCAACCTAAGTTTTTAGGTGAACATGAATGACTGAAATAGCGATCAGAGGGGCAAATCATCACAAATAAATTTTTTCCCCTAAAATCAAACCCCCAAGAGATTAGATCGGATGATTATACAATCCAAATAAGTGGTTGGATGAACAGTACTCAGATAAACAAAGAAAACTACACCGGTCGGATGAATAGTAAACAGCAAACTGATCGAATGAACAGTGCATGATAAACAGTGTTCGGATGAACAATAATTGCAAATTGGTCAATAGCGCTGCTCGGATAAACAGTGTTCGGTGTGAAGAGTGCTCAAGATGAACAGTATTCGGGTGAACAGTAATCATCATGACTATCTCAAAAACAAGAATCGATATAACTTTTGATCGGTTGGTTCAAAATCTATGAAACTTTGTGTGCACTTTCTATAGATGTCAGAAACTTATTTCAACCTTCAATTGTAAGGATTGATGTTAAAGTTTTGACCTTTTTCCAGTTTAATGAATGTTGCAACAAAACCAGTTAAACACAAAAACTTCACTCTTAGCTTACTCGTGGGGAATTGATGATTAAGATAATCTTAAATGGCCTCCCACATATCATAGCAAATAAAAACACCAATGAATAACCCTTCAAACAAATAAGAACCCGATCTACATGAATCTTTCTTCTTTCAAGCATAAAGATTGGTTACTTACGAAAACTAAAAAGAAGAGGTTGTAGATTGCCTAAATGATTAGGATATGATCCGAAGAAAATTCATCCATCAATCATTCATCCTTAGCATAAAATCCACAAGCATTTAGAAGGAAGGGATGCAAATCCAAATAAATAGAAAGTAAATTACAATAATTTAAATTGAATCAAAATACTGAATTTAAGTGTTGAATTTAAAGTATAATGTAAATGTTGAAAGTAAATTCAGAGTAGGGAAATGAAACTTTTATTTCTTAGAAGAAAGGTTTACAAAACCTCACAATAAAATAGACAAACCTCAAAAGAGCACCAAACCCTTCTTAGGGAGAGACACCCCTCTTCTCTTCTATTTATAACATACTAGGAGCAACCTCCACCCTTAGATGACAACTTGACTCTCAAGAAACCTCATCAATAGCTAAGATCCACTCCCTCACTTATACATAGGCTAACCCATAACCTAGCATCATAACAGGTTTTATCTCCACACACACACACAAACTTAACCACTACTCCACCTGTAAACCCTTGATCCAACGATTCTTCTTCGCTTGAGTAGGACTTCAATTAGCATCTCATACATCCACTTGTTCTCTTAGCTTGTAGTCACTCCTAGCCCCAGTCATCCTTCAGCGACATCTTAACCATCTGAATCTCAGCTCTTCTAGTCTAGTTCTGATCTCTTCTAACTCACCGTGACTTAGTTCCAAAGTCATGCTACCATCATAGACAAGAGAAACACATCACATAGCATTATTCAAAATGATATATAATAAGTAATCAACTGAACAATCACATATCTAAGAATCCCACTTTAGCTCACAACCGGTCAAGTCCATGACCACTTAAAAGTCTGATCAGTCAAGGCTCCGACCAGTTAAGATTCTGATCAATTAAGGCCATAACCACTCACTGGTACAACGACCGCTCAACTCAAATTGCTCATCCTAAAGCAAATCAATCTTAAACATAAGGACCACAAACTCAAAAACAATTAATTATTCATCATAGACATTACATCAACATGCCTGGACGATGATGTTAAACTGTGCACAGCGTCGACGCGCGGACAGACAGCCAGATGCCCACGCACGCGCGCGCGGCGCAGCCCCGAACCGTGGAAATGCGGAATGAGGCGGAAGGACACAACTACGCCTCCTGCCTCGACGAGGCCATCGCCGCCGGCGACGGCTTCCCCTGTCGGGGCTCCATTGGCCGGCTACAGCCGGCGTACGTACTTCCGGCGTCGACTTACCACGGGGAACCGCATGGTAGGCGTCGAGCGGTCGATACGTCGGCGCCCGTGAAGACGCCGGTCGTCCCGGGATCCCTCTCCTGCTCGCCCCGGAGGTCTGCGTCCTTGCGAGGCACGTACATGAATGGATTGGACGAGTTCTTGGGAGCTCGATCGGTATTGACGACGACGATGACTGAGAGGTCGGCTTTATCGATCTTGAGGACGACGACCTGCTATATATAATCTCTGCGCGCGTGTGTTTCGATGGACCATCTGAATATCTGTAGCGTAGTAGAAGTGATCTGATTTCTGAAGCTTCTCACGGAATCTTGAATTTGGCAAGCTCAACATGGTAACAACGAGATAATGCGAGGCCCCTCATGAGTCATGAGACGATGTGCAGCATCGACAGCGAGCGATTTGATTTGGTGCTCAGCTTGCAGTTTCACAAGGCCTCTGAACCTTCAGTGAGTTCTTGAAATGACCTCCTACTTTGGCTGTTTGTCCGTATACGAGACTTTTTATCATTTCATACTGAGCTATTCATTGAGTTAGCGCCAAGAGATACCAAAAGATTAAAGGGTGAAGATAACAAAAGATGTCAAAAGTTTAAGAGTAATTTGACTGTACTGCATTACTGCAAGGATCGTAAAAACTCTCATTTATGTGTTTGCTGATGGACGGTGCGCCGGTTATTTCGTTTTGCTGCAAGAAGCCTGGAGCATGAAAGATCTTTTGCTTACAGGAGGGCAAATACAGACACCTGAATATATCTATATCACGCATAGATATGTATATTCTTGTCTTATTGTATTTTACAAAGATGCGTAAACAAACATTCTTTCATGGATCAGACAGAAGACCCAGACATATGGACCTATCGTTCTCATTCACATCTCTACACATTCACACGCTATGGAAAGAACACTGTACATCCCAATCTGAATGAAATTATCCAACTGAAGTTTTCCTTCATCTCCAGGGGATCGAAAAAAAAAGGCACAATTGCCCCGGTCTGTCTCACACTAGGTTGTACAATTAATGGAGACATCGGCATGGCGCTTTGTCCCTAGTAAACGGTATGGGCGGCTTACATGTCACAGAATATAAAATGACGTTGTTTTTTGCAACTCTGACCACCAAACCTAGAGCGAGAGGAATCGTCCTCCTCAGTCCTCACCTTTCCCCCACTGAATGCATGACACTTACGAAGGGGAACGACTGGTTGCATTTTTTTTTACCGTGTAACAAAGGAACCACGATAAATTATAGATCACGAAATTACTATTAGATGTGTAGATCTATAGTAGAAGTAAAGTCGATATAGCATGTTGGCGCGGTTGTAGTCATACTAGTGTCACGCCTCCTCCACCAACTCCTCGTGACTGTCATAGATTGAGGGTCATCCTCGTCACCGTCATCGGTTGCGGATCGTTCTAGCGTTGAAGCTTTACAGCAATGCCTCCAAGGTATCCACACGTACAAGACAAGAACGTCACGCGCCGAAGTGTTAGCATTGGCTGCACGATTTTGGACGAAGTAGGTGTGGCAGCTAGGGTTTCAAAAATTCCAAATTCATATAATGTCTCTTAACCTTAAAACCGCTAGGCCCACCCTTCTTTTATATAGACGTCCCATAATTGCTCTCTACATTAAAGGCTCATTAGGAACTCAAAGCCAATCAGCATTCGGATCACTATCCGAATTATGTCTAAACCCTTTAAGCGTACGACCCAATAGGTTTATGTATACTTGGACATATCCCGAGTACTCTTACTCGACAATTAATCGGTAGCAATCCCTACCAGGACGTGTCGACTCCCGAGTATATGTAAAGATCATATTAGACAAACCTTAACAATGCTTAATTATATTCATTTTTCTTGTCTTATAATATCGATCAAACTCAAGGCAAGTATGTGATATTCTTGTTTAGTTAGCTCGATCAGTCTTTCTCGATTACGTGACTCGAAATCCCCGACTATGGCTAACTCTTTAATCACGAGTAGCATGGCCATGCATTTCTGAAATCCGATCACTCGAGAGGCCTAGAGATAACTCTTTCATTGTATAGAGGGGCAAATCCTATCTTGATCGACCATGCATCGCAGTATGTTTCGCAATAAACCCAAAAACCACCTTTATAACTACTTAGTTATAGAGTAGCGTTTGGCAACCCCTAAATAAGTCATTACATATCTCGAGTATATGCGTCAACCTCAAGTCTAAGAATATAGCATACACATTGTATATGAGATTAATTGATGAAAAAAAAAGATTACAACGTTTTCGCAGTGTCCCAAAGTGGGTCAATCCAACTCCATGTGCTCTAACATGTGCCTATATTATTGGTTTGATATCTCCATATCCATGACTCGCTAGTCTATTCATAGATGCCCTCATATATTTATCGACTAGGGATCACTTTAGAATAATCATCAAAAAGTCATATACAGAGTCTATTCATAGATGCCCTCATATATTTATCGACTAGGGATCACTTTAGAATAATCATCAAAAAGTCATATACAGAGTTTCACAAACAAGTCACATACTTACTAATAAATAATAATGACATTATTTAAGAAACAAGATAATAAATCATGAATATAAGGAAATATAATCATCTCAATGATTGCCTCTAGGGTATATCTCTAGCAGCTTATCCTGTCTCCGCCTGTACGTGAGGTATATCTATCCATCATGATCAATCTCAAATCAGTTCGGATCTGGACATAATGTTCGATGAGTGTGTCTTTATGTATGTACTCCCTCTGTTCAAGTTTATAAGATATATTTCTTCTTGACATATAGATCAAAAAAGTATTGAAAATGATTTAGTTACCCCTAATTATTAGAACTAAGCACTATATTCAATGTATGCATATAGAGGATATGAAGTATAGATGGATATTTATTAGGGGTGTGTGTGTGTGTGTGTGTGTGTGTGTATATATATATGTGTGTGTGTGTGTGTGTGTGTGTGTGTGTGTGTGTGTGAACATCATACTAATTTTGCATTGAAATATAAAATACGTCTTGTATTTATGGATAACATCATTTAAAAAATAAGCCTTATAAACTTGAACAGAGGCAGTATGTAGCTTGGGCACCCATAGATAGCGTTAATTTCTCAGTTAGCCTAGTGGTTAGATCGCAATTAAGTTTGCAGTGGCTGAGGTTATACGTAAGTTCAAGCCTCCGTTCTTCTTAAAACAAGTAAGAATAGACAAATTAACTCTCCTATATATCCTCTCTGGTACAAGCCGCTGTTTCTTGAGGTGAATATAATTTTCTTACTTATAACTTTGACCCTCTCGATCACTAGAATCCAGAAGCATTGGGGTATGTACGTTATGTCATGAACCAATTCTGGTTAGGATATACGTGTGCATGCATGACAAAGGGGAAATTTGCTGCTCCCGGACTAATGCAAAACTAAAAATCTAAAGTACTTGCGCTGCGTTGTTTTCTTTGTTGTCCATGTAGTGTACTTCCTGCCCAGCTCCTCTGAATTTTTGCATCTTGTCCATGCATTGCAGAAGCATGCTAGCTGGCCTCTTGTTTGTTTGATTCCTTTCTATTGCTCTGCACTCCTAAAATTTGTAGGTCATTCTTCCTCCCGCGAGGTGGATCTAGAAAAATAAGTCATTGGGGTCATTAGGGTCATCACATACTAATCTTACTTGAGCCATTCTTCCTCTTGCGAGGCGGATCTAGAAAAATAAGTTACTGGGGTCATTGGGGTCATCACATACTAATTGATGATGTCTTTGTAATTAATCAGCTATGGTGTAGGACCTTAAGCTAGCAGCTTATCTGAGCCTTGTCGATCTTTCGTCGTCGACGCTTGGGTACATTTATATATGCCGATGCCTTCATATAACAACTAAACTGCATGTACTCAGCATTTGCATCCACAAATACTGAAGCTCGATCGGTTTAGACACCGCATCAAAATTGTAGGTCGAACAACTACCTTGGTAAACCGAGAAGGTTAATACATTTACTTATTCCCTTTCTTCTGGGATACTAAGTTTATAGCAGCTGCCCCACAACTACATGATGTGGTACAGACATTATTTTGCATTAGTATTTCATACAAAGAGCGTATGTGACTATATGGTAATGCAGCTGATTATCTGCAGAGAGCCAGATTCAAGCATTTCAGATGTAGCAGCATCTAGCATGTCAAATGATGGCTAAAAGTAGGTTATCTTTAAGAAAGTGTTAGAAGTCCTTTCTGATTAAAAAATATGTTACAACTTCTGTTCTCTCATCTTT
Source organism: Guadua angustifolia (assembly GCA_036346375.1). Lineage (NCBI taxonomy): Eukaryota > Viridiplantae > Streptophyta > Magnoliopsida > Poales > Poaceae > Guadua > Guadua angustifolia. The sequence goes on along the minus strand of CM070512.1, from coordinate 45,634,001 downwards.
AATTTTGACCATAATATTGTATCTGCACTGCAGCAGCAAAAATTTCTCAACTTCTCATGCCACCACCTCACTCATTGTATCATGCAAGATTAGAAAAACCACATATTGTATGGCTCTTGCAATAAATTCAAATAGCATAAGTGATTCCTCAGAAAATACGAGGCCAAATCTGCCTGTGGACATCTTAACATGGGAGCTGATAATCTTGCAAGGAGTGGTGGAGGTCTTAGGGGGTCAAGGAGCGTTGTTGCCTTACGTTTAGTTCCAAAATTCATTAACAACTTGTTAGGTTGCTTTGGAGAATCTGGCAAAATCTAACTAAATTGAAATTGGCTTTCTCTTCTCAGGACTTAAAAACTTGTTTCTTCTCAGCGCCATAAAGGCGGACCTCTCCATTTTATTGCTTTTTTTTTTTTTGATAAAGGAAGCTTTTATTAATCTTAGTAAATTACATCAAGGTGATACAATTATACTAAGAAGACTCCCGGCCTCTACACAGCTAGGGTGTACACAGCCAAACACACACACACACAAAAAGACAAAGGAACCGTCGCGGCAAACTACATCACGCAATATTGTCTTCAAGGTTATCCACCATCATAGCAACACTTGGACCGCGATAAAAACTCTCCAATGACAACGCCTCCAAGAAGGACTCGATATGCACACGCACCGCCATTGCCATGATCCAACCAAGAAGGCCGCACTAAAGGTTTTCACCTCGAGAGTAAATCCTTAGACTACAAAACAATGCCTTCAACAAGACCATTGCCAGCACAACCAACTAAGATCGACCTAGGATTTCTCTCAAGTCGGCACTGGAGATCCCAAAGGTTGCAACCACCGCATTCCGAGCAAGTGCCACCATACCACTTAATCTTAGCCAAAAGCAACGGCCATCTTCTCAAGACCGCATAAATAATTTTTAGATGTTCGACTTCACGATGACAGCTTCATGAGCTAGCCAATAGGCACACGATCATCAAGTCCATAGAGTGCATCTAAAAATGAGTTGTGTCGCTTAAGAAAAGCGAATCCGCGAATCGATGCTAAGATGACATAGGTCAAAAGAAATGTATGAACAACGCTAGAAAGAGATGAAGACGCTGGTTAAGAGTAATCACCGGTGACAACCCAAACTTGTCGACGAGTGACGGCGACCCACAAGGGCGGAGGACACCACCAGACAAAGCGGAAGCACCTGCACGACACCCCCACGGAGGAAAGACGACGCTTCACGCCATCGTCGGGGTGAGGTGGAGGTGTTGTCGACGACGCCTAAGGAAGACAATGGCACCCGAGGTTGTCACCATCGTCGGCTCAGCCGAAGTCGCCAAGGCGTTAGCCCAAACACCGCCAACCTCACCATTGTTCAAGAAGGAGTCACCCATGAGCACCGCACCAAATGAAGCGCAGCCATCGTAGCTACACCAACAAAGAAGAGCTATGGATAGAGGACGCCGCCGCCGACGCCGCCATCGGAACCCTAGAAACACCTAGGTGCGCGAGCAGCAGCGACAGTGTCTGCGCTTGAAGCCGCCACGCATCATCGCCGGCCAACCGATTCCGCCATACAATCGCGACGCCGGGCGTCGCAAGACGCTGCAGCCACCGCAGAAGAACTCGTGCGGCCTTCATCCGCCCGAGCAGAGCCCTCCCCAAACCCGCACAATGGCCCACCCCCACCACAGCACAGATCCGGCAGAGAGGAGCCAGATCCAGACCACCGAGCCGCGGATCCAACCTTTCTAAGGCCGGGAGGCCCGTCGGCAACAGCGGCCGCAGAGAGAGGGGATGAGCCGCAGAGGGAGGGGACGACGGCCGTAGAGGATGGAGGAAGAGCAACTCCCCGCCGCCGCCTTCCTTGCGCCCGCGCGAGCCTCTCGGCGGGACGCTCCGGCGGCGGCGAGGCAGGGAAGGGAGGGGGAGGCCTGGCGGCGGCGGTTTAGTTAGGCGTGTGTTCTTCAGCAGGCAATATTTACCGCACGAAACGTACGAGCGCAATGATGTGTTGGGCACTCTGGTTCTGTTGCAACGGTTCAATTCCTGGTTAATTCCCATTTTATTGCTGAAGCTCTGCCACTAATCGCAAGACTTAAGAAAGATGGATATGTTGCTTCAATAATCAGATTGCCACTAATCGCAAGATTTTGTTCTCTCTTTTGTATTCTTGATGAATCCATTGTCAAAGGGGGAGAATTTTGGAGATTTTTGGACACATATTGCACATTCACACACATGTTTCTTCATTTATTTTTTCTTCTTTTTAGGGGGAGATTTTTCACTTTGATTTTTGGTTTTAAAACAAAATTTCTTAAAACTTTTTCTTGTAAGGTGAATGCCAATGTTCAGTTCTAATTGGTGTTGCCAATATTTTCATCAAGGGGGAGATTGTGAAATCATATGCTGAAAAATTGGCTGAGTAATGGAATTGGCATTGCAAAGTGATTTTGGTTATGGTATGTGTGGTGCTTGTGCATATGTTGTTTGAGATAATTATTTGATATGCTGTGATAACATGTTAATGTTTTTGCTTGATGCAATGCGCTCGTGTGAGTGGTTGCATGGATTAACCGTGAGTCAAGTCGTCGACTTGTGCTCGGAATTGTTTCTTGTTTATTCATATGCAGGTGTTGCTCGAGGGTGAACGTGGTCGATGACGGGATCGGAACTAGGTTCATAGAGGAACTGAGGTTCGGGACTAGATTCAGGGAAGAATCGAGATCTTGGTGGTCAAGAATGTCATGTGGGACGTTTGGGCTAGAGAATATGCACATGGAGGCTGGTTAGTCACGTATTTACAGTATGTGGACTGTACATGCGTGCAAGAGTTGTTTTTGGACATGTTTGGGCCAGGTTGAGATGTATACGAACCCTTTCCATGTTGAAAGTGGAGTTGTATTCAATCTCTTTATGTTTGCTCTGTATAAATAGGGGAGGTGTCTCCTGTTTATCTTGAGCTAGAAATTAGAGTTTGTATTCTTTTGTATTGAAGTACTGTTAGACAAAAGAAATAAAAAATCAATCTTGCGGGCATTGCTTGCGTTCCCGGCGGCTAACTTGTCGTCTAGATAATTTTCTTGTTGAGCCTGAAGTTCTTGCGACTAGATTGTTTTTCCTGCGCCGAGAGCTTCCGACGGCGTGACACTTTTCCTGCCTACTGCTTAGTCTTGCGGCCGGCGGCTCGGAAGAAAAAGATTGCTTCTCGGCGGCTTGAAGACAGGAGGCGTGAAGAAGATTTGTTCTCTTTGTTGCTCCCAGCCAAGAAACTGACGTGCGGCCAGATTCTTGCACTTTTGTTTTCATGGTGACTTGCCGGACTGCATGCATGCAAAGTTAAGGAGAAGCTTTCAGGCGGCTGGACTCGTCTCGTGAAAGAAAGGATCGAAGAATCCTTTTGCGACCAGAAGGTCCGGTGTGGCTTGAAAATCTTTGTACGGCGTCCGAAGCTACATCCGTGTGCAAGCAGAGAAGCAAAGAAACAAAACGCTTCTGAAGACCAGCGCTGCTGATTTTGGTCCGTCGTTGCTAAAGAAATTCAGTCCGGCGTAGCTGATCTTTCGTCTGGAGTTTGGTCCGTCGTAGTTGAAGTCCTGAAGTTTGGTCCGTTGCACAAGGGAACGCATCACGGAGTTCAGACGGTCACAAAAGTATCATCTTGCGAAGATAATATCTTGAGATCTATACATCCAATTGAGTTGATTCTTCTTGTGTTAGCTTCGGAATTGAATCTAGTCTCTATAGTTAAATTTTCACATCAATCTAACGGTTAGATCTTCGGAAATCTTAGTTTTAGTGAACATGTATCAGTCTGTCTCGTTTGGTCCGGCGTGAATTGATTTGGTTTTGCTACAAGAGAAATTTAGTCCGCCATACACGCTAAACTCTCTGTCGAAGCGAAGTTTGGTCCGCATACACGTGAAAATTTGGTCCAGCGCAAAATTTGATCTACCGTAAGTAAAAATTTGGTCTGACGTAATAAGGTTTTTGTTGAATTTGAATCAAGCAATTTGAGTCCAATTTGGGGTGTTTCAAAAATTTGAATTTGGCTTACGTGCAATCATTCACTCCCCCTCTAATTGCTAGATTAGTATATTTCGATCCTACACACCCACAGTCTTGATCTCCTTCAGGTTTAATCATATGCTTTAAGCTTTAGCCTCCACCGTCTCCATCTCTAACTCGTAGCCACCCTAGCCTCTACCACCTCTTCCAACACACTCCCAACCACCTCAACTTCCACCATCTATCCTAACATACGCCCAATCACTTTGATCTTTAACTTCTACCAACACATCTCGGACCTCTCCAGTAACACCACCTCAGGAACCCATATCACAACCTCCACTAGAGCTACCACCAGCACTTGCTCCGTCACTCATCACCATCGTCAACTCCACCATCCAACACTTACACCACAATCACTTTCTCTACTAGTACCAACATCAACAAGTACCTTCACTACTAGCTCCAACGTCAACACCACCTTCAAGATCACCACTAACTCCACAATTTCCATGATCGCCAAAGCCACATCCTAAACAATCTTCTCTCCCTATTTTATGGTCACTCTACCTTGCCCTGAAACTTTCGATACCAATGCCTCCTCAACTATGTCCTTCACAGCAACAACACAATACCCATACACCTTTTTTTTCCTTACTCTCAAGCAACAAATCTACCTCTTTGTCTCTTCTTTCTCCTCACCCTCCAACAAATTGATCCCTTCATTTACTAGTCAACTGTTGCCGTACATAACCATGATCACGTCAATCCTTCACGCATCAAAAGATTGCAACTCCAATGTAAGCACAAACACAGCACCCACACCTCTTGTACACATATGTATGCACATAGCCAAGCAACAAGTCTCTCCTTTTCCTTCTTTCTTATATTTTCCTTTTTTTTCTTCTTCTTCTTTTTCCTTTTCCACCTCTCTCTTCTCTTTTTTCCTTTTTCCTTTTCCTCTCAGCTTTTTCTGTTTTCCTCACTATCTCCACTACCGCTCCCCTCTCCACTACCTCATCCTCCCGTTTCACGATGATGAGCTCCCATGCATGCTGCACCCGAGACCCAATCCACCCCTAGAGCAGCAACAACTCAAGTTGTGGTACATTTGTGGTTCCCCAAGCAGCAACCATAGCGGCAACAACCCTATGCAATCCGGTTGGCCATAGCCTGCTCCCATGTGACGTGGTCATGTCAGACCATGTGCGAGGGGACAACGGCGGCTGGTGGATCGACTAAGACTGGCGACGATGAGATCCACTCAAGGTTTCGGGTTAGGGTTTTCAATGGATTGGCTCTGATACCATGTTGTAATTTGTGAAATAATTGTATGTTGTCTCTTAGGACCTCCACACTCTTTATTTATACTGCAAGGATTACAACCGATTCTAACACGGTCTGACTCTAACACGACTCCAAGTTGCACAAGACTTGCATTCTTATTAATCTCTAATACTAACTCTCCAATAGTGGTATCGATTCATGAAGCAAATTATTTGGTAGGAGTAAGTTAGGTTATGAAATAACCCAAAAATTTCAAAAATGGATTTTTCTGATTTTATTGGTTTTATTTGAATTTTTGTCGAATTTTCTAGATTTATTTGAGCCTTTCCCTTTTCGGTCTTTCCCAAAAATCCGCTTTCCTATTTTGGAAAATCGCCTCCTCTTTCCTACCACCCCTCATCTTTCTCTTCCCCGCATGGGCCGCCTCCCTGCCGCTTTGCCGCCTCAACTCCTACTCCTTCGCTTAGCCCACCTCGCCTGCCCATTTTCCCGCTTGACCCATTCACAGGCTTTCGCTTGGCCTAACTTCAAGATCATCGGCAGCAAGCTTTGCCGGGCTTATCAGCGCCTCGCCCGGTTTCCTCCCATCGCCGGCCCGGCCAAAGATAGTGTCGTCTCCCCATTAAGCCGCCGCCGCACCATCACCACCTCACCATCCGCTCTCTTTACTCTCGCAGACCGCCCATCTCATCGCCATTGCTCCCCGTTCCATCGCTGCCTAGCATCGTCTCATCACACCACGTGCAAAAGTCAACCTCTCGGCGTGCCTTGAGCTTTCCTCGCACCGCTCCGAGTCACCGTGGCCATGATGCCGGCCTCCGTCGTTTTCCTCATGGCTCCGGCTATAAAAGCTCCCCCGAGCCCATTCTTCCCCGCCCTGAGTTCGCACCGAGCTTCTCCTTCCGTTTTTCCCACCCATTTTCCCTCTGGTGCTCTGCTCCGCCCGCGCCACGACCTCCCTCTTCGGATCCAACCAATCACCTCCGCCACGCCCCTTCGGTCCCTTCTCAAGCCCGTTTTCTCCACCCACGAGTCCATCGTAGCCTCCTCTCCCTTTTTCGCTATCCCTTCCGAACTACCGAGCTTCCGTCCGCCCGCGCCACCTTTGTCTTCTCAAGCTCCAGCCGATCTCGCCACCGCGCCACTTTGGCCTGCTAACACCCCGGTCCCACCGGTCAGCGCCACTTTCCCCATCGACCCATGGCCCCTCCTCGCTGGGCCTCACCTTTCACAGACTGCCTTGCTTGCCATAGGTCATAGAAGACCTTAGGGATAGCTAGCTCGCAGCACGTCACACACGCTGCGGGCCAGCCAGGCCGAGTGGGTCATGGGCAGAGAAATTCCTTTGCAGCCCAAACCAATTTTGGGATTTTAATTTCTTTTCGGATTTAATTTCGATTTAAACATTCGAAAATTGATTAAAAATTCAGAAAATTTCAGAAAAATTCTAAAAATCCAAAAATGCCCAAAAATACATATTCTTGATCAATTCGAGCCGCTGAGTCCAAAAATAATCTCCGTTCTGCCAAACCAAGTCCAGAAAATTCCTGAAATGGCCCTGAACCCTATTTCGGCTATTTTCATCTCGTTTTTCTTTTTCATTTTCTTTCTTTCTTTTTGTTTTTATTCTTTTATTTATTGGTTGTGTTTTCTCGTGTTAGATACGATGTTGGAGCAACCCTTAGCATGAATCCCAGATCAGGAGCAGTCTTCGGAGCTATACCAGGAGCCGGAGACGTTCGAGACCAGACACGACTTCGACTACTTCTCCCTAGGCGAACCTCTAACCTCGCAAGGCAAGCCACACTCCTTGAACATGTTAGACCCAGTTCCATTACAATATTATGTATATAATTTCTGTACTGCATTATTTTCTGGTATTTTAGAAAACTAGAAAAGGTGGTAGTTTCGAATGACATGATTAGATACAACCCAATGTTAAACCGTTGCTATGTCTTAATTCCTTTTTAAACTTAGGCTATAAAATATTGAACCATCGTAAAATAGCAATAAATATAATTTTCACCTTTAGTTAAAATTGCTCAAAATCTCCAAGAGTTGGCTCGGGTGATTTTTCATAAAAATTGCTACGGTTTGGGGGACAGCGTTGGGCAGACCACGGGAGGTGAATGCTGGCCCAACCCCCAACCGATGACGAAGCCAGGTTGTGGTGTGGTGGTGGTACAGTGGGTACTAACGGTTTGTGGTATGTCATTTGGCTGAGTTTTTGGCTTTTAAGGACCGATGTCTTGGGCAAAGTAAATAACTTCAGTTCCTGCTCAACCACAAGTTGGACCGGTCAGCCCTATTGATCTGTTCCAATATAGCTCAGTACATTGTACTTCCCTTTTGAATACCTATAGGAGGTAGCTACCATTCTGGTAGGAGGAATGGATCACGTAGCGACCGGAGTGGAACGGGAATGGAAAGGCTATTCGTCGGTTCTCACAACAGTAGGTATCCACAGTAACCAGATCACGTCTCCCGCATTGGCCCGTGGGATCATAGAAACTGTGGATCCACGTAACTTACTGGGTAGGAGCTAAAGAAGGGAAGTTCAACGAAATGCTATGATTATCCCGGCCCAGCCACATGCATTAAAGTTGCATGTTATTCACGTGTGGCACTAACGGTCGATGATATCTTGTGGGTGAAGCTGAGTACCTCTGCAGAGTGATATCAATGGTATTCGAATATGTTGTGCTTCTGGTTAATGAAGCTGAGTTAATTTAGAGTGATTCCTATAACTGCGCTCCTGTAGCTTTTATAAATAGAATTTATCGTAAATGTGAACTTTGCAAATAACCCCCCATGGTATACTGCTATTTATGGTTTGTGTTTCAAATGTAAAATGAAAACTAATATTTACAACTTGCATCCACAATACTTAGAATCTGTGCCTACTTTTGTTTATCCCTGCATGTAATATTCAGAATTTTTCGTGTGGTTTGTTGAGTACGGTTGTGTACTCACCCTTGCTCCTAACCCCCTCCCCCCCTTGATTTCCAAGAAGACGACGGATTCCAGGAGACCATAGACGACGATGATATTTAGTTTTGAAGGTCTTGATCTATCTGCTCAAGCCTTTCCTGTGGGTGTTCTGTAATGTATTCGGTGCCAGCCGCACCTTTTGTAAAACTCTGGCCGTTAGGCCCTTATTTCCTCTATAAAATATTCGCATTTGCTTTTATGTCCGGCAATGTACACTTGATTACATACAGCTAAAATCCTGGGTAGCTGTGAAGGTATTTATACGCATCCCCTGAATATGGTGGTCCATTACAGGTTATTTTGTACCATTTGTGAACCGATATTTATATGCTACTTATCAGCATGTGAAGTCCCATTATATCACTTGCATGTCTCAATAGGCAAAAGTATTCTGCAGTGGGAGGCAGCTGAGGCTCTTGTCCAGGAGTGCAATTAAAGGCTGGCAAATTTTATAGGAAAGAAATTCTCAAAAATGAAAAAGAAAGAGGTTCAAATCTGTTCCCAAGGAAATGGTGTTTGTTGAATGAATTTTCATGATTTGAAATGAACCTTCCGGCCTCAGTTTTTATGCATCTCTTCATTTTGTAGTAGCAGTTTGTGGTCAAAGTACGTTGATTAGAATCATGGTTTACTATTACCATTTGTCTCTCTTACCATCAACTGATGTCACCACAAACATGGCATTCCGCGTAACCTGCGAACCCAATCTATGGAACTTGTGTGAAGACATCATTGTTACCTTTGCTAAGCTGTGTACTGGTAGTTGTTGAAAGAGTCATGTAAATGAGTTGTGCTCCTGGTCTTTAGGATCTGCTTCTGGTCTTTAGGATCTGAGCATTAGTAGGATCTTAGTGCTCTGCTTCTCTTATGCGTGCCCAGGCGTTTCGGTCGATACTGTTCACTGTCTGGCACAATATATTCAGAGTAATTGAGGCGCTGAGGCTTGTGAGCCCTGCTGCATTCTGTTCTGAAGTTTTACCTCTAAATCTTGTGTTAGCTTTTACATGGTATCAGAGCCACACACCACATAGAGATCATGTCCTCCGCTTCAGCATCCACAGATTCCAATTCCACTGGGTCGCCTCATCCACGGCGATCCTTCCAACCCCGTCCTTTGGACATTTGATCAATGCGAAGCTCACAAGAACCAATTACTTACTCTGGAAGGCACAGTTCCTTCCTTATCTGCGAAGCCAGCAGATTCTTGGTTATGTTGATGGGACAGTCGTCGTTCCTGAGAAGACGATCACTCAATCAACTTCTGGTGGCGTGGTGGAAGTCCCCAATCCAGCGTACCAACAATGGTTGCAGCAAGATCAATTGGTACTCAGCGCTCTCCTATCTTCTCTTTCTGAAGAAATTCTTGGACAAGTCTTGTTCCTCTCAACTTCAGCCAAGGTCTGGAGTGCTTTAGAGCGCATGTTCTCTTCTGGATCGAAGGCACGGGTCATGCAGATCTGGATGCAATTATCCAACATCAAGAAAGGTGATCTTTCTATTACTGATTATTTCAACAAGGTGAAGAATCTTGCAGATACCTGGCGTCCATCGGAATGCCACTAAATGACGAGGAGGTTGGTTCATATATGCTGGCTGGTCTTGGTGAAGATTATGACTCTCTTGTGACATCAATGACCACAAGATCTGAGTCCATGTCTTTGACAGAGCTTTACGCCCATATGCTCAGTCATGAGATGCGTAAAGAGCAGCAACAAGCTGCCTATCAGATCAGTGCCAGTGCAAACAATGTTGTGCGCAACAGTTTCAACAACAACCGAGGTGGTCACAGCAACAACAACAATTCAAGGGGAGGCTTCAGAGGACGAGGTCGCGGCTTTAGTAATGGAGGTCGCAGAAAATCTGTCTTCAGCAACAACATCAGTCCAGGCCGAGGAAACAGGCCACAATGTCAAGTTTGCGGCAAAATGGGACACACTGCACTAAGATGTTATCATTGCTTTGACCACAGCTATCAAGCAACAGAGACACCAGTAGCAGCCCTTGCAGCGAATCCATCCTATGAAATTGACACTAACTGGTATGCAGACTCAGGTGCAACTGATCATATCACCTCAGAGCTAGACAAGATATCGATTCAGACCAAGTATCAGGGAAAAGATCAAGTTCAAACTGCAAATGGCGCAGGTATGGCAATAGCTCATGTTGGTCAAACTTACATTCCAACTCAAAATCATTCTCATTCCCTGAAACTTAAAAAATATTCTTCATGTTCCTACTGCTCATAGAAATTTGATTTCCATTCATCGTCTTGCCTCTGATAATAATGTCTATATTGAGTTTCATCCTCATTATTTCATTGTCAAGGATCGAGCCACGAAGAGGCTGCTTCTTCAAGGCAGATGTGAGAGGAGTCTCTATCCTTTGAAGGCTCCCTCATCTGTCCTGAGCAGGATGGCCTTCACTGGTGTTAAAGTTCCTCGAGATCTCTGGCATTGTAGACTTGGGCATGCTTCATCAGCAGTTGTAGATCATGTGTTGAGTTCTCATAATCTTCCTGTACTGCTCAATAATAAAACTTCCAATGTCTGTAATGCCTGCCAAGCAGCCAAAAGTCATCAATTACCCTATCCAGTTTCTAATAATGTTTCAACATCTCCCCTTGATCTCGTTTTTACTGATGTATGGGGACCGCATGCACCTCTGTAAAAGGACATCGGTTCTATGTCAGTTTTATTGATGATTTCACTAAATTTGTTTGGTTCTATCCATTGAAATCCAAATCAGACGTTGCCGTTGTATTTCCCCAATTCCAGCAACATGTAGAACGCCTGTTAAATAAGAAACTTGTAGCCTTACAATCTGATGGTGGTGGAGAGTTCAAAGCCTTAGACAAACTGTTTGCACAAAATGGTATTCAGCACTTGTATTCTTGCCCACATTCACACCATCAAAATGGATCTGCTGAGCGCAAGCATAGACACATTGTCGAAATGGGTTTGTCTATGTTGTCTCAAGCATCCATGCCATTAAAATTTTGGGATGAGGCTTTCCATTCGGCATGCTTTATCATTAATAGATTGCCTACTCGAGTTATAAATTATTCTACACCACTAGAAAAACTCTTTGGCACTAAAACTGACTATACTCTGCTAAAAACTTATGGCTGTGCTTGTTGGCCGAACCTAAGGCCATATAACACACATAAACTCCAATTTCGATCTGTGCAATGTGTTTTTATTGGATATAGTTCATCTCACAAGGGATACAAGTGCTTGCATAAACCAACTAGGCGTGTATACATCTCTAGAGATGTTATTTTCGATGAACAAGTGTATCCATTTGCGACTGATAATTACTCTCCTCATTACTCTTTTACTCCTTCAGATGTTCTATTGCCTCTGAACCTCTCCAGTCCACAAATGTCTGAAACTCCTTTATCTCCCCCTATCTCTTATGACCACATGAATGCTACTGCCTCTCCTGTTCCTAGTGGTTTTACTGATCGTGCAGGTTTTGAGCATGCAACCTCAGGGTCTTCTCAGAGTTCAGATAATCCACAGAGTCCTGATCATGAGGCACTACCGACTATACCATCTCATGGTGTCTGGACTCGCCTTCAGAACAACATTCAACGGCCGAAACAGTACACTGATGGTACTATGAGATACTCAACCAAGGGGAGAAGAGCCTTCATCTCCATGCAGGTGGTTGAGCCATCTCATTCTTTATATCAGTCCTCTGTGATCGAACCGTCTAGTGTCTCTGAAGCTCTTCAAGATCCACACTGGAGACAAGCTATGAATGAAGAATATCAGGCCCTGCTTAAGAATAACACATGGCACTTGGTTCCAAGACATCCCAATCAGAATCTAATTGATTGCAAGTGGGTTTTCAAACTGAAACACAAAGCAGATGGCACTGTTGACCGATATAAGGCAAGGTTAGTAGCAAAAGGGTACAAGCAAAGATATGGTTTGGATTATTCAGACGCTTTTAGTCTTGTGGTTAAACCAGCAACTGTCAGGCTCGTTTTGGCTATAGCAGTGTCTCGGGGATGGAGTTTAAGACAGATTGATGTTCAAAATGCTTTCTTGCATGGAGATTTGAGTGAAGATGTTTTTATGAGACAGCCACAAGGTTATGAAGATGTGAATTATCCTCATCCTGAGTATGTGTGCAAACTGAATAAATCCTTATATGGTCTCAAACAGTCGCCTAGAGCGTGGTTCTCTAAGCTGAGTTCCCGACTTCTGGAATTTGGCTTCAATTCTTCTCAAGCAGATACATCATTGTTCATCTATAATCAAAATAGCATCATCATTTATATGTTGATTTATGTGGATGACATTGTTATAACAAGTTCCTCCAGTCAAGCTGTAGAAGAATTGATTCATCAGCTACAAAGAGACTTTGCGATTAAGGATCTTGGACAGTTGCACTATTTCCTTGGTATTGAGGTTGTGCATAAGAAGGATGGTGTGACATTAACACAAAAGAAGTACATTGGTGATATCTTAAGAAGGGCAGGAATGGTTAACTGTAAACCTATTGCCACTCCTATGGCATCGTCTGAAAAGTTGTCAAGGAATGAAGGAGAAATGCTGACTGATGAAGATGCATTCAAGTATAGAAGTATTGTTGGAGCCTTACAGTATCTAACAATAACCAGACCTGATATAGCATACTCAGTGAACAAGGTGTGCCAATTTTTACATGCTCCAACATCTTTGCACTGGTCAGCTATAAAAAGAGTATTGAGGTATCTGAAGTCTACGCAGGAACTTGGATTTCAGTTTAGAAAGTCAAGTTCAGACTTGATCAGTGCATTCACGGACTCTGACTGGGCTGGTTGCAGTGATGATCGGCGTTCAACCAGTGGCTTTGCAGCCTACTATGGTCCCAATTTGATCTCGTGGAGTTCACGCAAACAATATACAGTCTCAAGGTCTAGTACCGAGTCGGAATACAAAGGAATAGCTAACGCAGCAGCAGAGATTGTTTGGGTTCAATCTTGCTCAAAGAATTGGGTGTATTTCAGAAGAGACCACCGCCTCTGTGGTGTGACAATCTGGGGCCACTTATTTATCGTGCTAATCCCATTTTCCATGCAAGAACGAAGCATATTGAGGTCGATTTTCATTTTGTCCGAGAAAGGGTGGCAAAGAAGCTATTGGATGTAAGGTTTATAACATCCCAGGATCAGACTGCCGATATTTTCACTAAAGCGCTACCTGTACAGAGTTTTATTCGTTTTAGAAACAATCTTAATCTAGTCTAGACTAGTTTAGATTGAGGGGGTGTGTTGAAAGAGTCATGTAAATGAGTTGTGCTCCTGGTCTTTAGGATCTGCTTCTGGTCTTTAGGATCTGAGCATTAGTAGGATCTTAGTGCTCTGCTTCTGTTATGCGTGCCCAGGCGTTTCGGTCGATACTGTTCACTGTCTGGCACAATATATTCAGAGTAATTGAGGCGTTGAGGCTTGTGAGCCCTGCTGCATTCTGTTCTGACTATCCCCCAACTCCATACTTCCATGACCTGTCAACCTAATGTGAATATTGTGCTGTCTCCTAGATGTCTGATTCACATCTATTTTCTGGGTCAAACTCAAAAGGAATATGTCTTCCACAATACCGTCACCTGTTCTTTGTTTTCAGAGGTTAATACCACTCTTACTGTATCCCCAGGCTGGTATCAGTCATCACATGTTCTTAGCTTCTGAAATCTGATGATACGACGGCAGATGGTCGGCTGTCGTTATTTCGGGAAATCTCCTCTGTGCTGCTGTAGGCTGTGGCTCGGGCAGCGTGATATTCTGGATGCAGGAAAATTCCTGGATGGTGGTCACCAACCATATATATCATCATGCATGTCCTCTGAATCATCAGCTCTGAGTATTCGACAGACTCGGTGTGTCCTCCACTTCCTTTTATTTTTCTTCCCGCTGCACTGAATTTGACGTGCTCCCCTGGAACAACACGCGTGGCTTTCTGTGCGTTTGGATTCTTCCAAGGGGTTTTGTTGATTCATGCCCCTGCTTTGTTTGGCAGGAGGCAGGCAAACACCTTATTTTCTTGAGCGGTGGTTTAATACTTTCCTTCTCAATATAAGTTGTACAGATCTTGAACCAAACGAATAGATAAGAATCATCATATATCATTCATTATACTTTAATATTTGTCAAGAACTGTCAAAACGAAAGGATGGAAGCACCTCTATCTTCTTTATAGCTTGAACCAATGGTCTGGAGATTGCATCCTTAATTTTTTTTCTATTGTTGTTGCTGTTTGGGGGATTATAAGAACTTATGAAAATATGTTTCTTTTGATTGGTCTCCAGTTAAATGAATATGGCCATATGGGAAATCCTACTTTTGGAGTTCACTCAGATCTATGGCCTTCAGAAGTTTTTTGAGTTTTGATTCTCCCAGATCTGACTTTTGAATAACCGGGCTTGTACTGAAAATCTGAAGGAACCAACAGGAAAAAAAACTACCCGAAAAACTACTGATCTGATAAAATACTGCTTCCACAGTTTTTATTATATGAGCACACAGGGAAAAAGGGGAATCTTTTGTGAGAGAAATGACCAAACTTAAGTCAAAATTCTCTTCTATTTTCTTACCTTTTTCAGCCTTCGCGCATACAAAACCGCAAATTGACAAAAAAAAAGGTGGCTAATTAAAAGATTATATTCACAGTTCACAGATATTTCTCCCTCTTGGAGGCAGAAGCAGGCACTGCTCAACCTCTCCTCTGTACATCAATGGAGAGCCCAAAGCACACGGCTATCTTTGCTCTTTGCTTGACCCCATGCATCTCATGCCATGATCCCTGATGAAGTGATCATTGATCCAATTCCATGTGTTGTAGTCTCTGCTTGTCCCCTTAATCATCAATCACCTGGCTTCAGAGCCTTTCATTACCCTCAGCTTCTTGCATGAAGAGATGAACATACTGCAAAACACACACACACACACAGCAACTCATAATTAGACACCTGTTCGTGTATAAATCCACAGATCTGGTGACGAGGATACTTACTCCCAGGGCACATCCCCCACAAGCATCAGGTCACCGTCCTTGTCCTCGTAGGCGATGGCGAACTGGTCGCCGCGGCCGTCCGCGGCGTGGGCGCCGGCGGCAGAGGCAGAGGCAGAGAAGCACTTGAAGAGCACATCCAGTGCCTCCCTGAGCTCCCTGTACCCCTTGTACATCCTGAGGTCAACCTGCCTGAGGTATGGTGCTCCGTCCATGCTCACCTTCACATACAGGCCTCCTTGCTGCTGCTGCTGCTCTGACTTCTTGGCTGCTACTGCTGATGCTGCCTGGAAGGTGTTCCTCCTGTATGCTCTCACTGGTGGCCACCCTACCACTTGTGCCCTGAACCAAGATCAACCCTGGTTAAGCATCTGTCGTGTACTCTGACTCCGTCGCGTCATCATGCCACAAATGTATGCAGATTTTGAGAGGTGCGTGTGCTTACTTGGCCGCCGCGGTGATGTCCTGGTCGTCTCCAGCGGCCGGGCCGGTCCCGGAGGCCTCGCTCTTGGTGTCGTCCAGCTCGCGCTTCGCCCCGACGGACGACGGCTTCCTCATCGCCGGCTGGTCACGGCCGCCGCCGCCGCCGCCGCTGCCAGGTGGGCCGAGGCGGAGCTCGGTCGCGCAGAGGCTCTCGGCGTCGATCTCCATGGAAGCAGGAGGAGGGAGATGAGGAGAGATTTTGTGGCTGCTCTCAGGATGGGGGAGTATTTGATTTTAAATGGTGGCGCGTAGGCACATGTCCGGGGCAGTGGGGCCCACGGACAGGTGGGCTGCGGCGGGCCCGGCCGACAGGTGGGCCCGGCTGTTTTGGACGAGGTCGCGGATTTATTCCTTGCCGTAGGTGGTGGCCTGGTGGGCTCCGGAGGCAGCCCATGTGGGGCGCGGGGCCCACCTGACGGTGGGGCAGGCGAGGGGCCAATTTCCGACGGACACGTGCCGACAGGTGAACCGGGATTCCATGGGCTTCCGCGTGTGTGCAGCGGACGGGTTCGTGAAAAGAGATTGTAAAGGATTTATTTTTAGTTTAGTTTTCTTATATATATATATATATATATATATATATATATATATATATATATATATATATATATATATATATATGAAAATATCTTTTACTCCCGGAGTAATTACTCCCACCTCTGAAATACCACCTAAGTTAACTTGAAATACTCCTTTATCACTTTGATACACTCATACACTAATTATAAGATATCTAACGTGAGTAGTATGAAAAAATTGCAAGGAGACTATGATTTTAGAGTATTTTGCAAATACCTTCATATACGCAGATAAAAAGGAGTATGTCAAAAAAAATACGATACCACCTCTCAAAAAATGTACATACTACCAAGATGATCTTATATATTCAGATACTATGCATATACCTCCGTCAAGACGAGATACCCCCATACGCTAGAGATACTAAGATAGGAGTAATTACTCTGTGAGTAGAAAAGAGGCTTCCTATATATATATATATATATATATATATATATATATATATATATATATATATGGGTACAGTAGCATAGTGCCTTAGTGAATAAATCCGTAATGTTTTCACTTATTGGATTTTCTGTATTTCTATATTCTTGCTCTCCTATGGATTTTTTTTTTGTATGGTATAGTAGCATGGTGCATTAGTGTTTTACTAGCTATGTGTCTATGTGATGCAACGAAAACTTAATTTACGATAAAAAATTATTTGTTAAGAGTACTAATTTTATCTGAATAATAATATTCATTCTGAATGTGCAATGTTTAAATATTTAAATCAATTCATCGAAGCATACAAATTCCAAGCACATATTTACAAACTGGAGCTTAAAATTATCTTTAATTTTATAAACTTAAATAATAACATCATAGTACTTGAGATTGTAAATTTGTAAGGCCATAATTCAAGATCGATCGATCGACCGAAAGAGGCATCACCTGCTGCTCTATGGGTATGAAGGTATTGAAGAGGTAGGCGTCATCTGTATGTGGCTGCCAGTATTAGTGACGTGCGTGGCTCGTACGTCTTGCTTCGGCCATACCATATCCCCACCCCATCAACCAACTCCATCGCCTCCTCGCCTCCCTCAATCTATTACATCATCCACCGCACGCAAGCTCCAACAGCACCGCTAGCCTATCTCGTCGTTCACCACCGGTGATCTGCCTCTGCACTGCATAGGAAGATCACTCATTACCTCCGCTCAACGAATAAACTTAATACATCTGCAGGAGAGGTAAGAAGCGGTGGAGTTATATAAATTCAGCAACTGAGGAGATATCTATAGAATCCATATGAAGAAATCGTCAAATAAGAAAGGTAACAAAAAGGGAAGAGGTGAGAAGAGACCCAACTCTATGAATCAGAGCTCTGTTTCCTTCGAAAGGGAATCAATTAATCCAATCTGAAAAGAACTGGGAGTAATCGCCATCGATTCGAATGCCAGATCAATGGGAGAAAGGAAAGCAATAAATGAGTCATGCATATTGATTTACCTCCCGCGACGGGATGATCCAATCTAATCTATCGGGGTGGTCGCTACCCGCTTCCCACTTAGCCACGCGGGTGCGCACACGTGTCGGGATTAAGGTGGAGAATGGACGTATTGCCACCAACTCCTAATTAAAATTAATAGAGATAGAGATAACAAACTTATCTAGTCATGTCATGCATAACCATGCGCATGCTGCTGACCGGCCGGAATCAAGATCATACATGATTAGATAAAAAGAAAAGATGTTCTTATCTACACATGCAAGTAAAAATTTAATGGAAAGGATGCATATGGTAACTCATAGACACATGGTAACTCGGAAGCTTTATACGTGCAGTATATGAAAAAAGAATCAGTCGTGCAGTATTTAGAAATAGAATCGACTGGTTGAGATAAGAGCCTAGTATGCCACAAATCACGCATGTATGCATATCTAACCGAATTAAAAAAATTTCCATTCGTCAATGTATAGAAGAGTGTGACAATGATGGTATGCTTCGAAGGGAGGAGAACTCTAACTTATAATTAAAAGTAGCAAAGGTGTACGTGCTTCGGTTAGATGTTATGGACACGAAATTGACGTGAAACAATAATGAGATGCTTGAGGTTCCCTCGCACTACTTTTCGATTTTCTAATGGAACGGTGTTCACAATGGCATGCACAGCAGCAAAGTAGGCTTTTTTTTAGTTGGGTGACGAATTTCCTCTTAATTTTGTTTGAAAATATACATATAACATCTTGAAGTTTACTTAAAAGTCCATTCGGTGTCCAACCTATAAAACTAAACATTTGACCTTTCGAACTTTACAATCCAATTCAAATAATATAATGACCCAGTTTCGTATAATGATATTATCTATGTTGGATAGTTTTAACAAATAGGATGACATGTTGGACAAGTTTAAATCAACGACTGAGACTTCTCTTCCAAAATTGAAATAAGGAGGGAGGGAACTATAAGAGTCGACAGTCATAGAAGCATGTGGAGCTTAGTGGAGGAGAAGCTCATATGAGTCTCATCTACCATTGATCTAACTTGGTCACAGTGTCATTTTATATAGCAAAACCACCTACTCATTGCATTTCATAGGCAAAACCATTATGCGAAGCTAGATCATGGTATTATTTGAACTGGATCGTAAAGTTTCGAAAGTCAAATATCTTATTTCATAGTTTAGATGGCTGAATTGACTTTCGAGCAAAGTTCGAGTGGTTATACAGACTTCTTCCAATTTTATTCTACTAATGAATTTATCTCTCCTGGTAACTTCACTTGTAGAGCAATAATAAGGAAAAGTATATGGTTACATTGTATTTTTAGTGGCAACTGATTACAGGTAAGTGGATCATACGTCTTACTGGCAACACGCACTTCAATTCATGCCACCATGCGAGGCATAATCAATTTTCCCTTAATTTTCATACTAGACGAATAGTCAATATTCCTCAAAATTGTAGAAACCACCTTACCCTGCATACATCATCACTTCGCATGTGTGTATATGCGTATACGTAAAAGCGCAATGGCCTGGAAGGAACTGCAAGGGATTTTAAAAAATGCAGGTAAATTGCACAAATAACACGAGTACAATGCATGCCCCTTGTATATTACCAAAACATATATACATAGAAGTACGTACACATACACAGGGGTAGAGCTGGGCCTTGGGCCACCAGGGCTCGGGCCCAAGGCCCAGCTCAAAAACCGGGCTACTGTGAGTGAAGTAATCAAATAAGCTGGAATCGATGTCCGTTTAGGCTATCGCACGCTTGTTTGGCTTCTGTGAGTGAAGCTGAGAAGGCATGTATGGGTTCGATGGCTGGACTGACTACATAGTCGATGATTAGCATTGAAAGCAAGAGGGAGACCTAGCCCGAGGCTCGAGGTCCAGCTAGCTCCGCCCCTACACATACACCACACACGTATATAAACTCTATACACATTACGCGACAATGTCGTTTGAAGGAGCCTAACACGACAATATATAGGAGCACACAAGCATGCGAACACGAAGGTTAGTTACGCCATTAATTAGGCTGGCCCTAGTTTGTCCCTCTAGAGAAAATGCTTCGGGGTACTAAAGAACAAGCTCCAGGCGTGCACACACATGGATGCATGGACTGGCAGCTGCCACTGATTGGAGGTATTGGCGATCAAGTTTGGTCCGGGCTTTTGCCGGCCGTCTCGCTGTCACGGGCATAATAAGGACGCCTCCTTTCCGAAAAGACAAGGCACCATCATGCTGGAGAAGAAAGGCAGATTTCTAGTTTCACTTTGAATAAATTTATAAAGAATTGACTTCCTCTCTTGCTATAAGAGGTGTGGGAGGTGATGCATGTCACCCGTCGCGATGCTGAGAAGCGGCGAGGTTTCTACCGAGGTAGTATTACTTCGTAGGAAATTTGTCATTCAGAATTCACTTTTGTTAATTAAATAACTTAATAAATCAATCGCTTAATTAATATTTTAGAGGTAGCACTACTCGGCAAGTTGCTCCTTCTAAGCTCCTGCTGCCTGCTGCATGATACCTTTTGTCATGACGCGGGAGTGTTTGCAGTCGAAAATAAGACTATTTTTGTAATTATGTTCAATAATGAGTTAGATTTTAAAAAATAGTTTTTTAGGGGCTAGAAAAGCCCTGGTCTCATTCATCTGCGCTGCCTAGCTAGTGAAACGGTTCTCTCTTTTTCTGGGTTGGTTTGGTGCGAGCAGAGGGGTTGCTTGGTTAAAATGAACACGGCTTGTCTGTCCCTTTCCTTACCAATGTTCATGTTTGAAGAAGGGATCACTTTTCTAGTCCTGTTACCTCGTGTTTTGTAAATCCAATTCTCTCTCGAACGAAATTGCAAATCTTGCTCCCTCCTCCACCACGGAATGCACGTCAGGTGTCATGCCTGGGGAGCGCGACAAGTGCGGGAGTAGCGGCCTTATGCGGATGGCGGGCAAGCGACAACATGCCTCGACTGGTGGGCGCGGGAGTACATTCCGCGGTAGGGAGAGAGCTAGATTTACAATTCCACTTGAAAGGAGATTGGATTTGAAAAAAAAGGTCACAGAGCTGGGAAAGTGATCACTTCATATTTAAATGGTTGCAGGATTTTTTTTATATTAGGTTCATGTAGAAGCTGAACTGCTTCTCGTGAAATTCTTATGTTGCTGACAAGTTTTCAGTGAGATAATGGTTACACCCTTTATACGTGAAGAAAATGCCGAGTGACCAGGGCCCACGTGCCCCAAGACAGCTTTGCAAAAAGTCCTTCGGTTTTTCAAATTGCAGATAGGTCCTTCCAAATTACAAATAGGTCCTTATGATTTTCTCGTGAGACAAAAATTTATTTTTTTTCTTCGCTTAGGTCCCTCGAGCGGTATTTACTGAAAGACCTCCCGCTAATTACAAATCACGAGTAAGCCCTTTTCTAATTTTTTCAGATAGCGAATGTGTCCAAAAATTAACAAACAGTCCCCGATTCTTACGTCGTCCTTTCTCCGCTTTTTCCTAAAAAATGTTTTCGCCATTAATAAAACACTTTTTCCGAAAAAGTTTTAAAAAACACAGATTCGTCGAAGGTTTATAGCAACTTATCGACGGTTGATCCGCTTTTACCGCTTTTCCTGAAAAAATGTTTTCGCATAAAAAACACTTTTTTCCGAAAAAATGTTTCCGCCACAAAAAACACAGATTCGTCGAAGATTTATAGCAACTTATCGATTTGTCGATCCGCTTTTCGAAAAATTTTTCGCCATTAAAAACACGCTTTTCCGGAAAAAAGGTCTCGCCACAAAAATACGCTTTCTCGAAAAATGTTTTTGCCGCAAAAAACACGATTCGCCGAAAGTTTATAGCAACTTATCGACGGTTAATCGGTCTTAGCCGCTTTTCTAAAAACACGGATTCATCAAAAGTTTATAGCAACCCATGGATTCGCTTAACCAGGTCCTACCAAATTCCTTTTCCCTGAAAAATATTTTCGCCACAAAAACACGCTTCCAAAAAGAATGTTTTCGCCACCAAAAACACAGATTCGTCAAGGTTTATAGCAACTTATCACCTCGCTTCCCGAAAAAATATTTTCGCCACAAAAACACGCTTTCTCGAAAAATGTTTTCGCTACAAAAAACACAGATTCGCGAAGGTTTATAAACGGAGATCGAAAATTCAACCAAATTTCCGCTTAAAAAAACATAGATTTAATCGAAGATTTATAGCAACCCATGGATTCACCGATGGGTCCTATCGACTCTACAAACCGGCGCAGCGTAGCGCGCTATTATTGCTAGTTTTATTCAATAGCATGGACGCACAGAGATGCCAAAGTTTTCCAATGTATACATCTCTAGCACGCAAGAAACGTTCTGGTATTTACATTTTGTTTGGTTAATTAGTTAGTATAGCAAAATAACATGTTGATTACTACTGCTTTGGTCCCAAACTAGAGTAACATTTATCAAGCTTGTGTACTGTGTTGTCCGAAATGATCATGAAAATAATCTATATGAGCTTTATGATTGTAACGATCCTCTCTCTTTGATTAGCCCCTGTTAGATTTAGGATAAACTAAACATGAATATTTGGTTAGTCTAAATCATGATCACAGAAAATAATAATGCGGAAATTATAACACGTTAGATGGACTGGCCCGGTGGAGAAGCGGATGCCATTAGTGTTCTTTCTGTCGGTGTAGTTGAATCGGTTGGAGTAG
Organism: Guadua angustifolia; assembly: GCA_036346375.1. Lineage (NCBI taxonomy): Eukaryota > Viridiplantae > Streptophyta > Magnoliopsida > Poales > Poaceae > Guadua > Guadua angustifolia. The sequence goes on along the minus strand of CM070512.1, from coordinate 45,611,523 downwards.
GAGAATCACTGATACGCAATGAAGAACCTGGGAGTACCAAGATGTTCTCGGTGAAGGTTACGGTCTTCGATAACCTTGCGCCAAAACCCTTGATCGGAAGGGATCTATCCGGTGGACGGCTAAACTCAAGATCATTAGAAAGAGAGATCATTACTTGAGTGCCAGTCTCCTCCTTTTTATAAGTGGCGCTGGTTATCAGGACCCAAAACCAGAATTACTAAAATTGCTCCCAATCAGAGCGCAAAATGGTGGGCCAACCCCTTAATTTTCGGATCTTTTCCTTAATTTTTGGTATTTCCTATTATGACTGAAGATCACGACTTAACATTCTCCTACTTGATCAAAGGCTAATATCGTAAGTCCATTCTCAATAGAATAGTACACCAAGATAAAGTATTACAGCGATTAATCTAAGCACCACTGCAACCCTAGAATCTATAGTGCATCATTCTATCTTGACAGGATAATTAATTATTTCTTAACGGGAGTTAGTTTTATTCTTATGGTCCATTTGTGCAGTTTGTTTTTCATTTGTTATCATGTGCACTTTAAAGGTGAAAACAAACTTTGTAATTTCTAGAATCGAAGTTTTGAGATCTCAATTTGTCCCAGAAGTATAGGTTGTCAATAAGTCTTATGCCGGCACTAATTTTGAGACAAGCCTTTAACAGAGAATCATTAAACTAAACATGATGCATAAACTTATATATTAAACATTATACTCAATTCTTATAGGCTAAACATCAATAATTTGATTTTGGATTATATCTTTCACAACGTCATGTGTTTGGCAGCACAACTTGACATGTTATTACTTGAAACAAAAATTGCACTCTTACATAATAAATTTCAGGATAGAATCTTAAGTCAAAAATAAACTTTCTTATTCTTAAACCATAATAGCCTATTGTGGATTTCTCATCATCTAATAGTCTTATGACATGCCACAAGTCTGCTTGCATCATTAATGACGTCTTAAGATATTGACTAGAGCCATTCCACAATATGGCTCTTTCTGCAAGGTTGAAGATTTGACTTAATGTGGATTTCTTAATATCAACACACCTTGCATAATCTATGTCTGAATAATCCACAACTTTATGATTATCAGACTTCTTATATGTGGGCATATAATCATTAGCACTTTGCCTATGATGCAAAGTTGTCTTTAGTAGTTTTCCAGTGGTCCAATTCTGGATTAATATCTGCCAAGTATCCTGGTTACAAACATTAAATAAGGGCGTATACAAACTTAAGTATACATAATGTTCATGACAGCAGAACGTAAGAAAAACTTATGCCGCCCTTAATAATCGGAGTAAACTCCTTTAATATTGGACCTATCTTGGTGAATTTTAATAGTCAAAACATGAGAGACATCACCAAGACAAACTTTAATTCTCAGAAGAGAAAAAAATATTTGGATCTTAAACATTAATATCCCTATTACTGATAGCTAACAAGGCATCGTCTATATAAACAATTAAGTCCATATAAACAGTTAAGAGATTAAATTTACTCCCATTGGTCTTAAGGTTAAAACTTAAAATATCTTTATGTGAGGCTCGCATTATCATAAACTCCAAAATCAACTGGAGGTGGAACTTTAGAGACAAAGATTGCTATTCTCTCGGTACTATCGGCATTAGAATATAAGCATGATTGTGTCAAGTATAGTTTACCTTGCCTCAGAGCTCCCACTAGAATCAACATTTTTATCAACTCAGTGGTTTAAAAATCAGTGGTACCCTTTAGTCTGGATGGAAGCTTGACAATCCCAAATATATAAGTATCTTAATTTTCCCAGAGTGTAAGGTATTGATATTAATTATCTTTAATCCTTCATCCATTAAACTTATTGATATGGAGCATATCTTTAATAGAGTAAGGAATTTGTTCATGAGGTTTATGTCTCACATAATGAAGCTTTTCTTTTCTCAATGAGACATTCTATTCTCTCCCTTGAAATGTGGTACAAGTGTCAATGCCACAATTTCGATGGACTCTCATAAATATTTCACTTTCGGTGAAGCTAATAGAGTTAGCAACATACTTAATGTTCCCCAAATAATTTATAAAAGTGTAAGGAAATTACCTTTTATAATGGGAACATAAATTACATTATTAGGATGGAGGGTGAAAACATAACTTAATACTGATGGAAAACTTCCAACAGCTTCAACATTAGCCTCCTATTCATCCCCTAAGGTTTCGCTTTAAAACTTTCATAGTCTTGAGGTAATGTTGGCAGCATAAATACAGTCTTCTATCTTAGTATTTAGCCAATTTTCTTTATGAATGCACACATTCACAGGCACAATCATAGTTCACTTCTCATTCTTCATTCTTGTTCTTACATTCTTTATGAATGACGTAATGAAGTGAATTGGAAGGGCTCCAATAATTTTTCATGTCCTAACTCATTGACTTTGAGCACTCTTATGATCAGTATACTAGCAAGAACTTTTGAGAAGCTTCATAATGCTTTTTCATTATCGCTAGATAGTCATAATTTAACTGGAGGATTGCTCCCCAGATCCTAAATTTTATAATAAAAAAAGGGACATTTGCTTAAATTGCTCCCACTAGTCATCAGAATATTGAATTCTTGTTAATGTCTAAGTTATTAGATGCTTCTTCTAATAGGAGCTAATCATCAACATTATGTTTGTGTGCATAATTAATAGCCTCAAGAATAATATGCTAATAAATTACTCTATTTCTTATTAGGGTACTAGAAACAGCTGAAGAACTTATGGCTAAATTAATAATAGGGATATAACATGCTAATGACAAAGCTTAACAATTCTAATTCACTTCATCATTGGGCAAAAATGAAGAAATACTTAATATGAGGAAAGAATCAGCAGTCCATCTTCACATCATATTTTGGAAGGAAAATGAAGAATAACTGGATTCACTAATAGGAATGGCAAATGATCACATACAATGCTAGTCAGTATGTAACCATGAGCCATAAAACATAATCCTCAAATCAACATGAAATCTCTAACCAAAACTTCTCGTTGGTTACATTTTGATTAGAGAAGCTATGGGAATAACACATGACTATAATCAACTTACATAATCCCAAAACATAACTACAGTTCCAAACCGTATCACCTTTGGGTACATAACGGAAAAGAACTTAATCTATGGGAATGGTACACAATTGCAAACAACTTTGGTCAGAATGCAATTATGGACAGAACATAATCCCAAAACTTCATTAAATCTCTAACTAAGACTTCTCGTTGGTTCCATCTTAATTAGAAATATCTTAATTATAATGTAGTCTTTGTCATATAAATGCTTGAAACGACTCAATAACTTAATTAATATAAGAATTAATTAAATGTCACATGACCCATAAAAGACGTTGGTCAGTATATAGTCATGAAGCATTTAATTAATCATAATCACATTGTCTCAAAGTAGAATACATTAATAAGAGACAAAATTAATCACATGATCAAAATTACTGAGCATTAGACATCAAGTACTTAATTGCGGAAGCATAAACAATTAATAATTAATAAGCAGTGAATTAAATGCTAAATTAAAAATAAGGGTAAAAAACTTAAGCTCAGAATTTAGGGCATAAGAAATTACAATATATATGAAAATATAAACAACTAAGGTAGAAACATAGTATTTAACTAATCCCATCTTAGCTTATTCTCGGAATGCACTAAAGTGTTATTTGTGGCCTATTTGAGAAAATATCCAAGAACTAGCCTAAAATTTATGCCCAAAGATGGGCTCCTCAATAATGCATGGCTTAGGATCTAAAATATTTCATCAGTGGGCAATAAATTTTGATAATTCATGATTATAAACAACTTTGGTCAGAAATATAACCATGAAAAGTCAACACTTAAGTATATTAATTTCAAAACTTGATTATAGTCCCAGATCAAAATTTCCCGTTGGTTCTATTTTGATTTGAGACAAACTTAATCATAATAGGCCAGAAAATATTAACTAACTTTGTGCATTCTTCAATTATCATAATTGCATCACTTAGGACAACTAAACATTAACCAAAGCATGTATAACATGATGCATTATTATTGGGCAATTGACATTTATTGCAGTGTAAAGAAGAAGAACATTAATCATAAGAAAATGCACTAAAAATAATTAAAACCCAAATTTTAACTTCTACCTTGCTCAGCTCGGCCCAAAAATCGCTTAGGCGGCCCATCTGCACTGCAAGCCCATGGCGGTGCTCAAGCAATGTCGTCCGTCGGATCACAATCTGATAGTTGAGATTTGATTTCTCCGAAACAAAACACTACGCAGGCTATCGGTCCGGCCCGATAGCCTCATTAATTAACTTGCACGGCAAAATTAATCATGAAATTAATCATAATATTAATGCCCAAGGAATCATATTTAAACAATACTTAATACAAGATTTAAAAGGTCGTAATGAATACAAATTGAGATGGGCTAACATTATCAAACTCAATATACCAAAACTTAATTAAACTTTAGCCCAGCCAAAACAAGAACCCTAAGCAATTTCAAAGAAGATCCACAACTTTCACGATATAGAAAACACTACTGGTGAAATGGACAACATGTCTATAAGCGTTCGTGGGTCGGCCGAGGTGGCGGCCCACACGACGCGAACATCGCTTCGCTCAAGACGACGCAAATACCACTTGGAGACATCCACGCAGAGGCGAAGACCGTCCGATCCGATGGACGGACCAGATTCACCCAAGATTTAACAAACGCGCACGGCCGGAGAAACCCTAACCCTAATCAATCTCACCTAAAAAATCAAGACAATGATCGAAAGAAGCGGAAGACGAAGCGGCGAAGAGGCGATTTACATGAGCGAAGGACACACAGAAGCGGGCAATGACGGAGTTAGCGGATGAGCACGCTGGCGAGCCGATGTCGTATGGTCCAACCGAGGCGGCGCAAGAAGAACGGCAGACAAGACGGCGGATCGATGTCGCGCTGCTCCAGCCGAGACGGCGAGGAGGAGGCACAAGGTCCCTGGCTAGCAGCAGCACGGCAATAGCAAGGTAAGCCCCAAAATCCCCTCTCTTAGACATTAGGGTTCTTGATTGATTTGGGGCTTCGGTTCGGGATTTGGGGATAAAAGGAACTAGGGTTTCGGATGATTCTATTCCCCTCCTTCTAAATGCTACCCGAGCCGAAACCGAAATTAACAGGGACTAAACCGACGAACAAAGATCCAAAACCGAAACAAATTAAGATCTAACCGGACTAATTTGGATCAAGAATAGACTAGCACGCTCTGATACCAAATGTTAGATTTAGAATAAACTAAACATGAATATTTGGCTAGTCTAAATCATGATCACAGAAAATAATAATGCGGAAATTATAACACGTTAGATGGACTGACCCGGTGGAGAAGCGGATGCCATTAGTGTTCTTTCTGTCGGTGTAGTTGAATCGGTTGGAGTAGGAGAATCACTGATACGCAATGAAGAACCTAGGAGCACCAAGATGTTCTCGGTGAAGGTCACGGTCTTCGATAACCTTGCGCCAAAACCCTTGATCGGAAGGGATCTATCCGGTGGACGGCTAAACTCAAGATCATTAGAAAGAGAGATCATTACTTGAGTGCCAGTCTCCTTTTTATAAGTGGCGCTAGTTATCGGGACCAAAAACCAGAATTACTAAAATTGCTCCCGATCAGAGCGCAAAATGGTGGGCCAACCCCTTAATTTTCGGATCTTTTCCTTAATTTTTGGTATTTCCTATTATGATCAAGATCACGACTTATCAGCCTCCCGAGTACTTTTCCTACCAGGTAGGGTTTGCACAAGAGCTTCGCTAATCTTGGTGGGATTTCGGTGATTTGGACTGGTTTACGTAGATTTTGGATCGGATTTCGCACCAATTTTTTTGTAGAGAATTGTAATACCTTTTATAAGGAATACAGGTAAAAAGTTTGCAAAAAAATTCATATACAAACTATATAACCCTAAACCTAACTTAGATTTCGGTCTTACGTGATGTATTTCAGCCTTAAATTGTATTTTGGCCCAAACCCTAAATCTTGACTTGGATTTCGGCCTTAAATGATGTATTTCGGCCTAAACCCTGAACCCTAACTTAGATTTTGGTCTTAAATTGTATTTCGGTCTAAATTGTAACTTAGACAAACAGATAGGAAATGTAGATAAATGCTTGCATATTTTTTTTATTTTTTTCCTAATTTTTCTAGCCTCGGGAGACCATTTTCACGGGAGGTTGAAAATCACCGAAATTTTAGCAAATTTCGCTAAAATTTTGGTTTTGTCGGTTTCAAATTTGATTTTTAAATTTCATCTGCATTTCAGACGAAAATTCAAAATCTCACTGAAATGTCAAATATTGGACACCTTTGATATACGAAATTTGAAACCTGGCTTCCCACTCTCGTCAGTGTGTGAACATGACCTAGCCTTAATTCACCGTTCTTCTTGCCTTATATATAACCTCTTTCGGCCCTATTCTTATGGAACTTTTGCCGATTTCCACGAAATTTAAACACATACATACGAAATTTCTATAAAATTTATGTGAAATTAGCTCCAGACAGCCTTTAATCTCCATGGCTAACCAAAATATGGCTCACCCCACAGGAGACTTTTTAAGCTATCTATTAAACTAACACAGACAGATATTAAGTGGTACCAAAAAATTTAAACGGTGAATGTATCGCAAGTTTAAGAGTAATTTAGGGGTGCCTTTCAAAAATAGTAAAAACTCTCCGGGGCATATTTCGTAGCCAATTATCTCACTTGGCTCGTGTTCACATGAGCAATTGACCATGACACAGATATAGTGGAATAAGATTGTTCTTTTTATTATTATTATTATTATTATTATTATTATTATTATTTCATTTTGCTCGAACCAATTTCGCCAAGGTAGAAGACAGGGAGGGAGACAGTCAAAGGAGAACCGTGTTTGTTACGGATCAAACTCTTTGTTTTGTTTCTTCTCTTTTCCTTGTAATTTCCTTTCCCTGTAATTCGACACCGCGTAGGCCGGCAGCCTGGCACTACCGTTTCAACGGCGGAGCGGCGAGTTGATTTGTGTATCACTATTTAAAAACTTTTATAAATATTAAAGGATGAATAAAAAATAAACGATGATTACTTATATATTCCTTTGCTTTAAGATTTATGTAACTTGTATCGAGAGCGCGAAGCATATAAGTACTATTCTAAATAGCGTAGGATTGGAACACTACCATTGTTTCTAATAATACATTTTAAAATAATTTTACAAAAATAATATCTCGAAATTTTTTTTACAAAAATCTGCCTGAATTGGCAACGGAGAGCCAAATGAAACGGCGACAAAAGATGTTTCACCAATTCAATCGGCGATAGATATCGGTTTTTGTCATGGATTTAATTGGCAGCAGATTGTTTGGTGGCGGATTCATTTAGTCGACGAGCTGATTTGACTCTTAAGCTTCTGTCATCAATTCATTTGGTGACAGATGTGTATTTTGTAATTTTTCAGGGTATTTTTGTAAAACTATTTTAAAATGTTTTATTTAAAAAAATTGCACACCAACACTGTAAGCGGTGTGACAGCGTTGTGTCCAAAAAAGGGAAAAAAAAGGTGAGCATTTGGGCATTGGGCTATTTGTCCTTCAGATGGGGCCAACATCTTAGGCCCATGGCCCACGAGAGATCGGGCTGGGAAGCCCATTCACGACGCTTCACGGTTGCAGGTTGCAACTGTCACACGCGCACGACACAAAACAGACAAAAACCCCAAACCCACTATCAAAAAAGGAAAAGGAAAAAAAAAAAACCAGCGAACTTCGCCGTAGCCGGCGACGGCGAGCCCGCGCGGCCCCACCTCTCCCCCATGCAGCGCGAGCAGCTCGCCCGAGGCGCCGGCGCTGGCGGCTCCTCCCACGACGACGACGAGGGCGAGGTGGTGATGGTGCGCCGCTCGAGCGCCGCGGCGCGCGTCACCTGCGGGCTCTGCCGCGGCCTCCTCCGCGACGCCACCACCGTTCCCGAGTGCCTCCATTCCTGTAAGCTCCCCCGCTCCCTCCCGTTCACTTGCCACCGCCACTGTTACCGCTGCGCCTGCGAGCCCGCGGGGGGTCGTAGCTAGCATCGTGCCCGCGGCGCGCCTTTCGGTGGGGTTTCGAGCCGCGGGGTCGGCACTCGGGAGCCCGGAAATGGAGGGGCCGGGTTTTTTGGAACGTGAAGATGGCGCCTTTTTTGGTGTTCGAGAGGTGATCACATCTTGTCGGAGGGGTTTCTTGATGTGCGAAATGCGCGTGAAATCATCTTTTGGCTTGCGATACCATCCGGGTCATTTGGATCACCATTCACCAGTGGTGGATTCTACGAACTGCGTGTGAATAAATGGAATTCGATCGACGCAAAGGGAGGTTTTTGTTTGCATTGCGGGGGGATTTAGGAGGAGGTTCTCTGATTTGAGGAATAGTTTGCAATACTTTGTACGTGTAGTACTTTATTTTGTATTCTCTGCCTTCGTGCATGTTTTAGGGTATGTTTGTTTAGACTTGAGCTTGAGCTTATTTGGCTTCTAGACCTCTATAAGTCATAAGCCAAAACAAACAAAGATTTTTCCAAACAGACAGAGAGAAGAAGCTCCAAATTAATTTGCACTACGCGAGAGAAGCAAGGAAAACGATGCTTCTCGGGTTACCGAGCTTTTAAAATCCCACTTCCCTGCAATTCTTTACAACTTAACTGTTATTTATTTAAAAATTGCCATCCTCATCCAAATCCAAAGAGCTAAATAGCTTCTTCCACTCCAAAGAATTTTCTCCTCCAAAGACCAAATTAAACAAACACAACCTTAGTGTAGGTGAAGCTTCTTGAGAATGTAGATTAGGCTCTCTCTCTCTCTCTTGATTATGCGTGATGTGTCCTTTGCTTTCTAAATCCTAATAAAGCAACGCAAAGATCCTTTTGGTCTAAAATTGTGTACAATATGCCATGCTTAGCCTTGTTCAATCCATTCCATGGAAAACCTTTGCCCACCATGAGTTTGCTCTCTTTCACACGATTCCGAATATGGCAATTGTGACTAAAGTAATTAGCTGAGTGCCTGTACTTTGCTATGGATAACAAAAATCATGTTACCCCCGGCACGTCGAGTCAGCATCGTCGGTATCGGCCTGCCTAGCACATGCCCTTGGCTCTGCCTCCACGCTCGGTCATGTCGCGCCTCCGTACCATCGGCTTTGCCACACACCCGGAACCCTTGTTATCATGGCGACGCCTAGTCGCCTCCTAGGTGTCACCTGACACTGACCGCCACCGCCAGGGGAGCTTGCCTCGCATGGAGATGGCAAGTCGCTCGCCTGGTCGTGTCAGGCATCGCTGCCGTAGCATCCAGTCGGGCTTGCCGTGCCGTGCCGCTGGGTGAAGGAGGGGGACGGGGCGCCGCGCCACGTGCCCGCGCCGGATGAAGGAGGGGGCCAGGGGTAGGGCTAAGAGTGGAGGGTTCCAGCCGCTTGGTGAAGGAGGGGCCAAGGCGTCGTGCCATCTGCGTCGAATGAAGGAGGGGAACACGCGAGGTGTGGGAGCCTAGGAGCTTGCTCTGCTTCCTCTACTCTACTCCCACCGCATGCTAGTTAACTGTTGCATTTTGTGTGGCCGTGTGGGGCGGAGCCTAGACTCCTGCTCTGCTCCTGCCAGAGGTGTGGCCATGTGGGGTGGGAGCCTGCTTTGCTCTTCCTCTGCTGGCTTGCTATTGCATTTTGTTTGATCGCCTAACTGTCGCCTAGGCGTCCAGGCGTCTCAGAGGCAACTCGCTTTGCCGGGTCATCGTGTTAATCATGCTCGTAACTATTTCAATATTTTTTATGTTTTTGTTGAAGAATTTTTAGGGAGATAGAAATTGTTTTTTGGTATATTATTTTTTTGTTAGAGAGTATTTAGGGAGATGGAATTTGTTTGTTGGTATATTGTTTTTTTCTGTTTTTGTTGGAGATTTTTTAGGGAGGTGGAGTAGGAGAGGCAGATGAACACCACCACTAGCTTCTTTTGAAGTAGTAAAGATGAGCAAATCTGTGGTGTCTTGCTCGCAGTGCTCTTTCACTTATCTTTGTTCACTGTTCACCCCAAGGGTGTTTGATAAACTTAAATACTTACCTTTATACAACATGATTTTGTTCACTTAGACACGATTCCGGAACATGGTAATAGCGATCTAACATGTTGAGCAAATGCGTCATGTCTTGCTTGCTGTTCTTTTTCACTTGTGTAGCTGTCTTTGATCATGGAAGATTGTTTGATAACTTAAATACTTACCTTTTTCTACTTTTATGCCCCACATTTGTCGATTACAGCCTCTGGCTGATTTCATGTAATTGCTTTCCTTCTGTACAGTCTCCACCTCTCCCACCGGTGGTGGCCAGCATGGCCTGGGCGCTCGGTGGAAGGGGCTCCCTTCCCCCACCCCTCAATCCCTCTGTGGTTGCGCTCTCCTCTCCGTGGTGGAGTCTCGGTGGCTCGGGCGGCCGGATCTTTGGTGCCCCTCTCCGGATCCGTGCTCTCGGCCCCTGGTTTTAGCTGTTCTTGGTGGGAGCCTTGTCGGCCGAATGTCAGTCGCTGTTCCTGGGTGCGACGCCCCACCTTTGCATCGACTTGAGGGTAGGCGTCTGGTCCTTCACAGTGGCGACGGCTGGGTGGCCCGGCGGCCGGTGGCAGCTGCTGGCCCCTCGGTGCCTTATGGTGGTTTAGGTTGAATCCACTCACTTGTTGTTGCCTGGCTGGTTTCGGCAACTTGTGGATGATGGGCGATCTAGGTGACTACTCTTCGCTTCAGCGTCTTCATCTCTTACTAGCGTTGTTCTTACATTTCTTTTGACCTATGTCATCTTAGCATCAATTCGCGGATTCGTTTTTCTTAGGCGACACAACTCATTTTTTTAGATACACTCTATGGACTTGATGATCGTGTGCCTATTGGCTAGCTCGCGAATCTGTCATCGTAGAGTCAAACATCTAAAAATTGTTTGTCTGGCCTTGAGAAGGTGGCCGTTGCTATTGGCTAAGATTAAGTGGTATGGTGGCACTAGCTTGGAACGAGGGTGGTTGCAACACTGGGATCTCTGGTACTTCGACTTCAGGGAGAAATCCCTAGGTCTGACCTTAGTTGGTTGTGCCTGGCAATTAGGGATGGCAATGGGGACCCGTTCCCCGATCCCCGGCGGGGAATTCCTCTATTAGGGGACGGGTATGGGAAGAAATCGTCCCCGCGGGGATGGAAACGGGAAAAATTATTCCTCCGTTGGGGATGGCGGGGATGGGGACGGGGTGTTTTTTTCCCCGTGGGGACCCGGTTGGGAATCCAAATTTAGTTTAATCCAATTTAGTTATTAGATTGCAAACATATTCTCTAGCCCATCATATTCACATTTTCATAAATGGGACAACATAATCTTCAATGAATGCATGCATTCTTTTTTTCCTTGTCTATTGATATGATTTTAGAGTTAAAATGGCTATAAGCTCTTCTCTTGTGTGAAATTTTCGCGGGGATGGGTCCCCGACGGGGCCCCGATACCCGAACGGGATAGGGATGGGGGGATTTTCTCCCCCGAGACGGGAACGGGACGGGACGGGAAAATTTTGGATCGCGGACGGGACGGGAAAATTTTGGATCATGGGACGGGACGGAGAGCACTCCCAGACGGGAATGGCCCGTTGTCACCCCATCGCAATGGCCTTGTTGAAGGCATTGTTTTGTAGTCTGAGGATTTACTCTTCGAGGTGAAAACCTTTGGTCTGGCCTTCACTGGTTGGATCATGGTAATGGCGGTGCGTATGCGTATCGAGTCCTTCTTGGAGGCGTTGTCATTGGAGAGCTTTTATCGTGGTCCAAGTGTTGCTATGATGGTGGATAGTCTTGAAGACAATATTGCGTGATGTAGTTTGCCGCGTCGGTTCCTTTGTCTTTTCTTGTGTGTGTGTTTGGCTGTGTACACCCTAGTTGTGTAGAGGCCGGGAGTCTTCTTAGTTTAATTGTATCACCTTGATGTAATTTACTAAGATTAATAAAAGCTTCCTTTATCTAAAAAAGTATTGTCAGAGTTTGTTGCCTCATCTTATCATGCTTCAGTTGTTAACTCACTAATGATATTTTGATATGTTTTGGTTAGTTTGTAGAAATTGCATATATGAGAAATTCGCGGAGGAGGACAGCTGCTGCCCTACCTGTAACATTGATTTGGGCTGTACTCCATTGGATAAGCTCAGGTGTTTTCTGTTTCCTTCAACTATTTGGTGTTAGTGTTAACTCCTGCTCAATCCGATGGTTAGCCAGTTATTGTTGATATATTGCTGTGTTTCATTATGTCTCTACCATTATTTTTCTTTGAAGTGATGGCCTCAATTTTTGTGTATGTAAGAAGTGCCATAGTAGTGGAAAGATTAGGATAAGGTTCCATACGTAAGAAGGCATGATCCGTAATCTTGTTCCTTTGTTGACGATGGAATTGAGGAGTATTTTGAAAGGTACCATTATGCTCCACAATTAATGTAATATGCGTGCTGCTGTTCTTTTTGACCTTCAGATACCTGTTGCAGCGTGTCTGTATCGGTTCAATTTTCGTCGCATAGATAAATCATTTTTGCAACACACGAAATCATGTTTTACTGGTACTGTGTTTCCTTTGTTTGGAGTTCCAATGTTTTTCATTCAAGAATCAAGGCTTCTTTAAATTTCTGTTTTTTGACTGTCCAAACTCTAGCAGTTTGCTTATTTACAGTCTGGGCAACTAGATATTTAAGAAATTGTATGTATGTGTGCTACTGTTCAACTTGGACTTTAGTGTGAGGACCCTAAAATTTAATCAAGCTAATGAAGTCATTAAGCAACTAATCAAGTAAGATAATGGATAATCAAGCTGAATAATCATGTTTATACACAAGCATGTAAAATAACCAACATAGCTTCATGTAGCCAGTAAAAGAGTAAGGGTAAGATGTTAAATGTGAGCACAGCCCCTCTTCTCATTTCATCAAAACCGACAGAGCACAGCAGTCAGCAAGCCAGTAGAGCATTCGCCTCCCCTCCCTCATTTCCAGCCGAGCACAGCCACACAGCCTGTGCATCTCCCCTTGCACATAGCCAACAGAAGCATAACAAGCAATAGCTAGACCATTCCCCATTACTCACCTTCCATCGCCAGCAAGCAAGCAAAGAAACCAGTGCATCCCCCATTGCCATTCCTCATCTCCAAACCAAAACACCAGAGAGAAGAAGAGTCAAGCAACAGGAGCAAGACCAAAAGCCAGGAGGAGAAAGCCTCCAGAAGGGAGCAGCCGAACCAGGCTAGGAAGGAGCAGCAGCCAGGAGCAACCGAGCTGAGGAGGCCCAGATCCAGACAGGAGATCGGCTACCTCATCATCCTCCACATGTTGGTGTCACATGTTGGTGTCACTATGAATAAAGTGATACAAATCTGCGCAGGGTAAATCTTGAATTCAAGCTAGTCTTTTAAATTGGAAACTACATAAGCTAAGTTTGTCTCATATACAGTGTGAGTAGTTGTTTTTTACAAATCTAAAATAAACAATCTTTAAAATTAAAACTTAATTTCTGTAAAACTGGATTTTAAGGGAAGGTGATCATTAGTTGGATTTGGATTGGAAGAGAAAAATCATCTATTGCATTTTGCTATTAATGCTTGCTGAGTATCCATGTACTCACTCTTGCTTAAATCCCCCATTTGCTTAGAAGGTAAGTCCTATGGACACTTCTCCGAGGCCTGAGATGAGGACTTTTCGCAGGATTAGGACTTACATGAGGAGAACTACTACTACTACTATCAAGAAGAGTAGATGGTCTAGTAAGCCATATTCCTATGATGGCAGGCCATCAGGATAATAGATGGATATATATGTATTTTGGATTTTGGAACACATGTAAGATTAAGGTAATGGACAGATAGCCCTGTGTGGCTTAATGGAATGTAATAGAGAGTTTCATTTTCAGTCTCTAATTATTGTTCTGCCTCTAATAATTGTTCTGGTGCAATTCTCTAAATACGGTATAGTAACTGATAAAGTATCGAGGTGCCTGATATCTTGTTAGCTACTATGCCGAGATTTGTGTAATTAACTCATGTGTAATGGCAGTGTAACTGTCGTTACTCGGAGCTAATTATGCGGGTCACCACATTTAGCTCCTTGATTCCTTTGTCTGTAATACTTATTTATGGCATGAGTTATTAGAGCTTGGTAATCAGTTATTAGAGCTTCTGGAATGCCGTGATTGGCTCATCTTTAATCATATTTGTGTATAGACCTCCTACGCGAGCACATTCACCTCTTACACCTCAGGGTGCAAACATTCGTCGTCGTTTGCTATGGAGCCCACCACCATATATAAGGCATGTCCACTTTGCACCATGAAACACATGTCCTGTTCGCCACTTTGGCTCCCGGTGACTTTCTATGTAATATTCTAAATCAGTCTGCTCCTTTTAATATTGAATGATTTCTTGCATGGAAGTGCTGATTTCCTTTTAGGCTTTAACTTGTGCAATCTTTTATTAAATCACAACCTGATCTACATAGCTGGTGCTGATGAATCGCTTCTTCACATGCTTTATACCTTTTCATCTCACATATTGTTTTGAATATTTTACAGAACTGATCATAGCCTGCAGACTGTAAGGGGAAAACTATTTCCTTCTAAAAGACAGAAGATTGAGGGGGTCCCATCCTTGCATCCAGCTTCAGTGTCCGTGCTTCCACTCGGAGTCCATGGGGCAAACCATCCATCCAATAACGCTCCTGCATATTTGTTGGGTGAACCCACTAACATTGATCAGCAAGGGAAGAAGAACGACTTCCAGGCAGGCCGTCTACTTTTGGTTTCAGAATCTGAATCTGAAGATGGTTCTGAAGATGAAAATGAGCCAAATACTCATGATGATAATGATGGAAGGGATGGGTCTACAAAAAGTTGTGCTGCTCCTATCAGTCCCATTCAACTCAGTTATAGCTATGGACATCAACACTTTCAATCCCCTATTCCAAATGTTCTAGCTACACCTATAATGGAACAAACTACTTCTGGGACACTCTCTCTTCATACTCAGCAAGAAGAACCTATTGAAGTGGTTGAGTGCAGTCCTGTGAGTCCAGAGCAGCTTTCTTTTGAAGAAGATGCAGCAACTCAACAGATTTCAAGCACATATGCTCAATCTCAAGCAGAAATTCAAGAAGTGCACAGGCTTCAGGAGCTAGCTGCAGCTGCTAGATTCTTGGAAGGCCAAAAATTTCAGCCTGGAGCTCATGATCATGAGGCTAGAGGATCAGGTTTTCCACAAGAACATGCTTCACCTTGTTACCCTCCTCCACCACCTAAAACTCACCCTGAACATGCTTTTCAAGACACATTCCCTGGTTGGCAAAACTTGTTTGATGCTCAGCCACCATGGTTTCAGTCTTATAAGCAACAGTACTTTGCAAATCAGAGAAGCATTCAAGCTAAATATGAAGAAGAGCAGAAGTTAGCAGCATTAAGGCATGAACAACAAATGAAAGCCATGCAACAGTATCATGAACAAGCTCAAGAAATAGACAGGAAGCAATATGAAGAACAAACTATGTTCAGAAATGAGACATTTAAAAGTTTTGACATGATCAGAAGCAACCAATGGGATATGAGGAAGTGGATTGGGGAAGTAAAAAACAATCAAAAAAATCCTAAAGG
The DNA here is from genome assembly GCA_036346375.1 of Guadua angustifolia. Classification (NCBI taxonomy): domain Eukaryota; kingdom Viridiplantae; phylum Streptophyta; class Magnoliopsida; order Poales; family Poaceae; genus Guadua; species Guadua angustifolia. The sequence goes on along the minus strand of CM070512.1, from coordinate 45,595,809 downwards.
ACATGATTTATGATGTTAACAAGAAGCTTAATAAGCAAGATATGGAAATTGATCATTTTGCCCAAGATGTTGACAGAAGATTTGAAGATTATGCATGCTCCCTAGATTGGATAACAACTGCACTGGGTGATCATCTGGAATATACTGAAAGGGCAGATCTTGAAATGCATGAATGTCGATTTGGATTTGAAAGAAGAATTGATGAGCAGTTTCATGAGCTAAATGAGTCCTTAAGCAAACTACAAGAAGATTTTCACAATTGTACTCTTAATCCTGGAGATCCAGACTACCCGAGCTGGCTTGAGCAGGCTATGGGCTTAGCCACTGGTCCATCAGTTCAAGTCGAGTCAGAAGAAGTGAATGTTCAATCACCTCCAAGAAAGAGTTCAGCTTCCAAAGTCTATGATCTGCTTAAGAGAACCTTCTCCAAGCGCAAGAAGTGACCTTTTTGGCAATTGATGCCAAAGGGGGAGAATTTCTGGGTGTTAGGGTAAGGGGGTGCCCAGTGAGGGATTCTATTAGACTTAGTTAGGTGTTGTTTGTCAATTGATGTTTGTCAATTTGCTCTGAACCTTGTGAAATTAGTCTTAATGCCTTAAACTTTGTGGTTTCAATGGCATTATGGTTGAACAAAGTTTTTTTTATCATGCTCTTTTTGGTTGAATCTGAACATGTATGTGCTCTTGATACTTAATACCTTGTTCTTCTCTCTTGCACATATTTAGGGGGAGCATAAATTTTTCTGTTGCATCTGTAAATATTGTATCTGTTCTGTTAAGCTAACTTTGTTTGCAGAAAAATTAGTTGCTTTTGGCAAAGAATAGGTGTGTTGTCATCAATCACCAAAAAGGGGGGATTGAAAGCATCTAGGCCCCCTAATTTTCAATTAAATATGATTATGGGATTTTGGTGTTGATGTTCGAGTTAATAACCCCTTGATGATAATGATTCTTGATTGGGTATCCAAGTCGGCATTAAGTAAAAAGGTCAACATTATGGACTCTTGTTACTAGTTTGGGCTTGGGAGATGGTTCAAACCAAGTAGCTAGGGTAACTTTAGATTTGTCGTACTATAAAAGAGGATCATACATAAGTTAGAACCTTGATTCAGGGGCAAAGTCGTTTAGCTTGCTTGGAGTCAAGGCCATATCAAAGAAATTTCTCCACCAAGATCAATCCTTCACCCAAACAGATAATTTTCCATTCAGGCCGGACCCATAATATCTCTTCTATTCCTTAGTCTGGCGTTCACTTCACTCAAACCTATTCACATCGGACTAACCTGGTCTCCTCTAAAAATCAGCCCAGCGCAAACTAAACCATCATTGGACCATTTTTTTTCAGTCCCGTGCTGAAAGCCACTCTTACAAAAATCAAACCGAGCATATGCCATTTACATCGGACCGTCTTCCGCTGACACAAAATTAGTACGGCACTAACTCATGTCTACGTCGGACCGACCATTTTTCTTAGTCTGGCGCAAATGCGTATCTCTCGAGCATGCTTATCACGGCATTGCCTAGGCGACGCCTAGGCGCCGACTAGGCATCCATCGGTAGGTCGGACTACTTTGGGCTGCCGCCTCGCCTACAGCCGCCAAGGCGGCCGTACTCGCGCCGGCCCGGTCGTGGTGGTGGGGCGATAAAAGCGCTTATACCGAGGAATAAAATAGGCTTGACCGACCGCACCAGAGAAACACGGAGAAGAGACCGAAAGACTCACGGTCGTGCGCGGAGCTATGGAGGAAGGAAACCTAGCTTCATGTCGTCGCGTCCGCCATCAATCGCTCCGCCTTGGCTCTTCCACCATCGGTAATCTTTGCCTCACCTCCTCCTCCGCCCTTCCCGTCCCATCGTCGCCTCTTGCTCCTCCTCTCGCTCGGCGCTCCGCTGATACTGATTCGGCGCTCTCCTCGCGGCTCTGCCTCTTGCTCGGCCTTTATGCGCCTAATGGATTGGGGGAGGCGGCGACGCGGATGGATCGGGGGGAGAGAGGGGGAGAGAGGGAGAGGAGGGGCGGCGCGGATTGATCCGAGGGGGAGAGAGTGAGACAGAAGATATATGCTGGGCTGGGCTATGCGTGAGAAGAGAGAGAGAGAGAGAGGGAGTGAGTGGGAAAGAGAGGGGGGCAGGGGCTGGGCCGGTCGACTGGAGCAAAGTCCAAAAAAGTCCTAGGAACAAATACCTCTATTTCTAACCATGTTTTGGTGTTTTAATAGGTTCTTGATTGATTAATGTTCCACGAACAAGACTTATTAACTGCAAAGTATTAAAGATTTTGGTCGTCTAATCCTCCCAATCCCAGGACTTTAATCTTGAACAGATTAAATATCAACTCCCAAGACTTTTTTTTTGGTCGCCTAATCCTTGCGTAGGCGTCCAGGCGCCCCGGAGGCGACTCGCCTCGCCGGGGCGCCGTGATAACCATGCTCTCGAGTCTTTTCCCTCTTGCATTCTAAAAGTCCACCGGACCAAGTCTTTCCAGATATACCTTCTACGGTGGACCAAACAAATTCGGTCCGCACGCAAACGTGCCAATTTAACCTTTTTCGCCGGACTCAATTTCTTTCCGAAGCCTGTGTACGACGGACCTAGCTGGCTTAGTCCGACGCAAATGCTCGTATCTGTATTTTTGGTCCAGTGTTCACAGAGCAGTTTGTGAAGCTTAATCAATCTAAGTCCGGGGCAATTGAGCTTAGTCTATTTTTTGACAGTCTGACACGTCCAACGACTACTGTGGCAGTTGCAACGGCTAGCTCTTACTCAAATGGCTATAAAAGCTCATCCAAGGTATTCCTTGGTAAGATTTTTGATCTCCCTGACATATTTAACATCTTAGAGCCTTCAAGCCATCAAGGAGACCGTACTTCACCTTTAAAACTCAAAAATCCAAAATTCCTAAGTGTTCTTGCTCCAAGCTTAGTCTAGTTAGTGTTGTACTAGTGAACCAAGGGACAAAGCTTGTGTATAGTCTATTAATCTTTGAACTAGGCGTTCCTAGACGGCTTGGAGAAGTGATTGGTGCGACCTGTCTAAAGGTATTTGTGGAAGGCGACCATTGCTGTGAGAGGTTGGGACTCACCTCACCGGAGTGGTGGAAGAGTCACCCTAGTGTTGACCTGGGCTACATCAACTAGCTTTGGGGGAGCAATACTTTGCAGGAAGTGCTCTAACATGGAAGTAGGAGTTTGATTCTGAACCACGGGAAAAAATTCTCTATGTCTTCCCTTTTACTTTCAAATTTTACATTTCTCCATTTATTTTCTGCTGTTGAACTTTGCTCTCAATTGTGCTAGTTCTTGATATTTTTGTTTTAGCAGAGCTTATTTGTAGAACATTTTGGCTCACCTTTATTTAAGCACTTATGATTCATTTACCTGGTGCTAAAGGCTTGTACTCACTTAAAATTTTAAAAGTTGCCTATTCACCTCTCCTCTAGGACAACTTGATCCTTTCACAACCTGCCGGGATTGATAATTTCAGAAGACCATTACACCCTAAGAAATTTATATTCTACCGACCATGTATACCCTTGGATGGTATCCCCAAGGAGAACCTTTAGAAGGTCTGTCTCGACCATGCCCTAGCTCGTTCCTGAGCGTAAGGCGCAAGTCCCCAAGCACCCATGCTCGGGGGTGCGCAGCAGTTGGCTGGGATTAAGGGGAAAATCCCGAGCATGATAGGAGGTCGTGCTCAGCCCACAATGACGACGTGGCAGAAATTACGCTACGGTTCGAACCCACTTTACCATGATCTGGATCCATCGTGTCCACGACACAGTATGGCGAAAATCAAGGGCGCCACCATGGTCACGTTCGGGCGTGGTAATGGCGTGTTATTCGGCCGTGGTTATTCCATTCGCCTATAAATACCTTTGCGACAGATAGAACAAGATAATCGACACAAGAAACACACACGCAGACACGATATCAGCAAACACTCTCACACCTTCCTGTAAGCATTCTGTAAGCATCTAAGCAATAGTAAGATCACTTGACATAGGGTTATTATCTCGATCAAGGGAGGTCCGAACCAATATAAAATCTCTTGTCCATTGTCCTTTCGAGCATCGTCCCCTTACGGCATTCCTCGGACGCAAATCCTTCGTGGAAAAGGGGCCCTGGTTGATCCCTCATTCAACAAGTAAGCTCGGCAAGGGACCCGTTTCCTAAACGTCAACAGCTGGCGCCGTCCATGGGGATCGACTGAGTCCTTTTGTGAAGAATCCCTGAAGATGCCGAACTCTCAGGATAGTCAAGATCTTTGCGCTTTCAATGACGTCGAAGACGAAAACATGTACTACGCTGATGAAGACGCAGCTAGTGTTGTTGACCCAGAGGGTCACACTGAGCCCGGGAGTCTTTCCTGGCCATTGCAGCCATGAGAACGCTTCCTCCGCCACAAAGATAATTCCTCACCGATTAGGAAGAGTGTGGCGGTCTCTCGATGGTCCAGAAATTCTTGATCATTTTGAGCCTGATCACGAGACTATGTCATGAGGGGACACCATGATGTCGCCCTCGCGGTCTTTGTATTCCCACGAGAAGCCACGCATAAGGGGCAGAAATTACCTAAATTCAGGAAGGTTACCAGAGTCGCTTTCCCGGGTGAGGTCTTGCCACCCGGAGATCTTGAAGAAGGGGTGTTACCTCCTCCTTAGTGGAGACACCCGGTTCTTGAGGTAGTCCCGGACGATGTCGCGACCAGTGAGCCCCATGTTAGTAAGCTCGCTAATCGTCATGAGCGCCCGCTCCTCCTCCACTTGTACAGGCGGGCGCGGTGTATCGGCACTCGGGGTTGCCGTCCCGGTGTAGCAGAGAGAGCTTCCTCGCTTTCTCAAGTAAAACCAGAATCCATGACCCCGACAATCCAGTCTTTGAGTGTGAAGATCGGTGCACTCAGAGGGTTGGTTGGCCCAAAGGCGAAATAGATGCAACTAATCTAAGAAGTCCCAATCAAAGGAACATGGAATAGAAATGAAAGAAAAGGCTCGTCGTGGGCATAGTACCCACGTATCCCTTGCAAAGGTGCGAGAAGATGGCCAAGACAAGGATGGAGTTGGGATTAAGATTAGAAATCTCGTACTCGCATTGGGCGAGCACGGACTCAAGGAACTTTCTCTCGGGCATTCTCAGCCTGTTAATAGTGTAGAGGTCACAGGAGACGATCTCATCGTTGCACGGCACCGAGGCTGCCTCATCGGAACTCGCTAAGAACCCGGGTCAAGGTAGCCAAGATCTTCGAGCACTTGCAGCCTCTCGTTGCTGATCTTGCTTATGCCAAACTTCGCCATGGAGTATACCAAGGAGGAAGAAGTAGGGAAGAAGAAGCTTAGGACTTAAGAAATTTTGGAGGCTTGATTGCGACATGTGAATGAAGGATTTCTCAGTACTGTTCCCGCCAGTATATATAGGCAGAGAAGTCGAACGGGCCGAAAACTGTTTCCGCCTGTTCGTGAATCAACATGCGACGGTGCGGTCTTCGAAACTGTCCAATAAAGGCGCGGTTCCCGAAAAACTGCCCGAACTGCTCCCGCGAGGCTTCGCAGAGAAGGAACCGTTTTCTTGGTCGGAGGCCGGGCCTGTTGCTCGGCCCTCCTCGATCATGCTCGTGAGCGAGCATGTGCTGCTCAGATGTTGCAGTAGTGTTCCGCTGCAAGATTCCAATCCCTCCTCTGGGTCTATAGGCTCAAGGGGAAGGCCCCGCCAAGTAGATTTCCACTTGAGCCTCGGGGGCTAGCTGTCGAGGATTGGATAATTTCTGTAAAGACCATTACACCCCGGCAGCTGATATTTGGCCGACCATGCATACCCTTGGATGGTATCCCCATGGAGAATTCAGAAGGTCTGTCTCGACCATGCCCTAGCTCGTTCCCGAGCGTAAGGCGCAAGTCCCCGAGCACCCTTGCTCAGGGGTGCGCAGCGGTTGGCCGAGATTAAGGGGAAAATCCTGAGCATAATAGGAGGTCGTGCTCGGCCCACAACGACGACGTGGCGGAAATTAGGCTACGGTTCGAACCCACTTTACCATGATCCGGGTCCATCGTGTCCACGATACATTATGGCGAAAATCAAGGGCGCCACCACGGTCACGTTCGGGCGTGGTAATGGCGCGTTATTCAGCCATGGTTATTCCATTCGCTTATAAATACCCTTGCGACAGATAGAACAAGAGAATCGACACAAGAAACACACACGTAGACACGATATCAGCAAACACTCTCACACCTTCTGTCAAAGCATCCCAGTAAGCATCCAAGCAATAGTAAGATCACCGAGCGTGGGGTTATTATCTTGATCAAGGAGGCCCAACCAAAGATAAAATCTTTTGTCCATTGTCCTTTCGAGCACCGTCCCCTTACGACATTCCTCGGACGCAAACTCTTCGCGGAAAAGGGGCCCTGGTTGATCCTTTATTCAACAAGTAAGCTCGGCGGGGGACTCGTTTCCCAAACGTCGACAACAACCTTTAAAACTAAAATTTAATTTCTGTAAAACTGGATTTTAAGGAAGGTGATCATTAGTTGGATTTGGGTTGGAAAGGAAAATTCATCTATTGCATTTTGCTATTAATGCTTGATGAGTACCCATGTACTCACTCTTACTTAAATCCCCCATTTGCTTAGAAGGTAAGTCTTATGGACACTTCTCTGAGGCCTGAGATGAGGACTGTTCGCAGGATTTGGACTTACATGAGGAGGATTACTACTACTACTATCAAGAAGGGTAGATGGTCTAGTAGGCCATATTCTTGCTATGACAGGCCATTAGGGTAATAGTTGGATATATATGAAATTTTTTGTATTTTGGAACCCATGTAAGATTAAGGTAATGGACAGGTAGCTCTATGTGGCTTAATGAAATGTAATAAAGAGTTTCATTTTCAGTCTCTAATTATTGTTCTGCTGCGATACTCTAAATACGGTATAGTAACTGATAAAGTATCGGGGTGCCCGATATTTTGTGAGCTACTATACAGAGATTAGCGTAATTAACTCAGGTGTAATGGCAGTGTAACTGTCGTTATCCAGGGCTAATTATGCGGGTCGCCACATTTAGCTCCTTGATTCCTTTGTGTCTGTAATACTTATTTATGGCACGAGTTATTAGAGCTTGGTAATCAATTATTAGAGCTTCTGGAATGCCGTGATTGGCTCATCTTTAATCATATCTGTGTATAGACCTCCTACGGTAGCACATTCACCTCTTACACCTCAGGGTGCAAACATTCGTCATCGTTTGCTATGGAGCCCACCACCATGGAAGGCATGTCCACTTTGCACCATGAAACATGTGTCCTGTTCGCCACTTTGGCACCCGGTGACTTTCTATGTAATATTCTAAATCAGTCTGCTCCTTTTAATATTGACTGATTTCTTGCATGGAAGTGCTGATTTCCTTTTAGGCTTTAACTTGTGCAATCTTTTATTAAATCACAACCTGATCTACATAGTTGGTGCTGATGAATCGCTTCTTCACATGCTTTATACCTTTTCATCTCACATATTGTTTTGAATATTTTACGTGAATCGATCATAGCTTGCAGACTGTAAGGGGAAAACTATTTCCTTCTAAAAGATAGAAGATTGAGGGGGTCCCATCCTTTCATCCAGCTTCAGTGTCCGTGCTTCCACTCGGAGTGCTTGGGGCAAACCATCCATCCAATAACGCTCCTGCATATCTGTTGGGTGAACCCACTAACATTGATCAGCAAGGGAAGAAGAACGACTTCCAGGCAAGCCGTCTACTTCTGGTTTCAGAATCTGAATCTGAAGATGGTTCTGAAGATGAAAATGAGCCAAGTACTCATGATGACAATGATGGAAGGGATGGGTCTACAAAAAGTTATGCTGCTCCTATCAGTCCCATTCAACTCAGTTATAGCCATGGACATCAGCACTTTCAATCCCCTATTCCAAATGTTCTAGCCACACCTATAATGGAACAAACTACTTCTGGGACACTCTCTCTTCATACTCAGCAAGAAGAACCTATGGAAGTGGTTGAGTGCAGTCCTGTGAGTCCAGAGCAGCTTTCTTTTGAAGAAGATGCAGCAACTCAACAGATTTCAAGCACATATGCTCAATCTCAAGCAGAAATTCAAGAAGTGCACAGGCTTCAGGAGCTAGCTGCAGCTGCTAGATTCTTGGAAGGCCAAAAATTTCAGCCTGGAGCTCATGATCATGAGGTTAGAGGATCAGGTTTTCCACAAGAACATGCTTCACCTTGTTACCCTCCTCCACCACCTAAAGCTCACCCTGAACATGCTTTTCAAGACACATTCCCTGGTTGGCAAAACTTGTTTGATGCTCAGCCACCATGGTTTCAGTCTTATAAGCAACTGTACTTTGCAAATCAGAGAAGCATTCAAGCTAAATATGAAGAAGAGCAGAAGTTAGTAGCATTAAGGCATGAACAACAAATGAAAGCCATGCAACAGTATCATGAACAAGCTCAAGAAATAGCTAGGAAGCAATATGAAGAACAAACTATGTTCAGAAATGAGACATTTAAAAGTTTTGACATGATCGGAAGCAACCAATGGGATATGAGGAAGTGGATTGGGGAAGTAAAAAACAATCAAAAAAATCCTAAAGGACATGATTTATGATGTTAACAAGAAGCTTAATAAGCAAGATACGGAAATTGATCATTTTGCCCAAGATGTTGACAGAAGATTTGAAGATTATGCATGCTCCCTAGATTGGATAACAACTGCACTGGGTGTCGAGGTTTGTTACCGACAATAATTAAAAGGGGGCTAAGCGCTGGATCGGGAACTTCGATGGTAGCACAAGACACGAGGAATTATACAGGTTCGGGCTCTCGCGGTGGAGATAATACCCTAGTCCTGTGCTCTGGAATTATGATTGGCTAGCTTATTTGCTGATGATGTTGTTCTTATGGTTCCCCGCCCCTCCCTTTATATAACAGAGACGGGCGGTTACAATAGGGAATCCCACTCGGATACGAGATGAAATCTGCACCCTAATATCTATCCGACTCTATATCAGTTTGGATTACAATCATCCTTTGCCTAATACGACTCGGTTTCCATAACGGGAATTTGTTCCGATTCTTCATATCTCGCCCGGCCCAGTATGCCTCCAGTCCTCCGTAGTCGGCCTGGCTTAAGTTTACCTGGTTGGGCCTCGTAGGTTTGCCTTGTGGGCCCCCGGGGTATATATCCCCCACAGTAGCCCCCGAGTGCTTCGCGATCGAGTGCCTTTCTACAACCAAGTCTTCCCGAGTGCTCATAGCCGAGTGCTTTGTTGCTTGGCAAGGAGGTCACGAAGAACTCGACGAAATTCTTTTTATATAACTATTCCGAGTTGTCTCCGACCCAATTTTATCAGGCCGACTCGTTTCTTGGTATGTTTTAGACACATCGTACTTTCGGTAGAAGTGGTATTGGCGTTGGAGCACACAACCCGGCTTTTTCTGAGTGCTTTTCATCCCCGCCCATTTGGTACTGTCGTCACCTTTTTAAGGTTACATGAGCCTCGTACCACAATAGCCTGCTTTTTGTTGAGTCATCTTTATGGTATCTGACTTCGTTCCCTGAACGTTATCAGCCTGTGACCTAGCATGAGGCATACCATAAGAGGATGTTTTTCCTGGGGTGGTACCCATGATCCCGAGTGTCACAGATCCTTGGCTTTTGGCCCATCTTGGGGCGTACCTTTTCCCAATTGTTGGGCCATTTGGCAATTGTGCACGACATGCGTGCTCACCGGCCCACCCTGAAGTGCTCCCTAGGGCGGCTTCCGGGCATAAGAAGGGTGAAGCAGTTTCCCGCTCAGGGCAAAAGTTGGCACCGCTCCCTTAGCAATATAGGGCAGAACGAAGTGTCTTTGCCTTTTTTTTTTTACCCCTTTGGTACTCCTATCTTTTCCCTCGTGACCTCCGCCGCTAGGGTTAATCCCTAATCTCACGTGATCGCAAGGTTATTTTGTTCGAGGATGTCGTCCCCATCTCCCGCAACTGTTCACCCGTCCGCCTCGACCAAGGATTGGGCTACATCGGTAACGACGGAGAGGCGGTTGGAAGATTTGGTCGGTATGGGTGTTTTTCCGCCACTGGTGATGCTCGCCGCCTGCCCCGCCGCAGGTGAATTCTGCCCAACCCCCCGTGCTGAGGAGGTGGTTGTCTTCGAATCCTTTTTCATGCGTGGATTGGGTCTCCCAAATCCCCTTCTTCCGCAAGATTCTTGAATTCTACGATTGAATTAACTCATCTCAACCCCAATTCCATTCTTCAAATTCTTTGCTTTTGTCAATCTTTGCGAATCCTTCCTTGGCATCCGTCCCCATTTTAATCTCTTTCGCCACCTTTTCATTCTCAAGCCCTTTCCCAACAAGAATTCCCCAAAGTGGTCTGAGGTGCGGGTTTCACCGAGGGATGGCATGAAAAACCTTACTTTAACATTCCTTTTAAGACCTCGAATAAAGGCTGGCACCAAGAGTGGTTCTACTGTGCCAATCTTGAGCCTCCATTGCCTGCTTTTTCTGGAAGACCACCCAAGCCCTCTCCTGGCTGGACGTCGCTCCCTAAGGACGATGGGATGGACCAAGTGATTGATCTTATGGGGCTAATTGTCGAGCTAAAGGAAAATGGGCTTACTGGTATGGCCATCATTGCCAATTTTTGCATCCGCCGGATTCAGCCCCTTAAGGACCGAGTTCATCCTGGGCATGAATATGAGGGCTCCAATGATCCCACTCGGGAGGTCTCTGAAGAAATTACTTCGGCGGTGTTTTTGTGCCGTGTCTCTGACTTCTTCGCTCCAAACGAGAAGATTTCTGTTCCCAGGAACCCAAGACCTTTCACAAAGCTGAACCCAATGCCTCTGGTAAGGGATCTTCATTGCCTTCTGATACTGATTCTTTTAACTTTTATCTGAATCTTGATGTGGATGAGCTTTCATATTTGCAGGGACGTGAAGCCTTCTTTTACGATCTTGCCTTCTGAATTTCCTCCATAAAAGTGATAAGCGAAACTTCCCGGCAAGACTCATCGCGCCCCAAGTGCGGTTTAAGCAAGACGAGCATGCCTGATGATGATCCATCCAGGAAGGGAAAAGCTCCAATTGTTCGCAAGGCCAAGCGGAAGCAGTCGGATAAAGGTGTACCCCCGACTGGAGGTCCAAAGATTCGGGACCCCACGGCCGTACGACCTCCTCCCGCGACCTCTTCTTCTTCTTCGAGCCAGTCAGTGGAACCCGAGATGCTCAAGCCCTTGGTCCCACCCTCAACAAAGAATGTGCCTTCTCCTGCTTGGCCACCGACCGACTCCGTGTCTTCCGCACAGAGGCGCCATCATGGACTCTCATAGCATCCCTCCACCCGGAGGGGTTTGAAATGGAAGATAACAAGGTCCAACAGGTTGGATTCCCTTGCTAGTCTTTCTTTGCTCCTTTGGATCATGCCCTGACCGTTTCTTCTTGTAGGGATCCTGTTGATGAAGTTCTTCATGAGGTGTTACCCCCGGAGCCTCCAGCAGCTGTTGGCGAGGGCAGCGCTGACGTGTTAGAGGCCGAGGTGCCGACTGATGCTGTGCCTCCCACACCCAGTGCTATTTCGAACCGCCGAATAAAGGCTCCATCGGCCCGAGGCCACAGCAACAAAGCCACACAGCCGAGTGATTCCTTGCCGCCGTTTCTTCTTGAGCCGACTGCCCGCGCTGCGTCTCCTGTTGATGCTACTGCTTCTTTACCGCCAGAAGACCCTTCTACCCCTCCTCACCAGTCACCACCGTGCATTGAAATTCCTCGCCTCTCTGCTTGAAATCTCCGGTCTTGGTCGCATTATCGATGACGAGGGTGATATAGTGCTGTTGGATGGCGAAATCGAGGGTCAAGATTGGAAGTCGTTCTTTGATGCTGCTTGTGAGTGTTGGCGTCTTGGCCAGGTGAGTTGTCTGCGCCGCACTTTCTTCTGAAAGCCCTCTTTTTTCCTGAAGCCTAAAATTGCTTTACCGTCTCTAGCGCCTGTCATCTTTTGCCGAGGATCGGAACTGCCTTCTTCAAAAATTGTTTCCGAGGATGAAGATGAGGAAGGATTATGCTAAGGAGGTCGAAAGCGATTTGCAATGAATTTGAGGTGATCTTACGCGCACTGTGGAGAGCCGGGAGGAACTGGAAGGACTTCGAAATCGTATCCAATCCCTCGAGGCAGAGAAATTGAATTTAACCACTCTTTCTGATGGTAACCCTTTCATCCGAGTGCCCTAGGCCCTGATTTTGTTCTTTGTCTTCTGACACCCCGTCCTTCATCCTTTTGCCAGACTTCTGGGAGAAGTTCGAAGCCTCTCTTTCTCAGAATGAAAAACTGAAGAAGGCTGAAGCGGACGCCAAGGAACAGGTAGCCAAGCTGACAAGAGAATTGGAAGGTGCACTCTCGGTCTCATCTTCTGTTTTGTTATCCTTCTCTTTTGCAGTCTCATAATTACCCGACTGGTATCCCACAGTGCATCGGATCAATTCGCAAGCTCAGTACCAGGCCTTTGATGATAAGATCAAAAGTACTGAAGCAAGGATTGTCCGTCTTCAACTGGGCTCTGAAAGGATGCTGCGAATCCTGGGTCCTGATGAAGCCGGCACCAGCGGTATTCCCTATGATTCTGATGTCACAATTCAGAGGCTGGAAGAAGCCCCCAAGAAGCTGACTGCGCACTTGGAGGACATCGCAATTACAAGCGCCTGCCAGGCATTGGCGATCACCAAGTCCTTATATCCGCGGGTGGAGCTCGGGTCATCAGGAGGATTTGCCCAAGACCGCTGACGACGATCGAGCTTCGCCTTATGGACGAAGTTAAGGATCTTTTCGCTTTTGGTTAAAAACACGGACCAGGTCTGTGTAATCTTCTGTTTGCACTTATCTTGTGCTTTTTGCTGCTCCTTCGGGATAATTGCTCTAGTGTTGGAAAAACGGTTTCTTCTAGGCCTGAATTTGCTTCCCGAAAGTGTTTAGCGGCTGCCACAGCCCATAGGAGGCAAATTTGGTGTCTTGGCCTATCTCTCAAGTCTTGGATCATCATGGAGTCGACAATCTTGAAAAATGTGCGACGCCTTCGTTCAACCTTGCACCCTAAGGTGAATCATTCCCGTCTCCACGCCAAGCGTCGCCCAGAGTTGAAGTGAATCTCTCTCCAAAGACAGGAGTCGCCCCGTATAAGAGTGTACTTAGCCTCGATCTGAGCGATTCGCAGCGCACTATCATTCTCCGTCGGTTCGCTCTTCTTCGTCTCTTCAGGAGTTTCTTCTTGTTTCTTTGAAACACTCGCCCGTTAGTTTTCTTATTCACTTAATTTCTTCACTTTCCGTGTTTGTAAAACTGTGACCGCTGGTTTGATCGTTCACCTTTTTTGCAGGTTACTCTTTTCTTCTTCATGGATTCTTCCTCTTCTTCCGAGGATCTTTCTCCTCTGTCTCTCCTCCGAGTCCCTGTGTCCGCGGCCGCGCTGGGATCGAGGACTGTTTCAACGATTCGGCGACGACGCCCTCGCGGAACCTGAGGATGAACACGCCGAGCTCTGGGCCGCGTTTGACCTTGCCATGGCGGAGGCCGCAGAGAAGGAGGCCATCGCCCGGGATACCGCCGCTGTCGACGCCCTGATCGAGGTCGTTCCTAGGCTCATCAGAGCTAGGGATGCCCTCATTGCAGCGCCGGCCGGCACGGAGTAGTTTTTATCTTCGTAAGGGAAGCAGCACTTTTGCTGTTTTTAGATAGTGCTTTTGGTGTATTTCGCCCTTATGGTCTTTGAACGATGCTGGACCTTTTGTAAGACTGTTTTAGCTCCAACCTTGTTATTTCTCTTGTTCCTTGCTTAAATCTTTTTGACTTTTCCCGAGTGGTTTTCATCCTTCCTTATGTTTAAACGCTCCATGCGATTAGTATAGCCCCCGAGCATCGCGAGTTGGCGCTTTAGCCTTTTCCCTCGAGCATGCCTTTAGGTAACTAGACTTTTTCGTCCGGGGTTTCATAATCGAGGGTATAGAGCACTCGGATTTTAGTCGTGATCGTAAGGAAGAGGGAAAGGATAATAGTTTGATACGCACGCGGGGTTGCACATGTGCAACACTATTAAGTGTAGCCCCCGACTTACTGCTTAATTGAGAAGCAATTGAGTAGCAAGTCAATTGAATAAAAATCTTGACATATAACATCTCTTTGAACAAATAGTCTTCGGTCGAGTTAGCATGCAACACTATTAGGTGTAGCCCCCGACTTACTGCTTAATTGAGCAACAATTGAGTAGCAAGTCTAGGGAAAGATTCAATACTCCCAGAATATTTTAAGAGTAAAAACGTCGTAGCTGCTCTACATTCCATGAGTTGCTGATGATGGCGCCGTCTTCTCGCTTAAGCCTGTAAGCTCCTGGTCGTGTCACTTCGTCGACGATGTAGGGTCCTTCCCAATTCGGAGACAACTTGTGCTCATGCTCGGCTCTTTATTAGGACCAAATCGCCCTTGAGAACGCTCGGTTTCGGACGTTTCGATCGTGATAGCGGCGCAGGGCCTGGAGGTATTTGGCCGACTGGACTGCGGCGACTTCCCTTGCTTCCTCCAAGCGATCAATGTCTTCCATTCTCGCTTCCTCCGACTCGGCCTCTCTGAAATTCGGACCCAAGGATCCAAAATTCAACTTCGGTGGGTAGAAGCGCTTCGAGCCGTGACCAGAAAAAGGTGATCGTCGGTTGCCCTCTTCGGGGTGGTTCTCGACCCCAGTCTGCGAATGCAATTCTTTTACCCATCGGGTGGCATACGGTCTGAGCCGATCGAAGATGCGTGCCTTTAAGCCTTGCAACACCATGCCATTTGCCCTTTCTACCTGACCATTGCTCTTTGGGTGAGCCACGGAGGCAAAGCAAATTTTGATGCCAAGCTCGTCACACCAGTCTTGGAATTCTTCTCCCCGGAATTGAGTTCCATTGTCCGTGATAATCCTGTTTGGTACGCCGAATCTTACGACGATCTCCTGAAAAAATTCTTTGGCCTTGGCCGCTGTGATTGTAGCTACTGGTTTTGCTTCTATCCACTTGGTGAATTTATCGACGGCGACAAAGAGATGAGTGAAACCGCCTTGAGCTTTCTTCAATGGGCCGACCATGTCAAGCCCCCAGACTGCGAACGGCCAAGTGATCGGAATTGTTTGCAGCTTCTGGGCGGGCACATGTATTTGGCGAGCGAAAAATTGGCACCCTTCACAGGTTCGGACGATGTCTTCTGCATCAGTCACGGCAGTCGGCCAGAAGAAGCCTTGTCGATATGCCTTGCCCACCAGAGTGCTTGACGCCGCGTGATGCCCACAGATTCCCGAGTGGATTTCTCTGAGTAGGTTTCTTCCTTCTTGTTCTGATATGCATCGCCTTAGAACTCCAGAGGCACTTTTTCGGAACAATTCTTCACCTACTATCATATAGTTCTTGCTGCGCCGTGAGATTCGTTCTGCTTCTGTCCGGTCTTCTGGAAGTTCATCCTTCAACAGGTAATTGAGGAAAGGAGCCGTCCAATCTACATTGATGACCAGGACCTCTTCCTCAACGAGTGCTTCCTCCGCTTACCTTGCTCTGTTTGGGCTTATTGAAGGTTTATGGATTTCTTCGACAAACACACCAACTGGTACTGTTGCCCGAGTAGACCCTAGCCTTGCCAATTCATCCGCTGCTTCGTTGTCACGTCGGAGCACGTGAATGAGCTCCAGCCCGTCAAACTTGCCTTCCAGCTTCCGTACCTCCTGGCAATAGGCTGCCATGCTGTCTTCGACACAGGACCATTCCTTTTGAACTTGATTGATTACCAGCATGGAGTCGCCCCGAATAGTTAGTCGCCGGACTCCGAGGGATATCGCGATGTGAAGCCCGTGAATGAGTGCCTCGTACTCGGCGGCGTTGTTTGATGCCAGAAAGTGGATCTGAAGGACGTATTTCAGGTGCTCACCTGTTGGAGAGATGAGGACCACGCCAGCTCCCGCACCGTTGAGCATGAGGGAGCCGTCGAAATACATCGTCCAGTACTCCAGTTCTTCAGTAGTTGTTGGAATTTGTAATTATGTCCATTCGGCGGTGAAGTCGGCCAATATTTGAGATTTTATCGCCGTTCGTGGCCTGAAAGAGATTTCAAAAGCCCCGAGCTCGACTGCCCATTTGGCAATCCTTCCGGTGGCTTCCCGATTGTGAAGTATGTCCCCAAGCGGAAAAGTGGTGATCACCGCAATTGAATGTTCTTGGAAGTAATGTTTGAGTTTGCGCGAGGCGAGCAACACAACAGCATAATAGTTTACAGACTGTGGGTAGCGAACCTTGGATTCTCCCAATACCTCGCTGATGAAATAGACTGGTCGCTGGATTTTCTGGAGGTGCCCCTCTTCTTTCCGCTCTGCGACAATTGCGGCGCTGACTACATGAGTCGTGGCGGCAATGTAGAGCAAAAGGGTTCTTCGGGCATTGGTGGGACCAAAGACGGTGGAGATGATAAGAATGTCTTGATTCTTGGCTTGTTTGCGCCTCGGAGGTCCATTGAAAGTTACCCCTTCTTTAGAAGTTTGAAAAAGGCATTCTCGCGATCGATCGAGAGATGAATCTGCGGTGCTACCATGCACCCGGTGAGTTCTGGGCGTCCTTCCGATCGTTGGAGGTTTCATTTTCAGAATTGCATTGATCTTCTCTGGGTTTGCCTCGATGCCACGTTGTGACACAATAAACCCGAGTAATTTTCCCGACGGACTCCAAAACGCATTTTTCGGATTCGACTTCATTTTGTAAGCCCTCGAGGCTTCGAAGGTTTCCGCCAAGTCGATATGAGGTCCTCCTTCTCACGAGTCTTGACAACGACGCTGTCAACATATGCTTCCACGCTATGCCTAACTGGAGTGAAAACATCGCCATGTCGCTGCGTTGATAAGTTGCGCCATTGTTTTTAAACCGAATGGCATCGTGATGTAGCGTAACGCGCCAAAGCGAGTGATGAGCGAAATCTTGATCTGATCTTCTTCTTTTAGCTTTGATCTGGTGGTATCCGAATATCGTCGAACTTCTCAGAGTTCGCGTTCTACCGTCGAATCCACCACTTGGTCTATCTGAGGCACCGAAAGGATCTTTCGGGCAATCTTTGTTGAATCGGTGTAATCAACGACATGCGCCACTTTTATTCTTTTGCGAACAAGAATCGATTTGCCACCACCGGGATGGTACACTTCTTTTATGAAACCCGCCGCTAAAAGCTTTGTGATTTCTTCCTAATGGCTTCTTTCTGTCTTGGCGAATCTTGAGCCGTTGCTTGATGGGCTTGGCCTTCTCGTCAACGTTCAAAGAGTGCTCGATCACCTCTCTGGGTACACCGGCATGTCGGATGGTTTCCATGCGAAGATGTCCCTTGGCGGGAAGGTGACGGCGTCTTCCTATTTGGAGGCGAGGCTCGATCCGATCGTGAGCTATGCAGGCGAGTTGGATGGATCAAGGATTACCTTTTGACCCCCTCATCGTTTTAGGCTTGCCTCGATCGCTTTTGGCGGCACCCGCCCTCGTCTTCTTGGTGTCTTGGTACGCTCACGGATCTTCTCTCGTCTTCTGCTTTGCCTCTTGGGCTTCAAATATCTCATGAGCTCTTCTTGTCGCATGATTTAACGATCGCTGACATCGCCACGCACGGAGATGATACCCTTGAACTGGCATCTTCATTACGAGATATGTATAATGTGGTGCGGCCATGAATCGGCGGTAGGGTCTCCCTAAGATAGCGTGATATGCCGCTCCGAAAGTCGGCTACTTCAAAGTTGAGGTATTGATCCGGAAATTTTCTTTGGTTCCAAGCGTGGTAGCAAGGTGATTTGTCCAAGTGGCACCAAGAAGTTCCGGAATTACTCCATGGAATGGGGATGAGCCCCGCTTAACTTCGGGCAGGGAATCTTCATGTCATCAAAAGTTTTGGAGAAGAGAACATTGAGCCCGCCGCCTCCATCGACCAAAGACCCTCTTATGTTTAACGTTGCACCAACCGGTCCAACACCGGTGAATCTTAGGGATAGGGGATGTGATCCGGATGATCCGAACGGTCAAAGGTAATGGGAGCCTCGGACCATCGGAGATACTGAGGTGCTGCTGGCATGACGGCGTTGACGTCCCTGGCTGTGAGTTTTTGCTTCCGCTTTGACTCGTAAGCCATTGATCCTCCGTAGATGTAATTGAGCTCTCGTTCCATCTTTTGGTACTCGCCTTCATCATCCTCAGGGGAATCTTGCTTTTTCTTATCTTCTTCTTTTGCTTCGCCTCTGGCTGGTCGCTTTCTGGATTCCTTGGCAAATCTTCTCAAGGTGAAGCAGTCTTTGGCGGCGTGCTTGCCTTTTGGGTGAAAAGGACAAATAGCCTCCATTACCGTATCGTAGTCGTCGGAGCGTGGCGCGCGGTGACGGCCTTGCTCGGCTGCAGCCACTATTTCCTCAGGCTTTCGCTTCCTGTCGCGTTGTCTCGATGACTCGGCGTAATCCCTTTTGTCTTTTTGTCGTGGGCGATCATCCTGCCGCTCGGCGAGAGCGTCCGAGGCCGTCGCGTAGCGGTCCGCCAGCTCGAACATCTCCCTCACGGTGGACGGCGGCTTTCGAGACATCTTCTTGATCAAGTCGGGGTCGTTGACACCCTTCTGGAATGCCGCGATGACTGCTGCCTCCGAGATATCCCTGATTGTATTCTTTTTTTGCATGAAGCGCCGGATGAATTCCCGGAGCGTCTCATTCTTTTTCTGGCGGAGCTGGTACAGGTCCCATTGCGTTCCAGGCCGCTCGTAAGTGCCCTGGAAGTTGGTGATAAATTGCTCACAAAGATCCTCCCAAGAATCTATGGAATTTGCTGGGAGTCCTGTAAGCCAAGCTTGGGCCGAAGAGGTGAGCATGACCGGAAGGTAATTGGCCATCACATTGCGATCGCCCTCGGCAGCCATGATTGCCAGGGAGTAAACTTGGAGCCAAGCTTCAGGGTCTCTTTCTCCGTCGAACTTGGTGATGCTCTTCGGGTTGAATCCTTGGGCGGACCACTCGGCGAAGGTGAGGGTGAAAGCCCGATGCCCTCGATAGGGCGTCGTTGCGCCGTGGAGAACGCCGATAGGGTGATTTAACCCGCCGGTTTCGTTTTCCCTCCACAATAGCGGGGGTTATTCGGTGATCGTCCCGGCGCCGTGGCTAATGCCAAAACGTTAGTAGTTATCTCTGCGCCTCGTCGTTCTTCATCTTCCCGATCACGCCGTCGGCATTTAAATCCATCACGGAGGTCACGGTTGATCTTTGTCTGCCGCGTCTTCCCTCGCCGGAGTTTCGCTTTGACGATTGCGGCCGTTATTCTTCTTTGGCGACTGCGAGTCGGCAGGCGAGTTCGACATAGCTCCTCCCGGTGTTCTTTGGACCGCCGCCACGCCACCATAGCTCTGAACCTAGGCTACGATCGAGCGGCGGCTATCCGGACCAAGCGGTGGCCCCAAAGTATCAAGAAGCGTTTTGGAGGCCACAATGTTACTCATTGGGCGTATGAAAACCGATTGGTTCCCCACCTTTGTCTGCGCAGGATTTCTTCATTAACGTTGCGGCTTCTATTCTGGAGGAGTCTCGTCACGGCCTTCCTGTCGTTGACGTTCTTCTTCTGCAGCGTTCACTGCATCTTTTTGTTGCTGGGATTCCGTTCGCAAATCTTCTATCACAAAAATGCTGCGAAAGCTTTGGAAATCTTCCGCCTCATCCTCTGAATTAGAGGAACAAGAAGATGGGTTGCACTGATCTTTAAATCCGAGTGGTTCTCCAGCATGTTTGACCACTCGGGATCCGCCATCAGCCGACTCCAGCTCTAGACGGGGTTCAAGCTTTTGGCTTTTCGTCCAAAGACAGATGGCCATGCTTGTTCCCGATCCGAGTGGTTCACTGGTGAGAGGGACCTCAAGGTTGCCTTCAGATTGGATCTGATCCGAACCCGAGAGGGTAAGATGACCAAAATTGCTGGCGATGAAGTCCAAGCTTCCGAAATGGAACGCCTGGGCCGGCGCGAAGGTGGTCGTGCTTTTGACGAAGATCGCCATCGAGCCCGCCAAGATTTATCTAAGCGACCCCTACTACTGGCATGCCAGCCGAGGTTTATTCACAAGCAATAATTAAAGGGGCTAGCGCTGGATCGGAGCTTCGATGGTAGCACAAGACATGAGAATTATCTGAGTTCCCGAGTCTCGCGGTGGAGATAATACCTTAGTCTGTGCTCTGGAATTATGATTGGCTAGCTTATTTGCCTGATGTTGTTCTTATGGTTCCCGCCCTCCTTTATATATTGACCTACGAGGCGGTTACAATAGGAATCCCACTCGGATCTGAGATGAAATCGCACCTAATATCTATCAGAAGATATCGGTTTGGATTACAATCATCCTTTGCCCTATCGACTAGGTTTCCTAAGGATGATTTGTTCCATTCTTCATATCTCTTGTCGATATGCCTCCAGGTCCTCATTTAGTCGGCTGGCTTAATTTACTGGTTGGGCCTCGTATTTTGCCTTGTGGGCCCAAGGTATATATCCCCAGGAGGGCAGGAACCATAAGAACAACATCAGTGCCTTCTGCAACCAAGTCTTCCAGTGCTCATACTAGTGCTTTGTTGCTAGCGGAGAGCTTAACTTGATAATTCACTCGTGGTCTTGTGCTACCATCGAAGTTTCCGATCCAGAAGATTAGCCCCTTTTTAAATTGTCAGAATAAACCTCGACACAAAGATTCTCTTCCCTGCATTGCCATCCGATCTCAAATTACCTTCCCATTTTGCCATCGCCGTCCAGTTGGTTTTCAACTCCCCACGTGAAAAGACCAAGTTGCCCCCGTGTGCTAACTTGGACGGCGAAATGAATTCAAAACATTTAAAAGCCTAGAAATATTTTATTTAAGTTCTAAATAACCCAAGGAACCACTCCAAAAAATTTCATAAATTTTTGAATTTATTTAGTGCTTCTAAAAAAATCAAAATCTAGATTCTTTCATTAAGACAGAATCACTAAAAGATTTTTCCAGAAAATCATAGAGCTTCTCATGCTCTCAAATTTTTACAGAAATGTTAGTACTCTCTTAATATCATCTCCAAAAATGTTCATAAAATTCTAACCACATTTGATAGATTTAAATGAGAATGAAGTTGGGCAATTATTTCATTAAGACAGAATTGCTAAAAGATTTTTCCAGAAAATCACAGAGTTTATCTTGCTCTCAAATTTTTACAGAAATGTTAGTACTCTCTTAAGATCATCTCCAAAAATTTTCATAAAATTATAAGCACATTTGATAGATTTAAATTAGGATGAAGATGGGCAGAAACGTCTTTTCGCATACCAGTTAACGGCCAAAGTAACGGTATGCTAACGGGAGTGGCAAAAACGGGATGAAAGTTGAGATCTGATGGCAATGAAGGGAAGAGAAATTTTATGATGGCATTTTAGGGATCCAGCCAATTTTCAGTGGCAAATAAACAATTTACTCTACTTAATACCTTGTTCTTCTCTCTTGCACATATTTTGGGGGAGCATAAATTTTTCTGTTGCATCTGCAAATATTGTATCTGTTTTGTTAAGCTAACTTTGTTTTGCAGACAAATTAGTTGCTTTTGGCAAAGAATAGGTGTGTTGTCATCAATCACCAAAAAGGGGGGATTGAAAGCATCTAGGCCCCCTAATTTTCAATTAAATATGATTATGGGATTTTGGTGTTAATGTTCGAGTTAATAACCCCTTGATGATAATGATTCTTGATTGGGTATCCAAGTCGGCATTAAGTAAAAAGGTCAATATTATGGACTCTTGTTACTAGTTTTGGCTTGGGAGATGGTTCAAACCAAGTAGCTAGGGTAACTTTAGATTTGTCGTACTATAAAAAAGGATCATACATAAGTTAGAACCTTGATTCAAGGGCTAAGTCGTTTAGCTTGCTTAGAGTCAAGGTCATATCAAAGAAATTTCTCCACCAAGATCAATCCTTCACCCAAACAGATAATTTTCCATTCAGGCCGGACCCATAATACTCTTCTATTCCTTAGTCTGGCGTTCACTTCACTCAAACCTATTCACGTCGGACTAACCTGGTCTCCTCTAAAAATCAGCCAGCGCAAACTAAACCTTCGTCGGACCATTCATTTTCAGTCCCGTGCTGAAAGCCACTCTTACAAAAATCAAACCGAGAGTATGCCATTTACATTGGACCGTCTTCCGCTGACACAAAATCAGTACGGCACTAATTCATGTCTACGTCGGATCGACCTTTTTTCTTAGTCTGGCGCAAATGCGTATCTCTCGAGCATGCTTATCACGGCGTTGCCTAGGCGCCGACTAGGCATCCAGTCGGCCGGCCGAACTCGCCTGGGCTCGTCGCCTCTCCTAAAGCTGGCCAGGCGGCCGCCTGGCGCCCTGGCGTCGCGTCGTCCACGCCTAGGCATCGTCCAGGGTGGCTGGGCGGGCGACGAAAGCGTTTGGGATGAGGAATAAAATAGGCTTGACCGACCGCACCAAAGAAACACGGAGAAGAGACCGAAAGACTCACGGTCGTGCGCGGAGCCGTGGAGGAAGGAACCCTAGCTTCGCGCGGTCGCGCTGCCAGCAACTGCTCCGCCCCGGCTCTTCCACCATCGGTAATCCTCTGCCTCACCCTCCTCCGCCTCCCATTCCCCATCCACTGCGTCGCCTCTTGCTCCTCCTCTGCTCGGCGCTCCACTCGACGGCTCGATTCGGCGCTCTCCTCGGCAGCTCCGCCTCTTGCTCGGCCCCTTTGCGTCGCCTAATGGATCAGGGGAGGCGGCGGCGCGGATGGATCGGGGGGAGAGAGGGAGAGGAGGGGCGGCACGGATTGATCCGAGGGGGAGAGAGCGAGACAGAAGAGATATGTTGGGCTGGGCTGGGCTATACGTGAGAAGAGAGAGAGAGAGGGAGTGAGTGGGAGAGAGAGGGGGTAGGGGCTGGGCTGGTCGACTGGAGCAAAGTCCAAAAAAGTCCTAGGAACAAATACCTCTATTTCTAACCATGTTTTGGTGTTTTAATAGATTCTTGATTGATTAATGTTCCACGAACAAGACTTATTAACTGCAAAGCATTAAAGATTTTGGTCGTCTAATCCTCCCAATCCCAGGACTTTAATCTTGAACAGATTAAATATCAACTCCCAAGACTTTTTTTTGGTCGCCTAATCCTTGCCTAGGCGTCCAAGCGCCCTGGAGGCGACTCGCCTCGCCGGGGCGCCATGATAACCATGCTCTCGAGTCTTTTCCCTCTTGCATTCTAAAAGTCCAACGGACCAAGTCTTTTCAGATATACCTTCTACGGTGGACCAAACAAATTCGGTCCGGCGCAAACGTGCTAATTTAACCTTTTTCGCCAAACTCAATTTCTTTCCAAATCCTATGTACGACGGACCTAGCTGGCTTAGTCCGACGCAAATGCTCGTATCTATATTTTTGGTCCAGTGTTCACAGAGCAGTTTGTGAAGCTTAATCAATCTAAGTCCGGGGCAATTGAGCTTAGTCTATTTTTTGATAGTCTGACACGTCCAACGACTACTGTGGCAGTTGCAACGGCTAGCTCTTACTCAAATGGCTATAAAAGCTCATCCAAGGTATTCTTTGGTAAGATTTTTGATCTCCCTGACATTTTAGCATCTTAGAGCCTTCAAGCCATCAAGGAGACCGTACTTCACCTTTAAAACTCAAAAATCCAAAATTTCTAAGTGTTCTTGCTCCAAACTTAGTCTAGTTAGTGTTGTACTAGTGAACCAAGGGACAAAACTTGTGTATAGTCTATTAATCTTTGAACTAGGCGTTCCTAGACGGCTTGGAGAAGTGATTGGTGCGACCTGTCTAAAGGTATTTGTGGAAGGCCACCATTGCTGTGAGAGGTTGGGACTCACCTCACCGGAGTGGTGGAAGAGTCACCCTAGTGTTGACCTGGGCTACATCAACTAGCTTTGGGGGAGCAATAGTTTGCAGGAAGTGCTCTAACATGGAAGTCGGAGTTTGACTCTGAACCACGGGAAAAAATTCTCTATGTCTTCCCTTTTACTTTCAATTTTTACATTTCTCCATTTATTTTCTGCTGTTGAACTTTGCTCTCAATTGTGCTAGTTCTTGATATTTTTGTTTTAGCAGAGCTTATTTGTAGAACATTTTGGCTCACTTGTATTTAAGCACTTATGATTCATTTACCTGGTGCTAAAGGCTTGTACTTACTTAAAATTTTAAAAGTTGCCTATTCACCTCTCCTCTAGGACAACTTGATCATTTCACAACTATCGGGGATTGGATAATTTCCGTAAAGACCATTACACCCCGGCAGCCGACATTCGGCCGATCATGCATACCCTTGGATGGTATTCCCAAGGAGAACCTTCAGAAGGTCTGTCTCGACCATGCCCTAGCTCGTTCCTGAGCGTAAGGCGCAACTCCCCCGAGCACCCATGCTCGGGGGTGCGCAGCAGTTGGCTGGGATTAAGGGGAAAATCCCAAGCATGATAGGAGGTCGTGCTCAGCCCACAACGACGACGTGGCGGAAATTACGCTACGGTTCGAACCCACTTTACCCCGATCTGGATCCATCATGTCCACGACACAGTATGGCGAAAATCAAGGGCGCCACCATGGTCACGTTCGGGCGCGGTAATGGTGTGTTATTCGGCCGTGGTTATTCCATTCGCCTATAAATACCTTTGTGACAGATAGAACAAGATAATCGACACAAGAAACACACACGCAGACACGATATCAGCAAACACTCTCACACCTTCCTGTAAGCATTATGTAAGCATCTAAGCAATAATAAGATCACTTGACATAGGGTTATTATCTCGATCAAGGGAGGTCCTCACTAATATAAAATCTCTTGTCCGTTGTCCTTTCAAGCATCGTCCCCTTACGGCATTCCTCGGACGCAAACCCTTCGCGGAAAAGGTGCCCTGGTTGATCCCTCATTCAACAAGTAAGCTCGGCGGGGGACCCGTTTCCTAAACGTCAACAGCTGGCGCCGTCCGTGGGGATCGACTGAGTCCTTTCGTGAAGAATCCCTGAAGATGCCGAACTCTCAAGATAGTCAAGATCTTTGCGCTTTCAATGACGTCGAAGACGACAACATGTACTACGCTGATGAAGACGCAGCTAGTGTTGCTGACCCAGACGGTCACACTGAGCCCGGGAGTCCTTCTCCGGCCGTTGCAACGCGAGAGCGTTTCCTCCACTCGCAGCATAATTCCCTCACTGATTAGGAAGAGTGTGACGGTCTCTACGATGGTCTAGAAATTCTTGATCATTTTGAGCCCGATCACGAGACTATGTCATGAGGGGACACCATGATGTCGCCCTCGCGGTCTTTGTATTCCCGCGGCGTCAATATGGCAGGAGAAGAAGAAGATCCCGAGGTCGAATCCTCTGGGGCTGCTCGTCATCGTCGATACGAGACAACCAAGAGCCATCTAGAGGCGTCTCTGAATAGAACCCTAGCGAGCATTCGTCGCCAAGCCCGTGGAAAATTGGACGCCAGGGCTGAATCCTCAGTTCGTGGGAGTTCCCGCGGGCATCTCTCTCCGGAGCACGTGCATGATCGGCGGCCCAAATCACCTCCTCCTGTTCCACAGAGCGTTGAGCGATCGCAGGCTATGGCGGCGATCGTGCGCAATCTTCGTAATTTCCCTAATCAAGTGGACCTGAAAGCAATGGGCACGATCGTGGTCGAAAACCTGTAGAGGCTCACCACTGACATAAGGCTTTCAGTATCACCCCGTGACTAGGAAGCCTGGAGTGTTTCCCGGTATAATCGACGTCATTCCCCTGTTCGCTCCCGCCACGGCGGCTCCCGGAGCCCTGCTCGAGAAAGCCGTAGGAAGCATGATCGGTACCGCGAGGACACTCGAAGCCATTCCCGAGCAAACTCGCGGGTCCAATGGTATGCCCGTTCCAGTCATGGGCACACCGAATACTTGACCTCTGATCGATCCCCACCGCGCCGGCACCGAGAAGTATTTTCTCGCCTTGGTCCGCGCATCGGAAGTCACGACGGCCTAAACCACCACAATCTCCATGGTTGGAGGGACTACCGCGATAGCCCGGCCTTCGGGTGTCGAGCATTCTCATAGTGTCTCTTCACGACGTCTTGTGGCCGAGTAAGTTTAAGCCCGGCCACATTGAGAGGTTCAATGGAACTCAAAACCCGGATGAGTTCCTCTCGATTTATTCTACTGCTATCCTGGCAGCTGGGGGTGATGAGGGAGTCATGGCCAATTTCCTGCCCACAGTCCTAGACGGAGCCGACCGAACTTGGCTTTTCAACTAGAAGGAAGGATCGATCCGCTCTTGGAGGCAGCTCAGCGAGGCGCTCTGGGCAAACTTTCAAAGCTGCTATATTCACCCGGGCAAGGAGCGTGACCTCGAGCGCCTGATCCAGACCGAGGGAGAGTCCTTAAGGCATTTCGTCCAAAGATTCATCAAGGTAAGGAATTCCATTCCAAGCATTTCAGATGAAGCGGTCGTTCGTGCCTCTGCTTCACGCAAGATCTGGAGATTCATCCAAACCTGATGGCCAATGAGACCGATATGCAAATGCCGATGAGGCAGTCCAGTGGAAAAAGATGCTGTATGAAGGTAAGTTGCCGCCTCAGCTGGGCTTAGAAGGCTCCACGAGCAAGAAGAATCTGGGCTCTGTGGAGAAAAAGATTAAGAAGAAGATGTCATCCGCACCGAGCATGGTCGTGGCCATCGAGCATCGTCAGCTGTGGGCTCCACAATCGCAGCAACGCGGAAGAGGCAGGAGCCGGCCACCTCAGTGGCGCAATGACCAAAGTCGCAACGACCAAGTTCATGACGTCCAAGATCACAATGGCCAAGGTATTTTGTCAAACAATCGCTTTTGTTCACTTCATCAAGCATACGGGCACGACCTTCGCAATTATCGAACCTGGGCATTCCGCCTAGAGAAGTTCTACAATGGCAAAGGCCCTATGTCCACACTCCCAAAGAAGGGAGAGAGTAGCAAGAGTAAGGGCAAGGGGCCCGCAGATGAAGACGACGAAGACATGGACTATCAGGAGCCCCGCAATCATATTGCGGTAATATTCGGGGGCTCCTCGGCCTACAAATCCCGTAGGGATCTAAAGGAGGCAGCGCGGGAGGTGCACCACGTCGTTCAAGGCAAGCCTCCCGTGCAACAGCTCAAGTGGTCCGAGCTGCCCATCACTTTCTCCAAGAAGATTGTCCCCTTGGAATGACCAAGCCTCAGAAGCTCCCCTTGGTCAGTCCCCTTGGTCGTGAATCTGACCATCAGCAATACTACGGTGGGACGAGTCCTCATTGATGGCGGGAGTTCCTTGGACCTCATATCCGCCAAGGTCCTGGACAAGATGCAAGTTCCTCGGTCCAAGATCAAGAGCATAGTGGTCCCATTCTTCGGGATCGTTCCGGGCACCTCGGTCAAGCCTCTTGGCTAGATCGTCTTGCCCGTCACGTTCGGGAATCCAAGCAACTTTCGAACGGAGATGATCACCTTTGAAGTGGTCGACTTCGAGTAAGCCTACAATGCCATCCTTGGCAGGCTGGCTCTTGCCAAGTTCATGGCCGCTACGCATCATGTGTACCAATGTTTGAAGGTTCCCGGCTCAAATGGCGTGATTACCATAAGGGGGAACCAAAAGGCGGCCTTGAATTGTGATGAAAAGTCACTTGACATGGTCGGGCAGCTACCTCAGCGTGGTCCGATCAAGAGCCGAAGAATTCCCGATCAAAAGTTGCCCTCCAGCTAGGAGGAGAGACCAAGGCGGTCCCGCTGAGGAGCGCGGACCCGACCAAGGTCGTGCATTTGGGATCTTTCTTAGATCCTAAATAGGAACTCGTGTTCGTTACTTTCCTCCGGAAGAATGCGGATGTGTTCGCTTGGGAGCCATCCGACATGCCTGGGGTCCTAAGGGAAGTAATTGAGCGCAGGCTAGCTGTTCGGCCTGACAAAAAACCTGTGCGGCAAAATCTCAGGCGCTTTTCCCCGGAAAAACAAGCAATCATCTAGGATGAACTAGACGAGCTCCTCAAGGCCGATTTTGTCCGGGAAGTCAAGCATTCGGAGTGGCTGGCGAATCCGGTCATCGTCAAGAAGGGGGGCAAGTGACACATGTGTGTTGACCACACGGGCTTGAACGTCGCATGTCCCAAAGATAATTTCCCGCTGCTATGCATAGACCAGTTGGTCGATGCAACGGCGGAGTCCTAGGTGATGAGCTTTTTGGACGCCTACTCGGGCTACCATCAGATCAACATCTCTCCTGAAGATGAAGAGAAGACTTCCTTCATTACCCCGTTCGGCACGTTCTGCTATACGACCATGTCTTTCGGTCTTAGAAACGCTGTGGCAACCTTCCAGCGCCTCATGCAGGAGACCTTCCCAGATCAAATAGGTCGGAATCTGGAGGTATATGTGGACGACATTGTGGTCAAAAGTAAGCTTGCCTCGGGTCATGTATCCGACCTTGTGGAGACCTTTTGTAACCTCAACCGTCATCGAATAAAGCTTAATCCAGAAAAGTGTGTCTTTGGTGTAAAGGCGGGTAAGGTGCTTGGCTACATGATCGGCCCATAAGGTATCGGGGCAAACCAGGAAAAGATTGAAGCCATTGAGAGAATGCGACCACCTAATTGTGTAAAGGAGGTTCAAGCTTTGACCGGACGCATGGCGGCTCTAAGTCGCTTCATTTTCCGGTTAGGTGAGCGTGGGTTGCCTTTCTTTAAGGCGCTCATAAACACGATGGCTTCATATGAGCGAAAGAGTAAAGCGCTCTTCGAGGAGCTAAGCGATACTTATCTAGTTCACCTATCCTAACCACACCAAGGTCAGGGGAAACCTTGCTACTATATCTAGCGACAACCCGTGGCCGTCGTGCGATCTTGACGATGAAAGGGATGGGATGCAGCAACCAATCTACTATGTTAGTGAGGTCTTGCATGGACCGAAGGAGTGCTACCCTGAGGTTCAGAAGCTTTTATACTCGCTGTTCATTGCTTCCAGAAAGCTGCGCCATTATTTTCAAGCCCATAAGATCATGGTGCCGACCAACTTTCCACATAGGGAGATCCTAAGAAATCAAGAGGCCGGTGGTCAGATAGCGAAGTGGACTATGGAGCTCGTCCAGTTTGATATCCTATTTTCAGCTCGTACGGCGATCAAGTCCCAGATCTTGACAGACTTTATAGCAGAATGGACAAGACCAGTGCCACCCGCTACCGAGCTCGATAGATCCAAAGAAGGTCGTTGGACCATGTACTTTGATGGGTCGCGTGCCTACGAGCGCTCGGGGACTGGAGTTGTGCTAGTATCCCCTCAGGGCGATCAAATCCAGTATGCCATCCAACTGCACTTTGTCACGACCAATAACGCGGCAGAGTATGAAGGCCTCTTGGCCGGGCTACGAGCATGCAAAGCGCTCGGAGTCCAGCGACTGACTGTAAAAGGCGATTCGCAGTTGGTCATTAACCAAGTAACAACCAAGTAAATAAGGAGTATCAGTGTTTCGATAACTCAATGGCGCTTTACTTGGTAGAAGTAAGGAAGATGGAGAGGTACTTTAAGAATTTTGAAGTGCTCTACATCCCTAGGAAGGACAATTCCCTGGCCGACCTACTCTCAAAAGTCGGTTCCTCCCAAATTTCCACTCCGGCGGAAGTGCTCGTCGAGCACTTGTACAAGCCCTCCATTCCCTCTGTAGAGGAGGCACCAGAGGCGTGCGGTAACGTCTCTCTTCTCGAGCATGGTGCAAATTGGATGATGCCATTCGTTCAATACCTTGCACATGGGACACTGTCCGAGGAAGAAGCCGATCGTTCCCGACTTATAAGGCGATCTTCTTCTTACAAGTTGATCGAAGGCGCCTTGTACCGCAAAGGAGCACTAGGAGTCCTCTCCAAGTGCATATCTCAGGAAGAGGGCGAATACCTTCTTAGAGATATCCATGAAGGAGTGTGCGGAGCTCACTCGTCCTTCAGGACGCTCGTGAGAAAAGCCTTCCGATTGGGTTATTATTGGCCAACGGTCTTAGCCGATGCTCGGTCAATTGTGACGACCTACCGAGCGTGCCAGTTTCATGCTCGCAAGTCTCATCAACCGGCATACGCGCTCCAGACTATTCCTTTATCATGGCCATTCTCTGCCTGGAGAGTTGATATACTCGGACCATTCCCCCGAGGTCAGAAGGGCTGCAAATACTTGCTCGTGGCTATTGACACTTTCTCTAAGTGGATCGAGGCCGAGCCCGTGTCGACCATTTCGGCTCAAGCAGCCAAGAAGTTCTTTCGCAGCAATGTGGTGACGCGTTTCGGCATTCCCAATCGCCTCATTACAGACAATGGCACTCAGTTCACGAGTATGCTGTTTCAAGCCTATTGCGAAGACATCGGGACAAAAGACTGCTTCACCTCTGTAGCGCATCCGCAGAGCAATAGAGCGGCTGAGCGAGCAAATGGACAGATCGTTCAAGGGATCAAAAGGAGAGTCTTCAAAAGTCTCAGCCAGCGCGGTCAGTCATGGGTGGACGAGCTTCCTTCCATCCTTTGGTCGGTTTGCACTACGGCAAGTAGGGCTACGGGTGAAACCCCTTTCCAGCTTGTCTATGGTGTGGAGGCCATTTTGCCCGCTGAAATCGTGCTTGGTTCTCCAAGAGTGCTTCTGGCCGACAGCGTCGACCAGGAGCTTGAGCGTCTCCTGGACCTCGACCTTGCTGAGGAGGCTCATGAGCGGGCTTTCTTTGCGATCCGCGGTTTACCTCTGAGCTCTTTGTAGGCACGTGGCCAAATCAGTCCGACCAAGGACCTTGCAAGTTGGCGACCTAGTCCTACGTCGAGTTCAGGATTTGTCAAAAGCTAACAAGTTATCCCCCAGATGGGAGGGTCCGTTCACGGTCGTCTCAGCAACACGTCCGGGGGCTGTCCGCTTAGCGATGGAAGATGGTCGGGTGCTCGCCAGCTCTTGGAACGTCGACCAACTACGTAAGTTCTTTGTCTAGCTTTCATTTGCTTTCATGTTTTACGTATGCTCAGCGAATTTTTCTATAAAGTTTGGTTCTTTCGCCCATGTGAATTCCATTCTTCCCAAGATTTTGTGAATGTCTCTGAAGTCCCTGCCCGTTGGTAAGCCGACTCAGTCTCGCACAAGGGCACACTTTCCTCCTCACGGTCTTGATGATGGGATGAGCGCATGTGGGCAGGAACATTCGCTTCAATCGATTCATTCTAAGGTTTGGCCAGCGTGCGCAAGAATGCTCAAAGCGCCACGACCAACGTTGGATCACTAAGCTCGCCGCCAAAGGCTTCAGTCTCCATAAGCCGACTATTGTCCGCAGTATCCTTCACTGCAAGTTCATAATCGCATACAGACACTCTCTTGGATGGTCCGGAGTCTTAGCTCGATCCGCGCGTGCTCGGTCGTCGCGTGCTTTGTCGGACAACTGCGTGTTCTTTCCCGTGCTCGTCGGAACTATGCTCGCAACTTAGGGGCATGGATGGAGACGCTCGTGGAAGCTAAGGCCATTCGCGTACCTCTCACCCGACCTAACCTATTCTGGCAACTCAGGGGAACGGTGGTCAAGGTCGTTTAGGGGTAGAGTGTGCGTTTTTTTCTAACTCTCCTATGAAAAAGCTCGTGCTCGCAACTTAGGTGCACGACCTTCATTCACAGTAGGGGCTTAGTAGGGTCGAACAACCGTGTTTTTCTAAAAAGCGTGCGCTCGTGTTTCGATCTTTGCTATCTACTTTCTTTCTGCTCGCTTTGTTTCGTCTGTTTTGTGCAGGCACTTATTGAAGGGCGAATCACAAAAAGTCAAGGGCAAAAGTCGTCCACCTTTTTCATTCAGATATTAATAAGTTTTGATGGAGAACAAAAGCAAGAAAAAAAGGTTGCCTACCGAGCTTCGCCTCTTTGAGTGTCGAAAGTTCTTCCTTCACCTCATCGAGCTCGGCCTCGAGGTCGAGGACTCGCCGTCGACCTTCGCGTCCTTCGCGGGCCTCTTGGCGGAGTCGTTTCGCCTCCTCCTTGCCTTTGTCGACAAGGTCGGTGGCTTCCTAAGTAGTTTTGCTTAGCTCGTCCACCTTCCTCTCCAAGGCTGCAGAGCGTTGCTGCTCTTGCTCTAGCTTCAGCTCAAGGTCGCACATCCGCTCTCTATTCCTCATGGCGTTGTCTTCGGCTTGGCGCTGCTTCTCCTGAGTCTTCTTGATCGCAGCTTTAAGCTCGGCCAGCACTTGCTCGAGCTCCACTATCATAGCGTCTTGCTCGGCGGAGCGCTTGACTGCGACCTCTGAAGGAATAGTTGCCGAATGAAAATCCGCCATGGTCACCCGAACCACCTGCGGGCAAGAAAGTCTTAGTCGTTTTCAAAAGAAGGGAGCTATAGAAAGTCCAGTTTGCTTACCCAGTGGAGGCGAGCATTCAAGTTCCCCTGGAAGACCCGGGAGACGTCTTCCGACCGAAGATCTGCGAGATCTCCCACAAGGAACTTCGGCAGGGAGCTTTCATCTTACTCACGAGCATGTCTTGCGCTCGCGCCTTCTTGATCTCCCTCCCGAGCAGGTTCTTCGCTCGAGGCCTTCTTATTCTCCTCTCGAGCAGGCTCTTCGCTCAGGGCCTTCTTATCCTCCCCCCGAGCGTGCTCTTCGCTTGGGGCAGTCTTTTCATCCTCCCGAGCATGCTTTGTGCTCGGGGGCTCCTCGTATTCTTCCCGAGCAAGTAGTTCACTTGGGGAATTCGTGCCCTCTTCCGGGGCAGGCGTCTTGTTAGGCGACTCAAGGTCGCCCTCTTCATCCCGAGCGTCTAAAATGCTCGGGAGCACTAGAAACTCCTCTTGGGGAGTTTGTACCTGCAGGGCTGGAAACGCAGCTGGCCTGTTGACCGGCTTCGGTGGTGATGCCTTCCGCCATCATAAGGTCGACAGCTTCCGCCATCACAAGGTCGGCAGCGAGGGCGAGCTCTCTCTGTTGCACGGTTGAGGATTTCATCAACTATAGCCCCAAAATCCAAAATGCCCTTACGAGCTATCACGCCCACGTCCAAAGAGTGGGGTTAGCTCGGTCGAACAAAGCAAAATGAAAGGGGTGAAAGAAAAAAATGCAGAAGGAGAATTACCCTTGTTGAGCTCCTCGTCGTCATCCTCGGTGGTCTTGGGCTCTGTCGCAGGGACTATGTCCATAGGGACCTGAGCCACGACCACGAGCTCGGATCTCTCCGCAACAGCTTTGCTGATCCTCGCCATCAGAGGGTCAACGTTGTCCAAGTCGACTACCTCCAAAGTCTTGCTCAGGCGCCCTGGCCGGGCCCCCGACGACCTCTAGCACCTCAAAGTGAGGGGCGCCAAACCCTCATCCTCTTCCTCCTCGGGCTCTCTCGCCGAAGAGCTCGACGTTGCCAGTGCGAGCTTGGCCTGGAGGGCAGGAATTTCCCCTTTCAGCGACTTGCACTCGGAGTCCTTCGCCTCCTCGGCCAACTTCGCCTGCTCCGCGAGCTGCTGCAAGCGAGCCATCAAACCCGGTTTTCTCTCATTGTATTCCTTCATCCATGTCTTAAAGTCGCTTACCTCCATTCTATTGACGAATTCCAAATGTCACCGGGGAGGGCTTTTGTTCGAAGTCGCCCGCCTCTTCAAGGGTCGAGCAGGCGACGGCGGCGGCGGTGGCGCTGGTCATTTGCCCCTCGCCTTCTTGGTCTTGGCTGCGAGATGGCTCCTCCTTGGTCGCGTGACAGTGGCTTAAGCTCGGCCACTGGAGCCTCAAGGGCGATTTTCTCCTGCCAAAAGCAAAGAAAACGTCATAAGATTTTCGGGATGTGTTCCCTCGAGCATGAATCACAAAGATACTCACCACTTCGCCCCGCTCGAGCACGTTCTTCGGGACTTGTCGACCGTGCTCAAGCTCTTTGCCCTTTGGGGTACCAAACATCTCGGCAACCCGTTTCTCCACCCAATCGTTGCTCGGGGCTACAATCGACCAAGAGTGAACGTTAGCACGAGCAGAAGCCACGCATAAGGGGCAGAAATTACCTAAGTTTAGGAAGGTTACCAGAGTCGCTTTCTCGGGTGAGGTCTTGCCACCCGGAGATCTTGAAGAAGGGGTGTTACCTCCTCCTTAGTGGAGACACCTGGTTCTTGAGGTAGTCCCGGACGATGTCGCGACCAGTGAGCCCTATGTTAGTAAGCTCGCTAATCGTCATGAGCGCCCGGTCCTCCTCCGCTTGTACGGGCGGGCGTGGTGTATCGGCGCTCTGAAAGGACCGGAGATGTCGCCTAGAGAGGGGGTGAATAGGCGGATTAAAAATTTGCAACAAAATAAAATCTCCCGAGGGTCTGAGCCCGGAGTGTCCGGGGTTTTTATCCGGATACTCCGGTATGTCCGGACTGTCCGGGGTAATTGGTCCGGATACTCCGGACTTGGGACATCGAATTTGAGATTTTAAATCTCTGCAAATTTTCAACAATCTAAATGAATGCAAATACTCTAAATGATATCAGGTACCTGAGGATTATGTAGATCTAGAGTCAAACACAAAGATAGAGTACATCGGAGCTCCGAAAAGTTCAAGAACAACAAACCCTAGCACAAGCAAATGAAGAACAAGAAGGCAATGATTTTTACCCGAAGTTCGGATTCTTGAAGGGAATCCTACGTCTCCGTTGAGGAGGCACAAAGCCCGGGTCCCTCTTGACCACTTTCCTCCCAGTGTTGCACAAAGCACTCGCCGGTCTTCACTTCTTGCCTCTTTCCTTTCGAAGGCGAGACTTGCCTTCACAAACCTCCGGGGCACACCACACCAAGATTGGAGTCTCCCGGTGACTCCTTGCCGTCTAGGAGCCCTTCAAACTCCAAGAGTAACAAATACGCCGCTAAATCGTCTTGGAGGATGAAACTTGTTCTTAAGAATCAAAGATGCAAGCTCAAGGCACTTAAATCCACTCCTTTCTCCCCAAAGATTCAAATCAAATCCAAGATTCAAGTGGGGGAATGAGACTAGGGCTCAAGAGAGTGAGAGTGAGA
The DNA here is from genome assembly GCA_036346375.1 of Guadua angustifolia. Taxonomy (NCBI): domain Eukaryota; kingdom Viridiplantae; phylum Streptophyta; class Magnoliopsida; order Poales; family Poaceae; genus Guadua; species Guadua angustifolia. The sequence goes on along the minus strand of CM070512.1, from coordinate 45,560,783 downwards.
GCTTGAGAGTTGAATGCTGCAATAAATGAGTGTCTCACGGGTAGATTTGGAGTAAGGGCTTAAATAGGCTCCTCAAAATCCAACCATTATGACTGTGCTGCGCAAACCCCGGAGTATCCGGACAAATACTCCGGAGTGTCCGAAGTGAAGAGGTTTTAGCTTGTACCGAGAGGATTAACCCGGAGTATCCGGACTTAATCCTCGGATACTCCGGACTCATTTATCCCGGAGTGTTCGGACTTAATGTCCGGATACTCCGGACTAACCCACTCGGCCAGAAATGCATATTTTGAGGAAATGTAATGTATTAAATTCTTTTGCTATGCAATTTTCATCCTTTGAGCACAAGCATATCCTAGAAGCGATTTCTCGTCGTATCCCCCTTAATAGTACGGCTATCCTTAGACTCAATTAAATAAAAAGATTATGACTAAAGTCTTGATGCCGCCTTTTCAAATTTTGAATACGGCAGGGGTCTCCAATCGCTTTCTTACGATGATACCTTCTCGATCTCTACATGAATTCTCACATGAACCATTAGTATACTTAATTGTGTTGCCATTAATCACCAAAACTCTTGAGGGGCCTAGATGCACTTTCAATCTCCCCCTTTTTGGTGTATTGATGACAACACAATTTTGAGGCTTTACATGAAATAAAGTGTATTTGAATTTTTGTTTTGAATGCAAAACACATAGTGGAGCTCCCCCTAAGTGTGTGCATTAGAGAACAAATGCACATATTTAGTGAGAATTTTTGCAAGAGCTCCCCCTATATCTTTGCACTCGAGAGATCAACAATAAGGAGATAAATGTATCAAACAGATATGCATACATGATACGGCATCAAGCAAAGAACACTAAGTAATAAACTTTAAGCAATAAACATGATAATCATGACAAGCAAGCATTTGACGACTATAAAGGTTCACACACCAAGCAACAAACAAGAACAACCAAGACACAAGCAATTAAACAACCCAACGCAACGACGCTAAAGACTATAAACACTCCCCCTTTGGCATCAAGACACCGAAAAGGGAAAGCGCGCAAGACGGAAGATCACTCGTCGTCGTCGGAAGGCTGATAGTCGTCCTCCTCGCTATCTTCATCACTGCCACTGACACTGGCCTGAGACGCTGAGGGCTGAAGGCCAAAGAGCTGCTGAGTGGCAGAGTCCACTGTAGGTGCATCAGACGACTCCTCGGACTCGCTGGCAGGAATGTTCTCACCTTGCTGACGGCGATAGGCACGGAACTCCCTGCGATGCTCACGAAGCTCTCGACGGGTCTCCTTGACTTGGGAAGAAACGTCTTGGCAAAGACAGAACAGACACTTAAGCATCCTCTTAATGGTGTCTCGGCTAGAGGGAGGAGAACCTGGAGGAGAGACTGGAGCAGTAGGAGGAGCTGGAGGAGCTGAAGGAGTGGCCCGGGATGGACGACCCCGAGGATGCTTCTCAACTGGGACACTAGAAGCGGTAGGGGCTGCAGAAGCTGAAGATGTTGAAGGGGGTCGAACCTTGTAGGATAGGTGATCCACATCCTTGACAAAGTCAAGACCGGTAACGTGATCAATCAAGGCCATGATAAAAGGGGCATACCCGCAACTGCTGGAATTGCTCATTGAGTTGTGGCAGATGCCCTCCCATAAGAAATCCACAATATCAAAGCCATGGGTCTTCTCCACCAAATGAAATAACAGATTCCGTCCATATGAGCTGATGGCTGACGCATCACCCTCCTTGGGCCAAAGAGTGACCCGAAGCATCCTGAGAAGAAGCTGCGAGCACTGAGCTTGAGACCTTTATGGTGCCAACCACAAAGTCTTTGGGAAGGATCATATAGGGCTTCAAGCTGCTCCGGAGTCAAAGCTTTCTTGATATGCAGCTTGGCATCCCATCAACTGACCTCAGGTGCAAGACTCTGGCAAACGTCCTTCTGGTGGCCACATACCAAACTTCATCTGACATCCACCAAATGGCATCCTCTTTCTTGTCAAAGTACAAAGTGGAGTAGAATTGCATAACAAGCTCATCATTCGGGGATAAAGAAAACTCATTATATCCTTCACCGGTGGCCTTCATGATTTGGATGACTTCATCAAAGATTGGATTTTGGAGCTCTGACATGTACACCCAGTTAATCCTCTTCATTCTCATCACGGGACGCTCCATTGGGAGAAGAACAGTCTCATAAAAATTTGACTGGAACCTGTTCCAGAACCGCTTGTCCACATACTCGTCCTGATGAAACTCAAGCGGGTCCTTGTTTCTTTGCTCCGCAATGGCTTTTCCATTTCCAGAACCCACTCTGTAATCAACCACACGAAGTCTGCTCATCTGTCCAGGGTACCTCCACACAAGACAAAACTTCTCAAGAGGTCCAATCGCAGCCCTCGACTCCTGAAACTGCTTCTTCTTCCACTCGCGAAGATGTGCATGAGCATCAATGGGATGTTCTTCGGCAGGTTGAGGAGACGGAGCAGCTGGAGGAGCGGTAAGCAGGTTGGCACGTCCCTGGCTGACCTTCCTCACGGTATGCCTTTTCTTCTTGGAAGCGCCAGATACGGGAGATGAAGGAGGAGAGTCAACAGGTGGGCGCTTCCCGGCACCGGAACCTCCCTGGGAAGAAGCCATCTGAGAGGGAACAAGGAATGAAGTGAAAAAGAGTTCGCAAGAAAGTGAATTACACAATTTAAATTTTTGGGCCAGAGGTATAGCCCGGATACTCCGGAGATTTGGTCCGGAGAGTCCGGACAATTAACCCGGATACTCCGGGGCATTTGATCCGGAGTGTCCGGATACTCTGGATAAAATGTCCTGATAGTCTGGATAGTTCAGACTACAACCCAAAAACCTAACTTGCAAACAATCCACAATCTCCAAGAGCACATTCGAGGGATTAATCAAGGGGATGAATAGACTCTAGCAAGGCAACTCTTTCCTAAACGAATCAAAGCGCAAGGAGATTTGACAAATAGGAGGGCTTACCACGAGGAAAAACAACCAAAGGGAAGAATGCCGAGAGGAGAGCCCTTCCCCCAACCTCCGAGGATGATCCGGAGACTTTGGAAGGTGAGGAACATGCTGGGGATGGAGGAGAAACCAAGGGCGATGGCTAGGGAAACAATTTGAAGCAGATGCGGTTGGGGGAAATGGCAAAGGAGAGAGAAATGAACCCCCCCGCATGGGCTTTATAGGACAGCCGCCTCAACCCAGATACTCCGGACATTTAGTCCGGATACTCCGGACCATCCGGATAGTCCGGACATAAAACTCCGGAATGTCCGGGTTGACAACTCGGGAGGCAAAAGGGATTTCGCAAGGAATGAAGTGGAAGAATGGCTTGCAGCAAAAAGATAAGAGACCCTCGAGGCCATATTCACTTTGTGACTAGCGAACACTCAATCAAACAAGCCATAGTCACATAGCATAACGCCGGATCCGAAGATCAAAGATCTCAATTAACACAAAAAGATCAGAGTAATAGACCAAATAAAGTTTTCAAAACATTTTGCAACCATCAATCAATTGCATGCACTATTCAAGCCAGATTGCGCGAATCTAGAATATTTAGCCCACTCCTCAATTCACAAAATCTCTTTTCATCTAGAGGCTTGGTGAAAATATCGACTAATTGATCGTTTGTGCTTACATGTTGAATATCAATATCGCCTTTAGTGGAATGATCTCTCAAGAAATGGTGGCGAATATCGATATGCTTGGTACGGGAATGTTGGACGGGATTGTTGGCAATTTTTATGGTGCTCTCATTGTCACACAAGAGTGGAACATTGTCATAGGTTAGGCCATAATCATTTAGGGTTTGCCTCATCCAAAGCAATTGAGCACAACAACTCCCGGCGGCATTGTATTCGGCTTCGGCTGTGGATAGGGCTACGGAATTTTGTTTCTTAGAGGACCAAGAAACAAGGTATCTACCTAAGAATTGACAAGTTCCTGAGATACTCTTCCTATCCACCTTACATCCGGCATAATCCGCATCGGAATATCCAACTAATTCAAAACATGAACCTTTTGGATACCAAAGCCCAAAATGAGGAGTGTGCACTAAATATCTCAAGATTCTCTTTACGGCCACCATGTGGCACTCTTTGGGGGTGGCTTGAAATCGTGCACACATGCACACACTAAGCATGATATTGGGTCTAGATGCACAAAGGTAAAGTAGAGAGCCGATCATCGAACGATATACCTTTTGGATGACCGGTTTACCTTCTTTGTCGAGGTCTAGATGCCCGTTGGCTTGCATTGGCGTCTTGATTGGCTTGGCGTTCTCCATGCCGAACTTCTTGAGCATGTCATTGATGTACTTGGTTTGGCATATGAAAGTTCCTTCCTTGAGTTGTTTGACTTGAAAACCGAGGAAGAACTTCAATTCACCCATCATGGACATCTCGAATCTTTTGGTCATTATCCTGCTAAACTCCTTTCATAGTTGTTCATTAGTAGATCCAAATATAATATCATCAACGTATATTTGACAAACAAACAAATCATTATCAATATGCTCAGTAAAGAAAGTAGGGCCGGCCTTTCCGACTACAAAACCTTGTTCGAGAAGAAAATCACGAAGACACTCAAACCATACCCTTGGAGCTTATTTGAGTCCATAGAGGGCCTTGTGTAGGAAGTAGACATGGTCCGGGTGGTTTGGGTCTTCGAAGCCGGGTGGTTGCTCAACGTAGACCAACTCGGAGAGAGGTCCATTCAAGAAAGCGCTTTTCATGTCCATTTGATATAACTTAAAATCATGGTGAGTAGCAAAGGCAAGTAATATTCTAATAGATTCAAGCCTAGCTACAGGAGCATAAGTTTCATCAAAATCCAAACCTTCGATTTGCGTGAAGCCTTGAGCAACTAACCGGGCTTTGTTTTTAGTCACTATTCCATGCTCGTCTTACTTGTTCCGAAATACCCATTTGGTTCCAATCACGTTTTGCTTAGGTCTTTCGACGAGCTTCCACACTTGATTACGCTCGAAATTATTTAGCTCCTCTTGCATAGCCATCACCCAATCCGGATCTTGGAGTGCTTCTTCTACCTTAAGCGGTTCAAGAGAGGAAACAAAGGAGTAAAATTCATAAAAATTTGCAACTCGAGATCTAGTTGATACTCCCTTGTTAATGTCTCCAAGTATGTTGTCAACCGGGTGATCTCGTTGTATGCTTTGATGAACTCTCGGATGAGGGACATTTGCATTTAAACGTTGGATAGGTCCTCCATCATCTTGAGTGGTGTTCGAGCCATCTTGAGCTTGCATGGATGAGGAAGGAGCATCATTTACAGCATTGCAGTCCGGAATATCCGGGGTTGAACCGGACACTCCGGGTTAGTCCGAATACTCCAGACATTATCCCGGACACTCCGGGTTGGGGTGCTCAGGATTTCATCTTGCTCCACTGGTTTCACCTCCCCAATGGCCAATTTCTTGATTGCTTCGCATGGAGGTTCTTCCCTGTCAATCACAGCATGATCGACTAGTTCTACTTGAGAACCGTTAGTTTCATCAAATGTTACATCACGCGAGATTTCAACTACACCGGTGGTGTTGTTGAAAACTCGGTATGCATAAGCATTCGACCCATAACCATGTAAGAAACCTTCATCTACTTTAGGAGCAAATTTAGAAGACTTAGCTCTCTTGTTGAGGATATAACACTTGCTTCCGAAGACTCGAAAGTTGGAGACATTTGGTTTCTTCCCGATGAGGAGGTCGTACGCCGTCTTCTTTAGAATCTTGTGAAGATATAAGCGGTTGGTGCTATGATACGCAGTGTTGATGGCCTCCGCCCAAAAGATGTCGGAGACCTTGTACTCGTCAAGCATCGTGCGCGCCATCTCGATGAGGGTACGATTCTTCCTTTCGGCTACCCCATTTTGTTGAGGAGAATAGGGAGACAAAAACTCATGCTTAATGCCTTCTTCATCGAGATACTCCTTCACACCGGTGTTCTTGAATTCGGTACCGTTGTCACTCCGAATTCTATTGATCTTCACCTCAAACTCATTTTGAGCCCTTCTCATGAATTTCTTTAGAGTTCCTTAGGCTTCACCTTTATCATGCAAGAAAAATACCCAAGTGAAACGAGAAAAGTCATCAACGATAACTAAACCATACTTGTTTCCTCCAATACTTATATATGTGACCGGACCGAACAAATCCATGTGTAGCATCTCCAATGGTCTTGAGGTAGTCTTCACGTTCTTCGCGGGATGAGAAGCTCCAACTTGCTTTCCGGCTTGACACGCGCTACACACCCTATCTTTCTCAAAGACAATATTTGTTAGTCCAAGAATGTGATTGCCTTTAATGAGTTTGTGAAGGTTCCTCATACCAACATGAGCAAGTCGACGATGCCATAACCAACCCATTCTAGATTTAGCCATTAAGCACGTTTCAAGGTTAATTCTATCCGTAGTGAAGTCTATGAGATAGAGATTTCCCTTTAAACGACCCTTAACGGCTATTGAACCATCATCCCTCTTAACGACATCTACACCCATATCACTAAACATACAATTGTAACCCGCTTCACATAATTGAGCAACGGACAACAAATTGTAGCTTAGCGATTCGACAAGTAAAACATTGTTTATATGAAAATCATTTGTAATGAGAATCTTAACTAAACCTACCACTTCACCTTTTCCATTGTCGCCAAAGATTATGCTTTCACTATTTGCTCCATTTATTTCCAATTGTGCGAACATCGCCCTTTCTCCGATCATATGATGTGTACATCCGCTATCCAAAATCCAACTTGATCCATCGGAGATGTAGGCCTACAAAATAAAATTTAGATTTTGCTCTTTGGTACCCAAACTTGTTTAGGTCATGCGTTAGTGACAAGTGACTTTGGGACCCAAATTGATCGCACATTAGAAGCATTTTGGGCTTACCCCAATATGATAAGCAACTACTCTACCTAGACTAGTTCTCTTGAGTACATAAGAAGCAAAGAAGGTAGAGTGAGCCTTATACTTAGAGCTTCCTTCGGCCTTAACGAAATGGATGGGCTTGTTCAAAGGAGCGACCACAATGTGGCTACCTTTGCCCTTGGGTGGAACATACCCAAGCCCATGTTTCATGAGGTTACCTTGACGCTTACCGAGGAATTCCTCTAATTCTTTGCTAGCCTTATAGGACTTTTAAAGTCTATCTTCAAGCATTCCCTTGAGCTTCTCATTTTCACGAGCTAATACTTGCAAAGTCTCAAGGTTAGTGGCACAAGTATCAATATTGACATTATAGCATCTAGCACATCCATTGCTAGAAGATGGTAATGAAGAATTGGAGTTAACTGTTGAGGAGATAGAAGAGCTATTCGAGAGATCAACAAGCTTCACCTCAAGAGCCTTGCAAGCATCCTTTGCTTTGGCAAGTTCCTCTACGAGTGAAGCGTTGGTGATCTCAAGACTAGTTAACTTGGATTTGGTCATTTTTGAACTTTCGACCAACTCCTCGTACTTTCTCCTTTCATAGATTAGACTCTTCTCTACCTCAATATTTTTCTCTTTCTCAAGAATAAGCAAGTCTTCTTGAGCTTCGAGAGTAGTCTCCTTTTGCTCAATAGTTTCCTCCAATTTCTCAATATCTTTTAGAAGTAAATCTAATTTTTGAATGTCAAAGTCCTTAATTGACTTGATTACACAATCATCGTCACTATCGTCATCACTATCATAGTATCATCCAAGCATGAATCAATAATAGAAGAGGATTAAGCTTTGATTGATACCTTGCGCCCTTTAGCCATAAGGCACATTGGAGCGTTTTCGTCGTCATCGCTCAAGTTGTCGAAGAGGCCCTTCGATGTTGTTGGAGTAGAGGACACGGCGATGGCGATGGAGGCGATTCCTCCTTCATCGGAATCGGAGCTTGAGTCGGAATCGGAGTTTGAGTCCCACTCTTCTCCAATGTGGGCATGTCCCTTGTGCTTGTAATGCTTGAACTTTTTGCTTCTTTCCTTGTCCTTGCCCTGGTACTTGTCCTTCTTATAAGGCTTGTCTTCTTTCTTCTCACGTTGTGGACATTCGGCGATGAAATGACCGGGCTCTCCACACTCATAACATTTCCTTGTTGAGTGTCGTCCTCTTGACTTGTTCCATTGGTTCTTGGAGTGGCTCCCCGGCTTGTAGCCCTTCTTTTTGAGAAATTTATTGAATCTTCTCACGAGCAAGGCCATGTCATCATAGGTTAGGGGGCCACTTGGTTCCTCATCTTCACTTGTACTTTCTTCAACTTCCCTCACGGTCTTCATGGCCTTTAGGGCAATGCCTTTCTTCTTGCCCGACTTAAGTTCTTCAACGACTTCGGCCTCCTTTATCATCATCTCGTCCATCATTAGCAGACCGATAACATCATGAGGTGTCAATGTCTCAAAGTTGGGCGGTCTCGGATTAATTGAACAAGGTTACGGTTGGTAGGAGTGATCACACGAAGAATGATCTTCACCACGGCCTTGTCGGTAAGATCGGTGCACCCAAGACTTTTAGCTTGATTCACAAGCACCATCAAGCGGTCAAATATTTTGGTGTAGGACTCTCCTTCTTCTAAGGTGAAATGGCTTAGCTCACTAATAATGAGCTCTATCTTTGATTCACAGACACTAGAAACCCCTTCATGACTAACCATGAGTCTATCCCAAATTGCTTTTGCTTCTTCAAGTCCATCGACTCGGTTGAACTCGGAATCACTTAAAGCATTAAACAAGGCATTGACGGCCAAGTCATTGAAATGTTGAGTTTTGTCTTCTTCGGAAGTGAGATTGTTGGGATCAACGGGCTTGAAACCTGTTTCTACAATCTTCCAAATAGAAGGGTGAAGCGATCTCAAATGCATCTTCATCTTGTGTTTCCATGCGGCATAGTGAGTGCCATCGAAATGAGGCGCTCTGCCGGAGGGCACGGAGACATAAGATGAAGAGCTTGAGACACCAAGGGAAGTGTAATCACATGGAATTGCAACCCCACTGTCGGAGCCCGTAGCCTTAGTTTGGTTCTGATACCAATTGAAAGGACCGGAGATGTTGCCTAGAGGGGGTGAATAGGCGGATTAAAAATTTGCAACAAAATAAAATCTCCCGAGGGTCTGAGCCCGGAGTGTCTGGGGTTTTATCTGGATACTCCGGTATGTCCGGACTGTCCGGGGTAATTGGTCCAGATACTCCGGACTTGGGACCTCGAATTTGAGATTTTAAATCTCTGCAAATTTTCAACAATCTAAATGAATGCAAATACTCTAAATGATATCAGGTACCTGAGGATTATGTAGATCTAAAGTCAAACACAAAGATAGAGTACATCGGGGCTCCGAAAAGTTCAAGAACAACAAACCCTAGCACAAGCAAATGAAGAACAAGAAGGCAATGATTTTTACCCGAAGTTCGGATTCTTGAAGGGAATCCTACGTCTCCGTTGAGGAGGCACAAAGCCTGGGTCCCTCTTGACCACTTTCCTCCCGGTGTTGCACAAAGCACTCGCCGGTCTTCACTTCTTGCCTCTTTCCTTTCGGAGGCGAGACTTGCCTTCACAAACCTCCGGGGCTCACCACACCAAGATTGGAGGCTCCCGGTGACTCCTTGCTGTCTAGGAGCCCTTCAAACTCCAAGAGTAACAAATACGTCGCTAAATCGTCTTAGAGGATGAAACTTGTGCTCAAGAATCAAAGATGCAAGCTCAAGGCACTTAAATCCACTCCTTTCTCCCCAAAGATTCAAATCAAATCCAAGATTCAAGTGGGGGAATGAGACTAGGGCTCAAGAGAGTGAGAGTGAGAGCTTGAGAGTTGAATGCTGCAATGAATGAGTGTCTCACGGGTAGATTTGGAGTAAGGGCTTAAATAGGCTCCTCAAAATCCAATCGTTATGACTGTGCTGCGCAAACCCCGGAGTATCCGGACAAATACTCCGGAGTGTCTGGAGTGAAGAGGTTTTAGCTTGTACCGAGAGGATTAACCCGGAGTATCCGGACTTAATCCCCGGATACTCCGGACTCATTTATCCCGGAGTGTCCGGACTTAATGTCCGGATACTCCGGACTAATTTGGACAGCAGCTATCCGAGGGGTGTAACCCGGAGTGTCCGGACTTAATGTCCGGATACTCCGGACTAACCCACTCGGCTAGAAATGCATATTTTGAGGAAATGCAATGTATTAAATTCTTTTGCTATGCAATTTTCATCCTTTGAACACAAGCATATCCTAGAAGCGATTTCTCATCGTATCCCCCTTAATAGTACGGCTATCCTTAGACTCAATTAAATAAAAAGATTATGACTAAAGTCTTGATGCCGCCTTTTCAAATTTTGAATACGGTAGGGGTCTCCAATCGCTTTCTTACGATGATACCTTCTCGATCTCTGCATGAATTCTCACATGAACCATTAGTATACTTAATTGTGTTGCCATTAATCACCAAAACTCTTGAGGGGCCTAGATGCAATTTCACGCTCATGTTCTTGTCCGATGTAGCGAGAGAGCTTCCTCTGCCTTCCTCTAGTAAAACCAATCCTTGACCCGAGCAAGAGTCTTTGAGTGTGAAGATCGGGTACTCGTAGGGTCGGTTGGCCCAAAGGCGGAAATAGATGCAACCAATGGAAGAAATCCCACTGGTGCGGAACATGGAATAGAAATGAAAGAAAAGGCTCGTCGTGGGCATAGTACCCACGTATCCCTTGCAAAGGTGCGAGAAGATGGCCAAGACAAGGATGGAGTTGGGATTAAGATTAGAAATCTCGCACTCGCATTGGGTGAGCACGGACTCAAGGAACTTACTCTCGGGCATTCTCAGCCCGTTAATAGTGTAGAGGTCACAGGAGACGATCTCATCGTTGCACGGCACCGAGGCTGCCTCATCGGAACTCGCCAAGAACCCGGGTCAAGGTAGCCAAGATCTTCGAGCACTTGCAGCCTCTCGTTGCTGATCTTGCTTATGCCAAACTTCGCCATGGAGTATACCAAGGAGGAGGAAGAAGCTTAGGACTTAAGAAATTTTGGAGGCTTGATTGCGACATGTGAATGAAGGATTTCTCAGTACTATTCCGCCAAGATATATATAAGAGAAGTCGAGCGGGCAGCGCCGCTTTGTTCGTGAATCGGCGTCTTGATGGTGCGATCTTCGAAATTGTCCAATAATGGCGTGGTTCCCGAAAAACTGCCCGAACTGCTCCCGCGAGGCTTCGCAGAGAAGGAACCGTTTTCTTGGTCGGAGGCCGGGCCTGTTGCTCGGGCCTCCTCGATCATGCTCGTGAGCGAGCATGTGCTGCTCAGATGTTGCAGTAGTGTTCCGCTGCAAGATTCCAATCCCTCCTCTGGGTCTATAGGCTCAAGGGCAAGGCCCCGCCAAGTAGATTTCCACTTGAGCCTCGGGGGCTAGCTGTCAAGGATTGGATAATTTCCGTAAAGACTATTACACCCCGGCAGCCGATATTTGGCCGACCATGCATACCCTTGGATGGTATCCCCAAGGAGAATTTAGAAGATCTGTCTCGACCATGCCCTAGATCGTTCCCGAGCGTAAGGCGCAAGTCCCCGAGCACCCTTGCTCAGCGGTGCGCAGCGGTTGGCCGAGATTAAGGGGAAAATCCTGAGCATAATAGGAGGTCGTGCTCGGCCCAAAACGACGACGTGGCGGAAATTACGCTACGGTTCGAACCCACTTTACCACGATCCAATTCCATCATGTCCACGATACAGTATGGCGAAAATCAAGGGCGCCACCACGGTCACGTTCGGGCGCGGTAATGGCGCGTTATTCAGCCGTGGTTATTCCATTTGCCTATAAATACCCTTGCGACAGATAGAACAAGAGAATCGACACAAGAAACACACACGTAGACACGATATCAGCAAACACTCTCACACCTTCCTGTAAGCATCCTGTAAGCATCCAAGCAATAGTAAGATCACTGAACGTAGGGTTATTATCTTGATCAAGGGAGGCCCGAACCAGTATAAAATCTTTTGTCCATTGTCCTTTCGAGCACCGTCCCCTTACGACATTCCTCGGACGCAAACTCTTCGCGGAAAAGAGGCCCTGGTTGATCCCTTATTCAACAAGTAAGCTCAGCGGGGGACTCGTTTCCCAAACGTCGACAACAACCTTTAAAACTAAAATTTAATTTCTGTAAAACTGGATTTTAAGGAAGGTGATCATTAGTTGGATTTGGATTGGAAGGGAAAAATCATCTATTGCATTTTTCTATTAATGCTTGATGAGTACCCATGTACTCACTCTTACTTAAATCCTCCATTTGCTTAGAAGGTAAGTCTTATGGACATTTCTCTGAGGCCTGAGATGAGGACTGTTCGCAGGATTTGGACTTACATGAGGAGGATTACTACTACTACTATCAAGAAGGGTAGATGGTCTAGTAGGCCATATTCTTGCTATGACAGGCCATTAGGGTAATGGGTGGATATATATGTATTTTGTTGTATTTTGGAACCCATGTAAGATTAAGGTAATAGACAGATAGCTCTATGTGGCTTAATGAAATGTAATAAAGAGTTTCATTTTCAGTCTCTAATTATTGTTCTGCTGCAATACTCTAAATACGGTATAGTAACTGATAAAGTATCGGGGTGCCCGATATTTTGTTAGCTACTATACCGAGATTAGCGTAATTAACTCAGGTGTAATGGCAGTGTAACTGTCGTTACCTAAGGCTAATTATGCGGGTCGCCACATTTAGCTCCTTGATTTCTTTGTGTCTGTAATACTTATTTATGGCATGAGTTATTAGAGCTTGGTAATCAGTTATTAGAGCTTCTGGAATGCCGTGATTGGCTCATCTTTAATCACATTTGTGTATAGACCTCCTATGGGAGCACATTCACCTCTTACACCTTAGGGTGCAAACATTCGTCGTCGTTTGCTATGGAGCCCACCACCATGGAAGGCATGTCCACTTTGCACCATGAAACACGTGTCCTGTTCGCCACTTTGGCTCCCGGTGACTTTCTATGTAATATTCTAAATCAGTATGCCCCTTTTAATATTGACTGATTTCTTGCATGGAAGTGCTGATTTCCTTTTAGGCTTTAACTTGTGCAATCTATTATTAATGCACAACCTGATCTACATAGCTGGTGCTGATGAATCGCTTCTTCGCATGCTTTGTACCTTTTCATCTCACATATTGTTTTGAATATTTTACAGAGCTGATCATAGCCTGCAGACTGTAAGGGGGGGAAACTATTTCCTTCTAAAAGACAGAAGATTGAGGGGGTCCCATCCTTGCATCCAGCTTCAGTGTCCGTGCTTCCACTCGGAGTGCATGGGGCAAACCATCCATCCAAGAACGCTCCTGCGTATCTGTTGGGTGAACCCACTAACATTGATCAGCAAGGGAAGAAGAACGACTTCCAGGCAAGCCATCTACTTCTGGTTTCAAATGTGTCGGGTGAGGTTGAAATCTTGCATCTCCAGGAAGACACTGAACCACTGCAGTCCTCTCTAGAGAATGCCAGGCGCCAAGCTGAAGATGCTGGTCTGGTATGTGGTGAACAAATGAGGCTGAAGCTGCAGGAGGCACTGACAGAGGCGTGTAAAGAAAGTGATGCAGCCACGAAGAAGGCAGCAGTGGCCGAAGCAACCTGTGCTCTGTTGAGGGTCCAAGAGAACCAGGTGCTTTAAGCCACACAAAAGTGGGCCGCCGATGCTGAGCGATGCCGAGCTGAGGCAGAAGCAAAGCTTGAGGAAGCTTGGCAGCAGAGTTTTGAGTGTTTGCCCTGCATTGGTCATAGATGACTTATCCTGCAATTTATCCACTCATCCAGACACCACATGCTATGTGATAGCTCATATATTGATTACATTTACTGCAGGTACCTTCATTTGCACAAGAATGGCTTTTCTTCTCCCTTTTTCCTTTGATAAAAAACAGTATCATGTTCACCGCGCGGAACCCTGCTGATGCCATCCGCCTCCTGGCTGACTGAATAATTTGGCAACTGGGCAGGAACTCGGAACTCAGGATGGATGCTTCTGAAAACTGATATGTATCATCACTGGATCATGTGTTTGTGTGTGAAACATACTTGATAATGTTGTGGTGTAGGAGTGCTGCTTCTCCCTGCAGGCTTCGGATCATGTGATGTCCACTTGTCCTGGATGACATACAGGGATGATCATAGACTTAGTTGTAGAAATTGTTATCAAGCCATAATTTCATATCAAGCTCTATGCTTATGCTCTAACTGAAGTACCATTTGGCCATTTTAGCACCATTTTGACTTTGTCGAGATACCGTGTCACTGTGAATCCCTTGCTTTGATATCTACGGTTTTCAGGGCAGTTCGATTATGGATTATAGGAGAAGCTGTTTTTGATTGTAGGAGAATCAAGTTGAGATAATTGCGATTTCTAGGTTTCGAACCAAGCCAGCTAGAATCAGCAAGAATCATATTTCAATTGGATTTTGATTTTATATAGAGAGCAAGTTTCTGATCGTGGGAGAATCTATTCAGAAACCTTTTGTTTGACGAACAATCCATTTTTTTTAAGCAGAAGCTGAAATAATGGGAGCCTCAATCAAAATCCGTGGTCCAGGCAAACGGGAGAGAGCGGGAGACGAATTTTTCTGTTTGAGAGTTGAGTTCCGCCCTTTTGGTGCGAATTTGTGCCGCACGATGCGAAGTTTTACAGTTTTTCGCCCATATGTTCTTTTAAATTGTTTGTACTATACGTCGACGTAGCTTTAGACGCCGTTTGGAAAGCGAGAATTTTAAAAATAAAAACAGTTCAATTCTTGCAGAACAGGCTCTCTTAAGTTGCCCACAGTTCTACGATGATTGGTCCCGACACGGCTTTAATTCATGCCGGTCATCATACGCGTCAAAATGTTTAAACTTGTAGCAGCGGTCGTGGTGACGGCTGCTGTGGCGTCGTACGACTCTAAGCAAAAGGACTTTTCTGTGAAAATGTTCCATGTACAGCACAGTTAGCCCGTGTTTGAGGATAAGCACCAATGTTTTCTTGTACTTGTTCTTTTGGTTCTCTATTTCTTTTACTATTATAAAATAACTTAATGGTGATAGCTGCATCCTTCGTTCACCCATCTACTCTAACAGAAAGTTTGATGTCGACAGATGGGCCTACATGCTGAGACATGTCTAATAAAAAAAATAATAAACTAACTAACTTAAACACAGCGACAATATCCTCCGAACAAATTAACTTAATCACTTTCCTAAAAACCTCAGATGAAAACAGAGCATAATGCAAGTAGTAAAGAAACTCGATCGGGCATGATTGCAAAGCTGAGGACATGGCGTAGGCCGAGCATGACTGTAAAGGTATAAAGCCTAAGCGAAACTCGACTAAATCGTGGCGGTATAGTTGATGGTATAGAGTATAATAAATCCGACAATGACAATTTGATGTACTAATATAACATGATTTTATTCGTAGAAAAGCACGGGTATTTAACCAGCCTTGGAAAAATCTAAAAAAAAAAGATTCTGGTTTCTAGGACCAAAGTTATTAAGGTTAGGGAGGGGTTCCGGCGAGGATCGTCCGATGGGGCAACTACACCCTTTGACGAAGGCCCGCAAGTTTGACATGTGGGACCCATCGTGCATTATCAAGTGCTACACAGAATACGAACGTTTACGTTGCACTAAAAAGGTTTTGATCATCCTAGGTCATCCTAAGAAGGACAGTTAGCCCTGTAACCTTGATATCTTTAATTTAATTGATGACTAAAAATATGACGAATACAAATGGTAGGCTATCTATTCATAATTTCATTCCACATTTTTATCCATGTTATTTCATAATGTACTCCTCCTGTTCTAGAATACATGTTATTCTAACTTTCAAATTTTATTCATAAATACATGTCATTCTATAGTTTTGAAGTGACTCTTTATCATTTTATCCTGCTATGCCTCTTTTCACTAGCTATTTTCAATATCATTTACTAGCACCATCTAAAGATATAATGAAAGGATGTAACACAATCTTTGGTATATATACTTTTGATAGAATTATAAAAAAACCTAAAATAACATCTATTTAAAAACAGATAAAGTATCACGTACTTAGATCCCTTGGGCTCTTGATAGTCACGATATATGGAATTATGGATCTAAGCAGATATGTATACACCACCACGGAGACATCATGAATAGGCGAACATGCATCTACTATATGCACCATTGAAAATTCAAAATATATACAAGAAAAGAATGCAAAAAAAACAAATGCCATTCATGAACCTAGAGATATGGATCCGAAAGACACGTGGAACCTTACCCTACATGTCTGTGATAGCTATATATCTCTCCTGGTTAAACCAAAGCAAACCAAAACCAAAGCAAAGCAACAACAAACAAACCCCAAAACTTTAATATTTGAACCATATACGATAGTAGAGGTGGGCACTCGGGCCGGGCTTTTTTGGGTCGGTCCGAGGTACGGCAGGCACGACACGGTTTGAAGTCCGGTCCGACACGACACTGTAGCACGAGTCTTGCTGGACTCGAGAACCAGGCATGATGGGCGACATGGCTCGGCATGATACTGTAGCACGGGGCCGTATCGGGCCTGATGACTCAGGGCATAAGAAAGAAGCTTAGTATAAAGATCACCGACCCACAGAGCGTGAACGTTATGGACGTATCCAACAGCATAAACTCCACCCCGCCGTTGGCACCTGAGAGAGATGGGTTAGCTATCTCTCTCACCTGTCTCTCTCAATTTATCTCTCGCTCATCCGTCTCTCTTCCTCACTTTCTCGTTGCTCTTTCTCTCGCTTTTATTCAGCACCCCCCTTGTTCTAAGAATAAATAAATTTTAGTTCTTTTTTCTACAATATTTGTGTTTACTCTCTTAATTCTATATGTCTTTGATTCCTTTCTTCTCGTCACAATAGTGCAAATGGGCTGGCCCTGGGTCGGCACGGCACGAAGCAGGCACGAAGCGCAAATGGGCCGTGCTTAGGCTCGCCGAAGGTGAGTCGGGCCGATCCGGCACGGCACGGCGGGTATGATGGGCTGTCGTAACCCAGAGTGATCGCGATGCAAAACAAAATTGAAGTGTTAAGGCCAACAACGAACTAACCCCCAACGCCAAAATTTAGATGGAACCGACAAGTAAATAAGGGGTTGTTTGGTTATCGTCTTGTACGAGTATGGCCGCTGGAATCTACACCGCCCTAACCTGACTTCGGGGAAACGGTCATGGAGCTCGTTTCCTACGAGCCTGACTGCAAGTGCTCTGTGTATCGTGCTGGTTTGGCTCCGCACCGCGTGTAGGCAACCAAACAGCCATCTTGTATGCATATGTGCAGGCTTACGCGATACAACGAGTAACCAAACGCTGATTCTCTAGCTCACGCGAGTCTGGTTGCGTGGAACCAAACAACCAAACAGCCCCTAAAGGAATGCTGAACTGTGATCACGGTGGAAATCATAATAAGCAAAAGCAAAACAATGGATCCATTAATTGATCCCTGATATACTATTCTTTTCGTTTCTAAATAGATGATATTCTAGGTTATTGTACTTTCACCAAGTTACATCTACAAGATACTGCATTAAAAACAACTTAAAGGGAACGGGTATAGAAAAAAAGATTAAAAATCATATTAAATATGTAGAATGACATGTATTTACAAATAAAATTTGAAAATTACAATGATATGGACTCCATCCATTTTTGAATAGATAGTGTTATAGGATTTTGCACTTCAACTAAGACATATGTAAAAATGATTAAATTGTTCTTCTTTATTAGCTCACTTATTACACTTAGATGGTATGTGTTACTTTATTATACAGAAATAAATAACATTAGACATAACAAATAATAAATATATAAAAAGAAAAATATTTAAATGTTGTTATTATGAAATTGCAGAAAGCTCAAAGGGCTCGCGGGACGGAGCTTGGGTGGGAAACGGGGAAAAATTTTGGGTTTCGCGGGGCGGTGTCTCCCTCCCGCCAAAAGAACCCACCTCTCCACGTGCTCCCCGCCGCGGCCAAAAACCACACCACAAACCGCCGTCTCCATCTCAATCAAACCCCCCTCCCGCTTCCTCCCCACCCACGTCCCGCCCATTCTCGCCGTCCGCTATAAATCTCGCCTCCGCCTTTCCGCTCGCTCGCCTGTCGCGTTGCTCCGCCTGCGCTGCCTTCTCTGCACACCCCCTCCCCCTCTCCTCGCGTCGCCTCCGCCGCCGGCGAGGGGGAGACGCCTCCGCTCCGCGGCCCGTCCACGCGTAGGTAACCAACCAACCCGCGCCTCCGCTTGGTTTCTCCTGCCGTGTCTCCGTGGTTCGTTCGCTCTCGGGTGGGTAGTCGCAGGGGTTTGCGGGTGGTGATTCGCGTTCGGCGAATCGTGCTGCTGCTGCTCGCTGCTCGGGTTGTTCGTCCAGGTGGGTGGGCATCCCTTCAGGTTGCGGTGCGATTTGGGAGGGGATTCTAGAGGTTCGAGATTTTTTTCGGCGCTGCTTCTGCTGCTGCATCATCCAGTAGAGGATTCATTTCGGGTTATGGGTGCGATTCGGGACGGAGATTTCAGAGGAATCGTCTCGAGATCTTGGCGTGTTGCTGCGACGGAGCGTTGCTTCGGCTTGAGGATTCGATGGGCGGTTTTAGTTTAGGACAATTTTTTGTCCTGTGGTGCTGCGATTCAGGACGGATTTTACGAGTTGCAGGTTTTGGGGGTTAGAACAGCGAGCGGAGTCGCATCGCTTATTCCGTTTTTCCCCTTCTAGAACGGTGAATCCTGTCGCAGTTGGGATTACTGCATCCGTTGCCTCGGGAACCGTGCCCGGGCATATCCCGGCCATTTCGTACGGATTTGTTCCTGCACCTCATTCTGATGTGCGATCTGGAGGCTTATGTTGATGGGTTTATGGTGCGGAGTAGCCGAATTGGGGTTGCTTCGGTGTGCTTAACTCCGCAGAGTCCGCCGCCGCCGCAGCCGCTGCTGCGTGTCTGTCTAGCCTCTCTTCGCGGTTGATGTGGTTTGTTGAGAGATCTGTTATTGGGATTGAGTGGTGGCTTAGGGGTGGTGATTTGAGACCGGATTGTTGAGCTTTTAGCTAAGAACCTGTCCATCGCAGTTTTCCACTGTAATAGTGTCGGGTCGCTTTCCCCAAACTGGTCAACTTCTATTGTCTAGTCAAGTAGATATTTCTCCCATGTACTGGAGGTAATTTTTCTGATGTTACTGCGATGCAGGGCAGCAGATCTGTTCGTGGGATCGTTGACGGCCCCCCAATACCCCGCCGACACTGATTTCCTGCAGCTGGCGTTTTTGTTCTTGCTTCTACTAGGTGATAGTTTACTTCACTGAATGAGCTATTTCATTGATTTGTGCTTTATACCGTGCGGATGTGGTGAATTTGGGTCTGTAATTAGTGAGTCATAAGTTGATGACTCCTTTATTCGCTTTGGTTGTATCAATGGTAGTACCAAATGCTCCTTCTGTGAGTGTTCTATCAAGTGGTAGCAGTGGATGGAGTACGGATTATTGGCTCTATGCATGGTTTGGAACTGCGCATGCTTGTGGTTGCTCCCTTGCTGTGAGTGTTTCATGTGATTCAGTTGCGCACATTTCTGTCTGGCTTCACTCTCTTTTGATGGACTAGTGTTGTTAATCAAGCTTTGGTGTTGTCTTATGGCCAGTGATGAAGTTTCAGCAAAGAATTCCACTACTTTACTGTTGATTGGCTTAAATGTGCTTATGTATCCTTGCTAGTTAACTCTTAAAATTACATATAGACAGGGTTTAGCATGCCTTGCATTTTCATTGTGAAGAAGAGCTGGGCTTATGTATCCTTGCTAGTTAACTCTCTTAATGACATATAGACAGGATTTAGCATGCCTTGCATTTTCATGATTTCTTTGTGAAGAAGAGATGGGTATTTGTATGTGTTAATGCACAATCATCAAGTTGTGCTTGGTGCTGCTGCTGGTTTATTTTGGTGGCTTGGAGCACCCATCTGTGCTGATAGTTTTGTGCACCTTACTTTGTTTGCGTCTTGTTATCTGTTCATTACCGGTGTAACATTTGATTGCTCTTTTATTGTTATTACCTTGTGTCTAGTGGTACTCTCCCAGTTCTTGTGATTATTGATTTCGTTCTAGTTTATAATTTGTTGGTCCTCCATGTTTGTGAACGATACTGAATGGCTGATATAATAGTGAGATGCTACTTCCATGATTGCATAATTTGGATCTGGGGAAGAAGTCGATTGTTGGGGCATTTAAGATAGCTAAGTCGCTTCTAGTTCTAGATGAGCTCTACACATAAGTAATTTTTCTTACATTTATATACAGTTTATTTATTTAACCAGTTAGATGAACTAGACACTGGTTAGGAACACATCCCATGTTTTTGTTTTTCTTATTTCAAGATCTTTTGTTGGTTTTGACTTTATTTTTCATCTGCATGTCTTGAGGAAAAATAAGTTGAATATATAATATGCTGTTCTATGATCTGTTATTGTTTTGTATGGTTTTTCTCTATATTCTTGAAATGCTAGTTCCATTACAAGTAAAACGTGTACTTAGTAAATATTAACTAGAGCAACATATGTTCTAACAGCCTACTCTGTTTAATTTATGTGCATGCTTTCACAAATGGAAGTATTCTGACCTGTTTATTGCTTTGCCATGTAGCTTCTCTTTTTGTGGAATCTGTTAGTACAGTAGGCTTCTTGTGTCAATGTAAAACTGCAAATTGCATCATGTGTTGCTTCCATGCTATTCGTTTACTCCAAATATTATTGAGCACATGATTTTAAGATATGTTGGAATCAGAATCTCAACCCCTTCTCTAATCATATTTGATTTATTCAACAATTCACCCCAATTTTGTTTCTGTATATGATCTTTTCACATAGTTAATTTTAGACTTGCAGTAAGTTTATTGCATTTATTTGCTAATTGTTGACATGTCTGACTAATTCTAAATTTTACAGGGAGATATGGTGAAAACTCCACGTTCTCCTGTTACCACAGGTCTTGTTCTTAATTAGCTGTTTTACTTGTTCTGTATGACAATTATTGCTCCTTCAATTTATGGCAATTTTCTCTGACTATTACCAGGAATACATTGTAATATATACTTTCATATCTACCAGTGTGTTTTCTTTGTGCATCTGATTTCAGAGTGTAAATTTGAGATGACATTTGATCCTTGTTTGACATTTGATATGTGCTACATGTCATGTATTCTACTGGGTCTCACCAAGAGCGTTATAATGGTTTCTGTAGAAACTAGGGGTTTCCCTTTGATAAAAGAAAACTGTATTCTACTGGGTTGATAACTATCTGATGAAAAGGAGTACAACCTAAACTGCTTCTATGCTTCCTATAGGGATGGCAATGGGGAGACTCCTCAAAAGGAGTAGGGGAAGGTGACTGTCCCCCAAGATAATTTTCCCTGTTCCTCGCCCTAACACCTGCTTTGGGGGAGCCATGCTCCTGTTCCCTACCCTTATCGAGCCTCGTGCTCCCGATGGATTCCTCACACAACTAGTAGTAGGGACAATGGTGACAAACCTGACCGGTGGAACGAGACGGTGTCGACATTGGAGATAAAGCAACACTGGCATGTTGATGGTAGACCAGAGGGGAGGCAATTGACAGGATCTGGAAAAGACATGATAGATTGGAGAGGTGGGCTAGTGAGGAAGCCAGGAGCATGATCTGGATAAAACGTGTTGTGTCGGAGAGAGGTTGCCAGCAGTTGGAAGTGCACAATGGTATGATGCTTCAGGAAAGGTTGAGTCTGAGATAGCAAGTAGGCTGGAGGGCTAAAGGTGATGTGATTGGTTTGGAAATTTGGGGCTGAGTAAATGTAATGAATTTTCTTTGTCCCACCCTTTGAACATCTCTAAATAATGTTTTAATTACGAGGCCCTCACCTTTCATCAATTTGTCGAGGGCTCTAATGGGGTTTAGATACGGGGAACTACGGAATGTCCATGCCCTTGGCTCACCCGTTGGGGATATAAATCACCCACAAACGTCCCCACGGGAAGAAAACCCTTCTATCCTTGTCCCTTAATAGATGAATTCCCCACTAGGGGTCGAGGTATGGGGGTCATTGTCATCCCTAGCTCCCTAGCTAAAACATTCTCCCTATTGCTATTAATGATTGAATTCTACAAATACAAACATTATGGTTCTGCAATAGTGTTGTATTGAAGCAAAGTTGGTGTCATAATGATGTATTAACCGATATCAAGTTTAGCATTACGCTTGCATAAATGGTAATGTATAATTTGACCACATCGTTGACTAGCAGTCTAGTCAGTCAGATGTGGATGACTTGGAGGCTCGATTCCACTAGAGGGAGACATCAAGAGGGAGATGGTCAACCCTAGCCACCGTTATCACTGCTCTTCATTGTTGCTACTGCCATTTCTCACCATCATAGTTGCCCATATTGGCTAGGTGAGCAACAACCGTGAATATGGACAATGGGCATTGAGGTGGCATGGATGCAACAAAATGACGGGGAGGGAGATGAGATTGATAGAGGGAGATTTAGTGGGAGAGGAGTCATTCGGAGAAGGGAATTTTTTTTTTGGGTTGGGGGAGGCATGTGATGTCTTGGTTGTCCAACTCTTCCATTGCCCCTTCTTCCGTCTCCTATCTTTGGTCAAACTAGTTGCCAACTAGTTACTCGGTCCTTTTTTGCCAAATTGGATACTTGAATCCGAGTCAAATTCTGACATTTGTGTCCATTTTGAGTAATAGTGCCCGTGTCAACATTTTTGCCGAACCAAACATTCAAATTTAGATTTGGCATCCGTGTTTGAGTAGCACTTAACAAATTATGGAAATGGTGCTACAACATCATCCAAAAATGTTGACAAAATGATGTAACATTGCATAGGAAAAAACATGTTTGCCAACTTCACGTGGTAGTGGTGTGCAAAATGTACAAAAAAATCAAAGTACTAAAGTTTTTATCCACATCCCACATTAACTTTTCATATAAATCATAAGCTTGACTATGTATCAATTATATGATAATTTTAAAAAATAAAACTAGTTATTTAACAACATTTAGTAGCTTTTTTGTACTAATGAGTCGAATCTTCATAGTGAGTAATATTTTTAAAACCATGTTGGAGGAATATAAAATTTCTTTTTTGACAATGCACTCAGATAGGGACGTACAAGGCTTCGCTCTTTTGATGGAACCAACACAGCTCCAATGCATGCCAAAAATTGTTTATAATGCATCAGTGTACAATACATGTCAAACATGCAAGGCATTGTGTAGATGTGTTGATGAAAGCATGGCTCACTTGTCATGCTTACAATTGCTTCTTCGTGATAGCAATATTGCCTGTTTACCTATCCACCTAGTCGCTAACTAAGATAGTAGAGGTGGTTATGTTCATCACAAAATATTTAACCAAAATGAAGTGGGCATAGGTGTACTCTATTGCCCCCTTGACTATTACCCATTGGGTACTGGTCAAAACAAAAAAATGTATAACATAATTTGAATGACACGCAACAAAAAAATTTAATGTTTATTGCATATGGGTGTATTGCTTTGGAATACTAGATCATTAATAGGTCATGTTTGGGCGGGCCATGATTTGGCGGAATCCTAGTCCGCACACATTGTGCTTGGATCCTTGCTTGTTCTTGGCCTACTCATGTACTTTAGCAATGGCATGTAACAAGCGGTAGGCGAAATTACTTGGTAGGTAGTAGGCATGTTTGTCCACCCTCTGTGATGACCACACTAAATTGCTATTTCTAGAACTCTAGATGGTCAAATCAAAATAAACCCCTATGAAGTACTAAGCCCCTATTTAGTATGTATTTTTGTCAGAATCATAAGAGTGTTTCAACATAGGATTTGCTTTGAGAAGAATTAACACTTGGAGCATTGCTTCTTAGTACCACCTAAGCACAGTCGTGTTTGGCCCATATATATAGCTCCAGCTCATTTTGATGTGTCGTTGCTTCCTTTTCTTGAGTTAGTGCATTGTGGAACTAGTAGTAGGATATAAATGAGGTGACTTGTGCCTACACTTAAGGGTGCAACTGGATCGGATTTGTTTGGCTAGTCATGTTAGATTTGGCATTGGTTTTGTATAGTTTGTTTCGGATTTGATATCGGATTTGGGAGATCACTATCTGTTGAATCGGGATATTCTGATTATATTCTTGGATAATTCCAAAAACTCTTGTCGTATATTAGAAAACTATGGCACATATTCTGGCAGCTTCAATTTGGCCCAGCCCAATAGCCCAAGTCTATTGACTGACATATATGGCCATATGGCTTTTCAAATTTGTATTGGGGAGAGAATGTCGTATCGGAAGGGTACTTTTGCAACTTTGTTGGATTACATGATAAATGACTTTAAATCACAATAATCTTGTTGCATGTTGAACTCATAACTTATAGGTTGATTAATTATTGCTATATGTGTGCTATATGTTGATTAATTATTGCTATATGTGTGCTATATGTGGTATTTGTTTTCGTGTGATATCGGACAAAAAATATTTGGCACCATATTGATTCTGCTTTGTATTTGCTTCGAAGTCTTGATAGATATTGTTCACTTCGTATTTGTATTTGGCACTATCCATATCCAATTTAGTTCAAGAAAAAAATATGATGTAGGATACAGGAAGAGCGATATCCGACTGAATCCAAGCCGATTGCAACCCTACCCATGCTATTGAATCTTCTTTTGAAGATTAAACAAAATCAGTTGTAAAAACAATGGCTAGGTCAAAAAAATGCTCTTCTAGTTGAGAAAGATGATGGCTAGAACATCTTATCTCTAACTGCCAATTACCTTTTATCGCTCATGGTGAAGGATCAAAGCAGATGAATATATATCTACACTGTTTCACTTAAAGTTTATCATGAAGCACGGCATTTCAAAGCAAGTTAATTTGACACTTTGTATGCATGTAGGTCAGTTAAACGTGCGGTAAGATCCATTTATTTGTTCTTCTATATGCTATTAGATTCAGGACAATGAGATTTTAATGTTATAAATCATCGATGCATTTCTACCTTTTCTCTCTGTTAATTACTTATGCCAATTCATATGGCTTATTTGCTCTGTTGTTTTTTATATTCATTTCTTTATAATTAATTCTATGAGCTGGATTCTGTAATTTTGTAAAACAATTATTGCTGTAGCTATTATTCTTAGTTTGAGTGCTGAAGTCCCCTGGGAAAAAATATGAGCACCAAAGGCCTCCTGACAATTGCAACACCTTGTAGCTCATATAGTTCTGCATTAGGTAAAAGAATTGCAATTCCAACTGCATTGTTCACCACGGGATGTACATCAGAAGACAACACAATAGTTACCATAAATATTTATGTTATGTGTGGTAGATCTTGTTGCACCTTTTACTTTCCACATGCCTATATTTTTCAAGTTACTGATAGCAGGCATTAGCTATATGATGGGGGCTTATTTGTTGAATTTATTTTGTTCCTTTATTCCAGTTGGTGACCTAATACTTTTTTTGAGCTTTAGTTTATGTCTGTGTTTCATCTCTGTGTTCTGTACTTCTGTCTAAAGTGTTCAGCATCCTTGTTTCTCCCTTTCATTTCTAATTTAGTTGTTGATTGACAAGCTGAATGATGGTTTTTCAGGAACGAAAAGGTGCAGAGCAAAGCCTCAAAAGAAGGAAGAGGAATCTACCCAAAAAGGCAAGTTGGGGAATGGACTTCTGGATGCAACAAAAGAGAAGCATGATGGGGTTGAAAACGGTGATGGCTCTGCTGCCTGCAAGAGACCAAGGAGAGCAGCAGCCTGTTCTGATTTCAAAGAGAAATCTGTACGGTTATCTGAAAAAACATCTGTTGTCATGATCAAGAAAAATCGGACGGAAGAGGAGGAAATAGATGCTGTCAAGCTGACAAAACTAGGACCAGAAGATTCACCACCTTGCCGGAAATTGATTGATTTCATCTTGCATGATGCAGATGGGAATCTGCAGCCCTTTGAAATGTCTGAAATTGATGATTTTTTCATAACAGCTCTTATCATGCCCATGGATGATGATCTGGAAAAAGAGCGTGAAAGAGGAGTTCGCTGTGAAGGATTTGGGCGAATAGAGGACTGGTCATTATCCGGTTATGATGAAGGTACAGCAGTGGTCTGGCTGTCAACAGAAGTTGCTGACTATGAATGTGTGAAACCAGCAGGCAATTACAAATCTTACTATGACCACTTTTATGAGAAGGCACAGGTTTGTGTTGAGGTTTACAGAAAGCTTGCAAGATCAGTAGGTGGGAATCCTAACCTGGGTATGGAAGAATTGCTTGCTAGTGTTGTTCGCTCTATTAATGCCATCAAAGGTTACAGTGGAACAATGAGCAAAGACTTTGTGATATCCATTGGTGAGTTTGTATACAAGCAGCTTGTTGGATTGGATCAGACAGCAGGCAATGATGATGAGAAGCTTGCTACACTGCCAGTTCTTCTTGCTCTTAGAGATGAGTGCAAATCTAGAGTGGAATTTAGCAAGCTGCCACCTAACTTCTCAAATGGCAGCCTGAAGATTAACGATGTGGAGTGTAAAGAGGTAACTGAGGATGACGACGAGAAATTAGCAAGGTTATTACAGCAAGAAGAAGAGTGGAAGATGATGAAGAAACAGAGAGGTAGACGTGGAACACCATCCCAGAAAAATGTCTACATCAAAATCAGTGAAGCTGAAATTGCCAATGACTATCCTATGCCCGCATACTATAAACCCTCTAGTCAAGAAATGGATGAATATATATTTGATAGTGATGATGGCATGTTTTCTGATGATGTGCCAGTAAGAATCCTCAGCAACTGGGCTCTTTACAATGCAGATTCTAGGCTTATTTCCTTGGAATTAATCCCTATGAAATCAGGCGCAGAAAACGATATAGTGGTCTTTGGGTCTGGTTTTATGAGAGATGATGATGGCAGTTGCTGTTCCACAGCTGAGTCTGCAAAGTCGTCTTCTTCCTCAAGTAAAGCTGATCACCAGGATGCAGGAGTTCCAATATATCTAAGCCCAATCAAGGAATGGGTAATCGAATTTGGTGGCTCAATGATCTGCATAACCATTCGAACTGATGTGGCCTGGTAAGTACTCCAGCCAGTTCCTTTCAGCATATTATTTTATTACGCAATTTTTATGCCATTGCCTGCCAATTGGTTGTGTCAGTGAATCATCTTATTCCTTTGTTAGGTAACAATATTAATTTCTTTCTGCTTGCACTAGGTTGAAACTTACATTTGGCTTGTGATTTCAGGTACAAGCTACGACAGCCAACAAAGCAATATGCTCCGTTGTGTGAGCCTGTATTGAAAACAGCAAGGCTCGCTGTTAGCATCATCACCCTGCTGAAAGAGCAAAGTCGTGCTTCAAAGCTTTCTTTTGCTGATGTCATCAAGAAAGTAGCAGAATTTGACAAAGGGAACCCTGCATATATATCGTCAAACATTGCACTGGTTGAAAGATATATTGTTGTACATGGACAGATCATACTGCAGCAGTTTGCAGATTTTCCAGATGAGACTATCCGACGGAGTGCATTTGCCACTGGCCTTTTAATGATGATGGAGCAAAGAAGGCATACAAAGTTGGTTATGAAGAAAAAGGCTCATTTAATGAGGGGAGAGAATCTGAACCCAAGTGCAACGATGGGGCCAGCATCCAGAAGAAAAGTGATGCGTGCAACAACAACCAGGTTGATCAACAGAATATGGAGTGATTACTATGCGCACCATTTCCCTGAAGATTCCAAGGAGGGAGATGGTAATGAAGCAAAAGAAATTGATGACGAGCAGGAAGAAAATGAAGATGACGATGCTGAAGAGGAGGTACAGATTGAAGAGGAAAAGGTTTCAAAGACTCCACCATCAACGCGGTCCCGAAAGTTGGTGTCACAAGCCAGCAACGCAATTAGATGGGAGGGTGAAACCACGGGGAATACAGCTTCTGGAGAAGCTCTATACAGATGTGCTTACATTCGAGAACTCAGAATAGCTGTGGGAGGGGCAGTCACAGTAGAAGATGATTCAGGAGAAATAGTAATGTGCTTTGTTGAGTACATGTTTCAGAAATCTGATGGTGCAAAAATGGTTCATGGAAGGGTACTGCAAAAAGGTTCACAGACTGTTCTTGGCAATGCTGCAAATGAAAGGGAGCTATTCTTAATCAATGATTGTTTAGAGTTTGAATTGGATGACATCAAAGAATTGGTGGCTGTCAATCTCCAATCAATGCCTTGGGGTCACAAGTATAGAAAAGAAAACTCTGAAGCTGATAAGATTGAGCGGGGCAAAGCTGAAGAGAGGAAGAAGAAGGGTCTGCCAATGGAATATTTATGTAAAAGTTTGTACTGGCCTGAGAAGGGTGCTTTCTTCTCCTTGCCTCGTGAAAAAC
Organism: Guadua angustifolia; assembly: GCA_036346375.1. Lineage (NCBI taxonomy): Eukaryota > Viridiplantae > Streptophyta > Magnoliopsida > Poales > Poaceae > Guadua > Guadua angustifolia. Next base: position 45,532,364 of record CM070512.1, on the reverse strand, counting down.
TGGGTCTTGGTAGTGGTATTTGTAGCTCTTGTGAGTATAGAGAGCCAGATTGTGATGATTTGAAAATACTCTCCAAGACCAGCTTCATCTACAGAACGGTTACCTATAATGTTCAAGACTTTTTGTACATTAGGCCTGAGTTTTTCTCCCAAGAGGAGGATCGTGCAACCTTCAAGTCAGGAAGAAATGTGGGCCTAAGGCCCTATGCAGTTTGCCATCTACTGGATGTCCATCAGCCCTCTGGAGCTAAAAAAATTCATCCAGCATCAACAAAAGTCAATGTTAGAAGATTTTACAGACCAGATGACGTCTCATCAGCCAAATCTTATACGTCAGACATCAGAGAGGTTATATTATTCAAAATTTTCTATATGTACATGATATTACAATGCATTATTAGTTTGTTACTTATCCTTAAACCTGTTTTATCAAATTCCTGTTTCTTAGCAAGATCATTCCCCTTCAATTGGCTTCAATATATTTTGTTAACCTTTATCTGCTTGATTTAGGTATACTATAGTGAAGATATAATTAATGTGCCTGTGGATATGATAGAGGGAAAATGTGAGGTCAGAAAGAAGAGTGATATTTCAAATTCAGACCTTCCAGTGATGGTTGAACATGTATTTTTCTGCGAACTTTTCTATGATCCTGCCACTGGAGCTCTCAAGCAGGTAAGTTATAGCTAATATACCATTTTGATTCAGTAAGTGCTAGTTTTGGTAGTTAACGAATGTATGCTGCATATGTGGAACAGTTGCCTGCACATGTTAAGCTGTCCGTGGTGCAAAAGGCAAACGGTGCTTTGAAAAAGAACAAAGGAAAGCAGATTTGTGAGAGTGATCAAGTCGATTCAGGTAAATGGATGGAAGTGCCCAAAGAAAACCGTCTTGCAACTCTTGACATTTTTGCTGGCTGTGGAGGTTTATCAGAAGGGTTGCAGCAAGCTGGTATGCACTTGTCTTAAATGATGTTGTTTAGCACGAACGTTTTTGGCCTTCAAACATATATTTATTTGTCCTTGTTATATTCCGTAGGTGTATCATTTACAAAATGGGCAATTGAATATGAGGAGCCAGCTGGTGAAGCATTTAGCAAAAATCATCCAGAAGCTGCGGTGTTTGTGGATAACTGCAATGTGATTTTGAAGTAGGTGCAATTGCTTGATTTTTTTTTGTTTTTAATTTCTACAGCTCAACCAGGACTACTTTGTGATCATGCAGGGCAATTATGGACAAATGTGGGGATGCTGATGATTGCATTTCAACTACAGAAGCTGCTGAACAAGCAGCTAAACTTGCTGAAGAGAATATTAAGAACCTTCCTGTCCCTGGTGATGTAGAATTCATAAATGGTGGTCCTCCATGCCAGGTCTACTATTTTGCTATGCCTAGGCCAGCAAATTGTTACTAAATCTTTTCAGCCAATTGCTTGACTTCTGTATATCTTTTTCTCGTCAGGGTTTTTCTGGGATGAATAGATTCAATCAAAGCCCATGGAGTAAAGTTCAGTGCGAGATGATTTTAGCATTCCTCTCTTTTGCGGAATATTTTCGTCCCAGGTTCTTCCTTTTAGAAAATGTTAGGAACTTCGTTTCATTCAACAAAGGGCAGACCTTCCGACTGGCAGTTGCGTCACTTCTGGAGATGGGATACCAGGTGTTAAATTCTTGTCACGATCTACTTAAAATACCTATGTTAGCGCTTGCTTTGAATCTGTATATTCAGAAGTTGTTTACCTGTTGGTTAGGTTCGGTTCGGAATTTTAGAAGCAGGGGCTTTCGGTGTTGCACAGTCCAGGAAAAGGGCATTCATTTGGGCTGCCGCTCCTGGAGAGATTCTTCCTGACTGGCCACAACCGATGCATGTGTTTGCTAGCCCTGAACTGAAAATAACACTGCCTGATGGCAAATACTATGCAGCTGCCAAAAGCACTGCTGGTGGGGCACCTTTCCGTGCGATAACTGTTAGAGATACAATTGGGGATTTGCCAAAAGTGGAAAATGGTGCCAGTAAGCTCATACTTGAGGTAATTGTTACTCCAACTCGTTCCGTTTTCTTTCGTTTCTGCTCTTGATTTATGTGCAAGTTAATTCCTTTTTTTTAATAAATGCAGTATGGAGGTGAACCTGTCTCTTGGTTCCAGAAGAAGATTAGAGGTAGTACGATCGCACTGAGTGATCACATATCTAAGGAGATGAACGAACTAAATCTCATAAGATGCCAACGCATTCCAAAGCGGCCAGGTTGTGATTGGCATGACCTACCAGATGAGAAGGTAATGTTATTGTCATCTACCCTGCAGTTGCGTTCGCTGTGTTTTATGTAGGTCTACAGTCTATACCTTCCTGGTGCCCATGGAATGTTAATTCTCAGAATATGTGCACAGGTGAAGCTATCATCGGGGCAAATGGTGGATCTGATACCTTGGTGCTTGCCTAACACAGCTAAAAGGCACAACCAGTGGAAAGGGCTGTTTGGCAGGTTGGATTGGGAGGGCAATTTCCCCACATCTGTAACAGATCCCCAGCCAATGGGCAAGGTCGGCATGTGCTTCCATCCTGATCAGGACAGGATCATCACGGTCCGCGAATGTGCGCGGTCTCAGGCAAGTTGATCTACATCCGTTCCCATCGGCAAATAAATAACCTCCCGTATTGAAGATACTGCAATGGCTTGCCTGCCAATTTGACTCAAACCTATCCGTGAATGCAGGGCTTTCCTGACAGCTACCAGTTCGCGGGCAACATCCAGAACAAGCACAGGCAGATCGGCAACGCTGTGCCACCACCTCTCTCCTTCGCCCTCGGGAGGAAGCTGAAGGAAGCTGCTGATGCAAAGCGTCAATAGACGTCACTGCATCCAGAGGAGCATCTTCAACAGAAGACTCGATTGCGCGCAGCTAACGTTGGTGAAGCTGCAAGTCTGTGAACTAACAACTCTGCGAGTTGATTGTGATTCTAGTCATATCGATGGACCCCTTGTTGTATATCTTGGATAAGTGGTGATTCGGATTGACACCCTGAATTCAGGGTTGTGGTTGTATTCGAACATTGAAGAAATTCATATTGGCTACTGGCTGCCGTGTGTTCATACGCGCTCCCATATCAGTTCTATTGTAGAGGTAGGCAGCTTAGCTTTACCAACCAAAAATTCGTAGGCCCAAGCTTCTGGCAAAGTTTCCAAACCGAGCCATGGGTACTGTCAAATGAAATGGCTCAAATAGCCAAATTCTTGCGATAGCAAGGCACGGTAATTTACAAGGTCAAGGCAGATGCTAAGTAGTAACCAGTTCCAGTTGTGTTGACCCTGGCAAAATGAGACAACAGGTTGTTGCTAGGGCTTGGGGAATGATTTTTCTCAGATTAATAGCCCATCAAAAGAAATATGGGATCAGGTTGTTTAAAATTCGGAAACTTTTTGCATGAATTGGTGTGTGCCTTTCTTGATAACACGTTTTAGATATTGACACGGTATTTAAAACACAACTTTAGCTATTGTAATGTATTTATAAAAACAATAAGATTATAATATATGAAAGAAATTTTTAAGGTAAATCTATGTATATGATTCATATATCCTATCCAAAAAATTTAAAAAGATACCACTAGTCAAAGTTCAAAAGTTTGACTATACATATTTCAACGATATGTATTCATGGCTGGAGAGAGGTGCAATTGGAGTGGAGATGGATGGGTATCGCTCATCTCGTATTTTATTTCATATTTTTTTCACCAAATAGGAGTCAGTCACGGACAATGCTGGATAATAATATGAATGCAGATTGTCTCAATCACAAATATGGAGTGAATATATATCAAGCTAAATATGGATAGTCTTGGTCATGAATATTTTGTCGGATATAGCGTAGAAATAGAACCCGTAGGTGCCACACACAAAAGGATCAATCAACCGTGCAACATATCCAAAATATAACTATATTAGAAGTTCAACAAGCAAATTTGACTATATCAATTAAATCCAAAAGTATTTTATTTAAGTTCCTTATGTTAAAACATATTTGCCTAATTTTTTTTGAGGTCATTTGCTATTTTTCTATGCTTGTTCAAATTTATTGTATTTTCTAAAAATAAAAAACTAATTTAAATATTAAAAAAATCTCGTGGGCTGATTTATGTCTCCACCCCACTCTAGTCAAGTAAGAGACTAGTCATTATTCATAGACCCATGACTTTATGAGCTTGTCTATAGGGATGACCGGCTAAGGCATAATTCATGAGCCTAGAGTTTACTTGATATTGAAGATAAGTATATGTGCATATTAAATTATTGGATAGCTTGAATCTAACGCATACTTCTACTCTAAACCCAATCTCATATCTGGCAAAATTATCTGTTTTTGATTCTAAAATCCAAAACTAGCCGGATATCCATTTTTTCACTCCAAATTTGATCAAAATATTTTTGGTTGGATGAACGATTGGGAACTATCCGCTCTGTTTCCACTGCTAGGATAGAGTATACTAGTATCGCTGATCTGATTTATATGTTGTTTTAGTTTCATGCACACAGATTGAAGGAAGAAAAAGAACGCCTTATTTTTTTGACACATGTTACCTCTATCAATGGTTCTTTCGTGTATTTAATGCTACTAGT